>OY253748.1:3262691-4642396 GCA_958009045.1 Oxytorus armatus | reverse complement strand
CGATCGACTGGCGAGGTTTGCAAGGAATTAACGAGCTATTTGATTTTCTTTTGCACAAATGCAAATAACATTTTTTTCCTTTGAATTTTTTGCGTACACAAAAATGAAAAAAAAAACGTTAAATTTGACGATAATTCCAATGACATTGTGTAAATGTATAAATATGCTCTTTCGAAGATCGATTACTTTACGCTACGGCACAAGCGTGGGCATTACTGTAGTCGCTACCGTAATCCGATCTTTGGTAGTTGATGTTCCACGAAGAGCATTGCCCTATGAGTCTTGGCTACCGTTTGATCATTATGGCTCACTGTTGGGTTACGCGATCGCTTATAGCCATCAGATCCTGACTGTTGTGAGTGGTGCCTGGGTCATCGTTGCCTTCGATACCCTCGTGCCTGCTCTGATGCTCCAAACTTGCGCTCAATTAAATATACTGAAGCATCGATTGCATGTTATTACAAATATTTTGGTCAATGAAATTTGCTGCTGTCGCGATGACGATAGATCGATGGCATTCAATTCAAAGTCAGAGACCAAATTACTTTCGCACTGCATTAAACATCATCTTCAGATATTCGAGTTAGGTATTTCTTTCTCTTGAAAATTAATAATTTTTTGCACGATATACCCGTGCAGGAATTGTGGTAGTGATCCCTGTGAATATCTCTACGCTCTGGTAAGGATCCAACTAGCTATCGGATCGGATACCAAGACGGGAACGTTGGGCTGGTAAATAGGATCCTAATAGGGACTCCCGACTGGATTCCTATCTGTATCCAGCCCGGATCCTTCAGGATTCTTAAAGAATTGTATGGGTTCTGACGGGATCCTTACAAGATCTTCCAGCGGCATGAAATTGATCATGATTATTTTATCAGCAATATTAGTGTTTTTATAGTATATCGTTTCACATTTATACGTACCTTCCCATTTCTTCAGCGACAAAATAATATATAAAAAAATAAGAGCTCGAGATTCAGTAAACGAATTGAAAAATCGAAACAAAGGTTACGTAGCTTCCGGAGGTGTATATCACTTAAACCCAGAAGTCGGTGCTCGGGTATTCGGTATCAATCTGAGCGAGTTTGCCGATCGAAGGCTCGGGGCGTATTCTTATAGCCCGCGAGCCCTCGATCGCAGACGCGAAAGCTTTGCGGCGCTCGCCACCTAGTGGCCGATTGGAAAACTTCTTTATACTAGCTGCATCGTGAAATTGTAATGAATCGTTGGTTCGTTATTATTATTACCATTGTGTTCCAACGTATACCCTTTCGGATTTTTACGTGTGACCGTTCCCAATTCCATGTTTTCCATTTTCTCCCCTATCACTCCCTACCCGCACTTCGCTAAACTAATCTAACTTCCATTGCATCCGCACACGTTTTAGCTGCATTGTACCGCGTTTGCCATGGACACAGGGAAACTACGGAAAACCTATGTCGATACAGACGGCTTTTTTTGTTTTGAGTGAGTTTCAGTTGTATTACCATCAGAAACTCAAAAAAACTGTTTCTCGCTCAGTAGTCGGCGCTCAAGCCAGTGCACGGCTAAGTGGTCACCCATTCCAGTACTGACCGTAGCTAATACTTCTTAACATGGGAGATTTTCAGAGATTTATCTTTGTAACGGTTATGTTTATTATCGTAGACGAATATTAATTTACAAAAATGCGCAAAATGAAGGCTGAAACAAATTATGTTTGAAAAACATGAGAAGGAACTTTAATAAAAATCATAAATTCGAATATAATATATTGCTTCAACTAGATAATGTACAACGTCGTAATAATTATGACTATTAGTCGGAATCTGTATATACAGGTGGGTCAGGCATACCTCAAATTCAAAATATTGAAGCTCTCTTAGATATAATTGATTGATTTATTCCCATTAGTGGGACGGACATCGCCTTTTACAACACCTTATAAACTTTTCTTCTTCGTTAGCTTCTACATATTGCAATCCACTTAATCATCCACCGATTTTTGAATCCTCGGTCCAAAACAGCCATTATTCTCTTGTAAGCATACGTAAACTTTTGGTAATAGCTTTCCGGAAAGGCTCATCGCATATTGCGCTGTATATGAGTTACTTTGTTCATATCCTTTTTTTTACGAAAACGGCTAGATGGCTTATACGGTGCCAGAGCCGCGTCAAAAATTCTATTTTCTAAACACTTGGCCATCTCGAGTTCCCACTTCGGGTACTTTCATTTCTGGCCAATCCCTGCATATGCTGTAAATTTGAGCGAAATCCGTGATGACGAGTAGGTGCCCTGTCCTTGGAAACTTAATTACACACGTCTTGACTTAACTTACACTTAACTTAAATTGCCTCCTTTTTACATATCACTTTGTCATGAACTACCCACCCTGACTAGCCTATACTGTACCCCCCTTCTCATCATGTCCGTCGGCTGCTCTCTGTCTTCAGCCTTCCCCGTGCCTGCACGTATTCGCACATTTCCGCGACGATTTCCCTCTTAGTGTTACTTTTAGCCAGCTCGCCAGCACTTCGCCCGCCCTGCCCCCTCACCATTTATCAACCCCTTCCACGCATTCTTTCCTCATTGCCTTTCTTGCTACCGTGCAGCTCCATATGTGTTCAATACTTTCCTCGTCCGTCTTGTACAGTTCGCATATCCAACTCGTATATCCTTTTTTGCCCACTTTCCCGCATCTCAGTCGAGCGTATTCTTCTCTCAGGTCCCCTCTCGCTCTTGCTTCGTCCCAGTATTTTCCCTGCCCAACTCGGTTTTAATTTCTTTGTACATTTCACAGAATGTCGATCTATCGATCCTTGGCCAGACGTTTTGTACATCCTGCTCCGAGTTTGTTACCATTCCTTCCTTCAGTAGTTGTTCCACCATACGTATCTGCACCCCCTCTCTCATGAGCTTACAAATTCTCCTTCCCCTACCTCTCTCGTTGCTTCTTCGTAATCTTTGCTCCAATTCAATGGATTTGTTGGGTTTCCATTTATTGTCCCTCTGACCTCCTCCCCAAGCATATTTTCTGCCATCCATCCTTTCTCATCTATAATATAATACCAATACAAATTTATGTCAGATTAAAATCCCCCGCCGTTTAATGATTTCAATAAGCCGAATAAAAACGTTACAATTATGTCGTCGTTGATATACGTTAAATCCGTACGCGGTTTCCGACTTTGTAACTCACACATCTGAGAGAGGATGTGGCGGGTTACGGGTATAAAGAAAATAAATCGGATGTCTTGTTATACAAAGCGTTAATTTTATTATCGTTTGCCCTATGTGGCGTGACTAGCTCGTATGCTCGTTGCGCGAAGACTGACTCGGAGTCGGCACGCAGGCCGGCAACAGAAAAACGCCACGCGGTAACACTGCTTTACAGGACTCATGCGCGGGAACATTCAAAATACGCCAGACATACTTTAACAATAATACAAATTTAAGACTTATTGTTAGCTTTTTATAATATGATAAAGATGTCAATCCGCAGAATGATTGATATTCGACTGGGTCTGGATTTGTCGACGACGCGGGTGACTCGTTATCCTTCAATGACATGATATTGCACACAATGGCGACGATATAACAGTCTGTGTCATTTATGTAATGCCTTTTATGAATAGATATAACTTATTATTGCCTCTTGATAATAGTTACAATCGCTACGGTAGATCGATGAGGAGTGAGAGATTTGCTAAAGAGTGTGAGACCGAGAATCTACGAAAATCGTCGAACCGGAACAACGGCGATTTTCGATAATCTTCGTAGCTGTTAGGGAGTCCGTAACAAATCCCGATCGGGGTTTGGATGAAAGCGGGGACACCCTAGCAAATTTCTGCACGGATATATTAAGAATCATTTTTTTTTATTTCCTTTGTTCCAATGTATACCCTTTTTGGTTGTTACGTATGACCCTTCCCAATTCCTTTTTTTCCATTTTTCCCCCTATCACTCCCTACCCGCACTTCGCTAAGCTAATCTTATTTCCATTGCGCCCGCAGACGTCTTATCTACCCTGGATTGCATTTGCCATGGGCACAGGGGAAGTGCGGAAAACCTGTGTCGATACAGACGGCTTTGTTTTTATTGAGTTTCAATTGTACTTACTACATCAGAAGCTCAATAAAACTGCCTCCCGCTCAACAGTCGGCGCGCCAGCCAGTGCACGGCTAAGCGGTCATCCATCCAAGTAGTGATCGAGATCAAAACTGCTTAAGCTTGGGTAATCGCCAGAGCCCGCGTACCGACCGCGCGTCCACTGTTGTCGGTTTTATTTAGAATAAATTAAACGTGTACTGTGCGCGAAAGCGCGATAAGAAAAATGAACTTGTTTGATTCGTATATATTTTACTACGATATCATTCGAATTAAATTTAATTCTCGAAATCAGTACAAAAAGTAAAAGTATATTAACAAATAATATAATTTTACTTTTAGTACGGTCTCCTATTGTGAATAATAAAATTAGTCGTATATATTTTATTGCAATATCATTCGAATCAAATGTAATTCTCGAAATCAGTAGAAAAAGTAAAAGTATATTAATAAATAATAATAATTTTACTTTTGGTAGTTCCTTTTATTGTTAATAATATACATGTGTAAACAAGATAATGTAATTTCCTTATGTGTATTTTTGTTTTTGTTTCTTCTATGCTGGAACGAAAATTGTTTGAAAAACTGTAGGTTTGCAAAAAAATCAAACGATGTTTTTGGCCTAACGATATTTCTCCAGTACACGGTGAGTGCGATTGTACTGTGCATGAGTGTCTTCAAGCTATCAAAAACGATGATGTTTAGTGCCGATTTCACGTCCCACATGATGTACCTAGCGTGCATGTTGGCACAGATATTTATCTTCTGTCTATATGGCGGCGAGGTTACGTTCGAGGTATAATCACTATAAACAAGTTTTCGTTTTTGCTATTTCTACATTTTTCTTTGTTCGTATTTGTTGTGACATAAATTGAATAATAATTCTATATGAAACTTGAATTGTCTCAGAGCGTCAACGTAGGCGATGCTATCTACGAGATGAATTGGAATTTGCTGAGTATAAAGACAAAAAGAAATTTGCTCACGATAATGATACGCACAGTAAGACCAATCAAATTCACCAATTTCTCCATCGTGGTTCTTAATCTCGATTTGTTCAACAGTGTCAGTACATGTGTTTGATACGATGGCGTAATAAATTATGATATTCATAATTTTTTTAACGACGATATGTCCATTCGCAATTGATGGAAAAAATCGTTCTTAATCTTGCAGCTGCTCAAATTCTCTTACTCGGTATACAGTGTTCTAGAACGCAACGGAACGTAAATTTTCAATATGACAACATAAATGATGAGAGAGAAAAAAATCATAATGATCAATTTCTTGTCGTCGAGAAAAAGGAATGTACTAATCTGTATAATCGATCTTGCTAAATGACTGAGGGAGCCAGGCAATTGTTATTCGTCTTGCAGAATCGACGGTCTAAGCTTCTCGATATTTTTTTATCGAAATACCAAGATCGATGTCATATGATCTACAATCAACTGCTGAATTATACCCTACAGACTTCGGATGATAATATTTTTTATTCACAATCGTAGAATCCGCCTATGCGATGACAAAAAAAAGATAAAAATAATTATCAAAACGTTATACCACTTTATTCTAACATTGACACGAAAATATCCTTGGTCGAAGCGCTGCTACAGAAGTTTTAGATATATTGACGATATGTACACGTCAAGCCGCTGCCGCATCTCTTGATATTGTTCTGCAACGTCCGGCTTCGTCAGCTCATTACAAGGCGCCTCGTTATAGCTCTTCTTATGACAAAATGATTGTTATTTAATTTCATGTGGCACCGGGTATATTCCAACGGTAAGAGTTTCCGGGGAGGTTTCTCCTAACAAGAGGTGGTCAAAGCGTAGGACAGAAAAAGAGGCGACTACGTGTATCGCTGAGTATTATCACGAGGCGTCAGCAATCATCGACTATCGCAGAAAGGAGACAGAAAGACAAGGCGGTCCCGTGGCCATTGATAATCAATATTAGTCGCGCCCAAATTAAGAACAAGATGTAGATTTGAGGGAGAAAAAATTCGCGGGCTAGGTTACGTTTCACCGCGGACATTTGGGCGCAACCGTTTCGGCGCCAAACGTTTGGGCACCGGACATTTAAGCGACAGGCGTTTGACGCCTGATGTTTGAGAACCAGACATTTAGGTACCAGGCGATTAGTCGTCAGGCGTTTGGCGCTAGATGTTTGGCGCCAGACGATTAGATGTCACACGCTTAGGTGCCAGATGTTTGAGCGCCGGACATTTGGGCGACAGGCGATTAAGCGACAACAGATTAGACGCCAGACGTTTAGGCGCCAGATTTTCGAGCGCAAGATGTTTGAGTGCCAAACGATTAGGTGACAGCCGATTAGACGTCAGACGTTTAGGCGCCAGACGTTTGGGCGCCAGATGTTTGACGCCAAACGATCAGGTGTCAGACGTTTGGGTGCTGAGACAGTTTAGCGCAGGGCCGTTTCATTGCCAGCATGTTTTGCAGAAAGATGCACGATATTGGAAATCATACGGTTGCCGCGGTTTTCCGTGTAAACGTGGGATGAGTGTAATCATGACTTGGGTGTTGGGCACTTCAATATGTGTGCCTGGAATTGTGAGGTGCGTGGAATCGTAAGATGCATGAAATTCCTAGATACGTGGCGTCGTGTAGAATACACGCACCGAAACGTCCCGACTGCAAAACGTTCTGCTGCCGTATCGTTCATCTTCAATATTCGGCGTTTCGAAAATATTCCCCCATCACATTTCTTCCACATTTACAAAGCTCCCTCTATCAGAAAGTCAAGAGATCGAGACGCTTTCTCACGGAGCTCTGTTAAAAATTCAAATGAACCAATGTGCAATTGGTTCCACATAATTTTACATTTTTGTAATGTCTGTTTTTCAGGTTTTTCCTGTAACTTTCTTTAACCCAGTAATTCCATTCGAATTTGATTATTTTGTGTGTTATTTGTCAACGATGATAAATACTTTCCATAAACTTGACAAATACTATCCAAAACAGCGCGAATGCTGTACAGAAACTTCAGACAAGTGCATACGTAAGAACATACCATAATTAAAGGAAAAATATTTTTATTATTATTATTGCATAGAAGTTTAGAAAAAACTCGTATCGCTATTAATAAGTACGATTACTCGTTAGTACACTGCAGAGTACATGAGCAAATAATTCGATAAAAATAAAAACTGGATAGCTTGTTACGCACCGATCTTAAACATAAACATTAACATCTATGAAAACATATTAAATGTCAGAAAAATCTTACCAAAAATACAAACACTAAGTAAACGGTAATAGAATACTCGTTTGTACACTGCAAAGTACATTAGCAAATAATTCGATAAAAATAAAAACTGGAAAGCTTGTTACGCACCGATCTTATACATTAACAGTTTACACATCCTTATGTAGTCTTATTTCTATGAAAACAAGTTAGATATCAGAAAAATCTTACCAAAAATACAAACACTAACGCCAAATTCACCCCAAGTAAACGGTAATAGAATACTCTGTCGTCAAATCTTGGCATTCCATGGCAGAATCCCCAAAGGTGCCATATCCGGAGCAAAGCAAGTGATCCCTAAAAAAAAAAATTATCGTTGACGGGATGCTTACCCCAAACATTTGGCTACCAATACAACCAATAGTGAATAATTTTTCATTTGTTATTTAACATCAATTTTACAACCACGGAAGATATGTTGGAAAAAATTGCCAGCATCTAAACGTAGCAAAACAACATTTTGTTGCTATCCATGATATGCCTAATTCCTCAAAAATAATTGTATTGTATAAAAAATCGAAAATATTTAATTTTTTATTTTTCTTTCCGGTGAGTACAAAAACCAAAATATTGTGTTTAAAATTTGCAGAATTGCAAAAATTGTGAAAAAAAATACTCATATTAGAAAATCCTAAAAAAAATTGAGCAGTCAGAACTAAACAGTTGAACGGCTGTATTTCTAATTCCCCAAAAATAATTGTATAAAAAATCGGGAACACTTAATTTTCCTTTTTTTTTTGTCGCTGGTTACGAAAACCAATATTCCGTTTACAATTTCGCAAATTGTGAAAAACTGTAGATACATAACGTATGAGAAAAACAAATTTTGAATATCCCACAAGAATAAATGGTATAAACCAATGTTTCTTGTAAACATTTTCATAGAATAAAATTTTTTGAACATTAAATGCAAAATATGTATTTTTTCTGGAAGTTTAATTAACTCTGTATTTTGAATATCCTATAGCAGTTGAGCATATGATTAAAAGATTCTGAAATATGATTTTTATCATACATCAGTCAATACTAACAAAATCAAACCGCTCCTGCAGTTTTATATATTGTTAACTGTAATTTGTTTTTCACACTCGTTGAAAAAAAGGAAAGATTAATAAGCATTGCCAATTTTTGATAGAATTAACTTTACAGAATTCGAAGAAACATCGACGGATAAAGTATATTGTTTTGCTACACGTCATCTTTTTCAATGTCCTACTAATGCCCAAAGAGAAATTGAGGAACGATTATCATTGATTTTATTGGCAGGGAGATATTTAAGGTAAGAATGCCCTTACGGATTGTCGTGGTAGAGAGGCAGTCATACCCATTGGAGTGTATTTCTCGAATCGCTATCCGTGTCACTGAGATAGCTCAGAGACTTTTTCCTCCGCCGGAGAAGGGATTAAACCACTTGCTCTTGTGGTTATTGCATGGAAAATATCAATCATCAAGTCTGGATAACGGTGGGCAACCGACTTGAATTTGGTGGTATGCGTCACGTCGCGCATACATCCGCAAATAAAGTTTGTTACCAGCTGTTTTAACTCATCGACATTGTGGAGATCGGAGAGCACCAAAATATCTAATGCATTATCGACATTAAGACTCTTGTACAGTGCTTCTGCGCACAAAGTTTTGAGTCCCTCAATGCCATATTGGTCTACCACTGGGAGTAATTTCATTGCTATTTCGTCAACATTCGGCGCTGTGTCGGTATAAATAAAGCGCAACATCTCCACAAAAACTTCGTGTTCTATATCATTTATTACCACACAACTCGTCTGCGACTCTTTCATGTTGTGTTTGAACATTGCCAAAAACACCGGACTGCGAGCAGCCAAAATCGTTTTGTGCGCTTGAATATCTTTGCCACTAACGGTAAGTGTAACGTCGCTTAAGGTATGAGTTTCAAGTAAAAGTCCAATATCATCCATCATCTGGGAGCTCGATGTTTTGACCTGAATCGCATTATCTCCTAGGATCGTAATAATATCGTTGAAAACAACTACCTCGCAGAATATGGTAAGTGTATCGTTCGGTAATAGTTCATTTGCATTCTGCAGCAGTGAATCTTTCTTCACGCATGTTAATAATTTGATTGGATTCTCTGCTGAGAATGTGTCATGTGCCTCAATTTCATGTTTCTTCATATTATTTATATCAACAAGATAAAACTTGTACTTTACAATCAGAGGCGACATGTCTTCCGCCAGGCAATGTAGGTAAACCAACAGATCGTTTTCGCCGTTTGAATAACCACATGGGAACATTGTCAGGTAAAATTTGAGCGTATCATTATCCTCGGGCGAAAATCTTGAAGAATGGATACGATATCCACCTAAATTCAGGCAATGGAAGCTAAAGTTGTCTATCATCCACTTGTGGCTGAACTTCATGGTATTCGAGCACGTGCGGGACCAAGTATCGACACAGTGTGTATTATTTTTTTGTGACATAATTATGCCGGTGCGGATTAACGTTTACTTTCTACGTTGAAAAAACTTATAAATTAACGCGAAATTTCAACTTGACCGGACCTCACTTCTTTCTGGGTCTTTTCTTTTGTTTCTACTCACTGTGTTCACATCACAGTCTTGTATACAGGCTAAAAACTCCTGCGTGGAGTAACCTACATAATGAAGTCGTTTTTAATTTCTGTAGCGACCACTAGAGGCGTTGCGATCGGATAATGCCGATAAACACAACCTGAAAACTCCTTTAACTAACGAATGAAGTTTATGTAAATGGGATGTAACTCAATAATATCGTTTTTGACTTTGTATTATTTTTTGGCATGCCACTAAATACTGCCCATTTCGAAATATTGACAAAACTCAAATAATGAAAAAAATTAAAGAATTTATTTTTGTTCACCCTTGCTTGATCTTGAAAACTGGAACACTTGCAAAAGCTTAAGATATAAAGTGTAAGAAATTGGAAATAGCTCACTTTTAGTTACCTTAATTTGACTACCTGCAGTTTTCAGAAAAATATAATGAAAAAGAATCAAATTAAATATATGAAACGGTTCGATTTATTTATGTCTTTAAAAATGAAAACTTTTATTTATTTTATAAATATTTCACCAATCTATAGTCTTTAATTTTTTTTAAATCGTCAATATTTATCACTTCTTCGTGAAAGGATTTAAAAAAAATCTAACGGAGATCGATCTATCAAGAGGTAGACAACTATTTCGCCAAAAATATATTCATATGACATGGATATTTAAAAATAATTTATATTTATTACGCTCGGTTACAGTTAGAACGTTCAAAACTCGATTCAAATTAAGGGCATATTTATTTGGTACATTCATTGGAGTTGACGGGATTAAAAACATTTTCATAATTACATATAAAAAATATATGTAATGCGGTGGAAATCGTTAGTGAGACAGACAACTGCCAGAGCTATCGCGGGATTTTGGGCTGTGTCTATCTCAAGTCACGGTCTTGTATGCAGGTTGGAAACTCCTCCGCTGAAAGTGACCTCCTTAACGAAGTCAAGTTTAATTGCTGTAGCAACCACTAGAGGCGTTCCGATCTTAGTTGCGAACTTATAATGCCAACAGGGATAACCTGAAAACCCCTCGATATTGCTATCTTTGCATATTACGTTTATTTCGTTTATATCACGACTATTAGTGATAATTATATTGAAAATGAGATATCAGTGTGTGGTCCCAAATTGCAAAACCGGCAGCAAAAGAAAGAAGAAATGTTCTACATTTCACGTGCCAAAAGACATTGATATGCGGAAAAAGTGAGAAGAGGCTATTCCAGGCATTGTGAAATTACAAAAGACGGATCGTGTATGTGAACAGTATTTTAATCATGACGACATAGTTCACGAATGGGTCAAGCTCGCAAGCTCGACGCAAATGGCCAAGTAATTGCACGGGTAATTTTAATGAAAAGATTTTACATATAGTTGAGAAGATAGTTATTCATATCAAGTAGTTTTCAATATGTAAGGTCACAAACAAAAGAATGCGACTCAACGAGTTCGCTGTGCCAACAAGGTTCAATGACGTCTGAATAGAAAAGGAAAATTGTGTGCCAGAGGTGTGCCTGAAGTTCCATCAAAAATATGATTCCTGTCCAGTGAGTCAAGAAGCTGTGAGATTAAAAACCAGCTGCGGATCTTCAGAGTCGCAACTGGTGCAAATGAAATCATGCAGTGGCCTGATTCACGCAAATCTTCATTTCCTTCATCTGATCCGTCATATCGAAGCATCATTTACAAAATATTCCTCTCGAATTGATGTCTTCGATATAACTCTAGATGAAGTACTTGATTCTTACACCTTCACTTATCCCTGTCAAGAGCATGGATCTGAAATCCTTTCATATGCGATAATTCACTATGTAAGATTATGAATGAGGCAATATTGCCATTAGAAAAATTTCAAACTGAAAAAGAAATTTGTTATTAAAAAAAAATTGTCTAAATTAACTAATGAATAAATCTTATGTTAAGTTTTTGTAAGTGTTCCAGCTGTCAACATCAAGGAAGTATGAATAAAAATAAATTCTTTAATTTTTCTCTTTATTTGAGTTTTGTCAATATTCCGAAATAGACTATTTCGCAGCATGCCAAAAAATAGTAGATTAAGGTAAGTAAAAACAGCTCTTTCCATTTTTTTACACTGCATTTTTTAAGTTTTTGCAACTGTCCCAGTTTTTAAAATCAAGTAAGTATGAATAAAAATAAATACTTTAATTTTTATTTGAGTACCTGTAATTTTCACGAAAATATAATGATAAAGGATCAAATTAAATATATGAAATGGTTCGATGTATTTTTATTCTTTAAAATGAAAACTTTTGTTTACCTTAAAGGATTAAAAAAAAAACTAACGGAGATCGATTCCTCAAGAGGTAGACAACTATTTCGCCTAATATATGTTCATATGACATAGATATTTACAATTAGTTTATATTTATCATGCTCGGTTAACAGTTAGAATCTCTATAACCCGATTCAAATTGAGAGCATATTTATTCAGTATATTCATTGAAGTTAATAGACGGGATTAATCACGCTTTCATAATTACCTATAATAAATATATGCAATGCAGCAGAAGGTGTTAGTGGGACAGAGTCAGACAACCGCGAGAGCTATCGTGGGCTTTTCAGGCTATGTCTGTTGGCATTATAAGTTCGCAACTAAGATCGGAACGCCTCTAGTGGTTGCTACAGAAAGTAAAACGAATTTCATTAAGACGGTCACCCCCCACCGAATCGAAATTTGAGGGAGTTTCCAGACCTGTTACAAGACCGTGCTCACGTCTCACGGTACGAGACCGTGGTCTATCTGCATTATCCGATCGCAACGTCTCTAGTGGCTGCTACAGAAATCAAAAACGACTTCGTTAAGGGGGGGTGGGGGGTGGGGGGGGGGGGGGGGGGTAGGGTTTGAAAATTATTTTTTTTCCATTTTTTATATTTTTTTCTGAATGAACAATATGTCGAGAATATTGTGTATAAATTTTAAGTCAATCGGAGTAAAACTAACGGTGTTACAGCGTTTAAAACGACCGGCCGTGATACGTGATACGTGATACGTGATACGTGAAAACTTTAAATCGATTTTCCCGAAAACGTCATTTTTGAAGTTTGTGAACATTAGAACTCAAAATCTACTGAACCGATCCTTTTGAAAATTTAAACATTACTTCTTCACATAAATCAACAGGTAATCAGGAGGAGTTTTTTTTTTTTTCAATTTCAATTTTTTTTTTCAATTTTTTTTTTCAATTTTTTTCAATTTTTTTCAATTTTAGCCATTTTTTTAGCTAAAATTGCGTTTTTCACTTCCAAGTGCTGCAAAAAAAAGAAAAAAAAAAAAAAAACTCTTCCTGATTACCTCGAGAAATACATCACCTTTAAAATGCATATCAATTTTTTTGTTTCGGATGATCCGGTAACGAGTTATAATGTTCACCGCAAAACCACTTTTTTTCAAGGCGCCTCTGGAGATTCAACGTCACCGGCTTATTTATCAATATTTTTCATTGAAAGTTTTTTCTGAGATACTTCAATAGTCGTACAATAATATGTAATTCTATTTAATAAAATTATATTACTCATGTCGCCGCAAAAAAATCATAAAAATGTGCTTTTTTTTTCGCCTTTAGAACCCTACCCCCCCCCCCCCCCCCGCCCCGGGGCCGCCGCCACTACTGAAATTTGAACGAGTTTTCAACCAGTATTCAAGACCGTGGCTCACACAGCCTTATCAGAGGAGCCATATTCTGTACGCCCGTGAGTTTATTTGTGACTTCGTTAAAACGGGAATCTGCCAAGTGATTATCTTCTTTCGTGAATGTTCTATGGTATAGGAAGAAAATTTGACGTCTTTTCCGGCTAGTCGTTCTCCCACTACCTGTAGAAAGTGAGATTCACAGGAAAATGAGATTCAGCACAAAAACATGCAAACAAAAAACGGGATACAATAGAACTAGCACCTTCTTTCCTCATAATACCTTTTAAAAACTAACGTTCCACACAGTTATACTCCCGTCGAGGTCCACAAAACATTATTTTTTAACGGGACAGGAGAATTCGAAGAGTTATTATTTAATTCTTGTAAAGTTAAGAAATATTGATACATCATAAAGAATGCATTATATTATTTATGTGAAAATGAACCTGAAAGAAAAGAGTAGGCGCAACATTACGGTGCGAAATACTGTACATGTCCGACATTGGCTATGACGATAGCAGAGTGGAAAACTGCAGATCTCACATAATCGAACTCACGGCTGTACAGAATTCAGCCCCCGTATGCTTATTAGCACGGTCTTGTATACAGGTCTGGAAACTCCCTCAAATTTCAGCGACGGAGGGCGGCCCGTTAACGAAGCTGTTTTTAATTTCTGTAGCAGCCACTAAGGGCGTTGCGATCGGACAATGCCAATAGACATAACCTGAAAATCCCTCGATAGTTCTCGCGATTGTCTGTCTCTGTCCCACAAACGGATTCCACCGAGTTACACATATTTATTATATGTAATTATAAGTTATTAATCCCGTCAACTCTAATGAATATACTGAATAAATATGCTCTTAATTTGAATCGGATTTTAAACATTCTAATTGTTAACCGAGCATGATAAATATAAACTATTTGTAAATATCTGTGTCATATGAATATATATTAGGCGAAATAGTTGTCTCTTGATGGATCGATCTCCGGTAGATTTTCTTTTAAATCTTACAAAACAAACAAAAGTTTTCATTTACAAAAATAGAAATACATCGAACCGTTTCATATATTTAATTTGATCCTTTTTCATTATATTTTTGTGAAAATTGCAGGTACTCAAATAAAGAGAAAAGTTGAAGAATTTATTTTCATTCATACTTGATTTTGAAAACTGGAACATTTTTCAAAAACTTAAAAAATAAAGTGTAAGAAAATGTAAATAGAGCTAATTTTTACTTACCTTAATCTACTATTTTTTGGCATGCTACTAAATACTGTCCATTTCGGAATATTGACAAAACTCAAATAAAGAGAAAAATTTAAGTATTTATTTTTATTCACACTTCCTTGATTTCGAAAACTGGAACACTTGCAAAAACTTAACATAAGATTTATTCAGTAGTTAATTTTGACAATTTTTCTTAACAACAAATTTCTTTTTCAATTAAAAATTTTTCTGGTGCGCATATTGCCTCATTCTTAATCTTACATAGTAAATTATGGCACATGATAAGAATTCAGATGTATGCACTTTACAGGGATAAGTGATGGTGTATGAATTAAATACTTCATCTAGAGTTATATCGAAGGCATCAATACGAGAGGAATATTTTGTAAATGATGCTTCGATATGACGGATCAGATGAAAGAAATGAGGATTTGCGTGAGTCAGGCCACCGCGTGATTTCATTTGCACCAGTTGCGACTCTGAAGATCTGCAGCTGGTTTTCAATCTCACAGCTTCCTGACACACTGGACAGGATTCATATTTTTGATGGAACTTCAGGCACACCTCTGGCACACAATTTTCCTCCAAGGAACACACAATTTTCCGCCACACAACAGAGCACACAATTTTCCTCCAAGCACTGTTCCGTCCAAGGACGGAACAGTGCTTGGAGAATTTCTTTCAGAATTCGAAACTTATTTCGCATATCCATGCTCTGGCACACAATTTTCCTTTTCTACTCAGATGTCATCGAATCTTGTTCGTACAGCAAACTCTTTGAGTCGCATTGTTTTGTATGGGACCTTACATATTGAAAATACACGATATGAGCAACTATCTTCTCAAACTATGTGTAAAATCTATTCATTAAACTTACCCGTGCAATTACTTGACCATTTGCGTCGAGCTTGACCCATTCGCGAACTATGTCTTCATTGTTAAAATGCTTTTCACATACACGATTTGTGTGTTGTAATTTTAGAATGTCTGGAATAGATTGTTTCCACTTTTTCCACATATCAATATTCTTAGGCACTCGGAATGTACAACATTTTTTGTTTATTTTCCTACCGGTTTTACAATGTGGCACCACACACCGATTCATCATTCTTAATATAATAATCACTAAAAGACTGTGATCACAAGGCCGTGCTGTGATTTACGCAGAATAAACATAATATACAGGCATAGCAGTATCGAAAGGTTTTCAGGTTATGTCTATCAGCAATATCTGATTGCAACGCTTCTAGTGACTGCTACAGAAATTAAAAACAGTTTCGTTAAGTGGCCGATCCTCGGCGGAGGAGTTTCCAGACCTGTATAGAAGACCGTGCTTATTAGCCATCCGTGTCGTCTTCTTGTGCGTAGCCAAGTGTCGACGCTTGTGCCCAGTTTTCGTACTGTCATCGCGTTTTTAACTGGCTGCACTTCGTGCACTTTTGTCTCATTAGGGAAGGAGAGTCTTTAGGAATTGAGCTCATCCTGCCATGTATTTCACCGTTTTATTAGTTATTTTCACCAATTTTATCCCCCTCGATTCCGTCCGCAACCGTCTTACAATCCCACCTGTATTGCCTTAGTACGAGAGTACGAGGGAAACTGCGGAAAACCTGCACCGATACAAACGGTCATATTTTAACTAACTCTTTAGTATTGATACGAATAACCTCAATGCAAACACCAGGGTCTTAGATAAATGACTTCCCACTCAGCGATTCAATGTGCCAGCCAGCACACGGCTAAGCGATCACCCATCCAAGTAATGGACTCAAGCTTTACCGCTTGACTTTGGAGGCCACAGAAGCCGTGCGCCGACCGCGCATCCATCGCTGCTGGTCTTCGTGAACTAGGTGTGCATGGGTTGTGTCTCTATCTTTTATTCTTATGCAAAAGCAACGGAACACAGATACACCGAGGCTGTTTTCCTTTTACGTGACACAAGCGACACATGTCGACACCATAGACTAGAGTAAAGGAGTCCGATCTGTAGTGGCGAGTGTACGAAAAAATTTGTCCTCAGAAATCCGTCGAGTAATGGTTTCAGATTTCGCCAAAAACGCCTATGTCGTCGCAAAGGTCTCGAGTCAACAAGAAGTAAACAGTAAACTGTACGTGGAACCTAGACAACACAATGTCGTTGACATCATTATTTATTACACGCTTATCGTCTGGACTTTTTATATTTATTACTCGACTCAAAATATGTTATAAACCAATATTGATTTATTAACAATAAGTGAACAGAAGCAAATCATAATATTAAGAATTATAGCAAGTTAAGGGCTCACATACTGCTGAGCGCGCTGAAAACCGAGTAAATTTGAAAAATGATTATAGAGGTTACATGGTAAAAAAAAGTTAAATTATTGATCTCACATTTTTTATTATCTTTTTAACTATAAGAACATTTTTTTTTAATTTTTTTTAAAAATATTACCATAATTTTTTACGAGTACAAATGGACTACTAATAAAAACCATGGCGCCTCCTTGTCGACATCATAACTTCACCAAACTCATCCAATCTGCAAAAATGAAAAAGAATGCAGTAAAATAATGTAGTAGTAATAGTCTGACGGAGGGAATTTTTTAATTTTTTTTTCCAAATTAAGAAACTACAGTATTCAAACGTTAGTATGCAATTAAAAAAAAATTAGTGTTTAATAATTTATAAAAAATTGTCGAACCAAAAAATTAAAAAAACCTCTCGTCAGATTGTAGAGAAAATCAGTATCAAGATTTAAAAAATAAAAAAGTTAAAAAATATTAAAAATTAAGTGAGTTATCGTGCTGACACTGTTTAAAAACATAGTTTCGAGAAAAATGCTCTTAAAGTTTCTGGTAGGTACAACGCGAACTTACGGGTCCGGTCACATTTATTGCTATAACTTTGTAACAGAATGGAATTTTCTTAAAAGTTTTTCTTCTGAAAAATTCCTAAAAGTATCTATATAAATAAAAATGTAAATGTTTGTTCAAAATCTTAAATCTCCAAAAGTTCTTCACCGATTGCTTTGAAATTTTGACACAACGTTGCATTCGAACACGCGCGTGTTGTCCGTTTAACCAGACTGACCCGACCACAGCGATGCGTGGTCGAGTACAGCTAGTAAAGAATAAAAATGTGTAGAAAAAAACGATTTTTTTTTAATTTCAGGAATATGTGAGCCCTTAAGGTTAGTCGACAATCCATTATTTACCACACTTCAGATCGTTATGTCGAGTCTCCCCACCACTCGTGAGTTGTTGGCGACATCGACGCCTCGCCGTGTCGGCTAGCACAAGTCTTGTTATCCGAATTTTTTATCCCGCTTCAGAAGTATGGAGATCGGATTCCTTTACTCTAGTCTCCGTGGTTGTTTCATGTGCTAGCGCCTTTGCATTAAGAGT
The DNA here is from genome assembly GCA_958009045.1 of Oxytorus armatus. Lineage (NCBI taxonomy): Eukaryota > Metazoa > Arthropoda > Insecta > Hymenoptera > Ichneumonidae > Oxytorus > Oxytorus armatus. The sequence continues at coordinate 4,624,212 of OY253748.1, read as the reverse complement.
TCGATTTTACGGAGTTTGGTTTTGGAAAACGGTGGAGCGCCCCCTTGTCGCGACGGCCCGCAGTCGTATTTCTCTTAAGAGGATGTATCACACCCGCCCGTCACTTCGCAAACGCGAAATGTACTTTTTCCGAAATGACACAACCGATTTGGATGAAATAAGCTTAGCCACCGGAGTAGGGTGGCAAAAAATGGCTAAGCTTTTTTTATCCCGATCGGTTACACCGTTTTGGAGAAAGTACCAATAAGAATTTGCAGCTATCTCTCTCGCACTCACGTGTCACGTGGTACATGTGCGCCTTCCTCTTAAGTCATTGGGGCCATTTTTAGGTTAGGTTGTCTGACGTTAGCACAACGTAGTGTACTAATGCAAAAAATATGGACGGCATTTTTTTTTCGTCACAGAAAAAAATTCAAAGGTACCAAACAGTGGATTTGTTTCATCGATTAAACATGGTTTGTTATCTTTAACAGATTCTGTTTGATTTATACAAAATTGATATTTGTACGGCGTTATTTCATTATTGATAACTCGAAACTGTCTTTTGTGAGTCGTAAAAAAAATTCTTTATTATCTTTTATTTTCGTCTGGATTTTCCGTATAATTTTCTCTACCACTGCTGAAATTAAATCTGCTGAAGGATCGAGCAGCACTTTTGCTACTCTCGGGTCTTCGGTCTTTAATATTCATTTTCACATTTTGAATCCAGTATTCACTGGTGTGCATGTCTGTTATGATCCTTCGCTTCGTCTCTTGTCTCGTCACTTTCTTTAGCTTCGTTCCTGAGACCTTCTTCTTTTATTCTTGTTGTACCCAGCCTGGTGACCACAAACGACGTCTCTTCTTGGGGTATCGATTCAAGACAGCGTATAATATGATATTGGTAGGGTAACTCAACACTGGCTGGGCACACGCAAAGTTTTGTCTCTTTTTCTTTCTCCCTGCCTCCCTGCCCCTCGCTCGCCATGCATTATTATAATGTCAATCTCGTCTCTGAATCTTGGCTAAATCTGCACATATCGTATCAAATTGTGTACTGCAGCCTCCGTTACTTATTTACCCTCGCCTGAGTCTCTGAACTCATCGTCACTGTAAATTGTAACAATTTATCGAAACTTTTCGTAAGCGTTGTGTACGGATCGCGAAAAATTGTATTCCCGGACTGTATCGAAAGATTCATGCCTTCAACCAGCCAGGTTGAGGGTTGTAATGGTGCGACAAATTTCGTTAGTTGTAGTGATTAGGACCCGAGTTTACACGAATTAAACCGACGAAAGTCCCGTTACTTGAGCTCGTGAGTTTCTCTGATGTATCGAGACTCGCGAGCGGACACTCCTCATCGACCCACCATAGAAATCGAAAGTACTTAATCACGGCTATCAAGACCGTTCAATAAAATGGCGAGATATTCGATTATCGACCAGTGCGACGTATTTTATGTATTGTAAAAAGTTTCTGAATATCAATAATACATAATTTTCGAATTCGAACGACACCAGTGTCAACCACATACATCTAACGCACAGGCCTGTTCCAACATCGCATGCGCAGTGGGTGACCATCGGACGCCCGAATTAAATAAAAAGCTAAATTTGCATAATCTCGCCAACCAGAAGGTTATTTGTGTCATCATATATGTATAAATCTTTCGTAATCTCTTAATTATATCACAATCTGCGATGGGTAGTTTTTCATTTTGTTTTGGGTCGTATTGACTATCAGTCTATGAACGATGAGAGAGGAAATATTTTCGTAATGCAAGATGAATGGTTTATGTAGTTATGCCGGATCTTGTAGTAATAATCGTAGCGATTTTATGTATCTTTTAAAACTCATACAATAATTAATCATATTAAAAAAGTTTTGTTATATAAATTAAAATATTCAAACAAGTTTTGTTACAGGGTGTGAACGAACTATAACGAACGAGTTATAACGAGCCTCTCCACTGATCAAAGAAAAATGATGCCAATTAAAACTTGCACATTGCTTCCTCCTGATTCTTTTTATGGTATTATCATGTTTTTTTTTCGAAAAATGCATTATAAATCAAGCAAACCTGACACTATCAAGGTAATAAAGAGCATGTGTAGATTGACATTTGTGTATTGGTTCTTCACCATTTCTGCTGATAAACAAATTTTCCTCCATATGAGCAAAAAGGTTTTTCAACTGTGGCTTCCTCATAGAGGAAGCTCTATGTATGCGGAAAAATGGTGAAGAAACAATATACAAATTCCAATTGATACTATCCTTCTCTCCTTTAACTTGATGGTGTCAGGTTTCCCTGATTTATAAAGCATTTGTCGAAATAATGAAAATACCACAATTGTCAAATGGTTTTATCGATTTTCTCTAAATTCAATATCAAGTATTTTTCCATATTCATCAATTCATATAGGAAGTAGTCCCTTTACCTATTTGTATGGATTTTTATGGAGTAGCCCTTCTACAATTGTAAATTTAAGTAAACACACAATTTCTTATAAAATATCAAAAATGGTAAGGATTAAAAGTTCAGTCTCTATTCGCGAGAGGAGAATTCACTCAATATCTTAAGACTTTTCGAAATTATATCAATCTCAAACATTTTTCGAAAAATTCAACATTTCATAGAATCTAAATCTCAAATATTCAATACCAAACATCCTTGGCCCCTGACCCTTTTATTTAAAAAGTTTTGACTCGATAGATGAAAATTTACGAAAGTTGGAGCGACCACAAATATTGTTCGAAAATTTAAAAATGCTGTAAAATATTGAATTGTCAAGTAATTCCAACGAAAATTGCAGCAAACAACGAAGGTTCGATGACCACAATCTGTGCAAAGTTTACAAGAAATCGGTCCATTCGTTCTCGAGATATATTAAGTTGAATTTCTGGATCCTATCCATACACACAACATCGACATTTTTAACATACTCAAAATGTACCAAAATATCCTAAAATTATTACACATTTAGAAAATATGTCCGTGTCCATGTGTGTATGCGATGGGGATAAAACATTCAACTTGATATATCTCAAGAACGAATTGATCGTTTTTTTGCAAACGCTGCACAGACTTAGGGCATTGAACCTCCGTTGTTTATGTTTAGTCGGCATCTCTTCAGGATTCGAAATTTCACGCCATTTTGAAATTATCAAAAAATATCTGTGATGGCTCTAATAACTTTCGTAAATTTCCATTAATCGAATGAAAACTTTTTGCATAAAAGTGTTAGTGAACAAGCGTGTTTAGTATTGAATTTGGCAAAAATCGCTAGAGCGATTCAGATTTTATAGATTGTTGATTTTTCGTAAACTGTTTAAGATCGATTTAATTTCCAAAATTTTGAGATCTTGGGTTAGTTTTTCTCTCATAAATGTAGTATCATTAAAGTATGTTTGGTATTGAATTTTGCAAGAATTGGTGAAGGGGTTAAGATTTGATTACATTTTTAATTTAATTCAATTTTTAATATTGCATAAGAAATTGTATGTTTGTTTAACTTCCTTCAACTTTCAACTATATAGGTAGTACTTGCCTTAAAACTAGACTTGTGAATAACCACGTTCGATACTGAGTTTGAAATAAATTTGTAAACCGCTTCAAGATGGTAAAAAAATTTTGAATGTTTGAACTTTTGTGTATTTTGCAAAATCAATGAATTGATCTAACTTTAGTAAATTTTGCAGGATAATAATAAAGAATCATGAAATGTTGCAATCCGTGGTACCTTAGAATTGTTTCAATTGGATTCATAAAAAAAAAACGTAAATCGTACATTGTTTTCTTATTATTTGGTTTCCTTACAAAGCCTGCTCTATGAGTAAGACAAAATAGAAGAACTATAACTTGCTCATGGAGGAGGATTTGTGAGAGCGATAAAGTAATGAGGAAGCAATGTGCAAGTTTCTAATTTGCATATTTTTTTCTATATGTGATTTTTGGGTGTTTTGGCGCATTTTAGGCATTCTGACATTAAAAACTCGATGTTTTTTTTTCACGAAATCACTTCGTCTATCAAGAAGCAAGAAAACGAATATCAATGAAAACCTGTTCTTTCTGTTTACTTCAGCTTGTTTGTTTCCAACGGGAGGTCGAAATACAAACATCCTTAGAATAATAAATAATTACCGATCTTCAATCCGCTGAATACCGACTTTTATGCATATCCGCAATGTTTCATTTATTTGACATTTTGGCAATCGGTCATTTTTAATTTGGATGTATTCGACTTCGAATTTGTAATTTAATCTCGAAAATCGGTCGATTTTCGGCAATTTGTTCCGCAATTTTGAACATTAATATTTTGCCTTTAATATCTAATATTTGGAATCAGCGATCCATAAAACTCACTTTTTCTCACCTTAAGGGATCACATACCCCTGCGCGCGATGAAAACCGAGTAAATTTGAAAAACTATTATAGAGGTTATATGGTGAAATAGAAATTAAATTGTTCATTTCACATTTTTTATTATGTTTTATTATGTTTATAAGAAAAAAAAAAAAATATATATATATTAACATTATTTTTTATGGGTATAAATGGACCACTGATGAAAACCATGCCGCCTCCTTGTCGACATCATAACTTCACCAAAAATTATCCAATCTGCAAAAATAAAAAAAGAAACTAGTAAAATAATGTAGTAACAATAATCTGACAGAGGGAATTTGTTTTTTTTTTTTTTTTTCAAAAATAAAGAAAGTAGAGTATTTCAAACTTTAGTACGACATTAAAAAAAAAATTAGGGTTCAATAATTTATAAAAAATTGTCCAACCAAAAAATTAAAAAAACCTTTTGTCAGACTATAGAGAAAATAATTATCAAGATTTAAAAAAAAAACGTTAAAAAATATTAAAAATTGACAGAGCTATCCTACGGACATTGTCTAAAAACATAGTTTCGAGAAAAACTATGTTTAAAGTTTCTCTTACGTACAACATAAACTTACGGCTAGTCTCCCATTCTAGCTATAACTTTGTAACATAGTAGAATTTTCTCAAAAGTTTTTGTTTGAAAAATTCTTAAAAGTATAAAGAATAAAAATCTGTAAAAAAAAGTCGATTTTTTGAGAATCTCAAGGGTATGCGAGCCCTTAAAAGGTTTCCTAGATATACCGGACACAAATTTAAAGTGTCCCCCCAATGAGGTGTCTCGCCCCAATTGGTATCATTTTAAAATACGAAGATTTCCTCAATATACGAGGTCTGTTAAAAAAGTATCGCGAATTTTGAATTTCCGCGGGCTACGTATATTCGATTTTCGATTTTTTTGTGGCGTTAGGTTGGTACTCAGGTCCCTCACTTATGCTGAAAAAATTGGCCATTTTGAATGTTTAGTTAATTGTTAACAGCTGTTTTGGTTAGACGTGTTTTGGCTTGTCTTCGATTTTTGCCTATTCAGCTAGGTTTCACGTGCAGAGAACGAATTTTTCGTACGCTCCCCACTAAAGATCGGTATCCTTTACTGTAGTCTCCATGTGTCTATTAATCGGAATATTTTATCAATGTAATTAAACGCCACCTCTGTACTACAAGCCGTATCTCATTCGTTTATGTGTGTCATATATAAAACTTGCCGTGGAATGCCCCGACAGCCTAACAAAGACAGATGGAAGGTCGAAGACAAATTGGCCAAGCGTAGAATACATAAAGACGGTTGAATTGTCGAAACGTTTTAATGTTTTCCTTCAAAAATATCTCTCTTTCGAGGGCAGCTAAAAGAACTAGAGCTGGAGTGGGCAATGCCCGAGACAGGGACCATTAAGATGGACGACTTTAAAATGAATACACTCGGCTTCGTTTGCCAGCTGCATGATCATAAACGCTCCGTGTCGAGTCCGTCCACGCACGAGAGTTTCGAAGCGTGTGGCCCTGCAGTCGGGCCATCCATCTGGCGCGTGCGTGACCTCTGTGAATTATCCTCATCCTGTGTACCACGTCAAGAATCTCACAAACTCTTTCCGTCGATCTTTAAAATCTTCCTTAGGTTCTCGGCAATATTCCATTGAACAGACAAGAATTTTTATTTTAGTTGAATGCAATTGGAAACGGCGGTTTTTAAGTAGTTCGTCGGTAGGTCTTCGAAATAATATAAAAAAGGAAATGGTGTAAATCACGGGAATATGAAATAATTTATTTCTCGAAAGACAGTGAACTTTTGGGGATGCAATTTTTTACATCGTCTCCTCAAATTATATGCAACGAGATGTGAGAATGGCGGGCGAATCAAAATTTTTGTCCCGAATTGTTGGGCGAAGAATGGTGGATTAAGTCATATATGCATATTTAGAATGAATCGGATGCGCACGGTTCACGTTCGGATATAAACGTCTTTACTGATTAATGACAAAATCCGATATGTACCATATCTTTATCGTAATGTTTACAAGTGGCAAACAGCAAGTACACTAGGATGGGTGGAGGCCAAATATCGGAATGTCCACTATTTGGAACAGCCGAAATGTGCAATTTCAAAATTAACGAACGTTCAAACCATAGAACGTCTCATCACAAGTACGTCTTTAAATTAGAGCTTGAACTTTTCCGGGTATTCGGATACCCGTGTAATTCGGGTTTCACGAATCCGACGCTTCAAATCCGTATATCTCGATAACTCGATAATATCCGGGTAATAACGGATTCGGGTATGCGGATAGTTTCGGGGTATCCGGGTAACCGGGTACTCGGATAATAACGGATAATATCGGGCAATTACCGCCGATAATTGATGCCAAAAATGCTGAAAATAATTGTTCAATTTACACAATTTGTGAGGCATGCATAGATGTTGCCAAGAACAATGTTTGCGAAGTACATTTGTAAGCCGAATAATAAATCATTACCGGAAGATTGAGAAACCGGGATTATATCGGTGTTCATGTCCGATCATTTAGTTAACCATTTTTTATTTTTACCGACTGATATCGATATTAAACAAATTAGATTATCATTATAACGAAGATTCTTGGAAAGAATCTTGCAGGCGTATTTACTATTATTACCAAACTATTTCTTTACTGTAATTCATATCCGACAAAAACTACAATTTCAATAAAACATTCTTGTGTGGATTAAAAAAGTAATGACATAATCTTCTATACAATGTTAGGGAAACACATGATCATTTCATAAGAACTTAATCAACATTGACCTGCACTATTTGCATCTTTAATATTATTTTTTCATCGCGATTTATTATTATTTAATAAATATCCTCAGTTTCTGAAATGTATATTTGCTTTATGGGCGTGTGTGCAGTTTTCATGAACTTTAGAGTTGGAGAGAAAATATAGAATGTGAAGAAGCGGATCTCGGCTATTCTTAATATGCGCAGGCAAGAAATTGTGATCGTAACAGCAGATTCTAAAAAATTGTGGGTGTCACATGTAAAATGTTTTCCCGAGTAAATACACAATTATTATAAATTGGAAAACCGTGACGGCTGATTCGTCAACACTAAGTTTTCATTTTTACCGTAGTTTTGCACAATTTCTTTGAACAGAGCAAATTTGATACAAGTTATTTTCCAATTTTTTTCAATGGTAACTATTAGCGCCCTATACTTTGGCTTATTTGATGACCAGACTAATACAATATCATAATTTTTTTTACGCCGGCGGTCCCATTTGAGCCTGTACGCGAAAAATCGGGTAATTACCCGACATTATTCGTTATTACCCAGTTACCCGGATCCGTGATTATTCGGATATCCGGATACCCCGATACTCGGGTGCTCGAATACCCGGATATTCGGGTATTCGAGTCTTAGGTGTTGGATCCGATTTCTCGGATACCCGGATACTTTTGGGTATCCAGCTAACCCGGATAAAAGTAACAGCCCTACTTTAAATCAGAAAAGAAATAATGAGAACACAAAAACATTGAAATAGATTTATATCGAAAAAAAATATGAGGACGAGCAAAATTACGAGGGGTGAAATATGGAACCGACAAAGATGTTCAACACTTCACGAGTCGAGCGTACGAATTTCAGATTTACAAATATTCAGAAAGTTTACAATTTTGAATTCGGTAAAGCCGAAAGACCGAAAATTAGAACAGTCAAAATGACGAACGACACTACGCCGAACGGTCTAAATAGCGAAAGGACGAAAAGCAGAATAGTCACAATTACGAACGCTTATGGACGAACGCAATTTGTCCCGAATCACGGGTAGAATGAAAACCGGCTCCGGCCACGATGTTCCCTTTAACGTTCTCTGTTCCGATGTTCTCTACTTTCATGTTCAATATTTCGATCCATCGGTTATTTGCGTTTTCAAGTTTGACACGCTCCAAATTTTTATGTTCAACATATTTCGATTTGGTATATTGGGGTTGTCTAAATATTAATTACTCACTATTTTTTATTTCAGAAATATTCCACATCGTTCAAATCTATTTTTTGTACTGTCAAAGTACACGGACTATCCGAACAAATATTCTCAAATAAATGAGCTTCCAAATTAATAACCTTTCTTAATAACAGTTATTCAACTTAGTCATGAGTCAAAAAACTAAATTTCCGAATAACTTCATCCTCGTTATTCTATGTTTCAAATTTTTCAATGAAATAAAATGAAATAAACTTTTTAATGAAATAAACTACGATCCTGACCTTCGTGACATAGTGCGCTCCACCATGCCACAGGTGAGGCAAAAGAGTAGGGTTTGTCCTTAAAATCAAACTCCCTAGAATCGAGATTTTGGTGTATAAAGTTGGGAGGATGTAAAGAACATTAAAGTTTCGAGTTGGTAGGGTCTTTACCGTAAGAGTAAAACATTGACGACACAATTGAAACGACAGTGCATTTCCATAGTGGCTGATCCGAAGAGCGATAGGTACGAGTGTCAAAGTTCTACGAGTATATGATGCAGCAAACAACAATACGCCATGTGAGTCTAGAATTATCAGTGGGTTCGTAAAAAAAAAAAAAAAAAAAAAAAAATTCAGCCAGTCTACCGTAACCGAAACCGCCTTTTCCTTTTCTCCCGGCGGGCTGCTGCGATCCCTTCAGAGATATTCACCCTTCGGATTTCGCTTCTTTTTTCTTGTTCCCCCGCTCACGTTACCACCCCTGGAGTCCGTTTTATCGTCGCTCCAACGGCGAGTAACATTGTGCACAAGTGAGAGGTCGAGTGGTGGAGAACATAAAGAACCGTGTGTCTACACGGCAAGGGTGAGTACATATACCCACTCCGCTGACACGCGTCGAGTGTACACCCTTGCTCCTCGTATTCCAGAGGGGTTTCTTTTAGTTTCGACCAATCGCGTCGGGAGCACGCCCCGTAACGTCATTGCCTCGTTCGTGTAATTAGCCAATGGGACATAAGGGATGTCCACCCCTTGTGCAGCGCCGTCTCGTAAACGACCCTGAGCCAATGATAGAGCGGAGGGTGCGAAACTGCTTCGCATCCTTTAGCTTCCCCGGGGCGGCGGGAAGAGGGAGGGCTTGTCCCGAATAGTGAGTAAATAAATAATCAATAGTTCAAGTGCCCACTGCTTATATGAGAACGTAACGCGACACTGGGTGACGTGCGCGCGAAACTTTTTAAATAATACCAGGTATTGCGTTTTTGTGATGAACCACTTAAACGCGCATGTTCTAAATATGAAAAAACTAGCTGACCCGGCAAACTGAGTACCGCCTAACAATGAATGTCGTGTTAACTTTTAGCTAAACTTAATTTAGGATTTTATTAACGTAATAAAATGAATACTAAAAATTTATTTATTATTTCAATAGTTTATTAGGATAATATATATAAAGAAAATAATAATTCAATAAAAGTAGAAAAATCAAGTATTTCAATGGCGTGTCAGCAAAGAGATTTGCTTTATTGAAGCTATGTATTTTGCTGTATGGGTTGCACTCAGGTTGATTCTCTTCAGTGAAGCACCTTGTGATATACGACATTTTTCGTTTTGTTATCAGGCGCAAGCACAAATAAAGCCGATGCCCCCCTCGCCACAGGTCAGATGCCAAACCTAATTTATTTAAAAACTCATTTTATTCATAATTTTTTTTCCGTGAATTTGTCAGATATTTTAATAGTTATTCTGCTATTCGGGGCGAAGACGAATCCAACAAATCAGAGATCATTAAAATCGGTCCAGCCGTTCTTGAGTTATAAGTGATGTAACTAACCCGACTTTGTTTTACATATAAAGATACATCTCGAGATTCAATTTTGTGTATTTTCTGATTTTTAAATACGACAGTACTGTGCGATTAAGTTAACCTTAGAATGGTACACATACTTTTTTCACCCCTTACTGCGGTACACATAAATCAGTACTCATCCGATGAAACACATTGCAACTCTAGACTGCAGGCTCCGATAATATTTTAATGAGGGTGAAATCGAAACGACAGACTGAAAAAGCGAATTTAATAATCAGTTAACATATTATCAGTTGTAGAAAAAGAGATGTCTTGGATAAAGTCGAAAATAGAGATTGTCGATTATAATCGATTTCCGTAAAATCGATTGCCGATCTTCATGTATAAAACGCCATATAACTTGGCACTGCCCACGACATACCCTCAAAAAAACAGTAGTAATTATAATGACGTTGGAGAAGCTACATCTCAAGCGGTATTTTCTTTTGGCGTTTCAATTTGTTTTAAATGCTGCTGAGCCGGGGCAAATGATTTGCACTGCATCAGGGAAGGTGCTGTAAATCTGAAACTATGTCAAAAGTGTTTCCAACGGTTACGGAGCAGGAATTTTTATTTTTCAGATCGAGAGCGACCTGAACTAAATAAAAAATTGAGCAAGTAGTCCCCACCATTTTGGTGTAATCTTTTTGATATATTCTATGATAGGGAGTGATCGGTTTTATATATTTCTTAATTCATCATTTATTGTATCTCACAGTTCGTGGTCATGAAATGCCATAATATTTCTCCCATAAGATCTCTTTTCGTTGAATTTCATCAAATAAGTAGCTTGAAATAACAAAATGGCAAATCAGTAAATACGACATAAAGTTATTATTCATTCATTCACATATGACTCAATCCACAATTGTTCATTCGGCCATCCGGGAATTTTTTCGTATTTGTCTGCCATTCTCACATCTACCAGGGGTGTTAGTTGAAATTTGCCGGTTTTTTCGATAAAGAAAACACTTAATTTTCAGAGGAATCTCAAAATTTTTTAATTCAAAGTATTGACCATTGGTTTCTACACATTTCGCCCATCTCTCAGGCAAATTATGGATACCATCCCAAAAAAAACTTTTTCTCTTTCGAGGTAAACCATTCGACGAGCCATTTTTCGACTTCTTCAAAATTAGCGAAGCACTGCTCTGCAAGGGAGTGTCCCATCGATGCAAAAAGGTGATAGTCGGACGGGGCGAGGTCTGGAGAGTACGGCGGGTGTGATAATATTTCCCAATTAAGTGTTTTTAATGTGTCTTTCACCAGTTTAGCGGTATGAGACGGCGCGTTGTCATGTTGCAAGATAACTTTGCCATGTCTTCGGGCCCATTCCGGCCGTTTTTCGATCAACGCATAATTCAAATTGATCATTTGTTGTCGGTAGCGATCCTTGTTGACCGTTTCACCAGGTTTTAACAACTCGTAGTACACCACACCACACTGGTCCCACCAAACACAGAGCATTGTCTTACGGCCAAAGCGATTTGGCCTTGCAGTCGATGGGCCGGCTTCACCAGGTGAAAGCCATGATTTTTTTCGCTTCGGGTTCTCAAAATAAATCCACTTTTCGTCCCACGTGACAATTCGATGCAGAAAAGATTTCCTTTCGAATCGTTGAAGCAGCATTTCACAAACGGTTTTTCGATTTTCCATTTGTCTATCGTTCAGCTGGTGTGGCACCCGTTTTCCATACTTTTGGATCTTTCCCATGGCTTTTAAACGTTGGCAAATTGCTCCTCGAGTCACATTTAGTGTTTCTGCCAATTTTTGTTGCGATCGGGTTGGATCAACATCCAATAACGCCTGCAATTCCTCGTCTTCGAACTTTTTCGCTGCACCAGGATGTTCATTGTCTGTCAAATCGAAATCTCCACTTTTGAATTGACGAAACCATGTCTCACATGTTCTAATCACTGGAGCATGTTCACCATAAGTTTCTACCAGCAACCGGTGAGTTTCAGCTGCTTTTTTCTTTTGATGAAATAAGAAAAGCAACGAATGCCGCAAATGCGATTTACTTGGAACGAAACTCGACATATTCACTGAGGTAAACAAATATGACGCTATTATTTTGACGGGATGTGACTTGCGTATTTTTGTAGGTTAATGTTAATAGAAAAAAATGACATACATGCCAAATCATAGAAATGTATACATATTGCTAGTGACATCTACTGGTAAAACCGGCAAACTTCAACTAACACCCCTGGTAATTGCGTATAGTCTCGGGAGTTTTTGTAAAAAATTGCAGCACACAAAGTCCAATGGCTTTTGAGAAATAAATTATTTAACATTTCAATAATTCACAGGATTTCCTTTTTACATTATTTCTACGACTTACCGATGACCTGAAAAACAATAAAATAATACAAAAATCTTTGCCCATGTAAAAAGGTCCAAATTTTCCGAAAAGGATATTAGTTTCCCTGTGGTGACGGTTTTTACCCCTTAAAATCTCGCTTGAAGAAGAGAAACTTGTGCATTTCAGTCTTCCCTGGAATGAAAATCGGATTTTATTTTTCATCCTAAAAATACATATCTTTCTCTACAAACTGATTACGAATGAAACATCATAAAATTCGTTTTTTTTCTTCCCACATTTTTTTCCCCGAAAATTCATCCCAGATGAATTACGTCCCAAAAAATTTCCAAACTGATCGACAAAATTCCATAATATTTCCAGAATTTATTCCCGGTTCAACCAAAATGCGTGATATTTTCAGGTTTCCAGATCTCTAGAACGTTAGACGCCGTGTCACTTCTCGAATAAAATTATGAATGACTCCAAAAAAATAATAAAAAATTTAAAAAGTACTCCCCGCCAAAATGGTGACGACTCCTTCTTCAATTATTTATTTAGCTCAGGTCGCTGTCGAACATCAATGCGTACTTTGTTTTGTCGTAAAAAAAAAGCCTAATTCGCGTAAAAAAAATAACAAATTAATTCGTACCCTTGATATTTATCAAATCTCAAAACGATCATAATATGAAGATTAATTGATAATTTTAATTATGTTTACTTTACGACGACCTCCTTATATCGAGCAAATTTTGCCCGAGGGAATTTTTTCAAGGCGAATATGTTTTGCCATAAGGGAAAATGGCCGTGAATAATGCGATTTAAAAAAATACGGTAAGAGTACGTACTAAAGTGCAGAGAGAGAAAGCACGATACGGATAAATTATTTCAGGGAGACAGACGAAAAATGAACAGTACAGATTGTCGAGAGATAGGGATCGCTCGCTACAGGAGGAATAAAAAGAATAGAGGATGGGAGCAAAAATGAAGAAGAAGAAGAAGAAGCGACGTGGAACGGAAAAAAAAAGAGGACGAACTAAAGGAAGGATCAGGAACGGAGCTCAGATGAATGATGAATGTGTATGAATGGAATGGAAAGGAAATTTGACAGTATGGATGGCTTTCATGTTGGAGCACAATGGAAAACGAGATGCGGCGGAAGCGAGTCGTTTACTCGCTACTAACATATTCTAGTTCAAGCATTCGCATATTTTATAAATTTGAGGGGAAAATCTTTGTTAAATGCATATTTGGTTATACGTTTTACAATAATTTTCATTGATATAAAAAAATTCTGTATAATTTCATTTCTTACATAAACATACACGATGTTTTGTCAACCGGGAAATTCTTTTGCATTGAATTCTTCGATTTCTTTTCGGAGTGCGAAAATTTTTGGTACTACATGAATAAGCATTTTCGTGATTACGAAACATTTTTTAGCTCAACTGTTCCGGAGATAAATCTTTATCAAGTTGTGTTACATCGTTGTAATTATCGTTCGTACAAAAAATATGCGAATATGCAATAGAGACATTTATCCGCACTTTCCAACGATACTACATGGAAGCGGATGGCGCTATTTTCAGCAAAAAAAGATATATCTTCTTTTTGCATCTAGAACACACACTTTTTATTTTTAGCTATCGATGTTATACGGAATTTTTGAGAATACCTACAAACTTTATATGTGAAAATATAAATTTGAAGTTTGGCATTTGTTATAGTCGCGAAGTAAAAAAAATCGAAAACCATATAAAATCGTCGACGAAAGAGCAAAGCTTCTTTTAAGGCCTTACATACGTCCAGCGGTACCGAAAACGTACCAAAAGAAAAACTGTTTTTAGGAGGGATAGAAATAGAAATTGATAAAAAAATTCTAACACATTGTTTATTACTGTGTTAAGTTTGTAAAAAAATTTATTTCAATTTTTTTTTCAAAAATTACAACATGAAAAATCACATTTTTTGAAGCACTGTAAAAAAAAAGTTGCTCCACGGTCGGCAGTATTTCTTCCTCAAATGTTGACGGATCTGCAAAATGTAAAGAAATTCTTGTAAAATAAGGTAGTAGTTATAGTATGTCGAGCCGGATTTTTGATATTCGAAAAATTAAACAATTTACGGTAATTTAAAAAAAAATGTTAAGTTTGTGTCAAAAAAGTCACACTTCAATTGTTTTTATAAAATTTTCTAATTATAATTTAAAAAATCCGGCTCGACAGACTATAGAAAAAACAATTCCAAATATTTAAAAAAAAAAATCATCAAATAATATTAAAAACCGTACGAGTTATCATGCCGACAGTGTCAGAAAAAGTAGTTTTGAGAAAAACGCGTTTAAAGTTTCAAGCGCGTTTCGCTCGAAGTCGCGCGCGGCTGGAGCAAGAACTTTATGAATTTTTTAAATTTATTTAGTTAACTTACGTCTAATCTCCCATTCCAGCTTCATATTGTACGCCTTCCTTGTCAGTAAAAAATTGTTGTTGTTTATTTTTTTCTAATCGACGAATTGTTCCGGCCTCTTTTGTTGCTTTGGTAGCGTTGATTCGAGCGTGTTTCACATTATCAGGCAGTCACATTATCTACAATAACTTTTGAACTGTGGGGAATTTTTACAATCAGCTTACACAGAAATACGCCTAAGACTATAAGGAATAATAATCTGTAAACAAAAAAAATCGATTTTTTGAAAATTCTCGATGTATGTAAGGCCTTAATTGTTCCTATAAACCACAGGTGGAAATCGTTCGAATGAAAGATCATTTAAAATACTTCATAAATAAATCATTGTGACTAGTTATTGCGTAGAAATAAAAAACGTAACTATTATTATAATGATTAAAATTAATTTAGAGTAATTATACTTTTAAAATGAACATTAGATACTGGACATTTTTTTTTAGGAGTAATCCATAATTTCATTCGAGTCGTATTCATTCCTGCTGAGAAGTGATGAATTACGAAATATATCAAAAACATCACGTCCTATCATAGAATACACCAAACTGAACACATTTGATCGTATGATTCCAGCCAAACGCCGATCGGGATTTGTTAGGGATTTCCTATCAAGGGATTCCTCCCGAGATTCCAGGTGGATCCCGGGTTGTATCCCGATTAGCGCTGATCGGGCGAAACTTCAAATGTATACATTGGAGTTTCTCGTTTCAGTAATCGGACTTGATATCATTTTCCCGTGAAATATCCATCGATAATTTTTCTCGTGTTCGCAGCTTCAATACTTCATTCAAGTGTAGGGTTCGCGGTTATATACCCCAACTTTTGTAAGAAATATGTGTTGCGATTGTGTACATTTCATCGTAATGTAAAAAACACATGAACTTCGCGATGTCGCTAGTATAAAGAAGTTTCCCAAACCGCCGCTAGGTGGCGAACGCCGCGAGGTTTTCGCGTCTGCGATCGAAGGCTCGCGGGCTATAAGAATCGGGAAACCCGCTCAGATTGATACCGAGTAACCGAGCACCGAGAGCACCGACCTCAGGGTTTAAGTGATATATACCCATGGAAGCTAAATAAATGTTTATTTTTGCATTTTAATTCATTCACCGAATCTCGAAGTTCTATTTCTTAAATATTTTATTTTGTCGCCGGAAAAATGGGAAGGTATGTACAAATCTGAAATAATGAAAATACTAAAATTGCAAATAAAATAATCATGATCAATTTTATGAGGCTGTAAAATCTTGTAAGGATCCCGTCAGATCCCATACAATTCTTTAAGAATCTTGTAGGATTCGAACTGGATACAGTTAGGAATTCAGTCTGGAGTCCTTTCTATTTCTACACGGGATAACTGTTCTTCCGTTTGAAAGTTCCTTAGCTTCGCAGTATCCACGCCATTTTTAATTCAGTCCATAATTATTTGTATTTTTATATAGATTCGTCGCAGATCAAAGTTTGATTTTTCGAAGTGTCTAGGCTTTTTTAATATTTTAAATTTCATGTCATGCGCGACCGTTCACTTCAGATGACTTTTATATCAGAAAAGAAGAAAAGTACATAAAACATCGATTAAACGACACATTTTGCTCCGGAAAATGGTGTAGTACGAAGGTGGATTTTACAAAAATCATTGTTACTCGGTCGTTGACGTACAATTGTCGAAAAAAAAAACCAATTTAATGTTAAAATAACCAATTAGATAACGCTAAATATAAAAAACATAGAGATCGAATTAAAAATATACGAGTTAGAAGAGTGGTCGATTTCAGCGGGCTTCGTACTACATTTCTACATACCGAAAAAAAACGTCGTTCGAAAATTCCGATCATGTGAAACCATATTCAGATCTAAATTACAAAAAACGAAAATACAAAAACAAAAAATCTTAAATATAAAATGCAACAAATATATAAAAAACAGAACGTTCTGTTACAATATTTTATATAACGACCTCTTATCCTTTGTCACATCCTTTTTGAGAAAAGCATTTTTGAACAATCTCTCGTATGGTATTCTCGGTACGATTTTTTGTTTATCACAAAATAAACAAATACACCTTTATTTCATTTTTTCGAGCGCGGAACTTCCTCCGCGCGGCCAATATGAAATTCCACGCGATGTATACACCCTGTAATATACTTATGACACGTGATATGTGCACTGCGATATGGAGTCTCTTTTTTAACCGTTGCGACAACTGTTTCGCATCTCGTCCAATAACGTGGATGATGGGCGTCTATATAGTCTAACAAAAAATAAATCTGAGGTTCCGACTGGTTTCCAACACAGAGTTTGGATTGCAAACACACACGTCCACGGTTACAATATAATTCGTGTATACGATGTATCGGTTACTCAAACTCGGGTTAATCCGCTTACGCAGGTCATAATAACCCGGCGCAGCTCTTGTCGTGTACTTTTCCTCGGGCTTCCCTACAGGGCGTTGGCCGGATCGTATTGTTACCACGTTTTGTGAGAAAACAGCATTTTCGTCGCTCGAGGTGGTGTCAAGAAGAGACTTAACTTATCTCCGTCACAACAGTAGAAAAATCCGTCGGAACGCTCTTATTGTGTCGTCCATTCACGAAATAAGCGCATCAATGAGAAGAAAGAAGATATCTCGATGGACCCGAAAGTGAGGGCGAATGACAAAACCGTGCCATCCTCGTTTTATTCTCATTTCGACAAATCCACCTGTGTGACATCCGCCGCTTTTCACCATACTGAGACACGACAAATGGCAATTTTAAGGATATTGATGCATCGCTGCACTCTTTCGTTTAAACATGTTTATGGAGGTATCTAATGAAAAGCTAAGAATTAGATCAATTTGCTTCATCATGGAGGAAGGTTTCTTGCGTGAAAAAAAAAAATTGTTGTTAACGTCAACATGTTCAAAGTGTTCTAAAACATCGAAATATCGTATTTAAAAAAGATGTCCGGATGGATGTGTGTGTTTAGGGGTGAAAAATTGAAACCGCTGTCACTTCGAATTGGTTTGAGATATCGAGCTGAAGTTAGGCACACAAGTAAATCAGTATTAGCCCTTTGTTTACTCTCATCTTTGTGATAATTAACAAATTATTTTGGATTTTATAAAACTTTGAAAATTTTCAAAAAAGTCTGCATAACTCACGGAATTTTCGAGCTATCGGACTAGAAATTTTAATACGAATAAACTCTGATGAAATACAGTTTGCTACTGAATTTTGAAAAAATCAATCGAGGCGTTCCGAAGTTATGGAATTTTTAATGTTTCGAAAAATCACTATATCCGTTTGTGAAAGCTATAGCAAAGCCCGTGTCATTTTTTTCGGCCATCGAACCAAACAATTCTAAAGTACCACGGATTACAAAGTTTCATGATTCACTGATTTTGCAAAATATAAAAAAGTCCAAAAATTCCAATTGTGTTTTTATAATCCTGAAGCACTTTACCAATTTATTTCAAACTCAATATCGAACGTGGTTATCCACAAACCTATTTTTAAGTGAAGTACCACCTCTACAGCTGAATGTTGAAGGAAGTTAATCAAAAATACAATTTCTTGTATATGATAAAAAAAAATGTTTTTAATTAAATATGTAATAAAATCCCAACCCTTTCACCGATTCATGCTAAATTCAATACCAATTATCCTTTAGTGATACCACATGCACGAGAGAAAAATTAACCCAAGAGCTCCAAACTTTTGAAAATGAAATGAATTCGGAAAATGCAAAATTTCATAAAATCTAAACCGCTTGGGCGATTTTTCAAACTCAATACCAAACTCAATACCAAACTCAATACTAATAAGCCTTGTGGCCTAAGCCTTTTACGTAAAAAGTTTCGACCCGACAGATGAAAATTTACAAAAGTTAGAGCGATCAGAGGCATTTTTCGAAAAATTAAAATTTTATAAAAATTTTCAACGCTCAAGGAAGTTTCCCAAATTCAATACCTAACACTACTACTAACCTTTCTTGACGGTTTGGATTTTAAACAATTTTGAATTTATCGAAAAAATATTTGAGATCGATTTAGTATCCAAAAGTTTTGGGATCTGAAATTCATTTTTTCACTCACGATAGTATCACTGAAGGATGATTGGTATTGAATTTTGCATGAATCGGTGAAAGGGTTAAGATTTTGTTAAATTTTCAATGAAACAAATCATTATTTTCTATAAGAAATCGTATGTTTGTTTAACTTTCATGAATTTTCAACTATAGAGGTGGTGAAGGGTGTCCCAAAATTCACTGCAAAATTTGAATTTCGCGCCACTTGTGCGGTAAAGTGTTGCCAACGAAAAAAAAAGATAACGTGACAGCGAACAGTTTAGGGTTATTAAAAATTGAGCGCTAGACGAAAGAACAACGGGTTTTCATTGTTCAGCAATATTTTAAAAATAATGAAGGTTTGGCAGCTGCAGTTCGCAATAGAGTTTTTTGTCCCCAAATTGCAATATATGGATGTGGACGACATGTGGTTTCAACAAGATGGCGCCACATGCCATACGGCCTGAGAACCAATTCAATTACTGCATGAGTCATTTCCTGGTCGTGTATTTTCCCGATTTTGGTGATCAGAATTGGCCACCCAGATCATGTGATTTAACGCCGTTGGACTTTATTCTTTGAGGTTTTTTGAAGTCTAAGGTTTATGCCAACAAGCCCACGACCACCCACGCCTTGAAGGAGGAAATTGAGCGCTGTATCAACGAAATTTAGCCTCATTTATGCAAAACGATCATGGAAAATTTCAACAAAATAGTGCGCATGTGCCAGCCAAGCCGTCGACGCCATTTAGCCAATATGCTATTCCATACATAACCCCCTATACTGTATACTTTTGGAACCAATGACAAATTTACAATTTTTAATTATAAACCTGTCTTTTATATCAAAATTACTTCTTGCGTGAATTTTCGGTTACCCTTTACTTGCCACAAAAATAGACTTGTGGATAACCACGTTCGATATTGAGTTTGAAATACATTGGTAAAGGGCTTGAAGATTATTAAAAAAATTGAACGTTTCGGTTTTTGTAACTTTTGCAAAATCAGTAAATTGCTCGAATGACAATAAAGAATCATTAAACTTTGCTACCCGTGATACCGTAAAATTAATTGAATCGGATTAATAAAAAATAAAAAATAAAATGAAAATTAGAAACTCATACGTTGCTCCCTCATTGTTTTAACTCGCTCACAACGATTCCTGTGTGAGTGAGCCAAAATTAAAGAACTAACTTGCTCACGGAGAGGGATTTGTGAACGAGATACAAAAATTAGGAAGCAATGTGTAAGTTTCTCATTTGCATCTCTTTTTTTTCACGAAACCGAAGCTTCCTTCACGAGGAAGTATAATCAAGCCTAATAAAAACCGAACATTTTAACTTGTATGGCAGATCCGTAATGAAATTGTTTTTTATTATATTTAATTAAAGTTTGCGATATTTTTTGTAATTCTATTACTTCATGGTCTTTCAATTCTCCGGGTAGCCGCCAAGTGAGATATCAATTGTCTCTGATAAGAATGTCACACATATGGCCTCACTCCCTCGAATTTAATCGAAGTCCGCTAAAAAGCATATCGGGTCGACAATCGTCCCATCGGTCTTCGTCCTATCAGTAATGGGCGGTTGGTCATAACGATTTTTTTTCTTCTTTCGTTCGATGCAAAAAGCGTTGCAGCAACGGGCTCGCAGACCGAAGGGCTTGTCGCACCCTTCACCGAGAGTATACCCGCGGACTTAATCCTATGAATACGAAATCCCGGGGCAAACACTTGGCACGCGTGATCCTCGGCATTTTTTATGCCCGCGATATTTCACGGATTAGGGGCAATTCGGAACTCTCTGGCTACACTATATTTTACGCTTACGATTGGGATCGATCGATTTTACCGGTCGTAACCAGGGATATGGTCGAGCGACTTAAGGTAAGACACGGCGCTAAAGGTGCCAGTGAAATGGGTGCTAGATTTATAAAAAAAAAATGTTTTTACAAACTCTCCCCTTTAGCACGGGATGGTTTGTTAACATAGACAACAATTTTATGCGCAAATATGTAATTCTACATCGTTATCGCAATTTTAGTGGTTACATTTGCGTTTAGGTAACAAGGAGTTTTGACTTGTCGGCCGAAAAATTAAACGAGCTCGGGTCTCAACACAACACCTATACCGATTTTTTTGAAAAATTCCAAATTTCAGGAATCCAAAACGTCCGAATTGATTTCGTTGAAATTTGATACGAAGCATCCTTTAATAGTACCCAATCGATGTACGAAGTTTTGGCTCGACAACCCAATAATTATACGAACTAGAGCCTTAACAAACGGCTATAGCGATTTTTTCGAAAAATTGGACATTCTTCAACTTAGGAACGTCTCAATCGATTTTCATAGATCCAATGGCGAACTGTATTTTATGATAGTGTATTACAGTAAAAAGTTCCTGCCCGATAGCTTTGAAATTACGTGAGTTATGCTCTCAAACCACTTTTTTTATCATTTTCAAAATCTTATACAATAGGATCCAAAATAATTTGTCAATTGTCTGCAAAAATCATAGTCAATAAGGGAGTAATACTGATGTACTTGCGTGTCAAATTTCAGCCCGTGAGCTCAAACCAATTCGAAGTTAAACAGTGGTTTCAATTTTTCGCCCCTATTACACAACACATACGCAGTAATACGCACACACAACATCCATCCAGATATTTTTTTTCAAACATGATTTTTCGATGCTTTGGAACATTTTTGACTCTCGGCGGTCGCACTGTAATTTCGCTGCTTCCGCTGTCGCACTGGGTCGAAAACGTTCACTTACAGTTTTCAACGTGTTAAATCGCTTTGAAAAATCTGAAAAAATTCATGAACACTCTTGAACCCTTCTAGAATGTGAATCCACGATTATTCAAGTACAAAAGTTATTATATTTTTCACTATAAATCGGTATCTCGCGGGTGAAATTCGCTAGTGAAATTTCGGTTGGGACGAAATCGTTCCAGTGCAACTGTTGCGACTGTGGATGGTTAAGGTAGTAGTCTGGTAACTTAAGCCGATTTTCATGTCTTTTTTGGAGGGCGTTTTTTTGTAGGAAAATAAAAATGAATCGTTTTGGATATTTAGGATGTTTTTATTTACACATTAAAGATACAAAAAATAATTTTGTTGAAAAAATTTAATAGTTTATTATTATTATTATTATCATTGATCGTAGTTGGCACCTCGAAAAAAAAGCGCGTGGGTGGCTCCGGTGATTTTGGCTCTTGATATTATCTGAAATAAAAAATTCTTGATAATTCTTAATCTATAGACATGTCATTCTGGTCGGAACTACTGAAGCTAAATTTCATGAATAAATAACAAAATGGCGGACTTTGGAAAAAGGACTTTTTTTTTCCAAAGTTCGCCGTTTTGTTATTTATTCATGAAATTTAGCTTCAGTAGTTCCGACCAGAATGACATGTCTATAGATTAAGAAATATCAAGAATTTTTTATTTCAGATAATATCAAGAGCCAAAATCACCGGAGCCACCCACGCGCTTTTTTTTAAGGTGCCAACTTTGATCAATAATAATAATAATAATAATAATAAACCATTAAATTTTTACAAACATTTTTTTTTGTATCTTTAATATGTAAATAAAGACATCCTAAATATCCAAAACGATTCATTTTTATTTTCCTACAAAAACACGCCCTCCAAAAAAGACATGAAAATCGGCTTAAGTTACCAGACTACTACCTTAACACATCATTGACAATAAAAACACGATTTTGTTTTCATGACATATCTCGTAAATAGCTTGAGCGATACCGATGCAATTTCGCACGAAAAAGTCAAGCAGTACTATTTCCCTTTATTTAATGCAATTTTTATAAAAAATTATGACGCTCCTCAGATTTTATGGCTTGCTGAATTTTGCAAAAAAGTATTGTGATAGCACTATATTCCACCAATGTTTAAATATTAGGCTAAACATTTTTGTTGGACAAATAGAATAACATTGAAGGATAGCTGGTGTTGTATTTCGCGACAATAGAGAAATCAGTTAAGATCTTATGAAATTTTGAATTTTTCACAAAATTTTTCCAGCTTTAAATTCCGCAAATTCTGAGATATCTCGGACTAAAATTATCTATAGAGGTGGAATATTATCGAAAGTACTTTGACATTGCGAAAATCATTCGCGAATATCAGCCAAGTATCGAAGAAACGCGAGCATCGATGAAAACTTCCGTTCTTATGAAATTTCGAACTTTACCCGAATTTGTGGTTATTTCAAGTAACTTTCACAAATTTTCAGAAATAACGGCAAAAACTTTTGTAAATAAATAAAATATAACTTTTAATTATTATATGAATGAAATATCCTCAAAAGTGCTTTAATATTAATGTTCGTGGATATCAGCAAAAAATTAAAGAAACACGAACATCGATGAAAATGTCTGTTTCTATGGAATTTTGAACTTTAGCCAAATTTTTTGTTATTTTAAGTAACTTTCACGAATTTCGAAAATTAGCATAAAAGCATTTGTAAATTATATCTAATTAAATGATAATTATTGTTGAATCTAGCGAGATTTTATGAAACTATTCCGGTTTCATGAAATTTTTGATTCTTCGAAAAATCTAGGATTGACAAAACACGAAGGAAAAAAATTGGCAATTTGCAAGTTTCAGAAATGTTTATAACCCTCCTTTTCCCTCTACCGTCCTCTATCGTCTATAATCAATAGTCAAGTTACGTTTTTTTATCCTATGTACCAACGAGACGCCTCACGATGTTTTGTTCTCACCCCCTATAAGAGTTCGAACTGATGTAAATAACGATAACTGCAATGGCCTTATCGGTGACGTTCTTTTTTACGTCACAAAGTTTCGATAAAAAAAAACGTTGATGGATGACCTGCGCGAAATCGTGGCCGATAGTAATTCCATCATCACTTTTTGGGGTTCCGTAACAAAAAACGGAACGGTATATCGAGACTCCGTTGTCCGTCCGTCCGTTTGTCCTTTTGTCACAGGCATTAAACTCCCAAACGGTTTGATCGATCAACTTAGCATGCAGACGGAGTGAGACGTTTCGAAGATTTTGTCAAGAATATAAAAGGGGCAATCGTAGAAAAAATAAATCAAAATTTCTGTCCTGACGAGTGGGAGATGAAAGGGAGTGAAAGTTCTTACTTTGAGGATTGATAAAATGTATGTAAATATTTTATTTATAATTGTTTTTAACAATAACGAACAAAGCGGACGTTTTATCAGCCGTCTCAATTTTGAAACTACTGCGTCGAAAATTCTTAAGGGGTAACCCCACTCTAGCGGCAGATAAAAAGGCCTAACTTTGACGATTTATTTTCGGAGTATGAACAAAGAAATATGATTTCTTTTCGGAGGGTTTATTTACCACATATTGAAGTATGAGAAACAAAATTTTTATTATCATTTTGATACAAAATGGCGGCGACAGAGCTCATCTTGAAAATCGTCTTATTCAAACTGGGAGGACGCATTACTTGAACACCGTTGTATGGATCAATTTGAAATTGTGATAGTACCTTCACAATTACATTCTTTATCGGAGTACGTAGCCGTTTTTTTAAATTTAATGTCAACTTTTTTTTAGTAAACAATTTACTGCTTTTTTTACAAAAAAAATAAACAATTAATTTTCTCGAAAGTACACAATTTCTACAAAATTTCATTTAACCAACAAACCCCTACGTAGTTCCATAGCTAATAGCATATAGATTATAAAATTGTTTAGTTTTTTGCTCCAGGTCGTATACGAGGTCCGTTCAAAAAGTATCGCGAATTTTGAATTTCCGCGGGCTACGTATATTCGATTTTCGATTTTTTTGTGGCGTAGGTTGGTACTCATGTTCCTCACTTATGCCGAAAACATCGGCCATTTTGAATGTTCAGTTAATTGTTGACAGCTGTTTTGGTTAGACGTGTTTTGGCTTATCTTCGATTTTTGCCTATTCCCAAAAAGCAGCTTCCATTGCGATGATTGAGCTTTGGTTTCCACGTCATAACCATAAACTCATGATTCGTCACCAGTTATGACCCTCTGGAGCAAATTTGGGTCGTCGCGGACCGAGTCCAACAGCTCCTTAGCAATGTTAACGCGACACTGTTTTTGTTCGAAATTGAGCAATTTTGGCACGAATTTCGCGGCGACCCGTTTCATGCCCAAATCATTGGTAAAAATCGAATAGCACGAGCCAATCGATATGTTTAGTTCCTCAGCAACTTCTCCAACGGTGATTCTACGATTGGCCAATATTATTTTCTTCGCTTCATCAATGTTTTCGCCTGTTGTTGATGTGCTCGGGCGTCCGGAACGCATTTCGTTGTTCGCATCTTCTCGGCCAACTGAGAACATTTTGTACCAACGATAAACGTTGCTTTGGTCCAAGGTAGCTTCACCATATGCCACAGTCAACATTCGGAATACGTCCGCGCACTTAATTTTGTTTTTCACACAAAATTTGATACAGATTCTTTGATCCATTTTTTGAAATAGGCAAAAATCGAAGACAAGCCAAAACACGTCTAACCAAAACAGCTGTCAACAATTAATTAAACCTTCAAAATGGCCGATTTTTTCAGCATAAGTGAGGGACATGAATACCAACCTAACGCCACAAAAAAATCGAAAGTCGAATATACGTAGCCCGCGGAAATTCAAAATTCGCGATACTTTTTGAACAGACCTCGTATTTTGCGAGAAAACCGACCTCCCGTGAAGGTGTTTTAAAAAAAGACGATTTTCAAGATCGCTTATGTCGCCGCCATTTTGCACCAAAATACTATTAAATTTTGTTTTTCCATACTTCAATATGTGTTAAATAAACCCTCTGAAAAGAAATCCTATTCCTTTTGTCATATTTCCAAAATTAATCGTCAAATTTAGGCCTTTTTTTCTGCCGTTAGAGTGGTATGATCCTCTCAATAATTATGTGTTATGACCCCTTAAATAATTGGGTATAACGACGTTATAGGGCTAAGGCAGCCTCGATTATAGGAACTTCCGGTTTCAGTTTGTACTTAAAATCGAGATCCTAGTTTAAGCTCTTCTCGATGCTCACTCTCGTCGCAACAGGATATCACGGAGGAGGGTAAGAAAACAACATCTAAATGTACTTGGATAAGAGAAATTATTATGTTTTGTATTTCATCATTAATTATTAATCATTAATATGATTCTTTAAAAATCAATATATTACTTTTTACAAAAGCAATTTGATCGAGGCCATACGCATAGCCTCCGTAAATCTGACTTGAAAAAGACACATTTTCAAAGTCTTACATTACGAATTAATTCATTATGATCATTCAACAAGCTCGTAAGAAATACAGGTTAATACGAAAGAAGATTTGTAGGTGTCGTGGATTATTTTTAGGGAAGGACAATGCCCCTCAAATTTTTTCATTGTTTCAAGTTTGTCATAGATCGGTTTATAATCCAAACATTTTTAAGGATTTTTCTATTACACACTTCATTCGATCATCCAACAATTCGTCTCTTTGGACGTTTTATTTTTTTATATATAATTATATACATTATTTGCTTTTTTCACATTGCTATTTCTTTGTTTCTTTTTATTCGATTTCTTTTGAACATTTTTTAAAAATATTTCTATTGATTTAGAACTCTGAGTAGAATTGAGAAGGCCTGCAAAGCATCCATGTAACCATTTCTGCATCGTAAAGTGTTTTGGAAGATACGGAGAAGACAGTTATTCGCGGAATCGTCGTAATAAAATATCTCGATTGCATCGATGTTGAAGAGAAAATTAAACGTCGTCGTGAAACCTTCGAAAACTTTCAAACGATGACAAAAGACATTCTCTTAACATCGATGCATCATCGTGAAATATGTTTATCGAATTAATGTGCGCACTGTCGATCTAAGCGCCGATGCCCAAATTCTTCGATTCTAAACGAAAATTCAAACGGTCATAGCGGACAATGCAATATCGCCATTTTGCGTTAGGCGTTGTACCGCAGCGTTTACTCATTTTCAGAATTATATTTTGTGCGGATTTGTGACGAATTACCTTATCGAGCGAGGAAGTATTGAAAAAAAAAACATCTCCGAAATAAGGCCATATCGCAATCGTCATTCATTATTGATATTTCGTGTGGTTCCTGAATATTTAAAGTTTCGAACGAATCGAAGTTTGAAAATTAATTTCTCGGATAATTCGAATTAGTCGAATTATTCGAAATACTCGGGTAATCTGAATTATTCGAATTATCTTAAATATTTTTAATATTCGAAATATATGAATTATTCGAATTGTTCGAAAAATATTTGAATTCTGATAAATCCAATATGTTCAACAAATCGAAATATCGGGATTAATACGTGGGGCTTATATTTGAGTACCTAAACGAATGTTCGATTAGATTTGCGAATACAGTAATAATAATGTTCTACTCAATTCGAGGAAAATGAAATTAGCACAGTTCTAATACTCGTGTTTGTCACGACAAGTACCGTAGTTTTATTTAATTATCCATTATGATCATTCTCGATTTATACCATGAAGACGCTAAGTCGCCCTTAACGACATCCAATATGCCCGTAGTAATAAACAAAAAATGCTATGGGGTCTATGATCTACGGCCAAGAATAATATCTTTGTCGTGTTATTATTTAATGATAATATCATAAACTCTTTCGACCGCCGAATACAAGTTATGAAATTTTTAAGGAAGTAAATAAACAAATGTAATTCTTTCGTTAGTACATCCAGTAAGAAAAGCATGGATACACGCGTTATCTCCACACCCTGAAACTTTGGGTGTAGAAAATCTTTACTGCGCTAAGTGATCATTTTTTAAATTTTGTCAAAATTGAAGATTTTTCAAAAATTGATAATCTTTCAGAAAGTGATAGTTTTTAAAAAATTGATCTTTCACAAAAGTGATTATTTTTCAAAAATTGATAATTTTTCAGAAATTGATAATTTCGAAAATAATGATGATTTTTCGAACATTGATATATTTTGAAAAGCGATAATTTTTCAACAATTGATGATTTAAAAAAAATGTTTAATTTTTTAAAAGTTAATAACTTTTCAAAAGTGAATAATTTTTAAAAAATTGATAGTCGTGCAAATAAATAATAGCTTCGAGAGCAAACATTTTATAATTTTGCAAAAATACACGATTTTTTGTCCCATATATGACTTTAATGCCACCACGAAAAGCCTTATATGGTATGCGACAAAGTCACGAGTACCAACTGATGTTTCCATCCAGTAAAATGTCATCTTAAATACTCTATCGTCCTCTGAAAAATAGTCTTTCAATTTTTTGAGTAAAAACTTTTCATTAGTATGATATTGAATGACTGGATACGTTAAAAAATCTTTTCTTGTGTTGAAACGAACAAACTTTGAAAAAAAATGAGGTTTTGAAATACGGGCTTTCGTGTCCAAAACGATTTAACAATGGGGATTTTTAACAGTTCATGCAAACACATCATTTACATTTGATTCAATTCATCATCCCGGACGTATTCGTAAATAAATTTAAAAATACGCTACAAAAGTGATTAATTTCGCAGCCTACGATTGTCCAGTCGGAACTATCGTATTCATCGTAATATTTTACTGACTCAAGAAAGGCTACTATTGTTACGTAATCAAATCGGTATCGAACTAAAAATAATTTTTTTTTTTTGTATAATTTTATTGAGCAGTATATTGTGAAAGATCTTAATTTAACCACCAACTGAATTTGAAAGCATCAAGTTATTATCACTTCTGTTACAAATGTGGCGTTTTTTCTACCACACTATTCACGTTATTCAAAATACTTGACGCAAATTTTTCAAGAACCATTGGTGCGATTGGTTTGAAATTCGGCAACAATTAACGTCATCGGTTGGTGAATCTGCCCTACTCGGAGCCAATCCCGAATCAATTCCAATGTACCCGAATGACAGACAAGACTAGGTACGACCAATCGTGACCATTCGAGTTGATTCCGAGCAGCGCCCAGAGTCCCAACTGAAAAGCCAAAAGTTCACACTTTCCCTATCGTCCAACGTACCGTTTTTATATTTATCACATAATTTGTTTTGATGTAAAAAAAATCGGTTATTTCCCCTAAAGGTATCTAAAGTTGAAACTCCGAAAAGTTCATAAAATTTCAAGATGTAACAAATCAGCTAAGGCGTATTTGCTTTTGTTTTGCTTACACATAACCTGTTCCAGAGAAATCTGCGCACATCTGTTATAACATTTTTATACAGAGGGCCATATTTCTACCAAAATGGTTTTAACCCAATGTTTTTTTACGTTCTTTAAAATAAATACAAATATTATATCAAAAAATATATTTCGATGTTTTTTTACATGTAATTCAAATCAAGATCTTTCAGAATATATGAAAACTGTTTCATGAACAAAAAGAACCTTTATTTTTAAAAATTCCATAGTTTACCATCGGTCCTAATTCAACTTCTTAATACTGCATTTTTTTTCAATTTTGTCATTAACCGTTGCAAAAACAAAAGTGCTACATTTATCAAAGGGTTTACTTGCTTAAGGGGGGGGGGGGGGTAGAGTTTTGAAATTATTTTTCTTGCATTTTTTTTTTTATTTTTTTTCTGAATGAACAATATGTCGAGAATATTGTGTATAAATTTTAAGTCAATCGGAGTAAAACTAACGGAGTTACAGCGTTTCAAACAACCGGCCGCGATACCTGATTTTCATGTATAAAAAACTTTAAATCGATTTTCCCGAAAACGTCATTTTTGAAGTTTGTGAACATTAGAACTCAAAATCTACTGAACCGATCCTTTTGAAAATTTAAACATTACTTCTTCACATTAATCAACAGGTAATCAGGAGTTTTTTTTTCAATTTTTTCAAATATTTAATAACAAATTAAGCGCGATTTTTTGAGCTAAAATTGCGTTTTTCACTTCCAAGTGCTGCAAAAAATAGAAAAAAAAAAAAAAAACTCTTCCTGATTACCTCGAGAAATACATCACTTTTAAAATGCATATCAATTTTTTTGTTTCAGATGATCCGGTAACGAGTTATAATGTTCACCGCAAAACCACTTTTTTTCAAGGCGCCTCTGGAGATTCAACGTCACCGGCTTATTTATCAATATTTTTCATTGAAAATTTTGTCTGAGATACTTCAATAGTTTTACAATAATATGTAATTCTATTTAATAAAATTATATTACTCATGTCGCCGCAAAAAAATCATAAAAATATGCTTTTTTTCGCCTTTAAAACCCTACCCCCCCTTAAGCAAGGCACAGAAGAAGGTGATTTCATGTGTTTTCCAAACTCAAAGCGTAAAGATTGCAATATATTATGTACAGAAGACCCGCGTAAGTTGTTCAGTCGGGACCGATCGAAGATTTGTGGTGGGTATAGAGTCTGGATAGGGTTTCACAACGGCTTAGGGGCAGGCTACATTTCAACATAACCTCGAAAACGCATTTTTCTCGAAGACGGCTTATTCTAATGGCAAAAAAATAGTGGGGCAGTCTGTGTAATGGATGGACGCAGAGGGTCACACTATTTTTTTTTTTTCTTTCGATTACAAGTATTCGATTCCGCCTATAAAAGAGACATGTCACGGAATATCTCGAAAAACGACTTATTTCTGAAGCCAACACACTCGTCATTATCATTGGCTGTCGATGTCGTGCTGGGAATTTGGTCATGCGCATACTTCAGATCGCGCGATCGTAAACGACGAATCTAACCTACAAAGTCAGCGCGCGAAGCGCACATCGATCCCAGTGAATTTAAAATCGCATCTGCACAGTATCGTGGATTAATCGGCATTCATAAAAAATGGATTATACTGGGGGATGTACCATTATTGTTAAAATATTATCGCTATTTGTTTATGAAGAACGGACAAACAAAAAGCTATAATATTAAACCAATAAATAATGACAAGTTAGAACGTTGCTCCAACGATAACATTGACACTTCTTCATAAATTTGATTGCTTTTTTTTTTAATTGAGGGAAAGTACAGCTCCTCCGAAATTTCCATAAATCAGTCGATTTTTTTTTACGATTTCATCATTACGAATATTTTTTCACGTTCATTTTTTCAAGTTTGACCAATTGACAATAAAGCCACAAATACATCTCTCTATATTATATAAATATATCGCCGCCGCAGCCGCGATGTTCAAGAAATACGGAAGTGAGGTTAGGGTGAGTTGCATGCTCGGGTTGGTTGGAATTCGATGTTCGGGTTCAGCGTTTGGGTTGGGATCAACCGTTCTCTTGGAGGACTCTTTATAGAAAAGATTTTTTATTTTTCTATAAATGGACTCAATAGTAATATAGTCCCGAGGATAATCCAGTCATGTGACAAATATTTAATATGTAGAAGCAACGTGATTCATAATTACACTAGGACCTCGATTTTACGGAAAATACCCACTCTTTTTCTCTCAAAAGTCATTTGCGGCCCTTTTTAAATTGAGTTTTTTCCTCGTTAGCATAACGTAGGGTACTTGTGTAAAAAAATATGGCCGTACATGACCCTAAACATGACGAAAAGGGCGCCCCGATCGTATACTATGATACGGGCCTGGTCATAACCGCGTGAGTGGCTGTTTGTTTTATAGGAGTCGGGCTTAGACGGCCTCGATTATAAGAACGTCCGGTCCAACCTTGTTCTTAAAATCGAGGTCCTAGTGTAATGATTTTGGTCCGTCACTGAGTTGAATCAGAAGTAATCGGGAAAACGGATGATAAATGCGACGCGCGTGGTCAAATCGCGAACTAAATGAAATAACTGTTCGAAGTTTTACAGCCGAGATAATGATAGTCCAAAATTTGTTGGAATATTGGCAAAAATTTAATTATTAGAAACTGAAGTTCAAGAATAATAATTTGAACGACCTTTAGTACATGGAATAATACTTTTTTCATTGTATCGACTTTGCATTTTTTCGCAAGAGCGACTCCATTTTCTCAAACTTATTTCAATTAAAATCATAAAATTTCCATTCTCAGGCGGTTTATAATCTTAGATTTCCGAAAATTCTCGTAATATGACGAAAATAGTTATCCTTTTGGTGTAAACGTTTCGAAAAATCGTTCCCTAACCTCAACATATGAAGCTCCAAAACAGCCATGTTATCTGCGATTGCAGCGCTGCCATCATTAATCGATTTCTCCAATAGCAGTACGATGGAGTCCCGTGAAGTTGACCTTGTATAGGCTGACGATCCGCGTAAGTTGAGCACCCTCATCAAAGTTGACTGTCATGCCGATAGATGTCGATTACGACGTGGCAGTGTGGCCACCATTCAAAACTTTGGCGCTTCTACACTAAACCGTCATGCCTCTAGTGGCCAAATAACAAAATCATGCAGTCACTCTACACACTCTCTCTCATAGTCAGATAATCTTCGACCATACAAGGACACACGCTACAGCTGTAGTCACATCGAATCTGTATCATTTGCATTTGCCACACCCTTTATTATAATGTTTACGTCACGTTTTCATGTGTTAATTATTGAATTTATAAATAAATATATATAAAATATTATTCACCTCTCTCACGAACTTATTTGAATATAGCCACAAACGCTATAGCAGTCGGTTCGCCGAGCGCCGAACAATTAACGCATGAACATTTAACTGACGAGACAGAGGGAAGGGGTCAACTTACGTGAAGTACGTCGTTCTCGACTGGTCAACTTACGCCGGACTGCAGTGTAGTTGGAAAAATACAAACTTCGTAATTGTCAATTTTGTGGAATTTCGTTATTTTTTTCTTCCTTCGTACTCTATCAACTCTCGTTATTTTTTCTACTGATATATCGACTGGCACGAGGCTCACACATATGTTGCCGAGTTGTCCCATCGAGGATTTTTATTACACGTGAACGGACGCAATAATTCATGAAAAAATACAATTTTTTTGTTTTTTTTTTCGACTAATCTTAAAAACATTACCTATACTGATGTTAATTATTTCTTAAATTTACATATCGGTATGAGGCATCAACCTATTTATTATTTTTTTGTTTATCATTATCTCTTTGTTATCGGGGTTAGAAATATTCGTACGATAAAAATTGGCAAGTGATCTGCGAGTGATCGTTTTGCAATTTTTTTCTATATATTTTTTCTTATCGCCGATTGTACCGCGTTATTTTGTCTTTTTTATCCGCATTCATTTTTATCATTCAAGTGTCGTGCGTCCGGCGTACAGACAAAGTCTCGAACGGACAAAAACCCGAAAGGTCAAAGTAAAAAATTGGGTGACATCACTTCCTGTGTCAGGGTGTCGATTAGTTGGTTTGCGACGATGCTGGTAGAGGGCGCTGGTGGGGAAAGACAGACGTCATCGAGGATGTTAGACAGTAAGAAGTCTTACCGGCAGATAAATCGTCATCTGAGCTAAACACAGAATTGCATGTTACGTAGTGTTTATCCCAGATGACGCTTATTAATTAATCTGTTGGTACATAGCTTTCCATTTATATTATAAAATGTTTAGTCTTGCGACAAGGCTTTTAGTGTTTACGATTTCGGTTACGTCAGAACATAACCGACACTGACAGAAAAGTAATCCGCAAATTTGCGGTTACGTCTGTGTCTATCCCGCGGATAACGAATTATCCGCCGGTAAGACCCCTTAATGAATAGCATCCTCCATGACGTCTGTCTTTATCCACTAGCGCCATCTCCCAGCGTTGTGCAAAACAAACTAATCGACATTGATCAAGGAAGTGACGTCACATGGTTTTAGAAACTTTGTCCTTTCGAGATTTTGTCCGTTCGAGAGTTTGACTCGCCCATGGGCCAAGTGAAATGATTTTAAAAAAAATATTTTCACGGATTTTCGCGGCTCGTTGATATATTCGATCGCGAGATATATGGCATTGTAAGGGAAAAAAGCATTGACAAAATGAACGTGACATTTTGCAAAGAGCAATTATTCGATTTGTCATGCTTCTTTGTCCGTAGCGTGTGATAATTCTTTTTCACGCGCCTCATCCTCCATTTGGTCTATCGAAACAAAGTGTGGTAAATAACGACAGTTAACAAAGATAATTACTAATGCTAATTTAACAAGGACACGACATTTGTCGTAATTCTTTTTTCGCCGGGTTTTAACCTAAAATTACCGAAATGAACGAAAACTAACGAAGTTTCGATGTTTGTTGTGTACAACATTTAGATTTTTTTTCACAGTAACAATTCGGGTTTGTTCGTTAGATTCGCGATACTCAATAATACTCCTTTCTGCAACATTATTTTCTGACAGACTCACGAAGACGAGCAAAGTTCGACAAAACGATATAGGACAACGATTAAATCACACGACACCCCTCTTCAGGTACCAGATTATTTGCAAATCACTCGTATAAGCACCGGGTGTTTTTCGGGTTCCGAATTGAGGTTATTCGGTGACAGTTGCCATGGTCACTCGAGTGTTCTCATTAGGATGCCTAGCTCGCGAAAGGAAGCACCCAGCTTACCCGGAATTGCCTGTTTCTTCTGGACTAGACTTCGCAATGACGCGAGCTTATTGTAACACGATAAGCACTTGTGATACCTGTAAAAAAAATAATAATAATAAAGTATAACGTCAATTGGTTTTTGTTATGAAAAAAAGGCGTCAAAGTAAGCCTTCTTTGTATTATAGCAAGTTAATTAACGTGTGAAGATGATAGAAATTCACAATGAACATTCACAGAGTTCAGTCCTTCGGAACGCGAGTGGCGGCGCTAGGCGCGTAAGAGCATGTGAAAGGTCTGTTTTATCGACGGAATACATTGAAATTTTCGGCCAAATACCACGCCTAAACTATCGAACCGACTTATATTGGCAATTGCCATTTAGTAGCCTGACCCCTCTTGGCCAAATATCAAACCACTCTTTCCAGTCGCTGCCCGATAATTGCTGTGCGAATGTGTCACGTTTTAATCATCATTAAAAACTACTTTATGTACTGCTTTATTACAGCAATAATACGAGGTCTGTTCAAAAAGTATCACGAATTTTGAATTTCCGCGGGCTACGTTTATTCGATTTTCGATTTTTTTGTGACGTTAGGTTGGTACTCATGTCCCTCACTTATGCTGAAAAAATCGGCCATTTTGAATGTTTAGTTAATTGTTGACAGCTGTTTTGGTTAGACGTGTTTTGGCTTGTTTTCGATTTTTGCCTATTTCAAAAAATGGATCAAAGAATCTGTATCAAATTTGGTGTGAAAAACAAAATTAAGTGCACGGACGCATTCCGAATGTTGACTGCGGCATATGGTGAAGCTACCTTGGACCAAAGCAACGTTTATCGGTGGTACAAAATGTTCTCAGAGGGCCGAGAAGATGCGAACAACGAAATGCGTTCCGGACGCCCGAGCACATCAACAACAGACGAAAACATTGATGAAGTGAAGAAAATAATATTGGCCAATCGTCGAATCACCGTTGGAAAAGTTGCTGAGGAACTAAACATATCGATTGGCTCGTGCTATTCGATTTTTACCAATGATTTGGGCATGAGACGGGTCGCCGCGAAATTCATGCCAAAATTGCTCAATTTCAAACAAAACCAGTGTCGCGTTAACATTGCTAAGGAGCCGTTGGACTCGGTCCGCGACGACCCAAATTTGCTCCAGAGGGTCATAACTGGTGACGAATCATGGGTTTATGGTTATGACATGGAAACCAAAGCTCAATCGTCGCAGTGGAAGCTGCTTTTGTGGAATAGGCAAAAATCGAAGACAAGCCAAAACACGTCTAACCAAAACAGCTGTCAACAATTAACTAAACATTCAAAATGGCCGATTTTTTCAGCATAAGTGAGGGACATGAGTACCAACCTAACGCCACAAAAAAATCGAAAATCCAATATATACGAGCCCGCGGAAATTAAAAATTCGCGATACTTTTTCATCAGACCTCGTATAATAAATAAAAATCAGGAGAACATGAACGTTCGTATTTCTTTATTATAATTTCCAATCAGTGATTGGACAGTTATTTTACCTCAATGCTACCGGACAAACTCCTTAAAGTATGGTAATATGAAGTATAATATGAAGATGGAACGAAACTTTGTCGAAAAGACTTGAAAAAATCCTGAGAGTCCTTCGAGGTCTTGTCTATCAAATACTGCAGAAAAAATCCAGATATAGGGGAAGAACCGGAGAATGAACGAATAGCGGATAATACCGAGTCCCTCTTTACCAACTGCTTTTTTAAATTGGATATAATGGGTGCTTTCGCGAATTCATCCGTAAGGGTGATTTCCTATGAAAAACTCCCATTTATTATTAAAAAAACGTTCTGTTATTGCCGTTTCTTTATTTAATACTACACAGTATGGTTATGGGTTTAACCTAGGATGTAGAAAGCGATGGAAAAGGATGAATTCGCGAACGCACCCAATGTGAACCTATTTCGGGGGAATGCCGCACGGCGCTTGGGGGTAACGCGAAGGACTTCTCAATGCTTGAAAGCGTCGATCATGTTCTTATTCTTCAGCATCCCGTTGACAAAAGTTGGTGGTTCGTATAACGATTCAATTTGATCTTTATTTTCGTCTGAATTATTCGGAAATGTAATTTAATGGTTGACTACTCATAATATGTTGGATAACAAATTTTACTCGACATAAAACTATTATATCGAGACCGAATCGATTCATTTGTATGGCATGGTTTGAGGTTATACACGCTACCCTCAGCATGCTCGGCAATGGGATCAATACTGAAAATTCCATTTTTTTTTATTTGACCCAAAATATATTTTCTTTGCATTTTGTCGAGTTCTCGCGTAGCTACCATTTGGCAATTCTATAGAGCCTATGACTTTTTTATGTTTAATAGAATGGAAATTACTGTATTTATCCGAGAAATGTCCGGTTACGTATTCAGTATTCCCGTTTTTCCCTATTCTGATGTAGATTTGGTGATGTCCAAAACGGGCATTAGGGCCATGCATTCAAATTCGTTTTTAGGATGATGCCCTCGAGGGCAGCAGTAAAAGCCTTCATCTATAAAAACCCGTGAGTCGTAAGATGTAACATGAAAGTAAAACTGTGACGGAATTGAATGTATGAGATCTTGGAATTTTTTAGAAAACACTATTGGAAGAACACCAGAATAACACCGGAATAATGATAATTTTTGTTATAATTGAAACTTTGCTTTGCACCCAGTTAAACCGTGCAAATATTGTTCTATTTTCAACTTGATGACAGGTTTTTAGGTTGCACTGATGAAACAACTTGTTTGTAAAAAAGATTCTTTCTGGTGGGAGCTAGTAATTTCCATTGGAAGCACCGGCTCAGAAGAAACACATGAAATTTGGTAAAAACTCAATTCACAAAGAAAAATTTAGTACATAATTTACTACGTCTTCTGTTCATCAGCTTTGCACGGAAATTCCGACACTCCGATCGGAAAGAATTTTCTTACAAAGATAGTGAGATCTTGTAAAGCTAACTTGATTTATCGACGAAACCTTAATCTTATGACATTATGAAAATTGAACAATACTTGCACCAATGAACCGAGTACAAAAAAATAGTTAAACATCGGGTTTAGGAGACCCCCTTCCGATGACTTTCGAAATAGGCCCATCCGACGCGTTTGTGCACGCGACACAACTTTTTCCTCTGACAAAATTGGAGAACGTTAATTATTAAAAAGTTATTAGCAAATAAAGTTAATAATTCATATAGCTATTTTTCTTATATGTCAGATCCAATCATCTTGCCCTGCACATGTGTCGTTAAGAATCCCCCCCCCGAGTAATATACAAATAGATTTATCCGTCGCTCATTGTTTGTTAAAAAATTATTAACAAAAGAAGTTTGATAAATCGAACATGAACTCCTTATACTAGTGTATGGCGAACAGTACATATATGAGCGGGGTGGCTGCCCCCCCCCCCCTCCCCCGCACCCCCACACATCAGCCCAAAGAAAAACCAAGAACAAACCAAAAACAATTCAAACAAGCCGTAAGTACAGTAAATAACACATATATCCCTTGCTTATACGTATGCTACTTATCATACTGATACAAATACACATGAGTGAATGGGGGCGGGAGGACGAGATGGGGGTGGGTTGTGTGTGGGAGTGGAGGGTTGTTCGGGTTTGTTGTTTGTTGCTTGTTGTTTGTTGTTTTTTTGGGTCATGTCCATACTGATACAAATATTTCAACAAGTATACAAGTTTTTGTTGTTATTTTATTCATTATTGACTGTTCGCTCGCACATATGCTGTTCATCCCCCACACACGAACCCAAAAACAATACAAACAAACAAACAAGCAACCCTCCACTCCACCCCCTCCCCACACGCCGTCGCCGCGACCTCACCTTTCCGCCCCGATTCACTCATGTGTATTTGTGCTAGTATGATGAGTAGCATACGTATAAGCAAGGAATATATGTATTATTTACTATACTTACGAGTTGTTTGGGTTGTTTTTGGGGTGTTTTGGGTTGTTTTTGGGCTAGTGTGGGAGGGTGCAGGGGGGGGCACAGCCCCCCTCGTTCATGTTTGATTTATGAACTACTTCTTCTGAACTACCATTTACTTCTTTTGTTAATAACTTTTTAACAAACAATGAGCGGCGGATAAAACTTTTTGTATATAACTCAGGGGGTATTCTTAACAACACATGTGAAGGGCAAGATGAATGAGACTGGCTGGTATAAGGAAAATAGCTATATGAATTATTAACTTTATTTGTTAATAACTTTTGAAAAAATAACGTCCCCCAATTTTGTCGAAGGAAAAAGTTGTGTCGCGTGCAAAAACGCGTCGGATGGTCGTCCTATTCCAAAAGTCATCGGAGGGCGGTCCCCTAAACCCGATGTTTGCCAAATACGGGACAAAACATTTTTCGGATATAATAAACAATTGTATTTGTTTACCGTTCCTCGCGTGACACGTCCACCCCGATTGTTTGCATCGGAGCTTCCACATTTGACTTGATGACTGGAGCAAAGTTTCGAAGGATTAGCCTCAGTGCCGTAATACCAACTGTCACATACCTGGAAACAAAAATAATTCTGATGTTAACGGTTATATTATTGTCAGGTAGCTTAACCTCTGCGACACAAATTGCGTAGGAAAACACATTTGCGAAGCATTTGACACACAACCCTTGGTTATTCGTACGGTGATCATTTTTCTCCCACTCATCGTAATGTCCTTACTCATATTTAATTAAAAACTGTAACTCCATATATTCATGATTATTTGACATTTGTGAAATTTTATCTACAACAGAGAAGAACGGGGCGACGGTGAACACCGAAGGGCTATGTTCAATTTCTCCGGTACAATTCAACTACATATTTGTATAATAATGTCAGCCACAGTTGTCGGGATGACTCAATAATTACTTTTTTATTCTTAATCAACCGAATGTGGGTAATGGAGAATACACCGCGTATATGGGTTAATGACTGAATCAACAAGCATCAGAACATAATCTCTGCCAACAACAATGACAAACTGCTTCACATGCTCAGCAGTATTATTTATAATGATATTTCTCATTATCCCGCAGTGGCAAGTTGCCTTTTATATTATCATAAATTAAATATTTTGGGCAAAAAAATATTCGTAACTGTTAGAAAAACTATTTGAATTGATGAATTGTAAATCCTTATTTCATTGGCCACAAGTTGTCCATCGAAAAATGGTTAAAAACGATCGAAACTCCTATCATGAATGTCATTCTATAATTGATTTCATTTATGAAATAAATGACGAGATTATGAAGAAAAAAATAAAAAAAATTTTAATAATTTTGTCAACATTATAAAGTTGATTTATACCTCAAGAATATTTTTAAAATTTCATCAGCAAACATCAGATCGCAAAAACAATGAATATTTTTTCTTTTCGCTCTCTATGAAGAATTATGGGAAGACAGTTGCGAATATTGTACACTTAACAAAAATGAAATAAAATCCGCTAGCGATTACCTGACTTTATTTAATTTTTTTCAATTGACTTCTCATGGACAATAATTCGAGTTAAAATTCAGCTAAGTTGAAATGTTTTTTTTTTCTACCAATATGACATGTTTCTTGTTACTTCTAGACCCATAAATGGGTCCCGAGTTTGGAGCAAGTGGTGTTGGATGTAAAGAATTCGATACTGTCTTCCCATAATTCTTCAACAGCTTAATGAGGTCGGAAGTTAAATTAGTTCGCTAATTTGGAGATTTAAGAACGTGAAACTGAAATCAACAAGGATTTGCGAGGGGACACTATTTACGAAGGAATAAGTAATTAAAGGTGCAGACAAAATTAATATATAAAATAACGATCGAAACTTCGAACATTTATGAAATAACTTATAGAATGAGGAGATTGGAAGAAAATTCTTATTTTGTTCAGCCCTTTCTTGTGAGACCACAAGAAACAAGAAGACTTATAAGTAAGGAGAAGGCTAAACATTAACAAACAGCAGCTCAACCGATCAGTTTGTACGAAAGTGTAAAAATAGTTGTACGGTTACGAGCTGATTGAGCAATGGTAAACTTTAATCTTCACCAAACGCATACACCCCGAAGCCATATTCCCCAAAGTGCATATCCCCCAAATGCATATTCCCCAAAATGCATATCCACCAAATGCATATTACTCAAAAGCATATCTTCCAAATGCATGTCACTCAAAAGCATATCCCCCAAATGCATAATACCCAAAAGCACATCCCCCAAATCCGTATAACCCAAAAGCATATCCCCCAAATGCATATTCCTTAAAATGGATATGGGACATCCAACTGGCACAACTTTGGGACCGACCTATTTAGATTTTTTCCCTGATTTTTTAATATTGTTTTTAATACTGAAGAGATAATCTGTGATTTTGTTCAGATTTTTTTTCCGTTCTCATTTCATAATTTACTAGAATCGGTGTCTGGGCTTCGCGCGCTGCTTTGTATGTTAAATTCGTTGTCTACGATCGTGCGATCGGAAGTTTGCACCGAACTCCGAGCATGACATCGATAACCAATCGTAATAACGAGTTATTTTTATGGAGTTAGATTTTGCACTAAACCTCGTAAGTATTCAATACCGACTATAAAAAATACATGTCGCGAAATATTTCGAAGCGCGATTTTTTTGTGATAGACGGGTAACTCGTTATTATGATTGGCTATTGATGTCATGCTCGGAGTTCGGTGCAAACTTCGGATCGCACGAGACGACAAACTTAACCCACAAAGCAGCGCGCGAAACGCGGACATCGATTCCAGTAATTGATAAAATGAGAACGGAAAGAAAAAAATCTGAACAATACCAAAGATGGTCTCTTCAGTATTAAAAACAATATAAAAAAATCCGAGAAAAAATGAAAATAGGTCGGTCCCAAAATTGTGCCAATTGGCATGTGATGCCCCATATCCATTTTGGGGAATATGCATTTGGGGCATATACTTTTAGGTTCTATGCATTTG
Source organism: Oxytorus armatus (assembly GCA_958009045.1). Taxonomy (NCBI): domain Eukaryota; kingdom Metazoa; phylum Arthropoda; class Insecta; order Hymenoptera; family Ichneumonidae; genus Oxytorus; species Oxytorus armatus. Next base: position 4,582,810 of record OY253748.1, on the reverse strand, counting down.
GGGCATATACTTTTAGGTTCTATGCATTTGGGGGATATGGTTTTGGGTTCTATGCATTTGGGGAATATGATTTTGGGTATTATGCATTTAGGGGATATGCATTTGGGGAATATGATTTTGGGTATTATGCATTTAGGGGATATGCTTTTGGGGGATATGCATTTTGGGGGATATGCATTTTGGGGAATATGCATTTTGGGGAATGTGAATTTGGGGGACATGCACTTTGGGGTATATGCGTTTGGTGAAGATGGAAGCTTACCTGCACTGAGATTGTGTACTTTTCTACCGACAACTATCAGTGTCGTTAGCGAGCGACAGTCAATTGCAAGGAAGATTCCAGCGGAAAGTCGCGACTCTCATAGGCTATCGCTCGCTAACGACACCGATAGTTGTCGGTAGACAATTACAGAATCTCACCTCTGAGCAGTTAGCTTACCCACGCTTTCGAAAAAAAATATATCTTTCTCACCAACGACAAAATGGAATGAAATTTTTTTTTCCGATCTCATTTAAAAAAAAATTCCAGCAAGATAAAAAATCGCAAATATTGCTCGATCTTTTAATGAAATATGGCAAGAAAATTACGGCAAGCGGGGATAAAATGCTCGTAACGCGCGAGTTTTAAAAGTCCTCTAATAAGAGCACAATTCACTATCCAGCAAAATTAAATATTTTCAGAGAAACCTTTGCTGATTCTCGTCAAATGTAATATAGAACATATTCTGATGTCATGTCGTTAGTATTTTTTGTTTTAAATCTTAAAGCCGAATGTACGAAAACAAAGTCGCTGCAGTTTTAGAAATTTGTGCGGTAACAGGGCAACCCGTGAATTCGCTCTGCGTGAATCGAACACAAATTCATTGCCTCTATTTCGATTCGATGCGGACTGGATTTGTCCGTGGAGCTCGTAAACCCTTTATCGGTGACGGGAGGCGCAAGCATGACGAATCAGAGCGAGCCTCGCATGCTCCGTTATTTATTAGGATCGTTATATCACAATAAAGGGTTCTGGACCAAACTAGAGTTTCACGGTGGGTTAGGTAGAATCGAATGAGCGCTCGTGGCAGCGGATATACGTCCATGAGAACATGGACGAACTAACGATTTTTAAGGATTTACGGACGTTGGCTTAAAAATCCTGGTACACAATCATAAAAGTTTTATCGTATAAAAATTTCAAGTAGAAAACGAAATATCTGAAAACTTTTTCTACTTATAACGTTTTAAGACCATGCACCGACTAGTTTCACGAACATATCCCGCTGAAGAATAGTAATAATGTTCCTGTTATATAATTTATCTTTCACGCTGCTTATTGTTCGATGAAGATGATAAAAATGACAAGAAATTTGTCAACATCGAGCTTGACACCAAACGAGTTTTTTTTCCCTATTTTTAGAGATGCCTTTCGAAATATATATGAAAATATGTACACGTGCATTTGCAATTTTTGATTTTACCACGATATACAGTCTGTTCAACAAGAAAGCAACCGTCGTCGTTTGGTAACGAGCTACCGCAGCGCCATTTGTCCTCATCCATTTGAATCTTTGTTTCGCGCTCTTTTGCGCAATATATAGTTCGCCGGCACATTACGCTGTTGATATCAGTGAATTCGTTATCTTTACAATGAGTGCAAAAATCCCGAAGCGATACGAGGTGATGTTTTAAGTAAATCATGCGAAAGGACCGAAAGTGACGTATAAAGCGGTTGGAAAATATAAGCGGAAGTCAGAGGCATTCGTTAAGACGTGCGCAAAGCAATATTTGGAGGTTGGAAATGTAGACGATCCGCCGGAAAGGGGACTAGCTCGCGTGACAACAACGAAGGAAGATAAAACGATCTTACGTCCTTTTCAAGACCCAGCCAGGCCACTGTGCTGGGTCCAAATGAAATTCTGCAAAAAAGGATTTCACAGCTCTCTAAATACAATTTGAAGCTGCCTGCTTGAAAAAAACGTGTCTTTTACGATCAACTTTGAAGAAACCTTTATTGTCAGAAAAGCATGTGGAAAAACGACTGGCGTGGGCAAAGGGAAATTTGGTTCGAGATTGGGACAATGCTATTTTCACGGACGAGTCTTCTTTCTGGGCATGGTCATTCTTATCAAAAAGCATGGTCAACGAAGAGTATTGGAATTCTTCAGCGCACAGTAAAACACCCTGTAAAAATGCATGTTTGGGGATGCTTTTGTAAAATCTCGTCGAAAGCATGGGAAAAAGGTGTCAAGCGATAATCAGTAATGGAGATGATTGGACGAGATATTATTACGCAGTAGCTAATAATGTGTGCTCTCATTATTAAGAAATGTAAACTAAATTCTTATTCTTTCCTTATTATGACGCGTCTTTTTCTTTTTGAACAGACTATACTAGGATGATCGTAAGCAATAAACGATTATTGTTTTGTTATTGTCAATAGTCAATGATATCGAATAATTTTTTATTAATAAAGAAACGGTATAATTTCAAGTATTTTTCATAATAATTATTGATAATTACATTGAAATAAAATCATTTTTATGCCTAAATGTAATCAGAACCATGTACCCATTTTTTTAAATTCCTTATTTGAAATTGAAGACAAATTTAATTCAGAATATAACTATGATTTTCATAAGAAGTATACTTGATAGGACAATAAAAGATCAGTCGATTCGTCTTCTATTTATTTTCTGCATGACAAACAATATCGTAACTCTTTCAGAACGAAGTGCGATATCGAAAAAAAAAAGGTCTAGCCCGTGTCGTTGATCAAGAGCTGAGGCACGTGCCCGGTTGTCAGGGAGGGGGAGTCATAAATAGGATTTGAAATTCATAGGTTTTTTTTTCTCACGACTCTGGGGCTCCCATGAATCTGTGACGAATAAACCGTGAAAACGACTAGCAGTTATGCAAACTTGGCCGCGTTATTGGAGCGTGTTCCTGCTTCAATGTTTACAGGTCAATTTTACATGGGAGTTGCATTGGTAATGTATGAAAATGTAGCAGTACTCAAACTGTGAAATGTCTTATTTGCTTCAGAGTAATCCCACCGTAAAACGAGTTCGCACTGTGATAACTCCATTTTGTTTTTCGTATATACAAGTTCTACTCATATGGTAGCATAATTTCAAGTATTATTACCGGCTATTAAAAAAATTAATTGAACGTTGAAAACGGGCATTTTAGTATTAACATTCATGGCAAAAGCATCGACTAGTGTATTTAATACGAGGATTGGAGTAAAGGAGGCCGATCTTCGTACTTCGGAAGCGGAATAAAAAATTCAGACAATAAAGCTCGTCCCAGCCGACACGGCGAGGCGTTAATATCGCTAAGTCACCGGTGCAGTGGTGGCGAGACTGGACATAGCGATCCAAAGTGGGGTAAGTAAAGGATTGGCGACTAACCTTAACACGCTATAATTCCTAATATTATCGGTGCTTCTTTTAACTTATTAAATAAATATTATTTTATAACATATTTTGAGTCGAATAATAAATATAAAAAATACAGACGTTAAGCGTGTAATAAATAATGACATAAACAGTTTACTGTTTAATGACGACAGAGACGCTTTTGGCGAAATCTTAAACCGTTATCGGATGAATTTTTGAGAACGCTTTTTTCCTACGCTCCCCACTAGAACACGGACTCGTTTACTGTAGTCTCCGTGGTATTTAGGTTCATAATATACGGTCAAATTTCGGTTAAGTCAATCGTTTGAATGCAACGTATTCCATTAAGGGGTAGAGCCACTCTAGCGGCAGAAAAAGGCCTAAATTTGACGATTTATTTTCGGAGTATGAAAAAAGGAATAGGATTTCTTTTCGGAGAGTTTATTTAACATATATTGAAGTATGAAAAAAACAATTTTTATTATCATTTTGATACAAAATGGCGGCGACAGAGCCCATCTTAAAAATCGTCTTTTTCAAACTGGGAGGACGCATTACTAGAACACCGTTCCATGGATCGATTTGAAATTTTGATAGTAGCTTCACAAGTACATTCTCTATCAGAGTACGTAGCTGTTTTTTTATTTAATGTAATCTTTTATAAACAATTTATTGCTTTTTGTGGCAAAAAATCGATTCACTTTTTCAAAAGTGCACCAGTTCTACAAAATTTGATTTAAAACAAAACCCCTACCTAGTGCCATAGCCAATAGTATATACGTTATAAATTTTTTTTGATTTTCTCTACCAGGTCTTATACTTTACGAGAAAACCGTCCTCCCGTGAAGGTGTTAAAAAAAAGACGATTTTTAAGATGGGCCCTGTCGCCGCCATTTTGTATCCGAATGTTAATTTAAAAAAAATTTCATACTTCAATATGTGTTAAATAAACCCTCGGAAAAGAAATCCTTTCTTCATACTCCCAAATTAAATTGTTAAAGTTAGGCCTTTTTCCTGTCGCTAGAGTGGTGTTACCCCTCAAGCGGTTAGGCCACTCTAGAGCAAGAAAAGGTAGGCCTATTTTGGAAATTTTTTTTAGCGAAATAATGAAATAAATCGAAATTCTGTATGCAGTTCTTTATTGTAATCCTAATGAACTATAAAAAATATTTTCTTTGTATCCCCAGTTTGCACCAAATAGAGTTGTATGTACAAAATTCGTTGCTGTCTTTCCATAATTCTTCTTCAATAGCCTTATAAAATCGGAAGTTAAATGACTCCGCTAATTTGGAGATTGAAGACCGTGAACCAAAAATAATTGTGAACTAGCGAGGGGTCACTATTTATGAAGGAATAAGTAACTAGGGGTGCCAAAAAAATTAATAAATAAAATAACAGATTGCCGCATGAATTGCCCAATATATGCAAGCACAGAGCGAAGGTGGCACGTGAACGACAAAGAAAGGAGAGACGTTGTGGATATATAGGAATGAAACTAACCGAAAATTAAGTAACAGCTGCAAAGCGGCCGACAATTAGTTCATTTTTATGGTATTACGATCGTGGCACTGTGAGCACGAACCGTGAAATGGTCTGCACACGAAGCTGGTTAATTACGAATTTCCTGCTCCAGCCAGCTCGGGATTGTCATTGCTTACGAGAAACCATAATTAGTCATTATCTAGACTCTTAATAAATTATATGAGACTGTCTATGTCAAATCGAACTGACTCTGACAACAATTGCTTTTTATTCATTTTTTTAATCGGTACGATTCACGTTGAAAAACACACACTGTAAATATTTTCAGAGCACATGGAGCAATTTCGGTGTTAGAGTCGAAAGCGTTAAAGATGCATTTTCGTTACATAATTAAACGCTCAAGTCGCGAATATCGTATTTATGGGGTAATTGAAATAAATTTATTGCCCATCGAAGCTAAAAAGATGCCTTAGTGTGTTGCATGTAAACGAATGTAGCAAAGAAATAACATTTTTTTCCTTTCTACTGTAAATTTCGTTTCTGATATAATCGACAACAGTGGACGCGTGATAGACACGCGGCTCTGGTGATCACCCAAGTTAAGCAGCTTTGGCAACTAGTCGACTGCTTGGATGGGTGGCGGCTCAGCCGTGCACTGGCTGTGACGTGCTGACTGTTGGGCGGGAGGCAGTTTTATTGGGCTTCTGATGTAATAAATACAACTGAAACTCATTCAAAACAAAGCCGTCTGTATCGACACAGGTTTTTCACAGTTGACCTGTGTCCATGACAAATGCGCTACAGTGTAGCTAACAAGGAAAGTAACCGAGGTGTCCTCCTCCGATTTTGCTGAAACTCATGGATGTTATAGAGCATTAAAAACTAACCCACAAGGAATTTTTTTTATCTCCGGAAAAACGGTTTCAAGTGGTGAAACCGACCCCCTAAAGTTGTACAGGTTAAGAAGCGATTTTGCATTTTCACCTATAAGTAGTTCATCGATGTTAATGAAACAAACATGAAAATAGTTCTTATGCGAAACCTTCGCATAAGAACCATTTCTTCATTTCTTCATTTCTTCATTTCTTCATTTCTTCATTTCTTCATTTCTTCATTTCTTCATTTCTTCATTTCTTCATTTCTTCATTTCTTCATTTCTTCATTTCTTCATTTCTTCCATTCCTTCTATTCTTCCTTCCTTCGCAGCGAAGGAATGAAAAACCCACCAGATAATGAAAAAATATATATATTTTAAGGGGTTGAAACACCGTTGAACATCTATTTCTTGCAACCCTATTTTGAAAACTTGAGGAGGAGGAGACCTCGGATACTTTCTTTGTAAGACGTCTATGGGCGCAATGGCAGGTTAGGTTAGCGAAATGCAGATAGGGACTGACGGGAAAAAATGGAATTGGAAAGGGTCATACGTAAAAACCCGAAAGGGGCTCTGGAGCAAAGAAAATAATTTTAATAAATTGTTGCAGATATAGCTTACACTTTTGCTGGTGAGAACTGTTGAAAATAATTTTTTTTACGGAATATAAGCGGTTACATGTAAAGCGAAATTTTGATCATATTCAGCATACAAAAACCTGGTTAAGATGAATAAAAATATTAACGGTCGATATTGAAGTAAGTTTCTGTACAGAAGGCTTGAATAACCATAAAATAAACGTCGGTTTAAAAACTCATTTAACTCGCAATAAATTAAAAAATATGCGGGCACGTGTCGATTATTTTTTACGGGTCATGAATATTACGGTGCTACTATACAAAAGTTTTTTTCCAAAAAAAAGTACTCTGAAAGTGTAATTTTTTCCAACGTAAATAACACAGCTTGTCGCCCTATATTCCCTGTGCTAAATGACACAACTTTGAGCTCGCATATCTCAAGCATCGACGTCGGGAAAAATTCTTTTTAAATTCTTTTCAAAAAGTCAAATGGATTTTTTTTATGACATCGGGGAAGTTCAGCTCAAAAATTAGAAAATGATTTGACATTCTTAGATTAACTCTACTGGATATTGACGATATTTCTGAAATGTTATAAGATAAAGTTCGCTGTTAGGAAACTACGCTCTTTTGACGAACGTTTGTCTTTATTTTCGTGCTCCAAAAACCGAAGATAATGTTTGTCTTGAGCATTTTTAATAGATCTTTTACGTTGATAATTTGTTCAACAATTTATAAACATTTATCGCCAATTTTGCCAACGATTTTATTGAGTTTATTCGTTACAAATCGTACGTTCCAAACTCACTTTCCTGGTAACAGGAAATGCCGAGTTATAATCCGACAGATCGGGGGTAACAGCGTGTGACTGAACACCGGATGGGCCTATTCTTGCATTGACATATCCGTACACGCCCTCACGCAATATTTGATCGTCGCTATATTTGACGCAATATTTGAGCGTGGCAATTACAGGTGTACATTTTTCGTGCCCTTAAGGGGACTTACTCCAGATTGCCCTGGATAACTATCCAATAAAACCGATCATTAATGGTTTTCAATTTCTTATCAGATAGCAACAGGACATTCAAAAATATTTACAGATGCTAGCAAGATAATATTGTTTGCTATAAGTGATTTTTCTAATGACGTAAGAAAAATTCTTTGAAAAATCGCCAACGCTTAATTTTTCATTTAGTTGAGCTGTGTGCGCGAACGATTTTTTTTCAGATTAAAGGAACTAAATTAGGAATTAATCGAATTAAGGTAGTAGTTCTTTAAGGTAGTAGTCTGGTAACTTAAGCCGATTTTCATGTCTTTTTTGGAGGGCGTTTTTTTGTAGGGAAATAAAAATGAATCGTTTTGGATATTTAGGATGTTTTTATTTACATATTAAAGATACAAAAAAATTTTTTTTTTAACATTCAATAGTTTATTATTATTATTATTATTGATCGAAGTTGGCACCTCGAAGTTGGCAGCCCGGGTCCTAACTTTTTTTCTACCGAACCGATTGCTTTCAAATTTTAACAGGCTACTCTACACACTTATAGTTCTCGTCGGAACCACCGAGAAATTTTTTCACCCCTAACTTTTTATTTTACAACCCCTTCTTTGCTAAAGTTCTTTTATTTTAGCAAAGAAGGGGTTGTAAAATAAAAAGTTAGGGGTGAACAAATTTCTCGGTGGTTCCGACGAGAACTATAAGTGTGCAGAGTAACCTGTTGAAATTTGAAAGCAATCGGTTCGGTAGAAAAAAAGTTAGGACCCGAGCTGCCAACTTCGAAGTGCCAACTTCGATCAATAATAATAATAAACTAAATTTTTTCCAAAAAATGTTTCTTTGTATTTTTAATATGTAAATAAAAACATCCTAAATATCCAAAACGACTCATTTTTATTTTCCTACAAAAAAACGCCCTCCAAAAAAGACATGAAAATCGGCTTAAGTTACCAGACTACTACCTCAAAGAACGGAAGGAAAATCGTAGTATCTATATTATCGGTGATACCGGGCGGGGCGAGCAAAACTACTAGATCTTAAAATAAATACATTGAGAACGCCATATAGCTGAACTGATACTCGCAAGGTCCAGGTCTCCGAAGTTTTTGAAGTTAATTTAAGTTTATGAAGTAAAACATAGAAAAACTTAACTTCAAATACTTCGGAGACCTGGACCTTGTGAGTCCGGCTATATGACGTTTCTCAATGTATTTATTTCACGATCCAGTACGAAGAACCATGGAGCAGTCACCGGAAGTACACGCACTGTTTACAGAGTCTACGTGAATAATGATATATTGTAATAACTAGCTGACCCGGCGAACTTCGTACCGCCTTAAGTTTAACTTTTAGCTAAACTTAATTTAGGATTTTATTAACATAATAAAATGAAGACTAAAAATTTATTAAGTTGAATAGTTTATTAGGATAATATATATAAAGAAAATAAAAATTCAATAAAAGTAGAAAAATCAAGCATTTCAATGGCGTGTCAGCGAGACATTTGCTTTATTGAAGCTGTATGTATTTCGATGCATGGGTTGCACTCGGGTTGATTCTCTTCAGTGAAGCACCTTGTTATATCCGACATTTTTCGTTTTGTTATCAGAAGCGAGAACAAATAAAGCGGATGGCCAACCCTAAGATCCCCCCAGGTTAGATGCCAAACCTAATTTATTTAAAAACCCATTTTATTCATAATTTTTTTTCCGTTAATTTTTCAGATATTTTAATAGTTATTCTGCTATTCGGGGCGGAGACGAATCCAACAAATCAGAGATCATTAAAATCGGTCCAGCCGTTCTTGAATTATAAGTGGTGTAACTATATACCCGACTTTGTTTTATATATAAAAGATTGCACGAGGTACTCCGCAGTAGTTTTTCTCACCCCGTATTACGAATAACACAGATAATACGATTGTCCTTGCTCACGATACAATATATGAGCAAAGTTAATCACCGTAACTTTCGGGAAACAAATGCCGATTTGGGTATATGAATTTGGGTATTACGAACTTAGGGAATCTGGTTTTAGCGAATATGCATAGCATATGATAGCGACCATTTCGTTCTTCATGAACTTTAAAACAAGTGATATAAATATCGGGTGAATTTAATGGCGGATGAAACAACAAACACACCAATTAAAATTTCGTTGCAACCATTGATATCTTAAAATACGTGCAATTTTGGTAACCGACAGCAATAGACGTGCGGTCGATGCGCGGCTCCGGTGGTTTCCCATGTTAAACAGTATTGGTATACTGGGATGGGTACCTGGTTAACCGTGCACTGGCCAGGACACCGACTACTGAGCGGGGGAGGTAGTTTCCTGTATTTATGATGGTAGAACCGCTGAAACTCAGTAAAATGCAGCCGCCTGTATCGGCCAGCTTTCACGCAGTTTCCTTGTATTCTCGTGCAAATGCGATACAGTACAACAGGAGTTCAACTTCGCGTTCTACGTTCAACATCTCGGGAACGATTCGAGTTTTGTTAAACTTATGACCGGTTGTGGCTAACTCAATTTTGTTTAGTAACTTCCATTGTGATTGGTTCAGGGAAAGCGATAACACCACTCTAGCGGCAGAAAAAAAAGCCTAACTTTTACGATTTATTTTGGGAGTATGAAAAAAGGAAGAGGATTCCTTTTCAAACGGTTTATTTAACACATATTTAAGTATGAAAAAAGCTTTTTTATTATCATTTTCATACAAAATGAAAATCGTATTTTGTTTAAAACACCTTCACGGGAGGGTGGTTTTCTCGTAAAGTATAAGACCGGGTACAAAAAGGCAAAAAACTTATAATCTATATACTATTGGCTATGGGACTACGTGGGGGTTTTTTTAATCAAATTTCGTAGAAATGGTGCACTTTTGCACCATTTTTACGAAAATGAATCGATGTTTTGTTAAAAAAAATAAGCAGTAAATTGTTTATATAAAAAAAAGTTTACATTAAGTCAAAAAACGGCTACTCGCTCCATTAGAGAATGTAATTGTGAAACTACTTATTCTTATTGTGAAATTACTTATTCAAAATTTCAAATCGATTCATGCAACGGTGTTCAAGTAATACGTTCTTCCAGTTTGAAAAAGACGATTTTCAAAATGGGCTCTGTCGCGACCATTTTGTATCAAAATGGTAATAACATTTTTTTCTATACTTTAATACGTGTTTAGTAAACACGTGATTTCTGAAAAGAAATCATATTCCTGTTTTCATACTCCGAAAATAAATCGTTGAAGTCCCAGGGCAGGCCTTTTTTTCTGCCGCTAGAGTGGTGTTACTCTTGAGGGACGCGAACCACTTGACAAAGAAAGAAAGAAAAAACTGCATGATCATATTAAAACATCGCGTTAATCGAAATCCTAGAAGAGGAGAAAAACATTCTTGAAAATAAGAAAATCGACGCTGTAACCTCGAGACAAAAAAGGTCTCCTGGAAAGATCCTGAAGCATAATATTTGTATTTCCTTTCGATATCTTGTTTGAACATTCTCAGTCTCCCAGGTTAAACAGTGTTGGTACCAGGGGTGTTAGTTGAAGTTTGCCGGTTTTACCAGTAGATGTCGCTAGCAATATGTATACATTTCTATGATTTGGCATGTATGTCATTTTTTTCTATTGACATTAACCTACAAAAATACGCAAGTTACATTCCGCCAAAATAATAGCGTCATATTTGTTTACCTCAGTGAATATGTCGAGTTTCGTTCCGAGTAAATCGCATTTGCGGCATTCGTTGCTTTTCTTATTTCATCAAAAGAAAAAAGCAGCTGAAGCTCACCGGTTGCTGGTAGAAACTTATGGTGAATATGCTCCAGTGATTAGAACATGTGAGACATGGTTTCGTCAATTTAAAAGTGGAGATTTCGATTTGACAGACAATGAACATCCTGGTGCAGTGAAAAAGTTCGAAGACGAGGAATTGCAGGCGTTATTCGATGTTGATCCAACCCAATCGCAACAAAAATTGGCAGAAACACTAAATGTGACTCGAGGAGCAATTTGCCAACGTTTAAAAGCCATGCGTTGATCGAAAAACGGCCGGAATGGGCCCGAAGACATGGCAAAGTTATCTTGCAACATGACAACTCGCCGTCTCTTACCGCTAAACTGGTGAAAGACACATTGAAAACACTTAATTGGGAAATATTATCACGCCCGCCGTACTCTCCAGACCTCGCCCCGTCCGACTATCACCTTTTCGCATCGATGGGACACTCCCTTGCAGAGCAGTGCTTCGCTAATTTTGAAGAAGTCGAAAAATGGTTCGTTGAATGGTTTACCTCGAAAGAGAAAAAGTTTTTTTGGGATGGTATCCATAATTTGCCTGAGAGATGGGCAAAATGTGTAGAAACCAATGGTCAATACTTTGAATAAAAAAATGTTGAGATTCCTCTGAAAATTAAGTGTTTTCTTTATCGAAAAAACCGGCAAATTTCAACTAACACCCCTGGTATACTGGGATGGGTGTCCGTTTAACCGTGCACTGGACTGGACGCCGACTACCGAGCGGGAGAGGTAGTTTTCTCAATCTATGATGGTAATACAACCGAAACTCAGTAAAATGCAGCCGCCTGTATCGTCCAGGTTTTACCCAGTTTCCCTGTGCCCTCGTGGAAAAGCAATACAGTATAATAGAAAAGATTGGTTGGTCACAATACTCTGAAGGGTGTCAAGGAACAGAATGGAAATGGTGACAAAGGGAAAGGGGCGTAAAAACCGGAAAAAGTGTACGATGGTAAACATTAATAAAAGCGAAATATACGTTCGAATAAAATGAAAACTAGCCTAAAGCTAATTATCAATTTAAAAAATAGTTTCCGAAGCCTTGCCATAGATCAAATAAAGCTCCGTCGACGCGTTTCGAGATTGTTGACGAAATAATATAAACTTTACTCTTATATCAATTTGGGATTTTATCATAACAACGTGACTACCTTTTCTTCGTTATTCCACTTCTCAACTAATGTTTAAACCGTACGGATGTCTGTCGTGATATTGAATGACGAGTTTTCGGTTTCGGGACATCAATGTCGTGATTGCGCAATGTCATCAGTGTCCGTGTGAAATCGAATTCGAAGAGACAGACAGCTCAATAAAAGAATTTCGGAGATACACGCGTTACACGTCTCTGCCACGAGGGGTCATGTCGGGCGTATATCATTGTTTATATACTTTCGAAGCTTAGAAAAGCGTGGTTGACATATGCGCAATGAAGTGAAGAGAGTTTAGCGGGTGTGATGCCCTTCAAATTTTACAATTCATTTCGAACAATACACAGTGACGGGGAAATTGAGCGACGAGAAAGGTTTCTCCCTCGAATTTGCATCTGCCACTATCTCCCATTGTCTTGGCTAATTTGTGGCAACCCTCGCTCGTGCGCTCGGGCTACCCCCGCTGTCGCGAATAGATCAACGCCCATTGGCCATTCCCATGCACCGGCTAAACTGATAGATTTTTTTTTTGTTATGAGTATGTGCCTACTTTCATGCTGGTCTGTAGCACTTTTATGAATTTCAAGTTTCTACAGTATGAAAGCACAACGACGTGTGCTTCGATCTGTGCCATTTTAAGTTTTTACAATATGAAAGTACAACGTATACTTCGATCTGTGCCAGAGAGCTTTCATTTATTTTATACAATATTTTCAGAATGAGATATGCCAGAACTGTGCGACAGTTGATTCTATAAAATTGTTGCTTCTTTATGGCCGAAGCTATCGTTTTCATAAAAACAAAACTTTTTTTCGGGATTTCTTTCCGAATGTACAATATGTGTCAGCCTTTAAACATTGAACTCGCTTTAATTCGAAAATTGCTCGAGCATGGTGTCAAACGTTCTGGAAATCCTGGGAATCCTGGAAATATCATGAATTTTGGTTAAGCCTGGAACAATCTTGGAAATACCATAGAATTCCGTCGATCGGGTTGGAATTTTTGTTTTTTTTTTTTGGTTTTTCCTCTTTCCCTGCTTTTGTCGATATTAGTATCAAAGTACACGTTTCACGCGATGTTGAACCACCAAGTTTTTAGGTGACATCACATTAGCTGAGCCGAAATAGAGCAAAGTGTTCTGACTAAAAGTGGGAAAAGGCACGATACACAACTTGACACCGTTGTGTATTAACGGCGGGGTAGGGTTTTAAAGGCGAAAAAAAGCATATTTTTATGATTTTTTTGCGGCGACATGAGTAATATAATTTTATTAAATAGAATTACATATTATTGTACAACTATTGAAGTATCTCAGAAAAAATTTTCAATGAATAACATTGATAAATAAGTCGGTGACGTTGAATCTCCAGAGGCGCCTTGAAAAAAAGTGGTTTTGCGGTGAACATTATAACTCGTTACCGGTATCATCCGAAACAAAAAAATTGATATGCATTTTAAAGGTGATGTATTTCTCGAGGTAATCAGGAAGAGTTTTTTTTTTTTTTTTTTTTCTATTTTTTGCAGCACTTGGAAGTGAAAAACGCAATTTTAGCTAAAAAAATCGCGCTTAATTTGTTATTAAAAAATTGAAAAAATTGAAAAAAAAAAAAAAACTCCTGATTACCCGTTGATTTATGTGAAGAAGTAATGTTTAAATTTTCAAAAGGATCGGTTCAGTAGATTTTGAGTTCTAATGTTCACAAACTTCAAAAATGACGTTTTCGGGAAAATCGATTTAAAGTTTTTTATACGTGATATACAGGTATCACGGCTGGTCGTTTGAAACGCTGTAACTCCGTTAGTTTTACTCCGATTGACTTAAAATTTATACACAATATTCTCGACATATTGTTCATTCAGGAAAAAATTTAAAAAAAATGCAAAGAAAATAATTTAAAAACCCTACCCCCCCCCCCCCCCCCCTCCCTTAATGCATGATCTGCCCAATGCCGTTACCCTTGTTTCCAGTGTTTTTCATTGTGTAATGAGGCTTAACAATTAAATCCGACATGTCGTCTCTGGCCGCGAATCTACTTGGAGTCCTATCCCCGAGCGGAAAGAGATAAAGGACCGCGATTGTTAACCAATCACTAACAAGACTAAAAGGATGAGTCTTGGAGTGGGTTAGCGGTCCAAGTTTCACGATAGATTCCCTACTTCTGCTTCCTGGCTTGAGGAAATTTTATCCAAAGAAAAGAAAGATATTGTAGAGGCAGAGAGGTTAAGGAGTTATACGCAGTCGGGAGATCGAAAAAAAGCGATTTTTCAAGAATTGATTCCAGAAAGACATGTTAATTTATTAACGTACAAATTTACTTCATTTTCATATTTTTCATTTGTAAAAATAATTATTTTTAAAGCTGCTATAGCCGATCTCCGGGAGCTCGATCTAAAAAAAGGCGTCTTGTGGTGAGCCCGATATCTCTGGATTGGATCATTTAAAATGAAAAAAGATAAAAGATATCGTAACATGAGGTATTATCTAGTACATAATCGAAGGAACAATCAAGATATTAATTTTTAGCAGAATGGCGGCTTCTCAAGGAAAGAATTTCGATTTTCGATAAAAATTTTGGCCGTAAATTGTTTATAAATTGGAAAATATTTATCGGCGAGAAAAAACCTTCGATTAACCACTAAAAAATATATTTGTAAAGCTTGTATGACTTTGTATATTTGTAAAGCTTGTATAGCTTGTTGAACTTTCATTAATGATATTTCATACATTAAAATATCATTAATGAAAGTTCAACAGGCCGCCATTATGTCAAAAATTTTTTTTAAGTACCAATTCTGCTACCAGTGCTCAGAATACTCATACAGATTGAGAATATATATATTTTTTTATTTTTCAGATGCATACAACATCGTCCAGAGTGGGCGCCGATTTCGGCGCACCATGTTGCAACAAGGAAAAAACTACATGAAAATATTTAAAATAACTTTTTTTTTTATGTACAAATATTCTTTAAGGATCAATAAATGCACGTGTAAATTTTCATCAAGACAACTTCAACGGTTGAAGCGTTATTGCACATTAGAAATGACGTCAAAAATCTCGCTCTAGACCAGACGACTGCCTTAAATATATGTACATTCCGAAAATTAAATGAAAAGAATTTTTTTTAAACTCCTGACTGCGTATAACCCCTTAAAAATAAAAAAAACGACGTTACATAAAAGCATGTAAAGAGCGAGGCAAAAAGATAAAGATATTGAACGAAACTTTATAAGCAACTAGTCGCAACGTCCCCAATTGTGTTTATGTTTTTTTTTTTTTTCAAGATTTCGCAGATACAAAATATGATACTAATTGATACATAGTTTGCAGACAAGACGTTAGGCTATCATATTTCCCAAAGCCGGATTTCCCAAATTCGTAAGTTCCAAATTCATATTCCCCAAACCGACATTTCTTTCCCTAAAGTTACGGTGATTAACTTTGCACATATATTGCGTCGGGAGCAAGGAAAATCGTATTATTTATGTTATTCGTGATACCGGTTGAGCAAAACTACCGCGGAGTACCTCGTGTAATCATGAATATATATCATTGTCCACTTAGACTCTGTAAACAATGTGTGTACTTCCGGTGAGTGCTCCATGGTTATTCGTACCGAAGCGTAAAATAAATATATCGAGGAACATCATATAGCCGAACTGATTCTCACGAGGTCCGGGTCTCCGAAGTTTTTGAAGGTAATTTTTTTAATGTTTTACTTCACAAACTTTAAATTAACTTCAAGAACTTCGGAGAGCCAAACGTTCCTCATATATGACGTTCCTCAATGTATTCATTTTACGATCTAGTACGAAAAACCATGGAGCACTGACCGGAAGTAGAGGGCTCAAATTTAAAAATAAAACTTCACTAGCCTGAACATTTTTCATTCTCGGAATTCTGAAACTGCGTACATTGTACGTACTTCAAAACGGCATTGCGAAACATGCCTAACTCTCCGTGTAGCTGTATTCGTTAACCGAGGAGCGATATGCAAAAGACGAAACCAAAATATGCATTGCAACGATTCTCTGAATTCCAATATTCCGAACGTTGTACACAGCATACATTAAAATAACATTTAACTTCTTACTTCTTATCTAACTCTGGGGACCCGTTTTCTATGCGTACCAATAACTTAATGGAATATTTTTATCGTCCAACAATCTCGAACGTATTAGTCTTGATCACGGTCTTGTATACAGGTCTGGAAACTCCTCCGCTGAAAGTGACCTCCTTAACGAAGTCAAGTTTAATTGCTGTAGCTACTATTAGAGGCGTTCCGATCTTAGTTGCGAACTTATAATGCCAACAGGCATAACCTGAAAACCCCTCGATATTGCTATCCTTGCATATTACGTTTATCTCGTTTATATCACGACTATTTGTGATAATTATATTGAAAATGAGATATCAGTGTGTGGTCTCAAATTGCAAAACCGGCAGCGAAAGAAAGAAGAAATGTTCTACATTTCACGTGCCTAAAGACATTGATATGCGGAAAAAGTGGGAAGAGCCCTATTGGGAGAGTGGGAGAGCTCTATTCCAGGCATTTTAAAATTACAAAAGACGGATCGTGTATGATTTGTATATGAACATCATTGTAATTATGAAGACATAGTTCGCAAATGGGTCAAGCTCGCCAGCTCGACGCAAATGGCCAAGTAATTGCACGAATGAAAAGATTCTACACATAGTTTGAGAAGATAGTTACTCATATCAAGTATTTTTCAATATGTAAGGTCGCGTACAAAAGAATGCGACTCAACGAGTTTGCTGTGCCAACAAGGTTCAATGACGTCTCAATAGAAAAGGAAATTTGTGTGCCAGAGCATGGTTATGCGAAACAAGTTTCGAATTTTGGAATAAATTATCCAAGCACTGTTCCGTCCTTTAGAGTCACGAAACCATCAATTCAAGGAATCAGTACTTGTATCGGTGAGTTTCCTTAATGGGGGGGTAGGGTTTTAAAATTATTTTTTTTGCATTCTTTTTTAATTTTTTTTCTGAATGAACAATATGTCGAGAATATTGTGTATAAATTTTAAGTCAATCGGAGTAAAACTATCGGAGTTACAGTGTTTCAAACGATTACGATTCCGTGATACGGGTTCACGTATAAAAAACTTTAAATCGATTTTCCCGAAAACGTCATTTTTGAAGTTTGTGAACATTAGAACTCAAAATCTACTGAACCGATCCTTTTGAAAATTTAAACATTACTTCTTCACGTAAATCAGCAGGTAATCAGGAGGAGTTTTTTTTTTTTCAATTTTTTAATAACAAATTAAGCGCGATTTTTTTAGCTAAAATTGCGTTTTTCACTTCCAAGTGCTGCAAAAAATAGAAAAAAAAAAAAAAAAAAAAAACTCTTCCTGATTACCTCGAGAAATACATCACCTTTAAAATGCATATCAATTTTTTTGTTTCGGATGATCCGGTAACGAGTTATAATGGTCACCGCAAAACCACTTTTTTCAAGGCGCCTCTGGAGATTCAACGTCACCGGCTTATTTATCAATATTTTTCATTGAAAATTTTTTCTGAGATACTTCAATAGTTGTACCATAATATGTAATATGTAATTCTATTTAATAAAATTATATTACTCATGTCGCCGCAAAAATCATAAAAACATGCTTTTTTTCGCCTTTAAAACTCTACCCCCCCCCCCCCCCCCCCAACAGAAAGTACATATTGCATTGTTAGTATATAGAAACGATAAAATAAAAGTAATTTAAACATACATAAATTTCTTCTATTGATATTTCAGATATCCCTGAAGTTCCATCAAAAATATGAATCCTGTCCAGTGTGTCAAGAAGCTGTGAGATTGAAAACCAGCTGCGGATCTTCAGAGTCGCAACTGGTGCAAATGAAATCATGCGGTGGCCTGATTCACGCAAATCCTCATTTCTTTCATCTGATCCGTCATATCGAAGCATCATTTACAAGATATTCCTATTGAATTGATGTCTTCGATATGACTCTAGATGAAGTACTTGATTCTTACACCTTCACTTAACCCTGTAACGAGCATGGATCTGAAATCCTTTCATATGCGATAATATACTATTTAAGATTAAGAATGAGGCAATATTGCCATCAGGAAAATTTAAAACTAAAAAAGAAATTTGTTGTTAAAAAAAATTGTCTAAATTAACTAATGAGTAAATCTTATGGTAAGTTTTTGTAAGTGTTCAAGCTGTCAACATCAAGGAAGTATGAATTAAAATAAATTCTTTAATTTTTCTCTTTATTTGAGTTTTGTCAATATTCCGGAATCGACTATTTAGGCCATGCCAAAAAATAGTAGATTAAGGTAAGTATAAGTCAGCTCTTTCCATTTTTTTACACTTCATTTTTTAAATTTTTGCAAGTGTTCCAGTTTTCAAAATCAAGTAAGTATGAATTAAAATAAATACTTAAATTTTTCTCTTCATTTGAGTACCTGTAATTTTCACGAAAATATAATGAAAAATGATCGAATTAAATATATGAAACGGTTCGTTATATTTCTATTTTTGAAAATGAGAACTTTTGTTTATTTTATAGGATTAAAAAAAAAATCTAACGGAGATAGATCCATCAAGAGGTAGACAACCATTTCGCCTAATGTATGTTCGTATGACATAGATATTTACAGATAGTTTATATCTATCATGCTCGGTTAACAATTAGAATCTTTAAAACCCGATTCAAATTAAGAACATATTTATTCAGTATATTCATTGAAGTTGACGGGATTAATAGCGCTCTCATAATTACATATAATAAATATGTGTAATGCGGCAGAAGTCGTTAATGGGACAGAGACAGACAACCGCGAGAGCTATCGTGGGCTTTTCAGGTTATGTCTGTTGGCATTATAAGTTTGCAAATAAGATCGGAACGCCTCTAGTGGTTGCTACAGAAAGTAAAACGAACTTCGTTAAGACGGTCACTCCCCACCGCCGAAATTTGAGGGAGTTCCCAGACCTGTATACAAGACCGTGGTCTTGATACTCGAGGAAGCTTTTTTTCTACTAGAGCGCGTAACAAATAATGAATATTGCGTATGCAATGAAATATCGAGAAAAATAGCTTGTACCAGATCCCGTCTGTTATGACGGATGATAGAACCGACAGAATAAAAGAGGCAAGTATTCTGGGTTCTTGCAGTGTCGTTCAACCGTTTCGAGAACTGGCTACGGGACGTGAAACAGGCCAGGCGATAAATCTGACGATCCCACTTTCCCGCGGTGTTAAAAAAATCACGACTTGCGGTGTGAGGTACGACCGCAAAAACTTCTAGACACTTTCACGGTTCTTCGCGGTCCCATAATTTCCGAACCATCGCTGACACGACCGATGACGAAAGAACAGCAAAAAAATATTCTACTGCGGAAGATGTTTTTACCGTCGGTATATTGTTCAATAAATACAACATTTATGGTGACTAATGGTCACAAAGTATGAAACAAGCTGCAAGTTGAAACTTGCAAGTTGCTTCCTGGAAATTTCACACGACGCTTAATGGCGGCCTTTATGAAGAAGTATGTATATTTCAATTTTGGCCTCCTCATCGAGGAAGCACTAAGCATTGTATGTAATTTCGAGGAACTTACGAGTTTCGATTCGCACCGTACATTTATTGGAAATCCTACATTTTTCGAATTATTGTAAATTTCATGTACGCACAACCGTCTCGTGGATTTTTCCTATGTTCGACACGAATGCTTCTTCGATTTCATTATATCTATAGATACAAGATTTTTCCCGGACACTTAAAAAGTTCGGTACATGTTCCACGGTACTAGTGTCGTACTAACTACATTTTGATTTTTTTAAATTCCAAATTCCATAAATCGTCTCGAGTGATTTTTTTCTCAAATTCAATATGAAATATCTTTTAAGGGTGGGGTAAGGAATTTGAATTTTTTTTGCATAAAAAAAAAAATTTTATGAATGTATATTATCTCAAGAATATTGTGTCAAAATTTCAAGTCGATCGGAGCAAAATTAACGGAGTTATAAGCATTTGAGCGTCCGTTCCTCCAGACCGATTTAAACAGTTTTTCTGAAGCTTGTCATTTTTTAAGTCTGTGTGCGCTGTAACTCAAAATCTAATGCACCGATTCTTTTCAAATTTTCTACACTATTTCTACACATAAATCTCCAGGTAACGCTGCCGAGTTCTGTTTTATAATTATTTTTTACTTTACAATAACAAATTTGCCGATTTTTTTAGCGAAAATCGAGATTTTGACTTCCAAGTGCTACCAAAAATGAAAAAATCGATTTAAAAAAACTCGACAGCGTTACCTCGAGAAACATCTCACCTAATAAACGCATTTTGATTTTTTTGTTTCGGATGATTCAGTCCCGAGTTATAGCGTACACCGCAAAACAACTTTTTTTCGAGGCACCTGCGGAGATTTGCTGCCAGCGGCTTATTTGTCAATATTTTGCAATGACAATTTAGGAAAATATAGTTCAGATGTTGTATTATTATATGGAAAGTAATTAAATAAACCAGCATTACCTGTATCGTCTAAAAGAATTCTTGATAATATCCTTTTTTTTTACTGAATTAACCTCCTCCTCCCCCCCCGTTAATAGTACCCAATCGATGTACGATGGTTTGGCTCGATAGCCCAAAAATTACACAGGCTAGAGCCTTAACCAACACCTGAATCGATTTTTGTTTAAATACAACATTTTATAAATCCAAAACGTCTGAATCGATTTTGTTCAAATTTGATAGGAAATATCATTTGATAGTACCCAATCAACGTACGAAGTTTCGGCTCGATAGCCCAAAAATTACACGGGCTAGAATCTTAACAAACACCTAAATCGATTTTTGTTTAAATACAACATTTTATAAATCCAAAATGTCTGAATCGATTTTGTTCAAATTTGATAAGAAATATCATTTGATAGTATCCAATCGATGTAAAAAGTTTTAGCCCGATGGCCCAAAAATTACACGGGCTAGAGCCTTAACAACCGTCTACAGCGATTTTTTGAGATTTGAAATTTTATAGCTTTGGCACACCTCGGTCGATTTTCTCCAAATTCAATAGCGAATTGTATTTTATGGTAGTTCATTTGTGTAAAAAATTCTAGCTCGATAGCTCGAAAATTGCGTGCGTTAAGCTCTTGACACACTTTTTCAAAAATTTTCAAAGACTTATAAAATCCAAAATTATTTGTCAATTGTCACAAAAATCATGGCAAACATAAGACCAATACTGATTTACTTGCGTGCCAAATTTCAACCCGAAAGCTCGAACCAATCCGAACTTACAGCGGTTTCAATTCTTCACCCTATCCAACACACACACGCGAACAGGCATCCATTCCGACATTTTTGCTAAATGTGATTTTTCGATGTTGGTGTTCACGATGAAACACATTGGTGAATTTGGTGATAATCGACAGAAAGATTCAAATTCCATGAGATTTTTACTTTTTCGTCATTTTGAGAAAAATATTCATCGAAACTTTGACCGTCATCATCTTGAACTACTGAGTTGAAATGCTATAAAAAAAAGCCAAACAAACGCGAAATAACTCAGAAGATCCAGTCCGAATCAATTAATGGATGGAAATTTTGTGAGATTTTCAATTGTTTGTAAAGAAAGAAAAATAATCCTTGATACAACCTTCATATAACCGAGGCGAGTCTGAGTCCCTGTCAACTAGTGTAATCAAATCAGCGACAGGCTCAGTCGCTAACAAAAACTGTAATCGAGTGCATCCAGAAAAGGTTGAACGATTTCTCAGTGGATGCGTTAACTTATTGGATGCACTAAGAATTTTTGTTTCCTCAAAAGCTCAACCTTTTCTAAATGCGTTTGATTAGTTTTTAGTATGGACGAAGGGCTTAATCGTCAAATTAGCGGCATAGAGATTGTGCGAGAGCGAGGGAGGGTTTTTAGCGCAATGTCTTGTGAGACATACCGACGCGCTCGCTGCGACAGAGCTCCGATGGTAACAAACTTCCGCGCTTTTCGGATCAGATCGTATATTTTCGTAATCTACATAACCGACCAACAGTAAGTGCCTATATCTGTCGACAATTTATCTATTCGGACAGTCGTGATTTCGGAAAATTCTTTGTTCTGCAATGCACGACCTGCGAGATAATGTCGATTCGAAAAAATGTCTCGTCGGTCAGTTTAGACTTTAAAAATTCAAGACGTACATTTATAGATTCACGTAGCTTCTCGATGCGAAAAGCGAACTCTTCGGGACTTCAACCTTTCGAGCGATTGTTATATTTAAAAAACATACAAATTATCGTGAGGTCGATTAATATTTTTTTATCTTTTTTCTTCTCAACCCGTTATCTGTTTATACGTTCAATTCATGAAGGCAGGCAAAATTATACAAAAATTATATTAATATTAAATGCTGTATCGCTCGAAAAAGCAAATTTTCCAATCATCGCCAAGTACTTTTGAATCTATCCCTATGACACCTGAATAACTTTGTTTTATCAGATGCATCATTATGTCTGGAACATGAAACTCGTTCACACTTTTAAATTATTCCGGGCTTGTTTTTTTATGCATTTGTTTAAATAATAACTTTTCAATTGCAGCATATTTTTTAACTGATGTTTGGTCAATTTTAAGAAGAAAAAGTTCCTATCCTCTTTTTTCCAAGATTCAGGATCTCCTAGTTATAAATTTTCCAAATTTTAGATTTTCGACAAAACGTATGATTTTGAAAAAAATCATGATCAGGAAACGATATATCCTAGAGGAAAATTTCTAAGGACTTTTTCTTCTTAAAATTGGTCAAACATCGGTACAAAAAATATGCCGTAATTAAAATAAAAAATTTTAAATAAATGCTTAAATAAACAATGAACAAATGAGTCCTAAATATTTGTAAAGTATTAACAAAGATTTTCATGTTCCAGGCATAATAATGTATGTGATAAAATAAATAAAACAAAGTTATCCAGGTGTGCTTCTTTATCGACCGCGGCATCATTTTATATTAATATATTGTTTTTTAAATAATTTCGCCTACCTTAATGAATTTAACGGATTAAAAGATAACGGATTGAGAAGAAAAAGCGAAAGAAAAATATTTCACCGACTTTTGGCGAAAGTATCAATTTTCGATTCCTCAATTGTTGTCCGTCTAGGTCCTTGACGAGAATTTTTTTTGTTTCATAAAAAGAAATAAATTCCCGATGTGAGACTTGAAATGACAAAATGTACTTCAAAAACATTGTCACCCCGGTGTACACAGTGTTCTAGAAAACGCATATTGTGTTTGAGACAATTCACGGTGAACCAAGCAAAGGACTGCCAACTTGAGAAAAAAAAAACACGCATAGAGCGAGGTAAGCGTTTCATCTCTGCGCCACTCTGCGCTTACTTCACTCTATGCTAGCGTCCGTCGACTACTGTCGACATCGCGGAAACAACACAAAAGCAAACGTACAAATCTCGACTTACGAAATACTAAACTTCCAAATAGATCGATATTATTTATACATCAATAAGTTCACAGATAATAGAAATCTTTTAGTCACACTGGCAAATTTGTAACTGGGATATAAGTAATTCTTTGTTCTCACAGAAACTAACCTCTAAATGTCGAACGTCAGATTGCAAGTAAATACAAATTAAGTGTTTAAGAGGTTGAAAAAAACAAATTGTTTAAAATGGGGAAACACGAGGTTGGAACACCGAAATACATTGCGAACAAGATAAAATCAAAGGGTTTGCAAAAATTACGATGGTACTGTCAGATGTGCGAGAAACAGTGTCGCGATGAGAATGGCTTTAAATGTCACACTCAGACGGAATCTCATCATCGTAAATTATTACTCTTTGCTGACAATCAACACAAGTACATGGACGAATTTTCACGAGAATTTTCCGACGGGTTTATCAATTTGCTGAAACGACAATTTGGTACGAGACGCACGCCGGCTAACAGAATTTATCAGGAATACATAGCCGATCGCGGTCATGTTCATATGAACGCTACTATATGGCTGAGCCTTACTGCGTTCATCAAGTGGCTTGGTCGTACCGGAAAATGCGTCGTCGACGAGACGGAAAAAGGTTACTTGTGAAATATTATAATAACTCAAAATGCTGTACAGTTATATGGAAATTTTTGTTTTCTAAATCTGCAGAACGAATTGCAGAAAAATTGTACGCTATCGTTTCATTTAGCTTGAAAATTCACTTATTTATTAATTTCTTAATTTCAGTACCACAGCGTAACAGAATGGCGTTGCATCCGTTGACCATTATTTTGATAATGGATTTTGTATTATTATCAGTGTTTCCATTGTGTTATTAGGTTATTACGTTCTTTCGTCTCTGTTCTCATTACCATTCTTTGAGAATGCTCCTATCTCCCCTGCCCGAATATTGCGCGTAGCCACTCTTTCCTAATACACTACTGTATGGCTTTCGCATGACGGCACATAGAAACTGTGGAAGCCCGCTGTCACAAGCCACTATTTTTTACTGCAGTTTACAGTTCTATTACCATAACAAGACTCGGAACAACTGTCTCCCACTTAGTAGTCGGTGTTCAAGACAGCACGCAGCTAAGTGGTCAGCCGTCCCAGTATTGTCTGTGCTCAATATTGTTTAACACGAGAGACCACCAAAGCGTCACATGAACCTTTCAATCACTGCTGTTTGCAATCAGAGACATACACTTTTAATCCGTTGGGAAGTAGTAATACCAGTTTGATCCATTAACCATTATTTTTGTAATGTATAATCGAGTTTAGTCCATTGCCCATCATTCTGTTAATCAGTAAGGGATTTTAACAATTATACATTACGTTGATAATTCAATTTTATCTGTTATTTCAGGGGTACGTCTTGGCTTGACCAAATTTTGTTCATTATCTTTCATTTTGATATTAAATAACGGGATTATATCAATTACTCATTTTCTTTGTATCGGCTAGTGGATTTTCAAACATTAACCATTAATCTCCTAATGGGTGATCGATTATCCTTTATTTACGTACTGTGGGTAACGAAATTTCATCTATTATCCGATATTTATGTAATTCGGAAGGAAATTAACACCATCAACCACTACTTTGATAATGCGCAGTGGAAATCATTATTTTAATAATGAGTGATGGAATTTTGTGCATCATCCATTATTTTGATAATAGATCACCAAATTCAATTACACATTATTTTGATAATAAATAATGGAATTTTAACTTTCAATTATCCATTACTTTGGTTAAGGCTCATGGAATTGTAACCACTCAGTTATTCATTGCTTTGCGAATGGGTAATGTAAGTTTGTTCATTTTCCTTCTTTATGGAGGAAGTTCTGTTTGTCGTGAAAAAAAATTCAGTCGTTAATGTCAAAAAATTCAACTTTTTATAGCTCGAAAACGATTTGACCGATTTCAAACTTTGCACCGATTTGGTTGATCGCACCTTCATTGTTCGCAGATATTTTCGTTCGAATTAGCCGACGCTTTGAGATTTTATAGAATTTTGAACTTTTTAAAAATTGTGTGTGATCGTTCGACCTTTCGTAAGTTTTCAGCTATCGAATAAAAACTTTGTACATAAAAGAGTTACGGAAGAATAACGTTTGATATTGAATTTGGCGAGAATCCCTCGAGGGGTTCGAGAGTTGAGATTACATAAAATTTCGAATTTTTCGAAAAAATCTTCGAGATCGATTTAATATCAAAAAGTTTTATGATGTTGAAGTTTGTATCGTTAGAACGCAACGAAAACGGGTTTTTTAAATTTTCATTTTCATTATTGCTTTCGCTTCGGTTGCCCATTTAGGCCCAGGTCCCTAAAGGAGATCCAAAAAAAAACCTTTTAGCGATTTTTGTCTTCGAAAATCCAACCTTAAGGGCGATGAATGGGATAAAAAAATCTATCTCCGTTGCTTCCCAACGATGCAAACTTCAACATCATAAAGTTTTCGAGAATTTGGGTTAATTTTCCTTTCATAGAGTATTAGTAAACGATGATTCATATTGAATTTTGCATAAATCGCTAAAAGACTTGAGATTATATAAAATTTTGAATTTTCGAAATTGTATGATTGTATAACTTTCTTGAATTTTCACCTGTAGAGCCGGTACTTGCCATAAACATAGGTTAGGGGATAATCACGTTGGGTACTGAGTGTAAAATAAATCCGTAAAGTGCTTAAAGATTGTAAAAAAAAAAAAATTAATAGTTGGACTTTTGTATAATTTGCAAATTCGGTCAATTGCTCCAACATCAGTCAATTTTGCAGAACGATAATGAATAACCATAAAACTTGGCAACCCGTGGTACCTTAAAGTTGTTTAGATCGAATTCATGAAAAAAAAGATGCAAGTTTCTAATTTGCATCGTTTGTTAAGTTATATATTTAGCGTCTGCATCATAGACCTTTTCAGGTTTTTATCTCCCTTCCCCATTGCATCCTTCCATTTCCATAACATTCCTTGACGCCTCGCCTCCCGAGTGTTGTTCGCGGTCCTAATGCACTAGCGTATTGCATTTGCACGAGGGCACAGGGAAACTGCGGAAAACCTGACCGATAGAGACAGTACTATATTACGGACTTTCAGTTATATTACCAACAGAAACGCAGAATCACTGCCCCTCAGCAACCTGACCTCTCTCGGCCAAATTTCAAACCACTCTCTCCCAGTCGGTGCCCACGATTACTGTGCGAACGTGTCACGTTTTAATCATAATTAAAAATGTACCGATTTATTACAGCAACAATATAAGAAATAAAAATCAAAACATTTTCGATTTTACGCAAATTTCAATTTTTCCAAAAAATCTCTGATCGTTTTAACTTTCACAGATTTTCAGACACCGCATTGAAGCTTCGAAGATGAATAAAATATTACTAAATCATGATTAGCATTGAATTTAGCGAAATTTGATGAAACTGTTCCGATTTCATGAAATTTCAAATTTTTCGACATATCCAGTATTGACTATAGGAAATTTCTTCCTCAAAATTTTACACCACGCTCAAAGGACAATGATTTTTTCATGAAGAAGCCAAAATTAAGAAAGATCCTTATTGGGAGTTACCATTTAGCGACCTGACCTCTCTCGGCCAAATTTCAAACCACTCCCTTGCAGTCGGTGAACGGTGATTACTGTGCGAACGTGTCACGTTTTAATCATAATTAAAAATGTACCGCTTTATTACAGCAACAATATAATAAATAAAAATCGAGAGAACATTGACGATGTTCGGTCCGAGGGGAAGCAACTTACAAGTTTCAACTTCCAGCTTGTTACCATCCGTGTATTGAAAATCCCAAATTTTTCGAATTTTCATTACACATAGATACAACATTTTACCCGGAAATACATAAAATTCGGTACATATTGCACGTACTAGTGTCTTAATAACTACATCTTGATTTTGTTTTAATTCCATAAATCGCGAAGCGTAATTCTTTTTTAAATTCAATACGGAGTATTATTTGATAGTACCCAACGGACAGAAGTTTGACTCGATAGCCCAAAAATTACACGAGATTGAGTCTTAACAAACACCTATAGCAATTTTTCGAAAAATTCAACATTTTAGAAATTCAAAACATCTGAATCGATTTTGTTCAAATTTGATACGAAATATCCTTTAATAGTAACCAATAGATGTACGACGTTTTGGCTAACAGTATAATAAAAATTGGGAGAATCGTTTCATTTTCGCCGCGTAACAACAAGTGGCGCGATAATTTTTATGAAGATTCATCTCGTTCAGATTTTACACGACCTTTTATTTATTTTTCGGTAATTCATCGAGCTATGACATTAAGCATCTCTAAACACATAACATTTTAATCCATTATATTGGGAATGGTATTGTTACCAATTCGATCCATCAACCATTATTTTTGCAAGGTATAATCGAGTTTAATCCAATGCCCATTGTTGTGTTAATCAGTAAGAGAATTTAAACAATTATACATTACGTTGACAATGTGTAATGCAATTTTATCTGTTATTTCATGAGTACGTCACGTCTTGATAAAATTTTATTCATTATCTATCATCTTGGTATTAAATAACGTGGCGAGCAAGATTTTTCTGATTTTGAAGTTAAGCATGGCACGTCATACAGGTTCACTGTATCTTTGGCAATAATTCACTCCGTCCTGTACCCAATTGTCGCAGTTGATTCTGTCCACGCACAAACATCAACGGCAATAATCCTGATT
This sequence comes from Oxytorus armatus, assembly GCA_958009045.1. Taxonomy (NCBI): domain Eukaryota; kingdom Metazoa; phylum Arthropoda; class Insecta; order Hymenoptera; family Ichneumonidae; genus Oxytorus; species Oxytorus armatus. The sequence continues at coordinate 4,554,335 of OY253748.1, read as the reverse complement.
ATCAGGTCGTACTAAAAAACATAAAATTTCGCCCAAAAAATGTACAATAATCGCGGATTTGCCACTGTTCCCCACGCTAACTAGTGCTGACTAGGCCGACTGGGAACGAGCGGCCATATTGAATAGGCCACGCCTCCGTAGTAATTCCCAATAGTAGACAATTGACTCAATCGCATCCTTGCTGTTTTTCTCCCATATTACTTCCTTCCGGTTTAGGAATTACAGTAAAAAAGAACTCAGCCTTCACATTTTGCCGATCGAGGCTAAACAATCGCGAAGAAAAAATGGATCGTTCTAATCTAGCTTGTAATAAACAAATGTTACAGGCTGGTTCGTCACCTACATAGACCGTGATCCCGAGACACTCGCGTTCCAGGAGAAACAAACGAAAAAACGCAAAATGGACAAAGACGACGATGAACGGATGAGGGACTTCATTCAGAAGCAGGTGGAGAGCGGGCGTCAGGAAATTGTTGATCTAAACGATGACTCCAAAGCGCCATTAACAAGACCCGAGGACGATGCTCCGATCGTAATCGATCTACAATTAAAACCGAAACCTGCGTCCATACTGTCGAAGGGTGTAAAATCGAGAACATCAACGTTGACGATTCCGACGGATTCGATTTCTAATACCGAGGGCGATGATAAACATCGTTCGACGCCTTCGTCCTTCAATTCCGAGGACTCTACCAATGGAGTGAAAAATGTCAATTCAAGAAGAAGCGACGACGATAATTCCGTCATTTCTAAAAGAAATGAAAAGCGAAAGACAGAATCGAACGAACAGGTCGACACGCCGAAGAATGTAGGCTGGCTTCGGCGGGGTCTCATCGTAAAAATCATTACGAAGAGTCTCGGCGAAAAGTATTACAAAGCAAAGGGCGAAGTTCTAAGTACCGTCCTCGATAATGGTTTCGTTGGTAATATAAAGATCAGAAGTCCGGATAACGTCAAGGGTCACGTTATAAAGTTGGATCAGGAACATTTGGAGACCGTTATACCGAAAATTGGCAACGATGTTCTCGTTTTACGGGGAGAATACGCGGGCTCGTTGGCAGTTATCGACAAAGTAACAACCAGTGAATTTTCCGTTGACGTTGAACTTGTTAGCGGGTCGAGAATTGTTAAGGGACTACCGTACGAGGCTGTTTGCAAATACGTAGAAATACGTTAATTATTCGTCATTCAAACAGATGACCATAACTTTCATTACATTACATCATATATTACGTCACGTCTATTTTAATATTTTGGTTGTACGTACAATTCGTTTGTTCGATAGCCGATTAAATAATGTAAAAAATCGATTTCTACGATCTCAAGTTTTCATTATGAAACCAGTCCCTACGTATCTGGGTGTATGAAATTTTACAATACGCGAATCGGGTTGCATGCTCCATAGTTACATTGCCAATTTACACTTGTCCGGACAAGAAGTTATCTTCTTTTTTTTATTGGATTTTAAACTTAATTCCCGCTGTTGTTCAATTAAAAAAAAAACAAATTATTCATAGTTTACAGTACATTCTTTTTTATTCGAAGTATTGTCCTTCAGATTTCCCCTTTCGCCATCTTTCACGCAACAAAAAGATTCCACGCCAATAGAAAGCAAAAACTGTCCCGGACGTTATTTGTCTTTAAGGTCAAAATCGCCACTTTTTAATCGCCTGAACCAATCTCTGCGCGTTGTCCCAGATAGAGCATGTTCACCATAAGCTTCTTGAAGCATGCGGTGATTTTCAGAATTTTTTCTTAAATAGCAAAGCTTTCCGCATATGCTTTTTCGTTGGTTCAAAATCTGATATCGATATTATTTAAAAAAATAGTGTGTATAAGTGAATTCACTCTCGAATACCGAATATTGTAGGTTATGTCCAATAATTCAACAAAGTATAGTCTTTAGTGTTACTTCTATGAAAATAATACTACGCCATTTCATATAAAACAGCGAGAATTAAGTTTAAAACCCAATAACCCTTTTTTAATTTGGTTCTATCCGCATGAGACGAGCGATCGAACCTGCACCGTAGTTAGCAACCGTGTGGTTCAAATTTTTTTATTTTATTATTATTTAATATTATTCAATATAAATCTTTTATAATATGTACAATCTTCTGGTGTTGCTTTTGATTTTTTTTTTTTAATTTCGTAGGAATTTCATTTAAATAATGGTATCCTAAAACTAGCACGTAAGAGTGACACGGGGGTTAGATTGGCTCCGAACATTATCAGAATAAACAAATATGACCTCAGTAGATATCTAATGGTTTTCAAGAAAGATCGTCTTTTTTGATTTTTTTCGAAAAATCGCTACCTCGTATTCTGTTATCATTGCTATGAAAGTCCAAATCGTAAGCAAATCAAACTTGAAATTCACACCAAATCCTAAAGTGGTCAGAAACACAAACCAAAACAGCGAGATAACAAGAATAGCGATTTTCTGAAAAATCACAAAAAGATGATTTATCTCGAAAACCATTGGACTTTTACTGAAGTCATATTTATTTATTCTGATAGTTCCGCAGCCAATATAACCCCCGTGTCACTCTGACGTGCTAGTTTCGGAATATGCCGTATATTAAATTCATAAACCCGAGAGCAGTGGACGCGTGGTCGGTGCGCGGCTTCGGCGATCTCCCATGTTAAGCGGTATTGACCGCGATCAGTACTGGCAAGGGTGACTGCTTAGCCTTGCACGCCGACTACTGAGCGGGTAGGGGAGGGTTTCAATCGCCTGAAGTTTTATTCCCATGTGTATCAGTTCCCATGTACAATTCCCATCTGTACAATCCCCGTCGTGAACGATTCCCATTTGGACAGTTCCCATAGTGTACAATCCCCATAGTGTACGATTCCCATGTGTACGATCCCCATAGTGTTCAAATCTCGTCGCGCTACTTCAGTTCTGGAAATTCGTTCGATCGGGACCGAGATCTGCTTAGTCGGGCGCTTAACGCTTAACGTGGGGATTGTACAATCCCCGTCGCGTACGATTCCCGTCGTTCGGAACTCTCTTAGCGGACAAGTAGGGGTATACATGGGGCGCTCCACTAAATACTCCAGTGATTCTCAATTATTAATTTCGACAGCCGTAATATCGAATTTCAACCGATCATTTGGATCAACTAACTATACGAAATCAATGAATTCAAGAAATGTCTTATTTATTATTAAACTTAAAAAACGACCTTGTAAAATTCAAACGGATGTAGCTCGAGTACTGCTTGAGCAATCGTGATGAAATTTTGCGAAAAAGCACAGCTTTAAGCGCTCCTTGTTTGCAGATTTTCTTGTCAAAATTACTCAAGGATTTTACATTTTCTTGAATTTTCGAAATAAAAATAAAAATAGCGCTCTAATTTTCGTAGAACACTGCGCCTAATCAGGGCTCACCAATTTATTAATTTGCTTTCTTCTTTGATCCATTGAAAATCCGATTCCCGAAATTTTTCGCAAAAACTATTTGGGAATTAGTATAAAGTTTCCACTGTGAGCAAATGCATTTTTCAATTTCGACTATCTCATTAATGATGCTCTATTGAAATAAATAAATGCAGTGCTATTGTACCTCAAAGTTTTACGAAACTTAGAGCGCCATTTTCATTTTTATTTTGCAAATTCAAGAAAATGTAAAATCCTTGAGTCATTTTGACAAGAAAATCTGCAAACAAGGAGCGCTTAAAGCTTTGCTTTTTCGCAAAATTTCAGCACGATTGCTCAAGCAGTACTCGACCTGTATCCGTTTGAATTTTACAAGGTCGTTTTTTTAGGCTTAATAAAGACATAAGACATTTCTTGAATTCATTGATTTCGTATAGTTGATCCAAATGATCGGTTGAAATTCGACATTACGGCTGTCGAAATTAATAATTGGGAATCACTGGAGTATTTAGTGGAGCGCCCCATGTATACCTCCACTTGTCCGCTAAGAGAGTTCCGAACGACGGGAATCGTACGCGACGGGGATTGTACGCGAAGGCGTACAATCCCCGCATTAAGCGTTAAGCGCCCGACTAAGCAGATCTCGAGCCCGATCAAACGAATTTCCAGAACTGAAGTAGCGCGACGAGATTTGAACACTATGGGGATCGTACACATGGGAATCGTACACTATGGGAACTATCCAAATGGGAATCGTTCACGACGGGGATTGTACAGATGGGAATCGTACATGGGAATAAAACTTCAGGCGATTGAAACTCTCCCAGCGGGAAGCAGTTCTTCTGAGTTTCTGATGGTAAGGATAACTGAAACTCAGTAAACAAAATAAAAGCCTTCGTATCGACACGGGTTTTCTGCAGTCCCCCCGTACCAACGGCGAATGCGATACAGTGTAGCTAAAAAAAAGCACCTGCCAATGCTACGAAGGTTAGTTTAGCTTAGCATGGTGCGGATTGGGTGATAGCAGGGAAATTGGGAAGGGTCATACGTAAAAACCCGCGAGGATATACGTTGGAATACACAATAATGAAAAAAAAAAATGTTATTCATAAGTTAATACTGGAGCCCCTGTCCAGCCGTTTTTCAGATCGCGGACGGGACTTCGTAAAAAGATTAGTGAAATTAAACGAGCTGGAGAAACTACACTGGGACTTCGATTTTAAGAATACTAAAATCTGCGTGCGTGCCTCGCGCACTGCTTTTTAGGATAGGTTCACCGTCTACAAGCGTGCGCTCTGAAGTATGCACATTAACAAACTCCGAGCACGACATCGACAGCCAATCAGAATGATGAGTTAGCATCATACTAAATCGCATTTCGAGACATTCTACGAGATATCTTTTTTTTAGGGGAGCATCCCCACTTTTTTGCCTCTCCTATGCATCTCCTGTAGGTCACGACGGCCAAGGCCGTGGTCGTATCTCTCTTAAAAGTCATTCGGGCGGCCCTTTAAGGTCAGGTTGTTTGCACGGTAACATACCGTGTGTACTTATGTACAAAAATATGGACGTACATAACCCTAAACATGACGAGAAAAGGCGCCCCGATCATACGCTATGATACGATACTGACCATAAGCGTGTGAGTGGTTCGTTATTTATAGGAGGTGGGCTTGAGTCAGCCTCGATTATAAGAACTTCCGGTCCCAGTTTGTTCTTAAAATCGTGGTTTTATTACATTTGATTTTTGTCATGGAGTTTCATTTATGTGCACTATATCATTATACTATCCTTTATTTATTTTCACTGCATTTTTTCTTGAGGTTTAGCAGTGGGAATACGGAGTCCTATAAGGACCTATGTTAAATTGCAAATTTATAATATTAATTCCACGAGTACGGTGCAGGTGAAAATTCTGAAATAATTCAGTTTTATCCGTGTGTAGGCACGCGGAATGTAAAATAAAAATTTCAGTAATGTCTGTACATTTTCGCTCTGCGTAATGAACCTCCTTAAGGCGAAGGCACAAATGTACCACTTGACGTACGAGTACGAGAGAGACAGCTGCAAAATGAGATTTGTCATTTCTCCACACTATTTAACATTCTCAAAACATAAAAAATGTAGTTACTTTTTGCTACAATTCTGTGTTGGCCAAGTTAATTTCATCTCGATCGTTGGTAGCGTGTCCAAGAAATCACAAATCGCATTTTCAAAATCGTCAGAGCGCGCGCGCATCCGGGTTAAGATTAAGTGACACCCCCAGCTAGATCTTAACCCCCACAAGAAATCTTGAATCCGAACTTTTTTAAAGGTACGTTGATTTTTCGTGTAAGAAAAATTTTACAAAACGTAGAATTGATGAACGTAGTTCGTAAGATTTCGCAGTTTCCCCAAAACTCAAGACACTTTGGACAAAAATTTAATTCGTTTTTTTTACAATCAGTGTTTCACGTGATCTTGTATTGGATGTCGAAAAACCATTAATCTACACAAGCGAAGAAGTGAGGACGAACAACTGTAAATGACCAAAATAAAATAAACTTTGTACTCACATTTCGTATTTACTTTGGAGCAATTCGCCTATGGGCGCGAGAAGAGAATTGCAAAGATCCAGATTCCACATCGTTCTAGAAAATGAAGGATAAAAATGACAAATCTTCGAAACTGACATCACAAGCCATTTGTAGGTTAAATAATATTTTATAACAGTGACATGAGCTCAACCTTCATTTGGAATATGAATGTGTTAATTGTAAAAAAATTACTTACGACTTGAGTGTGAGTACACCAAGGAGATCGACGATGACGGATAGATCATTCATGGCGACCGCCGAATCGATGGCGGACTAAAAACAAAAACAACGAACATAAGCCTTGAATAAAGCATGTGCGAAGAGATTAACGTAGTACCAGCACGAACTTGATTTTAAGTTACGTTGCTACATTTTTGGTACGCTACTAATAACGCATACAGGAGCATGTGTATAAACAACTCCAACAAGATTGTGGGCTTTTTACACTAAATAAATAAATCCGCAGTAAACACATTTAGGATGATCTCTTATGAAAAAAATGTTACGATCGCACTTTCACTCACAATCAGTTGTGTTTATATATCGCGATTAGATGCGCGTAGAAACAAAAATTGTAAAAAGTTTCCGAGATTACAAGGATTGAAATGACCAAGAAAAAAAAAGTTAGAAACTCGTACACGTCTTCCTCATTTTATCTCGCTCACAAATCCCCCTCCGTGAGCAAGTTAGTTCTTCACGTTTGATTTCCTTGTAGAGGAAGCTGCGTGAGCGAGATAAAATAATGAGGAAGCAATGTGCAAATTTCTAATTTTCATCATTTATCTTTTAACGAATTGGATTCGAACAATTCTAAAGTACCACGGGTTGCACCGTTTCATCATTCTGCATATCATTCTGCAACATTTACTAAATTTCGAGCAATTCACTGATTTTACAAAATTTGTAAAAATCCTGTAAATCAAATTTTTTTTACCATCGTGAAGCACTTTACCAGTGCATTTCAAACTCAATATCGAACGCAGTTATTCACAAACCTATTTTTACGGCAAGTGCCACTTCTACAGTTAAAAATTGAAAAGAGTTAATAAAGACACAATTTCTTATAAAGTATAAACAAAATTGTAAATAAAAAATTTAAGGGGTAACGCCACTCTAGTGTCAAAAAAGGGCCTAACTTTGACGATTTATTTTGGCAATCTGAAAAAAGGAATAGGATTTCTTTTCAGAGGGCTTACTTAACACATATTGAAGTATGAAAAACGAAAATTGTATTATCATTGTGATACAAAACGGCGGTGGCAGAGCCCATCTTGAAAATCGTCTTTTTCAAACTGGAAGGACGTATTACTCGAACACAATTACATGGATCGATTTGAAGTTTTTATAGTAGCTTCACAATTACATTCTCTATAGAAGTACGTAGCTGTTTTTTTAGTTATTGTAAACTTTTTTTTATAACCAATTTACTGCATTTTTGGTAAAAGATCGATTCATTTTTTCAAAAGTGCACCATTTCTACAAAATTGTAGATTATGTAGATTATAAAAATGTTTGGATTTTTTATCCAGTCTTATACTTTACGAGAAAACCGTCCTCCCGTGAAGTTGCACTAAAAAAAGACGATTTTCAAGATGGGCTCTGTCGCCGCCATTTTGTATGAAAATGATAATAAAATTTTCTTTTCATACTTCAATATGTATTAAATAAACCCTCTGAAAAGAAATCCTATTCCTTTTCTCATACTCCCAAAATAAATCGTCAAAGATAGGCCTGTTCTTCTGCTGCTAGAGTGGTGTTACCCCTTAATAAGATCTCAACCCTTTCACCGATCCATGCAAAATTCGATATCAATCATCCTTTAGTAAAACTACATTCATGAGAGAGAAATCAACCCAAAATTTAAAAACATTTGGAAATTACATCAATCTCAGATTTGAAAAATTCTAAATTTTATAAAATTTGAACCGCTCAAACAATTTTTGCCAAATTCAATACCAAACATCCTTGCCCTGTAGCCCTTTTATGTGAAAAGTTTTGACTCGATAGATGATAATTTCCAAAAGTTAGGAAGATATTGTTCGAAAATTCAAAATTTTATAAAACCCGAAACGCTCAAGCGATTTTTGTCAAAATCAATACCAAACATCAATGATCCCTAACCCTTTTACATAAAAAGTTTTCACTTGATAGATGAAAATTTACAAAAGTTAGAGCGATCGCAAATATTTTCAAAAATTTTTAAATGACGTAAAGTCTAAAATCCTCAAGGAATTCAAACAAAAATGTCAGCAAACAACGGAGGTTAGACGCCCAAAATCTATGCAAGAAATCAGTCAATTCGTTCTCGAGACATACTAATTTGAATTTCTGGACTACATAACACACCCACACACACACACACGCGCGGGCGCGCAGACATTTTTCCTAAATGTGAACTTCAAATGTTTTGGCACCTTTTAAGCATACTGACATTAAAAACTCTTTTTTTTTCACGAAACCAAAGTCTCCTCTACGAGTAAGCAAAAGTCTGACACCATCTATCGGTTTTTTACATGACCGTAATGATCTCGGAAACTCACCTTAAGGTCTTTATTGTGCCAGAGCGAATAAATGATTTGTAGAGATCGTTGTCGACTAGTTAAAACCACCATCATAGACTCGTGTCCTCGCATCATACTACTAATGACTTCCGCCTCCGACATTTCACCAAAACCGCCCATCTGCGTATATCCCGATGTTTGACCGTAATTATTCTAGATAAAAAAAAAATTATCAACATCATTCGATCGCATTGAGAGATTTTTCAAAATGATCGTTCAATTCACGAAACACTCACAGGTAAGAAACTATCGGCATCAAGACCGTACGATTTCTCCGCGCTCATTGGCACGAATTCCACCTTTTCGGTATCCTCCACGGTTGGCCTGAGTTGCGGTACTCGCGATTCCATCTTTTGACTCGGTGTAACCTGGGCTTTTGTCACCTTTTTCGTGGTTGAAACGTTTCTCGCTGACAACGGTGTGTTGCCAATAAAATTTCTGTACATATTGGTCGTTCTGGTATGTCCGGTATTGGGTCGATTCAATTGTGGATCCGATGGACTGTGCCTTATGCTGTTGTTGATTCTGGAATAATAATTATTCGGTAATTTATGACTTTTCCAACAATTATTTTAATTATAAGGATAGTAATTAACCGACAACAGTGGACGCGCGGTCAAGACGCGCCTCTGGCGATCACCCGAGCAGGTTTGGCCGAGGTTACTACTCGGATGGATGACCGCTTAGCCGTGCACTGGCTGGCGCGGCGACTGTTCAGTGGATGCCAGTTTTATTGAGTTTCTGGTGTGGTAAATATAACCGAAACTCAGTCAAAAACAAAGCCGGTTGTACCGACAAAGGGTTTCCGCAGTTTTTCTGTGTCCATAGTAAATGCAATACAACGTAGCTAAGCCATCTGCGGGCGCAATGGACGTTAGGTTAGCTTAGCGAAGTACCGGTAGGGAGTGATACGGAGAAAAATGGAAAAATCCGAATTGGGAAGGGTGATACGTAAAAACCCGAAATGGTATACGTTGGAACAAATAAAAATATATCTCTTTATATTAGATAAATATATCGCCGCCGCCACCGTAAACAAGAGTTGAGGAGGTCAGGAGTGTCCAAAATCGAGGCCGATGGTGTTCAAAATTGGAGTCAGGGGTGTACAAAAGTTGAGGTCAGGGGAGTCTCTGGGGGGTTGGCGCGCGACACGCGCAGGGAGGCGAAGTCCCCGTGGTATATATCTCTCTATATTACATAAATATTTCACCGCCGTTGTTGCCGCCGCTACCGCCGCCGTGTACAAGAGTGGGGGGGGGGGTGATATGGAACGGGGGGGGTTATATGTATATATACTATACGCCCGCCCTACGCGCTTCCCGCGCCGACCCCCCTCCCGTTCCCTCCCCCCCCCCCGGCCCTTCTCGCCGCCGCTGCCGCCGTGTACAAGAGTTGAGGCGGTCATTCCCTTTACCGTACCCCCCCCAACCGGGGGGGGGGGGGGTGCACTGCATGGAATGGTCCGAGGGAGGGGTACACCGATTGAAATGCCCGGGGGGGGGGGGGGGTACGCCGAATGGAATGGCCCGGGGGGGGTACGCTGAGTGGAATGGCCCGAGGGGGGATTGGCGCGCGAAGCGCGCAGGGGGGCAGAGCCCCCCTAGTATTTATATAATATAGATATATATATATATATGTGAGACGTACTGTATTATCATGTATTGCGAGGCCTTTTACCAACAATGCAGCGAGCACAGTGCGCGGGAGAGTTGCTCAATGAAACCAATACAATTTGCGACATCTATATTTATGAAAGGGCCAATCCATAGACCCAATTTTACCCACGTGACAAAAATCACATTTATAACCAACCATAGAGGTCCGCGGCAGAATACCCCAATGCGGCAAAAAGATTGAAGCAGGAAGGCGTAAAAGAAAGGGAAAGGTAGAGCCCAAATGGGTATAAGAAGGCCGATTTTATCGAGGATTGTCACTTGTGCTCCGGCCTCCGAAAGGAAATCATACTACCGAGGTATCTGTCGTAGTGGCCCAGTCGTAAGGAAAGCAGATATCTTGGGAAATAGAAGACTGGGGGGAGAAAGAGAAGAAGTAAGTACTGCGAAGCTCTCGCCGTACAGGTTCAATCGTAAGGAAACCGAGAGGGCAGCGGGAATGCAGAGGCTCTCTCTGAATTAGGAGACTTTCCGAGTAACTGCCTAAAGTTTGTGACTTGCGGTATAAGAGTCTAGGGCAAGTCCGATATGTAAACGCGACAAACATTTGAGAAAAAAGTGCGGTAAAACTAACGTGAGTGTACCACTCGTGAATCGAGAAGAAACATAAAAATCAACAACTGCTCAATCATAGAAATAAGCGACAGGAATAATTCAAGTTAAAAAAATGCTAATAGAATTATAAACGGAAGAGACATTATTATGCAAAAGAAATTCCACAGTTAAGCAGGGCAGTGCAACAGTCTACGCAACAGAAAGAAATATAAGCATCATAGCGTGTGATTTGACAACATGCAGAAGAGGAGGAGAAACAGAGAGAAAGTGCATGGCTTATGTCTCACCGTCAAAATACGAGAACTATAATCAAAACTTTCGGGTGAAGGTAAAATTCGGAACAACTACTATTTTGGGCGGCCGAAATGTGGAATTTCGAAATAACAAAAGTCTAATAGTCTGAACGTTTCATATTAAGAAGGTCTTTAAATCAGAAAAGAAATAATGAGAACACAAAAACCGATAGTTCAATGTCTTTCGGTGTTCTCATTTTTTTTCTGATTTAAAGACGTTTTTAATATGAAATGTTCAAACTATTGAACGTTCGTTATTTTGAAATCCCACATTTCAGCCGTCCAAAGTAGTAGTCGTTCCGAATTTTGACCCTAACCCAAACTTTCGGGTGTCTCAGTACTAGACTGTAGTAAGGAGCAAAAGACCGGACTATATCGGTGTGTGAGAAGTACAGCGAGGCGCTCACCAACGTACGTAAGCGTGCAACCGGCCGAGCTCTCGCAACGAGCAAAATCATGTAGAAAAACTGTACAAGAGCATGACAAGGCATTTAAATATTCAAAGATCGAGGATGAAATTTCGAAGCACTGTACCAAAAACGTTGCACTCTTACTTCCAGGCAAATAATGTAATAAGAAGGACAACGATGATAATATGAATAAACTTAAGTATTTTACATTATCCGCAAAAGCCTATATCACTCCCTGCTCGAGTTGAAATCCACACAGACATTTGTTCTCACATTGTCTCTAAATAAATGTTAATGATGGTTAATGCCGTTACAATATATTTCGATGCAAAAAGAATACAACACTCCTATCTCTGTGATTGATACTTACTGAACAGGAAAATCGCTTTCATATTCCTTTTCACCATCCCGACAGCTGCTCTGACGTTTCAGAAATATCTTCGGTGAATCGGGACTGAGCGTTCGATTATTCAACTTTCCATCGTCTATCACGGGTGAAACGGAAGCCATTGGAGCGACTCGAGGTGTAATCGTGGAGTTTGATCGCTGGGGTCCCAAAGGTTGCGCGTGACCGCCAACGCTCGAATTATTACTGGAAGCACTTTTCTTTCCGGGAAGCGGCGTGATGCTTTGCTTAAGCGGCGGGATTTGAGCGGGATTTCTCGTGTTTCTTCCGATGGCGTTGTTCGCTTGTAGATTCGCGCGGATCTGACTCGTCGAAGTTATGGCGTTTCGCTGCACTGGCGGTGATGATTTTATCGGTTGAACACGAACTGGCGCGGGTTTCGTCAACGAAACCGTCGGCATTTGAGAGATCGGTTTCATTTGATCCGACTGCTCGTATTCTGTATTATCAGCTGTACTTAGATTCGCGAGCGATTCAGACAGATTCCGAATTACTTGTGGTTGTGCTGGATCTGAAAGTGGTTAAATTTACATTTAAATCGTTTGAGCGAATTCGTGACGCATCGTCGTTTTGCGTACGAGTGCAATATGGTGCTAATAACGATCGGTTTCAATCAAAACCGATGTGACATCAAATTGTTTTGAATTTTCGGTCCGAACTTTGACACACAAGTAAATCAGTAACTACGGTTTCTGATATTGACAATTAGTTAGTTTTATGAAATTTCGAAAAATGTGCGTTACGATGACGTGTAAAAGGTGTACAACGTGACAGGTGGGTATTAAAGAGATAGTTGAAACGTTCGGGGAAATAATTCTCAGACATGTTGTAAATTCAGGGCAGAAGCTAATCATTACGTTTTGCAGAACGAACCGGCGCGGACACCTAATGATTCTTTTTTTTTGTGAAAAAATTTGTGACGTTATGTTGATCTTTCTATGTAAATAGCGCTGCGGCGCGGCGGGCTATGACGATGCCGACGACACTGTATCCAAGATGCGCGTGACATTCGCGATACTGCATTTTTTAACTTACTTTTCAAACGCGTACTGCAGTTCACACAGATATGTTTCGAAAATGAAAGACCGCGCGTTTTGATCGTTGAAATGTCCCCGTCAATATTCCGTAACCGAAATTGTTTTGAGACAAATCCTTCGATACGAAAAATGCGTGCAAATGAAATTGAACTTCGACCATGCACCTCCCTACCGTTTCCGGGTAGCGCCAATTTCTCTTCACGAGGGTATAAGCCCGCGGGAATTATATATCCACGAAAAAAATGAGCCCAATCGGTTCAACAGTTTTCGCGCTAGCCCCGACAAAAGATTTTCATTTTAACCCCCTCCCCTGCCCGGGGGGTTGCGCATCCGATTGCTCCTGGAGTAGTTTTCATCCCTGTTCGTTATCCTTTAGTTTGAATCCATATCTAACCCCTATCTCATCCGCACCCCTTAAATCACGAGGTCGACGAATCACCGGATTATCCACCTCTTTACAATTTCATTGCGCACGTACGCAATTGTTGAACAATCTCAATGGGACTCGTTTCGTTCGAAAGATTATCAAATTTCCTTGAATGTACGTTTTTTGAAATTTCCAAATTCGTCAAATTCCACTTCAATTTCCCCTCACTGTATATTCTCTGCATTTTGTCTCGAGTGATAACGGCTCGAACACGAAGTGCCATAAGGGGCTATGTTTAACTGCAATTTTTTTATATTAATACGTCGAGAACGGTGTAGGTGGAAATTCTAAAATAATTCAGATGTGTTCGTTCAGACACGTAATGTCATATTTAAACAAGAAATAAAATAGTTCTCCAATTTGTTCATTTCTCATCGTGTGCCCAAGCTCGTCAAGACGCGACACGGCACGAATAAAACAAAAAGCTGATACAAAAACAATAAAACATTTATACGGAAAACTCACCTATATCCCGAGGCTCTGGAAAAGCCGCGATTTCGGGGGGTGGCGTGCGAGACACTGTAACACATCGTGCATAGCATGCTCATTCACATACGTTTTACAAAAAATAAGGTAGCTAAAGCACAACGCGCTAGTCAAATGATCGGTGAATTGAAAAAAAAGAGAAAGGTTCAAATTGGAACGTGCATTTTGAATCCCCGTAAATTTGTTAAATTCCACCAACGTTCCACTAAAAGAAAGTAGATTTTTTTTTCTTTATTCTTTCCTGTTTTTGCTAAGATTTTTGAAATTCCGTAATATGCGTTTTCGGTTTCAGTTTCGTATAAACCTTTTTTCAAATGAATGCCGTATTTAATACTGATTATCCTTCAAGGATCATTCTGTATTTGTGTGTGTAATTTCCAAAAAATTCCGAAATATGTTTAAAAATCATATTGTTGATTAAAATTTTATTTATAGTATCACTTTTGCAACAAGACGTTGGAAAACACACATTAACGAAACATAGTCAGAGGGGTGTGGGTCTAGGTATGATGAGGGTGCAAAATTCAAACTTTTATTACGTCGGAATGGTTAAACCGATCGGGCAGAAATTTTGCACACAAGTGGAACTGCCAGCCCCTACTGTCCAGCATATTTTCGTCATGATTACATCATTCGTGAAGATTTTACACGATTTTAACTTTCATTTGGTTCCTCGCGGAGGAAGCTTTCTTTTCATGAAAAAAAATCGTGATTTTATTGTCAATGTGTTTAAAATGTTCCGAAACATCGAAAAATTACCCGTAGAAAAAAAAATTCCCAAATGGATATGAGCGATAGGGGTGATGATAAATTGAAGCCCCTGTGACTTCGAATTGGTTTGAGCTTTCGGGTTGAAATTTGGCACGTAATTAAATCACCATTGGCCCTTTGTTCACTATGATTTTTGTCACAATTGTCAAATTATTTTGGACTTTATAAAACTTTTGAACATAAAAAAAAATGGGTTAAGAGCATACGCAATGTTTCTAGCTATCGGCCTGTAACTTTTTACACAAATAGACTATCATAAATAATAGTTCGCTATTGAATTTGGAGAAAATCGATCGAAGCGTTCCAAAGTATTATAGAATTTTGAATTTTTCGAAAAATCGCTATGGCCATTTGACAAGGCTCTGGCTGGTGTAATTTTTGGGCTGTCATGCCATAACTTTGTACATCGACTGAATACTGTTAAACGATATTAAGTATCAAATGTGAACAACATCGGATGAGCCGTTTTGGATTTATGACTATTTGAATTTTTTCGAAAAACCGATATAGGCGTTTCGCAAGATTCTAGGTCGTCAAATTTTTCGGGGTATCAAGGACTCAAAATTCCGTACGATGGATTGGGTACTATCAGAGAATACGTCGTATTGAATTTGAAAAAAAAATCAATCGAAGCGATTTATGGAATTTTTAATTTAAACAAAAATTGAGATGTGTTTATTAAAACTCTAGTTCGTGCAACATGTACCGAATTTTTTGATTTTCCATTCAACATCGAGCAACATTCGCTTTAAATTATGAGAGACAAAAAATGGCGTAAATTATAAGAGACAAAAAATGGCGTAAATTAAAACTTGCAGATTGCTTCTTTATCATTTTTCAGCCTACTTCATGAGGAAGTAAAAAGTGAAAATTCCCGAAAAATTATTTGTTCGGAAATTTGGGGCCGCAATGTGTGATCCCGAAAAAAAACCTCCCGTCGATTGGGGTATCGTTTGGAAGGGTTCACTTTAAAGATTGAAAAAATATTTGTAAATATTTTTCTTCAATGAACACTTTCAACAATATCCATCAAAATGTTCATTTTTTTTACGATGTACCCCCTTCCCACCCCAACCACCCCCTTTAATCTTTAAAATACCTTGCAAACTACGTAGCAAAAACTCAATGAAAATGTTTATATCTCATTCGGAAATTCGAAAAAATCATTATACCACGTGCGTATTTGATAATAACGAATAAATAAAATGTTTTTCGATTTTCTAAACGCAAAACGATTTTTTACAATTCGACCACCGTTCGACCAGCACCGCCATACTTCAGCTACAATAACGTAAATTGAAATATCGTAACATATCTTGTACATAAATTAAAATAACGTTAGATAAATGTATCGTTAGAAGGTGCGAGAGTTGTAGCAGTTTTAGGGAGTTAAAGAAGTTTAAATTTGCAAATGCACGATAAAAATACAAAAAAAAATAGGCGCGTGTGTAGTTTACGAAAAAGATTCTTTTTTTTTTCGTGCTTTCGCTTACGCGATTGGTTGGGTTGAAAAATGTCCTGATAGTCGGAAACGTTTGGAATTTCCGCGAACGTGACCTCGTCCTCGGGGTCCGTACCCGATTTGTCAGCTTCCTCTATGGTCTTGACTTGCTGTCTGTAAAGAAAACGAAGCAACCGATATTTGTAATATTGCAATGTACTTATTGCGACAAATGAATATTATCGTCGAAAAAACCATATGATGTATGTGGTTTTTTTCTCCGCCATTCCATTGACAGACCCGTTTAAGCATTTACATGAATTATATCAGAATTAACAAAAAAAAAAACATTCAAGTTTCGTTCGAAATATGAGTATCTAGAAGTTTAGGTAAAAAACGACACGCAATGATGATTCATCAATTGCCATCACTTCAAATATATCAACATTGATAAAAATATTTTGTTGAAAAAAGAAACAATGGATACTTGCAATGTTGCAAATTTTCTTATTGTAACAAAATGGACATCATCGTCGAAAAAACCACACAATATATCTCTCTATATTATATAAACGCGCTCGGCACTTAAGGAGGTTCTGCTCGAATCTAAAAGTGACAGCGATTTGAAATTTTAACAGCACATTTGCAAACACGTATCGAGTGCGCCTGAAAAATTTTCACAAGATTCACAATCGGTTCTCCGAGATAAGAAATCGTAATCACTAGGGACCGGCTCTCGGTACTCTAAAAACAATCTGACAGTCTGGCTCGCAATGTGTGGACTGTTGACTGTGTCTTTGAATTGTCTCTCACTTATATCGGGTATTCTTTATCAACTCAGTCACTTTTTTCCAGTACCAAAATTTAGTTTTCTCCGCCATTCTCACATCTCATTGCACGTAATCTGAGGAATTTGAATGAAAAATTGCAATCCCAATAGTCCACGGGCTTTCGAGAAATAAATTACTTAATATTTCGATAATTTAGAAGATTTCTTTTTTCACATTATTTCTACGACTAACCGACGACCTGAAAAAAAAATCCTTATCCATGTAAAGAGGTCCAAATGTTTAGAAAAAATATTAGTTTTCCAATGCGGGCGATTTTTACCCCTTGAAATCATCTGCTTTAAAGAAAAAAAAGTTGTGCAGTCTTCCCCAGAATCAAAAACAAATTTTATTTTTTATCATGATGCACCTCTTTTTTCTACAAAATTGATTTTCTGAGGAGATCAAAGAAGATTATAATAAAATCGACATCATAAATTCGATTTATTTCTTTTTATCCCGTATTTTATGATATCGATTTCATTATTATTCTCCTCGGCCCCCTCTGTAGAAACTCAGTGTAGAAAAAAAGGATGTGCATTTTCAGGATAAAAAATAAAATTCTATTTTCATTTTGGGAAAGGCTGAAATTGCACAACTGTTTCTTCTGTAAACGAGATTTCAAGGAGTAGAAAACCGCCCCCATAGCGAAACTATTAATATTTTGGAAAATTTCGGCCTTTTTACATGAACAAGGATGTTTGTATTTTTTTCCAGGTCGTCGGCACGTCGTAGAAATAATGTACAAAAGGAAATTTGTAAATTCTTGTAAATTATCGAAATATTAAATAATTTATTTCTCGAAAGGCAGTTGACATTCGGGGCTGCAATTTTTCACAAAAATTCCTCAGACTAAATGCAATGAGATGTGAGAATGGCGGACACATCAAAATTTTGGTCACGGAAAAAAATGACCTGAGTTTATACCCAATATAAGAAAGAGCGTAGCAGTCACTTTTGTTTCTCTCGATTTAAAGGGTAGGCTATCATATTCCCCAAAACCGGATTCCCCAAATTCGCAATCCCCAAATCCATATTCTCCAAACCGGCATTTGTTTACCTAAAATTACGGTGATTAACTTTGCACATATATTTTGTCGTGAGCAAGGAAAATCGTACTATCTATGTTATTCGTGATACCGGGTGAGCAAAACTACTGCGGAGTACCTCGTGCAATCATTAATATATATCATTGTCCGCGTAGACTCTGTAAACAATGTGTGTACCCCCGGTGAGTGCTCCATGGTTATTCGTACCGGATCGTAAGATAAATACATTGAGAAACGTCATATAACCGAACTGATACTCACCAGGTCCAGGTCTCCGAAGTTTTTGAAGTTAATTTTTGCTATGTTTTACTTTATAAACTTAAATTAACTTCAAAACCTTCGAAGATCCGGACCTCGTGAGTATCAGTTCAGCTAAATGACGTTACTCAATATATTTATTTTACGATCTAGTACGAAAAACCATGAAGCACTCACCGGAAGTACACGCATTTTCTACGTGGACAATGATATATATTAATGACTAGCTGTGCCCCGCGGTTTCACCCGCGTTAAATTTGGATTATATATCTGTTTCATACCCATCATGAGTACACAATCAAGTGCATCTTATTAACTATAAATACCATCCGGAAATTATGTGGAAAAATAAAAGGACCAATCACTAAAAAATAAACCGACGCCGCCGCCGCTCCGTAAGGTCATAGCATGAAGTTATATGGCCTAGAGCCTTCCTGAATAAACCTAATGCAAAAAGAATTATTAATCCGATTTTTCAAATCGGATTAGTATTTCCTGAAATTAGCGCGTTCGAACAACATACAAACTCGCCAATTTTATTATAGTAGTAAGATGGCACGAGGTACTCCGCAGTAGTTTTATTCACCCGGTATCACGAATAACATAGATAACACGATTTCCCTTGCTCGCGATACAATACATGTGCAAAATTAATCACCGTAACTTTCGGGAAACAAATGCCGGTTTGCGGAACATGAATTTGGGAAATCTGCTTTTGGGGAATGTGATAGTCTACCATTCAAAGAAACAGTCTACGCCTTTTCAGCAGTCCACTCATTGTGAGCTAGACTGTCAAACTGTTTTTAGAGCACCGAGATCCGGGCCCTGGTAAACCCACTCTCAAAATGGATCAGGTCTTATATGGTTCAACAACTAGACAGTTGGGGATCATTTGATATTGGTAGTAAAAAAAAAAGCAGTGGTTGGTTAGAACTTCAGAGAAGTGACTTACATATTACCGAGGCCTAGCAAAAAAAAAATTAATTCAATTCGCAGCGCCTGTTTAATAATAATCCAAGTTTTTTTCGCTCAAAAATGTTCGATCTAGTGAGTGGCGCGCAAGGGGTATACAAGCAGAACATCCCCAAGGGCTCATATACCCCTGAAATTTTCAAAAAATCGATTTTTTTTACAGATTTTTATTCTTTATACTTATAAGAATAAAAAAAAAACTTTTAAGAAAATGCCGCTCCGTTACAAAGTTACAGCAATAAATGTGAGATTAACCGTAAGTTCACGTTGTACCTACCAGAAACTTTAACGGAGAACACCACTATGACCCCCTGTTTTTTTTCACATTTTTCAAGAATTGTTTTTTTGTGGGAAAAAAAAGACATATTCGAAAAATGTTGTTGGGTTTTGTTCCTTGTTTATTAATGTATCAAAAAACTTTTTTTTCACATTTTTCACGCCGCATGGTGGCGCTGGAGAAGCTCTCGTGTCAGGTGCTGTCATCTCCGCGGCACGCAGCAGAACTCTCTTCAACGTCGATCTGAAAAAAAATACCGAGTGTTTTCGTTAATAATATGATATTTTGAAGAGAAGTACATAGAGATTTGGAAAAATATTGTTGTAAAAAAAATAGGCACGCCTTTGAAATTAACTTTAATTTCAAAGGCGTGCCTATTCTTTTTAAAATAATATTTTTCCAAATCTCTATGTACTTCTCTTCAAAATATCATATTATTAACGAAAACACTCGGTATTTTTTTTCAGATCGATGTTGAAGAGAGTTCTGCTGCGTGCCGCGGAGATGACAGCACCTGACGCGAGAGCTTCCCCAGCGCCACCATGCGGCGTGAAAAATGTGAAAAGAATGTTTTTTGATACATTAATAAACAAGGAACAAAACCCAAACAAATTTTTCGAATATCTCTTTTTTTCCCACAAAAAAAAATTCTTGAAAAATGTGAAAAAAAACCGGTGGTCACAGTGGTGTTCTCCCTTAAACGCGTTTTTCTCGAAACTATGTTTTTAGACATTGTCAGCACGATAATTCAGTCAATTTTTAATATTTTTCAACTTTTTTTTTTATAACTCTTGATAATTATTTTCTCTATAGTCAGACGAGAGGTTTTTTTAATTTTTTGGTTGGACAATTTTTTATAAATTATTGAACACTAATTTTTTGTTTTTAAATTGCATACTAAAGTTTGAAATACTGTAATTTCTTTATTTTGAAAAAAAAAAAAAAATCCCTTCGTCAGAATATTACTACATTATTTTACTAGATTCTTTTTTAATTTTTGCAGATTGGATCATTTTTGGTGAAGTTATGATGTCGACAAGGAGGCGCCATGTTTTTCATCAGTAGTCCCTTTATACCCGTAAAAAATGATGTTAATATATTTAAAAAAATTGTTTACATTTTTTTTCATGTGGCTGAAAAGTAATAAAAAATGTGAAATCAACAATTTAATTTTTCTTTTTAACCATATAACCTTTATAATAATTTTTCGAGTTTACTCGATTTTCAGTGCGCGGTATGTGAGCCCTTAACCCGACCGATTCGTCGTGAACCCGTACCCGTCGAAGGGTTAACACCCGAGATTACGATGAAAAAAAAATGTCCAAGACTCACGTGTGCTTTTTGAGGCCGGGTGGTCTTTCCTTTGAGAAACTCTTCCTCAATGAATTTCCATGACTAAAAGACGTTCCTGACGCAGAGACTCCACAGAACGGAGCGATTTTTTTCAAGTCACACACGTAGATAGCGACATTACCGGTATGGAAACTCGCACCGATCTATATATATATATAAAGGAAATCGAATTTAAAAAAATGGTGCAATTTGAAACATCGCTTCCTCATAATTTTCCCGCATTTACAAAGCCGTCTTTATGAACACGCGGATTTCTTAATTTTGTTTCCGCACAAAGGCAGCGGAAGAATGATGAAGAAGCAATGATTCAAGTTGCATGTTCTCTTGCTTCTTTCTCAACAAAACACTGTTGTCGCTTTCTTTTCGCGATCGTTTTATGCCTCGGAACCGAATTTGTCTCAAATATTCGGGAAAACATTAATTGTTCATTCATAATTTTCGCTATTATGTGCAAATTCGAGAAAAGTTGAGAAATTGGGCTCTTCTTTCGAGAGAGAGATCTTAATTCTCGAAGAAGTGAAAAATTCATAAAATCTCATCGGTTCAATCGAATTTTTGTAATGTTCACGACCAAAAATCTTTCTCCTGCAACCTATTTGTGTAACAAGGTTGAGGTGAGTGACTCAAAAAATACGGGCACTAGAGCAATCACGCTCTTTTGTCAAAAAAATAAAAAAGCGCGCGCGCGCCCACGCGCCACACACGCACACGCACACAAATAAATACTTTTTCCAAACACGATTTTTCGACTATATGAAACATTTTTAGTTACTGTGGCATGAGTATCTCTGAAATTTTTTTTTCCACCGAACCAAAGCACCCTCTATGATAAAGCAAAATGCAAAACATGAGTTCGTTTTTTGAGAAATATCCTATTGGTTGATAAATTTGTACCAGTTGATTTTGCGCTATCGCGATATCTTGGACCTTGCCCCATCCAGTTGGTACTGTGTCGAGAGCTCGGGATGGTTCCCAACCGTAAACTTTAAGGACGTCCTGACTACCAGCGAAGAGACATTCTCCAGCTTGGCTGAAGTACAAACATCTGAAACGGAAAAACCGAAAATCGGGATTATCAGTGAAGGAACAATTAACAGTTTACATTGGGAATTACCACGGAGGCGTGGCCTATTCAATATGGCCTCTCATTCCTAATCATCTCGATTCAGCTATAGACTACACGCAGATTAGAGTAAATGAGTCCAGTCTCTAGTGGGGAGCTTACGAAAAATTCGTCCTCGGAAATCCGTCGTGTAATGGTTTCAGATTTTGCGAAAAGCGTCTCTGTCTCCGCAATGTTCTCGAGTGAAGCCAGCAAGAAGTAAACTGCACGTGGAACCTAGCTGAACCTAGACACCTAAAGTAAATACACACATGACTCTTCGGTATAAGCACGCGTAATTATTCCTATAAAAGTTATATAAAACTACTTGCGGCGTTTCACAACTTAGCATAAGGTCATTCGTTTTCGCAATGACCTTATACACCACTGCATTTGTGGTCATTTTCAGCGCGGCCACCTTCACTAAATGGGCAAGGTCATTTCCGTACACCGAAGCTGACCTTCTCAACTATTTTACACGGCGACGGCGGCGGTGGTGATATATTTATATAATATAGAGAAATTAATTAATGCCAATCTGTATTAGGAATTATAGCGAATTGAGGTGAGTCGGCAATCCTTCATCTACCACACATCAGATCGCTATGTCGAGTCTCCCCCAACCGCTCGTTAAATTTTTGCGACATCAGCGCCTCGCAGTGTCGGCTGGCACAAGCCTTATTCTAGAGATTTCTGATGCCACTTTAGATGTACGAAGATCGGACTCCTTTACTCTAGTCTCCAAACAGCACTATTCAGCATGGGGAGCGGTAGTAAACCCTTAATTATCGTATATTCTTTAACGAAATGTAATGTATTTGCTACGATCTAACCATCAGGATTATTACCGTTGATATTTGTGCTTAGACAGAATCAACTGCGACAATTGAATACAGACGAAGTGCATTATTCCTATACGGATACGGTGAATCTATATTACGTGCCATGTTTAACCTCAATATCACAAAAATATTGCCCGCCATTCTACGGCTAAATAAATGACTACGAACAATAAACTATTACTTGTAACATCAATCTATCACATGACATAATGTTATATTTATAAATTGTTCATTCGTCAGCAATGATGCAATTTTAGTCGCGCCTCTTGTTGTTTACGACAAGAACGATACGAACAAAGCGGTTTTTAATTTTTCGCGCGGGCTGAAAATCGCAGCCCTCGGACCGAACATCGTCCCTGTTCTCCCGATTTTTATTTACTATATTGTTGCTGTAATAAAGCAGTACGTTTTTAATTATGATTAAAGAGTGCCACATAGTAATCATCGGGCACCGACTGGGAGAGAGCAGTTTGAAATTTGCCCGAAAGAGGTCAGGTTGTTAAACGGTAATTCCCAATTGATACTGAAAGAGGAAAACATGACGCTCAGTACCAATATGGCGTCGAATCGTAGACTCTTTTCATGGGGACTACATTGAAGGAGCCCGATCTTCGTACTTCTTTAGCGGGATCAGAAGTCCGGACAACAAGGTTGGTAGCAGTCGACACAGCGAGGCGCTGATGTCGCCAACAACTCACGAGTGGTGGTGAGACTCGACATAGCGATCTGAAGTGGGGTACATAAAGGATTGTCGACTAACCTTAATTTGCTATAATTCCTAATATTATGCATTGCTTCTTTTCACTTACTAAATAAATATTCATTTGTAACGTATTTTGAGTCGAATAATAAATATAAAATGTAGACGATGAGCGTGTGATAAATAATGATGTCAAAGATATTGTGTACATTATCTTATTGTTATATGAAAATTTGTATCTACCGAGAAAAGTTTACAACATTGTTTATTATAATTTGGTAAGTTTGGGATGCTCTCTGGTTTTTTGACGTTTCGTATCATTTTTGGCCTTATAATCTTTGGTTGTGAAATGTTCTCTCACAGACTGACAGTAATTAATAGTTTGATTTAACTGTTATATTAATAATCACGCGTGATTACATCGAAAAGTCATGTGTATATTTACCGTAGGTGGCTAAGTTCAGCTAGGTTCTACGTGCAGTTTACTCTTTGCTGACTTCACTCGAAAAATTGGCGACGACAGAGACGCTTTTGGCGAAATCTGAAACCATTATGGGACGGATTTTTCAGAACGCTTTTTTCGCACCCTCCCTACTAGAGATCGAACTCCTTTACTCTAGTCTCCATGACTCTTTTCCTCGATATGCGCTTGCCCGTTCATGTACGCCTGCGTCTATGGTGTCAAAAAGAAGCCATGACCAAAAGTGCGCCAAAACGCTACAAATATCGCGTTTTTCGATCTTCTTGATGTCTTACACGTAAAATGACATTAAATAAATGTTTATTGAACGTCATTTTGCATGCTTAACACATCAAACGTGGAACAAGCGTTATTTTCCAAATGTGCGTTAAAAACATGTTTTTTTTTATTGCCTCCATGTTCTTGCACATTAAATGACTTTAAACGAATGTTTAACATCATTGGGTATGAAAAACATTGGAGACGTTTAAAAAAAAACGTAATTTTTAACTCTTTGCGAACTTTAGAATTCCATTTGTTTTATGGGAGTCTACTCAGAGCAATGTTAAAAATAACCGTCAGGTGGCGAAGGCCGAGCTTCACTTCCCAATAAATCTGCGAAAGGTATACGATGGAAATACTAACAGTAAAAATAAAAATACAAACAAAGCTCTAATTAAAACCTTATCGATGTCGAGTTATTTTGTTCAGTGGAAGATACGAGCTGGAACGATTCTAGATCCCAGAAGTGAACCATCCTGTCTGAGCTACCAGTCGCCAATAAGAACTCGTGAGGATGAAATTCCACGGTCGTTGCCGGGCCCCGGTGTTCCGAAAATTCACTCAATTGTCGTCCGGTTTTCAGATCCCACAGCTGAAGTTCAAATGTACGAAATTAACGTACATCGTCAGAAAAAAAAGGTGTGGAACAAAGAAATACAAAATCTGTAGTTGTTATGGTATTGAGCAAAGAAAAATGAAAAAATAACGAATTCACTTTGCACATTATTTACTACGATTTTCCTGCACGCTTTCGGACAAAATAGGTTTTCTTTCGCTCGTAGAATTGGTTTTCGGTACAGCAGGTTGTCATACGTGGAAAGGGCAACAATTTTCACGATCGGAAAGAAAGGCCACAGAGCATAGACGGAGGAATTAAAATACTTTTAAATAAATATGTAGATTTCAAGTCGTAAGTTTGGAATGAAGAGTAAATAAATAAAAAAAGCTGCGAGTTGGAACTTGCAAATTGCTTCTTAAAAATTGCACCCAACGCCCAAGCACGGATCGGGCAACGTTGAAAACGCGATTTTTTTTTCATTCAATGATAAGTCCTGTATGTGGAAGCAAAAAACCATGATTTAATACGTTTGGTACTGACGAGGAAAGTACCCGCGGTGCTCCTCTCCGATTTTGATGAAACTCATGGATGTTATAGAGCATTAAAAACTAAGCGATACGTATTTTTTTTTATCTGCGGAAAACGGTTTCAAGGGTGAAACTACTCCCTAAAGTTGCACAGGTCAATGGGCGACTGCAGTTTAACATACAAGCAGTGCATCGATTTTGATGAAACAAGAATTTTAATGTTTCCTATGCGAATGAATGAAGAACCCACCAGATAATGAACAAAAATATATATTAAGGGGTCGAAACACACTTGAACACTTCTTGCACCCTACATTGAAAACTTGCGAATCGATTGGAATGAAAATTATGCTATTTTATAGCGGAAATAAAATTAAAGTTGACATATTTTTGTATTTGTGCGAAGAAACAGTTTTAAGGGAGTAAGCTACCCTTATTTGAGTTTTTACATTCCAGTTGTCTCCTTGTCATTTCAAATGTGTTTGCCGATACGGACTCTTCTCATTAAGCTAAAATTAAAGATTCACCGTTTTTCTTTATTTTAAGGGGTTGAAACACCCTTGAACATCTACTCCTTGCACCCCACATTGAAAACTTGCGAATCGATGGAATGAAAATTATGCTATTTTATAGCGGAAATAAAGTTAAAGTTGACGTTTTTTTTTTAAATCGATTGAATTATCGTGCTGACACTGTCTAAAAGCATAGTTTCCAGAAAAAGGCGTTTAAAGTTTCTGGTTGGTACAGCGCGAACTCTACAGCTTAATGAGAAGGGTTCGTATTGGTAAACACATTTGGAATGACAAGGAGACAACAACTACAAAAATACGTCAACAATTATAAAATGCAAGAAGTAGATGTTCAAGGGTGTTTCAACCGCTTACATTTTTTTTTTTTTTTTTCATTATCTGGTGGGTTCTTCATTCCTTCGCAAAAGCAACATTTTAATTTTTGTTTCATCAAAATCGATGAACTGCTTGTATGTGAAACTGCTAAATCGCCTCTTGACCAGTGCAACTTTAGGGGGATGGTTTCACCCCTTCAAACCGTTTTTCCGCAGATAAAAAAAAATATGTGTCAGTTATTTTTTAAGGGGGGGGGGGGGTAGGGTTTTTAAATTATTTTTTTTGCATTTTTTTTTTTTTTTCTGAATGAACAATATGTCGAGAATATTGTGTATAAATTTTAAGTCAATCAGAGTAAATCTAACGGAGTTACAGCGTTTCAAACGATTACGATTACGTGATACAGGTTCACGTATAAAAAACTTTAAATCGATTTTCCCGAAAACGTCATTTTTGAAGTTTGTGAACATTAGAACTCAAAATCTACTGAACCGATCCTTTTGAAAATTTAAACATTACTTCTTCACATAAATCAACAGGTAATCAGGAGTTTTTTTTTTCAATTTTTTCAATTTTTTAATAACAAATTAAGCGCGATTTTTTTTAGCTAAAATTGCGTTTTTCACTTCCAAGTGCTGCAAAAAATAGAAAAAAGAAAAAAAAACACTTCCTGATTACCTCGAGAAATACATCACCTTTAAAATGCATATCAATTTTTTTGTTTCGGATGATCCGGTAACGAGTTATAATGTTCACCGCAAAACCACTTTTTTTCAAGGCGTCTCTGGAGATTCAACGTCACCGGCTTATTTATCAATATTTTTCATTGAAAAATTTTTCTGAGATACTTCAATAGTTGTACAATAATATGTAATTCTATTTAATGAAATTATATTACTCATGTCGCCGCAAAAAAATCATAAAAATAGGCTTTTTTTCGCCTTTAAAACCCTACCCTCCCCTTAATGCTTTATAACATCCATGAGTTTCAACAAAATCGGAGAGAAACACCTCGGGTACTTTCCTTGTGAGTGAGGTCGGCTGTTTTGTCGAACTACTAATTATCAGAGATCGAACGTAAATTTACCTTGACCATGCCCTCTTCACCGGCGCTGGCGATCCAATGCCCGTCCGGACTAAATTTTAAACTATTGACAGTTCGATCGTGACCCTTGTACGTAAATATGCACCCCTTTTTCCTGATGTCCCACAGTTTAATGGACGTATCGAGACTGCCGGAAGTCAAGAATGGTCCGTAAGGATGAAAATCCATACAGCGTATTCCTGCTTTGTGGCCCGTGAGGGTTCTCGTCAATTTTGCGTGCTCCAAGTCCCATATCTTCAGTATACCCATTTGCGAGCCCGCGCACACCAAATCTTCCGATTGCCCGAAACGTACGCATTCCACAGGTGTCGTGTGGCCGCTCAGGCTCTGCAAGACAAACAAATAATAATATTTCCGACGCCATTCTTAAAGCCATTCACGACGCCATTCATTTAAGGGCTCACATACCCTTGAAATTTCCAAAAATCGTTTCCAAATTATAATATTTCCGACGCCGTTCTTACATTTAAGGGCTCACATACCCCTGAAATTTCCAAAAGATCGTTTTTTTTGACAGATTTTTAACTTCATACTTTAAAAAATAAAAATAAACTTTTAAGAAAATTCCGTTACAACGGTATAGCAATAAATGTGACCGGACATCGAGTTCGCGCTGTACCTACCAGAAACTTTAAACGCTTTTTTCTCGAAACTATGCTTTTAGACACTGTCAGCACGATAATTGAGTCAATTTTTAATATTTTTCAACTTTTTTTTTTATAACTCTTGATAATTATTTTCTCTATAGTCAGACGAGAGGTTTTTTTAATTTTTTGGTTGGACAATTTTTTATAAATTATTGAACACTAATTTTTTGTTTTTAAATTGCATACTAAAGTTTGAAATACTGTAATTTCTTTATTTTGAAAAAAAAAAAAAAAAAAAAAACCTTCGTCAGAATATTACTACATTATTGTACTAGATTCTTTTTTATTTGTGCAGATTGGATAATTTTCGGTGAAGTTATGATGTCGACAAGGAGGCGCCATGTTTTTCATCAGTAGTCCCTTTATACCCGTAAAAAATGATGTTAATATATTTAAAAAAATTGTTTACATTTTTTTCTTGTGGTTGAAAAGTAATAAAAAATGTGAAATCAACAATTTAATTTTTTTTTTACACAGTGTCAGCACGATAACTCAGTCAATTTTAATTTTTTTTTAACTTTTTTTTTTAAATCTTGATAATTATTTTCTCTATAGTCTGACGATAGGTTTAATTTTTTGGTTGGACAACTTTTTATAAATTATTAAACACTGATTGTTTTTTTTTTAAATTACATACTAAAGTTCGAAATACTGTAATTTGTTTATCGTTGAAAAAAAATTCCCTCCGTCAGACTATTACTCCTACATTATTTTACTAGATGATTATTTATTTTTGCAAATTGGATAATTTTTGGTGAAGTTATGATGTCAACAACGAGGCCCCATGGTTTTTATGAGTAGTTCATTTATACCCGCAAGAAATAATGTTAATTTTTTTTTTTATTTCAAACTTTTATTCTTTCTTACAGTTGAAAAGTTAATGAAAAATGTGAAATCAACAATTTAATTTTTTGTCACCATGTAACATTTGTAATAATTTTTCAAATTTACTCGGTCTTCAGCGCGGGCAACGGTATGTGAGCACTTAAGCGAAATTGAAAACGCCACATTATTTCAATAACAAATTATCGATTACGTTACGTCATTTAAAGATAAAAATCGATAATGGAATTATCGATTTATATTAAGTAGAAGACAGGTCGGAATGGCGATCCACCGAAAAATCGACTGGTCGAAATAGCGGAAATCCAAAAAAATCGTACGATCGAAATTTTTCGCTATTTTGACCGTACGGACTCTTTGGATTTTCGTTATTTCGATCATCCGACTTTTTGGTGTTTCGCTATTTCGACGTTCAACTTTGTGGTCTTTCCGATTTCGATCGTACCAATTTTTGGGTTTTCGCTATCGAATCAAAAGATTTGAAATTTTGTCAAGTTCTTCTGGGCACCTTTATCTCTAAAAAAAATCGTATTACCAGAAAATGAAATTCAAAATAGGAATGTACGCTTCTAAATGAAAATGAAGAAGGCTAAAAAAAAATGGAGATAATTACTATTGTATAGCGTAATTCGGAAGAATTTTACCATTACGATAGAGGGGGATACAAATCCGAACTAACAAGCTTTCGTTTATTGCTGTATGTGCAAAATTAACGATGTGTTATTTGGTCAAAAAATATACAGTAATTGTGGAACAGTCTTTTGGTTTAGTTCGTTTGTATTGAACCGGCGCTACTTGTGGACCCGAACGGGAGAATTTCCTTACTCGATTTTCAATTCACAGACAGTTTTCGAGAGTTTTTGTCCTCCTACCTAGCAAATGAGAAGTTACAATACCAAAATATATAGGTACAGTAGGCCCTCGATTTTAAGAACAAGCTGAGGCCGGAAGTTCTTATAATCGAGCCTGCCTAAGCCCGACCCCTATAACGCCAACAGCCACTCACGCGCTTATGGCCAGGACCGTATCGTGGCATATGGTCGAAGCGCCCTTCTCGTCATGTTCAGGATTATGTACGTCCATATTTTTTACATAAATACACTACGTTATGCTAACCTGCAACCAACCTAACCTAAAAAGGCCCCCAATGACCTTTATGAGTAATACGAGTGCAGTCCTGGCCGTTGTGACCCAACGCGTCCCATCATGCAGAGGCGAGGCAAAAGATTGGGTATTTTCCTTAAAATCGCGGTTCTAGTGTAAATCGCTTCCGGCATTATCCAGAGGAACGCGTTCATGGACCACGTGACACGTGAGTGCGAGGGAGATAGCTGAACATTTTTATCGCTACTTTCTCCAAAACGGTACGACCGATCGGGATGAAAAAAGCTTAGCCACTTTTTGCCACCATACTCCAGTGATTAAGCTTATTTCATCCAAATCGGTTGTGTCGTTTCGAAGAAAATACATTTCGCATTTTCGAAGTGATAGGCGGGTGTGATTTAACCTTTAACTCGCGTATCTGGTCTTTCACACGCTTTTAACTGCGTTGAGGTTGCTTAGTCCCAACGGAAAGTTGGATAAAATGAAATATGAAGGAAAATCGTTAATTTTTTATATTTTTTTCGTAGGAAGACTCTATATTACATTTGTAAATTATCTCAACTTATTCGCTTATCAGTTTTATAAATATGGTCCCCTCAAAAATTTCGAGAATGTTCCTATATCATCATTTAGCTTTTTCACTAACCTTGTATTACGAAAATAATATAAAATTGTTAACAATTCTCGCAGCTATGGTTATATCCGGAATTAGACTTACCATAATACAGTTTTGCTCTCCGACCGCCCATAGATTGACTTTTTTGTCATCACCTCCGGTAACTAAAACTCGACCAGACTTATGACCGAGCGCTAGACAATTCACATTCGACGAGTGCGCCACAAAATCCTCTGTGAGAATAACAAAGCAAAATATTAATTAAGATTTAAAAGAAAAATTCTCGTCTTGGGTAATTGAGTGTGGTAAACTGGCGAGTGATTGTACGCTGTGATACAATGGACATTTATCTCAAGTGTCAGTTGTTTTGTGTGATTTGGATCCATATCGACTATAAAAAAATGTATTGTTTGAAGGAATGGACAATTTTGAAAAACAAAAGTTTTTATAGTTGAATGATTCAAAAATGCCGGTGATCGAACACATGCTACCCAGCGAATGAGCGCCGATCAAACAAAAACGACCGATCATGTACAAGAGAAAAAATAACAAGAGGACCTATTAGTGAATAACTAGTCTTGCTATTCGGTAATAATAGATTTAAATTAGTATTATGATTTAAAACATGCTGTCTTAGATATATTAGAGTTAGTCCAAGGGATTTTCTCTTCATTTATCAGCTCTAACTATTTATTGGAATTCTATATGCAGAGGCAGCTCCCAAAGCTGTTCAAGAGCCTTCCGTTACATTTAATTTGCTGAAGAGAATAATATATAATTATTAGTATTATAGAATGGTCAGCATAATTTCAAAAAAAGCTGTAAGTGGCAGCTTGCAAATTGTTTCCTCAACATTTCGCACAATGCTCAAAATTCTCGTCTACATGAAACTATTTTTCACAATTTTGGTTTCCTCATAGATGAAGCTTTGAACATGGTATAGAATTTCCAGGAAGCAATTTTCACATTTCAACTCTAAGTATTATCTCTTGCGTGTTTGGTCAATCCAAAATTTATCCAGAAATCTAAAATTTCATCAAAACGTTCAATGAAATTTTGCTGAATTCTATACCAAACATCATTTAATTATATTCTATTTATCTGCAAAAATTTAACAGGTTTATTCACAATCTCTTATCGTTGAAACCGTACATTTTTGGAAAAAATCATAATGTTATTAAATCGGAATCTGTTTCAATGATTATCGCGCTGCATCAATACTTGATTAATATCCCTGGCGGATAGTCGTGACTGATTCTTGCATTATCAACATACAATTAATAATATTCTATTCATATAAAGAACTTTTATTCCAAAATCTCAGAATTTGCATAAGCTAGACAGCGTACAGACATTCGTCTAGAAATTTTTTTAAATCGAAAATTAGCTATGCCGCATTTGAATATTTCAGGTACGTTACATACATTTTTTCTAAATGTCATTTTCCAATGTTTTGAAACATTTTGAACACAATGGCAACTTATTATGCGTCAAGTCTGAAATATACAGAACCGTCGATCGACCGTTTGCAGCATGTTTTTCCGACGTTAGACAAATCTGACCAAACTATGCATGCAAACATTTATTTGAGTGGTTGTAACTTCTTCGCTTTCAACGAATGTCCAAAAAATGTCTGGATGGAATGCTAACAACCAATGAATCAGTCTGAAACTGTACATATTCTTAAACTTAGTTATCGGCAAATTCTATCTAGACACACATTAGTGTCTCGAGACAAGTATTTACCGAAACTTTTATCGATTAGATATTCCTCCGTAGTCAATGCAGGGAAATGTTTGTTGCTGGTAAAAATTGAATTATATTGAGACCTCTTTAAGAGGGTTTTTTCTATCGGTGGTGAAAAAGGTTATACCGTTGATTGACAAATAAATAATAAACAAATGAAAGATTATTCGATTGAATGGAAAAAATTACTTGGTTGAAACTTAATGCAAATGATTGCTCGGACATTTGTCATAATATGACAAAAACGAAAAATCGACAGATCTCCATAATTTATTAACGAAAATTCGTCGTAAAAATATGAAATAAATCAAAGGTGTTTGTTGAAATTCGAAAAAAATTATCGTAAATAATTCTCATAGCGCAGATATCCTAAAACTCGCAAAACTTTTTTTTTTCCTACTGTCAAAATGTGTCGAAATACAAATATTTACGAGAATTTTCAAAATCGTTGAGAGGGTTAAGAATGTTATATATACATATATATTTACTTACGGAGTTTCCTGGATCTTTTTGTCGACGAAGCCATTCCGAGAACGTTTAGATTACACCGTATACACGACTTATTTGGCAGTAACAACAAATCGAGTTCTCGTACGGCGAATGAACAAATTTTTCTTTGTCAAATTTGTACGACACATCTTATTGTTTTTTCTCTTTTTCATATATCGTTCTTAGAACGATAGTTGACGAAAAAAGTGTCCCAAGGTTCATTGGGTAAATTTTTTCGAACTTTGATATTTTTCGATGATTATTTTGTTCTCTTTCTCACTATATTTCGACGGCATTGGACGGCATATACTACGGCCACGATTGGCCATCCGCCTCCACACTGTATCTCATTTCTTGAATCTCTCCTTGTGCCTTAATGTTGGTTATACAGGTTGGATGATACTTTTGGATTGGAGTGTGCTTTGGAGGAAATAAAAACCGAAGAACCAACAACGGCCGCCAGAGGAACTAGAGAAAAAACTGATTAGAGTGCGACGACCAGAGGAGGCTCCAAGACAAAAGAGAGAGAAGAAAATTTTCGTCGACGAACGAAGACCATAACGAAACGAGGAGAGAGAAAAAGAGAGACGAGCGATAGAGAACAAAGATAAAGACAGACGAAAGAAAGAGAGAAAACGGAAAAAGAGAAACGCGAGAGAAAGAGAGAAGAGAAAGACATTGAGAAATATCGAAATATCTCGAAGAGTAGTTCGAGAAAATTTAAAACAGGCCGCAGCGAGAGAGACAGAGAGGGAGCGCAACTCTTGAACACCTTTCATTTTCATTCGGAAAATATATCTTTTTTTGAATTTTATCGTGAAAGCGTTCTTGAACTGCGATGTGCCTCTCCTTAATACATATTTAAATTTTAGTGTTGCACGATTTCAAGCAGAGTTGTAAGTAATATGTATAGTTTTTAGTAATGCATTATTGAATTATCCCGCTTACTCATTTTTTTTCACAATAGATAATGTGAGTCTCCGCCATATTGCCCATTACTTTGGTATGTCGTAATGGAGTTTAATCTATTATTTATTATATATTTTAGTATCGAGTGGTAATGGAGTCTGTTATCCTGTGTTAAGAAAAAAGTATGAATAATGGAATTCAATTTACGAGAGTTTAACGCGACGGAGGTCGTTTATTGAAAAGTTAAGAATCCCATAAAATATGAGATTCTTGAGCAATCTGATGACGACATTTGCAGCATCCAAAAATGGAGCGAGAAGCAAGAGTTACGGTTCCGTGTTTCTGCAAAATAAAATTTGAGCCCGCAAGCAAAAAAAAAAAATTCGACATTCCATACTGACAACTGGAATAACTATTTTACATCTTAATTATTTTTCTATTGAAATTTGGGTTTGCATAATGTCAGTAATTCATATTAGCATTAACAACTCGATTTTTTTTTTACGTAAACAAACCTTATCTATGTGAAAAGCATAATATATTTTGAATAAAAGTCATTTTAGAACGACAAATATTTACGAACGCATAAGAAATTCAAATTATTTCCCGCCATAGCTGCAGAACGAAGCGACGGTAGTGACATCTAGCGTCTCGAGAACTTGTTTACCGACTGATTTATCGACCAATACACGCACCTGAAAAAGAGAAGCACTACGGCACGGAGCCTAGAGTAAAGGAGTCCAATCTCTAACGGGAACGGCCGAAAAAAGCGACCTCAAAAATTCAGCAAAAAAGGTGTCGCTGCGGTCGCAAAGTAGTTTGATGTGAACTCAGCAAGAAATAAACTGTCCGTGGAACCTTGCTGAAGCTAGGCACCAACGGTCAATATACACATGACCCTTCACTGTAATTGAGTGTAATCACGCGTCATTGTTAATATAACAGTTTTATGAAACTTTTAATTACTGCCAATCTGTAAAAGTAAGAACATAGAATAGAATTATATCGACTTTATAATATACTAACAAAAATAAATGAAATAGTTTCGTAAAGGTTACAAAAAAAAGCAATGTGATTTATATTTAACGAAATTTAAAGTACAATAGGTTAGGAGACTTCTTTAGAGTATCATCGGAATGGGTAAAGCGTGCGCAGTGCTAAAGTGTATTGGTGGCAGCAAAGCTGACAGGAGGTGGAGGAAAGAACATGGAGTACGACAAATATCTTTGTTCAAGTCACCAAAGGTTAATGAACATTTCTATATGTATTATGTTAGTGTGGATTTGATTATATATCTCCCTCTCACATTTCTAGAGCCCAAGCAAGCGCGCACAATGGAGTCACATCCTCGATTACCACCTTCATGGTTCAGAGTTCGTTTGTGAGCGTCACTTTTTGGACAAAGACATTCGCAAAGTAGATAGAGTACTGCTGTCAGATGGGACGGAACACATAATGCCACGTATACACTGGTCATTAAACCCAAACGCCTTGCCAATTCCCGTTGGGATAGAAATGCTCAACGGCAATGACAACAACAGCCCTGATGATGGAGCAGATCGAAGTGCCGGTCATGAGGTAAGTTCATTTGAAACACCATACTTTCATTTTCTAGTATTGATAGGATGTTCGGAGGTCAGGAAAATCCAAGAATCGTTGAGGGTTTTGTAAATATTGGAATATCAGGGAAGAGTAAAAGCTTATCATTGTTTTTCTATATTTTTATTCAATTATTGTTAAATATTTTAACAACAGGTGTAAGTCTGTCGCAATGTCGTGGTACTAAACTGAAGTCAACGAAAATGGAATGTTCATACGATTCAAAATAATGATGGCAAAAATGATAGAATATTTATTTCATAGTCAAAATTTTTAAATGGACCGTTTTGAATATTGCAGGACGTGATCCCGAGTGAGCTATCTGCAACTTGCGAAGAATCAACGCCCATCAACGATAGAGGACGATTTGGAATCAACGATGACTGTGGACAGCCGAGGGGCGATAGCAGTGAAATCTTATTCGCAGTTCAGAGGAGCGGTGAAATGCCGGTGACAGATCGAAATGGTACTCACGAAGCACCTCCAATTGTCGATGACGAGGTAAGCGAATTGTAAACAAGACGATACCATTATGTTAGTGGGTTAAAGCATACTTTTTAGTACTTTTTGCAAAGGATGATTTGGTTTCGTGAACATTTTTTTTTCCAGTTTTGTTGCCAATGTGTTGAAAATGTGTCAAAACGTCGGAAAACGCATTAACAAAAAATGCCGGCATAGGTAGATGTGTAGAGTTTTTAATTTTCCGAAAAATTCCTACAGGTACTTGTAAGACTAACTCGTGCAATATTTGGGCTATAGGGCCAAAAATTCCTACACGAATTAGGTGTCATGAGAATATTTAGTATTGAATGTAGAGAAAATCGATGAAAGCATTCTATATTTATTTTTAATTTTTCGAAAAATTGTTCTTATTATTTACAATCATTCAAATGAAAGTCACTTGGCCTTGACACGGGAGGTTTTTGCACGCGAGTTTTGCATCCAAGGGGCTGGGCACTACAATCATGCTATGGGGTTTCCCAGCATGAAAAATTACTCTGGAAAAATAATTACCGTTATTATAAACGACAAAAGATCTGATTTGACTTACCAAACTATACTATCCGCAAACTCCGAAAAAACCGAATATTGTATAGTATAAATACTCTCTTCTTACGGCGTGTCCAGAATACTAAGCTTGCAGCGCAACCACAAATTCTCTCCATATTGACGCTGGACTTTATGAAGAACCAACTTAAGGACATGATATTGCCTGAGGCATGGTCGTGGTTACAAAGACCAACGAGTGTAATGTTCACGTATCACGATCGTTGGACTTTCGAAGCGCTGATTCATCTTGAGATTGGCGACGATCTCTCCGCGACTGTAAAAATTTAATGTTCTGCGCAATATAGAGCAATATCGAGCTACTTGACATTGTTGTTATACTGAAAAAGACTATTTTTTTCAATAAAGATTTGTACGAGTGGTGGACAACGAATACCTATGGATGCAGTGACCTCCATGTCAGATATGCGGCCATCTTTCCGAGTGATTGAAAAATTGCCAGTATGCAATGGCACAGGAATGGAGAGGAAAAGGTAATTTTTTGACCGTTCAGTGTTCATTTTTTTGTTAATACTCTTATCTAAGAGTATTAACAAAAAAAAAAAAAAAAAAAAAGAATTGGTGGTTGGAGAGTAAAAAAAATAGAAGAATTGGTATCTACCAATTCTTCTATTTTTTTTCTCCTCGTTGATCCAAGTAGGTCTAGAAATTCTTGGACCAATTTTCTCGATGAAAGTTAGTTTTATATTTCCAACAAATATGATGTGTAAAGATTAATTGGATTTATGATTCTGTACAGACGAGCTCCAAACTGTATTGGCATCCTAAACGAAAAACAATATAAGCGGGGGCGACCCATTCTACGATGTCACTACTGCCGTGACCTTCGCCGAAAGTTACAGAATCGCACATATTACACTGATCTTATGACGGAACCCATCAATGCTCGTGCGCGTCGGAAATTGTCTTTGGTGAGAAAGCAGTGCTCCCGTCTCAGAAATAAGGTATTTAGTGCTTCTTTATATATATAATGTCATTCAATGAAAGGACATTAGTGGTACCGTTAAAAACGTGTAAAATGGACAATACATGCAGGACTCCATGGCCGTTGCGAAAGGGTCTAGAAAGCAGTGGTTGAATGAAATCGATAGACTTCTCGAAAATGGTGATTGTGATGAAAATCTGCCAGTTATCAAGTGCTCAGATGATCACCAATATGCGGCATCATTAGTGATTCGTCAAACGTCTTTAGAGGATCCTCGCGACGATCATTGTTATGACGTGACCCGTACAAGCGACGAGGTTCAATCGTACATATCGAGGTATATCGTGCGAGCGATGGTGCGACATCTGACTTGCACCGATTGCATCAAATTCCTGCAATCGCGTAATCCTGACCCTGGGGATTCCCGCCACGCGATGATCGAGTTGATGGACAAGCATAAGGGGCTTCTTTATCCCAGTGATGATTTATTCTCCTTAACAAAAATCATCGAGCAAACCGTTCTTGACGCGGTTGGAAAGTTTGAGGTCAAAATGAATACGATGAACATGATTCTAGACAAGCTTCTGAAAATTAAACAGTTGCCAATGGTTGGGTGTGACAAGC
The DNA here is from genome assembly GCA_958009045.1 of Oxytorus armatus. Classification (NCBI taxonomy): domain Eukaryota; kingdom Metazoa; phylum Arthropoda; class Insecta; order Hymenoptera; family Ichneumonidae; genus Oxytorus; species Oxytorus armatus. The sequence goes on along the minus strand of OY253748.1, from coordinate 4,516,587 downwards.
ATAAAAACGTCACCACTCGCAAGATCATAGATTTTTACCTGGTCATGAGAGGACATTTCATAAGCAAAGCTTATAATGCCAACAACGATGCGAAGCTTCAGAAAACCAGGGAGCATCGCAAACTTGTGAAATTATAATAAAGAATGTAATAAACTTTTCTACCCTGGGTGTCTTTTTGAAGGTTTTTTCACCAATCCTCAAAAAAAAATATTACAATAAGATAATTTATACAATATCGTTGACGTCATTCTTTACTACATGCTCATCATCTGTACTCTTTATATTTATTATTCGATTCCAAATAGGTTGCAAATAAAGATTTATTCAAAAAAATTAAAGAAGCAATGGATAATATTAGGAATTATCGCAAATTACTGGTTATGAGAGAACATTTCACATCTAAAGCCTATAATTCCAACAACGATACGAAGGGTCAGAAAACCAGGGAGTATGGCGAACTTACCAAATTATAATAAACAATGTTATAAACTATTCTCAGTACATAAAAATTTGTATAGCATAACAATAAGAAAATGTACATAATATCGTTGAATCATTATTTATTACACGCTCATCGTCTGTATTTTTTAACAGGGATGTCTTTATATGCTATTTATTGATCCTGGAATAATCAATGCACAATCTCCTCACCTATTGTACTTTTAATTTCGTTAGATATAAATCACATTGGTTTTTTTTGTAACCTTTACGAAACTATTTCATTTCTTTTTGTTAGTATATTATAAAATCGATATAATGCTTTTCTATGTCCTTACTTTTACAGATTGGCAGTAATTGAAAGTTTCATAAAACTGTTATATTAACAATGACGCGTGATTACATTCAATTACACTGAAGGGTCATGTGTAAATTGACTGTAGGTGCCTAGCTTCAGCAAGGTTCCACGTACAGTTTATTTCTTGCTCACTTCACGTCAGAACAACTTTGCGACGCAGAGACACTTTTGGCGAAATCTGAAACTATTGTCGTCTGAATTTTTGAGGTCGCTTTTTTCAGCCGTTCCCCATTAGAGATCGGAATCCTTTACTCTAGGCCACTCTAGGCTCCATGGGTCTTACAATCAGTGATTTTGCAGCCGAGTATGTTGCACCCGGGTGCGGCGTGGACTATTATCAGCTGATATGAAAACAAACCTCTTCGTAAACTTTGTCTTGTCAGTTATTTGTTGAAGTCAAGTACGTTTTCATTAAACAATTCCTTCGGACTATTTATTTTTTATATGATATTTCTGATACGTTTTTTCAGGGAAATTTAAATAGGAAACAAACTCGGAAATATGTTTTCGAGGTTTCGTAACTCTTTGAGATCACGAATGACATATAGGAATTATGCTGACTACGTTCAGGGACAATCACCCGAACCACGGGTTCGAGAATATTTCTATTATATTGATCACCAAGGAATGGTAAATATATTACTTTGTCATCTTGTTACGAAAATACCGGTCATTTTGGTCATTTCAACGATACACACGTGCAAGTACGCGCATCTACCATCTTTCTATATTTATTTATCGTACATAAATGTTGATATGCATTTCGTGTGCTAGCCACAACAAAAGAACAAAAATGGACGATTTTTTTCAGCTGTTTCTGGACGATGCTCGTATGAAAAACTTTACGTCGTGTTTCAAAGGTACATATGTATATCTCTGATTTTTGAAATATTACTGATATAAAATAAAAAATTCCCACTGTTGAACAATTTCCGGAAAATGTTCTCGGTGTGGTATTATTTTTTCGAGTTTTTACTTAAAACATTTTTACTGAACGGATCTGGTAAAAGTGTTCGTCCTCACACCGTGAACATTCGGTAAAAATGTCGAGACATTCAAATATTAGTTTTGTCTATCGAAAAATGTTTTGCGTACGTAAACTGTCTTAAATGAAAAATATGGATTGCAGAAAAAAAATTCTTGACGTTTTTCTTCAAGAGACTGAAACCAAACGATACGGGCCGTTATGATAAAGATTTTCCATATCTGTCGACATGCGGTGGTGAACGAAATTTTGTCCGTTGCGATGACTTGCCAGTAGTCTTTACTCATGTTTTGCAAAAAACGTCCGGCCAGCTGGTGGAAGATTGGTTTAGTTACGCGCACGCGGGAGATTCCCTAGTGGTTAGAATTTGTTTTAAAAATACTTATCCATAAATTTACCGGAAGTGGTAAACCATCAATCTGGAGAGGGATCGTGAAAACTTGTACATTTTTTGAATATTATATATATCTTATGATATTTCGTAATGTTTTAACGAAATGAGTTCACAGATTTTTTTAAATTCATATAAATATCTTAAGGATTTTCCCTATCTATTTCGTTTCTCAGAAATAATATTTTTCAAAAAAACTGTTCATTCAATAACCCTGAAACTTGTTAAGTATACTGTGAAATCTTGCTACGAATCCCTAACATATTGCGAATTTTCATCGATTTGTCAAAAATTATAGAAAATTCTTGAAAAATTCTTATGTACTCGGAAAAATCAGTGAACAAATTTTATTACAGAATGTAAAAAGTCTTCCGACAATTTGTTACACAATTTTTGTTTGAACGATTTTATAAATAACTTTTTGACATTAAGATTATGCAAAAATCAATGTTCTTGACACCTTTAACGCGGTTGAATTTTTATTTTATCCAATTTTTTTTGTATCGCGAAGTACTTAAATTATGATTGAAGAAAATGTTTCGTTAGGATTGCACACGTGAAGCATAAAATTGCAAGAAGTTGATTTTTATCGTTCATGCAGGTACCATTTGAACCAGAAAAGCTTTGCATGAGCGTGATTTCCGGAAGAGTTTATCATCCAGCATCGTCAAAATTAGGGGGCGTTGGTCTGGTGAGATCAAAACTCGCGATTGAATTCAGTCGGTTCTTTGAGTTTGAGAATGGAGAAGAAAGTGATCCGACGCATTTTAATTGGAACGGCAAACGTCACCGTCTCGATACCCAGTGGTTCGGTACAACTATTTTAGGAAAAAAAAAATAGAAATAATGCGAAGATTTTTTTTTTTAAATATAAAAACTACCAATTTAATTGACATACAACATTTGGGGTATATTGTATATATATATATATATTACATATAACGCACGTTCCCATTTATCGATGAAGCGATCGAAATTCCGCTAATTTAATTAAGCAAAATACAAGTGATGGATTGTGCGTCAACATACATTAATATCGAATACTCTCGCCGTAGAATCGTCGGAGGTGGTCAATATTCGATTTCCATTACTGCAAGAATGATAATATTATATTTATTAATTTATTATTTGTTTTCATCGACTAGCCGTAAAAAAAGTTCCTGGATAACTCAGGCGAAGACACGAAACGGGCGGTCGTAAGTGATTATATCAGGGCAAAATTCATTAATCAATTACTAATGTGAATTAAGCGACAAGCAGTAAACACATGGTCAGTTGATGGCTTGGGCGATTTCTTACGTCAAGCAGTACTGGCCATGGACAGTACTCTGACAGATGACTGCTTAGCCGTGCACTGGCCTGCACGTCGACTACTGAGCGGGAGGCAGTTTCCCTGAACCAAAGTTATTTATTTAACTGTAGGATGGGGGGGGGGGGGCAATATTTGTCTGAGTTTAAAGTTAAATATTGCACGTCAAATAGGTTCGTCGTATCCTTATGACAATAATGCACTCCATCTGTATCCAATGGTCGCAATTGATTCTGTGCACGCACAAACATGAACCGTTATAACCCTGATTATCAGATTGTACCAAAAACATTACATTTCAACAAAAAAGATTGGGAATTACCATTTAGCAGCCTAATCTCTCTCGGCAAGTTGCAAACCACTCTCTCCTAGTCAGTGCCCGATGATTACTGTGCGAATGTGTCACATTTTAGTCATAATCAAAAATATACTGCTTTATTACAGCAACAATATCTATATAAATAAAAATGTAAATGTTCGTTTGTTTAAAATCTTATATCTCCAAAAGTTCTTCACCGATTGCTTTGAAATTTTGACACAACGTTGCATTGGAATACGCGCGTGTTTTCCATTTAACCAAACTGAACCACAGCAACGCGTGGCTGAGTATAGCTAGTAATAAATAAAAATCAGGAGAACATGGATGATGTTCGGTCTGAGGGCTATGAGATTTTCAGCTCACACGAAAAGTCAAAAATCGTTTTATTCGTGTCGTGTAAACAAGAGGTGCAACTGAAATTTCATTATTGATGAAAAATGAACAATTTATGAATATAACATTATGTTATCTGATAAATTGATCTTATAAGTAATAATTTATTGTTTGAAGTCATTTATTTAGGCTCAGAGTGACGGACAATATTTTTCTCAATTTGAGGTTCACTGTATTCTTATGGCAATAATGCGCTCCGTCTGTATCCAATTGTAGCAGTTAATTCTATCCACGCACACACATTGACGGTAATAATCCTAATTATCAGATCGTACTAAAAACATAATATTTTGCTAAAAGATGTAGAATAATTGACGGATTACTATTATTGTCCGTGCTAACTAGGGCTGACTGGGAATGAGCGGCCATATTGAATAGGCCATACCTTCGTGGTAATTCCCAATCATTTTCATGAAGGTTGAACTCGTTCAGATTTTACACGACCTTTTATTTCTATTCACTAATTTGTCGAGCTATGACGCTACAAATATTTTTACACAAATAAACTATCGTCAAATACTATTCGCTCTTGAATTTGTAGAAAATCGATCGAAGCGTTCCAAATGTATGAACTTAGACATTATTGAAAAATTCGATATAGATGTTTTTGAACGGTTTAGCTCGTGCAACTTTTGGGTCATCGGATAACTTCCTCTATGAACTGGGTACCATCAAAAGATATTGGATATAGAAATTGCAGAAAATCGATATAAATGTGTTATATTTGTGGTGTTTGAACTTTCTCGAGAAATGCATTGAAAATAAAGCAAACTTCACTCCGCGAAGTTAAAGGAGAAGAAAAATGGTGCAAATTAGAAATTGCATGTTGCATTTTCGTCTTGTTTGCGTACACACAAAGCTTCGTCTTTGAGGTAGCCAAAATTGAAAAAGTCCCTTGCACATGCAGCAAAATTTGTGAATGCGTAAATAGGACGAGGACGCAAAATATGTCACTTTCAATTTGTGTAATTGTTTTTCCTCGTGTCTGAACGTCATTATTTTATATCTTAAATCGAATTCTATATTTCAAATTGTATACTTAACGAGAGGTTTGACGGTAACATGTTCAGGATTGTCACTTGGGCTGTTGAATTTTGTCGTTGGAATTAGACACGTGTGTCGACCCGTGTTATCCAGTGATTTGAAAAGTTTATGATTGTTAATTATTGAGCGACTTACCCAGAAATATATAAGTCTAGAATGTCTTCGGAATGACCGGTGAACGATTTGACGCATTGAGCCGTTCGTGCATCGTAACATCTGAGTACACCATCCAGACCGGCCGAAAACAAGAGCGACGTTTTTCCCTTCCAGACGAGCTTACTCACGCCACTCTCCTGACTAATTTTGTGCCTCAGTACCTTTAAAAAAACGTCGTGATTTTTATTTACGCGTACACAATATGGAACGATTAAGGTCTGTTTTACCGATTCTGTATTACCGACAGAATGCCATTGCAATTTTCGGCCAAATACCACTCCCAAACTATCAAGTCAAATGACTTAAAATTCCGTCAATTTATTCTGGACACCTTTATCTTTATCGTAAATATCAGAAAATGTTGAAATGCAAAATAGAAATCTACATTGATAAATAATAACGAAGTGGACTAAAACAAACATCGATATAATTGTTACTGTATTAGAAATGGGCAAAAATAAACGATTTCTCTAAAATCGATTGTTTTTTTTCATGAATATTGATTATATGGAGCGATTGTCCGAATCGCCGATAATCTATTCTTCGATTTATTTTGGCTGAATACAATCGCAATCGACTATTTCCGTTTTCGTTATTATACAAAATAAACATTTTTTTTATCCCCGTGAAAAAAATGAACTGTATAACGGATTCTTGTTTTCTTCCAATGTTATATTTCGGACCATACGAGTCATTTCTCGTTTAAATTAAAAATTTTGTATTGCGCATCATTTATTTCACTCTCCCTTGAATATTGACCCGCAACGCTGCTAGATTGCGCGGTGAACGTGTTCTTATATCTATCGGCCCGAATGCAAGAGTTCGAGGACTGAGCAGTAGATACGTTGATGTTATGATCAGATAACCGCTTTTTTTACTATGCCGTAACAATTATTAATTATTAATTATTACGGCATGTTGCTACCCTACCGTAAAACTGTTTCAAGAAAAATTGCTATAAAAAAAAATCATCGTCAACGTCATGATTGAAGGTGGTTAACGCTAGTACCAAAGGACCTTTATAAATCTTACTTTTCTCGTTATATCCCAAATGAATATTTCTCCGTTAACGGTTCCCGTAGCAGCCAATTGTAGATCGATGTCCCTGCAAAATGCCACAGCCTCGACCCAATTATCCTGTTCGCTGCTTTTACCACTTTGCTGCTCGCGGCTCGTTGACTTATTCTCCTGTAGATCTTGCAACATTGCCACGATCTAAAAAGATTCACAAGACAAAATGGTAATCGACCGTCGACCAAATGAATATTCATTATGAGAGTGATAGCGTTGCAATGACAATTATCCATTTTGCTAATAGAGGAAGCTTTGTTTTCGCGAAAAACAATTCATTTTTCAATTCTGTAGTATCAGAATATTCCAAAGACGTAGAAAAATCACGTGTGTCGGTAGGCGATAAGATCGCAAAATTCAACTTGCTACATCTTGAGAACGGGTAGACCGATTTGACGAAAACTTTGCACGGATTTCGGGCAACCACCGAGCTTTGTTTGCTACAATTTTCGTTGGAATTCTTAAAGGGTTTGGGAGTTTACGAGATTTTGAAATTTTCGAAAAGTCGTCTACGATCGTGTGATCTGAAATTGCACTGAACTTCGAGCACGACATTAATAGCCAATCACAATAACAAGTTACCCGGCTTTCAGAAATAAATCGCACTTCGAAATATTTCGTGACATGTCATTCTTATAGGGGGGATTATTCATTTATCGAATCCAATTCACCTATTGAATTTTAAGAGTACATTCATGCAGGAAATTGGCGGAATACATACTATTCCCGTTTGGGGTTGTCGAAGAATGGTTTTTCCATCAACTGCCGCGGAGATAATGAGTTTGCTATCGGATTGACAATCCAGATCGGTAATACCGGAAGAGTGACCGGACCCTGGTATACTAGTGGACTGGACCAAACCCGTTTTTAGGTCCATAACTCGTATCGTACCATCTTCATATCCAACTGCGAGCCTCTTTCCTGTGGTATTAAAAAAAAAAAACATTCAAGATCTTAACTCATCGTCAATTAGAAATACACCTTCCATGGTCGCACGAAAGTACAAGAAATTAAGGAAAAAATTCTGCGAATCCATTTATATCTATTTTTTTAACATCGTAGTGGAAAAAAAAATCTATGTCGCATAATCGAAAACGTATTCTACGTGTAGTTTAGATGACTTATGAACTTGATGATCGGCGCAACAATTTAAAAAAACATATCATTGTACCATCCGGAATTACCACAGCAGTCTCGGTTCTTCGGCCAAAACCTTGAAAAATTTTGCACTCCCCATCAGGTATACGCCACATGTATACGTCTCCTTCCACCGAACCAGCAAACAGAACATTAGCCATCCTGTGCCAGCGCATCCACTGTAAATGTCGCAACGATCCGTTAGCTTGTTTCGCACAAATAACGACGGATTTTACAAATTTATGCTATCTATCCTGTTCACGAATAATTAGTTATGAGACGATTCCGATTAAAATTTATAGATTTATGGTGAAAAAAAATCGATAAAGAAAACATATTCTTTTTTGTAAAAAATTAATTAACTTGTGAAAAATTAACAAAATCCGAAAAATTTGGAAATTAAATCAATCTCAAACATTTTGCGAATAATTCAAAATTTTATAGAATCTTAACTGCTCGAGCGATTTTTGCCAAATTCAATACCAAACATCCTTTCCCTCTAACCCTTTTATGTAAAAAGTTTTGACTCGATAGATGAAAATTTACAAAAGTTAGAGCGATCACAGACATCAAAATTTTATAAAATCTGAACGGCTTGAGCGATTTTTACCAAAATCAATAGCAAAAATCCTTCTCCCCTAATTCTTTTATGTAAAAAGTTTTGACTCGATAGATGAAAATTCACGAAAGTTAGAGCGATCAGACATTTTTCGAAAAATTCGAAATTTAAAAAAATCTGAATCCCGCTGGAGCGATTTTTGCCAAATTCAATACCAGCTATCCTTGATCCCTAACTCATTTACGTAAAAAGTTTTGTCTCGATAGATGAAAATTTACGCAAGTTACAGCGATCACAGACATTTTTCGTAAATTTCAAAATGCCGTAAAATCTTTAATCCTCAAAGAATTCTAACGAAAATTGCAGCAAGCACCGGAGGTTCGACGATCTAAATCTGTGCAAAGTTTGTAAGAAATTGGTGAATTTGTTCTCGAGATATATCAAGTTTCAGTTTTTGGACCCTATCGCATACACACACACACACACACACACACACACACACATCCACAGACACACGCACACGGACAGTTTCTCTAGGTGTGATTTTCGGATGTTTTGGCATTTTTTAAAAATACAGATATTAAAAACTCAATTTTCTTTTCTTCGCGAAATTCAAGCTCTATGAGGAGAGAAAATGACAAGTAAATTAAGTATAGTTAGAAGATTCATCTGAATTGTCCCTTAACATTTACAAGCTGCTCCACGGCTGTACTCACCGTAGCATCGCCCATGTCGAATTCCCAAACCATTTCTTTGTTGCTCATTTTCCAAACTTTCAAATCACCGCTCATATCACCTGTAGCTAAGTATGTATCATCGTGATTAAATCCAGCAAATATAACACTGTCCTTGTGACCTTTACATTCGAGAATAATTTGTGCCGATACCGTGTCCCACACATAAGCCATGTCATCCTCGCCACCTGTAGCTGCTAGTTTTCCATCAGCGCTTAATGATCCACAAAATACGGAACCTGAAATGTTAGGTGTTGTGAAATGAGGTTTCTCATTTTTTATATGACAAATTGTGGGCCAATCGTAAATAATGTACCAATCGATGAAACCAGAAATAGGATACAAAGTTTTTTTCATCTTATTTCCTGAAAAGATACAAAAAGCATCACAAGATATATAAGTGCTGCAACTAGAGATAAATTAAAAACCGGTTAAAATTTCAACGTCCACGTCTATATTCAATGAATATCAACACAAACAAAGAGCTGTTTGTGTCCTATGCATAAACCACCGAGCTTACAGAAAAAAACCATAAAGAAAATTCCATAAGTCCCATTAATGTTATTCAAAGTCTAGACACTAGGACAATGCACAAAAAAGTTGTTGTTTTTTACTGCTATTGTTTTGAGAATTAAAACTCTGTTCAAACTTTTCTAATTTGATTTCTATGACTTTTCATGTTTTAGACTTCTGATCCTTATTTAAAAAACTGTTTATATATCCTTTTGTTGTTTTTTTTATTACTTGAGAGCGTATATAGACTGAAAGAATATGCAACAATAAAAATGGTTGTAAAAATGTCAACACCATTAAATCGGTTGAAGAACATTGCACAGGGTTGAGATTTATCAAAAACTTCGGTGACAAAAGTTACAAACAATATATACATCCAAGGGTGTCGCAACATTTGAGTTTTTATATGAATAAAAAATGACTATTGACCCGTTCGTGGTACAAAGTATCTCACTGGCCTTTGCTTCCGCAAGTAATTTTTCACTAAAACAGTATTAAAATCTCAACAAATAGCGTATTCTATTGCTTTTCTGAAATGCGTGTTAATGTGTTTTCAAATTCGGGCCTTAATTGACTATAAATGGCCTATGACAAAGCCTGCTCATTCTGCCTTCGCTCTTCCTTATTTTCCAAAAATTACCCATGGCTAAGTTATGGATGGGGAATAGTGTTCGCACGTCATTTTACAGTGCACCGTAGATAAGCTCACCTTCGTGACCGTTGAATGTACAAGTGGCATCACCCATATCAGGCAATTCTTCTTCCATGCTTTCATCGTCGTGATCTTCCTCTCGTTCGAGAATCTCCAATACTTCATCCACATCTCCGACGTAAATCAAATCATCCTCTTCCACACTCTCATCCATATCGGGTGAAGCCGGTGGACTATCTTTGTGGAGCATTTTAAGAAAAATGCTGTCAAATTAATAAAATTAAATCATATAAAAATATCAACATGCTCCGAAACTTTGAGGTTATTTCATTATACATTATTTCGTACTGGGCTTACCGCAATTTTGTCAATTCTTCCGTAGGTTTTGGCTTAAAGCCCGTTGCACAATGCGAGGAAATAAGAAGTAGGAATAAAAATCAGCCAGTCGATTGTCATAGCTTCTCTAAAGTGTGTGGTGATTGGCTGATTAAAAAGAAACGGAGTGGCTAATCGCCCGACACACGTCAGTACTGGGGCTGAATTCCGTACTCGTCTACCGACAACTATCGGTGTCGTTAGCGAGCGATAGCCTATGAGAGTCGCGCCTTTACGCTGGATTCTTCCTTGCAATTGGCTGTCTCTCGTTAACGACACCGATAGTTGTCGGTAGACGAGTACGGAATCCAGGCCCAGGGGCTGAATTCCGTACTTGTATACTGACAACTATCGGTGTCGTTAGCGACACAGCCCGAGGGCCTGGATTCCGTACTCGTCTACCGACAACTATCGGTGTCGTTCGCGGGCGGCAGCCAATTGCAAGGAAGATTCCAGCGGAAAGGCGCGACTCTCATAGGCTATCGCTCGCTAACGACACCGATAGTTGTCGGTAGACGAGTACGGAATTTAGCCTCAGGTTAGATTCACGCCAAATTGGTTTAAGTCCAAAATTTCTTATACGTAGCGTGATGTAACGACGTGAATATAAATAATAATTTATATCCACGCTCATGGAGACTAGAGTATCTAAAGAGTAAAGGAGTCCGATCTCCAGTGGGGAGCGTACGAAAAAGGGTCCTCAAAAATCCGTCCTATAACGGTTTCAGATTTCGCCAAAAGCGTCTCTGTCGTCGCCAATTTCTCAAGTTCGCAAAGAGTAAACTGCTCGTAGAACTTAGCTGAACCTAGCCAACCACAGTAAATATACACATAACTTTTCGGTGTAATCACGCATGATTCTTGATATAAAAGTTAAAGCAAACTATTAATTACTGCCAATCTGTGAGAAATGATTTCATAACCAAAGGTTATAATGCCAACAACGATACGAAACGTCAGAAAACCAGGGAACATTGCAAATTTGCCAAAATCTAATCAACAATGTATAACATTTTTTCAGTATATACAATTTTGCATATAACAATAAGATAATGTACACAATATCTTTGACATCATTATTCATTACACACTTATCGTCTGTACTTTTGATGGTGAACCTCAGGTTTAGGGGATCCCCCTCCGATTCCTTTCGTAATACGCTCATTCGACGCGTTTTCGCACGCGAAACAACTTTTTTCTCTGACAAAATTGGGGGACGTTATTTATTAAAGAGTTATTAACAAATAAGGTTAATAATTCATATAGTTATTTTCCTTATACCAGCCAGTCCCAATCATCTTGCCCTTCACAAGTGTTAAGAATACCCCCTGAGTAACATACAAAAAGTTTTATCTGTCGCTCATTGTTTGTTAAAAAGTTATTAACAAAAGAAATTTCATAAATCAAACATGAACTACTTGCACTAGTGTATGGCGAACAGTACATGTACGAGAAACAACCCAAAATAACCCAAAAACAAACTAATCACAAACCAAAAACAACAAACAACAAACTTGTTGTTTGTTGTTTGCATGGGCTTTGTTGGGGTTTATTGTTTGTTGTTTGCTTGGTTTTGTTGGGTTGTTTTGGGTTATTTTTGGGCTGATGTGCGGGGGATACAGAGGAGTACTGTTCACCATACACTAGTATAAGTATTTCATGTTTGATTTATGAAACTTATTTTGTTAATAACTTTTTAACAAACAATAAGCGACGGATAAAACTTTTTGTATGTTACTCAGGAGGTATTGTTAACAACACATGTGAAGGACAAGATGATTGGGACTGGCTGTTATAAGGAAAATAGCTCTATGAATTATTAACTTTAACTGTTAATAACTTTTAAATAAATAACGTTCCCCAATTTTGTCAAAGGAAAAACGTGTTTCGCGTGCGAAAACGCGTCGGATGAGCCTATTACGAAAGGAATCGGAGGTGGGTCCCCTAAACCCGAGGTTTACCCTTTTGATATTTATAATTCAACGCAAAATATGTTACAAATAAATATTTATTTAATAAGTGAAACGGAGCAATGCATAATATTAGGAATTAGCAAAATGAGGTTAGTTGACAATCCTTTATCTACCCCATTTGGGATCGCAATGTCTCCCCATCACTCGTCAGTTGTTGGCAACATTAAAGTACAAAGATCGGACTCCTTTACTCTAGTCTCCGTGTCGATGCCAAAAATATCACGTTGAGGCCTACTATAAGCAAATAACGCTAAGCCACATGTTGCAAAATCGTTTATAGATATATTGGAAGCGCTTCGCTGGGATGTCCTCCCTCATCCACCATATTCACCAAAAATCGCTCCTATCACTTGTTTCGGTCAATAGCGCATGACTTATCTACACAGCACTCGCAATCTTATAAAGAAGTTGAAAAGTGGGTCAAAGATTGGATCGCTTCGAAGGATTTTCAATTTTTTTTACCACATCGATCCATCTGTTGCCAGAAAGATGATAGAAGGTTATACGACAGCATTGGACGATTGAAATAAATACTTTGATTGAAATAAAATTCATTTTCTCATTATAAATAATAGTTATTTTTAATACAAAATCCTTTAAAATTAAGTACCACATCTAATATATACAGCGTCTCTGAACAGTACAGTGGGAGCAATCACTGTACAGTTGATACAAAGTTATATCAACATAGTATCATCGTTATTTCTCATTGTAGAACGATCAAATTCCGTCTTAAATCCCGATGCTCCACGGCCGTGCCACGGATTTTTCGAGGAGCACGTCGATTTTTTTGTCCTATGGTCAGTGAGAAAGGGCAGACTGATTCTCACAGATCGATTCGACTTGATGCTCGTTTATACCGCAAACATTCGAGCACGAACCGCGAACAAAACGATTTCAATTGAGTTGCTCGAAATTTACGAAAAGTCTCGATAACTGTCTGTGACAAAAATTCTTTCGAGGTCACGCGGGCTCAATATATTTATTTGAAGTCGTCCGGTGGTAAGGCTTCCATGTATTCCTCGTGTCCCATGACATCTTCGATTCTTACTTCCAATTGGTCGACGAACCCGTCAATGACTACTTCCGCATTTTCGACAGCTACATTCATACCAACTATCGAATCGGGCATGTAACCAACCTGATCGTCGATTTCAACGCTCGCTCCGACGAAATTATCGTGCGCTTCAATATTACCGTTCATTTCATCAAAGTCATCGTCCACGATATCATAATCATCGACTGTCCCATCAAAATTATCGTCCGCTACATCAAAATCATCGTCCGCTACGTCAAAATCATCGTCCATCTCATTGAAACCATCACACGCTTCGACGACACAGTCAGCGTTTCGTTGTACAAAATCACACGTCGGTTCGTTTTCTTCAGCGATCCACCGTTTCATCGTACTCCTACCCGGAAAGTTACAACCGTCGGTGCGCAATTTAACGAAAGCCACCGGCGAGCTTTTGTAGAATTGTATAGCGAAGTCTTTTTCCTCCTTCGTGTACGGTGTTTTTGGTCTGTGCAACGTCAGTTTAATCATTGCACGAACCGCCGGATTCGTGCACTCTTGTACATTGAGAAATTCATCGATATTCTTCAGCGTGTGACGAGCCCTCGTACAATGTGCTTCGCGGGCTTTCGAACGACGAAGATTTTGCTGCAACAGTCTCATCGTTTTTCGAAGTTGTTTATTCTCATTACGAAGATTTAGCAGCGTTGTTCCGTGACTTTTGTTCGAACATTCGGCACCATTGGCACAGCAAGTTTGTTTAGTCGTTCGTGTTATCGTATTATTTTCGTCATACGCGATTCGCTCGTTTTCTTCTGACCGCAATTCCACGTTGTGGCGATCCAACTCTTCGAAATTTATTAGATGATGGTTCTTCGAACGATAATACGATCGACCGTCCCAGTTCGACTTACTGACCGTCAAACGTTCATTTTCGTCGGTGACGGGTTTTATTATTTCGTCCATCGCTTCGAAAATCATCGGTGATACTGTTGTTCGTTCATTAACACCATTGTTATCTTCTTCTTCTACTTCTTCTTCCTCCTCTTTTTCTTCTTCTCCTACTTCTTCTACTTTTACTTCTTCTACTTTTACTTCTTCTACTTTTACTTCTTCTACTTTTACTCCTTCTACTTTTACTTCTTCTTCTTCTTCTTTTTCTTCTTCTTCTCCTTCTTCTTCTTCGTCCCCCTCCTCGGCCTCTTTCAATACGGTATTTCTCTTTGGTGACTGTGAACGATCGGAGATCAAACTTTCGTCAAGTTCCTCGACGATAAATTCAACCACGGGCGACGGCGATCGTACCCTTGGCGCTTTTCTAACTGACTCCTCGAGTCTGTGATCGTCCGATTCTAATGATGATTCATCGCGAATATCGTTCGGGCAATGTTGCTGGACAGTTGTGAATTCGACAAGACGTGATGACGACCGATCGCAATTCATTGGATCATCCTCGTCTTCACTACCGGTCGCACCTTTCTCATTTCCACGATTTTCAACGCTCGTGTACTTGCACTTTAATTCCTCCATATAGTGTCTCGGCACCACGTTACGTCTCAACGTTTTTCGTGTAGCATTGGTAAAAGATTTTTCATCAAAGTGATCACCGCAAAGCCCGGCTTTGCGCAGTGACGTTGCAGCCCAGGTTCGCAAACGAAAATTTCCTGTTAGGGAACAATGAATCGTAATTCGAGCGCAATTCTAAAGCTATTCGAACGAAGCGACTGATTTAAAAAAAAATATTTTTTTTTTAAGTAGCTGAACAAAATCACAATGAAATTTGCGACTATTCTTCAAGCACTACAGTTTTAAACTGCATTGTTTGGCTCGGAAAATAGAATCGTGATCGATTTTTACGAAAAAATTATGGTTGAGACGCTATTTTAATTTTTACCCCATTTTTAGCCGTCAAAGGCTTTTCATTCCGCTTAAGAGGGAGCTCCACGATCCGTTTTAATTAGCAGTATATAAAAATTGTATTGAGGCAATTGAACGTTCGTTGGAAATGTTTCTACGATTATGTTAACCAATATTAAGATTGGTATAACAAAAAATGATAAGCAATGCGGTTTTTTTAAAATAAATAAGTATTTTAAAAAATTGAATTTATTTTAGCATTATTTTTCTATCGACCTGAATATACGATTCTCGATAAGATTAAAAATTTTCTTATTCTTACTCGTGGATCCGCTCCTCTCCGCTTTTAAAAATAATGATATCGTTTGTTCGTATGCATGGACTTAACAAGGAAAACAATTACCACTCCTTTCAATCCACATCTCAAGGCGTCGATCAGTTTCTGCTGGGAAGTGAAAAAGTTGGCGGCCATTAATGAATTTTCCATTAAAACATCCTACATACGCGCAGCGATCATATACAGTCTCCCTGCCCGTTGTTTTGGTTCCTTTTGTCATCTGCAATGCGAGAAATCATACATCCGCTTGAATATCGATAGAGGTTGAGAATAAAAATGCTTCTTTAACATTTTAATTATGGTATCCATTATGGTGA
Source organism: Oxytorus armatus (assembly GCA_958009045.1). Taxonomy (NCBI): domain Eukaryota; kingdom Metazoa; phylum Arthropoda; class Insecta; order Hymenoptera; family Ichneumonidae; genus Oxytorus; species Oxytorus armatus. Next base: position 4,500,654 of record OY253748.1, on the reverse strand, counting down.
TTATAATATCGTCTTTTGATATTATGACTCTATGAATAATTCAAACGCTCATTGTTTGTTAATCAATTTGGTGTTAGCTTTATCCTCGAAATTATACAAGAATTTGGTATACAGTCACGAAGGATTTTGAAAATTCAAAAATGTTACATTAAATTTGGAAAAACGACGTGAATTTTGAAACAGAAAAGTAAAATATCACAGTAGAAAAATAAATTGTGGCATTTTTCCAAATAATCGGTTACTATACTACATTGCAGTGACCATTGTGAAATTCTTGATACATTGTCGAATTCTAAAAGATTAATATTGATAACAAAACAGAAATTATAAATGGAAGCAGTTTCTGGTTATCGCCTAATTAGCAAAGCGAGAAAGTATTCCATTGACATATAATTTGAAAAAATTAATCTCTGACTAATTGGAACGCTCTTTCGATACACGGAGATAAAAAAAATGGTAATAACTATGGTAAATGAAAAACGCATTCACAAGACTATATGTGTCGACTACTGAACAGCCTTTGGTCTATCTTAAAAAATATATTCGTATTATACACTAAAAAATGTTTGGTATTAACGATAGATGCATAGATATTCCATTGAGTCAGCTTATTACTGACGGACATAAAGCCTGCAACAAACGGTATGCATCCACTCGATTATTGCGATATGCAACTTCAAAAAAATAGAGCTCCGCTGTAGATGGAAATTATCTATAATTCTAGAGATCCTTCTGAACAACGTTAATATTATTGCCATATGATCAGAAGAAAGAAAGCCTACTATTCTCGGTACGGACTGTCATTGCCAATTGTGCATCCTTAAGTCTCGACAGTTGTCTCAAATTTCCAGACGTCATTGTCTACGTTCCGACTCTGTAATGATATATTATTTTTGGTTGGGAAAGAGTCATATATACCGACTTAGTTCCTCCCACTGTAACTTATATTCACAAAGTGAGCAATATAATTGTACCAGATTATGCATTTGAAATATAAAAATGTAGTATTTGAGCCATTCCCGTTGGAGCATGTGCTGTATGATACCATTACTTTCGTACAATGTAATTGAGTGAAAACTTGATTACACTAGTACTTATGATGGCATTAGTTTATTATTGGACAATTGTCATTATTATTCTTTTTATTCACTTATTAATATCACACGCTATGTTACAGAACCCTTTTATATGTAATCCACTATCCTAGAAGTCAGCGGTTGCTCCGTGCAAATCAATCCGGACATTATTGGCCAACTGTATCGGCACTGGGAGTCTGATGCAGCGCTAACGTCATGATTGAAGTGAAATTGCATTGTTTTAACAATGGCAAATCCCTCTGACCATGTCTTTATCGTATCGTTTACACGGTAAACATGCGCTGGGCCTACGTGTTTCGGGATAGCTAAAAAATTGGTGACAAAGGTTCTAGGTTCATGCTACTGTTGACAAAGTTGTTGAAGCCGGATGATGACGATGGTAAGAAAAACAATGCATCAAATTGGATAGGGGCAGTGGTGCAATATTGTTGACATGTATTTGGTTCAGCGTAGAATTAGTGCGAGATTTCATTGGGACGTGCTACAGAAAAATTTGAAGCAATTGCTTGACGTAATCATTATTTACAAAAACGTTTGACATGGGTGGATTGGTTTTTCATCCACCTAGTGAAAACCCAGAAGTTTCTTATAACAAAAGAGTTTTAACAGCTTATAGAGTTTTTTAATACAGTATATACTTCTGTAAACTTCTATAAACTTCTAACTTGTCCCATATTTACTATATTTCATGACGCTAATATACTTAAGCGAATTTATGTGTTATAACCATTTTTTTTCTCTAGGACTATTCGTAGTTATTATTACAACAGCTTGAAAAATCATCTCAATAAGTTTACGAAATGAAAAATTCGAGTATTAGCAGAATGCACAGTGGAAATATCGTAGTGCGTAACCTCAAATCTCGCTCTTTGATCCATAGAGCGATACTTTCAGAAAGCACGAATAATGCTGAGCTGATGCTTTATCGTACTGGAAAATTGTCCACTTACAGTGGTGGTATTTTAATGTTTGACGTACAAGCTTCACAGAAATGAAATTAATGTTACGACGTGCATTTGATGAACAAAATAATTGAATGACAGTAATTAACGTTAAGTAAATACCCTCGTCGTATTGAGAGTGCTTTTGTGTTTTACCTTTGCGTTTCAGTATATTTCTTATGTGTTGTTCTTTTGTTATTCTGCGTTTTCATCACGGTTGTATGAAGACATTTGTCGGGTATATTTACCTTTTCGCGAAACTAGTAAGCACTAAACAGTGGTAACCAGTCGTTCGTTCCCGCGCGTAAGACGCAAATTGAAAATGTTTTTATCAAATGCGCCCATTCCATTGAGAGTGCATAATCTCTCATAGCGTTTTCAATGGGCTTCACTACTCTACACTTAAGGCACAATGCGTGGGAGTAAGAAATAGGAACAAAAATCAGTGATCCGATTGACGTAGCTTCTCTAAAATGCTTGACGATTGGCTGATTTTTATTCCTCGCATTGTGCCCATACATACAGGGTGAGTAAAAAGTCCCGGACCGGTCAAATATCTAAAAAATAAAGCGTATTTGAAAAAAATGTTTCATACAAAAGTTGTAGGGTTTCAAGTGAGGTATCGGATAAAAATATCAGGATGACCTTAAAAAACTTATTCAAGGTCAAATAAAGGTCATCTTCAATTTTTTAAATGAGATCCCTTAGTTTCCATTGCACATTCATGCAGCTTTCCTCGAGAGGTTTTCAAAACACTATAAATAATTATTTTTTCATAAAGTACTTTTCGACTTATGGAGCTTGAAAGTTACAGTACCGCCGGCATTAGCATTATCCAAGGTGTACCGCGTGGAGGTTGCACGGTCAGGTTTACACCTCTGTTGTGTGTGTGTGCGTGCGTGTGCGTGTGTGCGTGCGTGTGTGTGTGTCACAACAGAAAGAGGACCCTACAGTTCGTCACTCCCGTAGATTTACTGACTCCAAACCTTCTCTGCTGTGTGTGCGTGCCGTGAAATGTGCTTGTGCGAGAGTATTTACTAACTATTATAGCCGATGTTCGAATTGCTTACCTTGCACCGCTTGACAGTGTGTTAACCTCAGTTGAAAGGAACCTCTTACATTATGGGGCTTCTTGAAAGAGCGAGTTTATAAAACTAAACCTGTGGATATCGAAGAACTGAAACAAAGAATAACTAACGAAATGAGTTTGATAACCGTTGACATATTGAGAAATGTAAGAGGTTCCTTTCAACTGAGGTTAGCACACTGTCAAGCGGTGCAAGGTAAGCAATTCGAACATCGGCTATAATAGTTAGTAAATACTCTCGCACAAGCACATTTCACGACACACACACACACACAACAGCAGAGAAGGACGGAGACAGTAAATACTACGGGAGTGACGAACCGTAGGGTCCTTTTTCTGTTGTACACACACACAAACACACATACACATACACATACACACACACAACAGAGGTGTAAATCCGACCGTGAAACCTCCACGCGGTACACCTTGGATAATGCTCATGCCGGCGGTACTGTAACTTTCAAGCTATAACTCGAAAAGTACTTCATGAAAAAATAATTATTTATAGTGTTTTGAAAACCTCTCGAAGAAAGCTGCATGAATGTGCAATGGAAACTAGGGGATCTTATTTAAAAAATTGGAGATGACCTTCATTTGACCTTGAATAAGTTTTTCAAGGTCATCTTGATATTTTTATCCGATACGTCACTTGAAACCCTACAACTTTTGTATGAAACATTTTTTTCAAATACGCTTTATTTTTTAAATATTTGATCGGTCCGGGACTTATTACTCACTCTGTATATGTATTACTACTATATGGCTGGTCGCCAATAAGAGGGGGTCGTCGCAACATTGCGGTGCGGGAATAATATATTTCCCTCTCTTTCTAAGCGTACTCTGAATGTATACGCATGCGTTAGATTGATCGTCTCCACCAATAGGAAAGTAAAATACGCATATTAGATGAACATCTTTCTGCTGTGAAACAGTAACAGCACTGCAATTCAGTACTTTTCTACCGCAACTATCAGCGTCGTTAGCGAGCAACAGCCAATGTCAAGCAAGATTTCAGCGGAAAGGCGCGACTCTCATAGGCTATCGCTCGCTAACGACACTGATAGTTGTCGGTAGCCAAGTACAGAATCTCAGCACAGGTTATAATTACTAAAAGTGATAGCTATGCCTCGAAATTGTTATTTGTGTAATAAAAAGGCGAATGAAAATATTAATTTACACAGGTAACGTACAAGTGATACGGACGTAATATCTACTAAGACCTGTTAATGATACTGCTCTTTAATTTTATTGCACGAGAGTAATTGTAAAGTTTATTCGATAAAATTTGATGGAGCCGCAAGCAACTCGGCGATGTGCACAGCTTTAGGAGCGAATTTTCAGTACGGAATTCCGCAATTTAAACCATATTTTATTAATCCTTTAATGTCTGAAACATGTTTTGTATTCTTCGACTTGTGTCACGGGTATAAATTAGTACGGAATATTCTAGGTGATAAGAAAACATTGAGCACTATCACCTGTGAAAGTATTTAGTGGCAATATATAGAATGATTGCATGAATTACAGGATAAGGAGGGTTTGAGAGCGGGCAATAAAATAACGAAAAAGCATATAAAATTTCAAAACAGTCGAATGAATGTATTAACAGCAATGAGACACTTAGTAAAAGAGTTAGTGATTCGTTACAATTCCTTTGGACCATATTTGATGCAGATATTCCTGCTGAATTTAAGGATTCTCTTGCAACTGCGTTATACTGCCTGAATTTTAATAAAATGGCTGATATGTTAAATTGCAAGAACAAATTTTCTAGAGAAAAATATAATACACCACTAACTGAAACTAACTATTCACAATTGCAATCGTACGCAAAGGAGTTCGAAGATTATATAAATACAACTTGTGACGCATTTGGTACTCCTATTTTAAAAACGAATAGAAAAACCGGTTTTCCTGGGATGATTATACATATGTATGAGAAATATGTTTGCATTATTTGATGAATTAAAGAATATTGGCCTGGAATATTGGAATATCTCCTCACATTTAAATTGTCACAAGATTACCTCGAAACATTTTTTTTTGCTATGAGAAGTCGCGGAGGTTTTAATAATAACCCGTATGCTGTGCAATGTAAAAGCGCGTACAAGCGACTTCTCATGAGACACAAAGTTAAAGAATTCGAAAATGAAAACTGCTTATTTGACGTTGTGGATACAATGCATGTCTCATGAAAGAATGTAAAATGCCCAATTGGTGACCCGAGACTGTTGCACGAAGCTATCGACCTTGGGTACGATTATGTAAAAACATTTTGGGAATTGACTCCATTTGTTGACAACGTTGTTTTGTACATCGCTATTTCAGCTATAAAGTTACAAGTTTTGTACAATGTACTATATGTCAGGCACAACTATTAGGTGCAGATGCAGACATGCCAATGCTGTCTGCAATTAAAAACCGAGGGCCGTATCTGATACCGTCTCCCAATGTATGCTGAATTGGTCTAATTTCGGAGAAAGTAATTCGACAATCCTCCCAAACTTAGGCGTCAAAAATGTAAAAGCGATTTTGCTGAATCAAATTTTCAGTTGCATAGGTATTCTGTGTTCTAATTATGTAATGGACACGCACATTAAAACGCAAGACGTACTGGACAATCACCGAGTTCAGCTTTGTAAATATGTCATAAATTTGTATTTAAATCTAAGATGGCATCACGAAGCAAAAAGTACGTCGACCAAAAACAATTATGTTAGAAATAAGTTTATTAAACTAATATTATTTAACCACCAATAAAAACTATTCTTTTAATAAATATAACGTTTATTTACTTTAGACACATTATATAAATTTGTTCTCAGATAAGAAAAAGAAATAGCACTATATTCGTATAAAATAGCATTGCTCGTATTGGTAATTTTATACTAATCAATAAGGATTTATTTAAGGCTCCTATTGTCTGCCTATTTTTCTTTAGTTGAATTAGGATGTACGAGGGGGGACCCAAAAAAAACGGGAATTGCGCTGCGGCGGGGAGGGAGAGTGGGGGAACCCATTGCTCGACCAGGTGTCCGTTGGGGACACGTCTCCTGAGTTAATGTGCGAAGTTCTGTCGCCGTGAGTGCATCGGTTCGCTCGTGGGAATTTTTGTAGTGAAACAACTTTTTCCATTTCGGCGCAAACGTGATGGCCGATTGTCCAGAGACACGCGCGGCTGTGAAATTTGTTTCCTGTTGGGGAAATCGGCCGCGGAAACTACTGTAATGGTTAAGACTGCTCATGGAGATGCTGCCCTAAGTAAAACCAGAGTCTACGAGTGGTTTTTACGTTTTAAAAATGGAGAAATGTCAATTGAAGACCAACCCCGTTCAGGACGCCCCTCAACGTCAAGAAGTGACGAAAACGTCGACAAAATCAATGCTCTCATTCATGAAGACCGTCGCCGAACCATTGATCAACTCTGTGAGATGTCTGGGATATCATGGCGTTCAATGCACAGGATTCTATCCAAAGATTTGCACATGAGCAGAGTTGCAGCCAAATTTGTCCCTCGCCTTCTCACTGACGAGCAAAGGGAGCGTCGACTTCAGGCATGTTTTGAACTTCAAAATCAGCTCGAAGAGGACCCTGAACTTTTTTCCAAGGTGATTACTGGTGATGAATCGTGGTGCTATGGATACGACCCCGAAACAAAGCAGCAATCAAGCCAGTGGAAGACACCTCGCTCTCCTCGTCCGAAAAAAGCTCGCCAAGTGAAGTCAAACATCAAGACAATGCTCATTTGTTTCTTCGATTGCAGAGGTGTTGTGCACGCGGAGTTCGTTCCCCCGGGTCAAACTGTCAACCAGAAGTTCTACTTGGAGGTTTTGGAAAGATTGAGAGAGAGTATCCGGAAGAAAAGGGCAGATCTTTGGCGCACAAGTGACTGGTTCCTCCATCATGACAACGCGCCGACCCACGCCGCTCTCTCCGTAAAGCAGTTTTTGACCGAAAACTGCATGACACCAATTGTCCACCCCCCCTACTCACCGGATCTAGCCCCCTGTGATTTTTTTTGTTCCCCAGACTCAAAAGGGACATGAAAGGAAAGCGTTTTGCCACTGTGGAGGAGGTAAAACAAAAACTGCTGGAAGGCCCAAAGAACATCCCGATAAGTGAATTTCAAAAATGTTTTGAACATTGGAAGGATCGTTTGCAGAGGTGCGTTGTGGTCAAAGGAGAATACTTTGAAGGTGATCAAAATTTGGTGTAGAAATATTAAAAAATAAAGAAAATATGACGAAATTTCCGTTTTTTTTGGGTCCTCCCTCGTATGTTGTAAGAGTCCGTTTGCATTCCACGTGGCTATTTTTAGGGTTTTTTCGCCTGCCATTTTGTTTTAGAAGAGCGAGTTCGAATCTTAAAACTGGTGAAAATGACTAATAAAACGGTGAAACATATGGTAGGATGGGCTCAGTTCCCAAGGCCTTTTCTCCCGTAATGGGGGGTAAAAATAAGAACAGGAAAACATAACACAGCACAGGCAGCATTATGTACGAAAATATATGAATAATTGTATTGTTGGAGAAGTGACGAACTATAAAAATTCGAAAAAGCACACATGCATATAAATACAATATTAATTGAGAATAATATAACAATATTGTCCACTAACAACTGAAGAGGAAGCAGAAAGCGGGTGCCAAAGTAACGCTACGACTAAACAAAACGCTGAAAGGTAGAATTATGATAGAAATGTGTGACTACAAGAGGAAATAAGGGGGGAAGGTAGTAATAGGGGTTGAAGAATTAATACGGAGAGTCAGGGGGGTGAGGTAAGAATGGAAATACTGATCGCCACAGAAAAAGTATATCTAGGCTCTGATGTATAGAAGCAGCTGGCCGTTGTACGCTGAATAAGCATAAGGTACAACGAACTTCGGACATTGAACCGAAGATGACATTTTGTAAGAATGAGCAAACGCATTGAGAAATACGTCGAAACTGGTTCACTTTCGCAAGTATCTGAAATCGCTGAGTAAACACAGGACAATGACCGGGCTCGCTCGTGAAACTGCAACCACATGACTTCGACACAGCAAGTTGCAACTGAATATCCTTCAGTCTTAATTGATTCGTCGAGCCTAGCAGTTGGTCCCTAATTAAAACTGACGTTTATAATTATTTCTCATTTCGAAAATTGTAAGAAAACTTAAAACATCTTATTCAAATGAATCGTTATCTAATTTGTAATCCCTAACTTGAATTCTTATTCTTTATTGGTAAAAATTCCGAATTATTATCCCGTATTGGCTAATTATCCAATTTCCCAATACAACATTGGTGGCAGCGGTGGGATTTGCCATAGTTAGCGTGTACACAATTTTCTGAGACACTGTTCGCAAGAAGTGATAAGTGACTTTCGTGGCAGTAATAACGTGGTACAAAAAAAAAACGGAAAACTTTGCACAACGAGCCTACGTTGTGTGGAATGATTGGAGCCGAATAAACACGCGAAGGTTAAGTTTCGGAAAGGTTCGATCCGACACGCAGACGTCGCGGAACGAACAACAACTCCTAAGAGAACGACCGAGTTGTCGAGTTGCAACAGTCATCCACAGGATTGTGACTAGAGGACCAACCGAAGGGAAACCCCAAGGCCCAAAGGGAGAACAAGACAACCACCGGAAACCGACTACGCAGAGGCCGGAACAACCCGACAACGACGTACATCCTCGATAACGTCATGATCTACCAGACAATCCTAACGTAAGTGGTGGTTCACAATTTCTTATAAAGCGTAAACTAAAGACAGTTAGGGTTACATGTCGGAAGACGATCCGGTAAGATTACCGGGTAGAAGCATCTTATCGAGATCGTTAGTCATTTTTTGATCATTCGTTAAATTATGAGCAAGAAAACGCGACCGAGTTAGAGGCCGGTGTCAAACGTCGCCGAGGATTGAATACATCAGACGAGTTGGATCAGTCTGTTGTAGTCGCGAGTTCATGGTTCGATAAGCACAGAAGGGTATCGTGTGGAAGCAACGACGCTCACACGCCCGACGACACTCGTAACGCAGACGAGGAATTTGCCGACGCGGTAGATTTGGAACGCGGAAGGGAAATAAACCCCGCGGATTTCCCTTTATTGAATACGGTAGAAAGCGACACGCACGTCAACGAATGGCCACGCCCGCATATATGACGATGAAAGAGGCAATGGCCTTGATTCCCCATTTTGACGGGTCGACGCCCGAAGAAGTAGACGATATCATAAATGCATATTGCTACGCGGATAGGAAAATAGCATCCACAGATAAACCGGACTTTCTCGACGCGATCTTGAGCACGAAGGTAGTCGGGAAAGCGGCCAAAGAAATCAAGTATAAGCAAATAGATAGTTTTGCCAAGTTCTAAGAGGAGATGAGTGCATTGTACGGTACATAGCGGACGGTAGCTGCCCTATAAGTCGAATTCAACACGGTTAAACATAAGCCGAATGAAACCGTGTTAGCCTTCGGACAAAAGCTAGAGAAGATAATGATGGAACTGATCGACGCGAGCACCGCGAGCGAGGCTAACGCTTCCCATAAGCAGGCCGTAGAAAAATACATACGCCAGATGGGCCTCCACATCTTTGAAAGGGGCCTCATGCGGGAATACCAGGTCATCGTGAAGGGGCGCGCTTTCGTGAAGGGGAGCAGTGAATTCATAACCAGACAAACTCATAGCGAAAGGCCAGCCTCGATTAGGTGTCACTGGTGTGGCGAAGTAGGACACATTGCTCAGAGTGCACGAACGAGCAAGGGCGACACAGTTTACCGGTCTCTGGACCAGGCCGAGGTTCGCAAGGGCGGTACAGCCTCCCGGCACCCGGACCAAAACGAACAATAAGTACGGTGGTAATAACTTGTAACTACTGTAAAAGAGCATGGCATCTGTACAAATATTGCCGAAAAGCGTATACGACGAATGAAAAAGCCAAGTTATATCCGAGTTCAAATCCCACGATGGAGATCACGAGCAGGGCCAAAGGCAGCTGGCCAGGGTCAGTATCGGCAGTGGCAAACGAGGCAGGGAATAGAGCCTAGAAAACAAGCCAATGGTTCACCGGGAGCGGACGAGCAGCGGACCATGGAAACGCGAAGGACATTGAGAATGTTGAAAATAAATACCTTGACCATAGCAAGTGATGACGTAGAAGCAGAAGAGCTAAAAGATACGAATAGAAGCGCCACGATGCAAATTTGCAATGTCCCTGGGCCAACGGCAAGACGTGCAGCGAACGATTTTGACATCGGCTCACCACAAGCTGTAACGGGGACATTGACCCTCAAGGCCGACACAGGAGGTCAATGCAGCGTCATCCAGAAGAGCATCCTAAGGGCCAACACTCCGATTCTTGACGAGAAGGTAACCCCGAAGGGAGTAGAAAGTCAGCAAATAGAGGTCACCTGCAAGGCCGAAGTGACGTTCGAAACTCGTGTCGTAACAGTTAAGCACGGGTTCTACGTAATAGACGACAACGTGGCCATGGAAGTCGACGGGCTACGGGGGATGGATTTCATGAGGAAGCACCGAGTGGACATTCTCGAATCAAGAATAATAAAAATATACGGCGATAGCATAGCGCTCACCGCCGGCACGGCAAAAATTAAGCCCCCGCCGCGTAGCGAGAACATCGAACGAACGAAAAATCAGAGGAAATTAGGAAATCTGGAGAGTTGAAATTTGGAAACTCGAAAACTGGAGATGCGGAAATCTGGAAATTGGAAATCTGGAATCGAGAATCGAGAATTTGGGAAATCGGAAATCGGACAATCTGCACACTGGAAATCTGAGAGGGCGAAATCGCGGAATCTGGAAAGGTGGAAGTTTGGAGTGCTGCGGAAATTGGAAACAAACTTGGAAATCTGGAAAGTGGAAACTTGGAAAGGGGTAAGATGGAAAACGGAAACCTGGAAACTGGAAATGGGGAAGGTGGAAGTTTGGAAACTGGAAACCGTAGATGGGTAGAAGAAGAAAGGGGAAAAAGACAACAATACGGCGGACAATGACAGACAGAGGGAAAAGGAAGAATGGAACAGCGGAAAAGGAGAGGAAGATGGACGGAATCTATACGAGGAAGAAACGGAAAATGAAGAATCGAAATATTGATATAGGGTATAAATGTGAGAGAAGGGATTGTAAAAACCCGAAAAGGGTATACAGGGAAATAAAAAACTACTACGACTACTATATGATCATTATATATAGAAGGTGATTATATATAGAATATATAGAAGCTGTTGGAGCAAGTCGACTGTAGTAAACTTCGCTGTAGACAGCTCGACGTATATAGTGATGTCTCGCTAATTCTTTCAGCACAGGCGGCCATTGCTCAAAGGAGGATGCTCTATTGCAAGTACCATTATTAACCAATCAACGACCATATACCATAATTAACCAATTAACGACCGATTCTTCGGTCGGTTGATTGGATTTGCTAACTTTTGTCGACTACTCTCTCGTTCATGTAGAGCACGTATCCACCTAGCGGTTGCAGCGCCACTGTCTACCGAGTCTATCTTCGCTTGCGAGAGACGCACGAGTGAGGTAGCTCGGTGACGTCATTCTGATGAAGCGCCCAATATTCTGCTTTACTACTCTACGATACCATTATATTACCTCTCAAGCAATTCGGCTTTTCGGCAACCTTTAAATAAGTTTTCGCCTCATCTTGGAAATGGTTGAGAAAAATATTTCGTTCGCAAAGTAGCAAACGATACACGTGTTGGGTAACGTTACAATTTGAAAATATCCGAAAGTCCGCAGCAGATATTCGAGAAATATGTACGTGATTACACAGCACGTTTTGCTTTCGTCGCCATTTTTTCGAGTTCTTACTGCGACTGTGTTTTAAATGCGCTAAAACGTAAGAAAATCACATTAAAAAAAACATCCGTATGTACGTTTGTGTGTATGTATGTGACAGGCTTGCAAAATACAAACGATCATAACTTCAGAATCACTTCAGCAGTCGCGGACAAATTTGTACAGCATTTTCAGTAGACTTCTATGGCACACCCCATACGAGGGGGCGCGTGGAATGGCGGAGGGGGTTGACAGATAACTTGGCTGGTCTCTATAGATTTCATTTCACTTTTTTTGGAGAATGGACCCATTACTTCTTGATTACTTCGCGTTCCTTCCTAACTTTTCAAGTTTTTAATGAGGATTTACATATACATCATTTTCATTTCGTTTTTTTCACCAGCTTAGACACGGTGACAATAGCTAGCTCGAAGTTTTACGTAACATTTTATGCATTTCCGCAAAGCCATAAATGATTATATAACGTGCTTAAATATGACCTCGGTTAGTCATGCCCAAAAGTCGTGAAATTCCGGAACTTTGTGCATCGGTAAACAGATAGTTGTTTGTTAAGATTTTTCGCTAAGTAAAAAATAAATTGGAAAATTTCATCACCAGCTTATGGGGTGGGCCATATTAATGCGCTCACTGTGCAACTATATCTACTTTTACTATAATGGGTAAAATATCATTAGGGTTCAATTTCTAGAGAAGCGATGGAACGGTTGCGATTTTAGGAAATTTCAAAGGGTTCTATAAGTTCGCCCCTTACAATTCATCTAGGGAAAAAAATTGCAAGTTGCTTCATTGAAGTTTCACGCCATGCTGAAAGCTTCCAATGTGCGGAAGCCAAAATTGAGAAAGGTATTGTTCCTCATAGAGGCTTTCCTACCATTTTTAAAAACTCGTACTTTTAGTGATATTGTGTTTAAAATGTTCCAATCATTGAAAAGTGAAAGGATGGATGTCTTTTTGTGTTTGTGTATATATAGAGGTGAAGACTCGTACCTATGTAACTCCGAAATTGTTTGCACTTTCAAGCTGTAGTTTGGTGCAGAAGTCAATCAGTAATAGCCCTGTGTCGACTACGATTTTTATCACACTTGACAATTTTTTTGAATTTCATAAAATCTATAAAAATTGTATTAACAGCTTAACTCGGGCAATTTTCCACCGATCTGTCCATAACTTTGTACATAAATAGACTATGATGGAATACTGTTTGCTATTGAATTTGGAGAAAACAGATTGAGCCGTTCCAAACGTATAGAATTTCGAGTTTTTCGAACATCTATTAATTTACATATACTGTAACGGTATGAGTACGTTAGCTACTTTTTTAAGGTTCGGACTCGAGAAAAAATAAAGAAGTTGAGCCAGGATAGGGTCATCAATAATCACGGTTTATTTTTGTACAGATTTCGTCGCCTTTTTATGTTAATAATAGTAATAGAAAAGTGTATTGTCTGTTTTTATTCTCATTAAATAATTTCTATTTCACTGGTGTCGGTAATTTTCGCGGTTAAATTCGTTGTCCGTCCGGTGCTGCCCTCGTGCGCGCTCTCCGTAAAGCTGAGCTACGCTCACCGCCGCTGTCGAACGGGTGAGCCTTGGCGCTGTGTAGCGAAGACGGTAGTGTTGCTCGTGCGTTGGGTCGATGGTCCTTGGTGTATAGACAGCTCGCGGCCGGTCAGCTGCTGTGTAGTTCGCGTTCTGTCCGTATTTATCGTGTTTTAATAGTCATTAAAATGTGTTTTGTGGTGTCTCTTCTGTTACTGGTGTCTCCGGAGGTTATTCGTGGGTCGTTGTGACGTTTTTCTGTGTTTTGTTCCCTGGTCCACTTGGAAAGTGACAGGTAGGTTTGTCCCTCCTATTGGTGTATCTGCGTGTTTACGTGTGTGTGTCCACACGTATTCTATACGTCCGTGTGTGTATTTTCTTCCCCTCGTGTTTTGTCCTTTATTAATTTTCTTTATTTCCCTTACTCCTTTTTTTATTTCTATTTTAATGAAGATTATTTTTTTATTATTAGCCTTTATAATTTCTCGTGTGTGTCTATCTCCGGTATTCTCTAGTTGTATATTTTGTTTTGATGTTACTCGTTATTTTACAGTTTTATTTTTCTAATCTCTGTATCTCCTTTTTTATAGATTTATCAAGATCCTGGGACACGCGGATGATGCCGTCTACCTTGCCGACCCCTATCGTCGGTTTAACCAGAGGTGAATCTCTCTCTTACTTATTTTACTTTTCAAATTTCTCGTCCTTATTACGCCTCTCCCGTATACCAATACTTCATATAACTTCTTGGCTATTGACAGAAATTCAGTTTTCCCGATCCCCTCACACTTTCCTACGACAAAGGACAGTAGTCATGTGAGTTTCTCAATACTGGCCTTCTTTCTCCCTTTCGCCAGACCTCTTTTAACTTTTTTCCTCGTTAATTCGTCTCTTTCCCAAAATCTCCACTTTCCTTATGACAGAGGACAAGTAGTCATGGAGACCCGGTAGTCAAGATTCCTTTCGGACTCGAGAGCGTTCAAGAGTGCCGTTCCTTGCTGAAACCGGCCTTTTTATACCCGGGTTGCGGACCTTCCCTTCCTCATTCCCTTACCCTCTCTATTCCTGATTTTTGTCGCATTGCGGTATTTGATGTCCTTTGTATTCCGGTGTTATAATTGGTTTTTTTTTGGTCGCAGATTCACGGTCTATTGAACTCAACAGTGGGTTGGTGGTCCTTGTCATCGCTGTCGAAGGATTCGTTCAAGGGTTCATGTCGGTGGCGCCCTCTGATCTTCATGTGCGACAGAACTTACAACTACGCCGAAGGACAAGTGACGTCGTCGCTGAGACCAGGACTGTCTCAATACACAATTGTCATTTTGTTTTTTTTCATCAGGTAAGACACGGTGACAATAGAGAGCTCGAAGTTTTACGTAACATTTTATGCATTTCCGCATAGCCATAAATGATTATATATGGGGACCCGAGGCCCCCAATTGCATCTCACCCCTTAATACTATTTTTATAGATTTCATGAAATTCAATAAAATTGTCAAGTGTGCTAAAAAACGTAGTCGACAAAGGGCTAATACTGATTAATTTCTGCACCAAACTACAGCTTGGAAGTGCAAACAATTTCGGAGTTACAGAGGTACAAATCTTCACCTCTATACACACACACACACACACACACACACACACACACACACACACACACACACACACACACACACACACACACACACACACACACACACACGCACGCACGCACGCACGCACGCACACACACGCGCACACGCACACGCACACGCACACACACACACACACGCACACACACACACATTCATCCATCCATCCTTTAACTTTTCAATGCTCGGAACATTTCGAACACAATATCATTAAAAGCACGATTTGTTTGAAATGGTAGCAAAGCCTCTATGAGGAACAATATCTTGCTCAATTTTGGCTTCCACACATTGGAACCTTTCAGCATGGCGTGAAACTTCAACGAAGCAACTTGCAACTTTTTTCCCTGCATAAATTGTAAGGGGCGAACTTATAGAATCCTTTGAAATTTCATAAAATCGCAACCGTTCCATCGTTTCTCCACAAATTCGACCCCAATGACCTTTTACCCATTATAGTAAAAGTAGATATACTTGCACGGTAAGCGCTTTAATATGACCCAACCCATAAGCTGGGAAGAAATTTTCCAATGCATTTTATACTTTGCGAAAAATCTAAACAAATAACCATCTGTTTAGCGATGCCCAAAGCTGCGGAATTTCACGACTCCGTTGCGTGACTAACCGAGGTCATATTTAAGAACGTTATATAATCATTTATGGCTTTGCGGAAATGCATAAAATGTTACGTAAAACTTCGATCTCGCTATTGTCACCGTGTCTAAGCTGATGAAAAAAAACGAAATGACAATTGTGTATATGTAAATTAATAGATGTTCGAAAAGCTCAAATTTCTATACGTTTGGAACGGCTCAATCTGTTTTCTCCAAATGCAATAGCAAACAGTATTCCATCATAGTCTATTTATGTAGAAAGTTAGGGATAGATCAGTGAAAAATTGCACGAGTTAAGCTGATAATACAATTTTTATAGATTTTATGAAATTCAAAAGAATTTTCAAGTGTGATAAGAAACGTAGTCCACAAAGGGCTATTACTGATTGATTTCTGCATGAAACTACAGCTCGAAACTGCAAACAATTCCGGAGTTACAGAGGTAGAAATCTTCACCCCTATACACACATACACACACACAGGACTAGACATCCATCCTTTCATTTTTCAATGATTCGAACATTTCGAACACAATATCACTAAAAGCATGATTTTTTTGAAATGGTAACAATGCCTCTTTGAGGAACAATATCTTTCTCAATGTTGGCTTCCGCACATTGGAAGCTTCCATCATGGCGTGAAACTTCCACGAAGCAACTTGCAACTTTTTTCCATACATGCATTGTAAGGGGCGAACTTATAGAATCCTTTGAAATTTCATAAAATCGCAACCGTTTCATCACTTCTCTAGAACTTCGACCCCAATGACATTTTACCCATTATAGTAAAAGTAGATACACTTGCACGGTTAGTGCATTAATATGACCCACCACATAAGCTGGTGAAGAAATTTTCCAATTTATTTTATACTCTGCGAAAAATCTAAATAAACAACCATCTGTTTACCGATGCACAAAGTTCCGGAATTTCACGACTTTGTGGCATGCCTAACCGAGGTCATATTCAAGCACGTTATATAATCATTTATGGCTTTGCGGAAATGCATAAAATGTTACGTAAAACTTCGAGCTCGCTATTGTCACCGTGTCTAAGCCGATGAAAAAATACGAAATGACAATTGTGTACATGTAAATTAATAGATGTTCGAAAAACTCGAAATTCCATACGTTTGAAACGGCTCAATCTGTTTTCTCCAAATTCAGTAGCAAACAGTATTCCAGGATAGTCTATTTATGTAGAAAGTTACGGCCAGATTGGTGGAAAATTGCACGAGTTAAGCTGTTAACAGCTTAACTTGTGCAACTCGTTTGCACTTCCAAGCTATAGTTTGGTGCAGAAATCAATAAGTATTAGCCCTTTATCGACGACGTTTTTTATCACACTTGAAAATTTTTTTGAATTTCATTAAATCTATAAAAATTATATTAACAGCTGAACTCGTACAATTTTTCAATGATCTGTCCCTATCTTTCTACATAAATAGACTATGATGGAATACTGTTTGTTATTGAATTTGGAGGAACCAGATTGAGCCGTTCCAAATGTATAGAATTTCGAGTTTTTCGAACATCTATTAATTTACATATGGGGCATTCCACGCCAAATCGGACACCATTTGGCTTTTGCATCTCCGATTTTTCTCATAATTGTTTATGTTTTAGTATCGGTTGAGAGAGGTGTCCCTGATTTTTTTCAAATTTTTTTGACGAGACGTTTCCGAGATATCGATTTTTCAAAAAAAAAGTTACTTTTTCTTTAAATGCCGCTAACTTTGCGAAAAATGGGCCGATTGGGACGTTTTTTTTTGAAATTTTTCTTTTTGAACACACTTTGGAAAAAATAGATCGCAAAATTTTCAAAAATGTATTTCTTCAAGATTTTTATGTTTTTAATATAAAATGTTGATTTCCAAAAAACACGTACTGATCGATTTTCTTGAAATTTTTTTCTAAAAAACTGACTCTCATTCCGCAACTTTTAAGCCTGGGCCGATAATGGGATAACGATGGGATCTATTTTTTTTTTCGAATTTTTAAAGTTCCATGTTATATGTGTTGAAAAATATCTGAAAAAAAAACTATACACAAGAGCTATCATTAATAATTGTGTGACACATAATGATTATTAATTAGCTTACAGATCGATTCCAAGCAAAAGATACAGGTAGAATAAAGTTCTTATTATGTTAGGTAAAGTTTTATTATTAAGTAGCATTTAATTTCTTACACGTTTAAATATTTTGTAAATTCGTGATTTTAAAGAAGACGAAAATTCTTTGAATCTCAAAGTGTCTTCTCCGTCTGGAATTACACAATTATATGTTTGTGCTCCTGTTATTGTGTTCGCTCTTATATATCGTTTCTCCAATGATTCTTTGGCTTGAATGTAATCATTGTTAGAGAAGAATTGAGCATGAATATTTGGCAAACAATTCGGTTTTACCGCCCAGTCATATAATTGTTGAGGAGTTGAAATTTGTTCGTCATATGGAAGTTGAAGGTTTGCTCGTACTGCGAATCTTTTGACAGTTCCCCCTACTCCATCACAAGGCCCTTTTCCGTGAGCTGTTGCAAAATAATGCCATTCAGCTTGTAGCCCAAAGTCTTTTATACGCAAAATCACAAATCACAATGTACTCATTTTTTTCTAACGATTCTTTCAACGATCTCAAATAGCTTGCTTGTTCTTTAGCAATATAATGGTGTGGTAAAAGACTTGTTATATTTTCACAAAAAATGTCGACGAAATCTGTTGAGTTTTTCACGAATGTCTCCAAGCTTGTACGAGGCTTCGAAATTCAATACTTATAAGTTATTTCATCAATTCCATTTTCATCAAGTATATCTGATAATACATTTTTCAAAGATTGTACTTCTGGGCATTTCTCACAGTTGTGAAAATAACATTCAAAAGTTGGTTGCTGACACATAATTAATCTAAAGCAGTCACTGTAGAGCTGTACTGGTGTTGCTAATTGGCCTGCCAGAGTTGCTAAATTACACCCTGCAATAAAAGAGATCATAATTATTGTTTGACAAAGATTTTATTAATAACACCTACCTAACATCATAAGCTTGACGTTTTGGTGCATAGAACAAACACAAATAGTGTGAGTTCCACTAGAACCTGCAAGAACGTAGTATTGAGGGCGTAATGACACAAATTTAGAGAAGCCAACTCGATAACCAGGATGTCGTTCTTTAAAAAGTTCATATAATTCGCGTAAGTTGGAGAGAATAAGTCGTTTCTGGATATGTTCACGTTTTCCCTCATCATTTCGAATAGAAAGATAATCTTTCATCCCAGGCATATTCGCACTAATTTCGTCAACATAAAATTTCAAAATTTGAGACTCAATATCACTCGATAATGGGCGACGTAGACATTAAAAAATTCAATTTATCTTTACTGAATAAGAAATTAATAAATAATTTTCATATAAAAAATTTGTTAACAACCTAATGTCGCACTTGGTGTAGAAAGAGTCTCTTTCTCTTCACGGAGACTTTTAGATAAAGATGCCATATATTTTGTATAGCCCAATATATCATACTCTGGATAAACCCCACGTTTCAGGTAAAAGTGTGAGGATCTGAATTTTTCCAGATCGTGTCGCATTATTATCGCTAAATTTGATTTCTAATTTTTCAATCATTTCCAAAAAGTCCTTCGAATTACTTTTAGTTTTTTTTTACGTTTTTTTTAACTTTTTCCTTAAAGTCCTTCGATTTTCATCGTCAGTGTCATTTGATATTCCTAAAGACGTGTTTAATTCATGGCATACTTTTTGGACTTTGGTTTGCAAATAAGATTGATTATCAACATGTTTTTTAACAATTGGAGATTGATTTAATCATGCGATTGCATCATTAACCATAGGCAACACAGTTTCTAAGCTCAGATGAGACAGACTACTGGTTTGTGAGGTTAGTACTTCACTCACATCTTCTAATTATGAAAAGTATAAAGATCGATCATTTATTGTAACATGAACGATTTTTTTATTACAATAAAAAAAATAGGAAAATTCACAACAATGTTTGATTGATCTTACCAGACGCCGTGTTTGAAATTGATGAAATAGTCTTCTCAGGGACAACATCGTCGACTTCATCTTCAACTTCATAATCATTAGCAACAGAAGCAGTATTTCTTGAGTCCAATGCTTTTCTACACGATGTGCAGAGTAAGTCATCATTACTTAAATTATGTACATTTTGATAAGCAACAGAAGCTCGTCGAAGACTTTCCTTTATTCTATAATTTTCCAATTGTAAAGGATTACAGCACAAATTATTTTTCCTAAAATTTGACATGGTACGAATGTTCAGAATAAATTGTTGTTTTTAAAAATATATGGTAAAATTTCACAGATGTTGCTTTGAAAGAAGTTATTATAGGTTATCCAGAGGACTCACTGTCAACATGAGATCGAAAACAATATTCTTGTCGCGAAACGAGTCGTTGACACGGATACTCAGCCGCTAGTTTATCCAACGCCATTTTTATTACCGACCGTAGTCAAGGGTTTATATTGATTCCAAAAAGCGCGAACTTTTGAACACATGCATTAACGAAATTCTTCCAAAATGAGTTTTGTCCTTTAAATATCGATAAAAGAAATCAAATAAGCATTAATACAGTAATCATATGTCGTAATATGTTTAACTAAAAATTGACGGTCATTATCCATTCAATTATTAAGATATATCTATTAAATTTCACATATAGATGACAATAACTATTGCTCGTAGGCCTGAAAAAAGTTATTATTTACTTTCAGTACTGATAATTAAAACATGGAAATTTGAAAATTCGAAAAAAAATAGATCTCATCGTTATCCCATCATCGGCCCAGGCTTAAAAGTTGCGGAATGAGTGACAGTTTTTTAGAAAAAAATTTCAAGGAAATCGATAAGTACGTGTTTTTTGGAAATCAACATTTTATATTAAAAACATAAAAATCTTAAAGAAATACATTTTTGAAAATTTGTTCGATCTATTTTTTCCAAAGTGTGGTCAAAAAGAAACGTCCCAATCGGCCCATTTTTCGCAGTTACTGGTATTTAAAGAAAAAGTAACTTTATTTTTGAAAAATCGATATCTCGGAAACGTCTCGTCAAAAAAATTTGAAAAAAAACAGGGACGCCTCTCTCAACCGATATTAAAACATAAAAAAAATATGAGCTAATACTGATTGATTTCTGCACCAAACTATAGCTTGGAAATGCAAACGAGTTGCACAAGTTAAGCTGTTAACAGCTTAACTCGTGCAATTTTCCACAAATCTGTCCGCAACTTTTTACATAAATAGACTATGATGGAATACTGTTTGCTACTGAATTTGGCGAAAACAGATTGAGCCGTTCCTAACGTATGGAATTTCTAAGCTGATGAAAAAATACGAAATGACAATTGTGTACATGTAAATTAATAGATGTTCGAAAAACTCGAAATTCCATACGTTTGGAACGGCTCAATCTCCAAATTCAGAAGCAAATTCATTCCATCATAGTCTATTTATGTAGAAAGTTACGGACAGATTGGTAGAAAATTGCACAAGTTAAGCTGTTAACAGCTTAACTTGTGCAACTCGTTTGCACTTCAAGCTATAGTTTGGTGCAGAAATCAATCAGTATTAGCCCTTTATCGATGACGTTTTTTATCACACTTGACATTTTTTTTGAATTTCATAAAATCTATAAAAATTGTATTAACAGCTTAACTCGTACAATTTTTCACTGATCTGTCCCTATCTCTCTCCATAAATAGACTATGATGCAATACTGTTTGCTATTGAATTTGGAGAAACCAGATTGAGCCGTTCCAAACGTATAGAAATTTGAGTTTTCCGAACATCTATTAATTTACATATACACAATTGTCATTTCGTTTTTTTTTCATCAGCTTAGACACGGTGACAATAGCGAGCTCGAAGTTTTATGGAACATTTTATGCATTTCCGCAAAGCCATAAATGATTATATAACGTTCTTAAATATGACCTCGGTTAGTCACGCCACCGAGTCGTGAAATTCCGCAACTTTGTGCATCGCTAAACAGATGGTTGTTTGTTTAGATTTTTCGCAAAGTATAATATAAATTGGAAAATTTCTTCACCAGCTTATGGGGTGGGTCATATTAATGCACTAACCGTGCAAGTACATCTACTTTTACTATATTGGGTAAAATGTCATTAGGGTCACATTTGTAGAGAAGCGATGGAACGATTGCGATTTTATGAAATTTCAAAGGATTCTATAAGTTCGCCCCTTACAATTTATACAGGGAAAAAAGTTGCAACTTGCTTTGTTGAAGTTTCACGCCATGCTTAACGCTTCCAATGTGCGGCAGCCAAAATTGAGATAGATATTGTTCCGCATAGATGCTTTGCTACCATTTCAAACAAATCGTGCTTTTAATGATATTGTGTTCGAAATGTTTGAAACATTGAAAAATGAAAGGATGGATGTGTGTGTGTGTGTGTGTATAGAGGTAAAGATTTGTACCTCTGTAACTCCGAAAGTGTTTGCATTTCCAAGCTGTAGTTTGGTGCAGAAATCAATCAGTATTAGCCCTTTGTCGGCTACGTTTTTTATCACAATTCACAATTTTTTTGAATTTCATGAAATCTATAAAAATTGCATTAAGGGGTGAGATGCAATCAGGGCGCGAAAAAGGGGTTTTTTTAATAATTTTTTTTCTTATATTATTTAAGTTCATTTCGTAAAACTGGTTACACAGAGTTTTAATATCATATTTCAGCTTGACTTTGGCAAAATTACAAAAAAAAAATTAATTATTTATAATAATATCGCTATCTTTGTGGACCCCCTTTTCCAAGTAGCGCTTCGCGGTGACCATCATGAAATTTTACTGCATCATCTGATATCAAAAAACCAAATAAAAATCATTAGTTTAATAATAAATCTAGTTCTTAATCGTACCTTTTTTTTTTTTGAAAATCAACAAAATGGCGGGTTCTTGACAGAAAACTCTAGATTTTCGACCAAAAAATCACTCGTTTATTGTTTTAAAAAAATAGTAATATTCAACAAAAATTGAAAAAATACGATCAAGGACTAGTTTTTAATGGTATTAATAAGCCGTAAAAGTTTCATGAAAGTCCATCGACTGGTTGTTGAACTATAATGGTCACCGACTTGAAAAACATAGTTTCGAGAAAAACGCATTTAAAGTTTTTCGATCTATATTTTTGTACAATTTTGAGCTCGATGTATGAAGCTAAACTTTTTAAATGTATTTTTATCCACTGAATTCGAATATCACAATTTTTTGCCGAAAAGTCGAGCATTCAATTGTTTATAGCCAATTGTTTAAACAATTTTTCAAAAAATGATCGTTTTTCGGGGTGAATTATTTATTTTTTAATAGTTTGCGCAATTTCGAAACGAAAGTAATCTCTATAAAATCTTGCTGACGCTCATAGTTTTTGAGTTATACATTTTTCCAAACTAGCTGATTGAAGCATTCGCTACTGTGTTGATCGAAGCCTTGCAATGGGGACCTGACGCCCCCAACTGCATCTCACCCCTTAATACAATTTTTATAGATTTTTTGGAATTCAAAAAAATTGTCAATTGTGATAAAAAACGTAGTCGACCAACCTGCACCAAACTATAGCTTGGAAGTGCAAACAATTTCGGAGTTACAAAGATACAAATCTTCACCTCTATACACACTCACACGCACTCACTCACACACACGCGCGCGCGCGCGCGTGTGTGTGTGTGTTTTTTTTTAAATAACGATTTTTTTTCAAAAACATTCATGCACAGAAGTTATGCTCATTTACGCAGTACCTTATCTTTACGCAGTACCTTATCTTTACGCAGTAATAATTTACACTTCATAAATACAACCATTATTCCATTTTCAACTTATCTTAAAGTTCAAACTGCCCCGATGAGCTGAAAATTGGCTTTGCAAAATCTCATTATCTTTTTAAGAAAATTCTTTCGGGTCCGAGTGTAGGCATTTTTAAATCGAAATTCATGCACAGAAGTTATACTCATTTACGCAGTACCTTATCTTTACACAGTAATAATTTACACTTCATGAATGCAAACATTAATCCATTTTCAACTTATCCGAAAGTTCAATCAGCCTCGATGAACTGAATTGATTATGCAAAAAATAATGTATTTTTATTATTCGTCAGGTGACACCGAATAAAGTTATTTTATTCCCAACCTCGTAAATTTAGTATTTATATTTTTTATTAAGTGCATAATTTTCTCACCAGACAGCTGACATGTACTCGTTGACTACACAAAATCAGCGCTGACAGAGACTCGTCTATGTCGTCTACGCAATTACAAGTATTATGCCCGTTATTGACTTCATTTCAAATGTAGCACGGAACGTTTTTTTTTTTTAATAAAAAATCAACTAACGCACACGCGAAAACAACAATAACCAGGGGTGCGATTCTGTACCAGGCGCATCAGCATAACATCTGACGCCTTTCCGCTAGAATCTTACTTGCAATTGGCTGTCGCTCGCTAACGACACCGATAGTTGTCGGTAGAAAAGTACACAGCTGACAACTCCACGTGCACTTTCTCTCTCTCTCTCTCTCTCTCCCTCTCTCCCATGATAGTGGCGTATTACGTTCACAACTCACTCCGAGTGAAAGTGTTGTCAGCGTCGCCCGCTCAATTCTCTTACGCGCCCGAATATATCTCACTTGAGATTAGAAACTCCGCATCCGAATCCGTCCTATTCACCACTATGTACAGGCGACCAAAAGGACTCCTTTTCAGTGATTTCATCGACGCATTCGCGAGATACTCGTTCGGGTACAAAAATATCATCATTTGTGGTGATCTAAATTGTAATCTGTGCTGCAACAACTTTGAAGCCACGTATCTGAGAAACCTTGTCGATTCACATGCGCTCCACATTGTCGAATCGGAGCTTAGGAAGTTAGCAGCGTATCATAAGTCGGATAATCCGTTTATTGCTGGCCATGACTTGATTGAGATGTGGTACGAGTTGGACGTTAAACAACCTGTCAAAAGGACGATTATTCGCAGGAACACCCGGGTTTTGATGACACGTGCTTCAGGGAGACAGTGTCCGCAAATATTGCGACGCTCAACACGCTCGTACCCAGTCACTTCTCGTCTAGGGACGATTTGGACCGACTCACCGATTCGCTGAGTGACGCAGTAAAGTCGGCTCTTGATATCCATGCTCCGCTACAGACATTCGACGTCAACAAACTCTTTGCGCCGTGGCTTACCGGCAGCTGAAAATCCCGCATCAAGAAGAGGAATTCACTCTACAAGCAAGCGAGGCGCTCAGGGAGTCTTCTCGGTCTCGCCATATTTAGGCAATTCAGGGATAACTTGACCACTGACTTAAGACGAGCCAAGGATGATTATCTAGCGCGAAGACTGTCTAGTCAAACTAACAGCGCAAATTTATGGAAAGAACTCGCCAAAATGTGGCTGACCAAACCAACACTGGCCTCTCCCCTTGACTTCTTCACCACTGATGAGCTAAATACTTACTTCGCAGGGATATCCTGTCCCTTCCGGGATGTGACCGAGGGGAGCTCAACGAAATCATGGGCATGTTACCGCTCGGTCCGCATGTTTTTGAGTTCTCCCCGGTTACGGCCGAGGGGGTTGCAGCGCTTATTACCTCCACCACGTCTGCGTCTCATAATGTAGGACCCGATGGATTATCGCTTTTCTCGATACATAGAGCTTTTCCGGTGATACCTTTCACTATCGCATCTCTGTTCAACGAGTGTCTGAGGCTCTCATATTTCCCATCATCTTGGAAGCGTGCATTCATTCGTCCGCTCCTGAAATTAAACCCACCGCAGTCGGCGTCGGACACGCGTCCAATTGCGAATCTGTGCGAACTTTCCAAGATCCTTGAACGAGTGGTGCATAAACAAGTAATTGAGTTTCTCACGAGGCACGATGTACTGGACGCGCGGCAATCAGGTTACAGGGTGGGATACAGCACACAAACGGCCTTGTTGCGAGTCTGCCATGACATAAGACGGGCTGTCGACGATAGGCGCCTCACGATCCTCGTCCTGTTTGACTTTAGCAAGGCCTTCGACACAGTTGTTCACTCCAAGCTACTCGCGAAGCTTCGCTTGATTGGTTTTTCAGATCAGGCGCTTAGTTGGGTGTTCTCCTACCTGGTTGATAGGCTGCAGGCGGTCAAAGACGAAAAAGGTGGCTGCTCACACTGGCTAAAGACTACCACCGGGGTACCTCAAGGGTCCGTGTTTGGTCCCTTATTGTTCTCACTTTTTATCAACGATATCGGGAACAACTTGGTTTATGCGCAGCATATGATCTTCGCCGATGATATGCAAATCTACCTGTCCTGCCCGCCCACCGAGCTAGGGGCAGGTATTGACAAAATTAAACATGACGTCAATGTAATAGCGGCGTACGTGCATGAAAATGGTCTTGCACTCAACCTGACCAAGACTAAAGTACTCATACTACTGGGAAATGCTTACTTAAACAATATCGCAGTCGAAGACTTGCCGCCTATCGTTATAAATGGAACTACTCTCCCTTATGTAAATGAAGTACGAAATCTGGGAGTTATCATGACAGGTGACCTATCGTGGGGGAAACATATATCAGCCATATCGAAAAAAGTTCATTATTCATTGTACAAGATCAAATATCATCGAAATGCGCTTTCGGCTGAGTTAAAGGCTAGGCTGGTGACGACGCTCATTTTTCCGCACCTGGAGTATTGCTGCCTTGTTTACAACGACCTAAAGGGAAAGCAGAACACCAAACTCGAACGACTCCTCAATTGCTGCATCAGGTTCATCTTCAATTTGCGACGTGATGAACACATCACCCCGTTTCGTCGGAGACTGGGATGGCTCACTATGAAATCCAGAAGACCAGGGTATTGCGACTTACAATATCCATCGCAACTGCTCACCCCCTTATCTGGCTGAACTATATTCTCGGCCTCCTCCTCCCCGACGTCCGGACCGTCGTGATAGACCTTACGACGTCCATATTCCTGCTCATCGCACCTCGATTTTCAGGAATTCGTTTGTCCTATCGGCAATGTATCTCTGGCACTCGCAGCCCAACGATATTATTACTTTTCCATAATTAAACACATTCAAAAATCGTCTGTGTACCCACCTCTTCGCTCTGGACGGGAGTGACGTGAGGCAGTGAGTTCGATCTTCAGAAAATTGCGGCATTGCGATCCTCACTCAACGGTACTTAATAGTGTATATAATTTTTATATTCGATTGCATCTAAGTAAGTACTTAACCTTTGCGAGAAATGGGTGTTAGTGCTCTATAGTCTTCAGCTTGTATTGTATTGGACTAGTATGGATTTATGAGTGTTGAATTATGAAACCAAACAACGAAATTGTGATCTTCGCTCGATAAACCGCATAAGTATATGATAAGAACGGTATTTTTGTTCAGCGTTTGCAATTTTTGTATAACTTCTGTATAATTTGTATGTAATTTTTGTATCTTCTTTTGTTTGCCCCAAGGCGTTGCCAGGGCATAATAAAACTATCAATCAATCAATCTCTCGCACACTGCAACGGCCCGGACGCCGGCACCAACTGAACTGATGACGTAGAGCACGCACCGCAACGAGACCGCGCAGCATCGTAGTGAAGATAACCACGAGCTCGCATCGAACATAGGTGATATATATATCGTTTTTCTATAATTTCACGGGAGAAGAATTCTTGAGATGAGATTTGTATGAAAGAGCGTATAAGCTATATGCTTTACTGGGCACATATACCCCTTTGTCGAAAACACGGGAGAAGAACATTTGAGATGAGAAAAGTTGCGTGAAAAATCATGGCAATATTACGATATCACAACAATGCGTGGATGGATCTAAATAAATCTAAATGCATTCGAGAGAAAAAAATAACATTACATCGCAAAAATGTCGTCAAATTTGTTATAACTCGACGCCTTTGCGCGTGAAGTCGATTTAGAGTTTGAATATAACGGTTTTCAGGCCACCTTACTGTATAGAGACCTCGGCAAAGTTAAAAACTTTCTTTTTATACTTGGCGTCAAGACGCTGCCGCGTCTCTTGATATACTTGCACGGTGAGCGCATTAATATGACTCACCCCATAAGCTGGTGAAGAAATTTTCCAACTTATTTTATACGTTGCGAGAAATCTAAACAAATAACCATCTGTTTACCGATGCACGAAGTTCCGCAATTTCACGACTCCGTGGCATGACTAACCGAGGTCATATTTGAGCACGTTATATAATCATTTATGGCTTTGCGGAAATGCATAAAATGTTACGTAAAACTTCGAGCCCGCTATTGTCACCGTGTCTAAGCTGATGAAAAAAACGAACTGACAATTGTATATATGTAAATTAATAGATGTTCGAAAAACTCGAAATTTTATACATTTGGAATGGCTCAATCTGGTTTCTCCAAATTCAATAGCAAACAGTACTGCATCATGGTCTATTTATGTACAAAGATAGGGACAGATCAGTGAAAAATTGTACGAGTTAAGCTGTTAATACAATTTTTTTAGATTTTATGAAATTCAAAAAAAATGTCAGTGTGATAAAAAACGTCATCGATAAAGGGCTAATACCGATTGATTTCTGCACCAAACTATAGCTTGGAAGTGCAAACGAGTTGCACAAGTTAAGCTGTTAACAGCTTAACTCGTGCAATTTTCCACCAATCTGTCCGTAACTTTCTACATAAATAGACTATGATGGAATACTGTTTGCTTCTGAATTTGGAGATTGAGCCTTCGAATTTGAGATTTCGAACATCTATTAATTTACATGTACACAATTGTCATTTCGTATTTTTTCATCAGCTTATAGACAGTGACAATAGCGAGCTCGAAGTTTTACGTAACATTTTATGCATTTCCGCAAAGCCATAAATGATTATATAACGTGCTTGAATATGACCTCGGTTAGTCATGCCACAAAGTCGTGAAATTCCGGAACTTTGTGCATCGGTAAACAGATGGTTGTTTATTTAGATTTTTCGCAGAGTATAAAATAAATTGGAAAATTTCTCCACCAGCTTATGGGGTGGGTCATATTAACGCACTAACCGTGGAAGTGTATCTGCTTTTACTATAATGGGTACAATGTCATTGGGGCCGAATTTCTAGAGAAGCGATGAAACGGTTGCGATTTTATGAAATTTCAAAGGATTCTATAAGTTCGCCCCTTATAATGCATGTATGGAAAAAAGTTGCAAGTTACTTCGTTGAAGTTTCACGTCATGCTGAAAGGTTCCAATGTGCAATTTCGGAGTCACATAGGTACAAATCTTCACCTCTATACACACACACACACATACAAAAAGACATCCATTCTTTCACTTTTCAATGATTGGAACATTTTGAACACAATATCACTAAAAGCACGATTTTAAAAAAATGGTAGGAAAGCCTCTATGAGGAACAATATCTTTCTCAATTTTGGCTTCCGCACATTGGAAGCTTTCAGCAAGGCGTGAAACTTCAACGAAGCAACTTGTAACTTCTTTCCCTACATGAATTGTAAGGGGCGAACTTATAGAATCCTTTGAAATTTCCTAAAATCGCAACCGTTCCACCGCTTCTCTAGAAATTCGACCCCAATGATATTTTACCCATTGTAGTAAAATTAGATATAATTGCACGGTGAGCGCATTAATATGACCCACCCCATAAGCTGCTAAAGACATTTTCCAATCTATTTTATAGTTTACGAAAAATCTGAACAAACAACTATTTGTTTACCGATTCACAAATTTCCGGAATTTCACGACTCTGTGGCATGACTAACCGAGGTCATATTCAAGCACGTCACATAATCATTTATGGCTTTGCGGAAATGCATAAAATGTTACGTAAAACTTCGAGCTTGCTATTGTCACCGTGTCTAAGCTGATGAAAAAATACGATATGACAATTGTCTACATGTAAATTAATAGATGTTCGAAAAACTCGGAATTGCATACGTGTGGAACGGCTCCATCTGTTTTCTCCAAATTCAGTAGCAAACAGTATTCCATCATAGTCTATTTATGTAGAAAGTTACGGACAGATTGGTGGAAAATTGCACGAGTTAAGCTGTTAACACTTTAACTTGTGCAACTCGTTTGCACTTCCAAGCTATAGTTTGGTGCAGAAATCAATCGGTATTAGCCCTTTATCGATGACGTTTTTTATCACACTTGACAATTTTTTTGAATTTCATAAAAACAATAAAAATTGTATTCACAGCTTAACTCGTACAATTTTTCCCTGATCTGTCCCTATCTTTCTACATAAATAGACTATGATGGAATACTGTTTGCTATTGAATTTGGAGAAACCAGATCGAGCCGTTTCAAATGTATAAAATTTCGAATTTTTCGAACATCTATTAATTTACATATACACAATTGTTATTTCGTTCTTTTTCATCAGCTTAGACACGGTGACCTACCAATTTAAAAAAATCGTGCTTTTAGTGATATTGTGTTCAAAATGTTCGAATCATTGGAAAGTGAAAGGATTGATGTCCTTTTGTGTGTGTGTGTGTGTCTGTATATATATAGAGAGGTGAAGATTTCTGCCTATGTAGCTCCGAAATTGTTTACACTTTCAAGCTGTAGTTTGGTGCAGAAGTCAATCAGTAATAGCCCTTTGTCAATTACGTGTTTTATCACACTTGACAATTTTTTTTAATTTCATAAAATCTATAAATATTGTATTAACAGCTTAACTCGTGCAATTTTCCACCGATCTGTCGGTAACTTTGTACATAAATAGACTATGATGGAATACTGTTTAGTATTGAATTAGGAGAAAACAGATTGAGCCGTTCCAAACGTATAAAATTTCGAGTTTTTTGAACATCTATTAATTTACATATACACAATTGTCATTTCGTTTTTTTCATCAGCTTAGACACGGTAACAATAGCGAGCTCGAAGTTTTACGTAACATTTTATGCATTTCCGCAAAGCCATAAATGATTATATAACGTGCTCAAATATGACCTCGGTGAGTCATGCCCCGGAGTCGAGAAATTCCGGAACTTTGTGCATCGGTAAACAGATGGTTATTTGTTTAGATTTCTCGCAAAGTATAATATAAATTGGAACATTTCTTCACCAGCTTATGGGATGAGTCATATTAATGCGCTCACCGTGCAAGTATATTTACTTTTACTATAATGGGTAACATGTCATTGAGGTCGACTTTCCAGAGAAGCGATGGAACGGTTGCGATTTTATTAAATTTCAAAGGATTCTATAAGTTCGCCCTTGCAATGCATGTAGAGAAAAAAGTTACAAGTTACTTTGTAGATGAAATTTGTATTTCCCGCGATAGTTCGGCTCGACATAGGTGTCAGCGCGAACCTACCAGCGACAGCGCCACCTTTTCTCTTATGCGAAAAGGGACTCAACTACTTATAGTTTTTGTCCTTTCCGTATAGAATTTCACTGATACACAAACTGTAATATGTAATCTTGTATGTAACAATATATTTTCACGAGAATCCATTAAATAAACATTATTAAAACAATATACTTCGTTGAAGTTTCACGTCAAGCTGAGAGCTTCCAATGTGCGGAAGCTAAAATTGAGAAAGATATTGTTCCTCATAGAGGCTTTGCTACCATTTTAAAGAAATCGTGCTTTTAGTGATATTGTGTTCGAAATGTTCCAATCATTGATAAATGAAAGGATGGATGGATGTGTGTGTGTGTGTGTGTAGAGGTGAAGATTTGTACCTCTGTAACTCCGAAACTGTTTGCACTTCCAAGCTGTTGTTTGATGCAGAAATCAATCAGTATTAGCCCTTTGTCGACTACGTTTTTTATCACACTTGAAAATTTTTTTGAATTTCATAAAATCTATAAAAATTGTATTAAGGGGTGAGATGCAGTTGGTGGCCTTGGGTCCCCATGGCAGGTCTTCAATCAAAACAGCAACGAAAGCTTCAATCACCTAGTTTGGAAAAATTTATAACTCAAAAACTATGAGCTTTAGAAAGATTTTATAGAGAATACTTTCGTTTCGAAATTGCCCAAAATATTAAAAAAAATAAATTCACCCCGAAAAACTATAATTTTATGGAAAATTGTTTAAACGAATGGCCATAAACAATTGCATACTCGACTTTTCGGCAAAAAATCGTGATATTCGAATTCAGTGGATAAAAATACATTAAGAAAGTTTAGCTTCATGCGTCGCGCTCAAAATTGTACAAAAATATACATCGAAAGACTTTAAATGCGTTTTTCTCAAAACTATGTTTTTCAAGTCGGTGACCACTATACATCTACAACCACTCGATGGATTTTAATGAAATTTTTACCGCTTATTAATACCATTAAAAACTAGTCCTCGATCGTAGGTTTTCAACTTTTGTTGAATATTACGATTTTTTTAAAACAATAAACGAGTGATTTTTTGGTCGAAAATCGAGAGTTTTGTGTCAAAAGCCGCCATTTTGTTAATGTTAAAAAAAAAGGCTGCGATTAAGGACTAGATTTATTATTATACTAATGATTTTTATTTGGTTTTTTGATATCAGATGATCCAGTAATATTTCATGATGGTCACCGTGAAGCGTTACTTGGAAAAGGGGGTCCACAAAGATAGCGATATTTTTATAAATAATTAATTTTTTTGTTTGTAATTTTGCCAAAGTCAAGCTGAAATATGATATTAAAACTCTGTGTAACCAGTTTTACGAAATGAACTTAATTAATATAAGAAAAAAAATTATTGAAAACACTCCTTTTTTCGCTCCCCTTACTGCATCTCACCCTTTAATGCAATTTTTATAGATTTTATGAAAGTCAAAAAAATTGTCAAGTGTGATAAAAAACGTAGTCGACAAAGGGCTAATACTGATTGATTTCTGCACCAAACTACAGCTTGGAAGTGCAAACAATTTCGGAGTTACAGAGGCACAAATCTTCACCTCTATACACACACACACACACACACACATCCTTTCATTTTTCAATGCTTGGAACATTTCGAACACAATATCATTAAAAGCACGATATGTTTGAAATTGTAGCAAAGCCTCTATGAGGAACAATATCTTTCTCAATTTTGGCTTCCGCAAATTGGAAGCAGTCAGCATGGCGTGAAACTTCAACGAAGCTACTTGCAACTTCTTTCACTGCATAAATTGTAACGGGAAAACTTATAGATTCCTTTGAAGTTTCATAAAATCGCAACCGTTCCATCGCTTCTCTACAAATTCGACCCCAATGACATTTTACCCATCATAGTAGAAGTAGATATACTTGCACGGGGTGCGCATTAATATGACCCACCCCATAAGCTGGGAAGAATTTTTCCAATTTATTTTATACTTTGCGAAAAATCTAAACAAACAACCATCTGTTTAGTGATGCACAAAGTTGCGGAATTTCACGACTCCGTGGCGTGACTAACCGAGGTCATATTTAGGAACGTTATATAATCATTTATGGCTTTGCGGAAATGCATAAAATGTTACGTAAAACTTCGAGCTCGCTATTGTCACCGTTTCTAAGCTGATGAAAAAATACGAAATGACAATTGTGTATATGTAAATTGATAGATATTCGAAAATCTCGAAATTCTGTACGTTTGGACCGGCTCAATCTGTTTCCTCCAAATTCAGTAGCAAACAGTATTCCATCATAATCTATTTATGTAGAAAGTTAGGGACAGATTGGTGGAAAATTGCACGAGTTAAGCTGTTAATACTATTTTTATAGATTTTATGAAATTCAAAAAAATTGTCGATTGTGATAAAAAATGTAGTCGATAAAGGGCTAATACTGATTAATTTCTGTACTAAACTACGGCTTGGAAGTGCAAACAATTTCGGAGTTACAGGGGTACAAATCTTCACATCTATACACGCACACACGCACACACACACACACACACACACACACACACACACACACACACACACACACACACGCGCGCGCGCACACGTGAATGAGAGTCTTGCAGATTAACTTCAACCACTGTGAGGTAGCACAGGATCTGCTTACGCAAACTGTGCGGGACGAGAAAATAGACGTGGCGATAATCGCAGAGCCATACAGAAACCTTGACGATTCATCCTGGGAAGTGGATTCAATAGGCAAAGCCGCCATTTGGTCTTGCTCTAAGTACCCCTTCCAGGAGACCATGATGAGACAAGAAATTGGCTTTGTTAGGGCAAAAATCAACGGGGTCTACATCTATAGCTGTTACACTCCACCAAGCATGACGCAAAATGAGTTCGAGGATACACTAGACCGGCTAGTTGACGACGCTAGAGACCGAAACCCACTAGCGGTGGTGGGTGACTTTAACGCATGGGCTGTGGACTGGGGCAGTAGGCGAACGGGACCGAGAGGGCATGCCCTCCTGGAAACAATATCCGTACTGAACCTGGTCTTACTGAATGATGGCAAGTCACCCACCTTTGACAAAGGTGAGGCGAGCTCATTCATAGATATCACTATGGTCAGCGCCGGCCTTATGAAAGGAGACCCGCATTGGCAGGTTACTGATATATACATGCAGAGTGATCACCGTGCTATACCATGGAACATCTTAAGAGAACACAAACGACATCGTCGCCCAACACACAGAGCAAAGGTCAACGGCTGGAAAGCGAACGCGTTCGATGAAGATCTATTTCGACTAACCATGGAAAATGGCGATATCCTGGTTAACTCAGCAGAGGAAAAAGCTGAGGAATTAATACGCAGAGTGACGAACGCCTGCGATGCCACGATGCCAAGACGAGGGAAAGGTAATCCTCACCCGCCAGTCTACTGGTGGAACGACGAAATAAGCAGACTTCGAAAGGAAAGCAACCGGACGAGGCGGCTAGCTCAACGAGCCAAAGGCAGACCTGCTTACCCAGAATTAGAGAAGGTACACAAAAAATCACGCGCTAGACTCACCGAGGCAATTAAACGCAGCAAGCAGCAGACTTGGGTAGAGCTACAAAATGAAGTCAATAACGATCCATGGGGTAGACCGTACAAAGTCGCGATGACTCGACTGAAAAAGCAGTCAAGGCAAGAGCCAACCTGTCCAGACCAACTTAAGAACATAATCTTAACACTATTCCCAGAGCAACAACCTATTAACTATGAAGTCAATGACGAGGGCGGAGGCGCTATACCCCCCGTTACCCCGGAGGAATTGCTCCGCGCAAGCAAAAAGGTGGGAAATAAGAAAACACCGGGGATGGACGGCATCCCGAACGTTGCACTAAAAGCAGCCATCAGAGCGAATCCCGAGATGTTCGTGGACATGTACGATACATGCCTTAGAACAGGAGTATTCCCCGATCGCTGGAAGTGGCAGAAACTGGTTCTATTGCCAAAGGGGAAAAAACCACCCGAGGACCCTTCGTCATATCGCCCCCTGTGCATGCTCGATACGGCTGGGAAAATCTTGGAGCGAATAATCCACGACCGAATCGAAGCCGCCATTGGAAACTCTCTAGCAGACAACCAATACGGCTTTCGAAAGGCTCGGTCAACGCTGGACGCTATAGAAAGAGTAGTCAATACAGGAAGAAAGGCCATAGCAGGAAAACGATGGAAACGGGGACCCAAAAAATACTGCTTGCTAGTTGCACTTGATATAAAAAATGCATTCAACTCAGCAAAGTGGGACAAGATCTGTCTCGCACTGGATAGATTGAAGGTACCTACGTACCTAAAGAAAATGGTAAAAAGCTACCTTAGTGACCGATTCCTGAGGTATGACACAGAATATGGCCCCAAAGATTATCGAGTCACTGGCGGGGTGCCCCAGGGCTCGGTGCTTGGGCCCCTTCTGTGGAACATTATGTATGATGGGCTATTGAACTTGGAACTACCAGCAGAAGTCGAACTGACCGCTTTCGCGGATGATGCAATGGTAGCCATCGTAGCCAAACACCTGGACGAAATTCACCGGATCTTTGAGTACTCGTATGATCGGATCGAACGTTGGATGGAAACAGCCGGACTCAAATTGGCTGAACACAAGACGGAGGCCCTGCTAGTCACGAGCCGGAAAAAAGTAGAAACGATCAGCCTGACAGTAGGAGAACACGAAATCACCTCTCAACCGTACATTAAGTACCTGGGGGTAATACTAGATGCTAGACTTAGCTTCAAGCCACAAGTAATGCACGTCACGGAGAAGGCAGCCAAGGTTACCTCGGCACTGACCCGGCTCATGCCAAACATCGGCGGCCCGAGACAAGACAGAAGGAAACTACTGGCATCGGTGGCGACTTCTGTACTTACTTATGCGATTGCTATCTGGGCAGATGCCCTGAAGATCGTTGAGTGCTGTAACAAGATGACGACGGTGTACCGGCTCAGTGCTCTAAGGGTCGCTAGTGCATTTCGCACAATATCAACAGATGCTGTATGCGTGGTAGCGGGGATGACGCCTATACGAATACTATCTGAAGAAAGAAGAACCGTCTACGATCGGAGAAGCACAACGGCAGAGCACCGGGAGGTGCAACGAAGAGACGCCTACCAGCGAAGCATGAGGAAATGGCAAGAGGAATGGGACACGTCGACGAAGGGTAGATGGACCCACCGACTAATCCCGAAAGTTGATGTTTGGGTGAACCGTAACGAAGGCCAAGTAAACTACTACCTGACCCAAATGCTGTCAGGGCATGGATGTTTCCGAGCCTATCTCCATCGCTTTGGTCATGAAGGATCACCGGACTGCCATGCGCAGTGCGGAGTCCCAGAAGATGCCGAGCACGTGTTTTTTCAGTGCCCACGCTTCTCGAAGGAACGAACAGATTTGAACGAAATTCTGGAGAAACCGTCACACCGGAGAACCTGATTAAGAACATGTTGACGTCGGAGAGAAACTGGACTGCAACGAGTAACTTCGCGGCTGCAGTACTGAAAATACTGCGCCTCGAAGAACGGAAGAGAAATCGCCAAGCGGGAAACCCGCAACCTCGAGAATGACAACAGAGGAGAAGCTACGGCTAGACCACCCTCGCGAAGTAATGCTTCGCGGCGGTTCCGCGAGGGTTAAAAAAGTCAATGAGGAAAGAGGTTAGGTTTTAGTCGGTGCGAGTCCGACACACGGGTAAACAAACAACAACCCACGGTGAATTATGCATTTCCCCCTCTAAAAAACACACACACACACACACACACACACACACACACACACACACACACACACACACGCGCGCGCACGCACGCACGCACGCACGCACGCACGCACGCACACGCACACGCACACGCACACGCACACGCACACGCACACGCACACGCACACGCACACGCACACGCACACGCACACGCACACGCACACGCACACGCACACGCACACGCACACACACACACACACACACACACACACACACACACACACACAGACACACACACACACACAGACATCCACCCTTTCATTGTTCAATGATTGCAACACTTCGAACACAAGATCACTAAAAGCACCATTTTTTGAAATTGTAACAAAGTCTCCATGAGGAACAATATCTTTCTCAATTTTGGCTTCCGCACATTGGAAGCTCTCAGCATGGCGTGAAACTTCAACGAAGCAACCTGCAACTTTTTTTCGTACATGCATTGTAAGGGGCGAAATTATAGAATCCTTTGAAATTTCATAAAATCGCAACCGTTTCATCGCTTCTCTAGAAATTCGACCCCAATGACATTTTACCCATTATAGTAAAAGTAGATATACTTGCACGGTGAGCGCATTAATATGAACCACACCATAAGCTGTTGAAGAAATTTTCCAATTCATTTTATACTTTGCGAAAAATCTAAACAAACAACCATCTATTTACCGATGCACAAAGTTCCGGAATTTAACGACTTTGTGGCATGACTAACCGAGGTCATATTCAAGTCCGTTATATAACCATTTATAGCTTTGCAGAAATGCATAAAATGTTACGTAAAACTTCGAGCTTGCTATTGTCACCGCTTCTAAGCTGATGTAAAAATACGAAATGACAATTGTGTATATGTAAATTAATAGATGTTCGAAAAACTCGCAATTCTATACGTTTGGACCGGCTCAATCTGTTTTCTCCAAATTCAGTAGCAAACAGTATTCCATCATAGTCTATTTATGTAGAAAGTTAGGGA
Organism: Oxytorus armatus; assembly: GCA_958009045.1. Taxonomy (NCBI): domain Eukaryota; kingdom Metazoa; phylum Arthropoda; class Insecta; order Hymenoptera; family Ichneumonidae; genus Oxytorus; species Oxytorus armatus. The sequence continues at coordinate 4,462,813 of OY253748.1, read as the reverse complement.
CGGATTGGTGGAAAATTGCACGAGTTAAGCTGTTAAAAGCTTAACTCGTGCAACTCGTTTGCACTTCCAAGCTATAGTTTCGTGCAGAAATCAATCAGTATTAGCCCTTTATCGACTTCGTTTTTTATCACACTTGACAATTTTTTGAATTTCATAAAATCTATTAAAATTGCATTAACAGCTTAACTCGTGCAATTTGTCACTGATCTGTCCCTATCTTTCTACATAAATAGACTATGATGGAATACTGTTTGCTATTGAATTTGGAGAAATTCATTAGCTTACATACGGTGAAAATAGCGAGCTCGAAGTTTTACGTAACATTTTGTGCATTTCCGCAAAGCCATAAATAATTATGTAACGTGCTTAAATGTGACCTTGGTTAGTCGTGCCACAAAGTCGTGAAATTGCGGAACTTTGTGCGTCTTAAACTAAATGGTCGTTCGTTTAGATTTTTCGCAAAATCTTACTGCTCTAATAAAGATGCAGAGTTTGTTTGTTTGGTCGTCTATCTATTCGAACGCGCTAATCTCAGGAAATACTAATCCGATTTGAAAAATTCCTTTTGTATTAGATAACCCGCATCGCTGCATCTCCATGAGCAGGTGGAAGGACGGCTCATTCGACTTTTAAACTGCCCCTTACAGTATTATTGCACGGAGAGAGTGTGTGCTCTATTCGCAAAAAATGTTCCGATGGGGAAGGTCTTGTAAGATGCAAGCTTAATAATATGGGATGAGTGCACCATGACTCATAAAGCTCACGTACAGGCATTGGATAGAACTCTTAGGGACATAAGAAGCTCTCATAAAGTAATGGGTGGAGTTACTTAGTTATGTTTTCCGGCGATTTTAGGCAAACATTGCTGGAAATAGTTAGGGGAACTAGAACTGGCATTGTCAAGTCGTGCTTAAAATCTTACCCATTTTGGAACTCCGTTAAACGTCTAAAACATGAGGACTCATTCAGGTAGAGATAGCGCAGATTTCCCAAAAACAATCCGATTGATTGGTGACGGGAAAGTAACTGAATCTGACAGAAAAATTTCAATGGATAAAGAACTACGAGGACCATTTGAAAAGTTTCCGGCCTCATCGACATAAAGTAAAGGTGGAAACAAATTTCTTTCGCCGTCCGATAGATGGTCTTGACATATGTAAACCGTAAAAATTGCAAGGCATTTTGATCATTACTTTGTCTATGGCACTCTTCCAACGTTGTCAGCTGACATTGTCTGTCAACAATGGAGACAATTGAGTATCGCGCAGTGATAAAATTCCTTCATTTGAAAGGGGAAAAGACTCAGGAAATAAAAGATGAGTTACACTCTGTATACGATGAAGTTTCCCCTTTATTTACAATGGTCAAACATTGGGTGGCCGAGTACATACGTGGTCGTACGAGCAGTTTAGACGAGGACCGTTCCGGGCGCCCGAAAACCCCTACAACTGACGAAATGGTCGATTTAGTATTTAGTGCATCAAACTGGGATGGAAGATCGTCGATCGACTGTTAAGGATGATGCTGAGGCTCGTTGGATATCATCTAAACGGGTGCACAAGATTTTACATCAAGATCTGGATATGAGTAATTTATCCAGGCGCTGGGTGCCGCGCTTGTTGACGATCGACCGAAACCGTATACGAACGGACATTTCGCGCGAGTGTCTTAGCCTGTATCAACAAAATCCAGCGGAACTTTCGCGGCGAATGGTAACCGTCGATGAAGCCTGGGTATACCACCATACTCCTAAAACTAAACAACAGTCAATACAGTGGATTACTGTGGGGGAACTAACTCCGAAGAAGGCAAAGGTGCAGGACTATCTGCAGGAAAAGTGATGGCGACAGTTTTTTGGGATAGCCGTGGAATAATTCTCAACTTTACCCTTCATTCCTTAAACTGAAGTACGAGTGTGAAATGAATGCTGCAACCGTAGAAGAATAAAATTGAAATGATTCTGATTTTCGGTGAATATAGGCGGAATGTTGACGATGCAGAGCGTTTTCCAGATAATGTTCGCTCACGTTCTTTTTTTTACAAAGTTGTTCAATTCTTTATGTCCGATGGTAGTGTACAACCTAAAAAAAGAAAACGAAGAAACACTGTCACAGGAGAAGCTAATGAAATTGCTGTGCTAGCAGCTGTTCAACAAAACCCTCATGTAAGCACTCGGCAATTACATCGGGATTCCGGGATTTCTAGAGATAGTATTCTCAGAATATTGCATCGTCACAAGTATCACCCATACCACATCTCACTGCATCAGGAACTGCATGGCGATGATTTTCGTCTGCGAGTAAAATTTTGTGAATGGACAGTTCAGGAAATACAAATGAATCCCAATTTCTTCGTTAATGTACTATTTTCAGATGAGTCCACATTCACAAACCATAGTGCCGTTAATCGGCATAACATGCATTACTGGAGTGTGCAAAATCCCCACTGGTTACGACAAGTTGAACATCAACGTCCCTGATCGGTTAACGTTTGGTGTGGAATTGTAGGTAACAAACTCATTGGTCCTTATTTTATTGAATGTACTTTAAATGGAATGAAATATCAAAATTTCCTGGAATATGAACTACAACCTCTACTTGAGGATGTTGCGTTGCCCATTCGACAAATTATGTGGTTACAGCACGACGGTTGCCCAGCGCATTACTCAATAACGGTACGGGAAGTATTGAGCCGTGATTTCAATAGCCGATGGATCGGCAGAAGTGGCCCGATTAATTGTTCCGCTAGGTCGCCTGATTTGACATCGCCGGATTTTTTTCTGTGGGGTCATCTAAAAGTTATGGTTTTTCGACAAGCACCAACAACTCGTGAAAACATGATACATGCGCATAAGAAACGCTTGCGCTGAAATTCCGCAGATATGCCTCTCTCCTATGTACATTCATTCGAGAATAAATAAGTGTCTAGAAGTTCACGGTCACAATTTCGAACATTTAATCTAATTTATTGAACAGTGAGCGGCAAGGGGACACCTAAAATAAGCACCCCGATGGAACAAAAAACTACTACGTCCACGTCGTTGTTCTTGGGTAACGCTAAAAGTGGTTGTTAACTTATTGATAAACGAATACATGCTTTCGATTGCAGCGTCATGTGTGAGAAATCTTAATATTAACAATAAAGTCAAATCAATGGATTTTGTCATGGAAAACCAGGAAAAAATAGGGTTTTCCAATCACGATTTTGAAGCAACTTCCATTTGCACCACATTGGGGTAGGGATGGGGGGAGGGTGGATCGAGTTTTGTATCGCTGAATAACTTTTTCAAAAATTAATCATGTGATTTTTCTTTTTTCGATCCGATGTGTAATTTCTCGAGATATTCGCAAAAATCGGGTTTCTTGCGATTACAGCGCCATCTATCACGAATCGAAAAAAAATGTTTCAGATAAAAGTTACTTGTTACTAAAAAATGTATGTAGTATGTAGTGTAAGTTACTAAAAAATGGGGGTTCCCATTTACGATTTCAAAGTTGCCCCCACCCCCACTCGAGGTGGCGGGGGCGAGGGGTCGACTTTGATTACATTGGATGACCTCCTTCCAGGCGAACAAATTTTATTCAGAACTTTTTTTGATCCGATGCGTAGTTTTCGAAATATTTCAATGTCTTCAGATAAATCGGCCACACGGTATACGCCGCATCTAGCTCCCAGCGACTTTTTCCCCGGTGGAAAACGCTATAAATCAGTATTTTTCAGGTTTGGACAATTATTTTTTGTCTGATGGTTTAAAAGGAAACGTTGGACTAAATGTATCGAGTTGCAGGTATTCTACGTGGAGAAATAAATTTTGTTTTGCTTCGAAATAGGTTTTTCTTAAAAAGGCTGGAAACTTTTCAAATAGCTCTCGTAGGTGAAATCGTCACCAACATTGAAGAGCTGGTCTCTAAAGTATATCTGGATGTGGTCCATATTGAGCGAAAAGATTGTCAGTGGATGTGTTAGAGATCAATTTTAGCCGCTAAAAACAATACTGTTGACGCAATTGATGACAACATAGAAATCTTAGACCACCAAATTTGTATAACGGAACCACACTCTAAGTCTAATTTCTCCGAAATAATGGAATAGTTGCTATAATTTATACTGGATCAGCAGTTGGGCATCCTCGCATTCCAATGATTCCTACTGATTTACCCTTTAGTTTCAAAAGAATACAATCTCCCGTTAAGGTATCATTTGCAGTCACTATAAATGAAGAGCAGGGACAAACTTTTCAGTATGTCGGGATCGACTTAACAGAAGACTGTTTTTCCCATGGACAACTATATGTTGCGTTATCTAGATCAGGTTGCCGAAAAATTCAGTACATACCGCAAGGAGAAAAAACTAAAAATATCATTTACGCTGAAGTACTGTACATTTTGTGTAAATAGTAAAAAATATACCGTATTCGTAAAAAAGTACATAATCTAATTTTTAATTTCTTATTATATAGACCTTAAACTGAAGACTCTCTCTATCAAGCCGGTTTATTTTTTAGTCTTTGATCATTTTATTTTTCCACACGACTTCCGGATGGTATTTACAGCTAATGAGATGCACTTGGTTATGTACTCATAATGCGTATGAAACAGATATATAATCCAAATTTAACTCGGATGAAACCGCGGTGCACAGCTAGTATAAAATAACTTGGAAAATCTCTTCAACAGAATATTTGGTGGTTCACATTAATGCGCTGACCGTGCAGGTATATTTACTTTTATTATAATGGTTCAAATGTCACTGAAAGGTTATTGGGGTCCAGTTTTGAGAGAATCGATTCTATAAGTTCGCCATTTACAATTCATGTGAAGAAAAAGGTAGCAAGTTGCTTCTTCGAAATTTCATGCAATGCTGGAAGCTTCCTATGTGCGGGAGCCAAAATTGAAACAGATATCGTTCCTGATAGAAGCTTTGCTTTTATTTTTTTTAAATCGTGTTTTCAGTGACATTATGTTCAAAATGTTCCCATCGTCGTAAAATCACGTTTAGCAAAATATCAGGATGGATGTGTGTATGCGTGTTTGCATAGAGTAGAAGCTTTGAAACCTTTGTAATTCCGAAATGTTTCGAGCTTTCAAGCTAAAGTTTGGTGCAGAAGTCAATCAGTAATAGCCCTTTGTCGACTACGATTTTTATTATATTTGACAATTATTTTTAATTTCATTAAATCTATAAAAAGTGTATTAACTGCTTAACTCGTGCAATTTTCCACCGATCGGTCCGAAGCTTTCTATGCAAATTGAATTTGATCAAATACTGTTCGCTATAGAATTTCGAGTTTTTTGAACATTCATTAATTGACATATTCACAGTTGTCATTTAGTTTTTTTCATCAACTTAGACATGGCGACAATAGCGAGCTCGAAGTTTTACGTAACATTTTATGCATTTCCGCAAAGCCATAAATGATTATATAACGTGCTTAAATATGACCTCGGTTAGTCATGCCACAAAGTCGTGAAATTCCAGAACTGTGCTCGTCGGGGAACAGTTGGTGGTTCGTTTAAATTTTTCGCAAAATATAAACAAATTGGAAAGTTTCTTTAACAGGATATTTGGTGGGTCATATTAGTGCGCTGATCGTGCATTGCAACTGCTTTTCATAAAAGCGTAAAATGTCATTGAAAGGTCATTGGGGTCGAATTTCGTGAGAATCGATGGAATGGTTGTGATTTTATTAGTTTCCAAAGGATTCTATAAGTTCGCCATTTACAATTCATGTAGGGAAAAAAGGCGCCTGTCGAAACTTGCAGGTTGATTCCTTGAAATTTCTCACAATCCTCAATACTTTCTATGTGAGGAAACCGAAATTGAGAAAGATATAGTTCCTTATAGAGGAATGAGAGAAAGGTAAATATATATATACATGTATTTGGAGCATTACAGGTCAATGCAAGAATTATATGCATATCATGTATTTATTTATTAAATTAAGTGCATATTTTGGAGTGTGCCATGAAACAATTATTCTTCACACTAAATTTTAGATTTTTTTTTAGTAAATTGAATCCGTCGTTATCAACGAAAATAAATGTTATATTAAATTTCTGGAGCAATATCGATTTTTCTGATATTTTTATGTTTTATTTTGTCGATAACGTTTTATATATCAAAAGTCATTTCACGACAGAAAAATAATCGAGCAAGGGCCATCATTATTCGACTAAAAAATTGCCCAAACGCATATGGTATTCAAAACTGTTAATATTTATTATCATTGTGTCATAAAGCTGTTTTGAATTACTTAATCATTTCTTATAGCCAAGAATTTACTTAAAAAGTGTCACAAAATCAATAATGTCCAATACTGTGCTGATTTAATACTTTTGTTGATATACGAACGACTTTCCGAAAATCGTTTGAAAGTTGGTGTCAAATATTTTTTCATGTCGCCCTAGAAAATATTAAAAGAACAGAAAATGAAAATGCTGAGGACTTCTTGGTTTGGTTTGAAATTCCCCGTATTCGCCAAATGTGAGATAAAATTCGATACACACCGCCCTGAGTCCGGAATAAAAGTTATAAATACATTAATAATAATAATTCCCCTTCTATAGGTAGACGAAATTGCCCCTTCGTACTTATTTTTCATGTCTAGGTTATTGGCACCAGTGTACAAATTATTTCTGTTCACTGTCGGCTCATTTGACTACATGTCGGGCTTGAGTGAGAAATGAATTCACGAATGTGTTCAACGCGTTAAGAAAACTATGAGAAAAATTAGTTCCATATCCTTAAAAAATCTTTGGAAGGAATGTATCGTATCGATTTAATAAATCTTTCCTCATATCTCTTCTAATATAAAAAAAAAGAAATCCATTTATGCCTTAGCCAGAAGTGCAAAGTATGTATCACAGAATTCTACTGGAAATGCTGGATGAAACGTTGGCGTGCATGGTTAAGGGGATATTACCGTCTAGAAGCTTGTTTTTAATGTAATTTTTAGGAATTAATTTTGCGAAAACTATCAGGCCTACAGTGCCGCGGTTTTTGACGCATAATAAGACATGTTTCAACTAACAACACAAATTTTTATGAAATATTTTATTGAAATCTATACAAGTTATGCGCTATTATGCAGGTCGTGGCGTGAGACGCTCGTCCAATCGGGCGCACATGTTGTAGCGGTTCTAGTCGTCTGAAACAAAAGAACACATTTTTTTTTAATCCATATGAATGTAGTTATCGTCTACTAGAGCTAAGAAAATGCAAAAAATCGAATTTTTGAAGTTTCTAGACGGTAATACCCCCTTAAGAAGAGTAAGTCCGGGAATATATAGAGGGCGCCGCGCCTGTACTTACTGAGGGAACCCTAAAACATCGTTAGAGAGCGGACCAGTGCCCTTGGTCGTCAAGAACAGATAGAAATTTTGGCTTATAGTTGGGCTTGGGGTGATCCTGACCCCTAGTGCCTATGGAGGGCTTAAAAAATCGTGTTTTCAGTGACATTGTGTTCAAAATGTTCGAATCATAGTAATATCACGTTTCGCAAAATATAAGGTTGGATGTGAGTATGTGTGTTTGCATAGAGTAGAAACTTTGAAACCTCTGTAATTCCGAAATGGTTTGAGCTTTCAGGCTGAAGTTTGGTGCAGAAGTCAATCCGTAATAGCCCTTTGTTGACTACTTTTTTTTATCACACTTGACAAGGTTTTTGAATTTCATGTAATTTATAAAAATTGTATTGACAGCTTAAGTCGTGCAATTTTCCACCGATCTGTCGGTACCTTTGTACATAAATAGACTATGATAGAATACTGTTTGCTATTGAATTTGGAGAAAACAGATTGAGCCGTTCCAAACGTATAGAATTTAGAGTTTTTTGAACATCTATTAATTTACATATACACAATTGTCATTTCGTTTTTTTCATCAGCTTAGACACGGTGACAATAGCGAGCTCGAAGTTTTACGTAACATTTTATGCATTTCCGCAAAGCCATAAATGATTATATAACGTGCTTGAATATGACCTCGGTTAGTCATGCCACAAAGTCGTGAAATTCCGGAACTATGTGCATCGGTAAACAGATGGGTGTTTATTTAGATTTTTCTCAGAGTATAAGATAAATTAAAAAATTTCTTCAACAGCTTATGGGGTGGGTCATATTAACGCACTAACCGTGCAAGTGTATCGACTTTTACTATAATGGGTAAAATGTCATTGGGGCCGAATTTCTAGAGAAGCGATGAAACGGTTGCGATTTTATGAAATTTCAAAGGATTCTATAAGTTTGCCCCTTATAATGCATGTATGGGAAAAAGTTGCAAGTTGCTTCGTTGAAGTTTCACGCCATGATGAAAGCTTCCAATGTGCGGAAGCCAACATTGAGAAAGATATTGTTCCTCATGGAGGCTTTGTTACCATTTCAAAAAAATCATGCTTTTAGTGATATTGTGTTCGAAATGTTCGAATCATTGGAAAATGAACGGATTGATGCCTGTGTGTGTGTGTGTGTGTGTGTGTGTGTGTGTGTGTGTATAGAGGTGAAGATTTGTACCTCTGTAACTCCTAAATTGTTTACACTTTCACGCTGTAGTTTGGTGCGGAAATCAATCAGTATTAGCCCTTTGTCGACTATGTTTTTTATCACACTTGATAATTTTTTTGAATTTCATGAAATCTATAATAATTGCATTAAGGGGTGAGATGCAGTCAGGGGCGCGAAAAAAGGAGTTTTTTCAATAATTTTTTTTCTTATATTAATTAAGTTAATTTCGTAAAACTGGTTACACAGAGTTTTAATATCATATTTCAGCTTGATTTTGGCAAAATTACAAAAAAAAAAAAATTAATTATTTATAAAAATATCGCTATCTTTGTGGACCCCATTTTCCAAGTAGCGCTTCGCGGTGACCATCATGAAATATTACTGGATCATCTGATATGAAAAAAACCAAATAAAAATCATTAGTTTAATAATAAATCTAGTCCTTAATCGCAGCCTTTTTTTTTTTGAACCTTAACAAAGTGGCGGCTTTTAACAGAAAATTCTCGATTTTCGACCAAAAAATCACTCGTTTATTGTTTTAAAAAAATAGTAATATTCAACAAAAATTGAAAACCTACGATCGAGGACTAGTTTTTAATGGTATTAATAAGCAGTAAAAATTTCATCAAAATCCATCCAGTGATTGTTGAATTATAGTGGTCACCGACTTGAAAAACATAGTTTCGAGAAAATTGCATTTAAAGTTTTTCGATGTATATTTTTGTACAATTTTGAGCTCGATGGATGAAGCTGAACTTCTTTAATGTATTTTTATCCACTGAATTCGAATATCACAATTTTTTGCCGGAAAGTCGAGCATGCAATTGTTTATAGCCATTTGTTTAAACAATTTTTCAAAAAATTATAGATTTGCAGGGCGAATTAATTTTTTTTTTATATTTTGGGCAATTTCGATACGAAAATATTCTCTATAAAATCTTGCTAAAGCTCATAGTATTTGAGTTATAAATTTTTCCAAACTAGGTGATTGAAGCTTTCGTTACTGTTTTGATTGAAGCCCTGCAATGGGGACCCGAGGCCGCCAACTGCAGCACACCCCTTAATACAATTTTTATAGATTTTATGAAATTCAAAAAAATTTTCAAGTGTGATAAAAAACGTAGTCGACAAAGGGCCAATACTGATTGATTTCTGCACCAAATTACAGCTTGGAAGTGCAAACAATTTCGGAGTTACAGAGGTACAAATCTTCACCTCAATACACACACGCACACATCCATTCTTTCATTTTTCAATGATTGGAACATTTCGAACACAATATCACTAAAAGCACGATTTTTTTAAAACGGTAGCAAAGCCTCTATGAGGAACAATAACTTTCTCAATTTTGGCTTCCGCACATTGGAAGCTTTCAGCATGACGTGCAACTTTAACGAAGTAACTTGTAGGTTTTTTCCCTCCAGGCATTGCCAGGGCGAACTTATCCTTTGATATTTAATAAAATCGCAACCGTTCCATCGCTTCTCTGGAAAGTCGACTCCAATGACATTTTACCCATTATAGTAAAAGTAAATATACTTGCACGGTGAGCGCATTAATATGACCCACCCTATAAGCTGGGAAGAAATTTTCCAATTTATTTTATACTCTGCGAAAAATCTAAACAAATAACCATCTGTTTACCGATGCACGAAGTTCCGGAATTTCACGACTCCGTGGCATGACTAACCGAGGTCATATTTGAGCACGTTATATAATCATTTATGGCTTTGCGGAAATGCATAAAATGTTACGTAAAACTTCGAGCTCGCTATTGTCACCGTGTCTAAGCTGATGAAAAAGAACGATATAACAATTATGTATATGTAAATTAATACATGTTCGAAAAACTCGAAATTCTATACATTTGGAATGGCTCAATCTGGTTTCTCCAAATTCAATAGCAAACAGTATTGCATCATAGTCTATTTATGTAGAAAGATAGGGACAGATCAGTGAAAAATTGTACGAGTTAAGCTGTTAATACAATTTTTATAGATTTTATGAAATTAAAAAAAATGTCAAGTGTGATAAAAAACGTCATCGATAAAGGGCTAATACTGGTTGATTTCTGCACCAAACTATACCTTGGAAGTGCAAACGAGTTGCACAAGTTAAGCTGTTAACAGCTTAACTCGTGCAATTTTCCACCAATCTGTCCGTAACTTTCTAGATAAATAGACTATGATGGAATACTGTTTGCTACTGAATTTGGAGAAAACAGATTGAGCCGTTCCAAACGTATGGATTTTCGAGTATTTCGAACATCTATTAATTTACATGTACACAATTGTCATTTCGTATTTTTTCATCAGCTTAGACACAGTGACAATAACGAGCTCGAAGTTTTACGTAACATTTTATGCATTTCCGCAAAGCCATAAATGATTATATAACGTGCTTGAATATGACCTCGGTTAGTCATGCCACAAAGTCGTGAAATTCCGGAACTTTGTGCATCGGTAAACAGATGGTTGTTTATTTAGATTTTTCGCAGAGTATAAAATAAATTGGAAAATCTCTTCACCAGCTTATGGGGTGGGTCATATTAACGCAGTAACTGTGCAAGTGTATCTACTTTTACTATAATGGGTAAAATGTCATTGGGGCCGAATTTCTAGAGAAACTATGAAACGGTTGCGATTTTATGAAATTTCAAAGGATTCTATAAGTTCGCCCCTTGTAATGCATGTATGGAAAAAAGTTGCAAGTTGCTTCGTTGAAGTTTCACGCCATGATGAAAGCTTCCAATGTGCGGAAGCCAACATTGAGAAAGATATTGTTCCTCATGGAGGCTTTATTACCATTTCAAAAAAATCATGCTTTTAGTGATATTGTGTTCAAAATGTTCGAATCATTGGAAAATGAATGGATGGATGCCTGTGTGTGTGTGTGTGTGTGTGTGTGTGTGTGTGTGTGTGTGTGTGTGTGTGTGTGTGTGTGTGTGTGTACAGGGGTGGAGATTTCTACCTCTGTAACGCCGCAATTGTTTGCAGTTTCAAGCTGTAGTTTGGTGCAGAAATCAATCAGTAGCCCTTTGTCGACTACGTTTCTTATCACACTTGAACATTTTTTTGAATTTCATAAAATCTATAAAAATTGTGTTATCAGCTTAACTCGTGCGATTTTTCACTGATCTATCCCTAACTTTCTACATAAATAAACTATGATGGAATACTGTTTGCTATTGAAATTAGAGAAAACAGATTGAGCCGTTCCAAACGTTTGGAAATTTTTGTTTTTCGAACATCTATTAATTTACATATACACAAATGTCATTTCGTTTTTTTTCATCAGCTTAAACACGGTGACAATAGCGAGCTCGAAGTTTTACGTAACATTTTATGCATTTCCGCAAACCCATAAATGATTATATAACGTTCTTATATATGACCTCGGTTAGTTACGCCACGGAGTCGTGAAATTCCGCAACTTTGTGCATCGCTAAACAAATGGTTGTTTGTTTAGATTTTTCGCAATGTATAAAATAAATTGGAAAATTTCTTCCCAGTTTATAGGGTGGGTCATATTAATGCGCTCACCGTGCAAGTATATCTACTTTTACTATAATGGGTAAAATGTCATTGGTGTCGAATTTGTAGGGAAGCGATGGAACGGTTGCGATTTTAAGAAATTTCACAGGATTCTATAAGTTCGCCCCTTACAATTTATGCGGGGAAAAAAGTTGCAGGTTGCAAGAAAATTGTCAATTGTGATAAAAAACGTAGATACAAAGGACTAATACTGAATCATTTCTGCACCAAACTACAGCTTGAAAGTGCAAACAATTTCGGAGTTACAGAGGTACAAATATTCACCTCTATACACACACACCCACACACACACACGCGCATCCATCCATCCTTTCATTTTCCAATAATTGGAACATTTCGAACACAATATCACTAAAAGCACGATTTTAAAAAAATGGTAGCAAAGCTTCTATGAGGAACAATAGTTTTCTCAATTTTGGATTCCGCACATTGCAAGCTTTCAGCATGACGTCAAACTTCAACGAAGTAACTTGTAACTTTTTTCCCTACAGGCATTGCAAGGGCGAACTTATAGAATCCTTTGAAATTTCCTAAAATCGCAACCGTTCCATCGCTTCTCTGGAAAGTCGACCCCAATGACATGTTACCCATTATAGTAAAAGTAAATATACATGCGTGGTGAGCGCATTAATATGACTCACCCCATAAGCTGGTGAAGAAATTTTCCAATTTATTTTATACTTTGCGCGAAATCTAAATAAATAACCATGTGTTTACTGATGCACGAAGTTCCGGAATTTCACGACTCCGTGGCATGACTAACGGAGGTCATATTTGAGCACGTTATACAATCATTTATGGCTTTGCGGAAATGCATAAAATGTTACGTAAAACTTCGAGCTCGCTATTGTCACCGTGTCTAAGCTGATGTAAAAATACGAAATGACAATTGTGCATATGTAAATTAATAGATGTTCGAAAAACTCGAAATTCTATAAGTTTGGAACGGCTCAATCTGTTTTCTCCGAATTCAGTACCAAACAGTATTCCATCATAGTCTATTTATGTAGAAAGTTAGGGACAGATTGGTGGAAAAATGCACGAGTTAAGCTGTTAATACTATTTTTATAGATTTTATGAAATTCAAAAAAATTGTCAAGTGTGATAAAAAATGTAGTCGATAAAGGGCTAATACTGATTAATTTCTGCACTAAACTACGGCCTGGAAGTGCAAACAATTTCGGAGTTACAGAGGTACAAATCTTCAGCTCTATATATATAAACACACACACACACACACACACACAGACATCCATCCTTTCATTGTTCAATTATTGCAACATTTCGAAAACAAGATCACTAAACGCACCATTTTTTTGAAATGGTAACAAAGCCTCCATGAGGAACAATATCTTTCTCAGTTTTGGCTTCCGCACATCGAAAGCTCTCAGCATGGCGTGAAACTTCAATGAAGCAACCTGCAACTTTTTTCCGTACATGCATTGTAATGGGCGAAATTATAGAATCCTTTGATATTTCATAAAATCGCAACCGTTCCATGGCTTCTCTAGAAATTCGACCCCAATGACATTTTACCCATTATTGTAAAAGTAGTTATACTTACACGGTGAGCGCATTAATATGACCCACACCATAAGCTGTTGAAGAAATTTTCCAATTAATTTTATACTTTGCGAAAAATCTAAACAAACAACCATCTATTTACCGATGCACAAAGTTCCGCAATTTAACGACTTTGTGGCATGACTAACCGAGGTCATATTCAAGCCTGTTATATAATCATTTATAGCTTTGCAGAAATGCGTAAAAATGTTACGTAAAACTTCGAGCTCGCTATTGTCACCGTGTCTAAGCTGATGAAAAAAACCAAATGACAATTGTGTATATGTAAATTAATAGACGTTCGAGAAACTCGAAATTCTTTACATTTGGAATGGCTTAATCTGGTTTCTCCAAATTCAATAGCAAACAGTATTGCATCATAGTTTATTTATGTAGAAAGATAGGGACAGATCAGTGAAAAATTGTACGAGTTAAGCTGTTAATACAATGTTTATAGATTTTATGAAATTCAAAAAAATTCTCAAGTGTGATAAAAAACGTCGTCGATAAAGGGCTAATACTGATTGATTTCTGCAACAAACTATAGCTTGGAAGTGGAAACGAGTTGCACAAGTTAAGCTGTTAGCAGCTTAACTCGTGCAATTTTCCACCAATCTGTCCGTAACTTTCTACATAAATAGACTATGATGGAATACTGTTTGCTACTGAATTTGGAGAAAACAGATCGAGCCGTTCCAAACGTATGGAATTTCGAGTTTTTCGAACATCTATTAATTTACATGTACACAATTGTCATTTCGTATTTTTTCTTCAGCTTAGACACAGTGACAATAGCGAGCTCAAAGTTTTACGTAACATTTTATGCATTTCCGCAAAGCCATAAATGATTATATAACGTGCTTGAATATGACCTCGGTTAGTCATGCCACAGAGTCGTGAAATTCCGGAACTTTATGCATCGGTAAACGGATGGTTGTTTATTTAGATTTTTCGCAGAGTATAAAATAAATTGGAAAATGTCTTCACCAGCTTATGGGGTGGGTCATATTAACGCACTAACCGTGCAAGTGTATCTACTTTTACTATAATGGGTAAAATGTCATTGGGGCCGAATTTCTAGAGAAGCGATGAAACGGTTGCGATTTTATGAAATTTCAAAGGATTCTCTAAGTTTGCCCCTTTTAATGCATGTATGAAAAAAGTTGCAAGTTGCTTCGTTGAAGTTTCACGCCATGATGAAAGCTTCCAATGTGCGGAAGCCAACACTGAGAAAGATATTGTTCCTCATGGAGGCTTTATTACCATTTTTTAAAAATTATGCTTTTAGTGATATTGTGTTCGAAATGTTCGATTCATTGGAAAATGAACGGGTGGATGCCTGTGTGTGTGTGTGTGTGTATAGGGGTGAAGATTTCTACCTCTGTAACTCCGCGATTGTTTGCAGTTTCAAGCTGTAGTTGGGTGCAAAAATCAATCAGAAATAGCCCTTTGTCGATTACGTTTCTTATCACTCTTGAAATTTTTTTTGAATTTCATAAAATCTATAAAAATTGTATGATCAGCTTATCTCGTGCAATTTTTTACTATATAAATAGACTATGATGGAATACTGTTTGCTATTGCATTTGGAGAAAACAGATTGAGCCATTCCAAACGTATAGAAATTTGAGTTTTTCGAACATCTATCAATTTACATATACACAATTGTCATTTCGTTTTTTTTTCATCAGCTTAGACACGGTGACAATAGCGAGCTCGAAGTTTTACGTAACATTTTATGCATTTCCGCAAAGCCATAAATGATTATATAACGTGCTTAAATATGACCTCGGTTAGTCACGCCACGGAATCGTGAAATTCCGCAACTTTGTGCATCGCTAAACAGATGGTTGTTTGTTTAGATTTTTCGCAAAGTATAAAATAAATTGGAAAATTTCTTCTCAGCTTATGGGGTGGGTCATATTAATGCGCTCACCGTGCAAATACATCTACTTTTACTATATTGGGTAAAATGTCATTAGGGTCAAATTTGTTGAGAAGCGATGGAACGATTGCGATTTTATGAAATTTCAAAGGACTTATAGAAATAAGTTCGCCCCTTACAATTTATACAGGGAAATAAGTTGCAACTTGCTTCGTTGAAGTTTCACGCCATGCTTAACGCTTCCAATGTGCGGAAGCCAAAATTGAGATAGATATTGTTCCTCATAGATGCTTTGCTACCATTTCAGACAAATCGTGCTTTTAATGATATTGGTTCGAAATGTTCGAAACATTGAAAAATGAAAGGATGGATGGATGGATGTGTGTGTGTGTGTGTGTGTGGCTGTGTATAGAGGTGAAGATTTGTACCTCTGTAACTCCGAAATTGTTTGCATTTCCAAGCCGTAGTTTGGTGCAGAAATCAATCAGTATTAGCCCTTTGCCGACTACGTTTTTTATCACACTCAACAATTTTTTTGAATTTCATGAAATCTATAAAAATTGCATTAAGGGGTGAGATACAATCAGGGGCGCGAAAAAAGGAGTTTTTTCAATAATTATTTTTCTTATATTATTTAAGTTCATTTCGTAAAACTGGTTACACACAGTTTTAATATCATATTTCAGCTTGACTTTGGCAAAATTACAAAAATAATTTAATTATTTATAAAAATATCGCTATCTTTGTGGACCCCCTTTTCCAAGTAGCGCTTCGCGTTGACCATCATGAAATTTTACTGCATCATCTGATATCAAAAAACCAAATAAAAATCATTAGTTTAATAATAAATCTAGTTCTTAATCGTAGCTATTTTTTTTTGAAAATTTACAAAATCGCGGGTTCTTAACAGAAAACTCTCGATTTTCGATAAAAAAATCACTCGTTTATTGTTTAAAAAAAATAGTAATATTCAAAAAAAATTGAAAACCTACGATCAAGGACTAGTTTGTAATGGTATTAATAAGCCGTAAAAATTTCATGAAAATCCATCGAGTGGTTGTTGAATTATAGTGGTCACCGAATTGAAAAACATAGTTTCGAGAAAAACGCATTTAAAGTTTTTCGATGTATATTTTTGTACAATTTTGAGCTCTATGGATGAAGCTAAACTTTTTAAATGTATTTTTATCCCCTGAATTCGAGTATCACAATTTTTTGCCGAAAACTCGAGCATTCAATTGTTTATAGCCATTTGTTTAAACAATTTTTCAAAAAATTATAGTTTTTCGGGGGAAGTATTTATTTTTTAATATTTTGGGCAATTTCGAAACGAAAGTATTCTCTATAAAATCTTGCTGAAGCTAATAGTTTTCGAGTTATACATTTTTCCAAACTAGCTGATTGAAGCTTTCGTTACTGTTTTAATTGAAGCCCTGCAATAGGGGCCTGAGGCCCCCAACTGCATCTCGCCCCTTAATACAATTTTTATAGATTTTTTGAAATTCAAAAAAGTTGTCAATTGTGATAAAGAACGTAGTCGACCAACCTGCACCAAACTATAGCTTGGAAGTGCAAACAATTTTGGAGTCACAGAGGTACAAATATTCACCTCTACACACACACGCACGCACGCACGCACACGCACGCACGCACGCACACACACACACACACACATCCTTTCATTTTTCAATGCTTGGAACATTTCGAACACAATATCATTAAAAGCACGATTTGTTTGAAATGGTAGCAAAGCCTCTATGAGCAACAATATCTTTCTCAATTTTAACTTCCGCACATTGGAAGCTTTCAGCATGGCGTGAAACTTCTACGAAGCAACCTGCACCTTTTTTCCTTGCATAAATTGTAAGGGGCGAACTTATAGAATCCTTTGAAATTTCATAAAATCACAACCGTTCCATCGCTTCTCTACAAATTTGACCCCAATGACATTTTACCCATTATAGTAAAAGTAGATATACTTACACGGTGAGCGCATTAATATGACCCACACCATAAGCTGTTGAAGAAATTTTCCAATTAATTTTATACTTTGCGAAAAATCTAAACAAACAACCATCTATTTACCGATGCACAAAGTTCCGCAATTTAAGGACTTTGTGGCATGACTAACCGAGGTCATATTCAAGCTCGTTATATAATCATTTATAGCTTTGCAGAAATGCATAAAATGTTACGTAAAACTTCGAGCTCGCTATTGTCACCGTGTCTAAGCTGATGAAAAAAACGAAATGACAATTGTGTATATGTAAATTAATAGACGTTCGAAAAACTCGAAATTTTTTACATTTGGAATGGCTCAATCTGGTTGCTCCAAATTCAATAGCAAACAGTATTGCATCATAGTCTATTTATGTAGAAAGATAGGGACAGATCAGTGAAAAATTGTACGAGTTAAGCTGTTAATGCAATGTTTATATAATACAAAAAAATTGTCAATTGTGATAAAGAACGTAGTCGACCAACCTGCACCAAACTATAGCTTGGAAGTGCAAACAATTTCCGAGTTACAGAGGTACAAATCTTCACCTCTACACACACACACACACACACACACACGCATGCACGCACGCAGGCACGCACGCACGCGCGCACGCATGCACGCACGCACGCACGCACGCACACACACACACACACATCCTTTCATTTTTCAATGCTTGGAACATTTCGAACACAATATCATTAAAAGCACGATTTGTTTGAAATGGTAGCAAAGCCTCTATGATCAACAATATCTTTCTCAATTTTAACTTCCGCACATTGGAAGCTTTCAGCATGGCGTGAAACTTCTACGAAGCAACTTGCACCTTTTTTCCCTGCATAAATTGTAAGGGGCGAACTTATAGAATCCTTTGAAATTTCATAAAATCACAACCGTTCCATCGCTTCGCTAAAAATTTGACCCCAATGACATTTTACCCATTATAGTAAAAGTAGATCTCCATTAAAAACTTAAAAAGTTAAAAATGGACGCCAAGTAGTCAAAAAATATGTCCAATCTAGAAACAAATAACTTACGACTTCAAAAATCGTTTTCTAATATCTAATAAAAAGTGAAAAGAAATAATGATTTCTTTTCACTTTGAAATGTCATAAATTAGCCAAGTAAACTACTACTCCTTCCGCTAATCAACCTGCCCCATTTTGTACGGTATGCGACAAAAGTCTACTGAAAATGCTGTACACAAACTTGGCGTGCATGGTTAAGACAAATAACCTCGGGAAGATCCAGGCCCGACGGGGGTGATTCCGGTGTTCTTTCCAGTCACACATCATACTCGTTTAGTGAGAAACCAATTTATTTAATGTTCCAACATATTTTTTTCTGGGATATGGTGATATATACGTTCAGTTTATATCACATTGGAACATCTAACCAAAATTGAACGTCTTGGAAATCGTACTATCACCAAAGAAATTAAAATTTGATCTCAAGAACCGATTATTCACTTTGCCATATCTATCAAAAGATTTATTATGGGAGAACGGGATAATGGCGAATACCTAAGAGCAGTGTTGAATATTTCCGATACAATTCAACTATTCGGATGTTTTCAAGTAGATAATGACGATTTACGAACTTTTTCTTGTATAATGTTAGCCCAAGCAGTCGGAATAAACGAATAATCAAATTTTGTTATTAGAAAAATAGAACGCAGTGGTCGCAATATTTTTGTTCGAAATCATTATGTAAAACGCTATTACACCGTAATATGAATAGAGTGAAACATTTTTTAAAGTATTCAGAATGACACATAAAACGTCTCGAAAAGGGTATTGTGCCTATGCCAACCTTACATGTACAACGCCATTCAATCCTTTCGTACCCCACTTCGATGATACCGCCGCGCCGATCCGACTCCCATTGCGTTCAACCGCCATGAAAGCTCGAATGACCCAGCTACGCCATTTCACGCTGTCCCTCAGTGTACCGAGATCACTTACGACGGTATTTCTCTCGTACTCGTAGCTGGACACGAGGTGGTTTCGATTGATGTTCACACAAATGACACGCGTTAGATCCGGTCCAATCTACTGCAGGCACAAAGAGGCGGCGGCTCCTTCGCCGACCTTATTGTTCTTAACCATGCACGCCAAGTTTTTGTACAGCATTTTCAGTAGACTTTTGTGGTATACCGTACAAAAGGGGGCAGGTTGATTGGCGGAAGGAGTAGTAGTTTACTTGGCTAATTTATGAAATGATTTCTTTTCACTTTTTATTAGATATTAGAAAACAATTTTTGAATTCGTAAGTTTTTTGTTTATAGATTGGACACATTTTTTGATTTCTCGGCGACCATTTTTAACTTTTCAAGTTTTTAATGGGGATCACATCTACCATTGATATAATGAAACTAGGCCTGAGTGTAGGAATTTTTCAATTGAAATTAATGCGCAGAAGATATACTCATTTACACAGTACCTCATCTTTACGCAGTAATAATTTACAGTTCATGAATGCAAACATCATTTCAGTTTGAACTTATCTTAAAGTTCAAACTGCCCCGATGAACTGAATTGGCTGTACGAAATCTCATTATCTTTTTAAGATAATTCTTTCGGGTCTGAGTGTAGGAATTTTTTAAATGACATTCATGCACAGAAGTTATACTCATTTACGCAGTACCTTATATTTACGCAGTAATAATTAACACTTCATAAATACAAACATTATTCCATTTTCAACTTATCTTAAAGTTCAAACTGCCCCGATGAACTGAAAATTGGCTTTGCAAAATCTCATTATCTTTTTAAGAAAATTCTTTCGGGTCCGAGTGTAGGAATTTTTAAATCGAAATTCATGCACAGAAGTTATACTCATTTACGCAGTAGCTTATCTTTACGCAGTAATAATTTACACTTCATGAATGCAAACATTAATCCATTTTCAACTTATCCGAAAGTTCAATCAGCCCCGATGAACTGAATTGACTATGCAAAAAATAATGTATTTTTATTATTCGTCAGGTGACACCGAATAAAGTTATTTTATTCCCAACCTCGTAAATTTAGTATTTATATATTTTATTAAGTGCATAATTTTCTCACCAGACAGCTGACATGTACTCGTTGGCTACACAAAATCAGCGCTGACAGAGACTCGTCTATGTCGTCTACGCAATTACAAGTATTATGCCCGTTATTGACTTCATTTCAAATGTAGCACGGAACTTTTTTTTTTTTAATAAAAAATCAACTAACGCACACGCGAAAACAAAAATAACCAAGGGTGCGATTCTGTAGCAGGCGCATCAGCATACCATCTGACGCCTTTCCGCTAGAATCTTACTTGCAATTGGCTGTCGCTCGCTAACGACACCGATAGTTGTCGGTAGAAAAGTACACAGCTGCCAACTCCACGTGCACTTTCTCTCTCTCTCTCTCCCTCTCTCCCATGATAGTGGCGTGTTACGTTCACAACTTACTCCGAGTGAAAGTGTTGTCAGCGTCGCTCGGTCAATTCTCTTACGCGCCCGAATATATCTTACTTGAGATTACAAACTCCACCACATCCGAATCCGTCCTATTCACCACGATGTACAGGCGACCGAAAGGACTCCTTATCAGTGATTTCATCAACGCATTTGCGAGATACTCGTTCGGGTATAAAAATATCATCATTTGTGGTGATCTAAATTGTAATCTGTGCTGCAACAACTTTGTAGCCACGGATCTGAGAAACCTTGTCGATTCACATGCGCTCCACATGGTCGAATGGGGGCCTACGTATCACACGGCTGTCACTGATTCTTGGCTGGACGTATTTATTATCGACAGCCTTAGGAAGTTAGCAGCGTATCATAAGTCGGATGCTCCGTTTATTGCTGGCCATGACTTGATTGAGATGTGGTACGAGTTTGACGTTAAACAACCTGTCAAAAGGACGATTACTCGCAGGAACACCCGGGTTTTGATGACACGTGCTTCAGGGAGACAGTGTCCGCAAATATTGCGACGCTCAACACGCTCGTACCCAGTCACTTCTCGTCTAGGGACGATTTGGACCAACTCACCGATTCGCTGAGTGACGCCGTAAAGTCTGCTCTTGATATCCATGCTCAGCTACAGACATTCGACGTCAACAAACCCTTTGCGCCGTGGCTTACCGGCAGCTTAAAATCCCGCATCAAGAAGAGGAATTCACTCTACAAACAAGCGAGGCGCTCAGGGAGTCTTCTCGGTCTCGCCATATTTAGGCAATTCAGGGATAACTTGACCACTGACTTAAGACGAGCCAAGGATGATTATCTAGCGCGAAGACTGTCTAGTCAAACTAACAGCGCAAATTTATGGAAAGAACTCGCCAAAATGGGGCTGACCAAACCAACACTGGCCTCTCCACTTGACTTCTTCACCACTGATGAGCTAAATACTTACTTTGCAGGGATATCCTGTCCCTTCCGGGATGTGACCGAGGGGAGCTCAACGAAATCATGGGCATGTTACCGCCCGGTCCGCATGTTTTTGAGTTCTCCCCGGTTACGGCCGAGGGGGTTGCAGCGCTTATTACCTCCACCACGTCTGCGTCTCATAATGTAGGACCCGATGGATTATCGCTTTTCTCGATACATAGAGCTTTTCCGGTGATACCTTTCACTATCGCATCTCTGTTCAACGAGTGTCTGAGGCTCTCATATTTCCCATCATCTTGGAAGCGCGCATTCATTCGTCCGCTCCTGAAATTAAACCCACCGCAGTCGGCGTCGGACACGCGTCCAATTGCGAATCTGTGCGAACTTTCCAAGATCCTTGAACGAGTGGTGCATAAACAAATAATTGAGTTTCTCACGAGGCACGATGTACTGGATGCGCGGCAATCAGGTTACAGGGTGGGATACAGCACACAAACGGCCTTGTTGCGAGTCTGCCATGACATAAGACGGGCTGTCGACGATAGGCGCCTCACGATCCTCGTCCTGTTTGACTTTAGCAAGGCCTTCGACACAGTTGTCCACTCCAAGCTACTCGCGAAGCTTCGCTTGATTGGTTTTTCGGATCAGGTGCTTAGTTGGGTGTTCGCCTACCTGGCTGATAGGCCGCAGGCGGTCAAAGACGAAAAAGGTGGCTGCTCACACTGGCTAAAGACTACCACCGGGGTACCTCAAGGGTTTGCTTTGGTCCCTTATTGTTCTCACTTTTTATCAACGATATCGGGAACAACTTGGTTTATGCGCAACATATGATCTTCGCCGATGATATGCAAATCTACCTGTCCTGCCCGCCCACCGAGCTAGGGGCAGGTATTGACAAAATTAAACATGACGTCAATGTAATAGCGGCGTACGTGCATGAAAATGGTCTTGCACTCAACCTGACCAAGACTAAAGTACTCATACTACTTGGAAATGCTTACTTAAACAATATCGCAGTCGAAGACTTGCCGCCTATCGTTATGAATGGAACTGCTCTCCCTTATGTAAATGAAGTACGAAATCTGGGAGTTATCATGACAGGTAACCTATCGTGGGGGAAACATATATCAGCCATATCGAAAAAAGTTCATTATTCATTGTACAAGATCAAATATCATCGAAATGCGCTTTCGGCTGAGTTAAAGGCTAGGCTGGTGACGACGCTCATTTTTCCGCACCTGGAGTCTGCTGCCTTGTTTACAACGACCTAAAGGGAAAGCAGAACACCAAACTCGAACGACTCCTCAATTGCTGCATCAGGTTCATCTTCAATCTGCGACGTGATGAACACATCACCCCGTTTCGTCGGAGACTGGGATGGCTCACTGTGAAATCCAGAAGACTATACTTCCAGGGTATTGCGACTTACAATATCCATCGCAACTGCTCACCCCCTTATCTGGCTGAACTATATTCTCGGCCTCCTCCTCCCCGACGTCCGGACCGTCGTGATAGACCTTACGACGTCGATATTCCTGCTCATCGCACCTCGATTTTCAGGAATTCGTTTGTCCTATCGGCAATGTATCTCTGGCACTCGCAGCCCAACGATATTATTACTTTTCCATAATTAAACACATTCAAAAATCGTCTGTGTACCCACCTCTTCGCTCTGGACGGGAGTGACGTGAGGCAGTGAGTTCGATCTTCAGAAAATTGCGGCATTGCGATCCTCACTCAACGGTACTTAATAGTGCATATAATTTTTATATTCGATTGCATCTAAGTAAGTACTTAAGCTTTGCGAGAAATGGGTGTTAGTGCTCTATAGTCTTCAGCTTGTATTGTATTGGACTAGTATGGATTTATGAGTGTTGAATTATGAAACCAAACAACGAAATTGTGATCTTCGCTCGATAAACCGCATAAGTATATGATAAGAACGGTATTTTTGTTCAGCTTTTTCAATTTTTGTATAACTTCTGTATAATTTGCATGTAATTTTTGTATCTTCTTTTGTTTGCCCCAAGGCGTTGCCAGGGCATAATAAAACTATCAATCAATCAATCTCTCGCACACTGCAACGGCCCGGACGCCGGCACCAACTGAACTGATGACGTAGAGCACGCACGCGCAACGAGACCGCGCAGCATCGTAGTGAAGAGAACCACGAGCTCGCATCGAACATAGGTGATATATATATCGTTTTTCTATAATTTCACGGGAGAAGAATTCTTGAGATGAGATTTGTATGAAAGAGCGTATAAGCTATATGCTTTACTGGGCACATATACCCCTTTGTCGAAAACACGGGAGAAGAACATTTGAGATGAGAAAAGTTGCGTGAAAAATCATGGCAATATTACGATATCACAACAATGCGTGCATGGATCTAAATAAATCTAAATGCATTCGAAAGAAAAAAATAACATTACATCGCAAAAATGTCGTCAATTTTGTTATAACTCGACGCCTTTGCGCGTGAAGTCGATTTAGAGTTTGAATATAACGGTTTTCAGGCCACCTTACTGTATAGAGACCTCGGCAAAGTTAAAAACTTTCTTTTTATACTTGGCGTCAAGACGCTGCCGCGTCTCTTGATATACTTGCACGGTGAGCGCATTAATATGACTCACCCCATAAGCTGGTGAAGAAATTTTCCAACTTATTTTATACGTTGCGAGAAATCTAAACAAATAACCATCTGTTTACCGATGCACGAAGTTCCGGAATTTCACGACTCCGTGGCATGACTAACCGAGGTCATATTTGAGCACGTTATATAATCATTTATGGCTTTGCGGAAATGCATAAAATGTTACGTAAAACTTCGAGCCCGCTATTGTCACCGTGTCTAAGCTAATGAAAAAAACGAACTGACAATTGTATATATGTAAATTAATAGATGTTCGAAAAACTCGAAATTTTATACATTTAGAATGGCTCAATCTGGTTTCTCCAAATTCAATAGCAAACAGTATTGC
Source organism: Oxytorus armatus (assembly GCA_958009045.1). Classification (NCBI taxonomy): domain Eukaryota; kingdom Metazoa; phylum Arthropoda; class Insecta; order Hymenoptera; family Ichneumonidae; genus Oxytorus; species Oxytorus armatus. Next base: position 4,437,955 of record OY253748.1, on the reverse strand, counting down.
ATCATAGTCTATTTATGTACAAAGATAGGGACAGATCAGTGAAAAATTGTACGAGTTAAGCTGTTAATACAATTTTTTTAGATTTTATGAAATTCAAAAAAAATGTCAAGTGTGATAAAAAACGTCATCGATAAAGGGCTAATACCGATTGATTTCTGCACCAAACTATAGCTTGGAAGTGCAAACGAGTTGCACAAGTTAAGCTGTTAACAGCTTAACTCGTGCAATTTTCCACCAATCTGTCCGTAACTTTCTACATAAATAGACTATGATGGAATACTGTTTGCTTCTGAATATGGAGATTGAGCCGTTCCAAATGTATGGAATTTCGAGTTTTTCGAACATCTATTAATTTACATGTACACAATTGTCATTTCGTATTTTTTCATCAGCTTATAGACAGTGACAATAGCGAGCTCGAAGTTTTACGTAACATTTTATGCATTTCCGCAAAGCCATAAATGATTATATAACGTGCTTGAATATGACCTCGGTTAGTCATGCCACAAAGTCGTGAAATTCCGGAACTTTGTGCATCGGTAAACAGATGGTTGTTTATTTAGATTTTTCGCAGAGTATAAAATAAATTGGAAAATTTCTCCACCAGCTTATGGGGTGGGTCATATTAACGCACTAACCGTGGAAGTGTATCTACTTTTACTATAATGGGTAAAATGTCATTGGGGTCGAATTTGTAGAGTAGCGATGGAACGGTTGCGATTTTATGAAATTTCAAAGAATTCTATAAGTTCGCCCCTTACAATTTATGCAGGGAAAAAAGTTGCAAGTTGCTTCGTTAAAGTTTTACGCCATGCTGAAAGCTTCCAATGTGCGGAAGCCAAAATTGAGAAATATATTGTTCCTCATAGAGGCTTTGCTACCATTTCAAACAAATCGTGCTTTTATTGATATTGTGTTCGAAATGTTCCAAGCATTGAAAAATTAAAGGATGGATGCTGTGTGTGTGTGTGTGTATGTGTGTATAGAGGTGAAGATTTGTACCTCTGTAACTCCGAAATTGTTTACACTTTCACGCTGTAGTTTGGTGCGGAAATCAATCAGTATTAGCCCTTTGTCGACTACGTTTTTTATCACACTTGACAATTTTTTTGAATTTCATGAAATCTATAAAAAATGCATTAAGGTGTGAGATGCAGTCAGGGGCGCGAAAAAAGGAGTTTTTTGAATAATTTTTTTTCTTATATTAATTAAGTTCATTTCGTAAAACTGGTTACACAGAATTTCAATATCATATTTCAGCTTGACTTTGGCAAAATTACAAAAAAAAAAATTAATTATCTATAAAAATATCGCTATCTTTGTGGACACCCTTTTCCAAGTAGCGCTTCGCGGTGACCATCATGAAATTTTGCTGGATCATGTGATATCAAAAAACCAAATAAAAATCATTAGTTTAATAATAAATATAGTCCTTAATCGTAGCCTTTTTTTTCGAACATTAACAAAATGGCGGCTTTTGACAGAAAACTCTCGATTTTTGACCACAAAATCACTCGTTTATTGTTTAAAACAAATAGTAATATTCAACAAAAATTGAAAACTTACGATCAAGAACTAGTTTCTAATGATATTAATAAGCAGTAAAAATGTCATCAAAATCCATCGAGTGGTTGTTGAATTATAGTGGTCACCGACTTGATAAACATAGTTTCGAGAAAAACGCATTTAAAGTTTTTCGATGTATATTTTTTACAATTTTGAGCTCGATGGATGAAGCTAAACTTTTTAAATGTATTTTTATCCACTGAATTCGAATATCACAATTTTTTGCCGAAAACTCGAGCATTCAATTGTTTATAGCCATTTGTTTAAACAATTTTTCAAAAAATTATAGTTTTTCGGGGGAATTATTTATTTTTTAATATTTTGGGCAATTTCGAAACGAAAGTATTCTCTATAAAATCTTGCTGAAGCTCATAGTTTACTTTCGTTACTGTTTTGATTGAAGCCCTATAATAGGGGCCTGAGGCCCCCAACTGCATCTCGCCCCTTAATACAATTTTTATAGATTTTATGAAGATCAAAAAAATTGTCAATTGTGATGAGGAACGTAGTCAACAAAGGGCTAATACTGATTGATTTCTGCACCAAACTACAGCTTGGAAGAGCAAACAATTTCGGAGTTACAGAGGTACAAATCTTCACCTCTACACACACACACACACACACACACACACACATCCATCCATCGTTTCATTTTTTAATGATTGGAACATTTCGAACACAATATCACTAAAAGCACGATTTTTTAAAAATGGTAGCAAAGCCTCTATGAGGAACAATATCTTTCTCAATTTTGGCTTCCGCACATTGGAAGCTTTCGACATGACGTGCAACTTCAACGAAGTAACTTGTAGGTTTTTTCCCTCCAGGCATTGCCAGGGCGAACTTATAGAATCCTTTGACATTTAATAAAATCGCAACCGTCCCATCGCTTCTCTGGAAAGTCGACTTCAATGACATTTTACCCATTATAGTAAAAATAAAAATACTTGCGCGGTGAGCGCATTAATGTGGCTCACACCATAAGCTGGTGAAGAAATTTTCCAATTCATTTTATACTTTGCGAGAAATCTAAACAAATAACCATCTCCCATCGCTTCTCTGGAAAGTCGACTTCAATGACATTTTACCCATTATAGTAAAAATAAAAATACTTGCGCGGTGAGCGCATTAATGTGGCTCACACCATAAGCTGGTGAAGAAATTTTCCAATTCATTTTATACTTTGCGAGAAATCTAAACAAATAACCATCTGTTTACCGATGCACGAAGTTCCGGAATTTCACGACTCCGTGGCATGACTAACCGAGGTCATATTTGAGCACGTTATATAATCATTTATGGCTTTGCGGAAATGCATAAAATGTTACGTAAAACTTCGAGCTCGCTATTGTAACCGTGTCTAAGCTGATGAAAAAGAACGGAATAACAATTATGTATATGTAAATTAATAGATGTTCGAAAAACTCGAAATTCTATAAATTTGGAATGGCTCATTCTGGTTTCTCCAAATTCAATAGCAAACAGTATTGCATCATAGTCTATTTACGTAGAAAGATAGGCACAGATCAGTGAAAAATTGTACGAGTTAAGCTGTTACTACAATTTTTATAGATTTTATGAAATTAAAAAAAATGTCAAGTGTGATAAAAAACGTCATCGATAAAGGGCTAATACTGATTGATTTTTGCACCAAATTATAGCTTGGAAGTGCAAACGAGTTGCACAAGTTAAGCTGTTAACAGCTTAACTCGTGCAATTTTCCACCAATCTGTCCGTAACTTTCTACATAAATAGACTATGATGGAATACTGTTTGCTTCTGAATTTGGAGATTGAGCCGTTTCAAACGTATGGAATTTCGAGTTTTTCGAACATCTATTAATTTACATGTACACAATTGTCATTTCGTATTTTTTCATCAGCTTATACACAGCGACAATAGCGAGCTCGAAGTTTTACGTAACATTTTATGCATTTCCGCAAAGCCATAAATGATTATATAACGTGCTTGAATATGACCTCGGTTAGTCATGCCACAAAGTCGTGAAATTCCGGAACTTTGTGCATCGGTAAACAGATGGTTGTTTATTTAGATTTTTCGCAGAGTATAAAATAAATTGGAAAATTTCTCCACCAGCTTATGGGGTGGGTCATATTAACGCACTAACCGTGGAAGTGTATCTACTTTTACTATAATGGGTAAAATGTCATTGGGGCCGAATTTCTAGAGAAGCGATGAAACGGTTGCGATTTTATGAAATTTCATAGGATTCTATAAGTTCGCCCCTTATAATGCAAATTTTTCACTGATCTATCCCTAACTTTCTACATAAACAGACTATGATGGAATACTGTTTGCTATTGAATTTGGAGAAAACAGATTGAGCCGTTCCAAACGTATAGAAATTTTAGTTTTTCGAACATCTATTAATTTACATATACACAATTGTCATTTCGTTTTTTTTTCATTAGCTTAGACACGGTGACAATAGCGAGCTCGAGGTTTTACGTAACATTTTATGAATTTTCGCAAAGCCATAAATGATGATATAACGTTCTTAAATATGGCCTCGGTTAGTCACGCCACGGAGTCGTGAAATTCCGCAACTTTGTGCATCGTTAAACAGATGCTTGTTTGTTTAGATTTTTCGCAAAGTATAAAATAATTTGGAAAATTTCTTCCCAGCTTATAGGGTGGATCATATTAATGCGCTCACCGTGCAAGTATATCTACTTTTACTGTATTGGGTAAAATGTCATTGGGGTCGAATTTGTAGAGAAGCGATGGAACGGTTGCGGTTTTAAGAAAATTCAAAGGATTCTATAAGTTCGCCCCTTACAATTTATGTAGAGAAACAAGTTGCAAGTTGCAAAAAAATTGTCAATTGTGATAAAAAACGTAGTCGACAAAGGGCTAATACTGATTTATTTCTGCACCAAACTACATCTTGAAAGTGCAAACAATTTCGGAGTTACAGATTTCGGAGGTACAAATATGCACCTCTGTACACACACACACATACACGCACATCCATCCATCCATTCATTTTTCAATGTTTGGAACATTTCGAACACAATATCACTGAAAGCACGATTTTTAAAAAATGGTAGCAAAGCTTCTATGAGGAACAATATCTTTCTCAATTTTGGCTTCCGCACATTGGAAGCTTTCAGCATGACGTGAAACTTCAACGAAGCAACTAGTAACTTTTTTCCCTATAGGCATTTCAAGGGCAAACTTATAGAATCCTTTGAAATTTAATAAAATCGCAACCGTTCCATTGCTTCTCTGGAAAGTCAACCCCAATGACATTTTACCCATTATATTAAAACTAAATATACTTGCGCGGTGAGCGCATTAATATGACTCACCCCATAAGCTGGTGGAGAAATTTTCCAATTTATTTTATACTTTGCGAGAAATCTAAACAAATAACCGTCTGTTTACTGATGCACGAAGTTCCGGAATTTCATGACTCCGTGGCATGACTAACGGAGGTCATATTTGAGCACGTTATATAACCATTCATGGCTTTGCGGAAATGCATAAAATGTTACGTAAAACTTCAAGCTCGCTATTGTCACCGTGTCTAAACTGATGAAACAATACGAAATGACAATTGTGTACATGTAAATCAATAGATGTTCGAACAACTCGAAATTCCATACGTTTGGATCGGCCCAATCTGTTTTCTCCAAATTCAATAGCAAACGGTATTCCATCATAGTCTATTTATGTACACAGTTACTGACAGATCGGTCGAAAATTGCACGAGTTAAGCTGTTAATACAATTTTTATAGATTTTATGAAATTAAAAAAAATTGTCAATTGCGATAAAACACGTAGTCGACAAAGGTCTGTTACTGATTGACTTCTGCGCCAAACCACAGCTTAAAAGTGGAAGCAATTTCGAAGTCACATAGGTACAAATCTTCACCTCTATACACACACACACACACGCACGCACACACACACATACAAAAAGACATCCATTCTTTCACTTTTCAATGATTGGAACATTTTGAACACAATATCACTAAAAGCACGATTTTTAAAAAATGGCAGGAAAGCCTCTATGAGGAACAATATCTTTCTCAATTTTGGCTTCCGCACATTGGAAGCTTTCGGCAAGGCGTGAAACTCCAACGAAGCAACTTGCAACTTCTTTCCCTACATGAATTGTAAGGGGCGAACTTATAGAATCCTTTGAAATTTCCTAACATCGCAACCGTTCCATCGCTTCTCTAGAAATTCGACCCCAATGATATTTTACCCATTGCAGTAAAATTAGATATAATTGCACGGTGAGCGCATTAATATGACCCACCCCATAAGCTGCTAAAGACATTTTCCAATCTATTTTATAGTTTACGAAAAATCTGAACAAACAACTATTTGTTTACCGATTCACAAATTTCTGGAATTTCAGGACTCTGTGGCATGACTAACCGAGGTCATATTCAAGCACGTTACATAATCATTTATGGCTTTGCGGAAATGCATAAAATGTTACGTAAAACTTCGAGCTTGCTATTGTCACCGTGTCTAAGCTGATGATAAAATACGATATGACAATTGTCTACATGTAAATTAATAAATCACGCCATGCTGAAAGCTTCCAATGTGCGGAAGCCAACATTGAGAAAGAAATTGTTCCTCATAGAGGCTTTCCTACCAATTAAAAAAAATCGAGCTTTTAGTGATATTGTGTTCAATATGTTTGAATCATTGGAAAGTGAAAGGATGGATGTCCTTTTGTGTGTGTGTGTCTGTATATATATAGAGAGGTGAACATTTCTGCCTATGTAACTCCAAAATTGTTTACACTTTCAAGCTGTAGTTTGGTGCAGAAGTCAATCAGTAATAGCCCTTTGTCAATTACGCAATTTATGCAATTTTTATAGATTTCATGAAATTCAAAAAAATTGTCAAGTGTGATAAAAAACGTAGTCGACAAAGGGCTAATACTGATTGATTTCTGCACCAAACTACAGCTTGGAAGTGCAAACAATTTCGGAGTTACAGAGGCACAAATCTTCACCTCTATACACACACACACACACACATCCTTTCATTTTTCAATGCTTGGAACATTTCGAACACAATATCATTAAAAGCACGATATGTTTGAAATTGTAGCAAAGCCTCTATGAGGAACAATATCTTTCTCAATTTTGGCTTCCGCAAATTGGAAGCAGTCAGGATGGCGTGAAACTTCAACGAAGCAACTTGCAACTTTTTTCACTGCATAAATTGTAACGGGAAAACTTATAGAATCCTTTGAAATTTTATAAAATCGCAACCGTTCCATCGCTTCTCTACAAATTCGACCCCAATGACATTTTACCCAGCATAGTAAAAGTAGATATACTTGCACGGGGTGCGCATTAATATGACCCACCCCATAAGCTGGGAAGCATTTTTCCAATTTATTTTATACTTTGCGAAAAATCTAAACAAACAACCATCTGTTTAGCGATGCACAAAGTTGCGGAATTTCACGACTCCGTGGCGTGACTAACCGAGGTCATATTTAAGAACGTTATATAATCATTTATGGCTTTGCGAAAATTCATAAAATGTTACGTAAAACCTCGAGCTCGCTATTGTCACCGTGTCTAAGCTAATGAAAAAAAAACGAAATGACAATTGTGTATATGTAAATTAATAGATGTTCGAAAAACTAAAATTTCTATACGTTTGGAACGGCTTAATCTGTTTTCTCCAAATTCAATAGCAAACAGTATTCCATCATAGTCTATTTATGTAGAAAGTTAGGGATAGATCAGTGAAAAATTGCACGTGTTAAGCTGATAATACAATTTTTATAGATTTTATGAAATTCAAAAAAATTTTCAAGTATGATAAGAAATGTAGTCGATAAAGGTGCTATTACTGATTGATTTCTACACCAAACTACGGCTTGAAACTGCAAACAATTGCGGAGTTACAGAGGTAGAAATATTCACCCCTAACACGCACACACGCACACACACACACACACACGCGCACACACACACACACATGCAGGCATGCATCCGTCCATTTAGGAACGTTATATAATCATTTATGGCTTTGCGGAAATGCATAAAATGTTACGTAAAACTTCGAGCTCGCTATTGTCACCGTTTCTAAGCTGATGAAAAAATACGAAATGACAATTGTGTATATGTAAATTGATAGATATTCGAAAATCTCGAAATTCTCTACGTTTGGATCGGCTCAATCTGTTTTCTCCAAATTCAGTAGCAAACAGTATTCCATCATAGTCTATTTATGTAGAAAGTTAGGGACAGAGTGGTGGAAAATTGCACGAGTTAAGCTGTTAATACTATTTTTATAGATTTTATGAAATCCAAAAAAATTGTCAATTGTGATAAAAAATGTAGTCGATAAAGGGCTAAGACTGATTAATTTCTGCACCAAACTACGGCTTGGAAGTGCAAACAATTTCGGAGTTACAGAGGTACAGATCTTCACCTCTATATGTATAAACACCCACACACACACAGAGAGACATCCATCCTTTCATTGTTCAATTATTGCAACATTTCGAAAACAAGATCTCTAAACGCACCATTTTTTGAAATGGTAACATAGCCTCCATGAGGAACAATATCTTTCTCAGTTTTGGCTTCCGCACATCGGAAGCTCTCAGCATGGCGTGAAACTTCAATGAAGCAACCTGCAACTTTTTTCCGTACATGCATTGTAAGGGGCGAAATTATACAATCCTTTGAAATTTCATAAAATCGCAACCGTTCCATGGCTTCTCTAGAAATTCGACCCCAATGACATTTTACTCATTATAGTAAAAGTAGGTATACTTGCACGGTGAGCGCATTAATATAATCCACACCATAAGCTGTTGAAGAAATTTTCCAATTAATTTTATACTTTGCGAAAAATCTAAACAAACAACCATCTATTTACCGATGCACAAAGTTCCGCAATTTAACGACTTTGTGGCATGACTAACCGAGGTCATATTCAAGCCCGTTATATAATCATTTATAGCTTTGCAGAAATGCATAAAATGTTACGTAAAACTTCGAGCTCGCTATTGTCACCGTGTCTAAGCTGATGAAAAAAACGAAATGACAATTGTGTATATGTAAATTATTAGATGTTCGAAAAACTCGAAATTCTATACGTTTCGAACGGCTCAATCTGTTTTCTCCAAATTCAGTAGCAAACAGTATTCCATCATAGTCTATTTATGTAGAAAGTTACAGGCAGATTGGTGGGAAATTGCACGAGTTAAGCTGTTAACAGCTTAACTCGTGCAATTCGTTTGCACTTCCAAGCTATATTTTGGTGCAGAAATCAATCAGTATTGGCCCTTTATCGACTACGTTTCTAATCACACTTGACAATTTTTTGAATTTCATAAAATCTATTAAAATTGCATTAACAGCTTAACTCGTGCAATTTTTCACTGATCTGTCCCTATCTTTGTACATACCATAGACTATGATGGAATACTGTTTGCTATTGAATTTGGAGAAACCAGATTGAGCCGTTCCAAATGTATAGAATTTCGAGTTTTTCGAACATCTATTAATTTACATATACACAATTGTTATTTCGTTTTTTTTTTCATCAGCTTACACACGGTGACAATAGCCAGCTCGAAGTTTTACGTAACATTTTATGCATTTCCGCAAAGCCATAAATGATTATATAACGTGCTGAAATATCACCTCGGTTAGTCATGCCACAAAGTCGTGAAATTCTGGAACTTTGTGCATCGCTAAACAGATGGTTGTTTGTTTAGATTTTTCACAAAGTATAAAATAAATTGGAAAATTTCTTCACCAGCTTATCGGGTGAGTCATATTAATGCGCTGCAAGTATATTTACTTTTACTATAATGGGTAAAATGTCATTGTGGTCGACTTTCCGGAGAAGCGATGAAACGGTTCCGATTTTATTCAATTTCAAAGGATACTATAAGTTCGCCCTTGCAATGCGTCTAGGGAAAAAAGTTACACGTTACTTCGTTGAAGTTTCACGTCATGCTGAAAGCTTCCAATGTGCGGAAGCCAAAATTGAGAAAGATATTGTTCCTCATAGAGGCTGTGCTACCATTTAAAAAAAATCGTGCTTTTAGTGATATCGTGTTCGAAATGTTCCAATCATTGAAAAATGAAAGGATGGATGTGTGTGTGTGTGTGTGTGTATAGAGGTGAAGATTTGTACCTCTGTAACTCCGAAATTGTTTGCACTTCCAAGCTGTAATTTGGTGCAGAAATCAATCAGTATTAGCCCTTTGTCGACTACGTTTTTTATCACACTTGACAATTTTTTTGAAATTCATAAAATCTATAAAAATTGTATTAAGGGGTGAGATGCAGTTGGGGGCCTCGGGTCCCCATTGCAGGGCTCCAATCAAAACAGTAACGAAAGCTTCAATCACCTAGTTTGGAAAAATGTATAACTCAAAAACTATGAGCTTTAGCAAGATTTCATAGAGAATACTTTCGTATCGAAATTGCCCAAAATATTTAAAAAAAATGAATTCACCCCGAAAAACTATAATTTCTTTTTAAATTGTTTAAACAAATTGCTATAAACAATTGCATGCTCGACTTTTCGGCAAAAAATTGTGATATTCGAATTCAGTGGATAAAAATACATTAAAAAAGTTTAGCTTCATCCATCGAGCTCAAAATTGTACAAAAATATACATCGAAAAACTTTAAATGCGTTTTTCTCGAAACTATGTTTTTCAAGTCAGTGACCACTATAAATCAACAACCACTCGATGGATTTTGATGAAATTTTTACTGCTTATTAATACCATTAAAAACTAGTCCTCGATCGTAGGTTTTCAATTTTTGTTGAATATTACTATTTTGTTTAAACAATACACGAGTGATTTTTTGGTCGAAAATCGAGAGTTTTCTGTCAAAAGCCGCCATTTTGTTGATGTTCAAAAAAAAAAGGCTGCGATTAAGGACTAGATTTATTATTAAACTAATGATTTTCATTTGGTTTTTTGATATCAGATGATCCAGTAATATTTCATGATGGTCACCGCGAAGCGCTACTTGGAAAAGGGAGTCCACAAAGATAGCGATATTTTTATAAAAAATTAATTTTTTTTTTTGTAATTTTGCCAAAGTCAAGCTGAAATATGATATTAAAACTCTGTGTAACCAGTTTTACGAAATTAACTTAATTAATATAAGAAAAAAAATTATTGAAAAAACTCCTTTTTTCGCGCCCCTGACTGCATCTCACCCCTTAATACAATTTTTATAAATTTCATGAAAATCCAAAAAATTGTCAAGTGTGATAAAAAACGTAGTGGACAAGGGGCTAATACTGATTGATTTCTGCACCAAACTACAGCTTGAAACTGCAAACAATTGCGGAGTTACAGAGGTAGAAATATTCACCCCTATACACATACACACACACACGCATATATATATACACACACACAGGCATCCATCCTTTCATTTTTCAATGATTCGAACATTTCGAACACAATATCACTAAAAGCATGATTTTTTGAAATGGTAACAAAGCCCCTATGAGGAACAATATCATTTTCAATGTTGGCTTCCGCACATTGGAAGCTTTCATCATGGCGTGAAACTTCAACGAAGCAACTTGCAACTATTTTCCCTACATGAATTGTAAGGGGCGAACTTATAGAATCCTTTGAAATTTCATAAAATCGCAACCGTTCCATCGTTTCTCTAGAAATTCGGCCCCAATGACATTTACCCATTATAGTAAAAGTAGATACACTTGCACGGTTAGCGCATTAATATGACCCTCCCCATAAGCTGGTGAAGACATTTTCCAATTTATTTTATACTTTGCGAAAAATCTAAACAAACAACCATCTGTTTACCGATGCACAAAGTTCCGGAATTCCACGACTTTGTGGCATGACTAACCGAGGTCATATTCAATCACGTTATATAATCATTTATAGCTTTGCTGAAATGCAAAAATGTTACGTCAAATTTCGAGCTCGCTATTGTCACCGTGTCTGAGCTGATGTAAAAATACGAAATGACAATTGTGTATATGTAAATTAATAGATGTTCGAAAAACTCGAAATTCAATACGTTTGGAACGGCTCAATCTGTTTTCTCCAAATTCAGTAGCAAACAGTATTCCATCATAGTCTATTTATGTAGAAAGTTACGGACAGATTGGTGGAAAATTGCACGAGTTAACGGGGCGGTAGGGTTTTAAAGGCGAAAAAAGCATATTTCTATGATTTTTTTGCGGCGACATGAGTAATATAATTTTATTAAATAGAATTACATATTATTGTACAACTATTGAAGTATCTCAGAAAAAATGTTCAATGAAAATTATTGATAAATAAGCCGGTGACGTTGAATCTCCAGAGGCGCCTTGAAAAAAAGTGGTTTTGCGGTGAACATTATAACTCGTTATCGGATCATTTGAAACAAAAAAATTGATATGCATTTTAAAGGTGATGTATTTCTCGAGGTAATCAGGAAGAGTTTTTTTTTTCTATTTTTTGCAGCACTTGGAAGTGAAAAACGCAATTTTAGCTCAAAAAATCGCGCTTAATTTGTTATTAAAAAATTGAAAAAATTGAAAGAAAAAAAACGTCTCCTGATTACCCGTTGATTTATGTGAAAAAGTAATGTTTAAATTTTCTAAAGGATCGGTTCAGTAGATTTTGAGTTCTAATGTTCACATACTTCAAAAATGACGTTTTCGGGAAAATCGATTTAAAGTTTTTTATACGTAAAAATCAGGTATCACGGCCGGTCGTTTGAAACGCTGTAACTCCGTTAGTTTTACTCCGATTGACTTAAAATTTATACACAATATTCTCAACATATTGTTCATTCAGAAAAAAAAATTAAAAAAAAATGCAAAAAAAATCATTTTAAAACCCTACCCCCCCCCTCCCCCTTAAGCTGTTAGCAGCTTAACTCGTGCAATTCGTTTGCACTTCCAAGCTATAGTTTGGTGCAGAAATCAATCAGTATTGGCCCTTTATCGACTACGTTTTTTATCACACTTGACAATTTTTTGAATTTCATAAAATCTATTAAAATTGCATTAACAGCTTAACTCGTGCAATTTTTCACTGATCTGTCCCTATCTTTCTACATAAATAGACTATAATGGAATACTGTTTGCTATTGAATTTGGAGAAACCAGATAGAGCCGTTCCATATGTATAGAATTTCGAGTTTTTCGAAAATCTATTAATTTACATATACACAATTGTTATTTCGTTTTTTTTTCATCAGCTTACACACGGTGACAATAGCGAGCTCGAAGTTTTACGTAACATTTTATGCCTTTCCGCAAAGCCATAAATGATTATATAACGTGCTGAAATATGACCTCGGTTAGTCATGCCACAAAGTCGTGAAATTCCGGAACTTTGTGCATCGCTAAACAGATGGTTGTTTGTTTAGATTTTTCACAAAGTTTAAAATAAATTGGAAAATTTCTTCACCAGCTTATGGGGTGGGTCATAATAATGCGCTCACCGTGTAAGTGTATCTACATTAGCTATAATGGGTAAAATGTCATTGGGGTCGAATTCTAGAGAAGCGATGGAACGGTTGCGATTTTATGAAATTTCAAAGGATTCTATAAGTTCGCCCCTTACAATTCATGTAGGGAAAATAGTTGCATGTTGCTTCGTTGAAGTTTCACGCCATGCTGCAAGCTTCCAATGTGCGAAAGCCAAACTTACGAAAGATATTTTTCCTTATAGAGGCTTTGCTATCATTTCAAAGAAATCGTGCTTTTAGTGATATTGTGTTAAAAATGTTCCATTCATTCAAAAATGAAAGGATGGATGACTGTGTGTGCGTGTGTATATATAGAGGTGAAGATTTCTACCTATGTAACTCCGTAATTGTTTACCCTTTCACGCTGTAGTTTGGTGCAGAAGTCAATCAGTAATAGCCCTTTGTCAACTACGTGTTTTATCACACTTGACAATTTTTTTGAATTCCATAAGATCTATAAAAATTGTATTAACAACTTAACTTGTGCAATTTTCCACCAATCTGTCCCTATCTGTCTACACAAATAGAATACGATGGAATACTGTTTGCTATTGAATTTGGAGAAAACGGATTGAGCCGTTCCAAACGTATAGAAGTTCGAGTTTTTCGAACATCTATTAATTTACATATACACAATTGTCATTTCGTTTTTTTCATCAGCTTAGACACGGTGACAATAGCGAGCTCGAAGTTTTACGTAACATTTTATGCATTTTCGCAAAGCCATAAATGATTATATAACGTGCTCAAATATGACCTCGGTTAGTCATGCCACGGAGTCGTGATATTCCGGAACTTTGTGCATCGGTAAACAGATGGTTATTTGTTTAGATTTCTCACAAAGTATAAAATTAATTGGAAAATTTCTTCACCAGGATATTTGGTGAGTCATATTAGTGCGCAGGCCGTGGAAATGCAACTACTTTTCATATAAGCGTAAAATATCATTGAAAGGTCATTAGGGTCGAATTTCAAGAGAATCGATGGAACGGTTGTGATTTTATTAGTTTCGAAAGGATTCTATAAGTTCGCCATTTACAATTTATGTAGGGAAAAAAGGCGCATGTCGTAACTTGCAGGTTGTTTCCTTGAAATTTCTCACAATTCTCAAAATTTTCTATGTCAGGAAACTGAAATTGAAAAAGATATAGTTCCTTATCGAGTAATGGGAGAAAGGTAAATATATATATACATGTATTTGGAGCATTACATGTCAATGCAACAATTATATGCATTTCAAGTTTTTATTTATTTAATTCAGTGCATATTTCGGAATGTGCCATGAAGCAATTACAATTCACACTAATTTTTAGATTTCTTTTTAGGAAATTGAATCCGTCGTTATCAACGAAAGTAAATGTTATATTAAATATCTGGAGCAATATCGATTTTTCTGAAATTTTTTCGTTTTATTTTGTCGATAACGTTTTATATATCAAAAGTTATTTCACGACAGAAAATTGGCAAGATGGCAAGAGCCATCATTGTTCGAGTAAAAAATTGCCCAAACTCATTTGGTATTCAAAACTCTTAATATTTATTATCATTGTGTCATGAAGCTGTTTTGAATTACTTAATCTTTTTTTTCAGCCAAGAATTTACTGAAAAAGTATCACAAAATCAATAACATCCAATACTGTGCTGATTTAATACTCTGTATATCAACAAAAGTTGATATACGAACAACTTTTCGAACATCGTTTGAAAATTGGTGTAAAATATTTTTTCATGTCGCCCTAGAATATATTAAATGAACAGAAAATGCAAATGCTGAGGACTCCTTGGTTTGGTTTGAAATTCCCCGTATTCCCCAAATGTGAGATAAAATTCGATACACACCGCTCTGAAGCCCGGAAGAAAAGTTGCAAATACATTAATAATAGTAATTTCCCTTCTATAGGTAGATGAAATTGTCCCTCTGTACGTATTTTTCATGTTTAGGTTATTGGCACCAGTGTACAAATTATTTCTGTTCACTGTTGGCTCATTTGACTACATGTTGGGGCTCAGTGAGAAATGAATTTACGAATGTGTTCAACGTGTTAAAAAAACTATGAAAAAAATTAGTTCCATATACTCAAAAAATCTTTGCAAGAAATATATCGTATCGATTTAATAAATCTTTCCTCATATCTCTTCTAATATAAACAAAATGAAATCCCTTCATGCCTTAGCCAGGAGTGCAAAGTATGTGTTACAGAATTCTACTGGAAATGTTGGATAAAACGTTGGCGTGCATGGTTAAGGAGAGTAAGTCCGGGAATATATAGAGGGCGCGAACGGACGGCACGTCTCGCGCAAGTTGCTTCTTCGAATTTCCACACAATGCTCAAAGCTTCCTTTCTGTAGAAGCCAAAATAGCGAAGATATAGTTCTTTATTAAGGAAAACGGTTAAATGGATTGCGAAATTTTGGTTTGCCATGATGGACTCGCGTCTTAGATTCTAAGAGTCAGAAGTCGGATTCGAAATTCGTGAGATCAAACGCCATAAGGTATCAATTTTCGTAAAAATCTAACTATCTTGTGAAGTTTCATCCGCCATATTGGATTAACCATACTGAATTTTTAAATATGATTTCAGATTAGGATTCAGTGAACCGAAACACTATAAGTTATGCAAAAGCTCAATCAAATTGGTATACGATAAACATGCTTTATTTTCAAGATATTCACATACGATATTCATTCTCGTATATGTGTCATAACGCAAAAGTGGCACAACTTTTTTCCGTCCATATATGTGTCACTCCCACTCAAGGAATGAACGGTGATGAGTCATTATCAGTAATGTCCAAATGGAGGGAGGCACCGGAGGCAGTAAAACCTGGTATAAAAAGCCGACGTTCATTCGTGCGAGTAGTCAGTGCGAATTTGTTTCTTGAAGAAGTCAGGCCTTCATCACCTTCGAGTGACGGACGAACCAAACTCGAACCCTGCGATCGTTCTGTGTACCGTACTTCAGTAAGTAAGTGTATTTGTAATTCCATTGAATATTCAGGGTGAATATTCATCTCAACAAGTCTATTCACCCTGAATATTCAATGATTGATGACGACATAGAAACAATTACGAATTATAGGTAATTGTGCGGTGAATATGAGTGAAAAATACATAGAAAAATTAAAAAAATACCAACTGCACAATTATTCACACAAAAGCAACAAGGTGGAAGATGAAAATTGCTTCCTCAAAATTTAAAAATTTTAAAGAATCTTCTATAATTGATTCGTACGATATGTTCCTCAATTTTGGCTTCCTCATAAAGGAAGCTTTGAGTCCCGTGTGAAATTTCGGGAGAGCAATTGGCAAATTTCACCTTGCAACTTTAACTCTACATGTATTGTCAATCGCAGATTTTTCCAAATATTAAAAATATCATGATGTCCGAGCGGTTTCATCAAATGTCACTAAATTCAAACTAACCATCCTTTAATTATAATCGATTTATCTTCAAAGTTCTGATGCGATCTATCAGAACCTGTCAAAGTTTATATCACAGGTTTTTGGAAAAATTCAAAATTTCGTAAAATTTAAACGGTGACATCGATTCTCACGCTGCATCAATTCTTGGTCAATATTCTTGGCCCATGTCGATATTTGATTGTCGCAATAATAATGCAAATTCAATAACATTGCCGCCGGTTTGCAGGGTTCATATAGAAAATTTTAGTCCGATATCCCAGAATTTGGGGAAACTAGAGCTACCAGCCACGATTTTTGAGAAATTAAAATATTTTATAAGACCGGAACCTTTCAACCAATTTTTGTTAAATTTAATATCTAACGAGACTCTATTCATATAAGAAAATTACTCCGATATTTCAAAATTTTTGAAAATTCGTGTAAGTTACAGCGACCACGAGCATTATCTGAAAATTCAAAATTTCATAAAATCTGAACCGTTTTACCGATTATCACCATATTCAGAATCAATCATCGTTTAATGATAATCTCTGTAGATAAAAAAAATAACCCGATATCTCCAAAATTGCGAACGCTGAAGCGCCCACTGACATTTTTCGCAAAGCCACAAAATGTGTTAGCCACTTCGTAATTTTCTATAAAAATTGTAGGAAAATAGAGCAAACGTACAGCTTCACTTGAGTGCGAAATGTATGTAGTGTGACGGATTTTTCCCTCTACACTTCTCGGCGCTGTAAAGTTTTGCGCGCCGCGGGAAATCGCCATACGAAATGGGGTACATCGAGAAACGTTGGGCGCCAGGTACAAAGTACCACCGGCCATCGACCGGCTTTATTTAATTTTATTTCCCGAAATGACACGGCAAAGAAAGAACACCGCGCGGCGGCAAAACGGTGAGGACCGAGCGAGACTTGGCTAGCTCAGCTCACCTGAGAGAATACGGCAGAGGGGCAGGGTAGAGAGCGAGTGATGACGACGCGAAGCTTCGGGAACTCGGGCTTATCATCAGCCCTTCCCGGTAAGGTTCGAATATGCTAAGTAAACGTTAGAGGTACGCGAGTAACCCTAACACCACGAAACAACACAGGGAACAATAATAAATGCCGCTGGTTTGAAACGGTTCAGATAATTTATTTGACACAACAATATACCGCCTTAGGTACAGGCGCTGATACCAAATGAGCGGGTTACTCGCGCTAACATTAGCAAGTTTGCCAGAAACTAATATTAACTAAATAGACTACGAGAAGAACGAAATTCGGTTAAAGATATGAAATTATACAAAATAGAAAAAGGTAATTAGGTAACTACCCGGCCGCAAAGAAATTCTGTTAACGATAAGAAATTACACAAAAGAGAAAAAGGAAATCAGGTAACTACCCGGTCGCAAAGAAATCCGGTTAAAAATAAGAAATTATACAAAAGAGAAAAAGGTAATCAGGTAACTACCCGGTCGCAAAGAAATTCTGTTAAGGGTGAACACCACTGTGACCCCCTGTTTTTTTTCACATTATTCAAGAATTTTTTTTGTGGGAAAAAAAAGAGATATTCGAAAAATTCGTTTGGGTTTTGTTCCTTGTTTATTAATGTATCAAAAAACATTTTTTTTACATTTTTCACGCCGCATGGTGGCGCTGGGGAAGCTCTCGCGTCAGGTGCTGTCATCTCCGCGGCACGCAGCAGAACTCTCTTCAACGTCGATCTGATAAAAAATACCGAGTGTTTTCGTTAATAATATGATATTTTGAAGAGAAGTACATAGGAATTTGGAAAAATATTGTTTTAAAAAATAGGCACGCCTTTGAAATTAACTTTAATTTCAAATACGTGCCTATTTTTCTTTAAACAATATTTTTCCAAATCCCTATGTACTTCTCTTCAAAATATCATATTATTAACGAAAACACTCGGTATTTTTTATCAGATCGACGTTGAAGAGAGTTCTGCTGCGTGCCGCGGAGATGACAGCACCTGACGCGAGAGCTTCCCCAGCGCCACCATGCGGCGTGAAAAATGTGAAAAAAATGTTTTTTGATACATTAATAAACAAGGAACAAAACCCAAACAAATTTTTCGAATATCTCTTTTTTTTCCCACAAAAAAAAATTCTTGAAAAATGTGAAAAAAACAGTCGGTCACAGTGGTGTTTACCCTTAAAGATACGAAAATATACACAAGAGAAAAGGTAACGAGGTAACCACCCGATCGCAAATGAATTTTGTTAAAGATAGGAACATATACACAAGAGAAAAGGTAACGAGGTAACTACCCGATCGCAAATGAATTTTGTTAAAGATACGAAAATATACACAAGAGAAAAGGTAACGAGGTAACCACCCGATCGCAAATGAATTTTGTTAAAGATAGGAACATATACACAAGAGAAAAGGTAACGAGGTAACCACCCGATCGCAAATGAATTTTGTTAAAGATAGGAACATATACACAAGAGAAAAGGTAACGAGGTAACTGCCCGATCGCGAATAAATTCTATGAAAGATACGAAATATTATCCTCGTCCACCGCGGACACCCGGTATGTGAGAAGTTCCGGACACCCGGTAGATAGGCAACAGATTCGCGCGGAGATATACGAGAGTGAGACAGCGACAATGAGATAATAATGTTACGAAATCGCCTACGAATATCGGAAGAATTCGCCAAGGTCCGATAAACCGAACAAAAGAAAGTAAACAAGGTAAGGCGAGACAAGGAAAGACGCTCGCACGAGTCGAGCTCTCTCTCTCCTCGCACGAGCCTTCGAACTCATTTTGAAACCGAAACAATTAACACAGGAACGAATATTGCTGTAAGACAATGAATAATGTATCCCCAAATTTAATCGGAAACCCAAAATCACGAACGCGACATGGTACCGACCCAAAAGATGTATAGGTAACTACAATTCCATTATGCGACGCCCAGAGAGGGGTGAGAGGATTTTTGCCGATATTCTACAATTAAACAAGTAATTCGGTAATAATGAACGCGAGACTATCGCAAGATCATTAGCCGGGACCGATTCCCGAAATATATTTAGGCAATTAAATCAAATCAGAAAAAGAAGAAATACGACAATAAATGAAACCAATAATCCTCTCACCAGTACAGAAAAATGTGCAGAAGGTTCGAGCTCACCGATCCGTAGCGTTCAGCCGGAGAGAGAATCACCGCCCCACACCACTTCTTACTTCTTGCTTATTACGGTTTGCGCACGTCGATCTCAGGGCTCCCCAAATCCGCAGCTAAACTCAAACACCGGTGAGCCCGCTACCGGCACCTCGCACGCCCTAATCCCCCCACCTCTATTCGGACGGTGTCCGTGCTCCCGTCTTCTTATCCGCCCTACTCCTTGTCGTTAATCGTAACGAGAGACACCAATTTGCAACTCAGTGCCTCTCGTTAACTCGGACGCCGCTGCCCGTGTTTCCCCCACCAGCCCCCACTCTCCGCGCGCGAGCCACTCCCCGCAGCGATTTTTCTCTCGCCGCATCGCGAACGTCTTCCTCTCAGGATCCGGTGGCGGAATTCGGACGCGGGGGAGGCCTCCCTCGCGGCCTCAAAGCGTTCTTCGAGACAGCGGTGGGCCCACGAACGCCACCAGGCAAAAATAGCACCCCCTGTCCGATTCCGGTCCGTAATCCCACAAAATGAGGCGCCGGGATTAGCGGTCCACGACATCCGCGATGCAGCAGGGTGTAGCGCCAGGTTACGAAGTCAGGTTCGGGGGGTGGGGGGAGCGACGCGTTATGTCGGTCCTAGTCCAGCGTCCCCCCCTGGCATCCTTTTCCACGAGCGCCGATGGTAGGCGCTCGCCTGCGATTGAGGAGAAACCCACGAAGGTCCCCAAGGCCCAAAGATACGCGTGGCAGAGACCGGCCGGATGAAATCCTTCCCTCCCTGGGCGTTACTCCACTAATTTTTACTAAAAAAAAAAGATAACGAATATACGGCAGAAAATAGAACAAAAATGAGAGGTACTTTTCCCGAGAGAGAGGTACACCAATGATTGAGTAGGTAATGATTACTTTAGGTATGCCTCGAGTTACGTACTACGCCGTCAGGTATTAATTTTTCAGGTACAACGCTTCGCGCGAGATGCTCTGGTAGTAGGCAAATCGAGGTACGACTCTTCGGCCGATATTTAGGTACTCTATTCTCGAGATAGGCATAAATTAAGTACATCTCGGGTAACGGTAATAACTCTTAAACGAAAAATAATGTAATACAAAAACCTTAACTTAATTGAGTTGCCGACTGAGGGGTCCCGAAGACTCGACGCACGCCGCGGTAGGCTCGACCCCGACCCCTTGGTCGACACAACCCGATTCGAGTGACGCGGCAGAAAATGTCACGTGACAGTAGACATATGAATTTTGCAGCACCGCTATATGCACACGCGCTACCCGCACGCACACACACACACACACACACACGCACTGCATGCACGCATCCACATATTTTTTCCAAATGTGATTTTCTGACGTTTTGGCACATTTTGGACACATAGACATTGGAAACTCGAAAAAACAAATGATCACCACAAAGCTTGCTCTATGAGGAAGCAATAATGAATTCGTACAAGTTTGTGCCCTAAAAAGAATGAATTATACCTCATGATTATCACAATGTAATAATGATTACTAATTTTTCTGTATTTATTTATTAGCACTATGTGCTTTCATATACGTTCTTAAAGTGCGTAGTTTTATTAATCACAGGATATATTGTATTTGTCATTTCTGTTCCCATCTATTTAATATTCGTAGCAGTAGCAGTCCCGCTTGTTAGAATTGAGCAACGATGAAGTTGGGTTTCGTACTCCTAGCCCTCACGGCACTCTTTCAAGGTGAGTCTTTATTAATCGTACAATAAAAAAAAGCTGAACGATTTCGCCAGATCGTCATCTGGATAGCATTCAGAAAACAATGGTTCTTTTTGTACTGGTCGCTTGCAAACATTCGTGCGGTCACTATAGGAAATTAGATTACCCAGATTAGCACTTTCTGAAATTTAAATCTTAAGCCGCTATTATAATTGATATTTATACCGATTTCAATCTTAAGAAGTGATAATAAAGATACGGTAGAGTTTCAGCCAAGACCGTTTTGGCCAAAGAAGTGACCAGTGCCAATAACGCAGCGTTAGCTAATACCTTGAGAAGGTATCGGGCGATCTGCGTGCAATTTTCTCATATATCAATAAATAAACAATATACTTACAGTCTAGCGCGGTCAATTTAGGGGGCAATGAGGGTCAAAACTTTATTTTTATATCATTTGACGCCCAAACGCTTCTGTACACATCAATAAACGTCTCTAAGTGTACTAATAACAAATATATATTTGTTTTCGCGTGGCAAATTTAGCAGTGTTGTGAAGGTAAACAAAATTGGATATTTACCGTTCGATGATAGCAAGCTCGGATTTTTGCGTAACATTTTATGCATTTCCACGAACGCATAAATGAATTTAGGACGTGCTTAAAGATGACCGCTATTTGTTTTTCCGCAAAGCCGTGAAATCCCGGAACGGTGTGCGTACGGAAACAAATGTTCTATACATACTTAATTAAAAAAAATTCTTTCTGCAGTATTTTCAAAAAGCAGGAGATATTGATTATGTTCGATATAGTGAATGTTTATTTCATATAAAAAATATAGAAACACACATATAAATCACCCAATTTATTGCAGAACTTCGTGAAATCTTTGGAGAAGCTTTCAGCAAAATGATTTGAGGCATTTTAGTCCGATCATTGGCGTGGATTTTTTTACATAAAAAACGGGACACCAATTTGTATCGCTTCTACCATATTAACAAGTGGAAGACATATCAATTATCCTCTGTTCGGTCTAATGATGTAATGTTTACATAGAAAGAAAATCGCTAATTATAATTTTACATATGGACACTCGTCATTTTGTTTTTTTCCATCAGCTCAGATACGGTGGCAATAGCGAGCTGGCATTCTTACGTAATATTGCATGCATTTTTGCAAACGCATAAATAAACATACGACGTGCTGAAAAATCACCTCCATTCGCCTTGTCGTAAAATCGTGAAATCCCGGTACCGTGTATGTTGGGAGACAAATAGTCTAGAACGTACTTAAATTTAAAAAAAATCGGTTTGCAGTCTTTGCAGTATCAACTAGTTATCTACCATAAGATGATGGAGCAACCAAATGACAATCATGCATATGTAAATTTATAATTATCAATTGTTGTCTATGTACCCGTTACATGATTACAGCGAATAAAAGGAAATTAATAGACTATTTATTTGTTAATATTGTAGTAGCGATATAAATTTCCGTCTCGCTTTTTAAGTAAAAAAATCCACGACAATCATTGGACCAAAATTCCTCAAAGCTGTTGGCTGGAAGATTCTCGAATGATTCCACTGATGCTGATGTCGAATAACATTGATAGTTGAAAAATTGAGAGCCAAAATTCATTCGAAGCTTATATCATGTTGATTTTTTCACATTATTTGATAATCTTATGTAATAAAATCATGAAGATCCTTTCACCAGATAGAATTAATTAAGTAAAATTAGTATAGAAAATTATTCTGAATTTTACATTCAAGAAAACAAGTTAAAATATATTGTTAGGCAGTTTTGCAATAAGTGGGTGATCTATATATGTATGTGATTATATATTTTTTATCATGGTAACTAAACATTCACAATATCAAACATAATTACCGTTTCCTGTTTTTTGAAAGTACTGCAAAGAGATTTTTTCTTAATTTAAGTATGTGATGGACTATTTGTTTTCGGACATACACGGTTCCGGGATTTCACGATGTTGCGGAAAAATGAAGAGAGGTAATTTTTCAGGACGACGTATATTCAATTATGTGCTTGCGGAAATGCATAAAATGTGACGTAAGTATTCGAGCTCGCTATCTTACTACTATAATAAAGCTGGAGAGTTTGTATGTTTGTACGTTTATATTATATGTTTGTATGTTTCCAACAACACCCAACCCCACCACTCACCCCACCTCCACCGCCGCCCCCACTTCCGCCGCGGTTTGTTTTTTAGTGATTGGTGCTTTTATTTTTCCACATAATTTCCGGATGGTATTTATAGTCAATGAGATGCACTTGGTTACGTACCCTTAATGCGTATGAAACAGATATGTAATCCAAATTTAACGCGGATGAAATCGCGGGGCACAGCTAGTTGTATATATAACATATCTGCGCTGATGGAAAAGAAATGTTTGGAAAAGTTAAATAACTCCCGTCTAAAAAGTGTCCTATAACACTATCTGACCTCTTTTCTTGAGCATTCACATCAACAGACATTGCAGCTTCGTCTTCAGCTTTCCACCTTCATTACACTGCTGAATTTGCGGCCATAGACCAAAAATACATTTATTATTATACGTCATGAGTACTTTGTTGATATATACACAGAAGCGTCTAGACAACAATCATAAAAAAATCAGGTTTTGACCTCCATTACACCCTTGTATTTGACGCGTAACATATAAAATATATTTATTATTATAATATATCAAGAGTCGTCTCTTGAGGTGCACACTGCAACGTCAGAACACCAAATGATAAAAAGAATAATGTTTTGACCCTCATTAACCCCCTAAATATACCGCGCGAGACTGTAAGTATATCGATTGATGCAATTGATATATGAGAACAGTGCACGTAAAACGGCTCTTACTTTCTCAATGGATCTGATAACTTCGCGTTTATCCGCACGGTCACTCCTTCGGCAGAAACAAACTTTGGCTTAAACGCTACCCTGCCATAATAAACCTCTATGCATATAAAAATAAACATATCTATCTATCTGTCTATCTAGGATTAACGATTTCAATTATTTGCGACCAATAATTAAACTGTTTATTGAAAATAAAAGGAAAATGCTGTCTCATGTTTCAACTTATTAAGAATATTTTTCGCAGGCAATTTCATAGTCGCACAGGATGTGAGTGTCACCAAAATTCCGTATCATGTAAGTATCAATTCTTCAAATGAAGATTCGATTGAAAATTGGAGGAAAAATAATAAATAAAGTGAGATTTGCTTCCTTATAGTTTGTTCATAATCAAATACCGTTCTCTATAGGCAAGCAAAAAAGTTGTAAAAATCTGATTGCCCATAGACGGGGTTTTGTAAATGTGAAAATAATATGAGAAAACAATGTGCAAGTGTCGATTTGCATCTTGTGAAGCACGTTGGTAATGAATTCTTGATTTTTTTTTTATATTGAAGCTTCTCGCGTATTAATAATTACAACATTTGCCCTTTTTCACTTTGATATTTCATACATCAGTGATTATATGAGGATGATATTCAATTAAGAAGAATCATTATTGTATTGTAACTATTCTGAATTATTACAACATTTATTGGAAAAATAATTTTAATACAGTTTTTTTAGATACTTTTTTAGTCGAGCGATTTTTTATTTTAGTAAAATTTTTTTATTCTACCTATGTCTGCTTGCCCAGGTGGAATTGTGGAGTTCCAAACATCATCATTGCAGCGGCGCGCTCTTTCGAAACTTGAGTATGGTTATCACTGCACATTGTGTATTTTCGGAGTACGTTTGTAAAAAGAAAAACAGTGACTAATCACGAGTGAATAATATCGAATTAATTAATTTGATCTAAACGGCAATTAGGCATTTGATGAATAATATTTTTCAGAATGAATGGGATACCCGACCAAGCGGTCGCAGTTATCGCCGGTAGAACCAACATAACAACAAGGAAAATTAGTTATGTCTATTCGCTGTGAGTAGTTTATGAGGGCCTATCCGAGATACGGATCAGATTTTTTTATATGTTCTTGGCAGGTGCTTCTCGGTAAAAACATGAAAATGATTTACCATCTTATTTTCTAAACATACGAGTTGCGAAAATTGCTCGAAATAATAGATATAATCTGCATGTAACTATATTTGATACGAGATATCTCGGCTTCTACGTGGCAAACCGAACGAAACCGATTGGAATTTTTACTGTAGATTTTTCTTTGACTTCGAACACTACGAAGATAGTTTTTCAAAACAATATGTTGGAACTTGATGTGAAATATTTTACATACATACTAAATTAGAAACATTATCATTATGATAATTGGCATTGCCCATTCACTAGGACCCGACATTTCTTTATCGTCATGTTGTCGGAACCATTCCCCGATTCGGAGGAGTTTTCAGTACTGAACACACCCACTCAAAGCTCGTCTGTAATATTTGGCAATAAGACCGAATTCGACGTATCACTTAAATGGGTAAGTCCCGAATTTAACGACATAATCTCTTAATTCCTGTGCCACATTAAACGCATAAGTTTAATGCGAGCCCCTATAACCTATAAGCGATAACCTATAAGCGATAACCTATAAGTTGGGTAGTAGTAGCCTTCCGTTCACCATATTATACTATTTTGTATTTATTCGTGCTTGTAAAGAGCTTCTTTGCCCACGAATAAATCAATAAATAAGTAATGAACTTTATCAATAATTCTGTAATTGCAGTCAACTGAAAACCTTCAACATGAGAAAATTCCTGAGCGCATCCCAAATGAGTACCAAAATTTGCGTCCGCCAAATTATTGCGCACATGAATTGTTGACACAAGTGTTGTACGTGCACTTCTGTAAGCAGTTTGACTTAACCAATTCTATGGCATCCTATGGAGTAAGTTATTGTTTCTTATTATATTCAATACGAATATTTTTATTACTGATGGACTTGTTGAAATATGAATTTCGAGTGCATTTGCATTGAACACAATCTGGGCAAGTCAAAGTCGTTTGCAAAAATAAAATTTGTTAGACTTAGACACATTAATTGTTTTTCAGCTCTAATGTGATACATTAATATTAACTTCTAATGTAATATACGCTTATTCGAAACTTACCAATAATTCGTACACTCGGAATATTTTATTCAAATCTGAATAAGGTCCAGGGTCTGGATTATGGACACTGAACGGATTCGATTCCGTGAAAACGAGAATGTGCCATCGGTAATCAATCTTCACTTATGCTCAGTCTATGGCCGTTCGGCCTATGATCGTAAGGATGAACAATGAAATCGATCGATTGGAAGGTTGCCAAATTCGGTTTAACGGATCCGTTCGGTGTACACAATACAGTCCCAATCCATTATTCTGTAAAGACCCGAACATAAGACATTAAGCCAATTTTCAAAGATGTGTTTTTTGTTGGGTTCACAATATCGACTGGACTCTTAATGAAAATGCGATTTTTCAGCAATTAATAAAAATGGCCAGTCTTTCTGGATTTATTAAATTTTCGAAAAAACTACGTCAATGCATCATCTCAAGATAACTTTGAGATATTCATATAACATTTTCCTTCAAATTCCGTGGGCATCGAGTCTTTTGCTATTCCATTTTGCGAAAATCGACAAAGTGGCTATAATTTTATTAATTATATTTTTAACCAATAAGTTGGATAGTAGTAGTCTTCTTCCTGACAGGTAGAAGACTACTTCCGCTCATCATATTATACTATTTTGTATTTATATGAGCTTGTAGGAGCTTATTCAGCCACAAATAAATCAATAATTAAATAATGAACTTCATTGATAATTCTGTAATTGCAGGAAACTAGATCTAAATTTAGGGGATGTATGGACCCTGATATCTGCGAAACGAACTACAATAATGCGCGATTGCAGCTTACGATTTTAAAGGATTGCGACCAACTCAAGAACGTTACAGATCCCCGCCTGTACTTCTGTGCTACGGTTAGCGAGGACCCATTTGTGAATGAGGAATTTGAAGTGAGTTAAATTTTTTTATTATGTTCAATGCAAACGTCTTCATGATTAATTAACTTGATGAAATATTAATTTTTAGTGCATTTGAATGGCATAAAATATAGCGAGTCAGTCATTGGCAAATATATTTTGTTAAACTTAGACACATTAATTGTTCCTCAGCACCAATGGGACTTTAGCTTCAAATGTGATATTGGTTTATTCGAAACTCATCAATAATTCGTACACTTCGAATATTCGATATGAGTGTGAATGAGGTCCGGGGTCTGGATTAGGTGAGCCGAACGGATTCAATTCCGTGAAAACGAGAATGTGCATTCGGTAACCAATCTTCACTTATGATTAGGCTATGGCTTTTGGGGCCGATGAGTCGTAAACAGAATTTATGGAATTGAACGATTGGAAAGTTGCCAAATTCCGTTTATCGGATCCGTTCAGTGCACACAATCCAGTCCCAGACCATTATTCCGTGAAGACCCGAACAATTATAATAAATTAAGCAAATTTTCAAAGATTTGTTTTTCGTTGGGCTCACTATATCGACTGGACTCTTGATAAAGATGTTAATTTTGAACATTTTATAAAAACTATCAGTTTTACCAAATTTTTTGAATTTGGAAAAAAAGTACGTGAATGCGTCATCTCGAGACAACCTTTAGATATTCACATAAAATATTCCCTCAAATTCCGTGGGCATTGAGTCTTGTCCTATTAGATTTTGTAAAAATCGACAAAGTTATCTATCCAGCTAAAGAGGGTTTAAAATATAAAATATATATTGTCTATGCGGCTCTCTATTTTCTATCAGTGGTTAAAAACACTGGTTATCACTGCGAGCTTGCTAACATAATTGCGGAAGATTAACACGCTGATTACACGAATTACTTTTCGCACATTCAAATTGAATATTGCATGAATTTAATTACCCTTAATTACACCATATGTACATGTTTTATCACCCTTAATTTTGACTATTGATTTCTATTTTCCAGATTGACATTGGTACTGCTTTGAGCTTTAACGGTGAACTCATTGGTCTCGTATCACAAAGAAAAGGGTTTATCTACTTGGTTCTGGACATGTTCAAATTTGACTGGTATCCTTAGAATATTATGTCTCGTTGATCGCTCAGTCCGCTTAGGGTGAATTCGAATACAACAATCATTATGATAACAGTTAGCATTGATGTACGGAGAAGATAGAAAAATTTTTTGTTTTTTTCATCTTCTTCTTCTTTATTCTTCAGATTGCAAATGAAACCAAAATTGTAAGAACTACATTTTGCGAGACACAGCATACTGATGGGTCATACAGGTTTTCATTTTTACTTCGATTTATCATTTGGCTAATAAAGATATAGTTTTATCTCCGCCATAAATTGCTCTCGTGTAATAAATTATTTTTCTCACTCCTCAACCACTTAACAATTCCCCACACTACACTTTGCTACACCAAGTGTAGCCAAACGTTTCCCAAATCGATTGGATTCCACGAAGTCGGCAATCAGTCATTTCTGAATGAGCCCCACTCATTGGTCTTGATTCGATCAAGCTGACTTTTCGCCATAGTTTGCCTGACTCTTGTCCACGATAAAGTTTCCTTACATACATTTTTCAATGTTTTCTTACACATTGAATGTATTAACACAATTAACATCTCGAAAACTACTAGCAGCTACTATAATTTCTCGCTTCCCATTTATATATAAGAAATTCCTTTGAAACCGTGAGAGCGGATATCACCGCTCGAATTTCTGCACATTCCATTTTTGGCAAATATAGAAAAGACCCGAGCTCTCGATTGTTCCATCGTAGAGCGAACGCTTGATATTAATTTCCGCTGACCAATTTCCGCCGCAGCGAGGCCTTGCGCAATAATTCCTTCTTGCTTGTTCGATCCCTTCCAGGATTCCTAATTTTTACATATACACGTGCTGTGATAAATCAGCGCTTTTTGGTTGCCGCTTCACGCAACCAAATCCACCTTCTTTACTTCAGTCTTCACTTAACACTCGTAGCAAGAATTCCATGGGTTTAGTTTAGTTTGGTTTGGATCGGTGCGAAATACCGTTGGCTCGTCATACAGAACAATTGTCAAGCGATTGGTCGGTGTAAGCATTATTTTAAAAGACATTGGTTACGGGTAATATTCCTTTTTCGTCCATCTAGTGGAATTCCGTAAGATCCCGTCTTCATAGTGTGGCGATCTATAATGTGACAACCAATGAAAAACCAGTTATATCAACTGACGTTGTTCGTTGTGAATGAGCCATAAATGATGGCATTGTTGAGTAGTTTATACCCTATACCAGAGCGCAGGAGTGTAGGGGCGTCGTTAATGCGTGCAATGTGTATCGTGTAGGCGTTGGCGGCTGCAAAATCGAGTACGCGGATATGTCAATGACTCTAGTCCGGCGAAATGTTTTAAAGTTTTTCACTATTCATAGTCATACTATTACGGAAACAGAAGTGCAGAAAAATTGCTTAAAACGAAAAACGTAATCGTCGTTGTATGGAATTGGGATATCTATATAGTTTGATTGGTACAAGCTTTTTTTTTTCGTTAGCATTCGTGTGTCGTGATCACGGATTTTTTCCAATGCTCCGAATATATACATATATATATACGCATGTACATACATGAATTCGTAGAGACAAAGCTGTGACTAATTGACAATTACTCAACGTTTTTTTCTTACATTGCAACGATAATTACATTGTTGTAAACATTACATGACTTTCGGGTCCAGTTATATTATCGGACATGCGGGTATATTTCCAACACTTTTTCACGCGAGCAATAGTGTGTGCGTGTGTTCGGTCTTAGGCAAAATTATCAGTGCTTTGAGATGTTTGGAATGTTGAAAAAAGATATTCCGTTTCGAAGGATTAACGCGATAGGATATCACAAATTGTCGTTCGTTGATTCGAAGGATATTATCGAGAAAAATACGTCTACCATATGAAGTCGGTCTAACAACAGAGAAAAAAGAAACTGCTGGACGAGGTGAGCTTTAAGTTTGCTTAGGACTCAATTTTTTTAATCCTATTTTCATTATAATTTGTCATGAACTTCGCAACAATTTCTTTCTTCCCAAGCGATTTCCGCCCGATTTTCTGACCGTTTAAGAGTATATAGGGTCGGATTATCTCCCAATTATAAATAAATCAGAAATAAGCTATTCTATCGCAGATAGAAAGATGTGCTTTTGGGCAAACAGCAACTCAGTACCAAGTAACGGCAACAAGGTACTGTGTAAATTCACCTAATGCCGCAAGACACAGAGATATATACATCAGCCTTGAGCAGTTTTGCTGATCTCACATTGTGCCGTACTGTGTGCCAGCAAGTCGCTGATAGCACAACAACATGATGGGATCGTATAAATAAAAGGACCATCGGTGTACTGTATTTTACTGAGTGCCATGGTACAGTTGCCAAAGTTTGGGCTCTATCGTTCAATGGAACAGGGTTCGAATACCCAAGCTTGACTACATTGGATTATCTATCTAATTTTCTGTATTATATTTTGTTATTATGCCAGTAACTTGGGACTATGGCTGGTAGGGGCATGTCGCAGTTATATCACTAATGTGGTGTTTACCACCTGCCGAACCCTTGCTCCCAATATGTTGACACATCGGCAGTCGCGTGTCGTCAGAAAATCTCTCAGAGCCGACACACATTCTTGTATTTTGTTGACATTCCCTGTGTTTTATGTGGTCCGATTTATCACTACTCTGTCGCCAAATTGCTATCTGCGATCTAACATGCATCAGACATTTTGGCATTGACTACATATTTTATAAATTTTAACGTTTATAAAATTAATATTCGTGGTATTCAGAATCCAATGATTCGTTGAGTTTCTGTAAATAAGGAAATTGTTAATAATTCTGTACCTGGACATAAATACGGCTATAATAGCGTTTATATGGTTTTGACCAACTCCGATACGGATAAGGTTATAAACACAGCAGATTAGATTTCAATGTTAGTATTAAATTAGAATTTTTCTTTCTACAATACTATCGCACAGCGATCAATATCGGAACGTTATGATGTTTATTATCACCAATGTAATT
The DNA here is from genome assembly GCA_958009045.1 of Oxytorus armatus. Lineage (NCBI taxonomy): Eukaryota > Metazoa > Arthropoda > Insecta > Hymenoptera > Ichneumonidae > Oxytorus > Oxytorus armatus. The sequence continues at coordinate 4,406,591 of OY253748.1, read as the reverse complement.
TTTCATAATGAATGAAAATGGTACTTTTGATAGATAAAATATATGAAGAGCGGAGATGGGCACCTCTCGTTGCTTTGAAAAGAGCATCCTTTGTAGATTTTTTCTATCATTTTTTAAACGTTACTTATTTTATATAGATGACCTACGGTATTTGTAAATAGATACGTTTACTGTGTATCTCATAATGTACATAACTATTTTTCCAGTGCATTGTGCAAAAAAAAAAATTAGATGCATCGAATAATGAGGAAAGAAACGATCACGAAGAGTCTTTAAGTTTTTCCATAACGAAATGCAAAAGAACAATGATTATTAACTTTACGAAGTACACATATGCAGTTGCAAATATAATGAACATTAGTCATATAAAATAATTTACATGAAATTATAGGGAAAATGAATAACGAATACTTTTTCCAAAGTAAAAAGAAGTACTCGTCTCTTATGAAAAGGGGAGCGGAAGCTGCGTCAGGGTGAGAATCAGGGCCATTTACCTATATGCAAGAAATTTTCAATTTGTAACTTAATATGAAATGTGTTCGTTTGGCTCGGTGTACATGGACTGTTGGCCCAAAATCCGTAGGTCGATTCTTTTTTTGTTTTTTTTATCATTTAGCACTTGTACCGAAACTTGGAAACATTTTTTCTATGAGTTTTTTTCATTTACCAATGACTGCAGGATCGAGTGTGGCAGAACCCTCACATTTTGGGATTCTGTTGGTTTTGACGATGACACGTATGACATGAGATGTTAAATCAACACTGGCATAAATAACAACAAATATCTGCTTATAGTTTAAAAAATATTATATCTGCTTATAACATAGCTTAAAAAATATTATTGTTAATTTACTATTCTTCATGACATTTCTATATTTACAAAGATAAGCTAAACTGGTAGTGAAATTCGTGCGGATGCAAGAGAGGCAGAAGATTACTTTTCAAAGCATCGTTCTCAGGAGTGATTGACATTTCAGACAAAAGCAAAATCATAGATTCTCTGTCAATGAAGGAACTCTTCAAAGCATAAGATTTTGTTTTTGTCTCGAATGTCAATAATCCCGAGAAATTCCGATTAAAATTTTTATTACCGGTGTTTCACATTATCTTGAGAGCATGTGCATTAAAGATCTGTTTTACCGCCTCTGAGTTACCGACAGAGTACATTGAAATTTTCGGCGAAATACCACTCCTCCTAAACTATCGAACCTAATGATTTGAAATTACTTCAAGTTGTTACCTTTGTCTTTAACGTAAATACCAGAAAATGTTGACATTCAAAATGGAAATGTACATTTCCAGCTAAAAGCGGAGAGCCCTAAAACAAAAATGTATATAATTATTATTGTATAGCGCTAATTCCGAAAACCTTTCTCATTACCATAGAGACGGATACAAAGTCCAATTAATAAACTTTTTTGTTGCTGTATGTGCAAAATTGACGACATGGTATTTTATCGAAAAATACACAGTAATAGCGGAAGAGTGTTTTGGTTTAGTTCGTTTATATTTCACGGGCGCTACTTGCACACTCGATTGCGAGATTTTTCTTATTCAAATTTCAGTCCACAGCCAATTTTTGAGCGTTTTTGTGGTCCTACCTGGCAAATTACAATAGTTAGAAGTTACAATACCAAAGTATATAATAAATCGTCTCTGGCACAGTTAATCTGCGTTTTTAGTACATGTTCGTTGAGTGTTACCCAGATTTCGAAGATGCACACTATACCGACGCTGTTGGAGTTTCTCATCATCTTTCACATACTCTTAAGGGAGGGGGAAGGGTAATTCGGTGAAAAAAAGCATATTTTCAAGAATTTTTTTAGACGATACAGGTAATGCTGGTTTATTTATTTACTTTTCATATCATAGTACAACATTTGAAGCATATTTTCCTAAATTTTCATTGCAAAATATTGATAAATAAGCCGTTGGCAGCAAATCTCCGCCGGCGCCTCGAAAAAAAGTTGTTTTGCGATGTACGCTATAACTCGTCACTGGATCATTTGAAACACAAAATCCAAATGCGTTTATTAGGTGAGATGTTTCTCGAGGTAACGTTGCCGAGTTTTTTTTAATCGATTTTTCCGATTAAAAAAAATCGGCGAATTTGTTATTGTAAAATAAAAAATAATTATAAAAGCAAAACTCGGCAGCGTTACCTAGTGATTCATGTGTAAAAATAGTGGACAAAATTTCAAATGAATCGGTGCATTAGATTTTGAGTGACAGCGTACACCGACTTCAAAAATGATAAGTTACAGAAAAACGCTTTAAAGTTTTGCACACTAAAAAATACAAAATAAAACTCGATAATTCTTTTATACTCACACAGAGTCTCCGATGCCAGATCGATAAAAGAGCATTCATCTAGAATGCCTAAAGCATCTTTTTGTACTTGTTTACATAAAATTCTTCCTTTAGTGTCATGCGCAGTTTGTTCCTCCGCTCTGCTAATTCGCAAATCGTCAACTGTGCGCGACCATTCGTGAGAACTCGACCCTCTAACGATCTGCATATTTTGTACAAAGGTCAACAAAGCAAAACAGCCTTCATTAAATATACATGCTGCTACATGAGCTGCAATTTCTACGATAGTTGAGGTACCACTCATTGATTTTCGAGAAATTTTCCAAATAAGCTGGTTGAGACTCTGATTGTTGTTTTGAGTAAAACCTCCAAGACATCGCTGCAAAATTGCGTCATTGCTTGAATCCTCATAAATCGGTTTTATGGCTTTCAAAAAATCAGTGGGAAGTGCAGCGTAGCTGTGTTTGAATGACTGCAGGGCATTTGCAGCTGCAGCTTTCTGCCATTCACACCATGAGGCTTCACCGCTCGGGCATTTCTCGTGCTGCGGATTTTCGTCTGTTGAGCTCCAGTGGTAATAAGTACCCCAAGTGGCACTTTTCATTTTCTCTACAGAATCGTAATTGCGTCGAATAGCCAGACCATAATATACAGTTAGTTTGTCAATCATTTTAGCAGTAAGCTTGCCTTTGTCAGAAAGGCTCTTTCTTTTTGTATCTACTACACTCGTTTTTACTATTCCACGCAGACGAGTTCCCATTCGCTTTTGCACATGGCCTATACATTCTTTTTTGTTTATGACAAAATCCTCACCATAGGGTTTATCATTTACAACGCCACTGTAAGTTTTTGAGTCACCGTCTCCAATATAGTTGCGAAATTTCACTCCAAGATTTTTTAACGAACGTTGAAACATCTCTATAACTGCTGCTGCTTCCATGTTTCCAGATGGTCCAGTGAGGTTGGTTTTACATTTTTCGCTATTCACATGCTCTTCATACCACGCTTCATACTCTGCAGTATCTAATTTGCTCTCCCAAGTTTTGCAATCGTGGCAGTAAGAACTTTTTACAAGAATATCGATTACTTTTATCCAGTATAATATCCAATCAGAGAAGCAACGCCAAATAATGAAGAGAATTCTCATTTTTTTCCACGTTGCGTCGCCTGATACGACCAATTCTGATGTACCTTTTAAATTATTTGCTTCACATGTCGCTTCTTTCTCTTCTTTTACAGCCGAAGCAAAAAACGTGCTCGCAACATTTTTTATATTTTCACACATTTTATGCATATATGAATTATAGCATGGTTTCGATATGAAATTACTAGCCAAATCCATTAGACCGCAAAACTTATTACATCTGGCTAAACCTAAGTCTAACACTCGCATTACAAAAGCAAATTGATAATTCACATCGTATACACCAGAATCTATTCTGTCACTAGACGGAACATAGCGAGGCTGTTTACAATTTTCACATGCAACTTTGACATTGAATCCAAGACCTTCTTTTTGCATGAATGAAATGAAGCTTTTCCATCACACTTTACACACTTTATTCAAGTTGAAATGGTTGAAAAAACAAGAATGAAATCTATGATCCTAAAACGTTTTTGAAGATCTTCTTTCGCTGTCATAGAGGTACTTAGTTATGTTTTTTTCGACGACGCGCTATTCGCTTCCACTTCGTCATTCGTACGTTTATCTGGAGATATTATTTTTTTTGGTCGACACAAAATGTTAATACGTTTCTTCCGATCTTTTCTGCTATTTTTTTTTGGCATTTTACTAATAATGAATATAAAGTCACAACTACAATCAATAGCACAAAATGCACGAAAAAATAGCGAACATGAACGAAAACTGAGACGAAATTTTAGCGTCACATACAACTGCTTGGCACGTCCAACACTTCTAAAATGTCTGCTATACTATGTCTATGTTATGTCTATGTCTTCTATACTATGTCTCAAATATATGCAAGGTCATTTTACATACCTATGAAGACCCTTCTACGAAAAAAAAAAAAAATTATTATTATAATCTCTAAATTTTTTTTTCGTCGAAGCACAAAGGCGCTTCAGGTAATTCCGCCTCGGCAACTCCCGGGCAGGTATTAAAAACCGGTCTGGAGCAACGGACGCTCAAATGCTCATAACTCCGTCAATTTTGTTCCGATCGACTTGAAATTTTGACCCAATATTCTTGAGATGTTATACATTCATTTAATTTAAAGAAAGTAAAGTTTAAAAAGTAAAGAAAGTTTAAATACCTTTCCCCGCCCTTAAAGGCTGGCCACAAACCGACATTCTCACTTCAAAATTTTCAACACATTTTTCCTGCAAATACCTGAATGGAGTATAACGAAATTTTGCCGATCGTTGTAAAAGAATGGCACGGAGACGGCCCCACTCTTTTTTCGTCAAAATAGGACCGAAATTATTTTAGTTTTTGGAATATCAGTATTAGTGGTAAGAGCCCGACATCGCCGACTCAAAACTTTCAACATATTTTTCTCGGAAATAGCTGCATGAAATTCAATGAAACTTTGGCAATGTATGTACAATTATGGTACCGAGATGCAAATTCTGAGCCATCGATGTGTCATTCATTTTTCACAAATACATCAGGTTTGCAGAATGTTTAATACTAAATTCGGCGAGAATCGAAACAACAACGGTTAAGATTTTATACAATTGTGAAATTTTTCAACCAGGATTCCGACCATCAAAGTGAAACAAATCACATTATCCAACAAACTAAAAAAGTTTAGGTGCAAATTAATACTTGCACATCGCTTCCTCCCTGTTTTCAAACATTCGCGGTATCCTCCATGCCAGTGATGCAGCGAGACGAGACCGAGACGAGACCGAGACGAGACCGAGACGAGACCGAGACGAGACCGAGACGAGACCGAGACGAGACCGAGACGAGACCGAGACGAGACCGAGACGAGACCGAGACGAGACCGAGACGAGACCGAGACGAGACCGAGACGAGACCGAGACGAGACCGAGACGAGACCGAGACGAGACCGAGACGAGACCGAGACGAGACCGAGACGAGACCGAGACGAGACCGAGACGAGACCGAGACGAGACCGAGACGAGACCGAGACGAGACCGAGACGAGACCGAGACGAGACCGAGACGAGACCGAGACGAGACCGAGACGAGACCGAGACGAGACCGAGACGAGACCGAGACGAGACCGAGACGAGACCGAGACGAGACCGAGACGAGACCGAGACGAGACCGAGACGAGACCGAGACGAGACCGAGACGAGACCGAGACGAGACCGAGACGAGACCGAGACGAGACCGAGACGAGACCGAGACGAGACCGAGACGAGACCGAGACGAGACCGAGACGAGACCGAGACGAGACTTGGTCTCGTCTCGTGGTGACGTCATAATCTCGTCTCGGCATTTCTCGTCGTGTCTCGACGAAGTCTCGTCTCGTCTTGACATGTCTCTTGAGCTTTCCGAGATCCTGTGGCCTGGTATGTATGTGTGTGTGTGTAACTGCCTGCGCGTGGTTGTGTGTGCGACTGTGTGCGGATGACTGACCTTGTGTGGGTGACTGTGTGATTTTGTGCCGGGTGACTGTGTACAGGTGACTACGCAGGTGAGTGTGTGCAGGTGATTGGGTGCCGGTGAATGTGTGTATGTGACTGTGTGCAGGTGAATCTGTATGTGACTGTGCGGGTGACTCCGTGTATATAACTGTGTGCGGTGAATATACGGTGCATACTACTGTGTTACTGCGTATGTCGGCGTGTGTGTGGTTGCGTCGGTGTAACTGTATAGCTGCGCGCGTGTGCGACTCGGGGGGTCTGTGTGTGCGTGCATGCGTGTGTGCATGTGTGTGGGAGTGTGTGCCTGCGACTGAGTGTCCGTGTGTCTGTCATTCGCGGGTTCAATGTCGTGCAGCCTTCAATCGGAGATTCAAAAGAACCCGAAGAAAAAAAAGAGTGACGAGCGATAGAATCACGTTATCATGATATAGCAGTGAAATAACGAATGTATAATTTTTTTGAAAAATCTTTACAAGAATGAAAAAAAAGAGTAACAAGTGATGGAATAGCGGTGAAATTGATTTGACTCTGTTTTTTTTTAAGTCTCGAAGGTCCCGACGAGAGTCGAGACGAGACGAGATAAGTCTGGTCTCGGCGCAATCACGACTCTATGCCAAAGCCAAAATGACGGAAGCCACTTACTCATAGAAAGAGATTTGTAAACCTTTGAAAACGGGGACGAGACGATGTGCATGTTTTAATTTGCACCTTTTTTGTTATTTCCACGAGCTATACAAGCTTTTAGCAACTACCTCCGAGTCTGTGTTGACTATATGTACATTGGTATATCCCGTTTGTAGACCGTTGTTACATTAGCAAAGAAACGTCTCCAAAATGAATTCAGTTTTTACAGAAATTACGGGCTTTTTAGATGCTAATTTGGTGCTCAGTTGATCAGAAAGACTTAAGGCCTTACATATGTCCAGCGGTACCGAAAACGTACCAAAAGAAAAACTGTTTTTAGGAGGGATAGAAATAGAAATTGATAAAAAAATTCTTACACATTGTTTATTACTGTGTTAAGTTTGTAAAAAAATTTATTTCAATTTTTTTTTTCAAAAATTACAACATGAAAAATCACATTTTTTGAAGCACTGTAAAAAAAAAGTTGCTCTACGGTCGGCAGTATTTCTTCCTCAAATGTTGACGGATCTGCAAAATGTAAAGAAATTCTTGTAAAATAAGGTAGTAGTTATAGTCTGTCGAGCCGGATTTTTGAAATTCGAAAAATTAAACAATTTACGGTAATTTAAAAAAAAAAGGTTAAGTTTGTGTCAAAAAAGTCACACTTTAATTGTTTTTATAAAATTTTCTAATTATAATTTAAAAAATCCGACTCGACAGACTATAGAAAAAACAATTCCGAATATAAAAAAAAAAAATCATCAAAAAATATTAAAAACCGTACGAGTTATCATGCCGACCGTGTCAGAAAAAGTAGTTTTGAGAAAAACGCGTTTAAAGTTTCAAGCGCGTTTCGCTCGAAGTCGCGCGCGGCTGGAGCAAGAACTTTATGAATTTTTTAAATTTATTTAGTTAACTTACGTCTAATCTCCCATTCCAGCTTCATATTGTACGCCTTCCTTGTCAGTAAAAAATTGTTGTTGTTTATTTTTTTCTAATCGACGAATTGTTCAAACAACTCAACTCAGGTAGGCGCGCGTCAGACCTTTGTCCTTTCGTCGGGCAGTCACATTATCTACAATAACTTTTGAACTACGGGGAATTTTTACAATCAGCTTACACAGAAATACGCCTAAGACTATAAGGAATAATAATCTGTAAACAAAAAAAATCGATTTTTTTGAAAATTCTCGACGTATGTAAGGCCTTAAGGACCCACATGCGTTATAGTGCGGCCTATCAGAATTTCATGGTGTTATTTCCAATCCTCGCGCAGTGCGTCGAATAGTGACGTGCTGCTTATCGAGCTGGACGGATTAAGTATCATTGGGAAACATCAAAATCTGGGTAAGCTTCCATATCCACAAAATGCATATTCCCCAAAATGCATATCCCCCAAATGCATAGAACCCAAAAGCATATCCCCCAAATGCATGTTACCCAAAAGTCTATGCCCCGAATGCTTATATCCCAAAAACATTTCCCAAAATACATATCTCATAAATGCGTATTCCCTAAAATACATATCTCATAAATGCGTATCCCCCAAAATACATATCTCACAAATGCGTATTTCGCAAAATGGATATTGGGCATTCCATGCCGACTGGCACAACTTTGGGACCGGTCTATTTTGATTTTTTCCCTGATTTTTTTATATTGTTTTTAATACTGAAGAGACAATCTGTGATTTTGTCCAGATTTTTTTTCATTCCGTTCTCATTTTATAAATTACTAGAATCGGTGTCCGGGCTTCGCGCGCTGTTTTGTAGGTTAAGTTCATCGTCTACGATCGTGCGATCAGAAGTTTGCACCGAACTCCGAGCATGGCATTAATAGCCAATCATAATAGCGAGTTACCCGGCTTCCAGAAATAAATCGCCCCCCGAAATATTTCGTGATATGTATTTTTTATACCGGGTATTGAATACTTACGAGGTTTGATACAAAATCTAACTCCACGCAAGTAACTCATTATTATGATTGGCTATTGATGTCGTGCTCGGAGTTCGATGCCAACTTCTGATCGCACGATCGTAGATAATAAACTTAACCGACAAAGCAGCGTGCGAAGCGAGGACACCGATTTTAGTCTACATATTAGGTGTACAACTTCGCTTCCGCCGTTTTTTTCCGAAATTCGAGGTTTAATTGTAAAAAACTGGTTATGTATTTATGATTCAAAGTATTGTCCATCACCGGCCACTACTTTCTCCCGTCTTTCGGGCAGCATACGAATTCTGTGTTAAAAAAAACTAGTCATATTTTGAAGCGATCTACGAATCGATTCAATTTTTTACTTCTTCATAATACCGAAAGTTCTGGTCAGCCAGACCGTGCGCCATTGATCGAAACAAGTGATAATCAGAGGGAGCAACGTCTGGAGAATATGGCGGGTGGGGTAGGAGTTCCCATTTTAACGTTTCCAGGTATGTTTTGACCACTTTCGCAACATGGGGTCGAGCATTGTCATGCTACAAAATCACTTTATCGTGTCCCTCTTTGTATTGCGGCCGTTTGTCTTTCAATGCTCGGCTCAAACGCATTAATTGCGTAACGATCGCCCGTGATTGTTTTGGTCGGTTTTAACAGCTCATAATACACTACGCCGTGCTGGTCCCACCAAATACGAAGCATGACCTTGGAGCCGTGAATATTCGGTTCGGCCGTTGACGTGGAAGCATGGTCGAGATATCCTCGTGATTTTCTGGGCTTGAGGTTATCGTAATGAACCCATTTTTCGTCCCCAGTCACAATGCGATGCAGAGAAATCCCTTCCGTTTTTGCCTTTCAAGCAACTGTTCACAAGCACACAAACGCCTTTCATCATCTCTTGGTTTCAACTCATACGACACCTAATTTCCTTTCTTCTGAATCACCCCCATGTCTTGGAGGGGTTTTGAAATGGCTTTTTGAGTCACTCCCAATAATCGTGCCAATTCTTCTTGACTTTGACACGAGTCTTCATCAAATAATGCCTCCAATTCTATATCATCGAAAACTTTCACTCTTCCATCGCCATGCCAGTTTTCGACGTGAAAATCACCGTTCTAGAAGCGTTGAAACCATTCAGGACACGTTCTTATACTACTAGCAGCCTCACCATAAGTATTTGAAAGCATTTGATGAGCTTCAGCCGGAGATTTCTTCGTATTAAAGCAGAAAATGAAAACTTCCCGCAAATGACGAGAATTTGGCTCGTAAACTGACATTTTCAATCGAGAATAACTTCGTTTATCCTGAAAATTGGCCGTCATATGGCATCCAGTGATATATCTCTTAAGGTGCAAACGAATACCTGCCAAATTTTTTATTTCACCCCCTTAAGGTGTGCGTGAGAAGCAAACGATCGAAAATACGAATCCTTTTCCCTGGATTAAGTTTATTTTTAAAGATCTCCAGGTAACCGCATTCGCAAATTAAAAAAACTCTGTATTTTTTTGCCCCTTAAGATTTAGAAAAAAAAAAGTGGTACAAACGGGTACAAACGATTTTCTATAGAATCGCGTTACAAAAAATGTTTAAACTTCAACTCGGGTTCCGAGTATTTTTTAACCCCCCCTTAATTCTGAACCCCTTAAGGTACAAACGAAAAAAAAGGTGGTACAAACGAGTACATACGGAGTACAAACGTATGCAATTCAAAAAAAATTAATTTTCTTAAGTCGGGTTCCAGGTTCACAGATCTACAAATCGACTAATGTTTTCATGGGGTTATGTGTCCAAGTTTATTGCATGACGTCTATGATCTACTTATTTCGACTATTACTTAGCTCTAAAGTCATCTATAGGAAAACGATGGAAGCAAAGTTGTATACCTAATGTATATAAATGAACTTTGGTCGTCCCGTATACGTGCCTATACCATTCATCCGATTACGATGATACTTTGATGAGTTATGCGCACGACCGCGAAGGTTTCTGGATTAGTACAACCATTTTACAATAGGTGGCGGGCGAGTTGTTTCAATAATTGAGGGTATTTCATATAGTTTCGCGGCAGTTATCTATATATATTGGGAGTACAAAATAGTTCGGTCGTTTTTTATTGTCAAAAATGCATTTATTTCAGGACAAAATGAATGAACAGACTAATTGAAGTATTGTTCATCGCTGGCTACTGATTTTTCCCATCTCTCAGGCGATTTTCGAATTCCATCTCGAAAAAATATCTCGTCTTTTGAGGCGATCCAAGTTGGGAGCCAGTTTTCGATTTTTGCGAAAGAAGTGAATCGGTGACTTGCCAAATTGTACTGCATCCGTCGGAACAACCAATAATCAGAAGGAGTGATGTCCGGAGAGTACGGCGGGTGCGGTAGAACATCCCACTCTAGCGTTTTCAAATATTTTTTTACGACTTTTACGACACGAGGTCGAGCGTCGTCATGCAGAAGAATAACTTTGTCATGTCTTCGCTCGAATTCCGGTCGTTTTTCGCGCAATGTACGGCTCAAACGAATCAATTGTAGCCAATACCGATCGTCCGTGTTTTTTTTTCTTCTTGGGGTTGTCGTAGAATATCCATTTCTCATCCCCAGTTACAATCCGATGTAAAAAACCCCTCCTTTGTTGCCTTTGAATCAGTTGCTCGCAAGTGAAAAATCGCCTTTCAACGTCTCTCGGTTTCAATTCAGAAGACACTTAATTTCCTTGCTTTTGAATCATTCCCATGGATTTCAATCGTACGGAAACTGCTTGTTGAGTCACTCCCAATGATTCTGCAAGCTCGTCTTGCGTTTGACTCGGATCTTCATCGAGTAATGCCTCCAATTCTTTGTCTTCGGATTTTTTGGCTGTCCAGAGCGAGGCTTGTCTTCATCGTTGAAAAATCACCATTCTTGAAACGTCGAAACCATTCCCTACATGTTTTATCAGTTGGAGCACTGTCGGCATAAACTTCCACTAGCATTTGATGCGCTTTAGCTGCACTGTTTTTCCAATTAAAGCATAAAACTAAAATCTCCCGCAAATGCTGCTTAGTTAACACAAAATTTGACATATTCAACACAGTAAAAAACAAAGTTTATATATGAAACTCAAAGCGATATAAACTGAATATTATTGACAGATGTCTAACCTCTCTAAAACAACCGAAATCAGCTGTTACGATGAAACATTCATAACAGCCAGCGCCATCTTTAAAAAACGGACCGAACTAATTTGTACTCCCAATACGAGGTCTGTCCAGAAAGTTCGTATAAATAATATCTCTGGAACGCTGTAGTTGAGTCTGGCGCGTTCCCCCACTCTAGACTATAGACTGCGTCCGACCGCTCTCCGAGCAGGTGCACGGGTTATGTGATTTTTCAAAGTGAATCAACATCAAATTTCTCGCAAAACTTGACAAGAACGGCCGTCAAATTTTCGAGGCTTTGACACAAGCTGATGGAGAAGATGCTTTGAAGGAACCAACTGTCAACAAGTGGTTAAAGAGGTTTCGTAATGGCCGAGATGATTTCAAAGATGACTCCCGTTCAGGACGTCCTCCCACATCCACTTGTGACGACAATATGGTAAGAGTTCGAGCTTGTGTGCTTCAAGCCCGTCGTCTAAGAGTTAGAATGGTGGCTGAAGAGCTCTCATTGAGCAAATCAATCGTTCATAACATTTTAACTGAAAATCTTGAAATGAAAAAACTGTGTGCGAAAATTGTCTTCAAGCTTTTGTCTCCAGAGCAAAAAGTAAGGAGGGTGACGTACTGTGAGGACTGGTTGTGAGGACTGTGTCATCACTGGAGATGAGTCATGGTGGTACGAATTTGCTGTGGAGCTCAAATCTCAGAGCAAATACCGAGGACCAAGAAGTCAAGGAAGTCGAGGTCGAATGTGAATACAATGATCATTGTTTTTTTCATTCTTGTGGCATTGTCTATCCCGAATTGGTCCCCCCAGGCCAGACAGTCTAATGGACAATTCTACGTTAAAGTGCTCAGACGCCTCAGGTCACGAGTGTTTCGGGTTCGACCGGATTTGGCTGAAGGGGGACGATGGATCCTACACCATGACAATGCCCCCGCACACACGTCACTTGTTGTGCGCTAGTTTTTGGCCATCAGCTCCATCACTGTGACTGAACACCCCCCCCCCCCCCCATTCACCTGATTTAGCAACTTGCGACGTTTTCTTATTCCCCAAAACTAAAATGGTGCTTCGGGGTCGGCATTTGAGGGACGTGGAGCAGTGAAAACGGCGTTAGCGCAAGTGTATTTTATCTCAAGGAGAGTACTTTGAAGGGGACAAGATTGATTTGACTGGTTAATTATATAACACCATTTTTTTAAACTATTTATACGAACTTTCTGGACAGCCCTCGTATATTAGGTGAAGTAAAAAGTTCTGAGCGTTTTCCGCTAGATGTGTAAGTGAGCCATATCTCACGATGTATACATCGCATCGGGTCATACAATACGGCGATGTATAGGTGACATTACGCTTCAAAACATTTTGTGTTTGGTGAAGCCAGTTGTGTATTACAGCGTTCCAAAATGGAGGTAAAAAAAGCGAAACTTCAATACATTCTTCAGTACCACTATGACCAACGTGAAAAGGCGGAGCAGGCGGCGAAAAAAAATTGTTCTGTTTATCGACCCAATACAGTATCGAATGCAGCAGCAAAGCGGTGGTTCCAACGATTCCGTTCTGGTAATATAGACGCCGAAGATGAGGCACGCTCGGGTAGTCCAATCGTCGAAAATGTCGATAACATCATGGAAATCGTCGAGTCGGACCGGCATATGAGCACTCATTCCACTGCCCAGGAACTGAAGATTAGCCAGAAAACTGTTTGGAACCATTTGCATAAGGCTAGAATCAAGAAGAAACTCGATGTATGGGTGCCACACGAATTGAAGCGAAAGAACCTTTTGGACCGAATTGATGCCTGCGATTCTTTGCTGAAACGTGACGAAATCGACCCATTTTTTAAGCGGATGGTGACTTACGATGAAAAATGGGTGAAATACGGAAACAACAGCCCGAAGAAAATCGGGGTCCAATTACGGTGAGCACGGCCCAAACGTTCGCCAAGTCCGGATTAACGGCCAAGAAGGTTTTGCTGTGTGTTTGGTGGGATTGGAAGGGAATCAGATGTGGCCAGAACTGGCCAATAGGAAGGGTATTGTGTTCTATGAAGGCAACGCCAGGTCGCACACATCTTTAACGACGTGCTAGAAGTTTCGAGAGCTAGTCCTATCGCACCCGCCGTATCGTCCAGACCTGTCACCAGGCGATTATCACCTTTTCAAGCATTTGCAAAATTTTCTCGATGATACAAAACTGGCCTCAAGAGAGGCTTGTGAAAATGAGCTGGTGAAGTTTTTTACCAATAGGGACGAGGACTTCTTTAATCGCGGGATTATGGAATTGCCTTCAGAATGGACAAAACTTATCGAACAAAACGGCGCATGTTTGGTCTAAATCGGATAATCCTAACTATGTTAATTTCATCGTTGAAATAAAGAGAAAGAACGCTCAGAACTTTTTTACTTCACCTAATATATACATATACATATATATACTAGGGCCCCCCCCCCACCAAGGGGGTCATTGTATTGAACGTACCCCCACCTGGAGGCCATTCCATGCGGTGCACCGCCTCTCCACGCGGGCCATTCCATTTAGCATACCCCCCCCCCCCCCTCCCGGGTATATTGGGTTTTGTTAGGTTTGGGGGGAGGTACGGTGAAGGGAATGACCGCCTCAACTCGAACGATGTCGCGGGCAACAGCTAGTGATTTATAAAATGAGAACGGATACAAAAAAATCTACAAAATCACAGATGGTCTCTTCAATATTAAAAGCAATGTAAAAAAAATACGGAAAAAATCAAAATAGATCGGTCCCAAAGTTGTGGCAGTTGGCATGGAATGCTCCATATCCATTTTGTGGAATACTCTTTTGTGAGATATGTATTTTGGGAAATATGCATTTGGGGGATATGCTTTTGGGTTATATGCATTTGGGGAACATGCGTTTGGGTTCTATGCATTTAGGGGATATGCTTTTGGGTATTATGCATTTGGGGGATATGGTACTGGGGAATTTGGGGTATATGCGTTTGGTGAAGATGGAAGCTTATCATCTGAATCTTCAAACGGCGGTAATACCTGTGATCACAGCCTGCTATCCATAATCTATTTCTCCAAAGTAACCCAAAAATAGACTGTTGTTGCCGATGGCAAATAATAACGAATGTCAATGTTTTCAGATTTATCGCCGTCGCGGCTGAACGACATAATAGACGGGAATGTCAAACAATCAGCTAGTGGATTCTTGCCTGTAAGTATAACGCTTTGCTTCGCTGCGTCCATTAGGAACTCTTATAACTGAAATACACATTGTAATATTAGCCATTTTTATTTAACGAAAGAGTGATGACCAACATTTTCACGAAGGGAAAATGTGATTTTCCCAAGTAAAAATTTGGTTCGGCGCAAATCCGTCTGATATCAAGCTGCCCTGCCAGCCAGACACGGCTCCTATCGGGATCCGTATCAGGTTCACATCCGGCATATAATGGAATATCGGATTCAGCCCTGATCCGGAACCGATCTGGCACTGAAATCCAATTTTTTCATTTCAAATCAATAAAATCTATTTATCTTCTGGGAATTAGGTTATTGGTCATGGTATGTTGTTAGCTGGCCCATATAATAATCTTTAACAAAAAAAAGGCCGACATCAGGGTTCGCACCTGTCTCTCACTAGCCTTCATTCTCAGATTGGACCCAAAAGCATTGAAAACAATGGTATTGTTCTAACAGTTCTTTTTTAGACGTTTTTTGTTGATTAAACGATGATTCCAGTCGTTTAAAATTATGTTTTTAACCGGGGAGTTATGTTATAATCTACATATCTACCTAACGAATTGACGCTCTAACCACTACTCTATCGAGCACTAGTGAATTATAATACTTTTACGAATATCTTATGTATACCACGACGACCAGAAACAGAGATGGTGAATGATATTAAAAGTTGTGTTCAAAGTAGATTTAATGTTAAGTTGGTGGAGGTTCTCAATAAACTTATCGGCAGTGGCATTTCCATTCAGGGGTTATACGTAGTTGCAAGGCCAAAAACGTCGTTTTTTAACGATTTTTGTCTGAAAAGGGATTTTGTTTGGCAAATACAAGAAGTATTAATAAATGTGGTGGTTGCTGTTAACTTTATATCAGCATTTTTCATTTTCAAAAATATTGATTTATACTGCTTCTGTAGACGATCTCCTGGAGGTCCTCCAAAAAAAGGTGTCTGGCGGTGAGCACGATATCTCTGGTTTGGATTATCTGAAATAAAAAAACCAAAAAGATTCTATTAGTGGATAGATGAATCTAGGTATTGATCGAAATTTTGAATAGTCAAAATTTTGATTTTTGACAAAATGGCGGTTCCAAAAAGAAAAAATTCCAATTTTTGACCAAAATTTTTTCGTTGACTTGTTTAAAAAAATAGAAATAATTATCGGAAATCTTATTCCTTCGATCAATACCTGAAAAATATAGTTGAGAAGGTTGTGTTAAAATTACAGACCGATCGGTTGAGCCGTTTTTGAGAAATCGTGCTCACTGACTTTGAAAACACCGTTTTGAGAAAAACGCGTTCAAAATTTCAAAAGTCGTTTACACATCGTTAAAAATTTGTTTACAAATATGCATGTATATACTCAATTATGTACATTATATGTACATATACTCAAATATATGTACATGTATATACTCAAGTATATGTACATTCCGAAAATGCAATTAAAAAAAATCGATTTTTTGAAATTTCCAACTGCGTATAACCCGTTCAGTTTCTATGGGAAAAATGCCTTTAGAGCTTGCTATTTACTTCCCATTCAGTTTCTATGAAAAGAAATTGCCATTCGAGCTTTTCATTGTCTTTCCATTCAATTTGTTGCCATTACGCCAGGGTCAGAATCGGTGCCGTTCACCTTAGTATGTGAAATATTAACCGAGGTTCAAAAACATTCTAGTGCATCATATAAATTATGTAAAAAAATTTGTATGTCGAATTACAGTTCAATGTACAGATAAACAGTAATTCAGAGTTTTACTGTTATTTTGTGCACTTACAAAAATACGGCAATTCAGTTGTGCATTTCACCATTTATAATATTTCGATGAAAAAATGAATATACAAACTCCACTGTTGAGCGACGTCGCGAACATATCCTCGTATACGAATGAAAATTAATCGGCACAGCACCGTGTGCGAGCATTCAAAAATTTTTATTTGCTAAGGAGATTTCGTCCGGGGAAATTTAGTCCGGGGCGGAAATTTACCCGGGGGGATTTCCCCCGGGAAATTTAGTTCGATAGGGATTTTCTCCGGGGAGATTTAGGCCCGACACCCAAACTATGTATATAAATCATTTCGCGAAATCATAATAATGCAACTCATAACTGTTTCTTGAATTAGGCTGGTGAATCGGAGGATAGAGCAGAGACAAGAGCACAACATAACACGTACTGAAATAACACAGAGGTGATTAACTTATATTTATTAGAAATTTGATTGATTGCAAAGACAATTTAATGAATATGTTAGAAAAAATTATTTCATCAAATATAGAATTATTTTGGTGTTAAAAAGTGTATAGTGCATGGTATTTAGTGAATTGCCGAGTCTCGGGCCTTTTTTAATGATTTTATTTGCATGGACGACATCGTGTTTTCAATCAAGGAGAGTCTAGAGTAGATCATACTCTCGTAGAGCAGTTCTTGAGCTTTTTAGTTTATTGAAATGTGCTCGTACGAATTAGGAATTAGCAGATTTTCGGAATCTGTCCCAGAATAAATTGAAGATATATGCCGATTAATAAAAAAATATTTTACGAACGTTCGATCGACTACCGGATCTCCGTGGAAGATTTTAGTACAACATTTTAGTAGACCAGACATCTGGTAAATACTGAGGAACCTCGAAATTGTATTATGGGACTGCCACAAGAATCAGGCAGTATTAATATTGCAAGCAAATTTTGTCGACTTCAACGTATGGATGACGTTATAATTTGAGATGAAAATATATTGCACTCCCGCCGTCATTACCATTATTACTAAAATATCCACGAGAAATTGCCCGGCAAAAACCATTCATCAAAAAAGAAATTGTTAGAAGATTAATATCTTTAACACGATTTTAGAAGCATGTTTAATACCGGCCTGGGTTGCGTAGGTTCAAGAGCGGACGCGATGATGATGATGATATCAAAACCCGAGCATGATCGATAACAAATAATCGTTCTGGATGCGTGATTCGTTGCAATATTTGATCAGTTTTCTTACAGTCACATTGACTATTTGAAACGACATCACAATATATAATTAAATTACGCTGGAAGACTTCATATATTACTATAGGGGAAGGAAAACATCGCGTCGGATGCCAACATGGAAACAAATTACGTTGTGTATTTTTAAAATTTGAAATATTGAAACAAATATCGATTAAACGATTATTTTTCGATTTTTCCTCGAACAATAGATATCGACTATCCTCGAAATCGATTATTTGATAAGCGATTATATTTTTAATATCGTCCATCTCAAAAAAAGTCATCGGTCCATAAATTGGTGAGTACCAGTTCGGTTCACAACTCTGATTTGCCCACTTTGGAAAGGTCTCAATGAACTATGCCACTTGAGCAATCTCTGAGGTATTCCAGTTGACGATTATAAAGTTGAATGCCGTGAAACAGGCCAAGCCTATCCATAAAAGCTAGTAAAATAATAAAGCGTTTTTTTTTAATTTTTCGACCGATACCGAAAGTTTATCCCATTGAAACGATTGTCTGTTACAGACGGGTTCTTCAGGAAACAGGTTCCGACATGCCCCAGTACACGTAAGGTTATTTCATATCCCTGCACTATATTTCTTTACATAATTAATAAATATGTTCTGATTTTTATTACCGATTGAAGTGGACAAAGTGAAACAGATTACAATGGAAGCAATGGCCAAGCTGACACGCATTCTTTACATTCTTCACACTTATCGATGCAGGAGGATCCTTTGCTCATCCGTACGCACAAGCAACAAACATCGCAACAAGTAAGAAGAATAGTTTTGTTTCACGGCAGGGTTTCTATTGATGTACGATCGGATAAATTTTTCGTTGTAAGAAGAACCGAAAGATCCCCTGAATTCGGTGACTTATACGATGCTTATATTGTAACATAAATAGGCCATCGCGACGTATATGCGCCTCGCCATGCACAAGCGAGGCAAAAGAGGGGGAATTTTTCTTAAAATCGAGGTTCTAGTCTATATTGAACATGTACCCGTGCAGAAATTGTGGTAGTGATCCAGCTGGATTTATGTGATTATCCCTACACTCTGGTAAAGATCCCACTAGATATCGAATGGGATCCCAACACGAAAAAGTCACGCTTGAACATGGATTCCGATAGGGATTCCCGAATGGATTCCTAACTGCATCACGCCCGGACCTACAGGATTTTTAAAGAATTGTATGGGATCTAACGGGATCCTCACATGATTTTACAGAATCATGAAATTGATCACGATTGTTTGATCTGCAATATTAGTGTTTCCATATTATATTTTTCCACATTTGAACATTCCTTCTCATTTATTCGGCCAGAAAATAAAATATAAAAATAATAGAAACTCGAGATGTGTGTGAACGAATTAAAGAATAAAAATAAACATTTATTGAGATTCTGTGGGTGCATATCACTTGAGGCGTAACACCACTGTACATTTTTCAGAAAATAGATTTTTTTTATTGACTTAAAACATGCTTTGAATCTTCTAGAATATGAGGCAAACAGTTTCATACCGGAAAGAAATTTTTTTCATTGAAATTTCAAGCTCTTCCCCAAGCGCGTCAGTCTGCACGGAAACGACTACCTGCGTCAAATAAACCCTGCTGGGAAGGTACCTTTCTTACCTTACCTAGGGTTTTACCTTTTGATTTCTAACATCTCTAATACACTAACAGATGTAGTTGGGAAGTGTTTATGTTCAGTTATAAGCATTTCCAATCAAAGTACGTTAGTTTAGGGTCAGTACATGTACAAGCTAAACATAATTTTCTCGTTTGAAATCACGGTTTTTGTGTGTGGTCTTGAGTTTTAATAGTTTATTTGTAATCTCAGAGTGCTTATAAGTTACAAGGAGTGACGGAAAAGTGTACCCGGCCAGAAAAGGTGCGAAAAAATTGTATCCAACACACGGTGTCGGAGTAATGCGTCATTCAAGACGACCGTTGAATAGATTTGAAGCGGAAAGCGACTTGACTTAGTACTTCTGCTAAGAAGTTAAAAGTTTGCGATGAAGATTTTGACGTTAATTTTGAATTTGGCTATAGAATTATAATTTTTTTGGTCGTTTTCTCGCTCATTTCGCAACACGTGAAGTGTAAAACGTATCGCGTGTCCGAAATGTCCAGAAGGTGCCATTCCAAGTAGTAAATTCATACGAAATGTATATGAAATTAATCGTCGAATTGTGCTAGCAATGCGACTACTAGGAATAGGGATACACGGAATAATGAAGTTTTGTGCATTTATGGAATTGCCACGACTGATACTTCAATCTTTTTACGATAAATTGGTGGATATTATTTCGATCACAACGGCAACGTACGAGACGTTAGTATGAAGAATGCAGCGCAAAAAGAGAAAAAGGAAATTGACGAAAATGGACAATTTCAAGGGATAACAGTTTCCGGTGACGGTTCGTGCAGGTAACGCGGATTTTCGTCGTTTTTCGGAATCGTGTCATTGATTGGATGGTTTACGGGTAAAATTGTCGAAGTTGAAGTGAAGTCAAAGTACTGTAAGTCTTGCGAGCGCTAGAAGAGAAAGTTAGGAACTGAGTATGAAGAATGGTACATAGCACACGCCAATGAATGTCAAGCGAATCATGAAGGCTTATCTGGTAAGACCGAAGTAGACGCTGTCGCCCAGATGTTCGTAAGCTCCGAAACTTTGCACGGCCTGAAATACGCAAACTACATCGGCGAAGGTGACAGCATAACCTTCAAAGGAATAAAGGATAAAAATCCGTACCGAAATTTCGAAGTACAAAGGAAAGAATGTTTGATCACGTACAAAAAATAATGGGCACTCGATTGAGAAATCTGAAAAAAAAGTGAAAGGCCTCGGAGAAACAGGTAAATTAACTGCTAAATTAATTGATTGATTAACAATTTATTATGGCTTGGCAATCCACCATAATCCAAACTCCTTGAAAAATATGAAAAATAAAATCGGGGCGACCTTATTTTATAAGTAATCAACTGACGAAAATCCGCAACACGCTCAGAGTCTTGGTGTGACCGGAAGAAGGCGCAAGCAGCGGATTCTTTGGACAACTTCCATCATAAGCCGCCGCTTTCGGCGAAAGTTTTTAAAGCCATCAAACCGATTTATGAGGAGTTTGCTACTATTTGGAATTTAGCTCCTAAATCTTATTTAAGTGACTTGAAGAGTCGAATTTTTCATTTTTTCATGTCGATAACAAAATTTCAAGAAGGCACGCAGCATAACTCCAAAAATTTCATTCTCTTCATTTGAATTTTCAACAATATCTTCAAAATCACATTTTGAAGTGAAATACGAACGGGATTTTCGACAAGTTTATTTAAACATTGTTTATTAACAAATGATTACCTCTTTTTTTGCCGAAAATTGAACGTCTTCATTGTAATACTCGCCAATCATACAAAATGAATATTTTAAAAATCCTCTACGTAATTCACTAGCTATGAGCATGTAGACTAAGTGATTTTTTCTTTTCAGTCTCAAAATTGCACCAGGTATACTTCGTGCTGCAGAGCGCCTCAAATTCGACAAGCTACGCGAGCATAGCTCTGGTGTCGCCATTTATTAATATTTGTCGATGATAATTTTTTGTTTGATACTTAAATATATGCTTGATAACTTCCTCGAATATTATTATTCTATCACCTTTTCTTCTATCTAAAAAAATTGTAAAAAAATGCTTTTTTTAGGCTCTTATAGTGGTTTTACCCTTTACATCCCGAAGTTGGTACTCTGTTACTCGGAATCAATCAGAGCAAGCCTCCCAATTCTTATAGCTCGCGAGCCCCTCGTTCGCGGACGCAAAAACCTCGCGACGCTTGCCACCTGGCGGCGGATTGGGTAACTTTTTTTTACTAGCTACACCACGAAGTTCATATGTTTTTTACATATTTACATTATGATGAAATTCACACAATCAAATGACATATTTTTTACACAATTTGGGGTATATAACCGTGAGCTCTACATTCGATTAACATACTGAATCTGTCAACACAGGAGTCGCGAGTCACGTATAAGGTATCGTACCTTTTCACGTAGTATATGTAGCTATTCGGGATACCACCTGGAATCCAGCTGGAGTCCTAGAAGGAAATTCTTTGTTGAAATCCCGGAAAAAATTGACGCTAAATATTTTACGGAAAATAATGTGAAGTGCGATTACCGAAACCAGAAACTTCAATTTATACAATTTGAAGTTTTGTCGATCAACGTTTGACGGGATAGAACCAGGGATCCACCTGGAATCCGGAAGGGATTCCCTAACAAATCATGACCGGTGTTTGGTTGGAAGCGGAGAGACTCTACCGAATTTCTGCCCGGGTCCTTCGACGAAATACACAAACATGTTCAATAAAATTTATTATTTTTCTGACCAAAAAAACGAAACTTCCCTCTTTCTCGACCGTCACAATGGTATTCTCCCCGAGCCGACAATTTGCGGAACATGTACACCCCCGAGTACGTTCGAAATTCTAAAATATTTCAATGTACATGCGATAATTTTTTTACTGTACGTAGTTCTTCGGTTATTTACGTCGCAGGTGACGACAGTTACTAAGGTAGTCCGTGAGGTATCGCACATGGAACCGGACACCGGGGCTATTAGTTACATGTCCATGCCTCTGATGTCTCAAGAGTACCAGCATGGCGATTCTCGATACCCGGCGGATCCATATATGGTCAGTTTTGATCATTACGACTCGTCTCTCGGATATTCCGCTCAACCAGGATATCCTGGAACGCATGGCATGTACATGCCGCAATCACATTCACCACACAGCCCCCATAGCCCATCGGACCACAGTCGAGCTTCTCCGCCAATAGGTACGTCGTTTAATGTTAACTGCAATTCTGCGACATTAAAATCATTTTCAAATAATTCTATTGTTTTTGAAGAGTACATGAGGAAAGGCCCGTCTTATTCGGAAGGTGCTTATAACGATGTGGATCCAACATTGAATCCCGCGTTACAAGATCATTATCGTATTACACCAAGTCCCGGAGGTCCCGGAGAACAATATGGTATGTTTAATTCGATTGAAGGTAGACTATTGTGACTTGTAAAGTGTCTTTTACCTCCCAAGCGTTTTCCTTTAAATTTGCTTATTCATGGAGGGAACTTATTTATTTATTATTCCCTTTCGGGTTTTTACAGTGTCCTTCCCTGCACAAATTCCTCTCTCAAATACAGTGTTGGCATTTGAAGTGGAGTGCGGATATCTTCCGCAATTTTCGCGAAAATTTGACGAATTTCAAAATTGCCTTTCGACCATGCACCTCCCCACCGTTTCCGGGGAACGATAACGCCAATTTCTTGTCAAGCACTACACAATCTCTTTATTTGAGACTGCATTCAATCGTAATGAACACAAAGCGCGGTGTCATGAAATTCCAATACGAAAACAGCCACCCCCTCACTCGTTCGTCCCCAACAAATCACGTTGATCAATAATTTTTTTCGAAAAATCTGCAAGTCCTTTAAATTTACACACGAACCATCATTGTCGTCAGGAAGATTATGCAATAATAAGAAAAAAAGATTTTTCCCCAAACGCCACTGTAGTCTCCGTTTAAGGGGAAACTAAATATCGACATTACCACTTCAAAACTGTTTACACATTTTTCTTGGAAATGCCTGAATGGATTGTAAAGAAATTTTGTTAGTCGTTTGGAGCGTTTTGGAGCAAAGTAACCCCGCTATTATTTAATTTTTTCAAATATGAGCATTAACGCTTCGACTCAAAACTTTCAACATATTTTTTGTCGGAATTGACTGCATGGAATTCAATGACACTTTGCCGATCTATGTACGATGTTTGATAACGAGACGGCCCCACTATTTATTTCTTCACAAAAATGGGAAAAAAAATAATAGTATTTACCGACGGAATCTCTCATTGCAGCTATTGCCGAGCTAATTATAATAAAAAGTTTTCAGTGAAAATAATTTCTGACTTATTTTGGGATCGTCTCAGTGTCATTCCTCTAAAATGACTGGTAAAATTTCGTTACATTCCATTCGAGCATTTTCAAGGAAAATGGGTTGAAAGTTTCGAAGTGGGAATGTCGGTGTTACGCTTCCCGTTAAGGGAAATAGACAGGCTTTGACGGCTTAACATGGGACAAAAATACAAATGGCGTTTATAAACAATTTAAATAATATGAAATTTGTCTTGTTTTCAAATTATTCGTCACATTTTTGTCGATGAAAATCATTGGTATTCGTAAAAAAAAATAATAATTAGGGAATATATTGAGCGTTGAAGATTCCCGCGCGTCTCGGGCATTGCTCCCTTCTTGCCATGAGTCTAAGTAGCTGGATACGAATTTTCACAGTTTTCAAACAGCATTCCATTGAGGAAATTTACCTTCCGAGATTGAACCTAAAAATTGTAAAAAAAAGACGTATAAATTAGAAGAATAGTAGCTAAAAATCCGAGACACACGAACAATTTGCTATATTTATTGTTACATCAGGGCAAAAAATTAATTTTTCTATAAACGTCGACTCAATGTGTGGAGGAAATTGGTATATTCATAAAAAAAATCAAGGCGATATCTTCAGGCGTTCTTGAATTATCGTGGCAAATCTATAAAAATCTGTTGTTTTTAGAAATACGTGTTTACAGTTCGGGTGTAGTATTTCCGTAGGAAACTAACTTATGTACTTCAAAAATTACCTACGCTGTAAAATGACTTTTCGAGGGCAGCTTCTCCTTCAGGAACAATCGCAGAACGTTGATTCTTTTGCGCCCTAGCTTCCTATGTCGATATTAGCAATTTTTTCCCTGCTTTCAACAATCGATCGCTATCACGCTATTTGCACATTTCACACACACAATCGCACACTTTTCGCTCTCCTAAGCTCAATATTACGAATTTTTCCGTTTTCTTGGCGCCGAAAATATTCATAAAAGATTATACTTATACACTAGGTCAATAACAACAAATACAATTTTTCGTTATCGGCCTTTCTAATCCCCTCAAGGGGTACACTACTCTAGCGGCAGAAAAAAGACCTAACTTTGACGATTTATTTTGGGTGTATGAAAAGAGGAATAGGAGTTCTTTTTAAATGGTTTATTTAACACATTGAAGTATGAAAAAAAATGTTATTATCATTTCGATACAAAATGGCAGCGACAGAGCCCATCTGGAAAATCGTCTTTTTTTAAAACACCTTCACGGGAGGACGGTTTTCTCGTAAAGTATAAGACCGGGAACAAAACACCAAAAAATGTTATAAACTATATACTATTGGCTTTGGGACTACGTAGGGGTTATTTTTTTAATCAAATTTTGTAGAAATCATGCACTTTTGAAAAAATGAATCAATTTTTTGTCAAAAAAGCACTAAATTGTTTATAAAAACAAAAAATTACATTATATCGAATAACGGCTACCGACTTCGATAGAGAATGTAATTGTGAAGCTACTATCAAAATTTCAAATCGATCCATGCAACGGTGGTCAAGTAATATGCCCTCCTAGTTTGAAGAAAACGATGTTCTAGATGGGCTGTGTCGCCGCCATTTTGTATCAAAATGATAATAAAATTTTTTTCTTTCATACTTCAATATGTGTTAAATAAACCTCCTGAAAAGATATCCTATTCCTTTTTTCATACTCCAAAAATAAATCGTCAAAGTTACGTCTTTTTTTCTGCCGTTCAAGTGGTGTTACCCCTTAAGAGAAGATAACTAATGTATTCTCGCGTGTATCAGTACATCTATGAGCAAAAATTGATTACGACACGTAAAAATATCTTCATAATTTTTTCGACATTCAGATCGCGTGAGTAATTCGTGGAATATGGATGACTCGGGAGAACCGTCTCAGCATCCAAATGGTAGATAAAACTTTAAAAAATATCGAATGAACAGCGCTGTTAAACATCGTAATAATGAACGGTATTTATGATAAGACGAAGGTAAGCTACCTTACGGTTGGGTCTGGCCGGTTGGATATGGCCCACCCACGGGAGTAGGACCCGTGTCTTTGTCCGGGGATGTGACGGCGTACGACGAAGGCCATCCGGCGTCTCTTACCGGTGCGATACCCGTCGAAGTATTTGAGGACGAAGTACATTTACAACGACTTCACCCGCGTCATCAAGTTCCTGTGATGGGCAGCCCTTTGGAGGATGATCAGAAATCCATGCGATGGCGAGATCCAAATTTATCTGAGGTCATCGGTTTTCTGAGTAATCCCAACAACGTTATCAAAGCTAATGCCGCCGCTTATCTCCAGCATCTTTGTTACATGGACGATCCTAATAAACAAAAAACCCGAAGCATGGGCGGTATCCCTCCATTAGTATTGTTACTAGACCACGACAGTCCGGATGTATACAGAAACGCTTGTGGTGCCCTACGAAATTTGTCATACGGACGACAGAATGACGAGAATAAGCGAGCTATAAAAAATGCCGGTGGCGTGCCGGGATTGATAAATTTACTGCGTAGAACTTCCGATGCCGACATTAAAGAATTAGTCACGGGAGTACTTTGGAATCTGTCGTCCTGCGAGGTACGTAATACTTCTTTTTTTTTTTTAGTTCGATCGAAAAAAAATTCATGTTCACTAGGACGGTTGAAAAACCATTTTTCTTTTATATTGGTTCGTTCATCGAGGTGTTTCTATGGCGCAACAAAAAAAAATAAACAGTTGGCTCGATGCAGAACGAAAAAAAAGTACTATTCCCGCGTTGGTGGTAACAAAAAGTCGTTAAATCGCTATTTTCAGATGTAACCTTATGTTTTGGGATTTGAGTGTTCGTTCCTCAACGAGGAAGAACGAGTTTCGTTGAACCTGAAACTTGTGCGATTTTATTTAATAGTGACGCAATAATGTTCAAATGTTATATAGCGCGGTGGGTATGATTTAGAAAAATCGTATATTTTCCTGCTCATCGGGCTTCTTCGATGTTTTCGCTTGGAAAATATTTACAGCGAACTCGGGATGAGCGAGAGGAAATTTGGCACTGCTTCGGGCAATGATTGTCGAACTTTAACATAGTTTTTATTGGAGAGGCAGTATTAAACTTTCTCTCATCGCTCACGGATTTTGCATTAAGTTTTTTAAGTGTTAAACGTCGAAGACGCCTGATGCGCAGAGATATATGCAATTTTTTTAAATCTTTAGAATCGGTGTACGCGCCTCGCGCCCTGCTGTGTAGGTTAACTTCGTCGGCTACGATCGTGCGATGTGAATTATGCGCTTGACCGAACTCCAAAATCAACATCGACAGCCAATCATAATGATGAGTTAGCTTCAGAAATGAATCACATTTCGAGATATTTCCTGACGCCTTTTTTATAGCGGGAATAATTCTCCATCGTATACAAGATTTCAACATCATTACGGTACTATTAAATATTATCGTACCAACCACAGGTTTAAGGAAACTCGTTCTTCTATATTAAAGATATTCTGGCATTATGATGAAAACATTGGAAAATTTATGAATTTTTTTATATGCTTCGGTGGACAAACTTCATATTACACTTGAAAAGGTTCAAGGTTCAAAACCAATCTGACAGTCTGGCTTGCAATGAGTGGTCTGCTGAGAAGGCATAGATTTCTTTGAAATTTCTTCGAGTCGAAAGAAACAAAAGTGCTACACTCTTTCTTATATGTGGTATTCTTCATCAACTCGCAATCAGTCACTTTATTCCAGGACCAAAATTTTGATTTGTTCACATCTCACATCTCATTGCATGTAGTCTGAGGAATTTTTGTGAAAAATTACAGCCCCTAAAATCACCTGGCTTTTGAGAAGTAAATAATTTAATATTTCAATAATTGCCAAGAATTTACAAATATCCTTTAAAAAAAATTTAAAAATAGGAAAGGAAATTTGTTAATTGTTGTAAATTATCGAAATATCAAACGGTTTACAAGAATTTGCAAATTTCTTTTAAAAAATATTTAAAGGAAATTTGTATATTCTGGTAAATTATCGAAATATTAAATGATTTAGTTCTCGAAAGCCAGTTGACTTTCGGGGCTGCCAATTTTCACAAAAATTACTACATGCAACGAGATGTAAGTATGGCAGACAAATCAAAATTTTGCTCCTGGACAAAAGTGACTGACTTGATAAAGAATACCGCGTACATTTTTGGTCTTCAACATTAATGTACGTACAGTCTGGTCAAATAGAAAAAGACTGTCGTAAACTGGAAAACAAAAATTTCACTACATCAAAAAAAATTAAAGTACATATTATTATTATTGGCTTTTGCGCAATTACCTGTTTATTGCTTGACACCTTTTTCCCATGCTTTCGACGAGATTTCCTCCGCGTTTACAAAAGTATCTCCAAACATGCATTTTTACAGGGTGTTTTATTGTGCACTGAAGAATCCTATTACTCTTCGTTGACTGTGCTTTTGATGAGGAAGACCATATTGACAACGAAGACTCGTCCGTGAAGATAACATTGTCCTAATCTCGATCCAAATTTTCCTTTGTCCACGCCAGTCGTTTTTCCACGTGCTTTTCGGACAATAAAGGTTTATTCAAAGTTGATCGAAAAGACACGTTTTTTTCGTGCAGGCGACTTCGAATCGTATTTAGAGAGCTTTGAATTCCATTTTTGCGAACTTTGATTTGGACACAGTGCAGGGGAAGGCCTGGCTTGTCTTGAAAATGACGTTAGATTGTTTTTTCCTCTTTCGTTGTTGTCACGCGGACTAATCTCCTTTCCGGCAGATCGTCTACATTTTCAATCTCCAAATATCACTTTCCCCACGAATGCCTCTGACTTCCACATACGAGGTTTGTTCAAAAAGTATCGCGAATTTTGAATTTCTGCGGGCTACGTATATTCGACTTTCAATTTTTTGTGGCGTTAGGTTGGTACACGTGTCCCTCACTTATGCTGAAAAAATCGGCCATTTTGAATGTTCAGTTAATTGTTGACAGCTGTTTTGGTTAGACGTGTTTTGGCTTGTCTTCGATTTTCACCTATTCCAAAAAAGCAGCTTCCATTGCGATGATTGAGCTTTGGTTTCCACGTCATAACCATAAACCCATGATTCGTCACCAGTTATGACCCTCTGGAGCAAATTTTGGTAGTCGTGGACCGAGTCCAACAGCTCCTTAGCAATGTTAACGCGACACCGTTTCGTTCGAAACTGAGCAATTTTGGCACGAATTTCGCGGCGACTCGTCTCATGCCCAAATCATTGGTAAAAATCGAATAGCACGAGCCAATCGATATGTTTAGTCCCTCAGCAACTTCTCTAACGGTGGATCGACGATTGGCCAATATTATTTTCTTCACTTCATCAATGTTTTCGTCTGTTGTTGATGTGCTCGGGCGTCCGGAACGCATTTCGTTGTTCGCATCTTCTCGGCCCTCTGAAAACATTTTGTACCACCGATAATCGTTGCTTTGGTCCAAGGTACCTTCACCATATGCCACAGTTAACATTCGGAATGCGTCCGCGCACTTAATTTTGTTTTTCCCACAAAATTTGATACAGATTCTTTGATCCATTTTTTGGGATACGCAAAAATTGAAGACAAGCCAAAACACGTCTAACCAAAACAGCTGTCAACAATTAACTAAACATTCAAATGGCCGATTTTTTCAGCATAAGTGAGGGACATGAGTACCAACCTAACGCCAAAAAAAATCGAAAATCGAATATACGTAGCCCGCGGAAATTCAAAATTCGCGATACTTTTTGAACAGACCTCGTATATGTAGCTGCCGTTTTATACGTCAGTTTCAGTCCTTTCGCGTGATTTACTAAAAACACTGCCTCGTATCGCTTCAGGAATTTTGCACTCATTGTGAAGATAACGAATTCCCTCATATCAACAACGTAATGTCCCGGCAAACTATATATTGCGCAAAAAAGCACGAAATAAAGATTCAAACGAATAAGGACGGATGGCGCTGCGGTGTCTCCTTACCAAATGGCGACGGTTGCTTTCTTGTTGAACAGACTGTATACAATAATTAAAATCTAATCCGTTCGGTCGGAGGCGTCGATGGACGAATGATAACGAATTTATATTAATGTCTGTTGCAGGATTTAAAAAGATCGATAATCGACGACGGCGTAACGATGGTGGTGAATAACATTATTATTCCTCACAGTGGCTGGGATCCTAGTTCGTCGAACGGCGAAACTTGCTGGTCAACGGTATTCAGAAATGCGTCTGGCGTACTTAGAAATGTATCTAGCGCCGGAGAGTATGCGAGAAAAAAATTACGCGAATGCGAGGGTCTTGTTGATGCTCTTTTGTATGTAGTACGTTCGGCCATCGAAAAATCAAATATTGGCAACAAAATAGTCGAGAACTGCGTCTGCATTCTGAGAAACTTGAGTTATCGATGCCAAGAGGTTGAGGATCCGAACTACGACAAGCATCCCATTCAGTCCACAGTACAAACGCGAATGACAGCACCTGTAAAAGGTGAGCAACAGTTTGTCAGTCGAGTATTTGTCTCGAGTACTACAGTATCTTTTTACACACGGTGGGATTCTTCTAGTATTATTCTTTTCTCCAAGACGCTTTGCGTGGCTAATGCTTAAATGTCAGAATTATACTGCAATGATCCTTTTTTTTAATTATTATTATTTTTTCCAACATATATTCTTTCGGGTTTTTACGTAAGACCCTTCCCAATTCCATTTTTTCATTTTGTTTCCCTGTCACTCCCTACTCGCACTTCGCTGAGCTAATCTGACTTCCATTGCGCCCGCAGACGTCTTATCTACACTGTACCGCATTTGCCATGGATACACGGAAACTGCGGAAAACCTGTGTCGATACAGACGGTTTTATTTTTGATTGAGTTTCCGTTGTATTTACTGCATCAGAAACTCAATAAAACTGTCTCGAGCTCAACAGTCGGCACACCAGCCAGTGCAAGGCAAAGCGGTCATCCATCCAAGTAATAACTACGGGCAAAGCCGCTTCAATTGGATGATCGCCAGAGCTGCGCACCGACCGCGCGCCCACTGTTGTCGGTATCTTTTGCTCATTGTTTTATTTTATTTTTGTGGCGCTTATATTTATTATTGAAGACGAATATTAATTTACAAAAATGCCCAAAATAAAAGTCGAGACAGGTTAAGTTTGAAAAGCTTGAGAACGCATTTTAATGAAAATCGATGATTCGAATATAGTGCATTGCCTCAAATAGACAATGTCCAATGTTGTAATAATTGCGATTATTATAGTAGGAATCTATATATACAGTTGGTCAGGCATATTTAAGATACAAAATATTGGACGTCGCTCATCTTTGATTTAATTCCAATCGAAATTTAAGGATACAGTCAAAGTCTCGAACGAACAAAATCTCGAAAGGACAACCGTGCGACGTCACTTCCTGTGTCAGTGTCGATTAGTTGGTTTTGCACGTTGCTGGTAGATGGCGCTGGTGGTTAAAGACAGACGTAATCGAGGATGCTAGTCAGTAAGGGGTCTTACCGGCAGATAAATTATTATCCGGGATAAACGGAGACGTAACCGCAAAATTCGCGGCTCGCTTAGCTGTCAGTGTCGGTTATGGTGTCACATAACCGAAATCGTAAACATTAAAAGTCCTGTCTCAAGATTAAAAGTTTTATGATATAAACTGAACACTATATACCAAGAGATTAATTAATAAGCGTCATCTGGGATAAACACGACGCAACATGCGGTTATGACTGTGTGTATGTCGGATGATGATTTATCTGCCGGTAAGACCCCTTACTAACAAACATCCCCGATGACGTCTGTCTTTAAACACCAGCGTCATTTGCCAGTGTCGTGCAAAACCAACTAATCCACCCACTGACACAGGAAGTGACGTCACACGGTTGTCGGGAGTGTAGCCATTCGGGATTTTGGCCGTTCGAGGCTTTGTCTGTATCCCCGAATTTATGTCGGATTAAAAACATCGCAGTCTAATGATCCCAATAAGCCGAATGCGAACGTTACAATTGTAACTCTTTTGGCAATGATAAATACAAATTTAAGATTTCGCTATTTATGTAGAGTCGCGCTTCGACCGTCGATGAAGACGGACGTGTTTAAGCCTAGTTGATATATAAATTACTACGAAGACCCATAGTCAAGTAGTTTTGCAAATTCAGCCAATAAGTGTAAATCTTTGTGTGCAAAAATTAAAGTTCGCGAGAGGGAGTGCGGTGTGGGGAAAAAGTGGCGGAAAACCGCGCACAGAGGACATGGAAATGTCCATGGAACCAAGGGATAGACCAATTCGATTTCACACAAGCCAAAAACCCTCAACATCTTCCGTGAGCGAACTAAGAAGTGAAGGCTCAGGCGTAGCGATCACCCGAATCAACGGTAGGGAAGAAGGTAAAAAAAAATCACCACCCTGGCAGTTACTTAAATCGAGGAAACGTCCAAGGAGACTTTCCAACTGCAATTTAGCGGAAAGTGAAGACGAACCTAACGGAATAACCACCAATAATAGATTCGCAGCCTTGGCTCCGAACAAGACAATAAATAACGAGGCAACGAATGCTCGAGATACACAAGACGAGACCATCAAACCGGGGGTGCCAAAACCCCCTCCCATATTCATACCGGCGGTAGACTCTATACGTGAACTGTCGGCGGCCCTCAACTCGTTAGTTTCGAGTGAAGAATACACTTACCAAACAATCAATAACAACGGCCAATTAAAAATCATGCCGAAGAGTGCAGATGCCTACCGCAGAATCGTGCAATACCTAAACGAGGAGGAGGCTCCGTACCACACTTACCAGCCGAAACAAAATAGGGCATTCAGGGTGGTTATCCGATCCCTACACCCTTCAACAGAACCAGAAGAATTCAAAACCGAGCTAAAGTTTAAAGGTCACCGAATTAGGAATGTTATAAATATCGCACATAAGAAATAAAAAATTCTTCTCTCACTGTTCTTCGTAGATCTCGAACCTGACAAGAATAATAAAGATATATACAAAATCGACCTGCTCCTCAACGCCCGAGTTCAAGTCGAACCACCACGAAAAAACAACACTATCGCTCAATGCACGAGGTGCCAAAGATACGGTCATACAAAAACGTATTGTCGCAGACAAGAAAGATGCGTCAAGTGCGGTGAAGAGCATCATACAACGAAATGCGACAAAAAAAAAGAAACTCCAGCCAAATGCGCACTATGTGAGGGCAGCCATACTGCGAATTATAAAGGGTGCTCGGTGTATCAAATGAAAGGCAAGTGAGATTTAAATACTCAGCAACCACACTGGCGCAGACCAGCTGTCGTAGGTCAACACAATACGCACGACCAGCCGAACCCACACACGTTCATGCGAAATAGAGCTAGTTACGCCGAAGCAGCCGCGGCAGGTACAAACCTAGAACAAAACAATAACACACCACACGATACAGGAATCGAAACTACACTGGAAAAAGCCCTCGGTGATTTTACAGCGGCCTTAAGCCAACAAAATGAGCTTCTGAATACTATGATTAAATTACTAACAACAATGATCTCTAAATTCCCCGTGGATATAAATAAATAATATGGTACAGTACTACAATATTTCACTATGGAATGCCAACGGACTGAGCCAACATCGAGAAGAGCTCACGGCGTATTTAAACAATAACAATATAGATATAATGCTGATTTCAGAGACGCATTTTACCAACAGAAGTCACTTCAAAATCAACAGATACACCATGTACGAAACAAATCATCCAGATGACACGGTACTTGGTGGCACTGCAATCTCAGTCAAAAGTTCAATAAAACATCGTGAGTTCTCCAGATACGGGCAGGAACACCTGCAGTCAGTCGCCATAGCAATAGAAGATTGGAGCCATGCAATACTACTGGCAGCGGTATACTGCCCCCTAAAACACAAGATAAATAAAATCACGTTCGCGGAGTATTTCGGAACACTCGGTCCAAGATTCATCGCTGGTGGGGACTTTGTTGCGAAACACCCACAGTGGGGGGCTCGGCCCACAACAACAAGAGGAAGAGAACTACTTAAATGCCTAGATGCGAAGAATTACGAACAGCTGTCCCCAAGGCAACCGACCTATTGGCCAACGGATGTAAACAGGTCCCTGACGGACTCGATTTTTACGTAGTGAAAGGTATTAATAAAGCGTACACACAAATAACAACAAGCTTAGATTTGTCGTACGATCACACGCCAGTGGCGCTCACGATCAGTACGGGAATCCTATATAAACGAACGCAGCCTGCCTTACACAACAAAAAAACTGATTGGGAGAAATTCAGGAACATCGTTGATAACTCGCTAAATATGAACGCAAAACTCAGAAGCGAAGATGATATCAGTACAGCAGCAAAACATCCGACCAATCTAATGCAAGAAGCAGCACGCTCAGCCACACCTCGAATGAAAACAACAGCGGACAGCGGGCTATCCTTCCCTACAGAGATCAAAAGGACAATAGCAGTTCATAGAAGACTAAAACGCGAATGGCAAAGAACAAAAAGTCCGGCCCTCAAAACCGAGCTAAACAGAACAGCGAGAGAATTTTAAAAAACTGATATCTGATTTCCATAACAACGCGATACAATTTAAACTTCTAAATCTCACCAAAAACAGGAGTTCAGAATACCCATTGTGAAGAATAACAAAAAGATTAAAGCAACTACGAACACAAAATCCACCAATCAGAAAATCGGACAACACATGGGCCAGTAGTGACATGGAAAAGGCTGAGGCTTTCGCGGAACACTTAGCAGAGGTATTTCATCCTCACCCCACACATATCGATACAACAGAGATCCATAACTTCCTTACCAGCGCAGTGCAGGAAATGCCGCAAATCCGGCACACAACACCAAGTGAAGTCAGACACACGATAATGAAGGACACTAGTTGCAAAAAAGCGCCGGGAGGGGATTACATCAGCGGAAAAATACTCAAAGAGCTGCCAAAAAAAACCATCTTCTTCATCACCTCTCTTTTCAACGCGATGATAAGGAAATCACACGTTCCGGAAGAATGGAAAATTGCGCTGATAATTTGCATCCCAAAGCCAGGAAAGCCGCAAAACGACATAACATCCTACAGGCCGAGCAGTCTGCTACCGATCCTCTCAAAAGTATTTGAAAAAATAATTACAAAAAGAATGAAGCCAACCATCGTCGAGAACCAGCTCATTCCGCAACACCAATTTGGCTTCAGGAACCAATATTCCACCATCGAGCAAATCAACTGCATATTTAACATAATCACCAACGCAATGGATGGTCGAAAGTTTTGTTCCGCTGCATTCCTGGACATCAAGCAGGCCTTCAACAAAGTCTGGCACGAAGGCTTACTCTACAAAATCAAAAAAAAGTTATCACAATTCTTTCCGCTAATGAAATCTTACCTCTGCGATAGGAAATTGTACGTCCGACAAGGGCAAGACCTCTCCCAAACGCACACAATAGAAGCAGGGGTCCCTCAGGGAAGTGTCCTTGGCCCAATCTTATACACTATATTCACGGCTGACCTCCCAGCTAATGCCAACACAACGGTGGCAACCTTCGCAGACGACACTGCAATCCTAGCAGCGCACTCAAATCCTGCCACTGCATTATCGTATCTACAACAATATCTCGACCACATCCAAAACTGGATAGACCAGTGGAGAATTAAAACAAGTGAAATTAAATCAGTGCACATTACCTTCGCCACGAGGAGGGGGGATTGTCCTACTGTCTCACTCAACGGTCATAACCTGCCAACAGCAGCTAGCGTCAAATACCTAGGAATGCACCTCGATCGCCGACTGACCTGGGCAAAGCACATAAAAACCAAAAAGAAACAGTTGAAATTTTAAAAAATGTACTGGCTCATACAGAAAGGCTTTAAACTATCAATGGAAAACAAACTACTCATATACAAAGTAGTACTAAAACCTGTATGGACTTATGGTATCCAGCTCTGGGGAACAGCCTGCTGCTCGCACATCGAAATAGTACAAAGGCTACAAACTAAAACTCTTCGATTCATAGCCAATGCACCCTGGTATATCTCGAATGCGACACTGCACAGAGACCTCAAGATACGGACGATCAAAGAAGAAATAACAAACCACAGCACAAAATACGCCACGAGAATCAACAACCACCCAAATCACCTTGCTGCGAACGTACTCCAAGAAGAGGAAATAAGGAGGAGAATGAAAAGACACAAACCGAAAGACCTAAGTGTTATATTCTAAAACGGAACTAACAACAAATCGTCAACAGCTAAGGATCCGACATCAATGGATGCCAACTTGGTTCATGCAAAAGTCAATACACCCAACAAAATTGCCGAATGTTTAAAATCTTAACAAATTGCTATTACAAAACTATGTAATAAAAAAAAATGTATGTACGATAAAGATGTTGATCTGCAGAACGATTGATATTTGACCGGGTCTGGATTTCTCGTTAAAGCGGTTGACTCATTATCGTTGTACAGAATAATCATAAAATACGCTCGATCCAACCGGGGTAATCAAGCTAGTCAATTTAAGAGAGCCTTAATGCGTCGGTGTGCGACAGGAAACCCAGAGATTAGCCAAACGGCGTAACCTTACCGTAGCCGGAACGGAATTATGCTCCAGGCGAAAAAGTGCGTCGGAGCGCACACGCGTCGTCCCAGAATCTTAAATCCGGCCCCTTGAACGAATACACCCCGTGCAGGTGTCAGGATGAAAATTGTACGTCACAGAATGACCCGCAATCGAGCGGTTGAGATCCAAAATCGTTTCCATCTAAACTCTCACGTGGTGTATTAAATTTTTCACCAATCGTCATTGATAGATACAAATTTAACACTATTTAAGCTATTTATGTACGATAACGATGTCAATCCGCAGAACGATTAATATTCAACCAGGCTTGGATTTCTCGATGAAGCGGTTGACTCGTTATTGCACACTATGAGAACGATATAACAGTTCGTGTCGTTTGTGTAGTGCCTTTTATGAAATGATATAACTTATCATTGCGTCTTGATAAAAGTTGTGATCGTAGCGATTACAACTTTTATCAAAACGCAATAACAAGTTATATACTGTGACGGAAATTTCTCCCAGGCGTCACCTTCGGCCCCTCGCCTCTGCGCGCACGTCCAACGTGCCGGCGGGCGCTAGTTAATTTTTGTTTCACCGGTATTAACAACCGGTATAAACTGGAAATCGAGGGGGACCGAACTCGATAACGCGAACGATTTTTGTTTCACCGGAAGGACTAACCGGTATCACCCGGTGAGGTTGAGGGGGACTAGGCTCAACCTTCACTACGGACAAAACAAAAACGCAAAACGGGACGAAACGAGACAAAAAGGGACGCACGAGCGGAGGCGGGAGGT
Source organism: Oxytorus armatus (assembly GCA_958009045.1). Lineage (NCBI taxonomy): Eukaryota > Metazoa > Arthropoda > Insecta > Hymenoptera > Ichneumonidae > Oxytorus > Oxytorus armatus. The sequence goes on along the minus strand of OY253748.1, from coordinate 4,369,443 downwards.
TGCGGAAAATGCACGGCCGCTCAGGCTGCGGGTTATGGTAGAGAGGGTCGGGGTAGAATACCGGTGCAGGGGGTAATTAACGGGATCAAATACGCGAGAACGATCACTAAACTCGAAAACGCGAACCCACAACACTGTATGTTTTTTTTTTGAGGTGCGGGAACTAGACTAAAAATGCCCCGGGAACGTCCAGCGAGATAGATAACTCTACGCGGCACGAGAACTAGAGAGACGGAGGCGAAGAGCCTATATCGCGCGCAAGCGGGAGCGAGACACGTATATCGCGAGAGAGCACTATCGATGCGAAGCGTCTATACCGCGTACGAGCGAGAGCGAGACACGTATATCGTGAGGGAGCGCGAACTGAATTCAAAAAAATCACGTCACAATACATAAAACTCGTTGTTGCGCACTATTAGAACGTTATAACAGTTCGTGTCGTTTGTGCAGTGCCTTTTATGAAAAGATATAACTTATTATTGCATCTTGATAAAAGTTGTGATCGCTACGGTGGATCGATGAGATGTGTGAGAAATACCGAAGAGCGTGAGACCGAGAATCTATGAAATTCGTCGAACTGGAACAACGGCGACTTTCGATGATCCTCGTACGTCTTCGTATTTCATCATCATATATACAATTTCGAATTTTTCCAGTACAGTGCGTATCCAACAATAAAGGTTTCGATGTTTTTTTTCTTTTATTTTCCTCAGGCGACAACTTGGGTTGCTTTGGGGGTAGTAAAAAGAAGAAAGAGGGTCAACAAACGCAAAAGGAAACCACAACATCGAGAACAACGAGTCCGAGAACTGAGCCTATAAAAGGCATGGAACTACTCTGGCAGCCGGATGTCGTGCAGTCGTATTTAAGCCTTTTGCAGACCTGCTCCAATCCCGAAACACTCGAGGCAGCCGCTGGAGCTTTGCAAAATCTTGCAGCGTGTTATTGGCAGCCGAGTATTGAAATACGGGCGGCGGTACGAAAAGAAAAGGGCTTACCAATTTTAGTGGAACTATTGAGAATGGAGGTAGGTAGTGAATTTCTTGACGAACGACTAATAGCGACCTCTTCACATATATGAGAATATTATTGGGCTTTAAACTTAATCCCCGCTTTTTTTCAATTAATAAAAACAAGTTATTTATAGTGTACGGTACATTCTATTGTATTCGAAGTATTGTCCTTCAGAAGCTACGACTTTTAGCCATTTTCACGCAACAAATGGATTCCACGCCCATAGAAACCAACTTCGTGGACGTTCGTTGTCTTTCAGGTCAAAATCACCCATTTTGAATCGTCTAAAGCGATCTCTGCACGTTGTCTCAGATAGAACATGTTCCCGATAAGCTTCATGAAGCGTGCGGTGACTTTCGGCAGCACTATTTTCTTAAATAGCAAAGTTTTTCGCATATGCTGTTTCGTTGGCTCAAAATCTGACATTTTCGATATTATGAAAAAAGTACTGCGTACCAGTGAACTCACTCTCGGATACTGAACATTGTAGGTTATGTCCAATACATCAACACAGTAAAGTTTTAGTGCTACTTTTGTGAAAATAATACTATTGGGTTTTAAACTTAATTCTCGCTGTTTTATATGAGATGGCGTAGTTAGTATTATTTTCATAGAAGTAACACTAAAACTGTACTGGGTTGAAGTATTGGACATAACCTACAATATTCAGTATTCGAAAATGAATTCACTTGTACACACTACTTTTTTTATAATATCGAAAATGTCAGGTTTTGAACCAAAGAAACAGCATGTGCGGGGAGCTTTGCCTTTTTCCTTCAATTGAAGAAAACGTGCTGCTGACAGTCACCGTATGCTTCAAGAGGCTTATGGTGAAAATGCTCGATCTGAGATCACGTGCAGAGATTGGTTTAGACGATCTAAAAGTGGTGATTTTGACCTGAAAGTCAAAGAACGTCCGGGACAGCCGAAAAAATTTGGAGATGAAGAATTGGAGACCTTACTCGATGAAGATCGATGTCAGACTCTTAAAGAATTGTCTGATACATTAAACATTACTGATATGGCTGGTTAGAAAACGTTTACATAATCTTGGACTGGTTCAAAAAGCGGGAAATTCGTTACCCCATCAATTAAACGAGAGACAACTCGAAAAGCGAAAAACGATTTGTGAGTTGCTGCTTGAATGATGCAAAGGGAAGTCAAGGAGAAATGGGTTTATTATGAAAATTTTAAACGAAAAAAAAACATGGGTACTGCCAGGTGGACCAGGTTCATCAACGTCAAATCGCAATGTTCATGGTCGAAAGTGATGCTGTGTGGTTGGTGGGATCAAGAAGGTATGTCATACCACGAGTTGCTGAAACCGGGTGATACGATCACAGCTGTTCGCTATAAACACCAATTAATGAAACTAAACCAGGAATTAAAAGAAAAGCGGCCTGAAAACACCAAACGTCGTAGCAAACTGATTTTGCTCCATGACAATGCTCGGCTACATGTAGGAAAAATCGTACAAAAGTGTATAAAGGACATCAACTGGAAAGTCTCATCTCACCCGCCGTATTAACCGGACATAGCACCGTCTGATTATCATTTGTTTCGAGCGATTCAGAATGATTTCTCATCGCAGGATTTCAACTCTTTTGAAGATATAAAAAAATGTATTGATGAATGGATCGCCTCAAAAAGCAACGATTTCTATTGGCGTGGAATCCATTCGTTGCGTGGAAGATGGCAAAAGGTCGTAGCTTCTGAAGGACAATACTTCGAATAAAATAGAATGTACCGTGAACTATAAATAATATGTTTTTTTTTTAAATTGAAAAACAGCGGGAATTAAGTTTAAATCCCAATAAATTTACGATCAAACGATAGGGGTTATTTTCAAACAGATTTGATATTCCTATAAAAAAAAATCAATGATTTTGCTATATCGTACTTTACGACGAATTTCAGGTTGATCGAGTGGTTTGTGCTGTGGCAACGGCACTTCGGAATCTCGCGATAGATCAACGAAACAAGGAACTCATTGGGAAGTACGCAATGAGAGATCTGATACAAAAATTGCCCTCGGGAAATAATCAGCACGATCAGGGAACGAGCGATGACACTATTGCGGCTGTACTAGCAACGTTGAACGAGGTTATAAAGAAAAATGCCGAGTTCTCAAGATCGCTGCTCGACGCGGGTGGTGTTGATAGGCTAATGAACATCACGAAGCAACGTCAGAAGTACACACCGCGAGTTCTGAAATTTGCCGGTTAGTCGACAAAATATACGTTTAACCCTGACAACTTTGATATTGTATTTTTTAAATTATCGTCACATATACTTAAGTTAGGATAAAATGGAATCTCGCACAACTTACACAATGTCCAGTGGCGTAATTTATGTGATGTTTGTTTAATAATGTTCACGAGAATTCACGATACAACTTCCGTTATATTTTAGAAAATTTCAATACCGATGTCTGGTATTCATTTTTTGCAGGACAAGTATTATTCACAATGTGGCAACATCAGGAGCTACGAGATGTTTATAAAAAACATGGCTGGAAGGAACAAGATTTTGTAACAAAGACATTGGCTGCTCGAAATTCCGGACCGAATTCCCCGAACAACGCAAACAGGTGCGTACAGTCACTTTTATTTTATTTTATCGTATAAACGTACAATAGATGACTTTCCCGACACAATTTTGTCTTGAAAAGTTGCAAAATGATGTGTTCGTCGATACGCTAAATAGAAAATTTTTTTTACGAAACAATATGTACTTCTGTGGACGATTTAAGACAGTGTTTCAACTGTGGCCCGCGTTCCGCGTGACATTTTCGGCGAGATAGGCTTTTTGCGAAACTACGTGAAATTGGCGCGGTTACTTGACGTCATGTTCGCAGGAGCGTGATATAATAGTTCCTACCTCTTTTTTACATCGTTTAATAGAGACACAAGAAATGAACTATTTATCATAGAAAATCATCACGATAATGACGAAAACGTTACTCCAGATATTGGGTCACACAATTTATTAGCACAGAATCCTAATAGATGATTAATATAATAAGGCTTTTTTATTTAATAAGAAGTATTTTCTGGTAAATTATTTATTTTGAGAACAAATGAAAACGTTATATCTAAAACATGAATGTCCTCATTAGGTTGTCCATAAACGAATACGAATTTATTCAAGTCATTTTCCAACTAATCGGAGTGTGGATTGTCAATAACTTCTAAAATGTAATTGCTCATATCTTCGAAAAGTTTTGAAAAATTATGCCGAACATTCGCTTACAAATAGAGTTTCTTGAGGACTATCGCATACGGGTGGTATCAATCGTTGTCAAACGATTAATTGATTTGAATAAATTCGTATTCGTTTCTGGACATCCTTATTCGTTTTGGAAGGACCAATCACTAAAAAATAAACCGACGTCGCTGCCGCTCCTTGGGGCCATAGTTATGTGGCCTAGAGCCTTCCCGAATAAACGGACTATCTAATGCAAAAAGAAGTTTTCGAATCGGATTAGTATTTCCTGAGATCAGCGCGTTCGAACAACATACAAACTCTCCAGCTTTATTACAGTAGTAAGATTTATTAAAAAATACTTTTTATCACATAAAAAAGCCTTATTCGATCGGTATAATAAATTTTCAAATCGATATGAATAATCTATTAGGGTTCTGTATTAATAAATTTTTTTCTCTATTGATCACAGAAATATTATATAATCCAATATCTAGAGTAACTTTTGTTTTTATAACGTCATGTTTTTCTATGATAAATAATGAATTTCTTGAGTTTCTGCTAAATTATGTGAAATCAAAGTCGGAACCGTTATCACACGCTCTTGTGAGCATGACGTCATGTAAACGCGCCAATTTCACGTATTTTTGGGCAAAATATAACTCGCCTACCTCTTCATGCTGAGCGTGGGCCACAGTTGGAACACTCTGATTTAATGCGATTAATTTAATTGCTTTGGTTCGTCAAAACGTACGAAAACAATCAAACGATTTAGTACTAATTCAACTTCAATACCGAAGTGTAATATTATGGAATCTATCGTAGCTTACTTCATTCGGAAATAAAGTAAGATATGTGAATTGCCTATCACGGGCTAGAATCGGCTACAATGGGTTGACGTACGTTCACGCTTCCCCTTCTCTCACATTCGCGCGGTGCCGTAACAAAAAACTTACATGTGTACAACAAAATTTATTGGACGTGCCCGGTGAACTCGACGCTAAAGCCTTATGCGTCGGTCCTTAGCCAGCACACCCCCACCCAATTTACTTCTTCGCCTGACTCCGCCCCCATAAGATATGAGAGAGTAAGATACGAGTAGAGATGGGAGATATTGAAAATATAATCGATTGGCAAATAATCGATTAACCAAAACAAACAACACTCAACAAACCCAAACCACCCCCCAGACGGACCGAAAATTCGCGTAAATGCACCACTGTATGTTTGGATTCGTTTCGGTTTGCGGCGGGGTCAGCTTCACCTTTTGAGTGAGGGGTCCGCTTCACCACGTACGGTGAAGCTGACCTTCTCAACTCTTGTACACGCCGACGGTTTATTTACATAATGTTGACAGATCTATATACAGCGTGATTCAGAATGACTAGCGAACTTTTCAGACACCGGTTGTTATTCTAAACATAACTACTTAGCCGTTTTTTTTCTTCTACATAGTTTAAAAATGAGAAGCATTCAAATTGTGGATTTCTCGGCCAATACGAGGGTCCAGAGTTCGCCATGATGGACGACGTCTCAGTGCCGTAGAATCAAGATGGAGAGCCGAAATCTTACTACTATAATAAAGCTGGAGAGTTTGTTCGTTCGTTTGTTCGAACGCGCTAATCTCAATACTAATCGAATTTGAAGAATGCTTTTTGCATTAGATAGCCCATTTATTCAGGCAGGCTCTAGGCAATATAACTTCATACTATGACCGTAATGAGCGCCGGTGGTGTCGGTTTATTTTTTAGTGATTGGTCCTTTTATTTTTCCACATAATTCCCGGATGGTATTTACACGAGATGCACTTGGTTATGTACTCATAATGCGTATGAAACAGATATATAATCCAACTTTAATGGGGATGAAACCGGGGCACGGCTCGTTGTTCAATATTTGCAGATTTAAAAAAAAATGAATGTCCATATGGGGGCGAGTTTTAGCTCTTAAAATTTTGTTTAAGGGATAACACCACTGTGACCCCCTGTTTTTTTCCACATTTTTCAAGAACTCAGATGAGGGAAAGAAATAACAATGAATGTACGATTCTAAAGTCAATTTTGAAAGGGGTCCCCCTCTTGGCACGTTTAGTGTCAATTTCATGATCACTCCCTTCGATCCCCACGAATAATAATTCTCGAAAACCTTCGACAATCAGCAGCGGCCAACAGTTTCCAACTGTCAGCTTCTTTGCTTCTTTGTTGTTTCCCCAACAGTTGAATTTTTTCATGTTTCTCAAGACCGCGCGTGATTGCGAGCAACCCACTAGAAGGATTGCGCTCTATGACGTGTCATTTTATTTTCAACACAATTACACATCATGTCAACGCTGCACATTTTTATTGAAGTTAAAATTTTAAGAGCAACATCCGTCTAAACATTATGACACAGTGACATTTTCTAAACCGGTCGGTAGCTATGATTCGGGGACAAAGAAATAATGCGCCGTGTTCACATGGTGTAAAATGATGTTTCGCAAAACATGAGTAACGTAACACATTCGCACAGTAATCATCGGGCGGCGGTTGGGAGAGTGTGGTTTTCAATTTGTCCGAGAGAGCTCAGGTTGCTAAATGGTAATTCCCAATATTAACCATAAAGGTTCAAATTATCGAGGCGATGCTTTCAGTCTTTATTATTCGGATGAAGCTTCCTCAAAATCGGTAATCGATATGTTGAAAATATAATATGGAAATATTAGAATGTACTATCTTTTCAGTCCTAAATACGAATTACTGTTTAAATACCTTAACGGTATAATTGATACAGTTATGATTGCAGCACTCTTAATCGACCTATGGCCAGTCAAGGAAGTACACGATATGAAGACCGAACGATTCAAAGGACGAACTTGAATTCAAATAACGTCGGAAGGCCGGCGATCTATCAACCGGTAAGAATTAGAGATATCTCTCAATCAATTCGCTTTATAATATTACCTAAACCAAGATTCGGTCATACGCAAAGTGCAAAATGCACTTCAGCGAACGGACTGAGGCTCAATGCAAGAATACGAGGTTTGTTCAAAAAAAAAGATGATTTTCAAATTTCGCGGGCTACGTACATTTGATTTTGGAATTTTTATTGTTATGTTGGTACACATATCCCCAACATATGTTGACATTATTAGCCATTTTGCATTTTTAGTTTGTTTTTGACAGATATAAAGGTTAGACGTGTTTTGGTGTGCTTGGCGATTTTTTGCTATCAAAAAAAATGGATCGAAGAATCTGTATCAAATTTTGTGTGAAAAATAAAATTAAGTACTCCAACGCACTTAAAATGTTGACTGTGGCATTTGGCGAGTCTACTTTGAGCAAAAAAATGTTTCTAAGTGGTACAAGCTCTTCGCAGAAGGCCGGGAAGACGTTAATGACGATGCCTGCACTGGACGCCCCAGCACGTCAACAACCGATGAAAACGTTGAAGCAGTGAAGAAAATTGTTATGGAGAATCGTCGAATCACTATTAGAGAAGTTGCTGAGGATGTCAGCATATCGGTTGGAAGATGCCTTGCAATTTTTTCGGATGTTTTGGGCATGAAACGTGTGGTAGCGAAGTTTGTTCCGAAATTGCTAAATTTTGACCAAAAGAACAATCGTATGAGCATCGCTCAGGAACTGTTGAATGATGTCAACAACGATACAGATTTGCTCAAAAGGGTTATAACTGGTGACGAAACTTGGGTATATAGTTACGACGTCGAAAAAAAAGACCAATCATCCCAATGGAAGCGGTCAGAAGAGCCAAGAAGAGTCAAATGTGAAGGTTTTGCTGAATGTTTTCTTCGATTACAGTGGCGTGGTGCATCGTGAGTTCTTGCCAGAAGGTCGTACGGTCAATAAGGAATATTACCTTCAAGTTATGCGCCGTTTGCGTGAAGGAATATGAAAAAAACGCCCGGAATTGTGGAACAATCAGTCATGGATATTGCACCACGATAATGCGCCAGCTCACACGTCATTGCTTGTTCGTGATTTTTTGGCCAAAAACAACACCGGAATCTTGCCTCTGACTTTTTCCTGTTCCCAAAACTAAAAAGACCCATGAAAGGACGGAGATTTGTCACGATTGAGGAGATAAAAACCGCATCGCTGGAAGAGCTCAAAGCCATACCAAAAAGCGCATATGAGAAATGTTTCGAGGATTGGAAAAAGCGCTGGCACAAGTGTATTATATCTGAGGGGGATTATTTTGAAGGGGCCAAAATAGATATTGATGAATAAATAAATATTTTTCGAAAAAAATAAAGACACCTTTTTTTTTGAACAAACCTCGTCGATTAAGATCCCTGTATAGAAGCGGGCATTCTCAAAAAGTACTCGTACTGCCAGAATGAGCCTGCTAAGATGTTTCATCCCGGTGAATCGCCGGCATGATAACTCATGTTTTAGTTGATACATGTAGACGCTACAACACCGTTTATCTCCCTCCACGAAACGATAATTGCCGAGACTCTGCAAAAAAATGTCATATCGATCAAACTGCGGGAACCCACCTCTTTCCGCCCTTTCCCTCCTACACTCGTTCCACTATCAACCTACAAATAAAGATTTTTTTATTTTATTTGTTCGAACGTATACCCTTTGCGGGTTTTTACGTGTGACCCTTCCCAATTCCATTTTTTTCCATTTTCCCCCTATCGCTTCCTACCCACATTTCCACTAAGCTAACCTATCTTCCATTGCGCCCGCAGACGTCTAAGCTACAATGTATCGCTTTTGCCATGGACACAGGGAAACTGTGGAAAACCTGTGTCGATACAGACGGCTTTGTATTTACTGAGTTTCAGTTGTATTTACTACATCAGAAACTCGATAAAACTGCCTACCGCCCAACAGTAATCGCACCAGCCAATGCACAGCTAAGCGGTTACCTATCCAAGTAGCGACGTCGGTCAGAACCGTTTAAATTGGGTTATCGCCAAAGCCGCGCACCGACGACGTGTCCGCTGTTGTCGGTGCGACCGAATAGAGATGCGCGATATTGAAAACATAATCGATCGTCAAATAATCGATTACGACGATAACCGATATCGACAAATCGATTATTCGGAAAAATAATCGTTTAATCGATTATTTTTTTTGAATACTTCAAATTTTTTTAATACACAATGGGATTTTTTTTCCACTCATATCATTCGAGATATCACAAAGGAAGATAACAGGAATTCGTTATACATTTTTTTCCACGAGCATAACAAAAAAAAATCATTTTGTACAATAACGGAAACGGAAATAGTCAATGTCGATTATGTTCAGTCAAAATAAATCGAACAATCGATTATCGGTGATTCGAACAAACGGTACAAATAATCAATATCCATGAAAAAAATAATCGTTTTTGCGGAAATCGATTATAATAGATTGACAAATAATCGATTACGATGATAATCGATATCGACAAATCGATTCGGGGAGAAAAATCGAAAAACAATCATTTGGTCGATTTTTCTTTTCAATAATTCAAATTTAAAAAGTACACAATGGGAGTTTTTTTTCATTGAAAATGTGATTTATTGTTTGCTACTTTTTCTAGAAAATGCGCATTTATTGAATGATCGCCAAATCATTCACTTTAAAAGTTCAGTAAGAAGAACTCATTTCGACATTGAAAGTAGAATGTGTCGTGCGCCGTAAATATCAAAAAGCCAAGATCAAAGTCAAATGCCTCGGCGCGCTACAATGATCGCACGACCAAGTGCGCTCCAACTCGGGTTGCTTCGATTTTTTAAATATTTTAACACACAATATTTTTGAAACCATATCTTTTCAAGAAATGCGAAAAACACGATTTTTTCAAAAATTCTGTTCAGGCGCAATCCTTCAAATGACCAAAGTCACATTAAAATTTGTGAAAGACGCAAGCTGGAAATAGAATTTATTCAAAAAAATCTACTTTCAGGCAATACAAATCAGCTTTGCATTGAAATCTTTTAATGTCTTTAAGGCCAGATCAATATATCCCCAAATAACTTTTATACATTTCTACGCATATTTATACAAATTTATACAATTTGACAAATATTACACATTATTTTGTCAGACGGTTCAAAGAAATTAAACCATTAAACCGTAGGAACGTCTGTGTATGTCAATTACGGGGCCACTTCATGTTGGCGAAATTGCAATTGTGCGATTCGTCATTTGGCCGAAACATATATCCGAACGCCATTTATCCGAAACATATATCCGAACCCCATTTATCCAAATCGTCAATCCTCCGAAACGTTATTTTACTGAACGCCATTTTTCTGAAAAGCTTCGTCGCCCGAACGTCATTTCTCCGAATCGTCGTTGAATCGAACGTCCATTTTCCGATCAATAATCAATAGTCCGAATCGTCATTTTTCCGAAACGCCATTTGTCCGAGTCGTCATTTCTTCGAATCGCCGTTTGTCCGAATTGACAATGATCACTAATGAGACTGAGACTGAACCCGTACTCTCGCACGCCCCGCACGAGTGTGGAGGGCGTACTTCATTTTCTCCAAAAATTCTTTTGCCCGTAATGTCAACCCCGCCTAGGAACATTCTCTGACAATTTGTTTTCGATCTGTCGGTACTGACGCTTGCCGTTAAAATTAAGTCGAACTCCTATGAACGCAAAAGATGTACCTGCATTTTTTGAACCAGGCGTTCTCAGAGACGGTTTACACATCCCGCAAAAGCAAAATCAGGTCACATTGAATCAAGCATGGGATGCGAATTTACTTTTTTCTGAAATGTGGACCGTCTTTAAATATCTTTTTCTGTACGACTTTCAAAAGCCTTGACCCGAAAATTTTCTCATCGACTGTAGGCCTCGTAACGTAGAAAATCCCCTACATGGATGATATACAATCCATAAGCGTTTAAAAAACGATTGGGAAAATCTATAAAAGTGTGTCTTGTCGTAAGTAAAACGACGCCTTGTCATAGCTATAAATCGAAATTGATCCGTGTCCGTTATCCATTTCCATAATAATATATCCATTATCCATAATAGAAATGGCTGCTACTATATATGTACTTATTCAAAACCATAATCTGCTATTCCACTGTCGTACCGCAGCCATGATTATTGGAATTACCACGGAGGCGTGATCTATTCAATATGGCCGCTCATTGTCAGTCAGCCCAAGTCAGCTAGTACTAGTTAGCATGGAAAGCAGTAGTAAGCCGTTGATTATCGTATTTTTTTTGGCGGAATGTAAAGTTATCACTACGTTGCGATTATCAGGATTATTACCTTTGATGTTTGTGCGTGAACAGAATCGCCTGCGACAAGTGAATGAAACGAAGTTGCAGTATTGCCATAAGGATACGGTAAACCTATATGACGTGTCATGTTTAACCTCAAAATCAGGAAAATATTGCCCGTTACTCTACGGCTAAATAAATTACTCCTAACAGTAAACTATTACTTAATGTCATATTTATAAATTCTCCAATTTCTGTACATGTCCGTTGATTTTCGTGGTCATAAACACCCTCCGAGTCCCTCACGAGTTTCTGACAGTTCGATAAAATTCCGCCAGGTGGCGTCAAGCGGAGTGCTCTCGCGCAAGTGCGGAAGCATTTCTACGCCTATACAAGGCTTCCGCTGTGCCTATCCTCCATATCTCCTGATGTTTATGATTCTCTCTCATTGGTTTGGAAAATGGAATAAAATGTCTACTGACATACTTGAAAGTTATCATTATGTGCTAAATTCGGGTAATATTCTCCAAGGTCAATTTATAGCCACATTCTGTATCCTCATATAACTTCTTGAAAAGTTGACATGAGCGATTTGAAAATTGATGCAAGGGACATAAGACGTTTTCCTGAAAACTTTTCGGCCCGATTCCTTCAACGTTAATCGAAGCTTAAACTCAGTTCAGCGTATGTCCACATTATGCAAAAAAAATTTAATCCCGTTTAACACTAAACGTACCAAGCGGGAGTTCAAATGACCCCTTTCAAAATTAACTTTGAAATCGTACGTACATTCATTGTTTTTTCTTTCGCACATCTGACGTTCTATAAATTTGTTTGATAATCTCAGAGCTCGGAATAAACTGCACAGTTCGACCCCGGCAGGAAGGCTACGCCTCCGTTACCCCCTCTACCACGTAACGCGCGGCGGCTAGAGCGGCGAGCGCGTCATCTCAGGAGCGTTCCGATAAAAAAAATACATGGCACCCGCGACAAATTGTCATTCAAATATTTTATCGTTCCGTAATATTATATTAATTAATCATTAAAAATATAATTATTTACCACAATTTTTTATTAATATCGCATAATTATTAAATGATTTTAACAATAGTTTTCCACATCGCCCGTGAGGTACTATTGCAGATGCGCTTTTTTTAGAGTAGTTTCCCCAGGAGGCCTATTCCACTGAAAATTAAAGCAATGATGAAATTTGGCTCAGTAGGAAAAAACGAAGAAAGTATAGCAACCAATTTTCCGACAAATATTAATTAGATCGTCTGAGTTTTTTTTTTGGAGAAGATTCCATTAGGGACGGTACATCCACAGAAATTTTTGAAGAACTTGCTCGCATTAAGGAGGTCAATGACGCATCGTTCATGGACGAACGTTTATCTGTTTTCGTCAATTTCATTTTTGAGAACGAGCATTCGCATAAATATGTGGACCCAAACATGGAGAAAATTCGAAGACTGAAATCCCTAAGACGTGAATAACGCGACAAATCTAAAATTTTGAAGAAGTCAATCCCTTTTTCAGGCCGTGCTTTTAACGAAATATCACGTTGCAAATCGCACAATTCTGCCAGAAGTTGTAGGCTTTGTTCCTCGACTTGCACAGTGAGAGGATTTTCAAAGAGTAGCAAATCTTTTCGCAGCGTTTCAAAATCACTAAAACGCGTATCAAATTGACTTATCAAAGAATCAATTATATTTTAAAATTGTATAAAATTACAACCTGCGCCATTATCGCAATCATGTTCTTCAAAGGTAATTTGACAACAAGGGAAATAATGAAGAATGTTATTTTATAAATGATTTTTAAAAAGTACTAACTTTCTGCGGAAAGAATCGATGTGACTAATTACCTGTGAGATGGTTTCGTCGGTTTTTTGCAGCTTCAAATTTAAAATATTTAAATGATTCGTCACATTAGTGACTAGAGCAAGTTCGCAAAGCGAATCTTAATCTTGCAAAAAAAATTTTAATTCGTCAAATTTGTCAGGAAATGATTCTTGCAAAAAAAGTAATACCTCCTTTCTTATTGCAGAAAACTTTTCAAGACATTGTCCTGCACTGAGCCAGCGAACTTCACAATACGCTGGCTCAGTGCAGGACAATGCCTTGAAAAGTTTTTTGCAGCCGAACCGTGCAGCTTAATCCGAGCTCTGGATTATCTTATTAGAAATCAGATGGTATGTTGCGAATTAATTTCTTAAATAAATTAAGAATTTCTTACTAAAATCAACGATTATTTCTTAAGGCGTCCAATGACCCGTTATGGTAAGAATAGGTATACGTAAAGAGCCGGTACGTTTCGTGTTAAACCATATCGGAGGAAATGGACGTTGGCCGTCATTCTGTACGATATTCAGAAAACATGTAGGTCATCTTGAGATTGTTGATACCAATTTTTAACTATTTTATCTTGTCTCACTGTTGTTTGAGGTTGCGATAAAAGTAAAGGATGTAAGAAAAGGGATATTTGGAATTACCGCGGAGGCAAGGCCTATTCAATATGCCCGCTCATTCCCAGTCAGCCCAATTCTTGGCTGAGTAGTGCTGGCGCACTAATTAGCATGGGAAGCAGTAGTGAACGGGCGATTATCGTATATTTTTTGACGAAAGATTAATGTTTGTAGTACTATTTGATAATCAGGATTATTACCATTTATGTTTGTGCGTGGACAGAATCAACTGCGATAATTGTATACAGACAGAGTGCATTATTGCCATACGAATACGGCGAATCTATATGACGTCATGCTTAACCTCAAAATCAGAAAAATATTGCCCGCCACTCTACGGCTAAATAAATGACTCCGAACAATAAACTGTTACTTATAACATCAATCTATCACATGACATAACGTTCTATTTATAAATTATCAATTTTTCAGCAATTCAGTCTTTGTTACGCGCGAACGTAACGCGAGACATAAAATTCCCGCTACTCGTCAAGTTTATTTTTGGTATTGTCTTGCCTCGTCCTATACGGGCTCGTTTCCTAACTTTCTATGATGTTGAAGTTTGCATCGTTGGAAAGAAACGAAGATAGATTTTTTGTCCCATTCATCCCCTTTAAGGTTGGATTTTCGAAGACAAAACTAATGAAAACGTTTTTTTGGGATCTCCTTTAAGGACCTGGGCCTAAATAGGGCAAGAGAAGTGAGCGCAATAATGAAAAGGAAAATTTAAAACACCTATTGTGGTTGCGTTCCAACGATGCAAACATCAACATCATAAATTGTGAGACAGAGGATGGATCAAGAGATAAATGAGAACCCAGAAATTTAGTATGATGTTGGAAATCTAATGTTAATTATTATTCAAGTAAAGGGTTAAAAATAAGAATACAAAGATGCTTACAAATTAAACAAAACCAATCAAACGCAATTGAATGCGGTCAAATGTTTACGATGCTTAGATGCTACACTGTTTTTCCTCATACAACACGCGACACACACGCTCTACGCACTCACCCTCGATGACTCATCTTAGGCGACAGTTCTCTCGGATTTATCCGACGGCGCTTCTCGCTGGCGACTAAGTCTCAGACTTACGGATGCATGAACGGAACCGAGAGATAGCACTGAGTTCTGCGAAGTATTATCGCTAGACCCACGGTATCACCACACAACACAGTCAAATAAATAGTCCAATAAAAGTTTGGATATAATAATGATACAGTAATCAAACAGATTGAATAGCTAATTATTTTTGCTTAAAATATTTGAAATGATTAAGGTAAAATTTTAACGGGTTCTACCGTCACCAGTACCTACTATGTGATACCAATCCTGTCTATACGCGGATGAAGAATTATAACATGCCGCAGGGAGGAAGCAGAGAATCCCGTAGTCCCAGATTCTTAAGTTGACTATTTACAACTTTACAGTTTTGTCCAAGACTGCCTTCTCCGTTGTCTCGGAACAGTCTTCTTTTCTCTTGTGAGTACAAGAGGGAAATATTTCTTGGGATTCTTTTCAAGGGCTCTTATTACTATCTCGCTTGCAAAATAAAATCCCTTATTCGACTATATTGAATCTTGTCCCCGTTCCCAGCGCCACGAGTAACTCGAGCGAGGCGACGATGAGTGATCCAGCGGTGTAATAATTCTTTTCCTTCGGTAATTTATAATTATTATCTTTCGAAGAAATAACGACAGTTTTATTTCTTGTTATAATTGGTAATATTTGATAACGGTTTTTAACTTATTTTTGTTGACTCGAGATCGTTTGATGGTCTTATAATTTAGAAGATGCCGTAATATACATTAAAAAAATTCATACATTCACTCACATATAATTAACATTGACAATTATTGCGCTTATCTTATATTTTGTTTTTCTTTGAAGGGCGTTACGTCAATTTAGCCGTCGAAACGATTCCTTTTCGTAATCCCATAGGCCGAAGGTACGAGTATCATCGGTCACGTCACAACTGCGAATATTTGAATTTTAGTGATCGTTTTTTGCTCTTTTATTTAGGCTCTCTCGAAAACACTAGTTATTTGAAATACCGGTGATTATGCCTCGTCTCATTACTTTTTATATAATAATAAATTTGTATATATTACCTCTCCCAGCCAATAATTTGCTCGTTGTGCAGTCGACACTTCTATATAACGCTTCTTCACACGCGCTGTTCACCACACGTATATAATACGTTAAAATACATTGATATGCAGACAGATATATTATATAGACCCTTGTATCTTTCAATATTGTCGACGCACAACAAATGTAACACCGTCGCAATTCGCGGTCGCTGGGAGAGTGAGCGGCGCAGTCCGCGAATCTAATCGCCAGTACCTTATAATAATGACCATACATTATAATCGACGTTATAATCGGAACGTGCCTATAGAGGCCTATCTGAGTATAGCTCATTCGCCTGGATCGCTATAGTGTTATTCTTACAGCCGTTGCATTTGCGTTGCTGTGGCTATCATACAGTTTGCATCGCGAGAGCACAATGCGATATTTTATGCTTCTTATAGAAGCGATTGATGCGAAATATAAGAAATGTTGAAAAATATAATAAATATAACAACATAAGTTCGAAACATACCGGAATGTAGCATCTTATTGTTGATACGACACGAATAAAACGGTTTTTGGACTTTCGCGTGGGCCGTAAATCTTATACCCCTCGGACTGAACATCGCCCATAATCTCTCGATTTGTATTTATTATATTGTTGCTCTAATAAAACGGTACATTTTTAATTATGATTAATACGCGACACATTCGCACAGTAATCATCGGGCACCGACCGGGAGAGAGTGGTTTGAAATTTGACCGAGAGAGATTAGGTCGCTAAATGGTAATTCCCAATATAAAATTAAACTACTATTTCGTGGTATGCCGTGTTCATTTGAGACACGTGTACGAACTTTTTGCATTCTATTCTTGTCAAACGCACATAACATGATATTTATGCGAGCGGACTCTTTCGTTTTTGATAATGGTTATATTTCTTAACAGCCAAATGAAGAACTCGCTATGTCGGATGGGCAGTACCAAAAACAAGGATCTCACGGACCGCCTCCCGGAGGCGTTTGTGTATTTCCCATCAATCCCGTAAGTCACTAGCAGCTCTTCAAACATTCATACGGAAGTTCGGATACTTTCAACTGTTCTTTCGGTTCAATAATGAATCGCGAAAGTGGTCTTTCAAATGTAATTGCTATATTCTTTAAGGATGAACACCACTGTGACCCCCTGTTTTTTTTTCACATTTTTCAAGAATTTTTTTTTTGTGGGAAAAAAAAAGAGATAATGGAAAAATTTGTTTGGGTTTTGTTCCTTGTTTATTAATGTATCGAAAAACATTTTTTTCACATTTTTCACGCCGCATGGTGGCGCTGGGGAAGCTCTCGCGTCAGGTACTGTCATCTCCGCGGCACGCAGCAGAACTCTCTTCAACGTCGATCTGAAAAAAAATACCGAGTGTTTTCTTTAATAATATGATATTTTGAAGAGAAGTACATAGGGATTTGGAAAAATATTGTTTTAAAAAAAATAGGCACGCCTGTGAAATTAAAGTTAATTTCAAAGGCGTGCCTATTTTTTTTAAAACAATATTTTTCCAAATCCCTATGTACTTCTCTTCAAAATATCATATTATTAACGAAAACACTCGGTATTTTTTTTCAGATCGACGTTGAAGAGAGTTCTGTTGCGTGCCGCGGAGATGACAGCACCTGGAGCGAGAGCTTCCCCAGCGCCACCATGCGGCGTGGAAATGTGAAAAAAATGTTTTTTAATACATTAATAAACAAGGAACAAAACCCAAAAAATTTTTTCGAATATCTCTTTTTTTCCCACAAAAAAAAATTCTTGAAAAATGTGAAAAAAACAGGGGTCACAGTGGTGTTCACCCTTAAACCCTCTCTCGGCGTTAGAAGAAACTTATTTATTAGATTTTTGGTAATATTAACCGAATCTTCTCGAAAGAATAAACAAAATTAGTGGAATCGGCGTGGTCAGCGCGCGGTTTCGGCCATCATCCATGTTAAACAGTATTGACCGAGGTCAGTACTGAGATTGGTGACCGCCAAGCCGTGCACTGGATTACGCGCTGACTGCTGAACCGACGGCAGTTTTTCTGAGTTTCTATTGGTACTACAACGGAAAGTAAATAAAATATAGCCGCCTGTATCGGCCAAGTTTCCCCAAATTTTTCTGTGCCCTCGTGTACACGCGATACAGTGGTGTATTAGGAAAGTGTGGCCAACACTTTGAAGGGCCTTAACGGGATGTATCAGTCGCAAGAAAATTTCGACGCGGCCCTCCTCGTCGCGGTAGTGCAGGGCTCGTAGTATTTCACTACGAGCCGCTGCTAACTACCGCTAGATGTCACAGCGCGCGTCTTCTATGAGGTTTCCATGCTCCGCGTAACGGAGCATCGAAGTCAAATAGCAGACGGTTGCTGTGATTGCACATACTTATTCTGCATATGGCTATGTATACACATATGAAGCGAGTAGCTCTCGCCGCTATTCGGTAGCGCTTGGACACACCATAGCGTATGCAGCTCGTATCAGCTGTTCCTGTCATGCAGCAGGGTAGTTTATTTCTCGCTGTATGTTAGAGCGGTCAAAGTAAATAATAATTATTATTTAAACAAATAAGTTATGCTAAGGATCTCCGTCGACATGCATCGACGGGTGGGTCGACAAGCGTCAAACTTTCGAGCAATGAAGATTGCTCGTTTCTTGCTCTATGTTAGAACGGTCAAAGTAAATAATAATAATTAATTAAACAAATAAGTTATATTATGCTACGGATCTCCGTCGGCATGCATCGACGGGTGGTTCGACAAGCGTCAAACTTCCGAGCAATAAAGATTTCCCGTTTCTCGCTCTATGTTAGAACGGTCAAAGTAAATAATAATAATTATTATTGAAACAAATACCTTATATTCCGATACGGTTCTCCGTCGATATGCATCGACGGGCGGTTCGACAAGCGTGAAACTTTCGAGCAATGAAGATTACTTGCCTCTTGCTCTACGTTAGAGCGGTTAATTACACAATTACATTTATCATGCTCATTAACGATTAAAAATGTACTTTTTATTGAAACATTGCAATTTTCTCTAGTTGACTGCATAATTACAACTATTCAAAAAATCAACGAACGTACTGTTTCTAACAAAACAAAAATCACCAGCTGATCTACATGTGCCCTATCTGATTCTTTCTCGCTCTCTCATTCTCTATGTCTTGCACTAGTACTATGACTGCCGGCATTCACGGCGCAAGCTCAAATACGATCGCCGACGGACCTGGCGGGGGCGAGAGGGACCACGCACGGGGTCCTAGGGACGACGAAAACATGAGCTCGACGAGGCACATGTTACATATATATATATCTCTCTATATTATATAAATATTTCGCCGCCGCCGCCGCCGCCGTCGCCGTGTACAAGAGTTGAGGAGAGCGAGTGGGATCGAGTAGGCTGGGTGAGGGGATCGAGCGGGGGGGGGGGGGGGGGGGCGAAGCGCGCAGGGGCAGAGGCTCTGCCCCCCTGCGCGTCCCCCCCCCCCGCCGCCACTGCCCCCGCTCGATCCCCTCACCCAGCCTACTCGATCCCGCTCGCTCCCCTCAACTCTTGTACACGGCGGCAGCGGCGGCGGCGAAATATTTATATAATATAGAGAGATATGTAATATATGTAAGATATATATAAGGGGGGCTCTGCCCCCTGCGCGCTTCGCGCGCCAACCCCCCCCCCCCCCCCGCTCGATCCCATCACCCAGCCTACTCGATCCCGCTCGCTCTCCTCAACTCTTGTACACGGCGGCGGCGAAATATTTATATAATATAGAGAGATACATATCGGGTTCATACAAAGGGGTATTTAAGCTATGCGGTACGGAACACTTACGTCCCTTACGTTTCTTCATCGTGCGGCGTTTCGTAGGTTGCCCCTGCGGCGTTGCCGATGGTGCTCGCACATGACCGATGTAGCAGTTTGCTGGCATACGGTCGGGTCGGTCGAATACCACACATCGCCATGATTAGCTAGCGTTACGCGTTGGTACTCGGCAGGCACGTCTCCGACTCGAGTGTGTGACAGCAAAATGGCAACGTTGTTTCATGTGCGAGAACCCTGAGAAGGTTATCCGTGAGGCGCAGACTGTGATATTTCTATATTATACATATAAATATATCGCCTTCGCGGCCGTGCACAAAAGGACAGGAATAACTTTGCCTGTTCGTTGAAGCTGTCCGTTTTCGCTTTATGGCACAGGCAAAACGGTCAGCTTTACCCCTAACCCGTTTGATGAAGCTGACCCCGCCGAAAAATGCACCGCCTCTGGGTGGGGGAAAGTGGGCGCAAGAGGGGGCTGAAGTGGCGCACTAAACTGCACTATTTACAGTAAAATAATCATGTTGGGTTTGATTGATTATTCTAAAATACATCCCTATGAAATAATCTTCCCGATGTCAGACCGAAATTCCGGTGGGAACACCCTGACAGACCCACAAAACCTCCCCCGTGAATGCGAGTGAGACCGTCTTATGCGCGCGCGTGAATGCGAGTGAGACCATCTCATGCAAGTTTCCTAATATAAGGGCATACATGAACCATGATTCTACTATGGATGATTTATTTATTTGCAAAACGTTTTTAATAACTTTCAATATTTGTATGTATCATCTTACATTAGCTTGCTGTAAGTGTAATGAATTATCTTGAATATATTGAAAAATTCTCTCTAGCCTGGAAAAATACCCACTGCCAGTTCATTTTATACCTGGACAGATCCAGAGACAGGATGGAACACATGTATATATACATTTGTACCCAAATGTATATACAGATATGTACATGTCCCCCTTATATATAAAAAATTACATAAATAAAAAAAACCTAGTAAAAATTTTATTTGAAAATAGATTTTCAAAGAATTTCGGTCTGGCATCAGGAAAATTACTTTGCGGGGATATATTTTAGAATAATCAACCAAACCCAACCTGATTATTTTACTGTAAATAGTACAGTTTTGTGCGGCACTTCAGTACCTTCTTGCACCCACTTTTCACCCACCCACCGGTCTGGCGATTTTTTCATTTAGTTGAGATATTCTCAACTTTGATATTCCAAAGTGCCAGACTGATTATGATAATGTAATTTCATTATTTCTGATTCACCCTTTAAAAATCTAGACGCGCAAAAGCCACCCCTGAACCGTTGCCAAACCTCCGATTGTCTTATTGTTCCGCTACAAGGGACAGATTATGAAACGTAAAGCCCTATTCTCGAAACGAACGAAACGGTCGTGTAACGAAATCGGTCGTTAGCTCTTGGAATATCAGACTCGTGCGTGCGACGGCGACAGTCGCTTCATTGTTCGCTATATGGCTCTGTGCCTTGCAGCGCCATGGGCGCGATTACCGTGTCTCTCCCGTCGTTGACGCCGTCTCCTAGGTAAGGAACGGATAGAGAAAGCATGCATCTAAGAAACCGACGTTAGCGCCACTACTCGGAATACTGGCGTACTAAAGTTTGGTTAATACAGGCAGAAGTCGGTATTTTTTTGAGCAAAAACGGAAAAACCTCCTTTTTCGATCTTTTTTGCATGAAACAAGATGAAACAAAACGCAGAATATGTGTTTTTATATTGCCCAGCGGCTAAAGTGAGGATGTAACAATCCGTTAAGTCTAACAGTTAAAAATTCAGTAACTTCTCCCATGGTAACTGAAACTGTAGAGATTTTTCCAAAATTTTGAAATGCCCGAAGATTAGCCACTGTGTGCCTCCGTTTAGACTTTGTGCCCAAAATTTCAACGCGATTGGTTGTACCGTATTGGAGAACGACTCTTTCGCGTTTTCGAGCCGTTCGAGGCGACTGATACATCCCGTTAAAGGATAAGATTGAAATGTGGACGAAGTCGAAGAGACATAAAAACCTAAAAAGGCATACGATAAAAATACCAATAAAAAAATTTTAAGTTAGTAATGGAACGCGCTTTAATGGAGGAACTACGTGATCCCTGATAATGGAGAGTATAATGTATTATACTCTCCACTGTACGTAGAGTATACAATACAAAGTACATAATCATTTTATTATCTTTGGATTCCTCGTAAGTTCCATCAATATTTATACCCACATGTCGGATAATAGACGGACCTGATTGAGTGGAATGTGAAGCAAAACCACAAACCATAAAGCTACAGTGAAGGAAATTTAATAATATGTCCATTGATGTAGTTTTTTGCTGATCGATCGAGAATTAAACCACAAACCATAAAGCTACAGTGAAGGAAATTTAATAACCTGTCCATTGATGTAGTTTTTTGCTGATCGATCGAGAATTAACCGACCACAAGAGGGTTTCGTGACTTGGTGCAAATCAAGTTTCAGTGGAGTTCCGTCCAAGTTGACCGCACACAAGGTGACGGTCCCGCGTAAGTTGCCTTCACTCAAGTTGAATTCCCCGCTGACAAGTTGTCCCATTACTTCGGTCCGTTACTTCGCCCAACGCCCACCATATACGCCCGTTCTCCGACGCGGTTTGAACGGGGTTCAATTTTTTTATACAGTGCTGAGATAGGCTGAACTGAGTTTAAACTTCGATTAACGTTGGGGGAATCGGGCCTTAATGCTTGCGGACTAAACCGATGTCGGGCAGTCAAAGAGTAGGGATTGAGAATTAGGATGTAAGAATGACTTCCCACGCATCGTTCATGCAGCAATTCGCAAATGGTTTTTCGCTTTTCGAGTTGTCTCTCGTTTAATTGATATGGTAGCCAATTTCCCGCTTTTTAAACGTTTGCTAACGGCCACTTCAATAACGTTTAATCTATCGGACAATTCTTTAAGGGACAACACCACTGTGACCCCCTGTTTTTTTTTCACATTTTTCAAGAATTTTTTTTTGTGGGGAAAAGAAGAAATTCGAAAAATTTTTTGGGGGTTTGTTCCTTGTTTATTAATGTATCAAAAAACATTTTTTTCACATTTTTCACGCCGCATGGTGGCGCTGGGGAAGCTCTCGCACCAGCTGCTGTCGTCTCGGCAGTGGTTCGCGGCACGCAGCAGAACTCTCTTCAACGTCGATCTGAAAAAAAATACCGAGTGTTTTCGTTAATAATATGATATTTTGAAGAGAAGTACATAGGGATTTGGAAAAATATTGTTTAAAAAAAATAGGCACGCCTTTGAAATTAAAGAATGATTTTTGAGCAAAATTTCTCGTCGAAAATAGGCTATAACTATTATAATTATTGAGGTATCGAAAAAAACCTATGTACTTCTCTAGATAATCTAGCTTTATTGATACAGTAAAAATTTGAAGTCGATCGGATAAAAATTGCTCGAGTTCTGCTGCATGCCGCACTCAAAAAAGTGGTTTTGAGAAAAACGCGTTCAAAGTTTTAGGTTTGTTAATTTATGTTATAAATTGAAAAAAAAAATTATTTACCTTCAATCAGCGATGCCGGCACCATATAGCTGGCCTTCAAAAAGCAAATCGTTGTCTCCTGATTCTTTCCTCGAACTTGTTAAGGCTTTTCTCGCTTCTTTTGCAGCGTCTGTGAGCGAGCGCTCCGCGAGCTGGATCCGCGCTGCGTCGGTCTCAACGCAAAAGTTGAAACAATTTGGGCCGATGGTTATCCGCAACGTCTCCAGTACTTTCATGAGACTTCTCAGGCCATCATTGAACACTAATACCGCGATATCAGTTGCAATATCAATGATTCTTTTGCTTCCAGACTGGCACTTGGGGGCTATTGCCCAAACTGATTTATTGTAACTTTCGTTATTGTTTTGCATACAGCTGCCCAAACAACGCTGCAGCAAATCGTCCCTGCTCAAATTTTCGAAGATTGGCTGAATTGCCTACAATATTTCCTGAGGAAGAGGCGGTTTATGGCGATATTTAGAAATATCACCATTTGCGACCGCGCGCTGCCACGAACACCACGACTCGGCTCCTTCCGGGCAATCGTCATGTTGTGGCTCACTGTCTGTGGACATTTTATGTTTGATAGCTGCCCAAATTGCCTTTCTCATTTTGTCAACATCATCGCTGTTCCTCCGAATAGCCAAGCCGTAATATGTGCTCAACTCGTCAATCAATTTTCCGGTGAGCTTTCCTGTGCCAGACAATCCTTCTTTTTATTTCACGATTTCGCGGAGGCGCGTCCCCATACGTTTTTGGACATGATCGATGCACTCTTTTTTTTAATCTCGAAACCGTCGTATTGATCGCTATTCGATATGCCCAGAAACGTTTTAGAATCGCCGTCACCAATATAATATTTATATTTTGTGCCATAGAGCTCTTCAGACCGTTGAAACATTTCGATAGCTGCGTCGACTTCCACTTTTCCGGAGGAGCCGCTATGGTTCGCCTGGCACTCATCGTCATGGGTAGCTTTCCATTCCCAGTACTCCGCAGTGTTTTCTTTTTTTTCCCAATGCTCGCAAGCTTTGCAGTATTTCGATTTAACCATAACGTCAATCACTTTTTTAGTGTACCAGCCGATTAGCGATGTTATACCGAAAAGCGAGCTGAAACCGCGCTTTCGCCACGATCCGTCGCCTGAAACGATAATTCCGTCCACCACCCCATTTTCCAACGAAATTCTCTGCTCCTCAAGTGCAGCCTTTTTTTGGCTCATTGCGCTCACCGCTTTAGTGGCAATCAAAATCGAATTTATGATTCGATCGTAAAAAGACTGAAATATGGGGCGCGGTAGGTCCATGAATGCACAAAATTTCATCAGGCCATTCAAACCGACGCCAAGAAGACGCATACTGAATACGATCCGACGATTTATTTCGTATGCATTGTCAATCATAGGACACGAATTGAATACCTGAGAAAGGCGGGAAGAATACCTGGCGACCCTAAGGCGCCCAGCTGCGCGGGACCCCGAGCGTCGCGGACCGCTGCACTGCTCCACACAATATTCAATATCTACGAAAATAATAATTTTTTCGACCTGGGTCCAACGGCATTTCAATCTTAAAAGTATTTTAGATTTTTTAAAATGGTTTTAAAAAAATCGATTTTTTGAAGGCGTCACAGTGGTGTTGTCCCTTAAGAGTCCGACATCGATCTTCATCGCGCAAGGCTTCTAATTCTTCATCTTCAAATTCTTTCGACTGTCCTGGACGTTCTTTGTTTTTAAGGTTAAATCGCACTTTCGTGCGTTAAATCGCACATTGTCTCACATAATGCATGTTCACCATAAGCTTCTTGAAGGATGCGGTGACATTCAGCAGCACTTTTTCTTAAATAGTAAAGCTTCCCTCATATGCTGTTTCATTGGTTCAAAACTTGACATTTTTTATATTCTAAAAAAAAGTAGTGTGTACAAGTGAATTCACTCCCGAATTCTGAATATTGTAGGTTATATCCAATACTTCAACACAGTATAGTTTTTGTGTTACTTCTATAAAAATGATACTGGTAACGCCATCTCACATAAAACAGCAGGAATTAAGTTTAGAACCAAATATAAATTGTTAATTTTTCAGCAATTATGCAATTTTAGTCGCGCCTCTTGTTGTTTAGACGACACGAATAAAACGGTTTTTGACCTTTCTCGTGGACCGAAATTCTCATCCCCCTCGGACCGAACATCGTCCGTGTTCTCCCGATATTTATTTATTACATTGTCGCTGCAATAAAGCAGCACATTTTTAATTATGATTGACATGTGACACACTCGCGTAATAATCAGCGGGCGCCAACTGGGTGAGAATGGTTTGAAATTTGGACGAAAGAGGTCAAGTTGCTAAATGGTAATACCCTATAGAAGCTTTCAACAGACGCCAAGTGCCACAGTCGCGATACACCCATAGTGTATTGCGAACACCCCACAAATTGATTTGTCCAAAGATTACATTTTTTGACTATTTACTTTAAATTTAGTTGTTGATTTGATGTACGGTTTTCCTGACGGGGCCTACTCGGTACGAAAGACAACTAAATTCGAGTAGAAAATAATAATATTTCGGTTAAATTGCTTGGCATTACAACAGAGCCGTGTTTCGAAAATAATTGAAAATAGTACCGATCAATATTGAAGTACATTTTTTGTATGAAAGCCGTACTTATAACTTTACAACGTATGGGACGTAGAGGCACAGTAGGAGTTCGTACAATTTAACTCGTGACTTTTTGGTCGACCGTATAATTTGAACCGTATTCAACATTACGGAGTCACACAATGGATCGTATCTTAAGGCAATGTACCCACTATCATGAGTATTTCAATAATTGAAGTGGTGAGTGCGATATACTGGACACTATTTGTCGGAAAAATTAACCTAGTTTTCTCGTTCGCATCGTAGGTTATGGTTACATTCAATTATCTGACCTCTTCCTCTTGTGTTCTACTTTTTTTTATTTCTGGTTGATTCTGGGCGGCGTACTGCAGCGGTCTTTACCACACCCTCGTGTATTGATATACCTAAAATTCACTTGGACATCAGCGGTAGCTAAATGACGAGGAGAATTTGAAACTGTTAAATGTGAAAATAAGGGTCTTAGCAAACCTACCCCGCCTTTGAGGCGGTACTAACGATAAACTTCAATAATGGCTATCGGGCCTAATTATCGGGTTCTCTCGAAATGCATTTAGCTCGAGATTCGGTAGATCCGCCGGTCGCAGCTGCCAATTACTCGTGTCACGGCAACGGATACTACACCAGTGGCTGATTGCGATTGGTAGATCTCCGGAATCTTGAACGAACTCGAGAATCGGGATCCCAACGGTACGTTAATGTCACGGTTAAAACGAAATTCCGTTGTTTCAATCATGAAAAGTCGCTTTAACGGCGGGGTAGGGTTTTAAAGGCGAAAAAAAGCATATTTTTATGATTTTTTTGCGGCGACATGAGTAATATAATTTTATTAAATAGAATTACATATTATTGTACAACTATTGAAGTATCTCAGAAAAAAATTTCAATGAAAAATATTGATAAATAAGCCGGTGACGTTGAAGCTCCAGAGGCGCCTTGAAAAAAAGTGGTTTTGCGGTGAACATTATAACTCGTTACCGGATCATCTCAAACAAAAAAATTGATATGCATTTTAAAGCTGATGTATTTCTCGAGGTAATCAGGAAGTTTTTTTTTTTTTTTTTGCAGCACTTGGAAGTGAAAAACGCAATTTTAGCTAAAAAAATCGCGCGTAATTTGTTATTAAAAAATTGAAAAAAAAACTCCTGATTACCTGTTGATTTATGTGAAGAAGTAATGTTTAAATTTTCAAAAGGATTGGTTCAGTAGATTTTGAGTTCTAATGTTCACAAACTTAAAAAATGACGTTTTCGGGAAAATCGAATTAAAGTTTTTTATACGTGAAAATCAGGTATCACGGCCGGTCGTTTGAAACGCTGTAACTCCGTTAGTTTTACTCCGATTGACTTAAAATGTATACACAATATTCTCGACATATTGTTCATTCAGAAAAAAAATTAAAAAAAATAATTTCAACCCCCCCCTTCCCCCCCCAGCCGTACCATTGGACACTGCCCCGCGGTAACAAGACCATCGGGTATGAACATAGGGGCGCGATATTGAAAAATGATGATACAATCATGGCCGCGATCGTTGGAATCATATGTTACAACTGTCAGTTGTTTCGGTCGCGGACTGCATATTTAAATATTCACTCTGCTGATGTAGCCATTGATCTTAACATAACAATGCGGTTTTCCAGCAGTGACCGTATCCACTACCGAACGTACCTCTAGCTACTAATTGTGGGGTATTGCTGGGCATTTGAAGTAGAATGCGGATATCTTCGCCATTTTTCGCGAAAGTTTGACGCATTTGAAAATTTCCAAAAAGAACATTCAAGGAATTTGATAATCCTTCGAACGAAATGGGTCCCGTTGAAATAGGTCAACAATTGCGCACGTGGGCAATGAAAATGCGGAGGGGTGGAAAAACGGGTGGTCCGTCGACCTCGAGTTGCGGGTGCGACAGGGGTAAATACAGTATCCAACTAGAGGGTTACGAACAGGGATGAAAACCACTGCAGGAGTTATCGGATGCGCAACCCCCCCCCCCCCCCCCCGTGACAGGGGAGGGGGTTAAAGTGGAAATCTTTTGTCGGGGTAGCACGAAAACTTTTGGACTATTTAGGCTCATTTTTATGGTGGATGTATTATTCACGAGGTAACAGGCCCTCATGAATAAGACATTGGCATTACCGTTCCCCGAAAACGGCGGGGAAGTGCATCATCGAAGCCGATTTTCCACCTCTCACACATTTTCATTGCGTACGTCCACAATTGTTGACCAATCTCAATGGGACCCGTTTAGTTCGAAAGATTATCAAATTTCCTTCAATGTTCTTTATAGAAATTTTCGAATTGGTCAAATTTTCCCCAAAATTGAGGAAGATATCCGCATTCTACTTCAAATGCCCAGCACTGTATGATTAACGGATTAGGCCACTCTGGAGGCCGAAAAAATTGGCTTTTTTGGGGATTTTTTTTCAGAAAAACTACAAAATAAATCGAGATTACAAAATAAGGTGTTTATCATACACATCAGTGACTGTATAGAATAATTTTTTTCAAGCGATTAATTTCAAAATAGCGGCTGTGCAGCGTTTTTGCGATGACATTTCCGTTTTTCTTGGCCGGAAACATAACTCAGACAATTTTCGACCGATTCACTTGAAATTTTGAATATATCTTAAAAAATGAATTGTCTATGGAAGTGAGCAGGATTTTTTTTATATTGCATAGTTCATTTGTTATTAACATTTTTCTGAAGATTTTTCAAGCAAATTGTTCACTTTTCACTTTCGAAGTGCGCCATTTAGCCAAAAATCATTTTGGCTAAATGGCGCATTGATTCAGCCTCTAGAGTGGCCTACCCCTTAAGTTGAAGATAACTCATGTGTATGAGTTTTTGTTTACGTTATCTTTTATAGTTGTTTCATTGGCGAAAATTGGTCTTTACAAATTTTAGAATGACTCACTAACCTCTGTCTCGTGTTCGCGTATTAAATAATAATAAATTTAACACAGATAGAATCCTTTGTAATAAATTTAGTACAGATAGAATCCAGTTCGACGAGAACGTTAGCGAGATAACTTCACTGTGATTATCAATTGAACGACACTGCATTGTGATGGCAAACAAAAAAAATGATGCCTACTGGCTGTTTCGATAAAGATTATTTTATTACGAATAATAATTATTTTATTACGAAAGGGGACTAGTTGCATGCTGGCTTTTGAGTTTTACTAACCTCTCCCTGTCAGCATCGCCAACTATTTGTACGAAAATATTGTCAAATTCATGACCTAACAAAACCATTTTCCATACAGTTGAACGTGAGATTATTTTTTTCTTTCTTTCGTTTCGTAAGCAAAATTCATTAGAAAACTGCGATGAATGTACCATTTTTATTTCGATAATTTTTCACATCTCCAATATCTATTTTCACAATAACTCGCGGGCTGAAAAAATGTTGCATTTATTTTGGATTTATATGTTTTTAAGAAGTTTAGTCTGCCTAAATGTCACGAATTTTCTTTTTAAATGCAATGCCGTTTATGCTTGTTTTATTTAATTTCAGATACTTGGCGATGGAAAATAGAGACAGGGTCTATATGCGAATGGTGAAAAATACATTTCTTCGATCGTCGTCGAAAACAACAGTCCTGGTCTAATAACTACAATTTTTTTTAATCACGCCCTAAATCGTAATTAGCCATACGGAATAAATATTTCGACGTATGACGTGAGTTTAACGTGAAATTTAACGATAATGAATTAACTGGTAAAAAGGACAGGCCAATTTATATTACTATTTAAATTGCACGAAAAAAAATATTTTCATTTTAGTAGGATTGCCGCTCAGGACATTGTGGCGGTTGCAATCCCTTTACGATGTTTTTTTTTCATTATGTAGGCGGTTTAGAAGATGCACCATTCCGATATGTGTATTAATTCCGGGGATCGTAGTGTTAGCAAATATTTATTATTCAATGCCTTATTGAAACGAAATATTCGACATCATTGTACCATCCATAGAAAAAGATGGCACAAAGAGACAAAAAAAGATGATGTAATTAAACAAAAATATCTCAACCCGTTTACATTTCGAAAGCTAAAATAAGAAAGAAAAAAATGGTTCGAACGAAATGCTCGTAAGTAGTTCCATTTGAGTAGTGAAAAATAAACGGCACTATAAACGGAGAATACCCGCGAAATACCCTACTGTGAAGATATAGTTCACGGCCACATGTTTGTACTTCCGATATATAGTTTTCCAATTTTTTAACCTCGGGAAGAATTTTTTTTACTTTTTATTACCAACATTTTCAGGCAACTATCCTTATTTTCAATTGTATCGAACGAATCCTAAGCCTGTTTTTTTTTTCCAGCGTCAAATGGCCCTATATTATATTGCGAAATGGTACGAATAATCTAATAAAAGAGCATCGATGTGTTGAGACTGTGTGACGAACGAACGGAGCTGGTTAAAAACTAATTTACCAATTGCATTTAAACATTTTTATTTCTATTCGTATCATCTGCCGATTTTTTAAAGACGTAACACGGCAGAAAAAAAGGCCTTACTTTAACGATTTATTTTGGGTGTATGAAAAGAGGAATAGGATTTATTTTCGGAGGGTGTATTTAACACATATTGAAGTACGAAAAAAAAATGTATCATTATTTTGATACAAAATGGTGACGACAGAGCCCATCTTGAAAATCGTCTCTTTGTAAAACACCTTCACGGGAGGACGGCTTTCTCGTAAAGTATAAAACCTGAAACGAAAAACCAAAAATTTTGTAATCTATATACTATTCGATATGGGATTACGTAGGGTTTTTTTTATCAAATTTTATAGAAACGGTGCACTTTTTAAAAAATGAATGAATCGATTTTTTGCCCAAAAGCAGTAAATTGTTTGTAAAAAAAAAAGTTTACATTCAGTCAAAAAACGGCTGCGTACTCCGATAGAGAATGTAATTGTGAAACTACTATCAACATTTCAAATCGATCCAGGCAACGATGTTCAAGTAATACGTCCTCCCAGTTTGAAAAAGACGATTTTCAAGATAGACTCTGTCGTCGCCATTTTGTATCAAAATGATGACGAATTTTTTTTTTTCATACTTCAATATGTGTTGAAAAAAACCCTCTGAAAAGAAATCCTATTCCTATTTCATACTCCTAAAATAAATCGTGAAAGTTAGGCCTTTTTTTTCTGCCGCTAGACTGGTGTTACCCCTAAATCAACAATTAAAAAAAAAAGTTAATAAACGATTAGTAGGATATTTGGAATTAAATGTTTCGAATATAATCGTAAAATTAGATTTTTAACGTTTCCACGAAAGACGAGATTTTACGATATCCATTCGTTGAGATGATTCGTTAATTCGAAGTTAGAAGATGTTGCGTCTTCCATTGATCCAATGAATCACGAAATTTCCCATACGACTGGCCAACAAAATTTCGTACACACGCCCCGTGCATTCGGGTAGAGAGCCTTCGAGCTTTTTACTGAGCGACTCCCGTCGGGCAATAAAGTTAGCAGCACGCGAAAAAACGGCCATTGATTCTGATACTCATCCATAGTATCGTTAAGTCCAGGTTTATTGGGGAAGAAAAAAAAACTGAGCTTCCAGGAAAATGTGTCGTAGTTCACGAAATACGATGTATAATGATTCAATTTAATTTCGTAGATATACAAGTAGTAGAACAAAAAAAAATCGGAATTTTATCGAAAATTTCAATAAAGATTGAGCTTATGAAGGATCTAACAAAATTGTAAAGTAACAATAATAATGATGATAATCAGTGGGAAAAGAAAAATTGCTAGGTTTCACCTCTTGTAGAATTGAATCGCCGCGATGTCGTTTTTAGGGGTTAAACAATCGATTTTTCGAATGTACCATCACACTTCTGGCAATTTCAAAAATTCGTAATAAATAGGGTTAATGAATTATGCGGTAAAATGCTGCATTGACTGATGCGATCTTCTGTAAATGAAATATGAACGACTGAATAACTTTGTTCTTGGTAATAGTGAACATTTTTACATAAAACATCAGACTAAATGTATGTAATAAACTGTTGGTACTAATTCATCGTGTATATTTCCCGTAGTTTATTGTCAGGCGGATTCCCGGCTTTTTTCTTCAACCTCCATACCAATGTGACAATAACTCGAGTTCTTTCATTTTTTTCCCCTTATTTTCTGTTCCTCGTCGAGTCATTTACTAGAGATGACCGATTATCATCGATTTCCGTAAAATCGATTGTTTTGTTTCATGCATATCGATTATTCGTAGCGATTGTTCGAATCGCCAATAATCGATTATTCGATTTAATTTGGCTGAATATAATCGACATTGACTGTTTCCGTGTCCGTTATTATACAAAATAAAAATTTTCTTTTTATGCTCGTGAAGAAAATTTATCGTATAACGGATTTCTGTTTTCTTTCATTGTGATATCTCGAATGATACGAGTCACATCTCGTTTAAGGGGTCAGCCACTCTAGAGGTCGAAAAGATAGGCTTTTTTGGGGATTTTTTTTTTCAGAAAAACTACAAAGTAGGATCAGTGACTGTATACAATAATTTTTTTCAAGCGATTAATTTCAAAATGGCGGCTGCGCAGCATTTTGCGATGACGTCTCCGTTTTTGTTGGCCGGAAACATAACTCAGACAATTTTGGATGGATGATAAACACCCTATTTTGTAATCTCGATTTACTTTGTAGTTTTTCTGGAAAAAAAAACCCCGGAAAAGCCTATTTTTTCGACCTCTAGAGTAGCCTAACCCATTCAATTTTTAATTTTGCATCACGCATCATTTATCTGACTTTGATCTCGGCTTTTTTGTTATTTACGACACACAACATATTTTAGTTTCAATGGGCGAAATGAGTTCTTTTTACCGAATTTTTAAAGTAAATCATTTGGCAATTATTCAATAAATGTGCATTTTCTAGAAGAATTATTAATCAATAAATCAGATCTCCAATGGAAAAAGAAAATTCCCATTGTGTATTTATTTAAATTGAAATATTGAAAATAATAATCGATCCAACGATTATTTTTCGATTTTTCCTGAATAATCGATTCGTAGATATAGATTATCCTCATAATCGATTATTTGACAATCGATTATATTTACAATATCGCTCATCTCTATGATCCACTTGTGAATAGCATAACAATTTCTTCAAGAGTCCGTCGCGTGTGTATCCCGAGAATTTTAGGGCATATCACGAAGTAGCGTTATTATTTCGTACTAGATGCACCGAGTACCGAGACAAATTTTTTTTCACTGTACTATCACGCCGTAGAGCGAACGTAACTACAGTGGTGAATTTAATTCCGTGACCTGTCAGTCGAGAGCCGTACCAGAATCTAGATAGTAATTATGGGAAGAATGGACTTTATCTCGTGCTGCGATTTCAAATCACAATGTTTGCGTTGATACGACATAGAGTTCAACATCTACTACCCGACAAAACCACCGGTAACATGATTATTTTTTATGAAACATATCGACTTCATCGTCTTGAACTTTGTCACGTTCACTTTCGAACTCACTAAAAGCCCCGAGATACCAATTTTCTTTAAATCACTATAACTTTTTTTTGTTTCGTAATCCACTGCTTCGCATTTGGGTCTTATTTAATTTTTCTTAGTATGCGTCGTTGTAAAAGATTATCTTACACCAAAAGACTAAATAAGAGGTCCATATGATCGATATATATTTTTTTCAATTAAAGATGCTATATTGTTACAGATTGACAAATTTATTGTTTAAAAAAAGAAATATTAACATTTATCGAAAATACATGTCTTAATACACGTCAGCTTTGTTCGTGTTAACCTCCAATCGACCGGTAGGGCCAAATCCAAAATGGTTGCCTAAACTTTGGACAACGAACATTCGATTCGGGGAATTTTTGGGTGGATGGGATAGAAGCATGCTTGGTGAAGACAATTGTCGGGGGGGGGGGGGGGGGGGGATAAAACTTAGATTGTTTCTTCATTTCAAAGCTTTCGGGATGACCCTCCGTTGAAAATGTACTATAAAGCACACAAAACTACGACTCATTATAGACTGAATAACTTGGAAGTGAAGTGGCCGATCTTAATTCTACGTCATAGAAATGGCTCCGACAGGTATGTAAAAAATGTATTCACACTGATGAAAAAAAAAATTCAATATTTATTTAAAAAAAAAATGAGGCATGAATTGGTTGTTGACTCATACCGTTGCTATAAATAGAAAAGAAAACAAAAGATGCAACAAAACTATTTGTAAATTATTATTCCGATTACCATAAAAATCTTTCACACGAGCTAAACTACTCGTTTATATTATTAATTGATTGTTATTATTAATCGTAAATTAATATTATTATTATCATTATTGTTTTCTCGCGTTATCATTAATTGGTCTCTTGGTAACGTTGCTATCGAATCAAGTACCGAGCTCCGACGCTATGCGGCGCATTCGCTCATCACTGTTTGCGTCTCAGACGCTGTGGCAGGAAGCATCTGCAGATCGATGCATTGAGAATTATGACGGAGACGTGGCCTATTCAATATGGCAGCTCATTCCCAGTCGGCGGGCAGCCAGCACTAACATGCGGAACAGTAGTAAACCCTGGATTATCGTATACTTTTTGCCGAAATATGTTTTCAGTACGTTCTGATAATCAGGATTATTACCATTGATGTTTGTGCGTTGACAGCATTAACTGCGACATTCGGATACAGACTGAGTACATTATTGCCATAAGGATACGGCGAACCTCTATGACGTGCCCTGTTTAACCTCAAAATCAGAAAAATATTGCCCGCGATTCAACGGCTAAATAAATAACTTAGAACAATAATCTATTCTTTATAAGATTCATTAATCGCACGACATACGAGCGACATTACGCTCGTAATGTGATATAGTCTGTTTAACAAGAAGAAGACCGTCATAATCCGGAAAGAATAAACATTTTGATTAAATTTTTTTTTTCTATTTTAATAGAAAAAAAAATTTAATTAAAATGTTTATTCTTTCCGGATTATGACGGTCTTCTTCTTTTTATTAAATTTTGATTAAATTTTTTTTCTATTTAAATAGAAAAAAAAATGTAATCAAAATGTTTATTCTTACCGGATTATGACGGCAAACGTGCATTTTTACGGGGTGTTTTACTGTGCGCTGAAGAATCCCATTACTCTTCGTTGACCACACTTTCGATAAGGAAGACCATGCCCAGTAAGAAGACTCGTTCGTGAAGATAACATTGTCCCAATCTCGATCTCAATTTTCCCTTGCCCATGCCAGTCGTTATTCCACGTGCTTTTCTGACAATAAAGGTTTCAAAGCTGATCGAAAGGACACTTTTTTTTTCATGTAGACGACTTCGAATCGTATTTAGAGAGACGCGAATTCCTTCTTTGCGGAGTTTTATTTGGTCACAGCGCAACGAAACCCCTGATTTGTCTTTAAAAGGACGTAAGATCGTTTTATGATACTTCGTCGTTACACGCGGGCTAGTCTCCTTTTACATTTCCAACCTCCAAATATCGTTTTACCCACGTCTTAACGAATGCCTGTGGCCTCCTCATATATTTTGCAGCCGCTTTATATATCAGTTTCGGTTCTTTCACATGATTTAGTAAAAACCCCACCTCGCATGGTTTCAGGAATTTTCCACTCATTGTGAGCATACCGAATTCACTGATATTAATAATATAGTGGTACCGTATCATACTCCCCAAACGACACAATCCCCAAAAGACATAAGCTCCAAAAAGTTACTGGATGACAGAATCGAGTGTCACGTTGACCTGTCAAAGTGATAGATGGCGTTGCCAGCATTTTCCATCCCATTTATAGTCTAGATTCGAACATTGCATGCGTTGCCTTTTTTCCAAGTTTTCAAGTTATGTATGGTACTAGACAGCTTTTTTGTGTAGAGCGTAAAACCATACAGGAAAAAGAAGACGATTTAGGTTATGTGCACTAACCAAGTGTTTGAAGTGGTATGTCAACACTTGCTTAACCGCGATTTTTTGTAATTTTTTGTAATTACTCTTCGAGCCAATAACTATTCGAGTGATAAGCCAATATTTACATTTCTATTTACTGAATTTTCATTACCATATTCCAATTATGGTTTCAATTTATTTATTTAATAATCAAATTACAATATTCTGTACAATATTCGCATGACTCGAATTAGAATATTCTGCTCTTTTAGCAATAGATACAATCATACTGTGCGTCCGGAAATAAATTGTTTATAACATATTTAATTTAAGGAAAGTTATTTTTTCAGTATATTTGAGAAGCAGGAGATATTAATTATTATCGATATAGTGAATGTTTACTTAATATCATTAAAAAAATATAAACGCATATATAGATCAACTAATTTATTTCAAGATTTCCTAGCAATACATTTTAACTTGTTTTCTTAAATGTGAAATTCTGAACAATTATGTATCCGTTTAGTGCCAAAACTAACCGCCATTGCATACATTTGAATTTTGAATAGCACACTCCTCAAATAGCCTGAATTTCCGAAATCTTCTGTCTTTTACAGTTTCTCATTGATATTTAAAGCAGGAAAGCACTCTCACTAATAATGTAATAACGAATTCTTTATATCTGTCTAACCGCTGATAACGAATTGGTTACGGGAAATTCAATAATAGTATTTTTTTGGTGCACAAACTGATTGAAAATTGTCATTCGGAAAAGAAATTACTCTATCTAGAACATATTGATTCTTTGACACTTTTTTTTAAATTCTTTAATGACAAGACGCTGTCCTAGCCTCTTGATAAGTACGAATGGCCAAAGAGGAGAGCGTGCTAATGTCCACGCACTATAATATCGCAGAAAAAAAGGAAACAAAATTTCAACCTTGTCAGATGAAAAACCCGTCTTTTGATGATCAGCAATATCAAATGGTGTTTAATATTGGGAGAACAGATTAGTTCGGTCCGTTTTCAAAAGGTGGTGCCGAACTAATTTGTACACCTAATAAAAATATTCATAAGTTTCACCACTTACACGAAATATTTAGGATCGAAGCGTATATTTACCCGAGGTGTACGGTGTCATTGACATGGTTTCAACGTCTTGCTTGTCGAAACCTGGGACGCCACATGCTTTTTAACATTTTGAGTACTCGGAGAATAACCAACAGCCATGAATATACAAATAATTTCGATTTCTATTATGGACTTCTCTCTGATAGGTTGCCTAAATCGTACTTTCGAATAAAAACCGGCTGTGCCTCGCAGTGCATGGATGCACTGCTTGTAAGTATGGTACAACTGCAAAATCGCCCCTTGCCCTGTGCAATTTTAGGGGGTGGTTTCACTCCTTAAGGCCTTACATACGTCCAGCGGTACCGAAAACGTACCAAAAGAAAAACTGTTTTTAGGAGGGATAGAAATAGAAATTGATAAAAAAATTCTTACACATTGTTTATTACTGTGTTAAGTTTGTAAAAAAATTTATTTCAATTTTTTTTTTCAAAAATTACTGTAAAAAAAAAGTTGCTTCACGGTCGGCAGTATTTCTTCCTCAAATGTTGACGGACCTTGCAAAATGTAAAGAAATTCTTGTAAAATAAGGTAGTAGTTATAGTCTGTCGAGCCGGATTTTTGAAATTCGAAAAATTAAACAATTTACGATAATTTGAAAAAAAAATGTTAAGTTTGTGTCAAAAAAGTCACACTTTAATTGTTTTTATAAAATTTTTTAATTATAATTTTAAAAATTCGGCTCGACAGACTATAGAAAAAACAATTCCGAATATTAAAAAAAAAATCATCAAAAAATATTAAAAACCGTACGAGTTATCATGCCGACCGTGTCAGAAAAAGTAGTTTTGAGAAAAACGCGTTTAAAGTTTCAAGCGCGTTTCGCTCGAAGTCGCGCGCGGCTGGAGCAAGAACTTTATGAATTTTTTAAATTTATTTAGTTAACTTACGTCTAATCTCCCATTCCAGCTTCATATTGTACGCCTTCCTTGTCAGTAAAAAATTGTTGTTGTTTATTTTTTTCTAATCGACGAATTGTTCTGGCCTCTTTTGTTGCTTTGGTAGCGTTGATTCGACCTTTGTCCTTTCGTCGGGCAGTCACATTATCTACAATAACTTTTGAACTATGGGGAATTTTTACAATCAGCTTACACAGAAATACCCCTAAGACTATAAGGAATAATAATCTGTACACAAAAAAAAATCGATTTTTTGAAAATTCTCGACGTATGTAAGGCCTTAAAACCATTTTTCCGTCGATAAAATAAGTGGTGTCGCTTAGTTTTTAATGCTCTATAACATCAATGAGTTTCAACAAAATCGGAGGGTGACACCTTGTGTACTTTCCTTGTCAGTGGGAAGTACGTTAGTAAAGTTGAGGTTTGAAGAGACGACGGCTTGTCGCAATGATCGCTAGCTTAAGGCAAAGGGGGGATATTTCGCTCGACGGGATGGGGTTTAAATTCCGAACTGTGGAAGCTCGGAAAGTGTAAAACTCCGAATTTATGTGCGAGGATCCTAAATGTTTTGGACATTCTAAAATCCAACATCTTTAAAACAGAAATGTCATTGCCAAGAATAGTTATACGCCAAGAATTAAATGACAAGAGTAACTATGGGATCGACTGAAAAAGTACTGAACATCAAAACCCAACTACATAAAAAAAACCTTATTTTCGTAATTAGAGAACGTAGAGTTACGAAAAATTTTGGTTTTAGGAAACGGACTTCGCGAACGGTTAAGTTTTAAACGGGAAAAGGGACAGAAAAAAAGAATGTCGGAGTCAAATATATATTATTATCAAATAACACCGGCGGTGCTACCATCTGAACGCTCGAATTGCAAATTTTCGGAATCTTGACTCTTCTAAACTTTAATTTTCGGAATACTGCATCGCCAAGGTCGTGATTTTCGGAGTCCGAAACCTTCGTCTGATAAACCTTTTCTTCAATTCTATTATGCTTGAACAGTCCAATAGTTTGTCGGTCGTTCATCTAATTTTCGGAACTTTGTGGATCTCTAAAGATCAGTATTTCGAATTTTTTCAAACAGTACTACTGATCGTTCGATAAATTGTTTTGTCTTTCGTGTACTGTTTCCAAAAAGT
Source organism: Oxytorus armatus (assembly GCA_958009045.1). Classification (NCBI taxonomy): domain Eukaryota; kingdom Metazoa; phylum Arthropoda; class Insecta; order Hymenoptera; family Ichneumonidae; genus Oxytorus; species Oxytorus armatus. The sequence goes on along the minus strand of OY253748.1, from coordinate 4,330,391 downwards.
ATTCACTATATGATATTAAATGTGTATCCGTTTTGTCGTCGCTATTCATACCGTTTGGTGTTATTTATAGTCAATTATATACACTTTCATCGGAATAAACTATACGGAGACCTGTAGTTCGTAATATTGAAATTCGGAGTTCTACACCGTCGGAGCTTTCACAGTTCGAAATTTCAACCCCGCTTCTGCTCGACTACAACGATTGTTTATCCTCAAACATTAGATTACTCGTTCTTCCAATAATTCCGTAAGTTCGAACTGAACTTACGTAGCGTAACTTGCTCTTCTCTGTCTCACTTGAACAAAGGATCGAAAATGTCCATACTTCCATACTTTATTATTGAAAGTATAATAGCTGCCATTTAATCGTCAGCCGGTATTGATATCCACTAAAATTCTGATATCGCAATTGTTTTTTCTTTCCGTAAGGGAAAAATGGTAGGTTATAATATTCCTCAAAACCAGATTCCCCAAATTCATAATCCCCAAATTCATATCCCCCAAACCGGCATTTGTTTCCCGAAAGTTACGGCGATTAACTCTGCACATATATTGTGTCGTGAGCCAAGAAAATCGTGTTATCTATACATAGATAGCGGTTGAGCAAAGCTACTGCGGAGTAGCAATCAAGAATATATATCACTGTCCATATAGACTCTGTAAACAATGTGTGTACTTCCGGTGAGGGCTCCACGGTTTTTCGTACTAGATCGTAAAATAAATACATTGAGAAACGTCATATAGCCGAACTGCTACTCACGAGGTCCGGGTCTGCGAAATGTTTGACGTTAATTAAAGTTAAGTTTACGAAGTAAACCATATAAAAAATTAACTTCAAAAACTTCGGAGACCCGGATCTCGTGAGAATCAGTTCGGCTAATGACGTTCCTCGATGTATTTATTTTACGATCCAGTACGAAAAACCATAGATCACTCACCGGAAGTACACAGATTGTTTACAGAGTCTACGTGAACAATGATATATATTAATGATTGCCCGAGGTACTCCGTGGTACTTTTGCTCACCCAGTATCACAAATAACATAGATAATACAATTTTCCTTGCTCATGTCACAATATATGTTCAAAGTTAATCAACGTCACTTTGGGGGAAACAAATGCCGGTTTGGGAAATATAAATTTGGGGAATCTGGTTTTGGGGAATACGATAGCCTACCGAAAAAACCTTACGTTGGCAGTTTGTAGTATAAATAATTTCTATGGATTGTTTCAGCAACCACGGCCCGGTGAGCCATTATATGCCCAAGTGAATATGGAGAAGAAAAAGAAAAGACAATACGAGCTGGGAATGAGCCATGGTCAAAGTCCAGTTGGGCCTCAACAGAGCGGTGGCGGTGAGATTGGCAACGCGATCATTGGATCACAATGGGCCGATGACAGCGCCAGTATCCGTGAACACTCAATCGCAACTGTAAATGTGCCTACGAGCTCAGCCTCAGCCGGGGATTCATGGGTGTAATGTGTACTTAAACCCCCACCCCGCGGTTGAACTCTGCTGTTATCCCGCCGAACTGACGACGGTTGCTAAAATCCTCTCAAAGTCAATAACAATGTATCTTTATCGACTGTTGCAAAATCTCCGTAAGCATTGCTGCCGTAACGCGGAATTGGGTTCGAACGGAATTATCGCGCGTGTACCATAAACAGTGCAAAACAAATTTTATCCGAACTTCCAAAAGCCTTGGCAAAAAGAAAAAATATCCGTAATCCGAACAGTCTCGCCCGTGCGATTAACGTTTGCTCACGTTAAGAATGAAACATTTTCGTACTAATATTCATCAATATCACCAATAACTTCGAGTCAAATGGACAATTGGGTTTGTTCCTTTTATTATTATTATTTTTTGTTGTTGTTTTTAAAAATCAGACCCGCTTCTATGTAAAAAAGATTTATTTACGATACATTCACAAGTTTAACGAATAAGTTTGACATTTAATGACGATTTTTAAACGAACTGAGCATCTTCAGACTATTGAGTGTGTAATTATTGCAACTTATCAGTATCCAATGCACCCATAGGCATTCTATCTAGAGTTCGCACCGATGGCTCTAATAGCACGATTCTAAAGTAATATAATCATTATAAATAATAGTGTTAGTGCAGCGTGAACGAATATCAAAGATTTAATACACGACTTTCGCGCTGTAACACCTTTTTTTTTTATAGTACAACGTTTTCCACCGTTATAATCTTAATGCAAGGTAAAAATGTTAAAATCGAGAGTCGAGAATTTTGATGAATTAAGCGTAGTGGTGTACGGACCGATGGAAAATCACCGATAGATTTTTCGTATCGCCGTAAAAAACGTGGCCATTGTGTAAAGTTGGTCAATTGTTTTAAATTAATATTACGAAATTTCACAGGCCGTGTGACTGAATGAGGCCTGTGTGGCTTAATTTTTTTTTTACATTTTTTATTTTTTACAAAATCGCTCGATAGCTCATAGTTGTGAACGGACAATTGGTATACAATGTATTATATTCACAATTATATCTCCATCGTATGGTTGTTATTTCAGTGTCACTTATCATTAAAGCTGCATCAATAGTTGTGGAAAACAAATAGATTTACGAGGACTAAGAGTGGTTAAGAATGTCATAACGTACGGTCTGTTCAAGAAGAAAAAGACCGTCATAATGTGGAGAAAATAAAAATTCACATTAAATTATTATTTTTTTAATTAAAGGAGATATTATTAGCTATTGCGCAATTACCTAGCATTTCGTCCAATCATCTCCATTACTGATTATAGCTTGACCCCTCTTTCCCATTCTTTTGACGAGATTTCCTCCGCGTTTAAAAAACCATCTCCTACCATGCATTTTTACAGGGTGTTTTACTGTGCGCTGAAAAATTCTATTGCTCTTCGTTTGACCATGCTTTTGATAAGGAAGGCCATGCCCAGAAATAAGACTCGTCCGCGAAGATAACATTGTCCCAATCTCCATCCAAAATTTCCTCTGCCCACGCCATTCGTTTTCCACACGTGCTTTTCTGACAATAACGGTTTCTTCAAAGTCGATCAAAAAGACATGCTGTTTTTTTCATGCAGCCGACTTCGAATCGTATGTAGAAAGGCGTGAATTCCTTTTTTACGGAGTTTCATTTGGGCACAGCGCAACGAAAGATCTGGCTCGTCTTGAAAAAGCCGTAAGATCGTTTTATAACCCCTTGTTGTTGTCACGCGGACTAGTCCCCTTTCCAGTGGATCTACATTTCCAACCTCCAAATGTCGCTTTACTCACGTCTTAACGAATGCCTCTGACTTCCGCACATATTATGCAGCCGCTTTCTACGTCAATTTCGGTCCTTTCGCAAGATTAACTAAAAACGCCGCCTCGTATCGCTCCAAGAATTTTACACTCATTGTGAAGATAACGAATTCACTGATATCAACTACATAATTTGCCGGTAAACTATATATTGCGCAAAAGAGCACGAAACACAAATTTAAACGATCAAGGATGGCAGATGGCGCTGCGGCGGCTCTTTACCAGATGATGACGGTTGCTTTCTTCTTAAACAGACTGTATGTAGTGACTGAATATTATATATGATTCTTCGGGGTTGTCCGATGAATCCACGTTACCTCCTCGCATATAAAGTCATCTCCATCTATACATATATATTATATGCATACGTGTATATATATGATCTATTTATCGAGTAAGTATTGAGATAAAAGTATAACAATGAGAATCACTCCCGGCGAATATTTCGAGAGTTAATTGAAGGCATTGAAGCATTTGTCATTGAATTAATTGAAACTTTGGACGACGATGTTTCGGCCCTTGGTTCTTTAATTATAAGCCATACCCGAAACAAATGTACTGTTTTACGAAAAAAAAAAAAAAAAAAATCGAAAAGGGTCTCAACGGGGAAAAAATAATATATAGAAGTCGCTGAAAGGGTTAAACATTCAGTTTTTTGGCAAACATCGATATATCGTTTTTTTTAAATGTCTTAGCTCAAAAAACACCCGTGTTGTCGGTGTGGAAATAGGATGGGCTTACTGCTGTCCCTCAGAAAAGCATAGGATTGGAAACACGTGCAAATATTGCTCCTGTGTACCTGCCTTCTTTTTTATTTACCAGGTTCGTAGTTGAACAAAACATTATGCTAATAGTAACATATTAACATTTAACGGTCGCAAGAAATTGGATTAACTTACGGCAGAAATTTTTAAATTCGGTAAATAATTTTTTCTCAAAATTTCAACTCATCAAGTAGTAGTGGCAAATGTCGAGCTCAAAACAATCTCGATGAATAGCACCATCTAATGAAAATAGTGTTTTTAACAACCTTGGTGGTCTGAACGTATTTAAAACTGAAAAAAATCTACACCGATGTCCCGCGTAAGTTAACTCAACACCCTCACCTAATAAAGGAAGTACTCGAGGTGCCCCCCTCCGATTTTTGTTGAAATTCGTAGATGTTATAGAGCATTCAAAACTAAGCGACGCCATATTCTTTTTATCGGCGGTAAAGCGGTTTCAAAGGGTGAAAACACCTCTTCAAATTCTACATATCAAGGAGCGATTTTGCAGTTTCACCTAGCATTGCATCAATATTGATGAAAGAAAAATGAAAATGTTTCTTATGCAAAGGAATGAAGAGCCCACCATACAGGAAACAAGTAATATTTCAAGAGGTTGAAACACCCTTGCATGTCTGTTTCTTGTACCCCACTTTGAAATCTTGCGAATCGATTGCAATCAAAATTATACTATTTTACAAACGAAATCAAATTAAAGTTTACGTACTTCTGTATTTGTGCAAAAAAACAGCTTTAAGGATGTAAACTATCCCTAATTAGGGTTTAACATACTAGTTGTCTCCTTGTCCCATTCCAAATGTGTTCGCCAATACGAACTTTTTGCATCAAGCTAAAATTAACGATTCACCGTTTTTTTTGTATTAGCACGAATATTTGAGGGGTGGACTACCCTTTCTAGTCCCCCTTTTAATAGACATTCAACCATTTTTGATCCACTGTCAAGAAATTTTATGATGGTACGAATTTCATATTGAGATAAATTTCCGCATCTATGAGAAGCATAATCAAGAGGGTATATCATTTGCTGGTCCTTCATTTTTGTTTCATCAAAATCGATGCACTGCTTGTAGGTGAAACTGCAAAATCGGCCCTTGACATGCGCAACTTTAGGGGATGGTTTCATCCCTTGAAATCATTTTTTCGATGATAAATAAAATATGGCGTCGCTTGGTTTGTAATGCTTCGTAACATCCATGAGTTTCAACAACAAAATCGGAGGGAGCCGCCTCGAGTACTTTTCTTGTAAGTTGACTTCCTCGCCGACAGGTGCCACCACGTGCCAGTTCCTCGCCGAGTGCCCGCCATTTAACGCATGCGCACTGAACCGACGTTCGTTAGTGAAAGAGTGGGGATAGACGGGAGAGTGAACTTACGTGAAATACCTCGATCACGACTAGTCAACTTACGCGGGACTGCACTGTACTTCCATATTATACGAACTGCATAGATTTTCATGAAAATCATAGCGATTGAAGAGGACTAGCGTACAAGCGAGTGAATCTGGTCATCTAGTGCCAAATCCGTGACCATTATTTATAATATAAGCGTAATCAAGATCATTCAGACCATTTTGATCGGCGAATTGTCGACATTATAATCGGCATAAGAGAAGATTTTTTGATACTAATTTGGAAGAAATTTATACGTCGATTCTCAAGATGTAAACAATTGGGAATTACCACGAAGGCCGTGGCCTATTCAATATGGCCGGTCATTCCCAGTCAGCTCAAGTCAGCCGGCAATAGTAAACCCTCGATTATCGTATATCTTTTGCCGAAATGTAATGTTTTTAGTACGATGCGATAATCAGGATTATTATCGTCGATGTTTATGTGTGGACAGAATCAACCGCGACGATTGGATACAGACGGAGTGCATTATTGCCATAAGGATACGGTGAACCTATATGACGTGCCGTGTTTAACTTCAAGATCAGAAAAATATTGCTCGTCCCTCTACAGCTAAATAAATGACTCCGAAAAATAAACTATTACTTATAACATCAATAAATCACATGGCATAATGTTATATTTATAAATTTTTCAAAACTTCCAAGCACATCATTTCATTGGAATCGAATGCATTTTTTTAATCGTTGTTCACCTGCCGTCTTGAATTTTCATACACTAGAATCGGTCGTAGCGCTTTGCGCGCTACTTTGTAGGTTAGTATCATCGTCTACGATCGTGCGATCTGAAGTAGGGCCATGACCCAACTTCAAGCACCATCACATCGACGATCAATCATAGGGGTGCGTTCTTTAATTCGTCTATTCATCGTTTTTCATCGTCGTTCCTCTTTTTAATAAAATGTGTGCGAAAGAGACAGATTGATGAAAAAATTAATTAACGAACGCACGCATAACCGATAACTCAGTCGGCTTCAGAAATAAATCGCATTTCGTGATATTTCGTGACGTATCTTTTTTATAGGCGGGCTTAACCCCGAATTTTTCTAATTTATTGAACCCGACTATTGCAGCGATAATATTTGTGATGGAACAAATTGATGCCGTTTCTGAAAAGTCACTGATACTTATCTAAAGATGACGTGACCCTATTCATCCACTATACTAATAATTTAAACATGCAATTTAATAGAGCGATATTAGAGAACGATAAGGTAGGTTATGTAATCGTCGAAGGATATTCGTTAGAGAGATATGGGTCGCGTTAACCGCACTTATGGGATTTACCCATAAAACCGAGTTAAAGCACCTCGGAAATTGGATATCGCTCTGTTTAAGGGGACGTATCACTTCGAAAACGCTAAATGTAGTTTCTCCGAAATGACACAACCGATTTGGATGAAATCAGCTTAGCCACTGGAGTATCGTGGCATTAAGTGGCTAAGCTTTTTTCATTCCGATTGGTTGCACCGTTTGGGCGAAAGTACCAACAAGAATTTCTAGCTATCTCTCTCGCATTCGCGTGTCACGTCGTACATGTGCGACTTCCTCTTAACACGTTAAGCGCCAAGCCTGTTTTGTCTTCCTTTCCGTTTAGCCCGCGATATCCAATAGTATACCGTCAGTCAACCATGATGGACGCGGCCTGCAGGAAAGGTATAGTGTCAGTCACATGTGACCGACATCGGCGTTTAACGTGTTAAATACCACTTTAGCGGCAGAAAAACAAGCCTAACTTTGACAATTTATTTTGGGAGTATGATAATAGGAATAGGATTTCTTTGCAGAGGGTTTCTTTAACACATATTAAAGTATGAAAAAAAAAATGTATTATCATTTTGATACAAAATGGCAGCGACAGAATCCATCTTGAAAATCATCTTTTTTTAAAACACTTCCACGGAAGGACGGTTTTCTCGTAAAGTATAAGACCTGTAACAAAAAACTATAGCTTGAACTTTTTCCGGTATCCGCATACCCGAGTAATTCGGGTTTTACGGATCCGACGCTTCAAATCCGTATATCTCGATAACTCGATAATATCCGGGTAATAACGGATTCAGGTATGCGGATAGTTTCGGGGTATCCGGGTAACCGGGTACTCGGATAATAACGGATAATATCGGGCAATTACCGCCGATAATTGATGCCGAAAATGCTGAAAAAAATTGTTCAATTTACACAATTCGTGAGGCATGCGTAGATGTTGCCAAGAACAACGTTTGCGAAGTACATTTATAAGACGAATAATAAATCATTACCGGAAGATTGAGAAACCGGGATTATATCGGTGTTCATGTCCGATCATTTAGTTGACCATTTTTTATTTTTACCGACTGATATCAATATTAAACAAATTAGAATATCATTATAACGAAGATTCTTGGAAAAAATCTTGCAGGCGTATTTACTATTATTACCAAACTATGTCTGTACTGTTGGTCACATCCGACAAAAACTACAATTTCAATAAAACATTCTTGTGTAGATTAAAAAAGCAATGACACAATCTTCTATACAATGTTAGGGAAACACATGATCATTTCATAAGAACTTAATCAACGTTGACCTGCACTATTTGCATCTTTAATATTATTTTTTCATCACGATTTATTATTATTTAATAAATATCCTTAGTTTCTGAAATTTATATTTGCTTTATGGGCGTGTGTGCAGTTTTTATGAACTTTAAAGTTGGAGAGAAAATATAGAATGTGAAGAAGCGGATCTCGGCTATTCTTAAGGGAGAACACCACTGTGACCCCCTGTTTTTTTTTCACATTTTTCAAGAATTTTTTTATGTGGGAAAAAAAAGAGATATTTGAAAAATTTTTTTGGGTTTTATTCCTTGTTTATTAATATATCAAAAAACATTTTTTTCACATTTTTCACGCCGCATGGTGGCGCTGGGGAAGCTCTCACGTCAGGTGCTGTCATCTCCGCGGCACGCAGCAGAACTCTCTTCAACGTCGATCTGAAAAAAAATACCGAGTGTTTTCGTTAATAATATGATATTTTGAAGAGAAGTTCACAGGGATTTGGAAAAATATTGTTTTAAAAAAAATAGGCACACCTTTGAAATTAAAGTTAATTTCAAAGGCGTGCCTATTTTTTTTAAAACAATATTTTTCCAAATCCCTGTGTACTTCTCTTCAAAATATCATATTATTAACGAAAACACTCGGTATTTTTTTTCAGATCGACGTTGAAGAGAGTTCTGCTGCGCGCCGCGGAGATGACAGCACCTGACGCGAGAGCTTCCCCAGCGCCACCATGCGGCGTGAAAAATGTGAAAAAAATGTTTATTGATACATTAATAAACAAGGATCAAAACCCAAAAAAATTTTTCGAATATCTCTTTTTTTTCCCACAAAAAAAAATTCTTGAGAAATATGAAAAAATAACAGGGGGTCACAGTGGTGTTCTCCCTTAATATGCGCAGGCAAGAAATTGTGATCGTAACAGCAGATTCTAAAAAATTGTGGGAGTCACATGTAAAATGTTTTCCCGAGTAAATACACAATTATTATAAATTGGAGAACCGTGACGTCTGATTCGTCAACACTAAGTTTTCATTTTTACCGTAGTTTTGCACAATTTCTTTGAACAGGGCAAATTTGATACAAGTTATTTTCCAATTTTTTTCAATGGTAACTATTAACGCCCTATATTTCGGCTTATTTGGTGACCAGACTAATACAATATCATAATTTTTTTCACGCCGGCGGTCCCATTTGAGCCTGTACGCGAAAAATCGGGTAATTACCGGACATTATTTGTTATTACCCGGTTACCCGGATCCGTGATTATTCGGATACTCGGGAACTCGAACACACGGATACCCGGATATTCGGGTATTCGAATCTGAAGTGTTGGATCCGATTTCCCGGATATCTGGATACTTTCGGGTATCTGGCTAACCCGGATGAAAGTAACAGCGCTACAAAAAACCAAAAAAATTTATAATCAATATACTATTGGCTATGGGATTACGTAGGGTTTTTTTATTAATTAAATTTTGTAGACATGATGCAGTTTTGGAGAAATGAATCGATTTTTTGCCGAAAAAGGACTAAATTGTTTATAAAAAAAGTTTACACTAAATCAAAAAACGACTCCGTACTCCGATAGACAATGTAATTGTGAAGCTACTATCAAAATTTCAAATCGATCCATGCAACGGTGTTCAAGTAATACGCCCTCCCAGTTTGAAAAATACGATTTTGAAGATGGGCCCTGTCGCCGCCATTTTGTATCAAAATGATAATAACATTTTTTTATTCATACTTCAATATGTGTTAAATAAACCTTTTGAAAAGAAATCCTATTGCTTCTTTTCATGCTCCCAAAATAAATTATCAAAGTTAGGCCTTTTCTTCTGCCGCTAGCGTGGTGTCACCCCTTAAGAGATATCTTCATGCACCGTCGTCATAGCTCTTAGGTTACAGCCATAATAACAATAATGTCCAGTATGATTTCCTCGTGATATCGGTAAAACCGCAATTCAGGGCGATACAATTTTACCGCCGTAGAATAATTATTTTTTCTCAAGCTGGCCGATCGACTCGCCGCCTGTACCTTATTCTGCACCCGTGCACCAAATTAAAGACCTACAGCGTGGAGCTAATTCGAAATATAGAGACATGATTTTTTAGCTTCGTTCCAAATCACCTGACCATTATTTCGGAATGGTTTCGGTTATCGGGCGGAAATTCGGTCGATAAGTAGAGTGTACCCAAACAGCAACTCGAGCTAATCCGTTCTGATCGTCAAGTAATAATATTTTACTTTAGTATAAAAAGTGAATACAGGATCAGAAGAGTGATATTTAAAAAGCAAACTATCGTTTTTCGGCAAAAAAAACTATTTTTTTGAAAGCTTTCAGCGTTTTCGAAATATTTTTTTGTCCGGCCGGACCCTGTTCGACAATGTTTTTCTCGTAAAAGAAAACACGTATCTGCGATGAGACTTGAAATAAAAAAGTAGAGGTATCATTATATATTGTCAATTGTAAAATTATTAATTATTTTAATTGGAATTATCCGTTCGGATCGAAGCGAGTTTGCATTCCTACGCAAAACTAGCCTTTCATACGCTCATTCCAAGTGCGCAATATCCTTACTCTGCTGATATGTAACACTATGTTCAATAGAATACGATGCGAAATGAACACCGAAATTATTTCCAATTGAAAACATCAATTACCGCAGGGATTCACGGGAAACTCTAATTTTCAATGACAAATACGTACAAGATATTGCCGGACATTTTATTAACCAAATTTATGTCTCAGTACAGTTCTGTCATCCGTTAAATCATTTATGAGCCGCGTTGCTTGATTAAACAACGCTGCATGGCTTGGGAGAGAGGGGGCTATTCATCATTTATCCCTAAAGCCGAAGTGTCAAAGGCTTATGCAATAATTTAGTGAAATATTGATAATTTTACTGGACCAATTTTTTTAACAATCCACAAGCCCTTATTTCCAAATCCTATTAGTGGTAGTCGTAAATTATTTACTTGTTTGCTTTTTGAGGCACGAGAAGGGCGCTTAACATGTGAAAATTTTGTATGTAGAGAAAAAAATTACAATGAAATAGTTACCTGATTTATATTTATATTTTGTTGCCTGTACTCCGTACTTGTATACGAACTGCATTGTTCGTTCTGGAGGTTTTACGAAAACTTTATTTGCAATCACCAATCGTTCTTTTTGACCATCCTTTTTTTTCCTGTTCTTTTTTGATCCTTCGTTTCTTCCATTCACGATAGATATATCAAAGCTTAGTCGCTACGTGTGTGATCCAGATTCTCAACCAAGATCGACAGCCAGCGCTCGCAGTAGTGAAATCTCTCAAAATTCTACTGCGTGTCTTTTAGAATTGGACACTCTTGATAATTTCAACCTGCAAGTAAATATGATCGTTCGTAATATACGCAGTAAACAATCACAACTGGAGTCATCTTCCGAAAACGATTACTTGCATTAATCAGTGCTTCAAACGAACTTGGTTATCTATTGGTTACCTAGCGGCCGTACTGCCGTACTAGTTGTAATTCTATCCTCGCCTTGTGGGAGAGGCTCGGTCGAGGTAGCCCCGTGGCGTCACGATCTGAGGGCCGATTCTGTACCAGACGCAATATCATAGCGTCTGACGTAAAACCGCGACAGCCAATTACAAGGAAGATTCCAGCGGAAAGGCACAGCTCTCATAGGCTATTTCGGTTTTGCGTCGGACGCTATGATATTGCGCCTGGTACAGAATCGCCCCTCAGGTGTCGATCCCTCTGTTCTGTTGAGCGCCGCTGGATTGAAATGTCGTGCGCTTTCTCCACGCGTTGTTCTCGTGATATCTCCCCAGTCGTCAGAAGAATTTATGATATCGTTACAATCACGGTCTTGTATACAGGTCTGGAAGCTCCTCCGCTGAGAATGGGCCTCTTAACGAAGTCGTTATTAATTTCTAAGCAACCATTAGACGCGTTCCGATCTTATAATGCCAACAGACATTACCTGAAAACCCTCGATACTGCTATGCTTGTATATTATGTTTATTTCATATAGATCACGGTCTATTAGTGATTATTATGTTAAACATGGCGAATCAGTGTGTGGTACCACATTGCAAAACGGTAGCAAAGGAAAGAAAAAATGTGTATGTGAACAGCATTTTAATAACGAAATTTGTCGCTAAGGAAAAATTGTCTACATTAACTAATGAATAAATCTTATGTAAATGGAATGTGACTCAATAATATCGCTTCTCACGTTGTACTATTTTTTGGCACGCTACTGAATACTGTCCATTTCGGAATATCGACAAAACTCAAATAAAGAGAAAAATTAAATCATTTATTTTCATTCATCAAAAATCTAACGGAAATCAATCCATCAAGAGGTAGACAACTATTTCGCCAAATATACATTCATATGACATACATATTTTAAAAATAGTTTTTATTTATCACGCTTGATTACAGTTAGAATGTTTAAAACCCGATTCAAATTAATGGAATATTTATTCAGTATATTCATTGAAGGTGACGGGCCCAATAATTCTTTCATAATTACACTTAATAAATATGTATAACGCGGTGGAAATCGTCAGTGGGACTGAGATAGATAGCTGCGAGAGCTATCGCGTGGTGTTTAGGGTATGTCTATCATCATAATAAGATCCCAACGCCCCTAGTGGCTGCTACAGAAACTAAAAACGATTTCGTTAACGGGCCGTCCCTACCACTGAAATTTGACGGAGTTGCCAGACATCTAAACAAGACCCTGGTTATAATACAACCTTTAGTTATTCGTGCCTTCGCGTGACTGAACTGCAGAATGGCTTGGAAAATTATGAGGAAGTAATATGCAAGTTTCAATTTGCACATTTTTTTAATCGTCTTCCCATGAATAATATACTTGTATGGATATCATTAGGTGCGTTTTTTATAATGTTCGGACAAATAATTTACGTTTATTCGTCCAAGTATTAAATACTCCTATAATTTTGGGATGTATAATGTGCATTTATTTATCCGATGATTTAGAAAACTACTCATTAAAGTGCTGAATTGTTTTATGATCGATTCAAAATTACGTGAAATCTCCCATTAAAAAGTTAACAATGGACGTCTAGTATTTAAGAAATGTCTCCTATCTATAAAAAATATGAAAAAAATGTGTTCAATCTACTTAAACCCAAACAAATGTGTATTTGAAAAAAAATCAATACCCTTTAGACAATAGCGAACTACACTATGCATGTCATAGAATTCTACTGCACAAATGCTGTACAAAAAGTTGGCGTGGATGGTCAATAAGAATAATAATAAGGCCTGGAAGATACGCAGAAATATCTTAAATACATTTTGGTCCTTATCCCGCCGATTGACATGCTATTTGTATGTTATCTATTTATATTGCTATCAATCCATTGCAGAATATTATAAATTCTCGTAAATCCGGAACATTTTCATCACAATCTATCAGTAACAACATGTTTTTGTTAAAGCAGATTATAGTGCAGAAGGAGATGAGGGGGATTATTGCGGAAAAGAAACACTGTTCTTTATTAATACTCGTGGAATATATTTATTAACGGTATTGATATATATACGAGGGGGGCTCGTATATATACTAGGGGGGCTTGGCCCACTACGCCCTTTGCGCGCTGCCACCCCCACCTCTTGTACAAGGCGGCGGCGGCGGCTGCGATATATCTTCATTCTTAATCATACATAGTAAATTTTGGCATATGATATAATTTCAGATCCATGCTCTTTAAAGGGATAAGTGCAGGTGTATGAATTAAATACTTTATCTAGAGTTATATCGAAGACATCAATACGAGAGAAATATTTTGTAAATGATGCTTCGATATGACGGATCAGATGAAAGAAATGAAGATTTGCGTGAATCAGGCCACCGCGTGATTTCATTTCCACCAGTTGCGACTCTGAAGATCCGCAGCTGATTTTTAATCTCACAGCTTCTTGACACACTGGATAAGATTCATATTTTTGATGGAACTTCAGGGGTATCTGAAATATCAATAGAAGAAATTTATGTATGTTTAAATTACTTTTATTTCATCGCTTTTATATACTAACGACGGAATAGATACATTCTGTTAAGGAAACTTACCAAGACGAGTACTGGTTCCTTGAATTGACGATTTCGTGACTCTGAAGGACGGAACAGTGCTTGGAGAATTTCTCTCAGAATTCGAAACTTGTTTCGCATACCCATGCTCTGGCACACAATTTTCCTTTTCTACTGAGATGTCATCGAATCTTGATCGCACAGCAAACTCTTTGTGTCGCATTGTTTTGTATGGGATCTTACATATTGAAAATACACCATATGAGTAACTATCTTCTTAAACTATGTTTGAAATCTTTTCATTAAACTTACCCGTGCAAGTACTTAGCCATTTGCGTCGAGCTTGACCCATTCGTGAACTATGCTTCATTGTTAAAATGTCACATACACGATTCGTGTGTTGTAATTTTATAATGCCTGGAATAGATTGTTCCCACTTTTTTCACATATCAATGTTATTAGGCACTTGGAATGTACAACATTTTTTGTTTATTTTGTTACCGGTTTTACAATGTGGCACTACACACCGATTCGTCATTCTTGAGGGACAACACCACTGTGACGGCTTCAAAAAATCGATTTTTTGAAAACCATTTAAAAAAATCTAAAATACTTTCAAGATTGAAATGCCGTTGGACCCAGGTCGAAAAAATTATTATTTTCGTAGATATTGAATATTTTGTGGAGCGGTGCAGCGGTCCGCGACGCTCGGGGTCCCGCGCAGCTGGGCGCCTTAGGGTCGCCAGGTATTCTTCCCGCCTTTCTCAGGTATTCTTTTGGCTCCCTTCACAAAAACCGGCTATTGTTAGCCGGTTAACTATTGTTATAAATATAGTTTCGAAAAATAGCACTAGGTGGCGATAATTGAAAAAATTCCATGGCAGGTATAGGGATAGCGTCATAGCGTCAGTTTGCGAATAGAAGGGACGCTATTCGTGTCTAATCGCTCCGAATCGTTTCGTTTGTGAATATCAAACGCTCCAAATTATTATTTTCAAGTTGAAATGGAGGATAAGAAAGTGTATACGGGGAAAAAAGGAACAAAACGGAGCTATGTGACGAGGAGTCGATCGAAAATTTCGAATCAAAAACCTCCGAACCGTTATAGCTCCGAAAACAGTTCTGCAGAGCATGTGAGCACGTCGGCGAAAAAGTTAAAATCATCGGACGATTTAGAGGTCGGTGTTACTAACGATTTCAGTTATCGTATAGTACAACTTTTCACTGCATTGAACATTATATCCACGTTAGTGAAATGTAAAGTGCGTGATCGTGACATAAAATTCACCGAAAAAAGTTTGCGCGGACTCGGGTTCAAAATCGAGGTCGATTGCGGCCATTGTGAAAAAGTGTTAATCAATTCGTGTCCTATGATTGACAATGCATACAAAATAAATTGTCGGATCGTATTCAGTATGCGTCTTCTTGGCGTCGGTTTGAATGGCCTGATGAAATTTTGTGCATTCATGGATCTACCGCGCCCCACATTTCAGTCTTTTTACGATCGAATCATAAATTCGATTTTGATTGCCACTAAAGCGGTGAGCGCAATGAGCCAAAAGCTCAAGGCTGCACTTGAGGAGCAGAGAATTTCGTTGGAAAATGGGGTGGCGGACGGAATTATCGTTTCAGGCGACGGATCGTGGCGAAAGCGCGGTTTCAGCTCGCTTTTCGGTATAACATCGCTAATCGGCTGGTACACTAAAAAAGTGATTGACGTTATGGTTAAATCAAAATACTGCAAAGCTTGCGAGCATTGGGAAAAAAAAAGAAA
The DNA here is from genome assembly GCA_958009045.1 of Oxytorus armatus. Lineage (NCBI taxonomy): Eukaryota > Metazoa > Arthropoda > Insecta > Hymenoptera > Ichneumonidae > Oxytorus > Oxytorus armatus. The sequence continues at coordinate 4,314,530 of OY253748.1, read as the reverse complement.
ACACCGCGGAGTACTGGGAATGGATAGCTACCCATGACGATGAGTGCCAGGCGAACCATAGCGGCTCCTCCGGAAAAATGGAAGTCGACGCAGCTATCGAAATGTTTCAACGGTCTGAAGAGCTCTATGGCACAAAATATAAATATTATATTGGTGACGGCGATTTTAAAACGTTTCTGGGCATATCGAATAGCGATCCATACGACGGTTTCGAGATAAAAAAAAAAGAGTGCATCGATCATGTCCAAAAACGTATGGGGACGCGCCTCCGCGAAATCGTTAAAAAAAAGCATTGTCCGGCAGAGGAAAGCTCACCGGAAAATTGATTGACGAGTTGAGCACATATTACGGCTTGGCTATTCGGAGGAACAGCGATGATGTTGACAAAATGAGGAAGGCAATTTGGGCAACTATCAAACATAAAATGTCTACAGACAGTGAGCCACAACATGACGATTGCCCGGAAGGAGCCGAGTCGTGGTGTTCGTGGCAGCGCGCGGTCGCAAATGGTGATATTTCTAAATATCGACATAAACCGCCTCTTCCTCAGGAAATATTGGAGGCAATTCAGCCAATCTTCGAAAATTTGAGCAGGGACGATTTGCTGCAGCGTTGTTTGGGCGGCTATACGCAAAACAATAACGAAAGTTACAATAAATCAGTTTGGGCAATAGCCCCCAAGTGCCAGTCCGGAAGCAAAAAAATCATTGATATTGCAACTGATATCGCGGTATTAGTGTTCAATGATGGCCTGAGAAGTAGTGATGCCGCGAGACGAGACGAGACGAGACGAGACGAGACGAGAGTCGGTCGGGACAAGACGAGACTCGGTCTCGGTCTCGTCTCGTGGTGACGTCATAATCTCGTCTCGTCTCGACCATTTCTCGTCTCGTCTTGACATTTCTTGAACTTCCCAAGACCCCTCGTATCCGCGCGTGTGTGTGTGTGTGCGTGTTTGTGTGACTGTGTGCATGTGGCTGTGTGCGTTTGAGTATGGGACTGTGTGAGTACCTGTGGGCGTGTGAGTATGTGTGACTGTGTGAGTAACTGTGTGCATGTCACTGTGTGCGTGTGACCGTGTGAGTGCGAGTGTGTGTGACTGTGTGCGTGTAAGTATGTGTGACTGTGTGAGTAACTGTGTGCGTGTAAGTATGTGTGACCGTGTGAGTAACTGCGTGCGGGTGACTGTGTGATTAACTGTGTGCGGGCGACTGTGTGAGTAACTGTGTGCGGGTTACTGTGTGCGGATGACTGTGATCGGGTGACTGTGGGAATAACTGTGTGCGGGTGACTGTGAGCGGGTGACTGTATGTGCGACTGTGCGAGCGACAGTGTGCGTGTGGCTGTATACGTGTAAGCATGTGTGACTGTGTGTGTGTGTGTGACTGTGTGCGTAAGAGTGTATGTGACGGTGTGAGTGAATGAAACTCCGTTCCGGAGGTGAGGGAATAAAAAAACGAATAATAAGCGATGGAACCACGTGATCGCGATAAAAGTGAAATAACGAAGTGATTTTTTTTTTTGCTTAATTTCGAAAATCTCGACCAGATTCTCGTTTCGGTTCAATAAAAGAATGAAAAAAACACTAACGAGCAATGGAATAGTGGTGAAATTAATTTCCCTTTTTTTTTCAGGAGTCTCGAAAGTCTCGACGAGAATCTCGAAAATCTTGGCGAGAGTCTCGTCTCGTCAGTGGTGCCGCCGAGACGAGATTTTTCTCGTCTCGCCGAGACGAGACGAGAAAAGTCTCGTCTTGGCGGCATCACTACTGAGAAGTGTCATGAAAGTACTGGAGACGTTGCGGATAACCATCGGCCCAAATTGTTTCAACTTTTGCGTTGAGACCGACGCAGCGCGGATCCAGCTCGCGGAGCGCTCGCTCACAGACGCTGCAAAAGAAGCGAGAAAAGCCTTAACAAGTTCGAGGAAAGAATCAGGAGACAACGATTTGCTTCTTGAAGGCCAGCTATATGGCATCGCTGATTGAAGGTAAATAATTTTTTTCCAATTTATAACCTAAATTAACATACCTAAAACTTTAAACGCGTTTTTCTCAAAACCACTTTTTTGAGTGCGGCATGCAGCAGAACTCGAGCAATTTTTATCCGATCGACTTCAAATTTACTGTATCAATAAAGGTAGATTATCTAGAGAAGTACATAGGATTTTTTCGATATCTCGAAAATTATAAAAGTTATAGCCTATTTTCGACGAGAAATTTTGCTCAAAAATCATTCTTTAATTTCAAAGGCGTGCCTATTTTTTTAAAAACAATATTTTTCCAAATCCCTATGTACTTCTCTTCAAAATATCATATTATTAACGAAAACACTCGGTATTTTTTTTCAGATCGACGTTGAAGAGAGTTCTGCTGCGTGCCGCGAACCACTGCGGAGATGACAGCACCTGACGCGAGAGCTTCCCCAGCGCCACCATGCGGCGTGAAAAATGTGAAAAAAATGTTTTTTGATACATAAGTAAACAAGGAACAAAACCCAAACACTTTTTTCGAATATCTCTTTTTTTTCCCACAAAAAAAAATTCTTGCAAAATGTTAACAAAAACAGGGGGTCACAGTGGTGTTGTCCCTTAATATAATAATCACTAAAAGACTGTGATCACACTGCTGTGATCTACACCAAATAAACATAATATTCAGGCATAGCAGTATCGAAGGGTTTTCAGGTTATGGCTATCAGTATTATCTGATCGCAACGCATCTAGTGACTGCTACAGAAATTTAAAACAGCTTCGTTAAGAGGCCCATTCTCGGCGGAGGAGTTTCCAGACCTGTATACAAGACCGTGCTCAAGGCTCGCTGCGCCGCAGTAGACGACGCGTGGTGCGATACCAGCATCGCCGGCCGCGCGACGCTCAGTCAGAACACCTCTTCGCATGGTTATTGTCCTCGGCGGCGGCGGGGGGGGGGGGGGATCCGTCCCGTCACACTATATATATATAATAACGTGGCAGATAGGCGTAGACTATAGTACTTCGACTCAACAAGACTAGACGGAGATGGAGACACGACTCGACTAACCCTCGCGTGAGCGTCGCTTGCCACTCGCGTATATAGGTCACCCGAGAGCACCCGAGTGCCGTTCGGCTCGCTTCGGGGAACTCGCCAGATTGCGCAGGCCCGCAGGCATTACATCGTTTGCCCCGAAATACGATTAACGTTTCATCTTAACACTACCGCCGTTTGAACTTTTCGTTCCAGGCGATATCATGTTTAGTCCTTAGCGCAGACCTCTGAATCGACCTCTCGGTAAAGCCTTCGTTGATATGTCTGCACGCTGTTCCTCGGATGAAACGTACTCTACGGGGGTCGATCAATAAGTACTCGTGTTTGAAGGAAGGTGGCGTTATTGAGGAAAGTTGGCATTACCGTCGTGTACTGTCATCTGTCACACGACACTATACTAAATTTCAGACTGATTCATTGGTTAGTTTTTATTTAGCAGACAGTTGTATCACACGTGTTTTGTGTTTCTCGTTAAGATGGAAAAAGAACAATATCTTATTTTTGGATGGAAAAACATGCAAAGATATAAAATCGAAGTTAGATTCTGCCTATAGAGACCCTTTACCATCTATGAAAACCGTAAGATATTGGTTCAACGAATTTAAACGTGGTCGGACATCTGTTTTTGATGAGGAACGCCCAGACCACCCGGTAGACGTGGTTACCGAGGAAATTATTCAAAAGGTCCACAACATGATCTTCGCTGATCGTTGAACTAAAGTGCGCGAAGTAGCAGAGGCCGTATGCGTGTCGTACTGAACGGTAATTAATATTTTACATGATAAGTTAAGTATGAGAAAGGTGTCGGCCCGTTGGGTGCCGCGATTGCTTACGGTGAACAAAAAGCGGATAGGACTGTCATGTCGAAGCAGTGTTTGGACCTCTTTAAGCGAAATTCGTAGGAGCTTTGCGTAATCCTCATGAACTTTTTGGAGAAAAGAAGAACGATCACAGGGCAGTACTACAGTGAATTATTCGACCGAATCGATATAAAATTGAAGGAGACACGGCCCCATTTGGCTAAAAAAAAAGTGCTGTTCCACCACGATAACGCACTACCACATTCATCTAGAATTGTCGGGGCCAAATTGCATGAACTACGAATTGCTGCCGCACCCCTACCGTACTCGTCCGGCTTGACTCCCTACGACTTCTTTTTATTCCCCGACATGAAAACGTGGCCCGAAGACAAGAAATTCAGCTCAAACGAGTAGGTTATCGTTGAGGCAGAAGCGTATTTTGCGGAGTTTGACAAATCGTATTGTTAGAGGCGTTAAAGAAATGGCAGAAACGTTGGGAAAAGTGTATTGGACTAAAAGGAGATTACGTTGAAAAATAGAAAAAACAATTTGCGAAAAACTTGCGTCTTCATTTCTAACACGGGTACTTATTGATCGACCTTCGTACTGCTATGACTCTGTATCAGCCTTCTCTCTGATGAAATGATAGCGGATGTCTATGTACTTAGTTCTTTTTTGAAAGACTGGATTCTTGACTAGTTTTATTGCGCTGTGGTTGTCTACAAATAGAGTCGTCTCGTTTTCACATGGACATCCGATATCTGACAAAAGTTTCCGTAGCGAAACCAACTCTCGGGTCGCCGTTGATACAGCTACGTATTCTGATTCCGTCGATCTAAGCGTTACTAACTTCTGTCTCTGTGAGGTGCGTGATCGCTCCGTTCGCTATACAGAAAACGTAACTCGTCGTTGATCTCATCGTCGCGATATCTCCCGTATAGTGCGTCTCTGAAAAACCTATCACCTGTGACTCGCTACCGCCGGTTTGATATGCGAAAATTCTTTTCACAGCCATCGAATGATCACACGTGTGATTATTTAAGTAATTGCTAGCTGTATTTACCGCGAAAGCTATAACCGGACGCGTTACTGCTGTTAGAAAAACCATAGAGCCCACAGTCTCGCGATAAGGCACGTTACTGGATTTTTCATCCCCTTGGTCGTATGGGGATAATTTTACGTGCGGATCCGCCGGCACGCTAAGCGCTTTTTCATCTATCATATGAAATTTTTCGATTATTTTCCGCGTGTATGTACCTCGATGTATTAACAGAGATCTCTCTTCCCTATTTCGCAAATTTTGCATACCGATAAATATACGTGAGGCTCCGACAGTTATCCGAAACATGTCATTCAATCTTCGCAAAGTAAGCTCTAGAGTCTCTACATTGCCAGATACAATCAGGCCATCGTCGTCGATTAGACCTAAATACGAGGGTCGTTCAACAAGTACTTAGCCTCACCGCCCGACGGCGCTGCTATTACAGATCAGTGTTACCATCGTGCAGCACATACTTTTAGTAGCCTAATGTGAAAGTTTCATTCAATTCCCTTTATTAGTTCTGTTTTGATAGCCTTTGGAAGCGAGCGTGTCAGTCAGTTTTACAAAAATGGAAAAAGAGCAGTACCGTTCGGTGATTCGATTCTTGTTTTTGGAAGGGAAAACGCGCAGCGAAATCAAAGATCGCTTGGATGCTGTCTACGGTGACTCTTCTCCGTCGATGGCGACCGTGAAGAATTGGTTTAACGAGTTTGCTCGTGGCCGCATGTCGGTTTTTGATGAACCACGCCCAGGTGCCCCGAAAACGGCTTCTACGGAGAAAAACGTAAAAAAGATCCACGATCTCTTGTTGACAGGCCGCAGATTAAAGGTTCGCGAGATAGCTGAGACTGTAGGCATCGCAGAAGGAACGGTGCATAATATTCTACACGAAGAACTGGGCATGAGGAAGCTGTCAGCGCGATGGGTGCCGCGTTTGCTTACGCTGGACAACAAGGGCAACCGTGAGACCACTTCAGAGCAATGTTTGAAGCTGTTTAAGCGCAATCCGGCGGAGTTCTTGCGTCATTTCGTGACCGTCGACGAAACATGGGTTCACTGGTACACACCAAAGACCAAGGAACAGTCAAAACAGTGGACTTTACCCGGCGAACGTGCTCCGAAGAAGGCGAAGACTGTTGTTTCGGCCGGTAAGGTGATGGCCACCGTTTTCTGGGACTCACAAGGTGTGATCCACATCGATTACCTCCAGAAGGGTAAAACTATCACGGGGCTCTACTATGCCGACCTATTGGGCCGATTCGACGCTGAATTGAAGAAAAACGGCCCCATTTGTCGAAGAAAAAAGTGCTGTTCCACCACGATAACATGTCGGCTCACACCTTCGCCGTCGGCATGGCCAAATTGGTTGAACTGCACTACGAATTGCTGCCCCATCCACCTTATTCACCAGATTTGGCTCCTTGTGACTTTTATTTGTTTCCAAACGTAAAAAAGTCACTCGCCAGGAATAGATTTGGGTCGAATGAGGAGGTCATCGCCGCCACGGAGGAGTATTTTGCCGACCTCAACAAAAATTATTTTTTGGACGGGTTAAAAAAGTTGGAGCATCGTTGGGCCAAGTGTATAGACCTAAAAGGAGACTATGTTGAAAAATAAATCGCCACTTCTCAAAAATTTTCGTTTTTCTTTTGTAGGCTAAGTACTTGTTGAACGACCCTCGTACACTGTTTCGCCCTCGAACTTTCCGACAAACACGCATGTACCGGCTTCACAATCTTTAAACTCGAGTTGTCGTAGAAACCGAGTGAAGCTTTGGTTCCAACACCTTGATGCCTGTTTAAGGCCATACAACGACCTATCGAGTTTGCACACAGTTCTTCTGACTCCTTGTCCATGAAGACCTCTTCGCTCAATCTTCCATACAGAAACGCCGTGTACACCTCGAACTGTCTTAACTCGAGATTCTTTTCAGCGACGATCGCTAACAGTACTCGCACTGAATCGTAGCGAATAACCGATGCAAATGTTTCGAAGAAATCGATCCCTTGCGCTGCGAGAACCCTCTCGCCCACAACCGAGCTTTGAACCGATGCGATTTTCCTTCCGCATCTGTCTTCACTCGAACAACCCACTTCGAGTCGATTGGATTCATGTCCGGAGTCCTCGGCACAAGAGACCATGTTTGATTCTCCTCGTGTGCTCGAAACTCCTTTTCTATAACAACTGCCCACTGCGTGACTTCCGTGCTATTCTTTGTTTCCTCGTAAGTGTTCAGAATTACATACTCCGCAACGTCCACTTCGTACCTACTTGGACGTCTGATGTTCGCTCGATCTCGGAGCTGATGAGCATTTCCTTGTTCATCCGCCGTAGCTTCAGCTGCCCTCTCCTGAGTCTCTTTTTCTGGCTCGTTTTCGCAAATTTCGTCTTTGCTTTCGTCGGAGTTGCAGGGAAGAATTATCCCATCCATCGTCATCGTCTCCTTCATCTATTCTCGCTGTTCCTTTTCCGACCTTTTCGTTGAACATGACATCCCTGGCCTCACTGACCTTTCTTGTCAGAGGATCATACAGCCTATAGTTCGGAGAGTTCTCTTCGTATCCCACAAAGATCCCTTTTCGCGCACGCGCGTCGAATTTCTTCGTAAACTGTTTTCGAATGTTCTCGAACGCGTCCGATCCGAAGATCCGCAAATGGTATAAATTTGACGCTTTTCCAACCCACCTCTCGTAAGGTGTTACGTCGTCCTTCGCTCAAAGAAACTGGTTTAAAACATAGACCGCACAGTTCACCGCCCCAGCCCACAAGCTTAACGGTAAATTGTTGGCGTGGATCATTGTGCGCGCACTCTCAACTATTGTTCGATTGTCTCTCTTAGACCTCCAGTTTTGTTGCGGCGGGTACGGCGCCGTCGTCTCACGCGTGATCCCGCGTAACGCTAGATAACCGACCGATTTCTGTGTTAAAAAATTCACGTCCGTTGTCCGATCGCAGGACTCTCAACGGACGCCCGAATTTATTCACGATACTTCACTCAAAATTTTTGGATTTTCCGAACACTTCCGATTTATTCTTTAGAAAATAAACGTGTCGATAGCCAATCGCGTCAGCGTCGAATGTCAGAAAATAACGAGATCCGCCGGGCGTTTTTCCCGATACGTTCGTACGTATTACCTCCCCGGGTACCGTCGAGACTTTTTCCGAATTTCTATTATGCGGCAATCTATGTGATTTTCAGAGCTTGCATGATTCGTAAAAGATTTTACTCTTGTCGGATAGTGACACTCCGGTAAGTAGACCTTTTTTCACGAATTCGCGTATCGCACGCTCACCCACGTGTCCCAACAGTTCATGCCACACATGTAGATTCGTCGACGCAACGTTCGCCTCCTCAACATTCTTACGGATTTTACAACTTTGAATGACATTCGATAGACGTCGTTACCCTGTTTCATTCCGTACGCTTCAATTTCGTAACTTCCACGAATTGGTTACCACCACCCTGCATCTGATTGGCTGTCTCCTCCGCTAGCTGGAATTAGTCGACTTCCTGGCCACCTCCGGCACGTTTCGGCACGTGTGATACACGAGGTATTCCATAATGTCCCCACGGTAGCGTGTCCGCAATATTGGGTAGAAGATAGCGTTTATCGTCGTGGGGGTTGAGCGCTTCCTTCACCTGCTCCTCCGTGTAGATGCAATATAGGCGACTTCTGATGACGCGCTGTTCTCTGCGCTGCGTCGAATTCTGCCGGAGACATTGCACGAAATCATCGAAGGTGATGGTTGTTTCCACCACTCCCCTCTTCACACTCTTCACCCTCTTTACATGATCCTCGCCCTCAACACGCAGAGTATACATCTTGCTGCGCAAGCCGACAAACTCGGTCATGATACGGTCATTATACTCATCCTTCATGAGCCCAACGACTTTCTTGTTGACGGGCGGCATTCCAAACTGATTATCGGCCGAATAATCAGAGGTGTCGAATCTCACAATATCTCGCTTCATGATGTCATAAATGTCGGGACACCGAACTTCGTAGAGCAAGCTGTCGGTGTCGGTATACAGGAGTTTGCAGCGATCTTCCCCAAACTGCGCCTTCATGTAGTTGTAGTGGAAGTCGTAGACGAGAATCTTTGACAAGCCCAGCACACAAAGCACAACGTAGATCGGTTTGTTGAGATAAACCTCGGTTTTCGTGAGCTGCACGGCGACGAGATTCTCGTCGAAGATGGTGCAGCTGTGGAAGTTAGGTTTTGCGACGAGTGCCTCAGCGCCATACCGTCCGTCCCAATTGGTCACGATTTTAACTTCAACGTAATTCCGAACATTCTCCATGGTCTTGCCGAACACTGCGTTATTCATCAGTTTGAATAAGTACTTCTCGAACTCGTTGTTCGCATTCTTCCGCATGTGGCTATACAGATCAATGTAGTCCTTGAGCCACGCTCGCTGCTTGAACTTTAAAACACGATGAATATGCTTGAGCTCTAATCCAAGCTCGAGGGCCTGCTTCAGACTCGTATAGTGGAGAATGTAGCGACTCTTAGGGTCCAGCGTCGTCATTAACTTAGTTTACTTTGCGCCGGGCGCACTCTTGTGTTCCAGACACAGAGGTAGATCTTTGTGCAGATCGTGGCGACTCTCGGGGTAGTCTAGATCGACCTCAAGAATATAGCCAATCGGTGAGTCGTCGGGGACGTTGCGAAAGTCAACATTTTCAACCCACTCGAAGGCCTCGTAAGGGAGCGATTGCTCCATTGCATTGCCCAGCCATAAAGGTTGTTCACATCGTAGTACATGAGATACTTACTCTCCTCGTGCGGATCGTAATCACTCATGTACTTGTTGTTAGCGCGAGCGTAACGACTGCAACACTGGCTCACTCCACCACGCACTCGTTCTATGAACAATTGCATGTCCAGGTCAGTAAGGATACAACTCCTTAATCAATCTCAATCTTCGTGTATTTGAGCATTGCGTCCCACGAGTAGCCTGGTGTTGTGTAGTAGTGTGCTGGGTCCAGGCCATAAGCATTGATGCCGTTGTTGCGAAAATTCTCAAACACGTCGGCCAAGAGAAGCACATCGGTTTTCAGATAGAGATCTGAGTATTCACCCAAGCTACGAATACCAAACGCGTCCCATACCCGCTTGGCGTGCTCATAATCCTCAACCGAGACGTTATTGTCATTCAGTGAGCTATAGAATGCCGCTCTCGATGGTAGTTCGTCATCGTCGAGTTTGGTGAATGAGTCAACGTACTCGTACGTTCCTCGTTAACAGCTCGAACTTGTCGGCGGGGAGATTGGGGAAGTCACGTCTAACAATCTTCAGATCTTTCAAGAATGACGCCAATTTGACGAGTGACGAAGCCATGAAACGGAGTGAGTCTATGAATCGGAATTTCATGTCACTGTTCGCGACATGCTTCGTGAATGAGATCTATCGTCCTTTCGTCTGAGGTAGTAAGGAAACCCGACCGTCGAAGCACGCGAAGATATCCCGTATGATGAGGTGCGAATCGTATCCGAAGAGATTGTGAAAGACTACGGGTATGGTTCGGGCATCCTGATAATTAAGATTACACTCATTATATGCTGGACCCCGATACCTTCCCGTCAGATGGCAATGGTCCCTCACTCTGTCGTTGGTCGGTAGATGTTTCTCGCAGATGTGACACAGCGTCGATGATGCATGGAAATCCCTCTCCTGTCGCAACGTCAACCTCACCATCGGTTTAACATCCCCGAATATTGACTCAACATCTTTAGCAAGATGTTGCAGTTCACGAACGAACCATTCTGCCGATTTTGTTCCTCTGTAGCTGCGGTACTTTGACAACGAGTTATCATAGCTGCACTTTACGTAGTATCCTACGCTAAACGCCTCATGTTTCTGGTACGCGTTCTCGTCTCCAATAGGCTTCAGAAGGCACTTAAAGTCGCCGTATACAATGAACGGCACTCTCTCCTTGTTGCAATGATTTCTGAAGCGTAGTATCTGATTCACACATTTTGGCATTCTAATCTTACACTTGTTGATCTCTTTGCAATCGCTTTCATGTGCAGCTAGCTTGTTTTCACAGCGGAATTAATGGAGGCAACGATCACAAATATGCTGCTTGTGAGCTCTCTTAGATAGCTGATTCGAGACTAAGCGTGACAGGTCTTTGATCCACACACAGTGGAATCTCGGTTTCGTGTAGTGTTCAATGTTTTCACCCTCCTCCTCCTCCTCATCGACATAGTGATCTTGCACAAGAAGGAGATTCACGTGGCGATTTTTCTTCGAGGATGTTACGTGGAGGGGTGTGGTGTTGAACGAGCGTCGCCATCTTGTTAGGATATATACATTGACCGACACATCATTTTGTTTTTCAAATTTACGAATTTGCCTAGGAATCTCGGGAAATTCTATGTCGACAAAGTTCAATTCGAGCTCATGCTTTCTGTACTCGGAGACACGATCGGAGTGGTGTGTTGGATGTAGTGCGGACAGTATAGCCCACATGAAACACATTTCGTCGTTGTTTCTCACGTTGACACATGCCTTCTTGTTGCGTATAATTTCCAGTAGATCTACATATGAACTACCGCGCATCGGATTGAACTTGTTAATGTTCACTGTCAAGCTAATGATGGCATGCAGCCTCCATCCTGAGCCCTGTTGCTCAAATTCCTCTATTTCCCTCTGAATGGGTTCTTTAACGTTCGCTATGAACCACTCTCTTATGTTAGTCGTCTGAAAAATTGGTACAGTCTTGGTGTTGAAATACTTCATCTCCAGTATTTCTTCATTGTTTTTTACGATGCTGAATTTTGCTGTCAGCACTGTGTAAACCTTCACGGAGCTTTTTCTCTGCTCAGCACATGCTTGATTTTCGAATGGCAGCGTGCCATGCAGTCCTTCATGAATGAGCTCACATCTACGTGCTTCAAATTTGTGATCACACCTACCCTGATGCGGTTTTTGAACGATGAACTCAAATCCGACCATGCTACCTTATCAGAGCGTTCTTCGTGATTCAGAATACCCCGTCCGCCTTTCAGTAAACGCTCCAGCTTAATCTTAATACCCGTCAAAAAGCCGATTGTGGATGAAAACTTTTGGATTTCTGGTGCGGCTCTTGCGGATGACTCTACCTGCTTCAGACCATTCATCACTCTCGAGAGACGTTTGATCCACTCATAGATCTCGGCTGCTTCGCCATTTTGTAGCAACATCAATGCCTTCTCCCAAATCTTCATGATTTCCTTACACTCCTGTACTGACATCGTGTGTGGTCGGCGTTCGTGAAATTATGCTTGCTCCTCCAGAGCGGGCCGCATTTATACCCACAATTGACAGGTGGGGGTGATTGCGACGTAGCAGCTGATTGGCTGCTGACATTGGTAGCGGGAGGAATCCGGTGGTGGGGAATCAGATATGAAAGCCCTGAGAAAACGATTATACGCACAATTGAGGGGTGCGGGTGGGTGATTACTACGTAGCAGCCGATTGGATGCCGACATTGGTAGCGGGAGGAATCCGGTGGTAGGGAATCAGATATAAAAGGCCTGAGAAAACGATTATACGTACAACTGAGGGGTGGGGGGTGATTGCGACGTAGCAGCCGATTGGATGCCGACATTGGTAGCGGGAGGAATCCAGTGGTGGGGAATCAGATATAAAAGACCCGAGAAAGCTACCACGAGCATCAGAAAAAATGGAATTCGTTGTGGACTTCCAGGGCTTCAAGAGACCCGTTAATGACTTCGTTTTCAAAGAAGTAGCAGTAGTCGCTCTCGAGGATGACGCCCTACCATCAGTCTATCTATTCGAGCCACCGCACAAATGGAGTGCCCTGCCAGCCAAATATAAGAGTGAACACCGATGGCTGGAACGAAATTATTATGGTATTGTCTGGAATAGCGGAGACATACCCTACGAAGAGGTCGATGACATTCTATATAGCCACCTACGCAACGCCAGCAGGGTGTATGTGAAGCGTCTCGAGAAGAAGCGGTTGCTGGAGCAAATCTATCAACACGTTAACAGCCTCGATGATCTGGGTTTTCCATCGCTGCGCTTACTGAGTGCCAACTCCGATGTCTCATGCACGAATCACAATCATGCATGGGAGCCATGCTGAGCGGCATACAACGCGCGCGCGCTGAAGAAGTGGCGTCACGATTTTCGCGCGGACGAGGCTCGCACCGAGGCCTAAGGGCAATCTTGACTGCTGAAACGGCCGAAAAAATGCTGTTTTTGACAATAAATAATGCTAAAACAATATATATTAAAATTTTTTTTTTTTATTCTTTGTAATATTCAGTCGTTTCATATTTCCTAATTTTTAGGCCGAGATAAATGCTGTTTTTGTCAAGAAATAATGCTAAAACAATATATATTTTTTTAATTTTTCTTTATTCTTCGTAATATTGTTGTGAGTCGTTTTGTGTTTCCTAATTTTTGTGGTAGTGTCCGTTTACGGATCGTGGGACAGGAATTCGGTGTGGACTGCTTGTTATTCACAGAAGGATCATCCTTTTGTGGAGAATTCTGAATTATCCGATGATTCTCCACAGGAGGCCGATCCTTCCGTTCATCATCATCGCTGTCAGATATGAATCATCCTCTAGTATGCTTGGCATATCTGACAACGATGTGAGGGGCAGTGGGGATGGTGGTAGTGGGGATAGCAATCGTGGTGATGCTGGTAGTGGGGATAGTAGCGGCGGCGGTGGAGAAGGGATTGTTGGTAGTTGTGTCGGTGTCGGTGGCGTCGGTGTCGTCAGTGTCGGTGGTGTCAAAGATGACTGTGGCCAATTGGCCAACAGTCCCGGGTGTTCGGGTTCATACCCGATAGTTGTCGACATCTACCGCAATAATCCGAAAAAATACATATAAAAATAAAAATAATACATAAAAAAAATGTGAGGCTCTACCGCTATTGAGTTAAACAATAATTAATGCTCATTATAAATATGGAAATTAATACTTACAAGCATTGCGTGCCTTCGGACCTCGAAAGAGGGTAGGTCCAACACCCGCCTCTCGATGGTCGCCTGGATGCCCACGGAAACATGTGTGAGTCCAGAAATTGCAGGAAAAAAAAATGGAAAATTTTATTAAAAGAGAGCGTTAGCGAAAGAGTAAAAGAATGAGAGAAGGAGTGAGGGAAAGAAGGAGAGAGAGAGAGGGGGGGAGACGGAGAGGGAGAGAGAGAGAGAGAGAGAGACAGCGGGGAAAGAGCGAGAGAGGACGAAAGATTCGCCATCTCGCTGTTGCTCCATAATTCTTCACCACCGTGACGATTTGAATTAATTAGTGATTATTCGCTGCAGCTCTCCCGCATTATATAGGGTCACTATGTCAACACATAAGCGGTGGTACCCCCCCTAGGACTCCCGCCCTTTCAACCCCCGGAACTCCCCACCTTTCAGTCGCCGGGACATCCGTCCTTTTATCTCCGGGGATATCCGCCCTTTCAGCTTCCGGGACATCCGCCCTTTCAGGTCCCGGGACATCCGCCCACTTCCAGGACATCCGTCCTGGACATCCGCCCTTTCAGGCATACAACAATTGGGGGGTGGGGATAAACACGCTCAATGTTAATAATAGTTGAGCAATATTACATATCGGTAAGGTAGATTCCTACCATGTCGACGGTGGTTCGAAGGCCGGTAAAGTAGACCCCTACCTTGCCGGCGTCGGCAGGTAGGGATCTGCCTTACCGACCGCCGTTCATGGTGATGGGCGACATGGGGGAACCGGCCAAGCTTCTCTACTCGCCGTGAATCAATTTTTTAATCAGCACAGTTCCTGGACCCGTGACCTCACAGACTTCATTGTCCCCAAGCATAATCGTTTCGCCTCGTTTTCTCGGACGATATTCGGTTAGCCACTCTCGTCGATTGGTTACGTGACGCGACGCCCCGCTGTCGAAAGCCACACTTCGCTCTGGCCCGCGGACATCAATGTACATATCCGATTACTAGTAGATTCCGCATGCGCGTCTGCCGTGCCCGATGTTCCCGCCTCGACCACGAACGCACAAACGCCACATTTCCCGCCTGATTTTTCTCCGACATCTTGGTTTCATTTTCCTCGTTTCACTCGGAATGTAGAACATTTTTTCTTTATTTTTCTACTGGTTTTGCAATGTGGCACCACACACCTATTCGTCATTCTTAATATAATAATCACTAAGAGACTGTGATCTACATCAAATAAACATAATATGCAGTCATAGCAGTATCGAGGGGTTTTTAGGTTATGTCAATTGGCATTACCCGGTCGCAACCCCCCTAGTGGCTGCTTCAGAAATTAAAAACGGCTTCGTTATGAAGCCTATTCTCGGCGGAGGAGTTTCCAGACCTGTATACAAGACCGTGGACTAGACGGAGACGGAGATTCACCTAACTTTCGCGTGTGCGTCGCTTGCCACTCGCGTGTTAGGTCACCCGAGAGTACCCGAGTGTCGTTCGGCTCGCTTCGGAGAACTCGCCAGATTGGGCAAGCCCATAGGCATTACATCGTTCGCCCCAAAATGGGATTAACACTTCAACTTAACAGTTTTCACAACTTTGACTTTGTTTTTACAATTTGAGGCTTCCAGCATTGTCACTAAAACAAAAATGTGATTATGGAAAACAAAAAGACAACAAAATTTACTCACATTTACGAACAGTTCTAGAGAAACGTCCGCAAATTTTCCTGCCGTTATTTTTAGCAGAATTCTCGCACGCTGTGTCAAGGAAATCTAATCCTTCGCTACTTTGCCGGAACAATTGTACCATTTGCAGGAATACACCGCAAAATCAAGCGTCTCCCTCTGCGATATTAAAACGAAAAAATTTAGAAATTCATCAGTTACCAGCTGACGACAACAGAAAATGGTTATTGTTTCATTTCATGTATGTACACGTATACGAAATTCTCACTTTACCTGTACCGTACATACACCCTTTCGGGTTAATATTCGACTGACACTACTATTAGGGGAGATCGGGGGAATACCGAACAGCTGGTGATATCGTACATCCTAATATCGATGAATATATCGATTATATAAAATAACGTTTTACGTTACGGTCTGTAATAGCAATTCAGTACTTATTAATTTTGTATACCCGTTATTATTTTTTAGCCATTTACGATCGAAGAGTTAGTGGCTTTTACGAAAGAAAGATTTACGATTCGTGGAAGTGATTAATTCCCAGCTTTAACTTCTATGTCTGATTCCATACTAACTGATCTTTGATTTCGATTTTTAACTTCCCGATCCTAGAGGGAAGTTATTGTAATGACCCCGAAAATCGAAAGTGGAAGTTTCAAGATATATCCACGTTTCATGACCCCTAGAATCATTCTAACACGTTTTTGAAAACATGGCTGTGTGTGTGTGTGTACGTATGTGAGTAAAATTTTGTCGAACGTTATCTCACGAATGAATGGAGCGATTCGAATTTGTTTTTTTTTTCAAACGAAGACTTTTGACTTAACTTAGGGCGGAAAGGAGTGTGACCTTGTTTGCCTCAGCGGTTTCGTGGCTATTCGACTAAAACTATTAAGAACGAAAATGACTTTTACACAAAATCGACGATGTCTCCTTGGGAAACGGTGGGATTAAAAATGTTTCTTTTGCAATCGATGCGTCTCCACGGAACTCAGACTTGAGTGAACTATTGGCGAAATCGTCTCAGCGATTGCTGAGTTATTGCAATAAAACTTGTATAAACGCCAAGAAACATTTTTCCCCAAATTCAACTCTTTTTTTCTGGAACAACTATGTATTTTGATTTTTTGACCATTTTTTCACCAATAGATAATTTATATATTCATGAAAAAAAAAACAAATACGGGTAATTAAAAATAAATGATCGAATTTTCATACGTTTTTCATGCCCCGCATGATGGCCTAACTTGCAAGATCAAAATAGCATAAAATACGAGCCATGATCGGGAAGTTATCGGCTCGACCCGCTAAGGGTCCCACTCACTTCAAGCCACTGTTTACAACGCACCCCCTCATGGGAGCGAGCGTAGCGAGCGACCAGCAATGCACCTCTTACTTTGGCCCTCTCGTTATCGTAAGTTCTCCTTTACCAATTAATTATTTAAAGTTGATAGAATGCGAAATATTCATTTCGGGATAATGCCGAACGGTATTTGGGGTCGATAATGAATGACTTCTTAGTGTTTGGAAACGTTCAGCGCATTTTTCACTGTCACGTTGGGAAAGGTTACTTTCATCCATCTACGAGGGTCGTTCAACAAGTACTTAGCCTACAAAAGAAAAACGAAAATTTTTGAGAAGTGGCGATTCATTTTTCAACATAGTCTCCTTTTAGGTCTATACACTTGGCCCAGCGATGCTCCAACTTTTTTAACCCGTCCAAAAAATAATTTTTGTTCAGGTCGGCAAAATAGTTCTCCGTGGCGGCGATGACCTCCTCATTCGACCCAAATCTATTCCCAGCGAGTGACTTCTTTACGTTTGGAAACAAATAAAAGTCACAAGGGGCCAAATCTGGTGAATAAAGTGGATGTTCACAGTTATCGTGGTGGAACAGCACTTTTTTCTTCGCCAAATGGGACCGTTTTTTCTTCAATTCGGCGTCGAATCGGCCCAATAGGTCGGCATAGTAGAGCCCCGTGATAGTTTTACCCCTCTGGAGGTAATCGATGTGAATCACACCTTGTGAGTCCCAGAAAACGGTGGCCATCACCTTACCGGCCGCAACAAGAGTCTTCGCCTTCTTCGGAGCACGTTCGCCGGGTAAAGTCCACTGTTTTGACTGTTCCTTGGTCTCTGGTGTGCACCAGTGAACCCATGTTTCGTCGACGGTCACGAAACGACGCAAGAACTCCGCCGGATTGCGCTTAAACAGCTTCAAACATTGCTCTGAAGTGGTCTCCCGGTTGCGCTTGTTGTCCGGCGTAAGCAAACGAGGCACCCATCGCGCTGACAGCTTCCTCATGCCCAGTTCTTCGTGTAGAATATTATGCACCGTTCCTTCTGCGATGCCTACAGTCTCAGCTATCTCGCGAACCTTTAATCTGCGGTCTGTCAACACGAGATCGTGGATCTTTTTTACGTTTTCCTCCGTAGAAGCCGTTTTCGGGGCACCTGGGCGTGGTTCATCAAAAACCGACGAGCGGCCACGAGCAAACTCGTTAAACCAATTCTTCACGGTCGCCATCGACAGAGAAGAGTCACCGTAGACAGCATCCAAGCGATCTTTGATTTCGCTGCGTGTTTTCCCTTCCAAAAACAAGAATCGAATCACCGAACGGTACTGCTCTTTTTCCATTTTTGTAAAACTGACTGACACGCTCGCTTCCAAAGACTATCAAAACAGAACTAATAAAGGGAATTGAATGAAACTTTCACAGTAGGCTACTAAAAGTATGTACTGCACGATGGCAACACTGATCTGTAACAGCAGCGCCTTCGGGCGGTGAGGCTAAGTACTTGTTGAACGACCCTCGTATATGCGATTTAAGTTACGCCTGACTTATTCAGAAATTTTATTTAATTGTTGTTACGCAAAATGTGACGAATTAAAAAATATACTCGAGATGTTTTATATCAAATATATTTTTCGAATCGTCTCAATCGGTATACTGTACTGATCGAAATGGTTTATATATAAATATATTGGGTAGGTTTTCGGCAATGCACGTACAGATTATCAAAGTATTTACCTCTATATGTATACTAATCCACTCAATAAAAGTGAAGTGTCACGACATCTGTCATGATTGGAAGTACGTGGAACCGACATCTTGTCATTATGATTGGAAGTACGTGGAACCTAGCAGAACCTAGACACCTACAGTAAATATGCACATAACTCTTCAGTGTACTCACTCGTAATAGCATGGAGATTTTACTCTAGTCTCCATGCGTAATAGTTAATATAAAAGTCATATGAAACTATTAATTACTGTCAATCTGTAAAGGTAAGGAGATAAAATAGCATTGTATGAATATTATAATGTACTAAGGAAAAGAAATAGAATTGTTGCGTAATGACAACAAAAAAACAATATAATTTATATTCTAAAACATTAACGAAATTTTAAGTTCAATGGGTTAGGAGATTGTGCATTGATTATTTGTTATTGAATATCTAACTTTTTTAGATTAATACAAAGAGTGAAAAATAATACATTGAGTATCATTGCAATGGGTAAAGTGTGTGCTGTGTTAACCTGTGTTAGTGACAGCGACGCTGTCAAGAGCCAGAGGAAAGAACGTGAAGTACGACAAATATCTTTGTTCAAGTGACCGAAGGTTAATGAAAAAATTTTTATCAGGTGTGACGAACATAAAAACACCACAACTCGCAAGATCATAGACTTTTACCTGGTCATGAGAGGATCTTTCATAAGCAAAGCTTATAATGTCAGAAAACTAGGGCGCATCGCAAACGTGCCAAATTATAATAAACAATGTTATAAACTTTTCTCAGTATGTAAAATTTGTTATATCATAACAATAAGATAATAGATGCAATATTGTTGACATCATTATTTATTACACCTTTGTCGTCCGCACTTTGTATATTTATTGTTCGACTCAACATATGTTACTAATAAACATTTATTTAATAAGTGTAAAGAAGCAATGCATAATATTAGGAATTATAGCAAGTTAAGGTTAGTCGACAATCCTTAATCTATCAGATTGCTATGTTGAGTCGCCCCACCACTCGTGACTTTAACGACATCAACGCCTCGCCATGTTGGCTGGCACAAGCCTCATTGTCTGAATTGTTGACCCTGCTTTAGAAGTACGAAGATCGGCCTCCCTTACTTTATTCTCCATGACACTTCCACTCAAAAAGAGGTTAGAACGAAGGTCGGGCGGTGCGAGCGGCGGACGGAGTGATCGTAAACGAAGATGGAGCACGAAGAGGTACACGGTAGTGACGATAGACGGCGAGGAAAGAGAAGACCAAAGGACCGACCTACGTGAAGTGAGGGTAGTGTCGAGAACCAGACGAACGAGTAGCTTGAGAAACGATGAGCACCCCAGACAAGGTCGAACTCCGCGGCGAAGGCTACGATGCAGCTGCGCGGGCCGGGAGCAAAGGAAGGATTGACACAGGCGGGAGGGATGTGGTCGAAACGGACCGACGTAAACTGAGGACAATGGAAGTAATGCACAAGGGGACACGCGGTGTGAAATTTGGAGATTGGGAAATTTGATGATTCGGGTGATCAGAGGCAGGAAAAAGTACCCAAAGGGAAAATGGAGACTAGAGAAATAGATTGGAAAGTGGAATTTTTGGCGGCAATAAGGGAAGTGGTCGCGAAAACAGAAGAGGAAAATGGAAGCTAGTACGACGACGATAGTGAAACCGCTCTATCTGAGTACGAGCGCCAGAGTGACGATGAGCTATCTGTAGAGAAAGAGGAATCGGAAACCGAATCTGAACAGCTGGATGAAGAGGAAAAGGAATATAAAGTTTGAGGGAAGAGGAACGAAGATAAAGAAAGGGAGGCAAAGGGAAGCGGATTGTCGGTGAAACAAGCGAAAAAGAAAGAAAGAAAGAAGAAAATGGAACATTTAGGAAGGCAGTGGGAATGTAGGACGAAAGAAGGAACAAACGACGGTGAAAAATAGAGACAGTTATAGGGGAATATGGAAGATTCAAATATTTGTATATGGATGGGGGGAAACGTAAGTGAAGGGATATTATGAAAACCCGAAACGGTATACATGGAATAAAACTGCTGCTAATCTACTATCACACCTCCACTCGGCATCCACTGTCGGGCTTTAGAAAGGTATTACATATATCATACTGTATTCCCCTGGTACACTGACAATGATGCGCGCAACGACCCTAACTTGTCATCCGAGATCAAGTGAGACACGGATGCACTTATTGGTAATATACTATATTGCGTTTTATATTATTTTTCTAATTATATTATACGAGTGATCATCGGTATTTATGTGTTGATAGGGCATTATCGAATATTCCACAAAAATGTTCATTTCATGCAAAATATATTTCGTTTCTAGTTTATCGAACTCTCGCTCAGACGTCGCCATTAAGCATTCAGTGTTCCTCTGTCAACCTCCAGATTTTTTACGATATTTTTGCAAACTTACTTTATCAATGAGCCAACTCCCAACGTAGCAGTAAAGATAAAGATAACTCAACATCGCGCTGAGGTAGCAAATCTGGGAAAAAGTCGAGTAAACGGAAAATGTCCTGGGGCGCGTGCCGCTACAACCTGTAATATTATATGATATAATAATACAATATTATATTTTTTTATAATCTGACGATACGAAAGAAAAAAATTCTAATATTAATCGTAAAAAAATGTACAATTTGAAAAGAATATCTATTTGGTTCCGCTCCCTTTTGGTAATCCTCTAGCGTCCGTAAATAGACCTACACTCCGTTCAGCAAGAGAACATCCAGGGATCGAACGAAAACTCATCCGTTTCGATGACAGGCCTCCACCCACGGAACGCGTAGTGCATGTGGCTGCTAGTGGTACCAGCGCTTGAACCGGACCTCTTCTATTTTATAAAAGTGTCCAGTATTTGTAACTATATATATTAACACCGTACTGAAAAATGTGAATCATTACTTTCCAGTATACTGCATGAAAAAAAAAATCACGAAAAATAAATGTAATTAGCAAGGTCCGGAACTCGGGGCTCTAAAAACAATCTGACAGTCTGGCTTGCAATGAGTTGACTGCTGAGAAGGCGTAGACTGTTTCGTTGAATCGAGAGAAACAAAGGTAAAGGTACACTTTCTTATATGCGGTATTCTTTATCAACTCAGTCACTTTTTTCCAGGACCAAAGTTTTGATTAGCCCGCCATTCTCACATCTCATTGCATGTAATCTGGGGAGCTTTTCACAAAACATCCCGTGTATGTTATTTCGATGAATGGAGTGAACAGTTAGTGAGTCCGGATAACATCCCGAGCAGAAATTTGTTCCGGTTAGCGTCGTATAGGATCAGGTCCCGTTTACGAATCGATAAGGTTCGCCTTATTGGACTAACGGGATCACACCCAGATTAGGCGCGAATCATATTTTGATACGTTGTTGATTATCAGGGTAGCCTTACGTCACATATATCAGGGTCGATTCAGGCGTGGATAAGGCGTACGCGGCAGAAAGATTTTCGGTACGATCTGGCGAACCTGACATTCGATTGGGTGACTATGAATTTGTGTTAACACAAGTTCATTGTCATCGCAAGATGAAATTTTGCATTAAAATGAGTATCTTTCGACGATTCACGAGTAATAGGATAGTCGAAGGGAAATCTCATTTGTGAAGTCCCTGTGTCCTATTATTTCGAACAACGCTTCTTGATACATTATTAGATTGGCATTTAGATAATATTATTATTAATAATAATAATCTTAAGATCGACAGCAGTGGACGCGCGCTCGGTGCGCGGCTTCAGCGGTCTTCCACGCTAATTAGTATTGTCCGTGATCAGTACTAAGATGCGTGAACGCAGAGGCGTGTGCTGGCTTGCACCCACTGCTGAGTGCGAGGCACTTTTTCTGAGCCTGTTAGCCAACTGAACGATATGACGATGGAAACACTAATAATGAAAAATAAATTTATATGGTATTTACCCGACAGCAGTGGACTCGTGGTCGGTACGCGGTTTCGGCGATTTCCCATGTTAAGCAGTATTGCTCGCGGTCAGTACTGGAATGAGGGACCGCTTAACCGTGCACTGGCCTGCACACCGGCTACTGAGGGGGAGGCAGTTTTTCTAAGTTTCTGATCGCAAGACAACTGAAACTCAGTAAAAAATCAAAGCTGTCCGTATCTGAACGGGTTTTCCGCAGTTTTCTCTTGCCCACGGCGAATGCGATACAAAGTAACTAAAAAGCAGCTACGGATGCTACGGAAGTTAGGTTAACTAAGCATAGTACGGGCGGGGAGCAAGAGTAGGGAAAATTTCGAAGGGTATACGTTGGAACACACAATAATGAAAAATAAAAAATCTTTACCTGAGAACATACCATGACCAACAACCTAATTCCCGGAGGATAAATAGATTTGATTGATTCGAAATCTGAAAATTGGAATAAAGTGGCAGATCGGAGCCGGATCCGATTCCGATCCAGGCCGGTACCGCAATTTTGTTACACGCTGGATGTGGATTTGATACGAATCCTCATCTGGACTGTGACAGTTTGACAGGGTAGCCTGACATGGGCCGGATTCAAGCCGGAACAAATTCCTGCTCGGGATGAATTCTATACTTATACAGGAGTTGTATTATTCATCACTGGTCGTCATTTTTTTATGGTCAGACCCATATTTTGGAGCCCAATGCAATAATATATATTTTTTTCAATTGACAAATGAAAGTTTGTTAAAAAAAATGGAAAAATTTAGAAATAACGATGCGTATTGTGCCCAGACCGAAGATGTGCAAGCATAATTGACATATCTCCACGAGTACAAAGACGTGAAGCACCGGGGTCATCCCGAGCAGAAATTTGGTCCGGCTTAAATCCGGCCTATCTGAGGCTGTCCTATCAGCCTGACACGGCCCGGATTAGGGTCCGTATCAGGCCCGCATCCGGCATGTAACGGAGTTGCGGATCCGCGCCTGATCTGGCCGTGATCCGGCACGGAATTCCAATTTTCAAATTTCAAATGAATAAAATCTATTTATCTTCTGGGAATTAGATTATTGGCCATGGTATGTTGTTAGCTGGCCCATATAATAATCTTTAACAACAAAAAAAACAGCCTCCGCCGGGGTTCGAACCTGCAACCTTTCTCCTTCATTCTTAGATTAGATCGAAAAATATTGAAAAAAAATGTTATTGTACTAAAGTCATTTTTGAAGTGAAACTTCTTGGGCGATTTTTACGATACAATTAAACGATTGGGCGATTTACAATTAAACGATAATTGCGGTCGTGTAAAATTAATTTTCAAACCGGGAGTTGTGCTATTAAGCTACGTATCTGTCTACCTACCGACTTAACGAACTAATGCTCTAACCACTACTCTATCTAGCACTTGTGAATTACTTTTACGAATATCTTATATGCAGTTCAACCACCACAGATGAAGATGGTGAATTATATTAAAAATTGTCTTCGTAGTAGATTTAATTTTAAGGTGGTGTAGGATCTCAATGAGAAGTATAAAATTTTTACGGATTATATTACCGTAAAAATTTTATACTACTCATAAGTTAAAGTTCAATATCTCAAGAAATATTAGGGGGGGGGGGGGGGGGGGGGGGTAGGGTTTTAAAGGCGAAAAAAAAACATATTTTTATGATTTTTTTGCGGCCACATGAGTAATATAATTTTATTAAATAGAATTACATATTATTGTACAACTATTGAAGTATCTCAGAAAAAATGTTCAATGAAAAATATTGATAAATAAGCCGGTGACGTTGAATCTCCAGAAGCGCCTTGAAAAAAAGTGGTTTTGCGGTGAAAATTATAACTCGTTACCGGATCATCTCAAACAAAAAAATTGATATGCATTTTAAAGGTGATGTATTTCTCGAGGTAATCAGGAAAGAGTTTTTTTTTTTTTTTCTATTTTTTGCAGCACTTGGAAGTGAAAAACGCAATTTTAGCTCAAAAAATCGCGCTTAATTTGTTAATAAAAAATTGAAAAAATTGAAAAAAAAAAAAACTCCCCCTGATTACCTGTTGATTTATGTAAAGAAGTAATGTTTAAATTTTCAAAAGGATCGGTTCAGTAGATTTTGAGTTCTAATGTTCACAAACTTCAAAAATTACGTTTTCGGGAAAATCGATTTAAAGTTTTTCATACGTACCGAGCGGCTACCGAGCAGGTATAAAAATCAGGTATCACGGCCGGTCGTTTGAAACGCTGTAACTCCGTTAGTTTTACTCCGATTGAATTAAAATTTATACACAATATTCTCGACATATTGTTCAATCAGAAAACATAAAAATAAAAAAAAATGCAAAAAAAATAATTCTAAAACCCTACCCCCCTTAATCTAAGCAATTGGCTCGATAGGACCTTTTTGTAGGGAATTAAATTTCCAACAAATTTTTCGTAAAGTTAATTGTTCCGGAGATAACAGCAAAAAAACGAGAATTTTGGGTAAAAATCAACTTCAGTAACCCGTACCAACTCACCAGTACAATTTACACTTTCGCCGCAATAGGCACTTTTTTAGATTATTTTATTCTGAGTAAATCGAAACCAAGAACAATATGATAGCATAAAATGCGGCTGAGTGATAGAATTTTGAAAAAAAAATTCGATTTACGTGTATTTGAGATGGAAAATCTTTTCACGCTGAGGGAAAGTACTTAGAATTAATATTAAGGGCTGTAACTTTCAGGGAATTTGTTTTTCGACATATCCAACAAAATTTCAAGTGGGGACTGAGAAAAAAATAGTCGAAAAAAAATCGCCCCAATATATATATATAAATATATATATATACGAGGTCTGTTTAAAAAGTATCGCGAATTTTGAATTTCCGCGGGCTACGTATATTAGATTTTCGATTTTTTTGTGACGTTAGGTTGGTACTCATGTCCCACACTTATGCTGAAAAAATTGGCCATTTCGAATGTTTAGTTAATTGTTGACAGCTGTTTAATCAGACGTGTTTTGGCTTGTCTTCGATTTTTGCCTATTCCATAAAATGGATCAAAGAATCTGTATCAAATTTTGTGTGAAAAACAAAATCAAGTGCGCGGACGCATTCCGAATGTTGACTGTGGCATATGGTGAAGCTACCTTGGACCAAAGCAACGTTTATCGATGGTACAAAATGTTCTCAGAGGGCCGAGATGATGCGAACAACGAAATGCGTTCCGGACGCCCGAGCACATCAACAACAGACGAAAACATTAATGAAATGACGAAAATAATATTGGCCAATCGTCGAATCACCGTTAGAGAAGTTGCTGAGGAAATAAACATATCGATTGGCTCGTGCTATTCGATTTTACCAATGATTTGGGCATGAGACGGATCGCCGCGAAATTCGTGTCAAAATTGCTCAATTTCGAACAAAACCAGTGTCGCGTTAACATTGCTAAGGAGCTGTTGGACTCGGTCCGCGACGATCCAAATTTGCTCCAGAGGGTCATAACTGGTGACGAATCATGGGTTTATGGTTTTGACGTGGAAACCAAAGCTCAATCATCGCAATGGAAGCTGCTTTTTTGGAATAGGCAAAAATCGAAGACAAGCCAAAGCACGTCTAACCAAAACAGCTGTCAACAATTAACTAAACATTCAAAATGGCCGATTTTTGCAGCATAAGTGAGGGGCATGAGTACCAACCTAACGCCACAAAAAAATCGAAAATCGAATATACGTAGCCCGCGGAAATTCAAAATTCGCGATACTTTTTGAACAGACCTCGTATATATATATACAGAGTTTGGTACATTGTTAAATGCTAAGTTCGCAATTTTTTTTAAATTTTACAATATAGGCGTTGGCAGGAACATTGGGGGATTTTAACAGCAAGTGAGTATTAGGGGCGTGGAGTTCGCGTTTGTTGGGGCTGTTAATTCGTGTGCATCGTTGGCTGTCGTAGAGCTCGCATTGCTACAGAATATGGTGGAGGCTATCGGAATTTTTTCCTGCATTTACAGAGAGGGTCATCGATTATTCCTATGCGCTCGAGGGATTCTGCGACGTTGTAGTGGTTCGCTCTGCATCTATTGATAGTGACGATCGTCTCTCTACTGAGACCTAGATGGTATAACCACGGCTCGGGACGGTTGTTATAAAATTCTTTGAAAGACATTTTGCCAGTGAGCTCGCTAGCCTTCTTAATCTTTCCCCTTGTATTATTTATTGCGGTTATTTTTAATTTTTCGAAGCGGTCAGTGTATGGGATAGGGAGAGAGTCTTCTGCAGTTGGTAATTCAGTGGATTTTTTGGCGAGACGATCCGCCTTTTCGTTCCCCATAACCCCTAAATGAGATGGCACCCAAAAGACTTTACAGTATGAGGTAAGCTCGAGATATTTTTTTTTATGGCGAGAATGTACGGATTGGATTTTACCGAGATCCTTGAACTTTGTATACTTTGGAGCGCTCTCAGGGAATCCGAAAAAATGTGACAGGGTTTGGGTTTGTTTTGTAAGGCTACGTCCATCGCATCATTGAGAGCGATGCACTCTGCAGTGAATATTGAGGCTTCTACATTAATTGATATTTTTTTCTCAACATTTAGTTGAGGACAGAAGTAGGCAGAGCCTGTTGGTTGGATGAGAGTTCTCGTACTCGTATCTCCCGCGCCTGCGTGCGCGAATAGAGAGACACGTTGGTACGACTGCGTGCTGAGAGAAGCGATATAAGCATAGCGGATGTTGCGTCAAGCACTTCACTTCCGATTGAGAAGTTAGAGAGAGTATCACGCGTTTTGGTTTCATATAATAAAGGGTTTGATTTTCCTGCTTTTGTATCGATAAGCATCCGAGTGACGATTCAATTATTGATCTCCTGATATCTTCCCTCATATTCCCTGGAAAAGTCTACAGAGCCTACGGAGGGATACCCTGGAATTTTACTGCCGTCGGTAAAGATCGAGAGTACATCGCTCAGGGCATTGTATACATGGAGGGCGAGGGAGCAGTTATTCGACTCTTTAATTTCTCTACCTATGTCGTAATTGGCTGAGGACTCCGCCTTGTGGGACGCCTTTACAGATAGTTCGATGAGAAGAACCATTTTTTTGGGAGAAAGCGAGCCTTTTTTGGATCAGGTGTTTGATGAATCGTATGGTTTTTCTGAGACTTTGATTGAAGCGAGCTTGGATAAAAGGATATCGCAGTTGACATTATCGAAGGCACCATAGACGTCCAGAAAGGCAGCCAACACCTCTTTTTTGTCTAAAAACGCGCGCTCTATGGTGAGTTTTAGATTGGTCAAGTTGTCATAGCTTGATCTTCCTTTCCTGAACCCTGATTGGCTATGTGCGAGAAAACCATTGTATTCGACCCACCATTGGAGTCTATTTTTGACTAGAGTTTCGAACAGCTTGCATACACATGACGTCAGGGTAATGGGTCTCACACTGTTACCATCAGGCTTATCGATGAAATGAATTAATACTTATTTCCACCCGTCAGGGTATCTGGACGTTTCGAACATTTCATAAAAAATATCTAGCAAAATTAATTCAAATTCAGCAGGCATGTTCTTTAGAATTTCAAAGTCGATACCGTCGATGCTTGGGGCGGAGTTATCATTTTTGGATTCTAGGGCTATGTTAAACTCTGCATAGTCAAAGTTGCGATCGAAAAAGGGGTTGGGCAGGCATTGGTGAACACAGCGAGGGTTATTTTGTGCCCAGGCTGGACTTATCTTGTCTAAGGCTGCAGTGATTTCCCGGAATTTTTTTTGTTTTCTTTGACGTGAGAGGGATTAATTTTCACCCATTTATTTTTGAAAATTTTGCATTTATTCCAGATGTACATGGGGCTACTCTGATGAGAGATGCTGCTTGCAAATTGTCTCAAACATAGCCTCTTTTTTTCCTTGAAAGTTCTGGTGGGTATGGCACATGCCTTTTTATATGCATAAAATTCTTTGAGCTCATTAGTGTTCTCCCATTTTCTGAAAGCCGCCCTTCTTAGTCTTTTGGCTTTACTACATTCAGCATCCCACCAAGGGATAGGATTATTGGCTTTACGAGAACTAAATTTATCACTGCGTGGAGTGGCTGACTTGATGGAGTCTGTGACTAAATTAAGAAAGAAGTAATACTTACCCTCGGCTGACAGTTTATCAAATTCTGTGGATAACAACCGATGGTAGGTATTGTCAAGGAGCTCGGCAAACTTGCTCCAATCTGTGTTTACTGATTTGAGTTTGAATGTCACTTTCTTTTATTAGGATTTGTTGATGTTTATATTTAAATAGAGAGGATAGTGGTCACAGCCCAAGGTTTCATCTTCCACACTGAGATCATTTTTGTCCGCCAGATTGCATGATATAAAGGCTAGGTCTATATTAGATTTGGAATTTTGGTTTGACCCGATGCGAGTAATAGAATTATTGTTGAGTAGAAGAAGATCGCTATTATCGATACTGTTACTCAGATATTCTCCGTTCTTATCTGTTTCTACACAATTGCAGCTTTGATTATGAGAATTAAACTCCCCGTTCAAAATACTGTGTTTATTTGGATCGACGTTGTTTACAATCTGGTTCCATTGACCCTGCGTGAACGTGAGACCAGGAGTGCTAAGCAGGCGATAATGTCTATTGCCGGTTGGACATTTGTTATTTGCACGCCACGTATTTCTACAGAAAGCGTAGGAGATTTAATTCTGTCGATTTTTTTGAAGGCCAGGGCCTTGCGGACAAATATTGCAATGCCTCCACCTCTTGAGTGGAGTCTGTCTCGGCCGTAGGTGACGAATCCTGGGAATTCGATAGAGTCATCTGGTCGAAGCCACGACGCATATGAAGATGTCGGTCTCCTTGAGTAGCGTAGCGCCTATCTCCGTTGAACGTCGTAGTACGCTTCTAGTGTTCCAAAAAGTCAGTCTAATAGGTTGTGATGTACTCATGAGCTCTTTATTCCTCTATTGGATTGCCCAGGCTCGAGCTAGAGAGGCTCAAAGCCACACTTACGCTATTAAAGGATGCTGGCTGGATGGAGACTGTGCATGATTTTCCAAAGTCCGTACTTCATGTTGCATGCTGTTAATTTACGATACAATTCTGTTATTGTTAGGTTCTCCGTGAGTGTGTATTTGTTCTGCGTGAGCGGTGGAATTTCCGCGATTTGCTGTTCGTAGTTGAAGACGTATTTTTCGGCGTTAGACTCAATCATATTTTTAGTGGGAACTAGAGCCTCATCGATAGGAGGAGTAGGTTTGGATTCGTCTCCTTTTTCATTTTTTCCCCCTCCTAACGATTTCCCCTAGTATTGGGGTTTTGTATTGTTCGGGAAGAGTCTCCGTGGTGGGGGAATTTTTATCCTCTCCTTCGTGAGGCGAGAGCGAGGCTGACTCTGAGCGTGGCCGGTTTATAGTACCATCGCCGCCGTGAACCGAGCATATCGGTGCCTCGTCAGCGATATCAGCTTGTGTTTGTTTTGATGTTGATGGGCTATCTGTTTGTGCTAGAGGTTGTTGAGTCGGCTCTATTTGCCAATTGGGACACGATTTAGCGAGATGTCCTTCTCTTTTGTATGTATAGCAGGTGACTGTGTCCAGAGAAAGATATATCGTATAGTTGGTGTTGTCGTAGTTGATCTGGACACGTTCTGGTAGCTTAGTAAGCTCATCGGGGCTCATATACACTTGTCTTCAAAAACTGAGAATGTGAGAGTATCCTTCTTCGTTTATTCCGGCTTTAAAGAAGGAGATCGGAAATCATATTTGAATATTGTTTTTCGCGAAGAGATACCCGAGGAAGTTGTGAGGGATAATTGGAGGCACATTGGCAATAATTATTCTTTTGTGGGGGGAGGTTAGTGGTCTCAATTTTGTTATGTTGTTTCCAATGGTGACTTGTTTGTGTATGTCCGTGAGCTGATTAGCTATTTCTTTAGTCGTCAGGTATATGCACACTCTGTTGTTCGAAATTCTCGAGATGAATCTGATGGACGAGGGAGAGGCTATATCGGCGATGGCTTTTGCGTAGTCTTTGGTGGGGACTCCTTCGATGCCATCGAGTAATATCGCTTGTTCTTTCGTTGGGAAGAGATCTACCTGGGCGACAGCTGAGTAGCTTTTTGGCGTTTGAGAGGACATGTTGGCGGCGCTTAAAAATTGGATCTTCTGTAGTCAGAAGCCTCCAATAGGTTGTTTCGGTGGAAAGCTCCCCTTTCCTTAAGTATTTTTACTCCGAGAAGAGAAGAAGGCCTTTTATCACATACCAAGAAATGATCTATTATCTAGATATCATGTACACTTGTCGCTTAATACGTAGAAGGCACAGACACCGTCGACACACGTCCGTACTGCTCGGTGATTCAAACGCGACTCTCCGTTTTTTATAATGTTCAGACAAATAATTTACGTTCATTCGTCCAAGTAGGACTTGATCTAATTACTCATAAAATTTTGGGATGTATAATGCGCATTTTTTTATCCGGGTTATTCAGAAAATTACTCATTAAAGTGCTAAATTGTTTTGTGATCGTTTCAAAATGACGTGAAATCTCCCATTAAATCAGTTAAAAATGGACGTCAAGTAATTAAGAAATGTCTTAAACCTATAAAATATACTATGCAAAAAATGAGTTCAATCTCCTTAAAGTCAAACCAACCCAAACAAATTTGCACTTAAGAAAACTTTGAAAAAAAGTCTACGATATTTACATAAAAAACTATTCGAAATATCTCTTCTAATATTAACAAAAATGAAATCCCTTTAGACAATAGCCAAGTACACTGTGCGTGTTATAGAATTATACTGGAAAAATGCTGTACAAAAAGTTGCCGTGGATGGTCAATAAGGATAATAAAATAAGAAGAATAAGAATAAGAATAATAAAAGAAGATACGCAGAAACATCTTCAATACATTTTGGTCCTTATCTCCACAATTGACATGCTATTTGTATTTTTTTTATTTATATTGTATTATTTTTTTATTTATATCAATCTATTGCATAATATTGTAATTTCTCGTAAATCTAAAACATTTTCATTACAATCTATCCGTAGCAACTTCTTTTCACAATTTTTACCGAGGAGTTCTTACTCTCTTGATGTTTCCTGCAGCGTCAGTAAAAAGGACAAATAACTCACCGATGTTTTCATCACCTAAAATTATACATAATCACACGCGATACAAACTTTCGTGATTATGGAAAAAAAAAGACAAAAAATGTACTCACACTTCCTAAAAGCTTCAGATTAATGTCCGCAAACTTTCCTGCCGTTATTTGTAGCGGAATTCTCGCACGGTGTGTCAAGAAAATCAAATCCTTTACTACTTTGCCGGAGTAATTGTACCATTTGCAGGAATACGCCGCAAAATTAATCGCCTCGCTCTGCAATATTAGAAGGAAAAAATGTATAAATTATCAGTTACCAACTGAGGATAACAGAACATTTTTATCGTTTCATTTTATGTATAATGCACATAGATATATACGAAATTCTCGCTTTTACCTGTACATATACCCTTTCATGTTATTATTTGACTGGCTGGAACATTAGGGGAGAACAGGGAAATACCGAACAGTTGATAATATCGACGAATATATCCATTATATAAAATAACGCTTTAAGTTCCCGTCTAAAATAGCAATTCAGCACGTGATCGTATTAATCTTGTATAGCCGTTATTATTTTTTAGTCGTTTACAATCGTAGATTTAGTGGCTTTTACAAAAGAAAGATTTACGATTCGCGGAAGTGATTAATTCCCAGCTTTAACTTCTATGTCTGATTCCTTACGAACTGACGTTTGATTTCTATTTTTATCGTAAGTTCTCCGCTACCAATTAATCGTTTAAAGTTGATATAATGCGAATTTTTAATTTCGGGATAGTGCCCAACGGTGCTTGGGGGCGATAATAAATGATTTCTTAGTGTTTGGAAGCGTTGAGTGCATTTTTCGTCGTCACGTTGAGAAAGGTTACTATTATCGAACTAACGGATATGTGATTTAAATTACGCCTGACTTATCCAGAAATTTTATTCAATTATTGTTACGGAAAATATAACGAATTACAAGCTATACTCGAGATGCTTTATATTTTTATATCAAGTATATTTTTCGAAACGATTCATTTATATATGGCTAGGTTTCCAGGAATGTACGTACAGATTATCAAAGTATTTACCTCTATATGTTACTAATCCGCTCAATAACAACGAAGTGTCACGGAATATCTCGAAGTGCGATATGAGTCTGAAGCTGGGCTAACTTATCATTATGATTGGCTGTTGCTGTTGTGCTCGGAGTTCGATAGTTCGATCCGGTGCGCACTTCAGATCGCACGATCGTAAACCACGAACCTAACCTACAAAGCGGCGCATACAGTGCGAACCATGGAGACTAGAGTAAAGGAGTCCGATCTCTAGTGGGGAGCGTACGAAAAAAGCGTTCTCAAAAATTCAGCCGACAACGGTTTCAGATTTTGCCAAAACCGTCTCTGTCGTGGCTAAGAACTACGTGGAACCTAGCAGAACCTAGACACCTATAGTAAATATATACATGACCCTTCAGTGTAATCACGCGTAATAGCATGGAGCCTATACTCTAGTCTCCATGCGTGATAGGTAATATAAACGTTATATGAAACTATTAATTACTGCCAATCTGTGAAGGTAAGGAAATAAAATAGCAATGTACCGACTTTATAATGTATTAAGAAAAAGAAATGGAATAGTTTCGTAAAGGTTACAAAAAAACAATGTGATTATTTATAGTTGCAAAACATTCATGAAATTTTAAGTACAATAGGTGTCCATTGATTATTTCTTGTTGAATATCTAACTTGTTTAGATCAACATACAGAGTGAAAAATAATACATTGAGTATCATTGCAATGGGTAAAGTGTGTGTGGTGTTAAACTATGTTAGTGGCAGCGACCCTGACAAGAGGTGGAGGAAAGAACGTGGAGTACGACAAATATCTTTGTTCAAGTCACCGAAGGTTAATGAAAATATTTTCATCAGGTGTATCGAGCGTTAAAGCATAACAACTCGCAAGATCCTAGACTTTGACCTGGTCGTGAGCGGACATTTCATAAGCAGAGCTTATGCAGCAATGCCAACAACGATGCGAAGCGTCAGAAAACCAGGGAGCATCGCACACTTGCCAAATTATAAAAACAATTTTATAAACTTTACCGAATACATAAAAATGTTTATGTCATAAGAATAAAATAATGTTCACAGTATCGTTGATATCATTACTTATTACAGGCTTATCGTCTGTACTTTTTATACTTATTATTCGACTCAAAATATGTTACAAATAAAAGTTCATATAATGAGTGAAAAGAAGCAATAGATAATATTAGCAAGTATCGCAAATTACGGTTAGTCGACAATTCTTTATCTACCACACG
Source organism: Oxytorus armatus (assembly GCA_958009045.1). NCBI lineage: Eukaryota > Metazoa > Arthropoda > Insecta > Hymenoptera > Ichneumonidae > Oxytorus > Oxytorus armatus. Next base: position 4,280,674 of record OY253748.1, on the reverse strand, counting down.
TCAGATCGCTATATCGAGTCTCTCCACCACTCGCGACTTAGCGACATCAACGCCTCGCCATGTCCGCTTGCATAACCTTTATTGTCTGAATTTTTGACACCGCTTTAGAAGTACGAAGATCGGCCTCCCTTACTTTAGTCTCCATGACACTTCCACTCAAAAAGGGGATACAGTCAATGTCTCGAAAGACAAAAACCCGAAAGACAAAATCTCGAAAATTTTTGTGACGTCACATCCTGTTTCATCGAGATGATTCGTCATCTAAGATACACATACGCGTAGCCGCAAATTCGCGGTTTGCTTTGCTGTCAGTGTCAGTGGTGTGACATTAACCTAAATCATGAACACTAAAAGTCTTGCCTCAAGAATAAAAGTTTTATAATATAAATTGAACACTACATACCAACAGATTAATTAGTAAGCTTCTGTAATTTGTGAAAGCATGAAATAAAAATATGAATTGCATATAGAATATATTGTTTGAGTGTTTATTATTTGTTTACCATTTTTTTTTCGCTGTAATTGGCTACCTGCGTATATTTACAAAATTACGATATCAGGAATTGTAATATGCAAGGATGAGACAAAAAAAACACTTTCACTAAAAACACTAGATTTCAAAGTATATTTTTTGCTTTTACCCGTTGAGTCTGTTTCATAAAATCCATGATATCCTCTTTCAGGACATCTCAACTTTGGCGGCCCTTTCTTGTCCCTCAGTCTCACCAAACGAACGGAATAGAACAAAGCTTGCCATATTCCTGGCGTAGCTGGCTCTTCCTTCGGGAGTTTGAATATTATAGGGCACATACAAGACCATATGTCTTCAAAAGGAAATCCTAAAGCAATTTTAAGCAAAAAAAAACAATCATGGACCATCAATCGCTGCCATCGCCGTTAACGTGATAATTCACTCAAGGTTATTCAAAAAGAAATTAAAGCAGACGGGGACATAAAGTGTTTTTTTTGTCTCGTCCTTGCATATTACAATTCCTGATATCGTAATTTTCTAAATATACGCAGGTAGCCAATTACAGCGAAAAGAAAATTGGTAAACAAATAATAAACACTCAGACAATAAATTCTATATGCAATTCATATTTTTATTTCATCCTTTCATAAATTACAGAAGCTTATTAATTAATCTGTTGGTATACGAGGGGGGGCCCAAAAAAAACGGGAATTTCGTCATATTTTCTTTATTTTTTAATATTTCTACACCAAATTTTGATCACCTTCAAAGTATTCTCCTTTGACCACAACACCTCTGCAAACGATCCTTCCAATGTTCAAAACATTTTTTAAATTCACTTAGCGGGATATTCTTTAGGCCTTCCAGCGATTTTTGTTTTATTTCCTCCACAGTGGCAAAACGCTTTCCTCTCATGTCCCTTTTGAGTCTGGGGAACAAAAAAAAATCACAGGGGGCTAGATCCGGTGAGTAGGGGGGGGGGGGGGGGGGGGGGTAGAAAATTGGGGTCATGCAGTTTTTGGTCAAAACCTCCTTTACGGAGAGAGTGGCGTGAGCCGGCGCGTTGTCATGATGGAGGAACCAGTCACTTGTGCGCCAAAGATCTGCCCTTTTCTTCCGGATACTCTCCCTCAATCTTTTCAAAACCTTCAAGTAGAACTTCTGGTTGACAGTTTGACCCGGGGGAACGAATTCCGCGTGCACAACACCTCTGCAATCGAAGAAACAAATGAGCATTGTCTTGATGTTTGACTTCACTTGGCGAGCTTTTTTCGGACGAGGAGAGTGAGGTGTCTACCACTAGCTTGATCGCTGCTTTGTTTCGGGGTCGTATCCATAGCACCACGATTCATCACCAGTAATCACCTTGGAAAAAAGTTCAGGGTCCTCTTCGAGCTGATTTTGAAGTTCAAAACATGCCTGAAGTCGACGCTCCCTTTGCTCGTCTGTGAGAAGGCGAGGGACAAATTTGGCTGCAACTCTGCTCATGTGCAAATCTTTGGATAAAATTCTCTGAATTGAACTCCATGATATCCCAGACATCTCACAGAGTTGATCAATGGTTCGGCGACGGTCTTCATGAATGAGAGCATTGATTTTGTCGACGTTTTCGTCACTTCTTGACGTTGAGGGGCGTTCTGAACGGGGTTGGTCTTCAATTGACATTTCTCCATTTTTGAAACGTGAAAACCACTCGTAGACTCTGCTTTTACTTAGGGCAGCATCTCTATAAGCGGTCTTAATCATTACAGTAGTTTCCGCGGCCGATTTCCCCAACAGGAAACAAAATTTCGCAGCCGCGCGTTGCTCTCGACAATCGGCCATCACGTTTTCGCCGAAATGGAAAAAGTTGTTTCACTACAAAAATTCCCACGGGCGAACCGATGCACTCACGGCGACAGAACTTCGCACACTAACTCAGGAGAAGTGTCCCCAACGGACACCTGGTCGAGCAATGGGTTCCCCTACTCTCCCTCCCCGCCGCAGGGCAATTCCCGTTTTTTTGGGTCCCTCCTCGTATAGTGTTCAATTTATATTATAAAACTTTTATTCTTGAGACAAGACTTTTAGTGTTCATGATTTAGGTTATGTCACACCACTGACACTGACAGCAAAGCAAACCGTGAATTTGCGGCTACGCCTATGTGTATCTTAGATGAACGATTTATCTCGATGAAACAGGATGTGACGTCACAAAAATTTTCGAGATTTTGTCTTTCGGGTTTTTGTCTTTCGAGACATTGACTGTATCCCTCAAAAAGCGGTTAGAACGACGGGTGGACGGTGCGGGAGGCGAAGGGGGAGATGGTAAAAGAAGACGGAGCACGACGAGATACACGGTGGCGATGATAGAGGGCAGGAGAAGAGAAAGCCGAACAACCGACCTGCGTGAAGTACATAAGGGTAGTGTCGAGAACCAGACGTAAGAGTAGCTTAGGAAAAGATGAGCACCCCAGAGAAGGTTGAGCTCCGCGGCGAAGGCGATGCAGCGGCAAGAGCAACGGAAGGATTGACACAGGCAGGAAGGACGTGATCAAAACGGACCGACCTCAACTCAGGACAATGGAAGTAATGCACGTGATGTCAAATTTTGAGAGTGGTTAAATTGGCCACAGGCAGGGATAAGTGCCCAAAGGGAAAATGGAGACTGGAGAAACAGATTGGAAAGTGGAATTCGTGGCGGAAATAAGGGAAGTGGTCGACGAAACAGAAGAGGAAAATTGAACTCGTAGTACGACGACGATAGTGAAAATGCTCGATCTGAGTACGAGGGCCAGAGTGAAGATGAGCTGTCTGTAGAGGAAGAGGAAACGGAAATAGAGTCGGAACAACTGGATGAGGAGGCAAAGAAATATAAAGTTCAAGCGAAGAGGGACGAATTAAAGAAAGGGAGACAACAGGAAACGGATTGCCGGTGAAAGAAGAGGGAAAGAAAGAAAGAAAGAAGAAAATGGAACATTTAGGAAGGCAGTGGAAATCTAGGGCGAAAGGAGGAACAAACGACGGTGAAAAATAGAGGAAGTTGTAGAGGAATATGGAAGATACATATACGTATATATGGAAGGGGGAAAATGTAGGTAAAGGGATATTATAAAAATCCGAAATGGTATACATGGAATAAAACTGCTGCTAATCTACTACTACTCGTAAACCTCCAGGCGGCATTCACTGTTGAGTTTGAGAAGTCGGGCTTGAGTGCGCGCAACGACCTCAATTATCATGCGAGATCAAGTGAGACACAGATGCACTTATTGTTAGTGTACTATATTGGTTTTCATATTATTTTCCTAATTACATTATACGAGTGATCATCGGTATTTATGTGTTTACCTCTTGCATACAGTCACACAAGATTTTCCCACGTACCCGTATAGTCTTCGGCATTACCTCCAGAGCATTATTGAATATTGCACAAAAATTTTCATTTCGTGCAAAATATATTTCGTTTCTAGGTTATTGAACTCTCGATTAGGTACCACCGAGCAAACTTATGGCAGACCTTTCTGGTCTTAAAAGATCTCAATTTACTGATGTGTTTTATCCGAGAAACGTCGAGTTACCATTCAACATTCAGTATTCCTCCGTCAACCTCTAGATTTTTTACGATAATTTTGCAAACTCACTTTATCATTGAGCAAGCTCCCAGTGTAGCAGTAAAGAACAAGAGTACTCAGCATCATGTTGAGGTAGAAAATCTGAGAAAAAACTTGACTAAACGGGAAATGTCCTGGAACGCGTGCCGCCACAATCTGTAATATCATATAATATAATAATACAATATGATATTTTATTATAATCTGACGGTACGATAGAAAAAATTTCTAATATTAATCGTAAAAAAATACACAAATTGAAAAAAATATCTATTTGGTTCCGCTCCCTTTTGGTAATCCTCTAGAGACCGTAAATAGAACTACACTCCCTTCAGCAAAGGAACATCGAGGGATCGAACGAAAATTCATCCGTTTCGAGCAGGCCTCCGCCGACGGAACGCCTAGCGCGTGTGGTAGCAACGCTTAAACCGGACCTCTTGTATTTTATAAAAGTGTCTAGTATTTCTTACTGTATATGTTAGCACTGTACTAAAAAATGTGAATCATTACTTTAGAGTACATTACATGAAAAAAAATCATAAAAAATAACTGTAATGAGCAGGGTCCGGAACTCGGGGCTCTAAAATCAATCTAACAGTCTGGCTCGCAATGAGTGGACTGCTGAGAAAATGTAGACTGTTTCGTTGAATCGAGAGAAACAAAAGTAACTGCTACTCTTTATTATATGTGGTATTCTTTATCAACTCAGTCACTTTTTTCGAAGACCAACATTTTGATTTGCCCGCCATTCTCACATCTCATTGCATGTAATCTGACGAATTTGTATAAAAAATTGCTGCCCCGAAAGTCCGTTAACTTTCGGGGCTGCAATTTTGTATAAAACATGCCGTGGATGTTATTTCGATGAACGGAGTGAACGTTTGGTGAATCTGGATGAAATCTTGAGCAGAAATTTGTTCCGGCTGGCCGCGTATAGGATCAGGCCCCGTTCAGCAATCAGTAAGATTTGCCTTATCGGACTAACCAGATCACACCCAGATTAGGCGCGGATCATATTCTGATACATCGTTGATTATCAAGCTAGCTTACATCACATATATCAGGGCCGCGTCAGGCGCGACTAAAGCGTACGTGGCGGAAAGATTTTCGGTATGATCTGGCTAGCCTGACATTATCAATATTAGGGATGAATCAGGTGCTGCTAAGCCGTACGCGGTAGAAAGGTTTTCGGCCTGATCTGGCGAGCCCAACATTCGATCGGGTTGAAACACAAGATGAAATTTGAAAGATGAAATTTTGCATTAAAATGAGTATCTTTCAACGATTCAGTGGGATAGTCGAACGGAAATCTCATTTTGGAAATCCTTCTGTTGTATTATTTCGAACAACGTTTCTTGACACATTATTAGATTGGTCTTTAGATAATATTATTAATAATAATTTAATAATAATCATAATTTTGATAGCAGTGGATTCGCGCTCGGCGCGTGGCTTCGCCGGTCTCGACCGCATAACCGTGTACTGACTCGCACACCCACTGCTAAGCGGAAGGCACTTTTTCTGAATTTTTTGGCCAACTGAAAGATACGACAATGGAAACACTAATAATAGAAAAAAATTGTTTATATGGTATTTACCCGACAGCAGTGAACTCGTGGTCGGTACGCGGTTCCGGCGATTTCCCATGTTAAGCAGTATTGACTGCGGTCAGTACTGGGATGTGTGACCGCCTAACCGTGCACTGGCCTGCACGCCGGCTACTGAGCGGGAGGCGCTTGTACTGAGTGAGAGTCAAAGTTCGGAACGACCACTGTTTGGAACAGCTGATATTTTGAAATAAAAAGTTTCGAAAGATAGAATAACGAAATGAAGTTGTTCGGAATTTAGTTTTCTGACAGATGAGAAAGTTGAATAACTGTTATTCGGAAAGATTATTAGTTTGAAAGATCATTTAATTGAAAAAAATTGTTCTGATCGCTGTGTGTTTTGAAAGTCCAAAAAATAGATTTGAACAATGTGGAAAGTTGATATTTCTGAAATACAAAATAGTGAACACTTCTGAACACCCAATGTTTTGACCACCCAATATACCGAATCGAAATTCTCTGAACATAAAAATTTGGAACGTGTCAAGCTTGGAAATGCAAATAACCGAACGATCAACGTTTCGAATATCAAAATAGAGAACGTCAAAATAGGAAACAGCGTGGTCGATATTATAAAATACTGTAATACCGGCCAGAGCTGGTAATATAGTATTTGCGCTATTCTGCGCGTGATTCAGAACGAAACGTCAACGGGTGAGGGTCAAAGTTCGGAACGACCACTGTTTTAAATGGCCGAAATATGGAATTTCAAAATAACGAACGTTTAAAGTATGGAACGTTTCATGTTAAGAACGTCTCTAAATCGGAAAAGAAACAGGCAGAATACGAAAACATTGAAATAGATTTTAACGAAAAAAAAATTACGAACGAGCAAAATTGCGAATGGCGAATTTCGGAACCGACAAAGGTTTTGAACGCTTTATAACTTGAACGTACGAAGTTTGGAATGACGGATATTCGGAAAGTATTGTGACGAAACATTTTGTAGCCCGTCACCCGCACGGAGTGTATTTGTTCAGGGGGTCGGATTTATGACCCTGGGACGACGCGCGCTCGCTTTGTCATGCATCCGAGCCGGAGCAATTTGGCGCTCAGGTTACCTCCAAGAGTATGCAGCGAAGATTCTGACGCTGAGGCTGAAAATCGGGTATCATTTGCAACGAGTTCTCATGCACTCCAGGGCTCGAAATTGAAAGCCAAGCGCAAGGTAAAAAATATCTTTGACAGTCTTACAGATACACAAACACATATCACAATGTCTTATATGCCCAAGTATTCCATATTTTATAACCACAAATCATTTATTTCATGATTTTTCAAAACGCTCAGTGATTACATCGTGAGAGTATTTTGTTACGAAGCGATAGAAAAATCCTGATTTGAAATTCAAAGTGATTGAGAACATTGAATCAATATCTAAAAGATACTTCTTGTCACTAATTTCATTTTAATTGATGTTGTTAGTCATTATTTGTGATTGTATGTTTGAGTTTGTAATTTATCTTTTTTTCAGGTTAAATCGGGAGAAACTAAGATCACAGAATCCTTTGCACAAATTAATTCGTATAGGGGTCGGTAAGATAATAGAATTCAGGATGTATGTTAACTATTGTACGTTATTATCCCCTTTTTGAGCTGAAATTTCCAGATGTTTTAAAATAATGTATTAAGCTTTTTCGAAACATTTAAAACAGTTACTGTTTTCAATCATTCTAAATTTGTTTTTTTTTATACTCGATACAGTTAAAATCTTGTTTTACAAATTACTACTTTTATTTCGAAAAACAAATGTTAATTTCATAGGAACAACTAAATTTGTTATCACGAATTGTATTCTCTTCATGCTCTCATCAGAAAATCTAACGCTATCGATCACCGAGACTAGAGGATTCAAGCGTCTCATGAAGGCGGCAATCCCACTATACACTGTTCTTAGCAGAAGAACCATAACGCGCCTTATGGATGCTAAGTATGGCGTTTTAAAAGAGAAATTTACAGAGTTACTAAAGCTCGGCTCTACATATACATTAACATCTGATATGTGGACGGACGTGAGCAATCAAAGCTACCTTGGCGTTACCCTTCATTATTTAAGAAACGGGCTAGTTTTGACGAACGCAACGATAGGTGGTTTCCCTATGACGAAGAATCATACTGCCGATTATATTAAAGAACAATTAGTATCCGTAATCGACTTATTCGGAATAAAGGTATCGAAAATCACAGCCATCGTCCCCGACAGCGCTTCCAATATAGTGAAAGCGATCACAGACGGATTCGGTTCTGCTAAACATCAGTCTTGCATCGCGCACCGTCTATCTCACTTGGTTCTAGGCGCTATGAAACTGAGTCCTCTTATCGCAGGAATTATTACCAAAATCAAGTCTATCGTGACTACAGTAAAACGGAGCGTCCCGGCATCCGACGAGCTAAAACGATTGCAAATATGTGACGGTAACACTGACGGTACAGCATTAAAATGCAAGCAGGATGTACCAACGCGTTGGAATTCAACTTACTTTATGATTGAACGTTTTCTGCTACTAAAAAAATATATTTATCTTGTGCTCCTAACGTCTCCAGTGGCACCCGATATGCTTTCTCCCGAGGAATTGGATATCTTAGAAGATATTGTACGAGTTTTAGGTCCGATTGAATTTGTGACTACCACGTTAAGCGGTGAGTCATACCCGACTAGTAGCTTGACGATTCCTGTGATAAATTGCATGAAAAATACCATACAGAACTGCGTTGCTTCAACTGTCGAGGGCAATGTATTCAGAGACAACATCTTGTCGCAAATCCAGTAACGTTTCAAAGATATCGAATCGTGCCAAATACTTGCGGTATCGACTACTCTGGACCCGCGATATAAACGGATACATTTTCGGTCAATGAGAGCTGTTTCGTCCGCTATATCGTGGATAAACCGCCAATTAAAGACAGCCAGTATTGAGAAAAATACGATTTCGAACACAAAGCAATTAGAACTACAAGCCAAACACAAATCCAATGAGTTCGACGTGTGGGCCGTACATGATGCTTTAGTCGATTCATGCGAAGCATCTTCCGATGAACCCGGTGGTATGAATCTCGAATTACGACAGTATTTAAACCAGCCGTTGATTGCACGAAACTTAGATCCACTCAAACATTGGCAGACGCTTAAGTTTGCCTATCCTTGCTTCCAATCACATCTATTCCAAAGGCCCATTGGTATGTTATCGGTATTGTTCATTTTAATACGACTGTTTTACTCGATTCACGTAATTAAAAATATTCTCATTACGTTTTATTACGCTGATTTCCTAGTATAAAATATAGAATTCTCACAATTTTTCTATTTACATTTCAGGTGTATTCCGGATATTAACAACGCACGCCCAGGGCAAAGATCCGATAATTCTGGAGAGAGTGCGATCAATTTGTTATCTTGATTTTGATCTGCTGTGGATTCAATTAGATTAGTCAGTACATTTGATTGGCATTTTTGTACGAATCATTAAATAAATAGCATTAATAAAAATATGTCGTCCTGAAAAAAATAGTGCTCGGGTATTTGAAAGTGAAAGGGTAGTCTTTCGCTACAATAAAAGATTTATTCGAAGACGTGCACTCTTTTACAATAAAATATAATAGTCGATTATCCGATAATCGATTATCTTTTTCGTCAACGCCCATCCCTAGTACGCAGTATAGTCAAGCGTCAATCAGGGCTTGAATCCCTCCCGCGCACCCCGCGAGACAACGCAAGGGAGACCAGAGTACGAAGGAGAGACAGGCATAACCCAGTGACCCGAGGAATGACCATTGACTCCGGAAACGGATGAGTTTGCGCAAGACTTGGCCGAAGGGCCGAGAGTGGGGATCATCGACCCACGGAGAGTGACGATGGAGTAACGAAAATCAATCATCGTTCGGACAGTCACATCGCGTGACGCATTATACCAGTGCTCTCTCGAGTGTCGCCACCCTTATCGCTTCTATTAAGAATAGCGAAGTTCAGCGCATTTCTTGTAATGACTGTATGGGCGCATCTTTTCCATTGTGACTGTACCGCGAACGAGTCGCGCACGAATCGGGAAACCTCGGGAGTTCTCGACTTAACGAAGCGAGCCGAAGTAGCGAGCGATGCTACGCACTAGTCTTTCTGAGTCTTTCCTAAACCTTGGAGCAATCGAGTCGAGTATTATCTATCATAGTCAAAGCGTACGAGTGTATCAAATAAAGATAATATATTTAATATCGTGTAACCACCATTATTCTCCCAGTCCGTTCACACAGAATAAATCCTGCTTTAACAGGTTATGGGCCCAGTTAACGATTAACTGCGTAGAAGCTGTGTGAGCGCTGAGGAATTTATTCGGCGAGTTGCACGTGGCGACGAAACGGAAGTCGGTCATTTTGTGAGAATGCGCGTGGTAACGTGTTGAAAGCGAGCGACGGTGAGAATCGAATCCGCAATGTCTGTCGGAATCTCAGTAAAAGGCGTGAAGCCCTTCGATGGAACAAATTTCCAGGGCTGAAAAGCTCAAATCATCGCATTATTTGTGATGAACGATGTTCTCGACGTGGTAGACGGCGCGAGGAGAGAGCCAGCGGTGGGAGAGGGACACGCGGCTGCGATAAAGAAAAACGTGAAGGACGACGCGACGGCGAAGTTCATAATTCTATCAAATCTCGACCAAACGCAACAAGTGTGTGTGCTTTCGTGCATTTCTGCGAAGGAAATGTGGTGCAAGCTGTGCCTAATCCACGAACAGAAGACAGCGACGAATAAGCTGGGTCTTGTACAGAAATTTCATGCGTATCACATGAGCGAAACGGATTCGGCGGTACAGCACGTGGCCAGAGTGAAAAATATGGCGAGTCAGTTCAAGGACGTTGGCGAGAACGTATCGGACGCCACCGTAATGGCGAAAATTCTTGCAAATCTGACAACGAGGTTCAGTACGTTACAAGTCTCGTGGGACAGCGTCGATCCCGCGTGTCAAACGCTCGATAATCTACAAGAAAGACTGATTCGTGAGGACACGAGGCTCAATAGTCACGAGGAAACGTCGGAAACGCTGACCGCAACGATGAAAAATTGGTAAGTAATCGGGTCAAAAAGTGCTGAAAATAAAAAAGGAAAAAAGAAAAAAGAAATGAAAGACATACAGTGTTTTAAGTGCCAAGGCATGGGACACTTCGCGAGACAGTGCAAAGACAAACGTAAAATGCGTAACGACGACGAAAAATCCCGCGAGTGCGCGTTCGAAAAGTGCGGGAAACGGAAGTGCCTTGTGGACGCAGAATCGCATGATGGCAGTCGACCAGAGCGAAATCTGGTTGATCGACAGCGGTGCGTCAACGCATCTAACATACCGACGGGACTGGTTTACCGACTACAGGACGGATAAAACACTAGCGGTACGATATCACTGGGTGATAACGAGATCTGTCGCATTGCCGGCGAAGGCACAGTGCGAATAAAAAAATGTACCGACGTTATGTGGCACGATGCGCGAATCGAGAACGTATTGTACGTCCCGAAGTTGCGGAAAAAAATATTTTCTGTTGGAGTATGCGTGCGAAAGGACTTGAAGTGAACTTTAAGAATAATCGGGTCGAAGTGTCGCACGATGGCGAAATGCTCGCGACGGGCATGAAACAAGGGAACGATGTATATCGCATGCTTTTTAAAGTTGTAAAACAAGGCAGCGTCGAAGAAGCGAACATAGCCGCGACTAATTTAACGGTGTGGCACGAGCGATTAGGACACGTTGGGAAGCGCGCGATATGTGATCTAGCCCGAAAAGGCCTAGTGAGTGGAATTTCAATTACAGACAAGAGTGACGTTTTCTGTGAACCATGCAACATGGGATAATCTCGCAGGTTACCATTTAAAAAGAAATCAGAGCGTGGAAAAACAACAAAACCAGGCGAGAAAATGCACTCGGATGTTTGTGGGCCGATGTCAACTAACTCAGTCGGAGGATCGAGGTACTTCGTGACTTTCAAGGACGAAGCGGACGGCTACAGACACGTGTATTTCATAAAGAAGAAATCCGAGGTGTACGAGAAGTTTAAGATCTTCGAGAAGATGATCGAAAACAAATTCGGTCGAAAAATGAAAATTCTACGCTCAGACAACGGTCGAAAATTCTGTAATAAAGATATGGACGATTATTTCGAAGTGTGTGGTATCCGACGTGAAACGACAGCACCATATAATCCGGAGCAAAACGGAAGAGCTGAACGAGATAATCTAACAATGGTCGAAAGTGCGCGCACAATGATAATCGCGAAGAAGCTTCCGTTAAGCCTCTAGGCGGAGGCGGTAAATTGTGCGGTATACGTTCTAAACCGAACCGTGTAGACAAGCGGTGCAGTGACACGGTACGAAGCGTGGACTGGAAAAGTCCCGAATTTAAAACATTTGAGAATCTTCGGATCAGACGCGTATGTGCACACTCCGAAACAATTTGTGCAAAAATTCGACGAGCGGAAAGCAAGAAAATTTTCGTCGAATATACGGATGAATCGACGAATTACCGAGTTTACGATGCGAAATTAAAAAAGGTGAGCATAGCTCGCAATATTGTGTTCAACGAGAAAATCGGTGTCACGCCGATAGAAGAAGAAGAGAGGGAGGAAGAAAACGGAATAACTCTTCCACCGCCGGAAGGCGAAAACGAACACGAGGACGTGATCGACGAGGAACGAAATGTCGTCGACAACGACGAACAACGAGAGGACGAGCAAGCGCGAGACGCGCCAAGAGGCCTACGAGATCGATCTACAATCCAGGGTCCAAGGAGATACAGGCACAACGCAGAAGCCGCGCAGTGGGCAGGTGCAATACGAAATGAGCTCCAAGCTTACGAAAAGAATAATACGTGGAAACTTGTTAAGAGAACACCTGAAATGAGAGTCATCGACTCAAAATGGGTGTTTGGGGTGAAGAAGGCCGTAGACGGGGACTCGCTTCGATTCAAAGCACGCCTGTGAGCGAGAGGTTTTCTGCAACGAGAAGGGATTGACTTCAAGGAAACGTTCTCTCCTGTAGTGAGATATGACTCACTGAGAGTGTTGCTCTGGCAATGATGGTCGCGAAGATTCTTGAAGCAACACAGTTCGGCGTACAGACTGCATTCCTATACGGAAAGTTGGAAGAGACGATTTATATGGTGATCCTGGAAGGACTCAAGGTGGAAGAAAATCCCAGGAACGTCGCGAGCAAGCTTGAGAGGTCTCTCTATGGTCTAAAGCAATCACCAAGATGTTGGAATTGTAGATTCACGGAATTTCCGAATGAATTCAACTTCAAAGAATGTGAAGCGGATAAGTGCGTATTTATCGGTAAACTTCACAACGATGTGGTGTATCTGGCACTATTTGTAGACGACGGTCTGGTTGCCCCGGAAAACGAAGAGACACTAAAAATTATAACTCAGCGACTGAGTAACACGTTCGAAATAACGATTGAGAATTTGGATGTCTTTGTCGGGATGCGAATTCTGCGAGACCGCGAACGTAAAACGTTAATGATTCATCGAAGCGCGTATACGCGAAAAATAATTGAGAAGTTCGGAATGTCGAATGCGAAAGCAGTTAGTGTGCCGGCGGACCCGCACGCGGCATTGTCTTTAAGCGAGGAGGACGACCGCGAAATGATCGACGTGCCGTATCGCGAGGCAGTCGGGTCGTTGGTGTTTTTAGCGGCGGTATAGAGACCGGATATCGCATTCACGGTAAATTCAGTGAGCAAATATTTGGGCAAGCATAACGCGACGCACTGGCGAGCAGTGAAGCGAATGTTCGCGTATCGTCAAGGAACAATCGAATACGTTGTCGAATATTCAAGCGGCGGTAGTTAATCAGCATTAATCGGTTTTTCGGATGCTGACTACGAGATATTGAAATGCGAAGGTCTATGGCAGGATATGTCTTCTGTCTGGCAAACGGAGCCGTTACGTGGTCGTAACAGCGACAACGATTAGTGACGCTGAGTACGACGGAAGCTGAGTACGTAGCTGCATCGACAGCAGCACGAGAAGTCGTTTGGATTAGCAAATTACTGTCTAACATCGGGTCTCCTTGTGATAACGAGACGATTTTACACGTGGACAACCAAAGCCTAATTCAACTAGTCAAAAACTCAGTATTTCATAAGAGGACGAAGCATATAGATGCCCATTATCATTTTGTTCGCGAGAAAGTGATTGGAAAAGAGATCAGAGTGGAATATATCGCTGCCGAGAATCAACGTGCGGATATATTCACCAAAGCGATCCCGAGAGATCGTTTCAGAGACTTGTGTTCTAAGTTGAACATGATGGCGATTTACGAGAAACGCTCGAACGGCGGTAGTATTAAGAATAGCGAAGTTCAGCGCATTTGTTGTAATGACTGTACGGGCGCATCTTTTCCCTTATAACTGTACCTCGAACGAGTCGCGCACGAATAGGGAAACCTCGGGAGTTCTCGGTTTAACGAAGCGAGTCGAAGTAGCGAGCGATGCTACGCACTAGTTTTTCCTAAACCTTGGAGCAATCGAGTCGAGTATTATCTATCATAGTCAAAGCGTACGAGTGTATCAAAGATATTATATTTAATATCGTGCAACCGCCATTATTCTCCCAGTTCGTTCACACAGAATAAATCCTGGTTTAACAGCTTCTACATTGAACATCACCGTCCTCGTGTCAACTACGGCATCGAGCATGATCCGCCATTTTCCTTTCGTCTTGAACGAGATCCTTGCGGTGCCGGTGTGGCAAAGAATGCTCAGTGAGAGAGTGTTCCTCGATTACTTTGTGCGGGTAGTAATTTCGTTCATTCTCGTTCAGCCGTGTGGCTGTTGTTTTTGGTATTTTAGGCATTTTTGATTATTTTGGTAATTATTGAGATTTACACCCGTATTCAAAGTCGTTCCTTGAGGAATAAGGATCCCTTATTCCCTAGATATCCCATTTAAGAAGAACGGAATAAAGGATCCGTATTCCTCAAGGAACGACTATGAATACGGGCATTAGTCTCGTTCGAGTTTGGTAGTCGTATACGAGCCGGTCTCGCATCGCAAAATTGCTGTCCCATTATCGCCCTTTGTTGTATTTTTCGCGTTCCAATTTTGGTTATTTTGTGTTAGCGATTGAAGTCACATTTTGGGACCCTATTAAAAGACTTAAGGATTGTTTCGTTCGAGTTCAGGATTAGTTTGTTATTTATTTCAGTTTCGCGTTCAGTTCGTTATTAACTTCGAGTCTTTTGGGTATCTGGGGAACACCACTTATCGCACCGCTGCCTTTGGTTCTCGGCCCACCTGTTACCTGTGGGTAATTATCTTGCCTTCGCCTTTGCTTTGCTGTAACTTTGGTTATGTCGATTATCCGCCCGGGCCCCGTGCCCGCGGTTATCTCTTGTGTTATTCAGCCCACCCTTACCGACGAGATCTCGAATCTCGGTTATCTCTATCCACCCGAGCCCCGTGCCCGCGGTTATCTCTGGTGTTATTGAGCCCTCCCGTTTCCTACGAGATCTCGAATCTCGGTTATCTGTATCCGTCCGAGCCTCGTGCTCGCAGTTCTCTTGTGTTATTCAGCCCTCCCGTTACCTACAAGATCTCGAATCTCGGTTATCTCTGTCCGCCCGAGCCCACGGTTATCTCTTGCGCTATTTAGCACTCCCGTTACCTGCGAGATCTTGAATCTCGGTTATCTCTATCCGCCCGAGCCCGCGCCCGCGGTTATCCCTTATGTTACTCATCCCTCCCGTTACCTACGAGATCTCGAATCTCAGTTAACTGTATCCGCCCGAGCCCCGCGCCTACGGTTACCTTTGTGTGAGTGGCGTGAGGAACCTTCAGATTCGTTGAACGCTCTCGCCGTTACTCCTTGGTTCTCTGTCCGCCCGTTACCTACTAGCGCTTTTGGAACTTTGCCTGTGGTTATCTCCATTATCCGTACGAGCCCCGTGCCCGCGGTTATCTATTGTGTTATTCAACCCGCCCGTTACCTACGAAATCTTGAATCTTGGCTATCTCTGTCCGCCCGAGCTATGTGCCCGCGGTTATGTGGTTGAGATTTTGGAATCTCGGTTATTTTTGGCCCTTGGTGCGATAAGGCAGTAACCCGTAAGTCTTGTTTTGTAATAAACCCAGAGTAATTTGTTAGTATCGTTCCTTCGGGTATGTTCCCGCGCCATCTTTGCTTCTGCCGGAAATTTGTTATCGTTCGTCGAGATTCCCTGAGGCGAGTCCTCGGGTTATTGTAATTTGTTTTAGTATTTTGGTCATTTTAGTAATTGTTGTAATTTGATGCGGTTATTCTGTTCGTTTTGTTAAATATTGTATTTGAGTTTATTGCGCGCGTTGCGGTCATTGATTACGTGACTGCTGGCGAAAATTACGTTCAGGATATTAATTTTGTTATTTCGGGGGTACGAAAATCGTCGCCACTTTCGTATAGTTTTGGATTATCTTATTTATTATCGCAAAACGCCGATTTCATTTTAGTGTAAACCTTCCGAGTGCGTGGTAACCAGTTAGTTCGCGTGTGTTGGCAGTGTTGCCGCTCTAGATAATTACACGTTTTTTTGTACAATCGCGGATTACTTTGTACAATCCCCCGACGCATACCGTGCGGGTGGTTTCCGGGATCAAATAAATAATTTCCATAGTTTCCCAAGTAATCGAGTTTTGCTTACTCGCCCAAATATCCCGTCCCTCTACCATTCTCGGAAGTATTATCTGAGTAGTCGAAGTCTTTTGCCGAACGTCTTAAACTGAGTTTCTTTGGTATTAAACGACGAGGGGGGAAAATAAAATAAGCCGCTCTTTTTATGTGAGCGGTGGTAACAAGCAAACTTCGTTCGTTGCCTGGCGCCTATCTCTCGTTCGTTTGGTCGGTAAATCCGACATTTTGGGAGAGCTGGTTACCTCTCCACCTTGGTATTAATTTGGTGAGTTTTGTATTTATCGTTAATTTGGCCACGTTCGGAACCCACGTGACGGGGAGTAAAGAATCCGTTAAAGTATATAGTTTTCAATTTAGTAAAGCCGAACGACCAAATATCGGAACACTCAAAATAACGGACGGGCAAAACGCGGAACGGTCACAATTACGAACGCTTAGAAACACATTGAGTACGGAATGGAGCTGGTAGATGGCGGTAGCTGGTGCATTTTTGAACCATTGACAACCGAGCGGAAATGGCTCTCTGCCCGCAGAGATGACTGGTAGCGTAATTACGAACGCTTAGAAACACATGTACTCTTGTCTTGATAATCCACGTTGTAAGTCGTGAAAAATGATCGCCCGAAAATGTTTGCGAGTTAATTCCATTTGTTTGCTGAGACGCAATTTTCAAGTCACTGTAAACAACTCAAATCGCGCTCAAATGATGAAACGTTCTGAAGAAGGTTATAGTAAAAAAATTTTAAACTTTCCATTGGAAACGTCAGATGGCACCTGACAACACTTAGTGTTGCCAAGGCTCAAAATATAAATAGCGCCCCTCGTACAAGGAAAGATTATGAGTCGACGTTTCGTTCTGAACCGCGCGCAGAATAGCGTGAATACTTCATTACCGGACCCGGCCGGAATTACAGTATACCAGGGGTGTTAGTTGAAATTTGCCGGTTTTTTCGATAAAGTAAACCCTTAATTTTCAGAGGAATCTCGAAATTTTTTTATTCAAAGTATTGACCATTGGTTTCTACACATTTCGCCCATCTCTCAGGCAAATTATGGATACCATCCCAAAAAAACTTTTTCTCTTTCGAGGTAAACCATTCGACGAGCCATTTTTCGACTTCTTCAAAATTAGCGAAGCACTGCTCTGCAAGGGAGTGTCCCATCGATGCGAAAAAGTGATAGCCGGACGGGGCGAGGTCTGGAGAGTACGGCGGGTGTGATAATATTTCCCAATTAAGTGTTTTTAATGTGTCTTTCACCAGTTTAGCGGTATGAGACGGCACGTTGTCATGTTGCAAGATAACTTTGCCATGTCTTCGGGCCCATTCCGGCCGTTTTTCGATCAACGCATAATTCCAATTGATCATTTATTGTCGGTAGCGATCCTTGTTCACCATTTCACCAGGTTTTAACAACTCGTAGTACACCACACCACACTGGTCCCACCAAATACAGAGCATTGTCTTACGGCCAAAGCGATTTGGCCTTGCAGTCGATGGGCCGGCTTCACCAGGTGAAAGCCATGATTTTTTTCGCTTCGAGTTCTCAAAATAAATCCACTTTTCGTCCCCCGTGACAATTCGATGCAGAAAAGATTTCCTTTCGAATCGTTGAAGCAGCATTTCACAAACGGTTTTTCGATTTTCCATTTGTCTATCGTTCAGCTGGTGTGGCACCCATTTTCCATACTTTTGGATCTTTCCCATGGCTTTTAAACGTTGGCAAATTGCTCCTCGAGTCACATTTAGTGTTTCTGCCAATTTTTGTTGCTATTGGGTTGGATCAACATCCAATAACGCCTGCAATTCCTCGGCTTCGAACTTTTTCGCTGCACCAGGATGTTCATTGTCTGTCAAATCGAAATCTCCACTTTTAAATTGACGAAACCATGTCTCACATGTTCTAATCACTGGAGCATGTTCACCATAAGTTTCTACCAGGCAACCGGTGAGCTTCAGCTGCTTTTTTCTTTCGCTGAAATAAGGAAAGCAACGAATGCCGCAAATGCGATTTACTTGGAACGAAACTCGACATATTCATTGAGGTAAACAAATATGACGCTATTATTTTGGCGGAATGTGATTTGCGTATTTTTGTAGGTTAAAGTCAATAGAAAAAAATGACATAGAATGTATACATATTGCTAGCGAGATCTACTGGTAAAACCGGCAAACTTCAACTAACACCCCTGGTATTATATTATCGACCACGCTGTTCCCTAATTCGACGTTCTCTATTTTGATATTCAAAACTTTGATTGTTCGGTTATTTGCGGTTCCAAGTTTGACACGTTCCAAATTTTTATGTTCGGAACATTTCGATTCGCTATATTGCGTGGTCAAAACATTGGGTGTTCAAAACTGTTCACTGTTTTGTATTTAGGAAATACCAACCTTCCGCATTCTTCAAATCTATTTTTTGGACTTTCAAAACACACAGCGATCGGAACAAATTTTTTCAATGACCTTTCAATCTAATAATATTTCCGAATAACAATGGTTCAACTTCCTCATCACCCGTTCAGCTTATTGCCCCGTTCGTTATTTTGACCGTTCCGATATTTGGTCGATCGGCTTTACTAAATTCAAAACTGTACACTTTCCGAATATCGGTCATTCCAAACTTTGTACGTTCAAGTTATGAAGCGTTCAAAACCTTTGTCGGTTCTGAACTTCGCCATTCGTACTGTTGCTCGTTCGTAATTTTTTTTTTCGTTACAATCCATTTCAATGTTTTCGTATTCCGCTTATTTCTTTTCCGATTTAGAGATATTCTTAACATGAAACGTTCCATACTTCAAACGTTCGTGTTTTTGAAATTCCATATTTCGGCCGTTTGAAACAATGGTCGTTCCAAACTTGACCCTCACCCGCAAGACAACTGAAACTCAGTAAAAAATGAAAGCGGTCTGTATCAATACGGGTTTTCCGCAGTTTTCTAAATAGCTAAAGTAGCTAAAAAGGAAAATTGGGAAGGGTCATACGTAAATATCTGCGAGCGTATACGTTGAAACACACAATACCGAAAAATAGAAGAAATTACCTAACACATACCATAACCAGCAACCTAATTCCCGGGAGATAAATAGATTTTATTGATTCGAAATTTGAAAAATTGGAATTCACCGGCAGATCGCAAGCGGATCCGGTTCCGGTTCCGGGCCGGTACCGCAATTCTGTTACCCGCCGGATGTGGATCTGATACGAATCCTGATCAGGACTGTGTCAGTCTGACAGGGCAGCCTGACATGGGCCCGATTTAAGCCGGAACAAATTTCTGCTCGGCATGACTGGTCGCTATTTTTTAATATCAGACCCATATATCTGATCCCAATGCATTAGTATCTACTTTTTTAATTGACTTAAATTTAAATTTAGAAATGCCGATACGTATTGTACTCATGCTGAAGACGTGCAAGCATGTTTGGCATATCTGCACGAGTATAAAAACGAGAAGCATCGGGCTTATACTGCGCTCAAGCGTCGTGGCGATATTGATGAGTTCACGATGTCGTTTTACGGCCGCCGCGAGATTTGCCCGGAATATTTCGGGAAGATCGGACTCGTTTTCGTTAACAAGATGCTCCAGTGACTGACCAAGAATAGTAATTTGACCGCACAGATGTATGATTAGTACTACTATATAAAGATGCATGGCTATGGTACACATCCCACCAAGCCACGTCGTCAAAACCTGTGCGACGAAGATGAGCATGAAGTTCGATGTCTTTTCCAAATTTATGGGAAAGTAAGATGTTCGAAATAGTCGTCTGCCCAACTCCGTAGAGTTCCCTAGATCGAAATTCATACGAACGATCGGGATGGTCTGAAATCACAAACAAAACTTCATGACTGAAACGTTGCATCTTTCGTAGCACCACCTCCTGACTCATATTTCGTACCATGTCGTTCAAAATTTTGCGTAAACTTACTATTCTACATTAGAACTTCACGTCAATACCAAATGTCATGACAAAGTCACGAATTTCGATTAAACCAGTAGCAACTGCTTTATGTTCAATTTTTCTAATATAAATTTGGGACAAATTTCAGAATAAATATTATGGTTAAGAAGAAGATGGTGTCAAAAAGTAATTATTTATATCAATATCCAACTCTTATCATAATAACCATTATAAGTTGTTTTCAGTGGAACATAAGTAACCATTTAAAATAAAAATTAGCCACTAGAGCACCAATAGTTGTTAAGTGAATGCAAATTAAAGCCGTTAATTATATGCTTCACATAATCGAATGTTTTTTTCGACTCATCTATAATAATAACAATTTTCTAAATATTGTATCATCAACAAAAAAACCTTTGCAACCACGTGACTGAACGCCCAAACATGCATGCTCACGAGCAAGCTGATCGTAATGTATCTGCCGAGTTTGGCATTTTTTTTCATCAATTCTCGTTCCTCAGTCGAGAGTTCTCGGGTCCAATCTTCAGCCATACGGGCGACACACCAAGCGAAAACTATTTGGGAAGAATAAGATACGGAAGATATATATTATATATATATATATACGTATATCCAGATGTACACGTTTGTACACCTATATATTGATAGTTCCCAGGACTTTGTTGTATTCCAGGACTGTATATAAAGTTATATACGTATATCCAGATGTACACTTTAATACACCTACGAGTATATATTGATAGTTTCCAGGATTTTGCGGTAATCTAGGACTGTATAACATTTTCTACGTATATACAGATGTACACTTGTTATACAAGTTGTTATACAAGTGTACAATAAAATTTCTCGAGACTGCATGAAATTATGTACGCACATCCATATACATATAAGCATTTTTCCCACTAACATATACCTGTGTTTCAGGGTTATACATATAAGAATTGTGCACGTTTTTCAGTCACATATTATGCAATATTCCGGGACCAGATGTTTATAGATTTTCCATAGACTACGAGAGCAATAAAACAACAAAATAAGAGAACAGAGATCCTAGAACATGCCATTATGTCATGGAAGCCGGTTTGGCTCGTGCATGAAATTATAAGGGGGTTCTTTTTGCATGACATTCGGGTTAGCGATCATTAAGTTTATGATTTTACTAATGATAATCTTGGCACATACATATGGTTGCTATACATAGTTACAGGCGAAACGACCCACTATATTGGTCCTAGACTTTGCTCTGCAAGTGGTTAATCATAGGGTCCCGGAAAACTAGGTATCCTGGAAATCGCCGGCTCGGAAAATATCCATTCGTATCAGTCCTGGAATTTATTTGAGTCCCGGAACATACCATGTTGTATCTCTATTTTGCATTTTGCTATTACACCTAAATGCTGAAAACATCACAATGGTCTGCAAGCAAGACACAAAAGAATCGAATTGAAAGAACAGTACGCTTACGTGATCTGAGGAAAAAATTAACGAGGATTTCCATCCAGAAGGTTTTGTGTAGTGCAACATTGAAATACACAACTACAATATCAGTTATCACTCATTCGCTTCGACCTTGTTTATACGTTTGTGGTAGTCTAGAAACACGGTGTTTTATAACTGTTTTAGATGTTTGGCATAATAGCATGTTCCGAGACGTTGAAACGAAGAAAATTTGAACAGCAATAAAATATCATAGGTGTTTGGTTACTTTTATAATTGTATGTTTTCCAATATCCTGAAACATGGCATTATGACATATCCTAGGACAATCGAAGGACAAAAGTTAGAATAGCAATAAAACAGCGTAGCTGGATGGTTGCTACTACAATTTTTTTCCTTTCCAACGTTCTGGAACGCGCCATTGTACCATGGATGTCATCAAATAGCCATATATGCCATTTCATATCGCGGCCCAGAATATGCCATGTTATTTTTCAGAACATTATAAAAGAAAATATTGAATGCCAGTAAAACCACAAAAGCAGGAAAATATCGTAGCTATTTTACTACTGAGGATCAGGATTTAGCTGTAAAAGAACAACGAGCATTCCTTCTTCGTTGTCGAAACTAATTAGGGGGGGGGGGGGTTTAAAGGCGAAAAAAAGCATATTTTTATGATTTTTTTGCGGCGACATGAGTAATATAATTTTATTAAATGGAATTACATATTATTGTACAACTATTGAAGTATCTCAGAAAAAATTTTCAATGAAAAATATTGATAAATAAGCCGGTGACGTTGAATCTCCAGAGGCGCCTTGAAAAAAAGTGGTTTTGCGGTGAACATTATAACTCGTTACCGGATCATCTGAAACAAAAAAATGGATATGCATTTTAAAGGTGATGTATTTCTCGAGGTAATCAGGAAGAGTTTTTTTTTTTTTTTTTTCTATTTTTTGCAGCACTTGGAAGTGAAAAACGCAATTTTGGCTAAAAAAATCGCGCTTAATTTGTTATTAAAAAATTGAAAAAATTGAAAAAAAAAACTCCTCCTGATTACCTGTAGATTTATGTGAAGAACTAATGTTTAAATTTTCAAAAGGATCGGTTCAGTAGATTTTGAGTTCTAGTGTTCACAAACTTCAAAAATGACGTTTTCGGGAAAATCGATTTAAAGTTTTTTCTACGTGAAAATTCGGTATCACGGCCGGTCGTTTGAAACGCTGTAACTCCGTTAGTTTTACTTTGATTGACTTAAAATTTATACACAATATTCTCGACATATTGTTCGTTCAGAAAAAATAATAAAAAAATGCAAAAAAAATAATTTAAAAACCCTACCCCCCCCCCCCCCCCCCCCCCTTAAGATAGGATTTTATTAACATCCATGACACAATGGCATGTTTCAAAACATTGAAAGAAAAAATATTACAACGGTGAAACAGCATAGCTGTTTCATTGTTGTTCTTATTCTTTCTCTTCGTTTTTTTTATTGTCAAGCGTATTCCTTATTGAAAAAAATATTACGACAGCAATAAACAGCTTTAACTATATAACACAGCTATGCTACTTTTATATAATAATATCATAATATTATACGTAATATTTTTCCTTCCAATGTTCTGGAATATGCAATTATGATCCAATATCTTGGAATAAGTCATTATGCTCCAATGCACTGAAGCATGCCGTTATGCCTCAATGTCGCGGATCCTGTCATTATGCTCCAATGTCCTGGAACATGCCTTTATGCCGGAGATGTCTGTTTGGTTTGTGATAACAATATGGTAGCATAGCTGTTTATTGTTATTGTTCTTTTTTTCAATGTCCTAGAACATTCTACTATGCCATTAATGCCAATAAAATCATAAGAACAATCAATCAATTACATTGTTTACGCAGCAATGCTGTTTCATTGCTCTCGTAATGTTATTGTATTAGCACCCACGTCATAATGGTATGATCAAGGGTAATATGCTATTGAGATACACATGAAATTATATGGTATATTCTGAAACCAAAGACATAATGGTATATTTCCAGACCTATGATAAATACGAAATGGTATTTTCGCGGACAATTATATTTCAGGAAAATTGGTCTTTGAGGACGTTACTAACCACTTAAATAGCAATGTTCGGCACCATGTTCAACGTGCAATAGCTGTGCTATTTTTATATAATAATATTGCAATATTATATGTAATATTTTTCTTTCCAATGTTGTGGAATATGCAATTATGATCCGATATCTTGGAACATGTCATTACGCTTCAATGCCCTGAAGCATGCCGTTATGCTCCAATGTCCTGGAATATGTCATAATGTTCCAATGTCCTGGTGCATGCCGTTATACTGTAATGTCGTGGAACTTGCCTCTATGCCAGACATGTCGGTTTGGTTTGAGATAACAATATAGTATCATAGCTGTTTATTATTATTGTTTTTTTTTTCAACGCCTTAGAACATTCTACTATGCCATTGATGCCACCAAATCATACGAACAATCAATCAAATATAATAATCATTTGCGAAGTATACTTACACATTTATATCCGTTTGTCACGGTATTCTTATTGTATCAACTGTTCAACGATTACGTAAACCAACATTTATATTCACAATTGTCTGAATAGAAGCGATTCATTATACTCGACACCTCGATTTCAATTGTTAATCGGAAAACGAACCACGTGTCTTATTCACTCATTCATAAATCGTACCCTATGCGTTTCCCCCATGACCTCTGAGGCGCCGCGTCCACGTTAGTCGCCTTATTACCTCTGAGTCGCCGCGCACACGTCTCCCTTGTGAAACCCCCTGGGACGTAACACAAATAAATCGTTATCTAATTTGTAACTCCTAACTTGAATTCTTATTCTATATTCGCAAAAATCCAGAATTATTATCCCGTATTAGCTAATTATCTAATTTCCCAATACAATATGATTTTATTGTATTAGCACCCATGTGATAATGGCATGTTCAAGGATATTATGCTATTGAGATACATATGAAATTATATATTCTGAAACCGAAGACAAATCGGAATATTTCGAGACCTATGATAAATACAAAACGGTATTTTCTGGGACAATTGTATTCCAGGAAACTTGGTTTGTGAGGACGTTGCTAACCGCTCGAATAACAATGTCTAGTTTCTTATAAAAGACTCACAATGATTTAATAGGGTATTTTAACAACAATTTTCAACAACTTAGGTATTCTAACTATTCATTCATATTTTAAGTTTACAAATAACATACGTCAGTTTCCGGGACCGCTCTGGGTGTTCTAAAGTGTCCTGGAAGTTCTTCTTCATCTCTGCCATGTTCCAGTATATTGGAAGTAAAAAAATTATGGCAGCATCGGAAAGCTGTGTTGATCCATTTTTGCTCTTTAAACTCCAATATCTTGGAACATCCCACCATGCTTCAATAGCGTATCTATTTTATGGCTCCACTGGTTGTATTGGCATACATGGCACAATGGCATGTTGCAGGACATTAGAAGGAAAAATATTACAATAGCAATTAAAAAGTTATGCTGTTTCATTGCTGTTGTTATTTTTTCTGTCCGTTCTTTATTTTCAAGCTCATGCGTTTATATTGTTTGAAACAAAGAATCCGATTAGAAATAAGGAAAAGATAAGAACAGCAATAAATTAGCATAGCAGTTTATTTACGATTACAATTTTTTTTCTCTCGAAACACGCCATTATGCTTCAATAGCGTAGGTGTTTTATTGCTGAGATGGTTTCATCGTCATCGATGGCATAAAGTAATGTCCGGGAACAAGTCATCATACTCAAATGTCCTGGGACACCAAGTATCAGGAAAACCTGGTGTCCTGGAAACTATCATATGGGCCCTGTCCTGGAATATGGTGAAGTCCCTAAATCAACCAATTCATGACTGTCTTGAAAAACGATGAAGTCCCCGAAACTACCAATTCATGAATGTCCTGGAAACGATGGAGTCCCCGAAACTACCAATTTATGAATGTCCTGGAAAACAATGAAGTCCCCGAAACTACCAATTTATGAATGTTCTGGAAAACGATGAAGTCTCCGAAACTACCAATTCATGAATGTCCTGGAAACGATGGATTTCCGGAAACTACCAATTTTGAAATGTCCGGGAATCCGCCGGTGTCCCCAAACAAACCGTTTGGCCGAAGTCCTGGAATCTGTTAAAGTCCTGGGAAGTACAGACCGATCGGTGTCCCGGTAACTGCCAGCAGATACGAATTTTGTTATATACCCGAACCTATCAATCACGACAACATCAACAATCGCAAACCAACACCGATTGTAATTAAATCAACTCTGCTGGGACAAACCGACTCCCTACAAACGCAATTGTACAAACTATGCCGCCAACAAAAAGCAGAGCTTAAACACGATGGCGGCGCCAACTGGAAAATCAGATGCAACGACACTCAAGCTAAAACCGAACTCCAGGACTTCCTGAGAGTCAATAAAATTGAACATCACACGTTCAATGATGAGATCGAAAAAAATAAACGGGTCATAATCAAGGGTATCAAAGCACAGCTCTACGATCCGGGAGAGCTGGAACTTATCATCGAAGAAGAATGGGGAATTAAACCTCTGCGATTAATCCCCTTTTCAAATATTAGTATCTTCATGGTGGTCATCCTCCCACCAGAAGCAAAACTTCTTGATCTTTACAAGAAAACAAGACTTGATGTGTGCGTTGTGAAATGCGAGAAATACCAAGCAAAGGAGAGTCGAGCCCCACAGTGCATGAAATGCCTCAACTTTGGGCACATTGCTAAAAATTGCGAACACGAGGAAAATCCTACAAGAGTCACCATCGACGAAATCGAAAAATGTACTTTATGCAAAAGCAGTGAACATGACGCCAAAAGCAAGCTTTGCCCGGTTAGAGAAGCAAATATGGAAAAAGCAATGGAAAAACGAAAAAAATTGAACCCTGTCCAAAAGCCAATTCAAAACGCGGCACTCGCGTTAGCCACAACAACCAACTATGATATCGACTTTCCAGTAATTAGAAGTCGACCAAACTACAAAATTAATGAACAAATGAACATTAGTAAACTAACCAACCCAATCAAACAAACTCAACAGACTAATAACGCCGAAAATAGATATACTCCAATGCCACCAACAGACCCAACTGAGCGAATTGAGCACTTCAGGAACAATGAACTAAAGAACCGCTCTTACAAACTGAATCCCAACGAAAAAAGAATACCGGTAAAATTACTTATCAGCAAAGCAATGAGCGAAATCTGTCACGATGACATAGACGCGAGCTTTCTCTTGACGATATACAAGATAATCGATGAACTAGACAACGAATCCAAGATAAAGTACACAATCGGAGGGGTGACGGATGCAGCACTTACTGTGCTAGATCGCCTGTGGAACGAGAATAAAAATTCATCGTGATACTTCAATGTAATGTACTCGGCATTCATAAAAGAATTAACGAAATTAGAAATCTTGCCGAGAGACACAATCCACACATAATAATACTAAATGAGGTAAAAGTCAAGGCAAGTTCAATCTACAAATATAACATAAAGGGATATGTCAAAATATCAGACAATAAAACAAGACCGGAAGTGCGTGGACGCGGAGTGCGCGGAACATTCATGTACATCAAAAACGACCTTCTATGGTGTAGACTGAAGCCTCATGACAACCTCGAATGTTGTTCAATACTACTCAATACTAAAAACGGCCAAAAAATAACCATCAACGGTATCTACGCAGCACCGAGGGAGCACAATGTCAACAATGACATAGAAAATATCTTGAATACACAAAACTCTATTACAGTCGGAGATTGGAATGCTCGACACCAAATATTCGGGCACACGACAAACGATCAACGTGGCATTATGATTTACCAACACATAAATAATGGATTTGTTGACATCGCGATGGACCCACGTGGGTCTAGACCAACAATTATCCACAATAATATATTAGACTTTGCGTTAACTAACATTGCTAATAATATCACAACCTGTGAAAATATCGAAAGCGTTGGAAGTGATCATGTTCCAATCCTTGTAAAAATAAAAATAACACCGGAAACGGCAAAAAAAGGAAGAACAAGATTGAAAACGAACGACGAGTGGCTTAAATACGAAAATCGGACAATGCTTGCGCAGCAGTCCCTAGTACAATCAACTGAAGAGGTCGAAAACGCCATAAAGCAACTCACATCTCACCTGCAGTCTGTCGTGCGCGCAATGACTCGTGAAATAAACAAACCTAGTGAACTATTGCCGGACGAAATTCAACAAACAATTCGCGAAAGGAACCGAGTGCGGTACGCTATGCGACGAAACGGACGCGTGCATGATCCTGCGTGGATCGCGCGATTACACGATCTCAAAACGCGCGTGATTCAGTTAATACGTGAGCACAAACAAAAACAATGGCTGCGAGTCATCGAAGAAGAAGCCGATAACCGTAAAGCGATGTGGAAAATCCAAAAATCCTTAAAAAGGCCAGAAAACAGAATACCATTCTTCGAGGGTGCAAGCACACAAAAAGAAGTGGCGTCAATGCTTACTCACGCTGCAATTGTTCGTGAAAGCGCAGTAAACGACCAACTTAAAGCAACTGTTCTCAACGCACCATCTAAACCCCTACGATTAACCAATGATCGAGAAATCAGAAAAGCACTGAAAAAATTTAAAAACAACAAAGCGCCCGGGCCGGACGAACTCGGAACAAAACATCTGAAACGCATGCACGCAAGCTGCTTCGCAAGAATGGTAGAAATCTTTAATTTCTGTCTAGCCCATAATTACTACCCGGACATATGGAAACTTGGTACGTGTATTTTTCTACATAAACCGGGTAAACCGGTAAACGAACCGTCATCATATAGGCCAATAACCTTGCTCAACACAATGGGCAAATGGTTCGAACGAATAATTCAAAACAGGATGGACTCTTGTTTCAAAATACTGCCAGATTCTCAACACGGGTTTCGACAAGGACTCGGAACAAACAGTCAATTAACCAGGACGGTACACTACATTCAAAAGTCAATAACCGAAGGCAAAACATGTTACGCAGTATCCTTGGATCTTTCTAAAGCATTTGATTGTATCAACCACAAAGCATTGATATACAAATTAATAGAAAAAGACATAGATCTAGGCGTAATAAAAATGCTAGAGTCATACCTACTGGACCGAAAATTACAAGGCAAATTTTTAAACGAAACTAGCAACGTAATTCATCAACCGCACGGAGTTCCACAAGGCTCTATACTCGGACCAATAATATTTAACCTTTACATATCTAAACAACGGACATACCCCACACCGAGCACAATACCTAGCGGAAAAGAATACGCAAGAATTATTCAACTATTATCACAAATGGGGAATGAAATGTAATGCTGGGAAAACGCAAGCGATTATTTTTGGAAGACAACATCGACGTGTAGAACAACGAACCATTAGCATAACGCACCCACAAACTAATAACATCGAGATAATCGACCCATCAAGAAAACTTAATTACCTCGGAGTCACTGTTACGAGAACGTTAAGAATAACACCTCAAACAGACAAAAGACTCGACATCACTAAATTTGTAGTAAACTGCCTGCAAGGAATCATCGGGCGCTACAGCAAAGTAGAAGCATACATAAAGCTAAGAATAATCAGAGCATGTGTGCTGCCATCGCTGGACTATGGCACAGGGTGTTTACTACCGCTGTACACCAAGACATCCCTACGCAAAATGGAAATATACTATAGAAAAGCACTAAAGTATGCTGCCGGCCTACCGATGTCTTTTCCAACCGCTGACCTGTGGCTGATGACGAACGAGAAACCTTTCCTTGAAAGACTTTGCCAAATACACCAAGACAGGCTAGATGAGCATCGACATCACGCCTGTCCCTACTTACGAGGACTTACGGAAGAAGATCGAAGACCGTACAATAGTGCAGCTGCAAAAGCTAATATCCTTTGTCCAGTTCATCTACCCCTTCTATAAATCATCTTCCACTTTTCACTCTTCACCTTTCACTCATCCTATCAGTAGAATTTAGTTCCATAAAGATGTTAAAAACAAAACAAAACTAAGTTGCTGAAAAGCAAAAGTTATAATAAACATCGAGTTAGGAAAAGACAAAATTAAATAAAACAATTCTATCCCATAAGTGTATAGAGACCCTAGGGGCAATGATCTTAAATCATGTAAATACGACCGAATTTGAACAATAAATACGTTATATCAATCACGACCTACTTATACCAATCCCAACGAATTTACATTGCAATTTGCCGTAAATTACGGGTGTTAATATCCCCCGCAAAAAAATGTCCCGGAACATGCCTCTACACACATATACATGTGTGTAGATGATTCACCTGGTATATATATATATATACATATATATATATATGTAAAGAGAGTATACGCTCTTCAAATTTGGCGCGCTTAGGAGGCTCCACGCGCGCTTTTACGACATCCGAGAGATGTCCCGTGGAGTATCAAACGAGTCAACAGCTAAGGAGCGTGGGGATAGAGAGAGATAGATATAGAGGAGAATTATAAGAGCGAGCACGTGCTACGAAAACAGATATAATTAATGAGATAATTAATTGTTAAGAGAGACAAAGTGTTAAGAGAGACGAATGATTGACTTTAATTGTCGTTTCTCTTATTTACAGGTAACTTGTAAGGTGTATATACAGTGTAAATAGTAATATCGGTTATAACATAAAAACCTCTTATTTACAGAGAAACAAATTTAGCTCATTTATTCGGACCGCCCCAACCTGGGGATTTAAAAGATATTATATATATACCAGGTGAATCATTTAACCTCGAATTTTGTAATATCTCGAAAAATACGCATCGTACAGAAAAATTTGCCGAATCGAATCTTTAATATCTCCGAGGGGGGCATCTGTTAGTACTAAACTACGCCCACCCCGACACCCCCTGTGAGCGGGGCCAGCGGCAAATTTGAAACCTTAAATAGGAACCCCTATTTTTTATCGCAGATTCGGATTCTACGTCGAAAGCTACGTACGATTTGTCCGAAAAAATGTTTTCGATTCGCGACAGATGGCGCTGTAATCGCAAGAAATGGAACAGAAATCAAAAGAATCTGAAAACAGAGAAACACGTATTTAGTATTTTTCAACGGGCTATTCAATGATGTTACGGTTGGGTGATCGCCGGGGTGCTCACCGGGGTGTCCGCCGGGGTGCTCGCTGAGGTGTTCGTCGAAGTGTTCGCCGGGTTGTTCGCCGGGGAGTCCGCCGGGGTGCATGTTTACGACTTCTTTAATTGGAAGCATAACATCATTGAATAGCCTGTCGAAAAATACTAAACACGTGTTTCTCTGTTTTTAGATTCTTTTTATTTCTGTTCCATTTCTTGCGATTACAGCGCCATCTGTCGCGAATCGAAAAC
Source organism: Oxytorus armatus (assembly GCA_958009045.1). NCBI lineage: Eukaryota > Metazoa > Arthropoda > Insecta > Hymenoptera > Ichneumonidae > Oxytorus > Oxytorus armatus. The sequence goes on along the minus strand of OY253748.1, from coordinate 4,249,550 downwards.
ATTTTTTCGGACAAATCGTTCCTAGTTTTCGACGTAGAATCCGAATCTGCGATACAAAATAGGGGTTCCTATTTAAGATTTCAAATTTGCCGCCGGCCCCGCTCACAGGGGGTGTGGAGGTGGCCGTAATTTAGTCCTGACAGATGCCCCCTTCGGAGATATTAAGGTTTCGATTCGGCAAATTTTTCTATAAGATGCGTATTTTTCGAGATATTACAAAATTCCAGGGTAAATGATTCACCCAGTATATAATGTAATAAACATCGGGAATATTATAAGGCGTAGAAGGCTGTTCGGAGGAATAGTTCGTTCTATCTGTATTATGTGAAATATACAGCGCTGGGCATTTGAAGTGGAATGCGAATATCTTCGACGATTTGCGCCACGAATTTGACGAATTCGAAAATTGCACTTCGGCGATCCACCTCCGCACCTGTCCGGGGAACGATAACGTTATTTTCTTTTCACGAGGTCGTCGGCCCTCTTGCCTAATATATTCACGATAAAAATGAGCCCAATCGGTGCAACAGATTTCACGCTGGCCCCGACAAAAGATTTCCACTTCAACCCCCTCCCGGGCCACCGGGTCCAATTGCTCCTGGAGTAGTTTTCATGCCTGTTCGTAAGCCTTTAGCTGGATACTATATTTGCCCTTTATTGCATCGGCATTCCTTAAATCAAGAGGTCGACGGATAACCGATTTTCCACCCTCCCACATTTTTGTTGCGTACGTGCGCAATTGTTGACCAATCTCAATAAGACCGGTTTCGTTCGGAAGATTATCAAATTTCCTTGAATACACTTTTTTGAAATCTTCAAATTCATCAAACTTTCGTGAAAGCCGGCGAAGATATCCGCAATCCACTTAAATGCCCAGCACTGTAGGTATAATGAAAGGCTAAGAAAAGAACTTACCTTCCTCGTAGTGGTAAATTGATAAAACTTGCGTGATCATAATGATATTACTCGAAGTGGATAAGATCAGATGGATGATTTCCACTACTGAATATGTGTATACGGTGGTGGCCGCAATTTGCGGAACTATGCCGACAAGGAGTATGTCCAAAGCAAAAATCGGGCCCATATATCTCCTTGCATCTAGGGCCGATGTTTTTTCGGATTTCTGTTTGGGCCACAGTCCGCAGGGAGAAAGATGAAAATAAACCCAACTCATAGCATAATGAATATCGGAATTGTTCTTCGCAGGATTATTCATTGTGTCGCGGTGCTTCTTTAAACTTGTTATCGTCAACGGATCTTTCGAAAATTCGCGCGACCCTTCAGACATGATGGTAGCTTCTGGCGACGTATTTCGACTCCATCGGTGGCGGATGCTCCCCGGTGTGTCGTAAAAAATTCATACGGCGTACGTGTTCAACCCCAAGGGTGAAATTGTTCCCACGCGAAGTAATTTTAGAGGGATGAAAAAACTTTTCATCGCTATATGGTAATTCGAAGCATTGTTTGCACGGTACCGACCGGGTTCCGTTGAATATTAAAAGTTATTGTATAAAACGATCAAAAGTTATACCGGTCATCGTTGCAATAGGTCTCTGAATAATGGATATATCTATGCGTAAATTGCAGCCTGCGATATTCTGGATGATGTTATGATATCACGGAAGATATTATGTGCAGTTATAGTCTTTTCAATTCCGATATAAAACGTTGGTGCCGATAATATATCCGTATAAGCAACCCAAAGAAACCCAAAGATGGAGAAGTGCCTTTGCGGTCTTCTTCGGTAATTTTCGGGGGGGGGGGGGGGGGTTAGTTTGTTTGTGTTTGCTTGCGTTTGCTCCGGATTTTGTTGGGTTCGTTTAGGTTTTGTTGATGCTAGGGCGTGTAGGGTCCGAGCCGGGGGGTTGGCACTTGAAGCGCGCAGGTCGAGGGGGGGGGGGCGGAACCCCCTAATACTAATACACATATATTGACTAATAATAAAATAATTCAATAAATTGTAACAAATAACGGAGCACCAATAGTTAACGTGACCGAAGCAGAGTATACATTGGCAGAGTGTACATAGAACATGAACTAAACAAAGATCGACGAGATATCAAATTTCTGTACCCATAATATTGACGACGTTATCGAATGTCTTAAAACAACATATCACAAATGATCGAGAATATACTGGCTCAGGTGAGGTGTGTGCTTTTTTCTTTTCTTAGTATTTATTCTCGGCCATCTCCAATTTAACAGCATCGATATACAGACCAAGAACAGAGTAAATTATAAACAAAAATATAACAAAATGATCCTCGATAATGAGGCGTCATATGAACAGAATAAAATGATATATAAAATAAAGCTCTCCATAAGTCTGTTAGAATAAAATACACTAAAAACAAAATTATACCACAAAAGAATTCTAAAAAACGCGGAAGGTGGCAGCACTCTTCCGCCTAAAAAGATTGGCCGACAAGCCACACACATCGCACCAAAAAAAAGGTAATAACCTCCACTTGACCGCGAAGAGAGCTGGAAACGCGAAGCGTGACCTAGGCATGATGAGAGAAGGTTTACAATCTTCTCGCTTGAATTAAAGTCCCATGTGTCTCAAGTCCCGTGTACAACTCTCATGACGTTCAACTGTTGTGGCGCTACTTCAGTTTTGGAAATAAGGCAGTCAAGCATGATAAGAGTTAAGCGTCTGACAGTTAAGCGGGCCTCGGGTTCGATCGAACGAATTTCCAAAACTGAAGTAACGCAACGAGAGGTGAACGTCATGGGAGTTTTACTCGAAGGCAGTTAAGCAGCATGGGCGTTAAGCACGATGGGAGTTATACATGGGACTTTAATTTCATACGGTTAAAACCATCCCGCATGAAGCCAGTTGCACACTTCGTATAAACAGCGCGAGTCTAATGTACACACACCCTTCACTTGACCGCGAAGGCAGTTGCACACTTGGGACTTGCACGCCCGACAGTTCAACCGGGTTAGAGTTGCACACAACGGGAGTTGGACACGGGAGTTGGAACACGTGGAACTTGCACGTCATGCGGTTGCAACCATGCCATTCAGCGTTTTGCTGACAGAGTGGATCTCACGGTAGCCGGTGGACGTCCCATACCTCTGGAATGCACGATAACCGAATCCATCGTGTGATTTTTGCTCGTACTTGTCTCAGAAAAGGAGAACTATTACGTGTACAACTTTGCTTCCGCCGTTTTCCTATAGAAGGCTTTGGCGGTAAGTAGTGGTAGAAATAAATAGATCATGGACGTTATGCAATGAAGTTGGACATCTGTTAACATAACCCCATGAAAACATTAGTCAAGTTATTCTCGATTGAAAATGTCAGTCTATGAGCCAAATTCTCGTCATTTGCGGGGGGTATTAATTTTCTGCTTCAAAATGAAGAAATCTGTGGCCGATGCTCATCGAATGCTTTCAAATGGTGAGGCCGCTATTAGCGATTTTCACGTCGAAGACCGCCATAGCGGTGAAAGAGATAAGGTTTTCGATGATGCAGAATTGGAGGCATTACTTAATGAAGACTCGTGTCGAAGTCTTTAAGTATTAGCACGATTATTTGGAGTGACTCAACAACCAATTTCAAAACCCTTTAAAGACATGGGAATGATTCGGAAGAAAGGAAATTGGGTGCCGTATGAGTCAATACCAAGAGATGTTGAACGGCGTTTGTTTGCTTGTGAACAGTTGCTTGACTGGCAGAAACGGAAGGGATTTCAGCATCGCATTGTGACTGGGGACGAATAATGGGTTCATTACGATAACCCCGAGCGCAAGAAATACAATAGAACGAAACGAAAATGATAAAATTGTTTTCCTTTATTTTATACAGGGAAAACAAATTTGTTCGCATTGGATAAAGACATTTAATGGTTTTAACGGTTATTGAAACTCGTCATCTGCATAAAATATATCGTCCCATCGTCGTGACGATCAATATAATATAACATATAATGTAATACAACAGAAATCGACAAAAATGTTTTCGTTTACTTTATACGGGGAAAAATCTTTGGATCGCATTGGGTACAGACATTTGATGTTTTAAACGGTTATTCAAACTCACCAAACTATGGCTGCATAAAATAGATCATCCGATCGCCGTGACGATCATTCCAAAACAACAGAAAGAAATAAAAACGGCAAAATTGTTTTAATTATTTTATACAGGGAAACAAAAACTTTTGATCATTTTAAATAACGATCTGTAAATATTTACTTTATAAAAATTGCTGCACCTCATTTTTTATCATAAGTTTCTCTATCGTAATAACAAATGTAGATGTTTTCTGCACAGCCCTAATATATACACTTATGTGTGTGTGTGTGTGTTGTGTGAGGCTTAAAAAATCATACATTTCAAACTTTGGAATGCATTAAGTTCTCCAGCTATAGAGCTCTACTTACGAGTCTCTACACGCGGATATCGCAGCTCTACTTACGAGCAAAGCACGGTAATAGTACCGTGCTTTTCTCGTAAGTTGAGCTGCGACATTCTCGTGTATAGACGCGTAAGTAGAGCTACTACTTCCTATGGCGTTTTAAGTGCGTTTTTGTGGCTTCTGCTCGTGCGCATTGTTTCCTTACAATTTTGGTATTATCTATACTCCTTAGCCCGATAGGAGTGATAATAAGGTATCGTTTTATCCCATAATACAAAAGTAACTCGACTAATTGATTGATTTTCAATTATAATGCATAAGTATCATTATATATACGCATAAAATTATGCTCTCCTCTGAAATTAGCGAGCTCTGAAACCCCAGCTGTTCCATTTTAGCTCATCCTGACGACATTGGCCAGCCCTGGTAGCCCAGGTGTTCCATTTTAGTTAATCTCGCCGATGGGCCAGCCTTGGTAGCTCAAATTCTGTATTGCAGCCCACCTTCCCAATTGTTGTTGGGCCGGGGGAGGGGGGGGGGGGCGGCATGTGCGGCCCCCTGCACAAATTTCGAAGAATTAAAAAACTTTTCATGGCTATAACTTTTTTTTCCTGCATAAAATATAAGATAACAATTTTTCCATTTCGGTTTCGTTCTGTTATATTCGTTCTGTGTATACTAGTCGTCATGGCGGTCGGACGACATATTTTATGCAGCCAAATTTGGACGAGTTTGCATATAATATATTGGTACGTATATCGTATTGACGATGCACCGTCATGTGCATTTTAACAGGTCACCACTTCCGATGGCAAGGTAAATTCAGAGGAATAAAAAACTTTTCATGACTATCAGATAAGTTGAAGTCTTCCCGTACTATCAAGCACATTCTGTTGAATCCATGAAATGTGTTTACATAAAATGATTAAAAGTTTTTTTCCCCGTATAGAATAAAGGAAAACAATTTTGCCATTTTCGTTCGGTTCTGTTGTATTATATTGATCGTCACGGTGCAGCGATCGGACTATATATTTTCTGCAGCCTGTGTGCGTCCACTTTCTTCCATTGTCTTGACGACGAGTATTGGAAAACAAATCCTATCGAATAGTAGCGGATGCCTGGCGGAACCTTTCGCATGATCGCCTTGTGTGAGCTGCTAAAACGCAGATCAACTGTAAGATTTCCACCAAATTGATAAAATCGGTCAGCATGGATCAAGTGGGTCAGTGTTTAATCACTATTCGATCTTCGGACGGCTAACGGCGTTCTCCAGGGATAGTCCTAACGCGAGTATGAAAATGTAAGTAATCAGATTTTGAGCCCTTAAACTAAAGTGATTTTCGTTTTATTGTTTTACTGTCGCATCAAGTAGCCGTCCCAATTTAGTGCGGTACACGAAAAACGCATTTTGATCGCTTGAATCCAGATAACGACCATCCTCATCGTTATCTGGAGAGGAGAAACGACACTAGCAACACAGAGCACCTATCGAGTGTTTTATTCGGGGAATTTGCCGGGAATAGAACCTATAGGGTATAATTATTTCGGCAAATTCCCGTCTATGTCCATTACCAACGTAGTCGCCACCTACGGTCTTGTAATACAGGTCTGGATAATCCTCCGTTGAAAGTAACCCTCATAACGAAATCGTTTTTAATTTCTGTAGTAACCACTAGAGCCGTTGCGATCGGATAATGCCGAGAGACACAACCTGAAAACTCCTTTAACTAATGAATAAAGTTTACGTAAATGGAATGTAACTCAATAATATCGTTTCTCACTTTGTACTATATTTTGGCACGCTACTGAATACTGTCCATTTCGGAATATCGAAAAAACTCAAATAAACAGAAAAATTAAAGCATTTATTTTTATTCATACTTACTTGATTTTGATAACTGGAACACTTGCAAAAACTAAAAAAATAAAGTCTAAGAAAATTGAAAGAGCGGATTTTTACTTAACTTAATTTGACTATCTGCAATGTTCACGAAAATATAATGAAAAAGAATTAAATTGAATATATGAAACGGTTCGACTTATGTCTATTTTTGAAAATTAATACTTTTGTTTATTTTATAAATATTTCACCAATTTATAGTCTTTAAATATTTTAAAAGTGTTAATATTTATCACTGCTTCGTGAAAGGATTTTAAAAAAATCTAATATTATCACAGATCCAATTTAAAACTTTAATTCGCTCATTTTTGTTTTCGTGAAAATTGAGCATAACAAAATATATTTCATCATAAATTAATTATAAACAGTTATTGTAAAACTATGAATGATAAGGGGTAACACCACTGTAGCGGCAGATAAAAAGACCTAACTTTGACGATTTATATTGGAAGTATGAAAAAGGGGAAGGATTTCTTTTCACAGGGTTTATTTAACACATATTGAAGGATGAAAAAAAAATTTTATTATCATTTCATACAAAATAGCGGCGACAGAGCCCATCGTGAAAATCGTCTTTTTTTAAAAAACCTTCACGGGAGGACGGTTTTCTTATAAAATATAAGACCTGGAACAAAAAACGAAATTTTTTTATAATCTATATAGTGTTGGCTATCGGACTACGTAAGGGTTTTTTTTTTTAATCAAAACTCATAGAAATGGTGCATTTAAAAAAAAAATCAATAGTAGAGTGTTTATAAAAAAGGTGTTTATATTAAATCAAAAACCGACTACGTACTCCGATAGAGTATTTAATTGTGAAGCTACAAAATTTCAAATCGATCCACGCAACGGTGTTCAAGTAATACGTCCCAACAGTTTGAAAAAGATGATTTTCAAGATGGGCACTGTCGCCATCATTTTGTATCAAGATGATAATAAAATTTTTCTTTCCATACTTCAATATGTGTTAAATAAACCCTCTGAAAAGAAATCCTATTTCTTTTTTCATACTCCCAAAATAAATCGCCAAAGTTAGGCTTTTTTTTCTGCCGCTAGAGTGGTGTGACCCCTTAACTGGTAATGGAATTTTTACGAATTATTTCTAATAATTTTTCTTTTACAGTAATATGTTTTTCGATCAATTAGTCACGGTATTTTTTTGGTTTTGGTATTTCTTGGTTGCAATTATACATAAAATTATTTTTGTTTACTGAATCTACCGTGGGTACTTAATCACTATTATATTATTCCGAATACTTAAAACCTCAACGGGTTATATAGATCGAACGTTACGTACCGTTGAATAACAGTCGAATCATAAACGTATTTTTATTCACCGTATCAGAATTGACGGGATGGAATCGAATTCAATAAAATATGCTCTAAAGTAGTTACACAATTCCGTGCACAAAATGTTGCAATGCACTTTGAAAGTTCGAATTAGATAAAGTTTTTTTTTTTTTTTTTAATATTTTTATTCAATGTTTCGGTTACATTTACAGTATGCCAGTTAGGCTTATATTGATCAAACAAGTGTGATGAGATCCTTATAATTCTCGCAGATTTGTCTTGCGACAGTGCTGTGTTGTTTATTGTTTTTTAATAACTTGTTTTGTTGGTGCGTTTTATAACTTAGAGTAGTGGTGGTGATGGTGTGGGGTGAGATTTTATTTACAAATGGTGTGATGGATGATGCTAATGTGGTAAGGTTAGTACAGAGTTTTGCGGTCGTGGGACCTCGTTGTCAATTCCAGTAAGATTTTGGTCTAATGCTGCTACCCTTCCTAAGTGACATTTGAAGTTAGTCTTCGCCCTTTCTCTGAAGCTTACTTCATCGAGCATTTCGTACAGGTCTATTGTTGGGAAGCTCCTAGGTAGGTTTCCTGCTATTTTAATGACTTTTTTGTAGGCTATTTCTAACTTATTAAGATTGTTTTCGCTGTACAGTGGATACATGCAGCCTAGGCCGTAATCTAGTATCGGTAATATGCAGGCTCTGATAAGCTTGTATTTTATGTGTTCGTCTATTTTGCTGTTCCAGCTTAGGATTCCGGACAGCATATATGTTGTTTTGCGTGCCTTATCTATGATTGTTTTGGTGTGGCGTGCCATGTTCAGTGTACAGCGAAGATCGATGCCTAGGTACCGGATGCTATCACGTAGCGGAATGTGTTCGTCGCCAATTTTTATTGTTCGTTGATTTTGTTTGCGTCCTACAATCATCGCTTGTGTTTTACTGGCGTTACACTGGAGTCCCCAGGACTCGTAGTAAAATTGGAAGCCGAAAAAGCAACACGAACTCTCATAAAGATGAGAGTTCGTGTTGCTTTTTCGGCTTCCAATTTTGCCAGTCTCGCGTTCGCTGATTCTGATATTATGCACGCGTCGTCGGCATACTGCGAGAGCATACTACATTCTTCGGGAATATCTGAGATATACGCGTTAAAAATTACAGGACCTAGTATCGAGCCTTGGGGCACACCGCATCTTTGTGTCTTTGGATCGCTGAGCTCGTTTAAATATTTTCCTTGAATTTTTCTGCCTTGCAGGTAGCTTTGTAGTATTTTAATGAGTCTAGAATCTATTTCTTTCGTCATTAATTTTGTGTTCAGTGCGAGATGGTTTATGCTGTCAAATGCTTTAGATAGATCCAGCGACACGACACATGCGGTTCTGCCTCTGGACTTTACAGTTTGTATAAAGTTGATTGTTCTTGTTAGTTGGGTTGCCGTACCTAGTTTTTTACGAAAGCCGTGCTGAGAGTTTGGCGCTAGGTTTTTTATTGCATCCATTCTGTTGAGAATCATGCGCTCGAGTGTTTTGCCTAGCAGATTGATGAGTGTTATTGGCCTGTAGGATGATGGGTCTTCGGGGGGTTTCAGATGCTTATGCAACAATATGCATGTCCCTGTTTTCCATTCGTGAGGGAAGTAATTTGTTATGAGACAGAAGTTATAAATATTTCCGAGTGTGATAATAATGGTGGAGTGTACATTTTTTAGAGGTTTGGCTGTAATGCTGTCTGGACCTGGAGCTTTGCCATTTTTGAATTTGGATATTGCCTTCCTTATTTCTAGCGTGTTCGTTCGTTTCAGAGGTTTGCTAGGCCAAAATTCAGTGTCGGTTTTTAACTCATCCTTGACGCTTGTATGCGTGATCATGGAAGCGTCAAGGAGTTTTGTTGCTACGTCTTTTTGAGAGTTGCAATCCGGGAATATCAGGGCAATCGTGGGCGGTCTCTTCATGGCTCTTTGGATTCTCCACAGTTTTTTGTGGTAGTCTCCGTTTGACTCTATGATATCCGACCATTTTTTATTGTTGTGTTCCGTCAGTCTCGCCATGCATTCTATCCTGAGCTCGTGGTAGGTGTTGGGAGCTATGTGAAAGTCTTCGGGGTTTTCGTATTGAATTTTCATAGCTTGTCTGGCTCTATTTCTGGCACGGACAATATTTTTTATTTCCGGGGGCAAGGGTTTCCTCTTGCCTGCTGTTATTTTTTCGCTCAAGTCAGTGATTGTTCTTTGAATCTTTTTTGTGATTACGTCAATGGCAAAGCTCAGCTCCGTGTTATTGTTAACTTCTAAAGGAGTTATTTTAGTTTTTTCTCGAAATTCTGTCCAGTTTACATTTTTCAGTGATCGTCTCGCTGGTTGGGTTCGGCGTGTCGCAATGTTAATGGTTGAGAGTGTTGGCCGGTGATCACTGCCGACGTCTGTCAGTGTTTTAAAGTCGCCCTCGCCGTCTGTACACAAGTCTGTGAGTGTGAAGTCGAGTATTGTGTTGTGCGTCTGAATATCTGGTCTGCTACCGCCTAAGTGGCCTAGGTAATAAAATCCGCGGTTGTTGATGGCGTTTAGTGCTATTTTCCCTCTGTTTGTGTCTGTTGAGTGACCAAAATATCTATGCCTAGCGTTCCAGTCTCCACAGATGATGATGTCTGTTTTTCTTAGGAGGGTTTCTAAGTCTTTCGTTATCTTATTGTATCGCTCCGAGATAGATGGTTTGTATGGAGCTGCATACATTCCTACTACGGTTATTTTTCTATTATTTTCAAGTTCCAGTAGGATAATACATGACTCGAGATATCGCATCGACGCTGTTTGGGTCCAGTGCAGTGATTCGTGTATATACATGTTTGTGCCCCAATTTTTATCTTTTTGATCGGTGATTTTGCAGTAATTCGGAATGTGTGCTTTCATTTTGGTGGACTGTTTTACTTCGTTTATTATTATTATGTCAGGTGTATGCGTGTTAATTATTAGATAAAGTTATGCACCTTCGTTTTATCTCAATGTACGAAAAATATATCAAAATCGAAAAATGATTGAAATCAAAATTACAATTAATCGTTTTTCCATAAGAAATCGGGCTCTAACTCTTCCACTTGCCTTGACTCACCTAATATGTTTCGTACCATTAGTCGCACTAACGTTTATTTATTAATTATTGATGATTAATAATTTCCTTTTAAAGGACAGCAACTCTCTGTCTTTTTACATGCCTGTGTGTACACAATTATTGGAGCACGGTAGAGACATATTTTTTCCGACCTTATGTTTCGCTGCGATTTCAAATATTTTATGATTCCACGATACCAATCCGTATCTGAGATCCGAGGCATTCAACATGTCGCGCATGCGTTGCAAAGACGTTTCACATACGGAGTATTACTTATTCCAGGGCAATCACGAAAATGTGCCTTAATTTCGCGTAAAGACGAGAAAAAATTGCGCTCGTTGTTAGTGTATCGAGTCCATTCGTGTATGTCTACTGTTTAGGTCCGTCAATTTTCGTAACAATGTATTCTAATGGTTTGGAAAGATGAGGGATGATTGTATCCGTTATTATTCTATAAAATCGATTGGTGTATGTCTGGTAGTCGTCTCCATACATTTTTTAGTGGAAAAGCAAAGCTAGACAGTGTCACGATTATCTTAGGTAATTTTCTGTCATTTAGTCATTTTATTTGTCAGATAATCGTTTCGAGCAGAATCGTCGAAAATTAGCTATGGAAAAAAATACGAATGGACCAATAATGGACGTGAGTCAGCCTTAAATAGTTGCATGAAAGTTTTGCTTGTACCGTGGGGATCACCAAAATCTCTCTATGTTTTCTTTGGGTCCGTCGAAGCGTAATGGGAGTACATTTTCAGCCAGATTTAAAACGCGTCAGAGAGCTGTACATCTGGAACCAACGTGTTCTAGCGTTTGGCGGTATATGGCCATTGGAAAAAAGTTTTTTTCGATTTTACGTAGGCGCCCTTTATTTCGCCTCTCATATGGTGCTGGCATTCAGTGATCTTGTCATTGTTTCCGGTGACTTTACACTGATGCTCGCAAATCTTATTGAGACGTCGGGACAAATTTTGGCTGCGAGCAAGATAATGGTACTGAGACACTCTACTCTGCTCCACAGAGTTGTGACACAAGTTCAGTCGGCTATTAACGACGACAGGCACATGGACGAAGTGGAGAAAAAATTGTACTTGCCGTACAATGAGATTGGGAGATTATTTTTTCAGGCAGGCTGCTGCTTCACCTCGGGCTCCATTCTCATGTATTTCTTGAGTCCCTTGGAGAATATCGTCAGAGCTCGTAAGCAAATGTTTCGTGAAAAAAAAATCATAGGTTAAGGAAACTTCAGTGATGCGGTCTCGTTAATCGAATAACACGTCGAGGATTATCACATTTTTCTATGGAAATTGTTGCAATTAAGAGTGAGGCTGGATTAAAGAATGATTTGATTATCTCGAAAAAAAATATAACATTGCATTCCGTCGGAAATTAAGGCGTTTTTATTCCGAAAATCCACAGGACAATGCACCGCAGGTACGGTACCATTATCGCATCCTCATAGACGCAACTTTGTTTTCGTGAAAACAAAATGTTTTTAATGTCAATGTTTTTAAAATGTACCAAAACATCGGAAATTCGCATCTAGAAAAATGTCTGTGCGTGTGTGTATGCGTGTGAGGCTACGAAACTCCATTGTTTGCTGCAATTTTTCTTTGAATTACCCGAGCAGAATCGCGAAGGGAAAATGTGATTTTCCAGAGCAAAAATTTGTTCCTGCTTAAATCCGGCCCATGTTAGGCTGCCCTATCAGACTGACATGGCCCTGATCAGGATCCGTGTCCGCTCCACATCCGGCATGTAACGGACTTGCGAATTCGACCCTGGTTCGGAACCGGATCCGGCCGTGATCTGGCACCGATCAAGCTCTGATCTGGCACTGAGTTCCAGTTTTCAAATTTCAAATCAATAAAATCTATTCGTCTTCCGAGAAATGGGGCATGCCATGTTGTTAGCTGGATCTAATAATCCGTAACAAAAAACAGGCCGACACCGGCGTTCGAACCGGCAACCTCCCTCACAAACCTCCATTCTCCCATTGGACCCAAAAGTATCTAAAAAAAAAACGTTATTGTTCTAACAGCAATTTTTTAAACGTTTTTGTTGTTGTTGATTAAACGATAATTCTGATCGTTCAAAATTAATTTTCCAACCGGGGAGTTGTGTTTTAACCTACCTGTCTGCCTACCTCATGACCTGATGAACTAACGCTCTAACCACTTCTCTATCGAGCACTTGTGAATTACTGTTACGACTATGTTATATACAGTACCACCACCAGAAATAAAGATGGTGAATTATATTAAGGGGGATCACCATTCTAGCGGCAGAAAAAAAAGACTACTTATGACGATTTATTTCGGAAGTATGAAAAAGGAATAGGATTCCTTTTTAGAGCGTTTTTTTAACACATATTGAAGTACGAGAAAAAATTTTGTTTTGTTATCATTTCGATAGAAAATGGCGGTGACAGAGCCCATCTTGAAAATCGTCTTTTTTTTCAAATTCCTTCACGGCAGGACGGTTTTCTCGTAAAGTATAAGACCTGGAACAAAAAGCCAAAAAATTGTATAACCTATATAATCTATATATTGGCTATGGGACTACATAGGGCTTTTTTTAAATGAAATTTTGTAGAAATGGTGCACTTTTGAAAAAATGAATCGATATTTTGCCAAAAAAAGCAACAAATTATTTATGAACAAAAAATGTACAATAAATCAAAAAATGACTACGTACTCCAATAGAGAATGAAATTGTGAGGCTACTATCAAAATTTCAAATCGATCCATGCAACGTTGTTCAAGTAATACGTCCTCCTAGTTTGAAAAAGATGATTTACAAGATGGCCTCTGTCGGCGCCATTTTCTATCAAAATGATAATAAAAAAGTTTTTATTCATACTCCAATATATGTTAAATAAACCCTCTAAAAAGAAATCGATATTCCTTTTTTTATACTCCCAAAATAAATCATCAAAGTTAGGCCTTTTTTTCTGCCGCTAGTGTGGTGTTAGCCGTTAATGTGCATACTTCAGATCGCACGATCGTAGACGGCGAACATAACTTGAAAAGCAGTGCGCACAAACGCGCACATCGATTGAAGTATTGATTAAAATGTAAATGCAGTGTCCGTTTCATATTGGATTTATTGAATCTTTACCAAATCGTGATAAGTGTAGTGACGCAAGAGACATGTATCGGCAACGGAAATTTTCATTCATCGACACCCTTATCCTATTTTGGCCCCCTTATCCTATTCAATTGACCCGACTGTATCACTGAACACCGCTTAATGCTGACAAATTGACGTTGAAATATAATTTTAGTTTTTTTGATGTGTAATATCTTTCCGCTTGGTTTCTGTGGCAGTGAATTCGTGAAAAGGGACGGAAGTGTGTAACAGGAAGCCGAAGAAGCGCGCGCTATTTGATTTGACCAATGAGCGCGCGCGGTGGTACCGTTGGCCGTCAGATGGTACCAACCCATTTTCTGAGAGGTTGGTACTGTCAGCCAACAGCGTGTGCATGTGTGGCGCGAATGAGAAAGGGAAATAGAGAAGAACGCATCTTTGGGAAAGAGTCCGGCGACGCTCGAGGGCAGCACCTCCCGGGCACCGGGCTCTCTCTCATTCTCTCGTGCCCGATTCTTCCCGCGCGCTTACCCAGCAACACGCGTCTCATTATTAGTTTTCAACGAACAGCGTCTCAGTTCACACATACTTTCGTAAACTGTGTATTTGAACTCACCAGGGAAAAGGCCACGGAGCTTTGCTCGATAATCCCTTGTGGTGCAGCGCGATCATCGCGTTGTTAATTTAATAAATTAAAGAAAAGTGAGCCGTCATGGGACGCCTGGTAGATGTGAAACACCCAACATCTTGAGAATACCGTGTGGGATATATGGCGTGGAGAATTAAAAAAAAACAACAAGAAAAGTAGCTTTTAATTTTCTTCTATAACTTTTATTTGCTTGCTTCATCTGATACTTCGGTTATAGTAGCAGTCGTTGCTGCGTTTGATTCGATGAAATTAACAATCGGACGATGATAGCTGAAGTATGAAACGAATGTTTTAGATGCCATAATCGGGCCATACCTTGTAGTAGGCTCATTTTCTTGGTTGTTCATGGTCAATTGAAATTCATTTTGGAGAAAATTTATGAGTGGCAATGTTTCAGCTTTGGCAAAATTAACATTGAAATCCCCTACTAAAATTAATGGAAGTTGATGTAAATTTGCTCCTAATAGCATTGAACCAGCTGGACTATATTTGAGTAGTTCTTCGTGTAAAAATCGTATGATATTGTGAATTTTTTGGTATGGGGAAATACATACAACGACCATGACCAATTCCCTTGCATCCTCCGTAACAATTTGTGCCGCACATAAATCGCCAATATCGTCTTGACCAAAACCAAGTCCCCTTACATTTATCAACCTAACGATTATGCGAGATGTAATAACATCCAATGAATCTCTATTCTGATAAATAGCTGCACCACCAGCTCTAACATTATTGCGTTTGAAGTGAGCAATACAATGAACGTTGGGGATATCGACATTTTCTTCATTACCAAGCCATGTTTCACTCAATAATAAGAAATTACTATTGTCAACGATCGAATCTTGTAGATCCGGGACATGCTTTCTGAGACTTTGACAACTGAACGTGAATAACGACAATCCCTTTCTTGCTGTTATGAAATTTGATACTAATCCTTGGAGTGTCTCGAATTTATTAAGCGATAATCTTTTAAATTCTTCTTGCAACGCTACAACTGTTGGATCAATTCGTCTACCTGGTAGAATTTTAGATCAATATTGCGTGTATGTATAAGCCTTCAATACTTGTTACTCGCGATAGAGCTACATATAATAATTGTATAGAATGAGTTTTTTTATATTCATGAACAACTTCGCTGTAAGTCCCCCCTTGAGACTTATGGCTAGCACATCCAGGGCTGGGATTCTGTACTTGTCTACCGACAACTATCGGTGTCGTTAGCGAGCTACAGCCAATTGCAAGGAAGATTCCAGCGGAAAGCCGCGACTCTCATAGGCTATTTCGGTTTTGCATCAGACGCTATGATACCGTCTGGTACAGAATCGCCCCACAGGTATCAATGGGAAATAAACTTCTCTACCGCACAGATGTCTATTCTATACTATGTATAGTATACACATCTGTGATCTACGTACAACCATCGGTCTCGTTAGCGGGCCATAGCCTATGAGAGTCGCGTCTTTCCGCTGGAATCTTCCTTGCAATTGGCTGTTGCTCGCTAGCGCCAGACGGTATGATATTGCACCTGGTTCAGAATCGCCCCTCTGCATGCACAATCAACTCGTGCGCAAAGTTGAGTGGAGGGGAGCGTCACCACGCCGTGCCATCGACGTTCCCTATCTAGGCCAGTAAAAAAGCAAGAAGGTAGCACTTTTTAGCCCCGAATCCGCAAACTTGATATAAGGGTAATTCAATGACGCTGAATCGAATGGCGGTAATTTTTTTGCAATCAACCCCCGAGAACATTACGAAAAAGGCGATTAAAGGGTAAAAAATCGTTTAATTCAGAATCTAATAACTTTAGCGAAAAAAGTTTCAAACAAAAGTTGTTGGGGACAAAAAAATATATAAAAAAGGATTCCATGTAATTTTTTGTATCTTCGCAAATAAGAGAGAAAAAGACATATTTTTTAAGGAAAAATTGAAGAACCACTGACATAGTAAAGGAGGGAAGGTATATCTGTCTCTCTCGCACTCGTTGCAATGCTTTTTGCGCATGCGTGTCAATAAGTGTGACAGAGACAGAGAGAAAATAAGGGAGACAGAGATAGCGGCAGCACGAGAACCGTCTCTACATAGCCCTGAGGGGCGATTCTGAACCAGACGCAATATCATAGCGTCTGACGCCGAAATAGTCTATGAGAGTCGCGCCTTTCCGCTGGAATCTTTCTTGCAATTCGCTTTTTCGGTTTTGCATCAGACGCAAAACTGACAGCCAATTCCAAGGAAGATTCCAGCGGAAAGGCGCGACTCTCGTAGGCTATTTCGGTTTTGCGACAGACGCAAACCCGAACGGGGGTTGACGCTATGATATTGCGTCAAGTACAGAATCGTACCTCTGTAACGGTTTTCGGGTATTCATTGTATATTGAACGATTTGACGCTTGGCCTCGGATGATTCTGATAATGATGAGGAAATTCATGAAAATGAGAACGAAGATGAAGATATGGAAATCGAATACGATTTCCAGAATATCTAAACAAATAAAGAGATTTTGTATCCTATAAAATACCTCGTCTCACCTTTTTTGCCAAATTTAATCCAACCCTTCATAATTCATCATTTATAATTGTAATAATCATTATAATATTTCATCGAAAAAAAAACACCATGATAGTATCAAACTTGGAAGAAATTAAACAATTCGATTCATAACATTTTTTTTTTTAAATCTACATTCTTTAATATTTAAACTCTTTTCGTACTAACTTTACCTCTACAATTTTCTATATCAAAGAAAAATATATATATGTAAATCAATAAACAAATAACATAATAAAATACATGTGCACATTTAGAAATAATACAGCAGTTTGACGATTTTATCGCACCCATACAGCATGACTGCCTTGTATACGAGGGGGGACCCAAAAAAAACGGGAATTGCGCTGCGGCGGGGAGGGAGAGTGGGGGAACCCATTGCTCGACCAGGTGTCCGTTGGGGACACGTCTCCTGAGTTCGTGTGCGAAGTTTTGTCGCCGTGAATGCATCGGTTCGCCCGTGGGAATTTTTGTAGTGAAACAACTTTTTCCATTTCAGCGAAAACGTGATGGCCGATTGTCGAGAGCAACGCGCGGCTGTGAAATTTTGTTTCCTGTTGGGGAAATCGTCCGCGGAAACTACTGTAATGCTTAAAACTGCTTATGGAGATACTGCCCTGAGTAAAACCAGAGTATACGAGTGGTTTTCGCGTTTTTAAAATGGAGAAATGTCAATTGAAGACCAACCCCGTTCAAGACGCCCCTCAACATCAAGAAGTGACGAAAATGTCGACAAAATCAATGATCTTGTTCATGAAGACCGTCGCCGAACCATTGATCAACTCTGTGAGATGTCTGGGATATCATGGAGTTCAATTCAGAGGATTTTATCCAAAGATTTGCACATGAGCAGAGTTGCAGCCAAATTTGTCCCTCGCCTTCTCACAGACGAGCAAAGGGAGCGTCGACTTCAGGCATGATTTGAACTTCAAAATCAGCTCAAAGAAGGCCCTGAACTTTTTTTCAAGGTGATTACAGGTGATGAATCGTGGTGCTATGGATACGACCCCGGAACAAAGCAGCAATCACGGCAGTGGAAGACACCTCGCTCTCCTCGTCCGAAAAAAGCTCGCCAAGTGAAGTCAAACATCAAGACAATGCTCATTTGTTTCTTCGATTGCAGAGGTGTTGTGCACGCGTAGTTCGTTCCCCCGGGTCAAACTGTCAACCAGAAGTTCTACTTGGAGGTTTTAAAAAGATTGAGGGAGAGTATCCGGAAGAAAAGGGCAGATCTTTGGCGCACAAGTGACTGGTTCCTCCATCATGACAACGCGCCGGCCCACGCCGCTCTCTCCGTAAAGCAGTTTTTGACCAAAAACTGCATGATACCAATTGTCCACCCCCCTACTCACCGGATCTAGCCCCCTGTATTTTTTTTTGTTCCCCAGACTCAAAAGGGACATGACAGGAAAGCGTTTTGCCACTATGGAGGAGATAAAACAAAAATCGCTGGAAGGCCTAAAGAACATTCCGATAAGTGAATTTAAAAAATGTTTTGAACATTGGAAGGATCGTTTGCAGAGGTGCGCTATGGTCAAAGGCGATAACCTTGAAGGTGATCAAAATTTTGTGTAAAAATATTAAAAAATAAAGAAATTATGACGAAATTCCCGTTTTTTTGGGACCCCCCTCGTATGTCAAAAATACTTCATATAGATAAAGACATTTATGGGACGTATTTGTGATGTCGATAAGATAATCATGCTGTATGGTCATCTATGCGAACGGAAACCTTGTAGTGCAGTCATTGTATACGAAAAAACGGCCGAGAAATGCAAATGAACCGAGAAAGATGGTTTTTGGAAATGAAAACGGACCGCCATTTTACGATCCAAAAAAAATTATTTGCAAAATAAATTTCATGCGTATTATTCATACATATCTGCTGCTCTATTTATTTATATTGTACTTGAATAATTTCCTATACAACCCTACATTCGTAACAATATTATATCTATACAACCTCGCCAGCTATGAAATCGAACCTTCACGTGATTTTCCAACTTTACGGGGCGCTACAAGTCGTGATGTTTGTCCTAGGAAGAAAATTAAAATACTAAATTGTAGGTTTCAACATGATGTACAAGTTTCATAGTGGACATTTTTTCGATATGTGTAACGAGAAAGGAGGAAACAGCGAAAAACCAAATTTCAACTTCTTAATTTTTTGCTCCCTAATTCGGTATATCAAAAACGATCGACGGTAGGTGAAAAGTTTATAGGACCTTAATTGTGGAGATGGAAATAAGTAACGAAAAAGTATATAAGCACAATTTCCGTATCATGACGGAGAACCGCGTTATCGCGAAGAAACTGAAGATCGCTAAAAAACCGAAATCGATGGTACGCGAGGATGCGTTAACTTTACGGGGCGCTACAAGTCATAATTTTTGTCCTAAAAAAAAATGAAATTGTAGGTTTTAATATGCTCTACAAGTTTTATATGACTATTTTTTTAATATCTGTAACGAGAAAGGAGGAAATGGCAAAAAATAAGTTTCGATCTCTCAATTTTTTACTTTCCAGTTCAATATCTCAAAAACGATCAACGATAGAGGAAAAGTTTAAAAAGTCTTATTGTAGAGCGGTAAAAGAGAAACAAAAAAGTATGTATGTAAAATTTGCGTATCATGGCGTATAACCGAGCTATGGCAGAAAAACTAAATTAACCCGTCTTTTCAAGATGGCGGCGAAAGCTCATAAGAAATCTTGGTCGAAAATTTGAACGTAAGCTTTTCTAAGTCTCCCCAACAACATATCAAAAAATCAACTTTTTCGGTTCATTTGCATTTCCAAATGTATATGACGACTGGGCTAATGTGGCTCAAATAGTTCTCAAGTAGCCGTTTCAATTTTTCAGTGCCAGAATGATCCACACACACACACTACGCGCGCGCGCGCGCGTGCGCGCATGGACGCTACACACTTGTGCTTTCACGCTGACAGAATATCGACGCATGCGTGGAACGATAGAGAGAATCTCCTATACCTCCTATGAGTGCGTACGGCATAGCCATATGTACGTCTCTTTCTAACAGAGTTTCTCAACTCGTTTTTTGTTAATATTCAATCGTAATTTTCTGATAGTTATCTAGATAGTTATCTAGAGAGAATCTCCTATACCTCCTATGAGTGCGTACGGCATAGCCATATGAACGTCTCATTTTAACAGAGTTTCTCAACTCGTTTTTTGTTAATATTCAATCGTAATTTTCTGATAGTTATACAACAAATAAAAAAAAAATTTCTCTGGAAAGTTAGATTAACTCTTACTCAAAAAATATGTAGCAAAAAAATTCAAGATATATACCAGTTTAATATATTTTTTTAAATTTGAAACTTGGGGGTTTTCGCCCTTTAATGCAAGGTTTCTTCGCATTATTCTCTCTTATTTTCGAAAATACGAAAACTAACATTGAATTCTTTTTTATGTATTTTTTTGTCTCCAACAACTTTAGTTTGAAACTTTTTTCGCTAAAGTTATTAGATTCTGAATTAAACGGTTTTTTGACCCATTAATCGCCTTTTTCGCAATGTTCTCGGGGGTTGATTGCAAAAAAAATACCACCATTCGATTCAGCGTCATCGAATTACCCTTACATCAAGTTTGCAGATTCGGGGCTAAAAAGTGCTACCTTTCTTGCTTTTTTACTGGGCTAATCGACCGATTTATTCCCAACGCGCGTAAAGATGTTTCACATCAAAAACTTAAAAAGTTAATAAAGCTATTAATAAAAGTGAGCGCAAATTAAGGTTTTAGTGTGAAACGGTGTAAACGAGAATCTCACGGACAAGGGTCTCGGAGCCGAGCGCGTGCGCGGGTTTCAGCTCCGAGCAAGTTTTCGTGTTTGAGTGCACGTGTCGTGCCGGTAGCATCGCTGTCTCTCTCTGTCAAGGCCTTCGCGGTTGGCATACGCGAGAAGTAAACAAACTATGAGCCGGCTACGTCGCGGTTTTTTCTCAACAGTGCTCGGAAGTATCTCGTTTAAGTCTCGCATAGGAAATAATATTTCCGAAATAATATTTCCGAAATTATATTTATTCCAGTGATCGACAGTAGCGCTCATCTCAACGTAGCGAGCTCACGCATCAGTAGAACTAAACGACTTCGAATCAGTGCCGTCTCGCGTTTGAATTTTCACGCGAGTTCTGTGACGTCACGAGCCGTCGAGTTTCGTACTCAGTGACCCTCATCTCAACATTTTTCGGACTTTTCAAGTGCAATTCTTTTTTGCATTTTCTCTCGATTTTCGACTTTGCGAGTGCTCGAGTCGTGACTTTTCGAACGGTGTGTTCGCATTTTTGTGTTTATTCCCGATCTTCGTAATTTCGACTTTTTCATTTTTCCGCGGTTTTGATTGCGCGAGTGCTCGAATCGTGACTTTTCCGAACGGTGCGTTCGCATTTTTGTGTTTATTCTCAAGCTTCGCAATTGCGACTTTTTCATTTTTTCTCGGTTTTCGATTTCGCGAGTGCTCGAGTCGTGTCTTTTCGAACGGTGTGTTCGCATTTTTCTGTCTTTTCTCGGACCTTGCAATTGCAATTTTTTTATTTTTTCGGGTTTCGATTTCGCGAGTGCTCGAACGGGGTGTTTGCAAGTTTTGCGTTTTCTGGAACTTTGCGTTTGCTGTGTTACTCTTCATAATAAGTGTCCGAAAAAAGTGCAGATCATTGATCAAAAATACAATACATCTCCTCTCTCCCTGAAATTGAATAAAAATAACTGTCATCAATAAAAAATTGCTTTACTCCTAGTGTTCATTAAATAAAATACAGTTTTCATTAAAAAGAATTATTCTTCGTTACGGAAAATCATTTCCAATAATACCTGAGCCATTTTTTTCAGGATATAATGTTAGTGTTGCTTATTACCAAGGTGAGATGTCAGATATTACACATCATATGCGACTACTGTAAGGGTCGCTAATTTTTTTTTTATTCTTCATGTTTTGATAGTATTGCTCAACGAGACAATTGCCTTCGTCTTACCATGTCGAGTTCATGTGTACTACGAAGTTAAGGACCTGCGTCGCTACATTCTCACATATCTCTGGCAGTGTCCCGCCGGCTATTATTACTTAGCCGGTCCAATTGCATCTTGTTTCCTCTGCAATTTAATAGTACACGTTGCCGGTGATTTGGCAATTCTGGCACACAGAATACGTAACATCAATTACTCAGACGCGTTGGGAGATTATTGTGATCCAGAAATTGCTTTCCGCAATATAGTCATCCAGCACGGCAAAATCATTTCGTGAGTAATGAAATCTGAGCATGTCAGTGGTTGTATATTTAGGAAGGAGCGGGATTGACCAATTTGAAACTGGACATTAAATTAAAACTAAAATATAAAACTAAATTTATAAATTTGATTGTTTTACTTTTGCTTCCCTGAAAAATAATCACTATAAAAAGCGAAAAATATGTTTATCTTACATATAATTTAAAAATAGTCGAATAATTAAATGGTAAACAGGACTGTCGCGGATATCAACCATATTTTCTATGTTACTCTACTGGTGGAACTCCTGATTATGACAGTGCTCATGGGACTCATATCATACAACATACTCGTGGTACGATATTATCTCTGACGGCACGAAAAAAAAAAAAAAAAATATATATATATATAGTCAGAACGTGGTCAGAAATTCACGTACCTAATCGGGATCCTACCCGGACTCGAATTGGAATCCTAGAAGGAAATTCTTTGTTGAAATCCCGGAAAATTGTCGATGGGTATTTTACGGGAAAATGATATTAAGTCCGATTACTAAAACCGGAAACTTCAATGTGTACATTTCAAGTTTTGCTGATCAGCGATCCCGCTAATCCGGATACAACCCGGGATCCACTTGAAATCCAGAGATGAATCCCTTGATAGAGAGTACCTAATAAATCCCGATCGGGTTTTGACTGGAAGCGGGGACGCCTTAGTAAATTTCTGCATCATTGTTTTACTAGCGTAACAAAACTCTGTGTAAACGCCATCTGTTCATTCTTTATGTAATTATACGCACGCGTTTGACAGTTTACGTGATCTGAATATCTTAAGGGATACACCACTCTGGCGGCAGAAAAAAAGGCCTAACTTTGACGATTTATTTTGGGAGTATGAAAAAATAAATAGAATTTCTTTTCCCAGCGTTTATTTAACACATATGGAAGTATGGAAAAAAAATTTCATTATCATTTTGATACTAAGTGGAAGCGGCAGAGCCCATCTTGAAAATCGTATTTTTTTAAAACACCTTCACGGGAGGACGGTTTCCTTGTAAAGTATAAAACCTGGAACGAAAAAACCAAGAAATTTATAATCTACATATATAATCTATATATTGGCTATGGAACTACTTAAGGGGTTATTGAAATCGAATTTTGTAGAAATTGTGCCCTTTTAAAAAAATGAATCGATTTTTTGCACAAAAAAGCAGTAAATTGCTTATAAAAAAAAAAGTTTTCAATAAATCAAAAAACGGCTACGTCCTCCGATAAAGAATGTAATTGTGAAGCTACTATCAGTATCTCAAATCGATCTATACAACGGTGTTCAAGTAATACGTCCTCCCAGTTTGAAAAAAGACGATTTTCAAGATGGGATTTTTCACCGCCATTTTGTATCAAAATGATAATAAAAAAGCTTTTCTCATACTTCAATATGTGTTAAATAAGCCCTCTAAAAAGAAATCCTATTCCTTTTTTCACACTCCCAAAATAAATCGTCAAACTTAGACCTTTGTTTCTGCCGCTAGAGTGGTGTTACCCGTTACGGGGTGAGGCCACGGTAGCGGGTATAAAATGATGTGCACATTTAACAATTTGTTTTGTATGAAAAAGTGATCTATTTATAAAACTAATTAAATATCTATTTAGTAAAAATATCAAGCTAATAATAAAAATGTTTTTTTGTTTTTTTCTTATACAAAATGGCCGACTACTGCTATTTACTTTTGGTATCTTTTTTTTTGAGGCGCTTTGCGGCGCAACATTTGGCATCTACGATTTTTGATCTAGAACAAAAAAAAAATTCTCGTGTAATCTACATCAGAATACCTAGAGAAGCACGTCTGGAATTTGAAAGATATTGTTTTATTCGAATATTGCAGGCATTTTAACTTGAAAGATGAATTTCCAGTGGAGAATTTCGTATAAAATTGCTCATAAAATGGACAGTTTTTATTTAATCAGAAATTCCGTACCTACTTCTCTGTGAAATGCAATTAGAAACATAATTTAAAAATTTTGAAGTCAATCGGGTAAAAATTGTTGAAGTAATTTATCACGCCACCCGCTCGGGTACTGTACGAGTATGGCCGTGCCAGAGGTAGGCTTACGTTGTACGCTCAAAGTCAGTGAAAAAAAAATTTTCTCGCTTTAAATCGAATTGTAATTTATTTGAAAGATGATAAAGCATCGTTTAAGGAAAAAAAACATCGATTATTTTAAAACTTCTACCGTGGCCATACCTCTTAACTGAGCGTGAGCAAAAGTCTGTGTAAATAAAGTCGATGTTTAACTCTTCGTCAAAAACATATTCAATATATCTAAGATATTTATTTTTTTATGTCTCACGTATGAAAGTACTTTTTTCTCTCTTTATTTTTTCGCAGGTGTCGCTCACGGTGTCGATGACCGTTTTAATTCACCTCACCAGTTATGTCTCGGTTATTTTTATACTTGTTTTCCATTACTGCATTATCGGTGATTATCTGATACGTGAGGTAAAAAATAGTGTCTTTATCGTATTCCACATTCCATAACTAACTATTCACCGCATTGAAAAATATATTTCTTTATTGCAGAGTATGAATGTGCACGACGCGTATTACGAGTGTCATTGGTACGATATGGCATCGAAATATCGAAAACACTTGATTATTTGCATGTCTCGGGCGCGAAAACCTTTGGAATTGGCTGCTGGACCATTTTACGTATATTCTCTATCCCAATTTACCGACGTAAGCATATTGTCATATCAATAGACATGCTGAGACTTCATTTTGTTTTTTATTATTCCAGATAATAAAAACCTCTATGGCTTATATATCGATGTTACGTACCCTTGTCTAATGACAAATAATGCACTTATTTCTGTTCACTATATTAAAATTGAACGGATGAAATGGAGTCTTATAAAATATATGCTGACGAGGCATAAATTTGTTACACATTTGAAAATAAAAAATGTTTACAACACACTTTCTCTCTTGTTCGATGAAATTATTTTCGCGTTCTTTGTTGCATCCTGCAATTGACTGCCGAACGATTTTAAGTCCTTTAAGTCTTTTCACGTTCCACCACGGTCCTTATATTTCGGAGGTTGATCGAAAAGCTGGTTTCAGTAAAACATTAAACAAAAGAATGACAATAAATACCGAACCAACATTTTAATACACTTTGCGTATTTATGAGTAAAAAAAAATACAAAACTACTATGAAATAGAATATTCCGCCGCGATTAATGATCGATGTATATTTTTTGTTTAACAATGTTTATAATGACGGCTTCTAACGCCCAGCAAAATCACTATTTTTATGGTATTTCTAGTTATTCGGCAATGTTGAGAACGACACAGAAATACCAGTAACATTAGACCGAGTTTTCCCTGCGAAGTGAAATATCTTCTGATTGCTACGAGACCAGTGTTATTGCATATCTAAGAAGTTTAACGCAACGCGCACGCGTTGCAAGAAAAAAACGGTTAAGAGTGGAGATAAAGTGATCGCGTGCAAATTTGGCTCATATTATTATTGGCATTAACGACGTTTTTCTTCATTTTTTTACTGGTCCTAACGAAACTTTGTGTGGGACCGTTTTCAGAACGAATTGAATCATGCCAGGGAGCTATACAACTGGAATAAGCGGATTCTGTCGGTCGGTGGTATACGCCATTTCATATCGTGCTGGCGTTCGGTGATCTTGTCAATATTTTTGGTGATTCTTCACTAACGCTTACAAATGTTATGAAATTATCGTAACAATTTTCAGTTGCGATGGTGGTAAGACGCTACAAGGAATTACCAGACAAGTTAATTCTGCCACTAACGAGGACAAATACACGGATAAAGATGAAAAAAAAATTATACTTGTCGTACAACGCAATTGGAAGATTATATTTTCGAACAAGCAGCTGCGTGAAGCGAGCGCTATTATTATGCTATTCTCTAGGCCATTCCAAAATATTGTCAAAGATGGTAAGGAAATATGTAATGGAGTACAAAGAACTATATTTTACGGATACTCCATGGAAACGGTTCGTTAATCGTATAAGCGAGAATTACTTTCACAATGCTTTTATATAGTTCCCAACGGAACACGATGCACCGATAAAAGGGAGTCCCCGGACGGAAGAATGGCTACGTTATATTGGGAAAAAAAACTCTAATTCACATAAAAATAACCCATTTACGCCAACAATTCACAAGGCATGAATAATTGACTATTATTAATATTTTTTGTATTATATACATAGTTCGAAAATAGCGTTCACGAATCAACATCCGTTAAGGGCGGGGTAAGGGTTTTCACTTTCGAAAAATCGAATTTTTTTTTGTCTTATCTTATTGTTTAACATTTCGAGAATATGTCCTTAAAATTTTAAACCGATCTAAGCAATATTCTTGAAGTTATAGTCTTATTAATCTCCTGGCCTTTAACGCTATACCTCTTACAGCTGCGGGCGGTCGGGCTAGCAGTACAGCTGTCGAACAGGTATACAGTTTATTCATTACTATTGTGTATATAGTATATAGTGTATACTACACACTACAATATTTTAAAAGAAGAAACGAGCGTCAGTTTGTCGTTAGACGTTCGACCGTGCGCTTGCCATTTTATAATCATCTAAAAAATTTCCTGTACAAAAATGCCGAGAGTAAGCAAAGTTTCGAGAGGAGACCGACAAAGTGGAAGGACTTATTTGTGTAGATAAAAAAAACGGTTTAATCCGAATAAAATAATTAATGATGAGGCTACCACAAAAAGTGCTTCATCGAAGAAAATCAAACTAAATACCAGTGCAAGTGTACCAGAAGACGTTGAAAAACATTACAGAATCATCGATTTTTTGCTTGTTTTCTCAACCATCGCAAGTTTAGTGAGATGTGCTCAGTGTGATGGTTCAGTTGAGTTTAAAAGCTGCAAAAAAGAAGGCCTTGGCTTCCAAACCCAAGTCAAATGTGCAAATTGTGATCCACGCTTTATACCGTCGAATGAGAAAACTGGTCATCGCTATGAAATCAACACTCGTTTTGCCTTTGTAATGCGTACATTAGGTTTGGGTTTAGCAGGCTGCAATAAATTTTGCGAGCTCATGGACATAGCAAGTAGTTTTTTTTATCAAAACCATCTTATTTGGATCTCATGAAATCTATTTGCTGCAGCATCAAAACTACTGCTGAAAAATTTCTTGTTTCCGCCGCAGACGAAGAAAAACAGCTAACACGTGCAAATCCGGAGTCAGACACTTTGACCGTTTCTGGTGACGGCACGTGGCAGAAGCAAGGCTTCAGCTCTTCCTTTGGCGTCACTTCCTCGATTCGATATTGGTCTGGAAAAGTTATCGATATTTTCATAAGTAGTTTGCACTGTCAAGCTTGCAAATTATGGAGAACGCAATTAAATACTGATGAATTTGAAGATTGGTACCAAGAACATGTTGAAAATGATGAATGCCAAGCCAATCACACCGGACCATCAGGTAACATGGAAGTTAATGCTGTTATCGAATTATTTCGCCGATCAGAAAAAAATTACGGAGCAAAGATCAGCAACTATATCGGAGACGGCGACAGTAAAACTTACGGCAATTTAGTGACAGCTAAACCTTACGGTGAAAATTTCACTATAAATAAAAAAGAATGTGTAGGTCACGTGCAAAAAAGAATGGGTAAACGTCTACGTGATCTAGTAAATAAAACTGTAGAAAATAAAGTTGTAAAAAAGGCGGCAAAGGAAAGCTCACTGGAAAAGTCATTGATAATTTGAGTCGATACTACGGAGCAGCAATCAGACATCATTGTGATTCGCTGGAAGGAATGAAAAATGCAATCTGGCCAACGTTCTACCACCAGCAGTCAACAGACGATAACCCTCAACACCATAAGTGCATGAGCGGTGAGAACTCGTGGTGTCATATCAAAAAGCTTTGGCCACAACAGGAGTGGAAAATTTCAAACATGACTACACTCCACTTCCACAAGATGTCATAGAAGCGATCAAACCGATTTATGAAGATTTGAGTAAAGACGAACTTCTAGAAAGGTGTCTTGGAGGCTTTACTCAAAATGCCAACAAAAGTTTGAACCAGCTGATTTGGAGAATTGCACCGAAAAAATTATCTGGCAGCAGACAAATTGTTGAATTTGCATCTTATGGAGCTGCATTCACTTTCAATGAAGGTGCTGATGCTTTTATAACTTTTCTGTCTGACATGAACGTCAGCGTCGGCCCAAGCGTTCATGATTATACATCTTGCACGGACAGCAATCTCATTGACAGGGCCGAGATTCAAGCTGAGCAGCAGAGCAAAGAAGCCAGAATAAAACGAAGACTTGAAAGACAAGAGGCTGAAGACATCGACAATGCCGCAGGAAGTCTGCTGTATGGAGCTGGAATCGATGATTCTGTGTAAGTTGGAAAAAAAAATTTTTTTCTTCACTTTTTTACTTCATAAACTTTCGACGCGTTTTTCTCAAAACTACTTTTTCAAAGTCCGTGTTCACTGCCATTTAAAAACTACTTGACCGATTCATTTCAAACTTCGTACACATTTTCTACATATAAAATACCTTCCCCCAACGTTTAGTTAAATTTTTTTTTTATTCACATTAAGGGTGTTTTCTACCCACAAAATGGCGGAATTTTTCGTGGAAAATAACAGTTCACATTTTAGGCGGCTGCCAAAAATTTTTAAATGAAAAAAAAAATTATCAGAGAACGTTGGGGGGAAGATTTGATTATAATTTGAGTAAATTTTCATGGTTTTTCATTTTCAGATAATTTCCGGCCGAGTTATAGTGAACACCGCAAATTGTTTTTCTACCAAGACGTTCTGGGGGAAGCTCTGTTACGGGCTTATGCTTCAATATTTCAGCATGAAAAAATTACACAACATTGTCAAAAGTATGCTCAATAATGTACAAAAGGTTCGAATAAAATTCCTCAATCCATATTTGAGAAAAAAAATCGCAAAAAACGTGTTTTTTTTTACGCTGAAACCCTTACCCCTCCCTTACACTCGATTACAAAAACGTGCAACTGAAATCGTGATCGGCACCCGACTTAAAGCGGGCGGTAGTTAGTACCTTCGGAGATCGCGCTTCATTAAAACTGTTCTTACCGACAGTCCAGAGTCAGATCTTCCGAAAACTCTTTTTAAACGCTGATCCTAGTGACAGTGCCTTTTTAAGCGATAAACGCCGTACCCTGGCAGTGACTGGCCGGGTATCTCCTGAACCGATGCAAGATATCCTGCAAGTCTTTCCGGTACAGCGACCGGTATAAGATGGCATCGTGTTGTTGCGGTGTCCTTAAACGATCGACGAATTGGTATCGCGAGTGTGTCATTGCGATTCGCGATAGCTCAGTGCGAAGCGTCCGCAATGTGTATGTCGTGAATTAGAAGAACGCCTACCCGACGATTTATCATACTGAAAATTATGAAATAAATCGTGAACACTTTTGTGACAACCCACTATTTAAATGTGTGCTGAAAATTAACTCTGCCCTATTGGGTGGTAGGGAAGTTCTCGTTCGCGGTTGGAACGGCCACTCGCGAAATTACTCCAACAAAACCAAAATTGTAAAATTGTGAAACTGGAATTATAAAATTAAGAAAATAAAATTGAGCATATTGTGCAATTACAAAATCTAAATCGTCAAACTTATTAAATGTGTTTGCCTCCGAAAAAATTAATATTTTGTTATTTGTTGAAAGTGACACCTGGTTCGATGAGTTTTATTTCAAAATAACTCGGTAAGCCTATTAAAATTCAAAAAATCGGAATATTTGATAAATAAATAATAAAAATACAAAATTACCAATCACCATTTCTCACTCGTACGCTCTAATCGCTGATGGGCACATTCCCGTCTAATTAACAGGAGCACCCATATATTACAATCTGTTCTACACCCCCTTAGCGGTTAGTCCAACACCCCAAAATGGAGAACATTGGTAAATATCATACACACCCAGGATGTAACACATGGTGAGTCGCTTCTGGCACAGTTTTGGCTCATCCTGACGACACTGACCAGCCCTGGTAGCCCACGTCCTGTATTGCAGCCCACCTTTCCAATTGCCGTCGAGGGGCGGCGGGGGGGGACCACCCGAATTTCGGGTGACACTGGTCGGGATGCAGCTAGCCTTGTCAACTTTGGCTAGCCCTGGAAACGGATGTGGTCCATTTTACCCCCTGCACAAATTTCAATGAATTGAAAAACTTCTCATGGCTAAAAAATAATTTGAAGTATTCCCACAGTTTCGACCACGTTCTGTTGAATCCAATAAGTGTCTGTTGCTAAAACGATAACAAATTTTTTTCCCGTATAAAATATAAGATAACACTTTTGCCTTTTCGATTTCGTGCTGTATTATATTGGGCGTCACGGCGGTCGGACAACATATTTTATGCAGCCAAAATTGAACCAGAGATTGCATATTATAGATTGGTACGTACATTGTATTGACGATGCACCGTCATGTGCATTTTAACCTCAACCTAAACACTTCCAATGCAATGGCGAGGTAATTTCAGAGGAATAAAACCGTTTCATGACTATTAGATAAATTAAAGTGTTTCCGTACTATCAATCACGTTCTATTGAATCCATCAAATGTCTTTACATAAAACGATTAAAAGTTTTTTTTTCTCTGCAGAGGATAAAGGAGAACTCTTTTGCCATTTTCGTTCGGTTCTGTTGTATTATATTCATCGTTGCGGTGCAGCGATCGGACTATATGTATAATTTCTGCAGCCACGTACATCCACTTTCAATATCGTACGTTAGTACGAAAAATGTCTTGGCGATGGGTATTGGTAAACAAATCCTATCGTATAGTAGCGGATGTCTGGCGGTACCTTCAGCATGATCGCTTTGTATGTGCAGCCAAACCTAACATTTCGATCAAAGTGATAAAATCGGTCAGCTATCACTAATCGATCTTCGGATGTCTAACCACGTTCTCCAAGGACAAATGGTCAGAGGTATGAAAATGTAAGTAATCAGATTTTCAGCTAAACTAAACTTAAACTAAAGTCATTGTTATTTTCGTGTTTTAGTGTCGCGTCAAGTAAACTTTCCAACTTTATGCGGTACACAAAAAGTTATTTTGATCGTTTGAATGTAATACGCTGTTCATCATCCACTAACAACGAAAGTACCCGAGGTGTCCCCCTCCGATTTTGTTGAAACTCATGAATATTATAGAGCATTAAAAACTAAGCCAACTGGAATGTAAAAACTCAAATAAGGGTAGCTTGCTCCCTTAAAACTGTTCTTTCTTACACAAACACAAAAATACGTGAACTTTAGTCTCATTTCTGCTAGAAAACACCATAATTTTTTATCCAAACGATTTGCAAGTTCTCGATGTAGGGTGCAAGAAGTAGATATTCAAGGGTTTTTTGACCCCTTAAAATATATATATATTTTTTCATTATCTGCTGGGTTCTTCATTCCTTTGCATAACAAACATTTAAATTTCTGTTTCATCAAAATCGATGCGCTGCTTGTATGTGAAACTGCAAAATCGCTCCCTGACCTGTGCAACTTTAGAGGGTGGTTTCACCCCTTCGAACCGTTTTTCCGCCAATAAACTAAGCGTGTCGCTTAGTTTTCAATGCTATATAACATCCATGAGTTTCAACAAAATTGGAGGGCGACACCTCGGCTACTTTCCTTGTAAGTGATTTTCGCTATCACGCTGTCCGAGTTTGGTCCGAACAAGCTCAAGGACAGGTTAGTTCCAATAGCCGGATGAACCCAAAGGATTTTTTCCTAATTCCTTACATTATGGTTTAGATACAAACCATTGCGCGAGCTTCAGAAGGCATCAGGTAGGAGCCCTCAAAAGTTAGGCACTAGAAAAAAAATCCACTATGTGTTCCTTGTGACTGTTGTGACGTGACATTTTCTGCCGCGTCACTCGAATCGGGTTGTGTCGACTAAGGGGTCGGATTTACGACCCTACCGCGGCGCGCGTCGAGTCTTCGGGACCCCACAGTCGGCAACTCAATTAAGTTAAGGTTTTTGTTTTACATTATTTTTCGTTTAAGAGTTATTACCTCTACCCGAGATGTACTTAATTTATGCCTATCTCGAGAATAGAGTACCTAAATATCGGCCGAAGAGTCATACCTCGATTTGCCTACTACCAGAGCATCTCGCGCGAAGCGTTGTACCTGAAAAATGAATACCTGACGGCGTAGTACGTAACTCGAGGCATACCTAAAGTAATCATTACCTATTCAATCATTGGTGTACCTCTGTCTCGGGAAAAGTACTTTTTTTTGTTCTATTTTGTGCCGTATATTCTCTATCTTTTTTTTAGTAAAAATTAGTGGAGTAACGCCCAGGGAGGAAAATGCGTGCGTTGCCTGCTCTGCCACCTTCAGGACGGGAAAAGTGACTCCCTTACCGTTTCTCCGGATGTTTCCGCTAAAGGATTTCCTCCGGCCGGTCTCCGCCACGCGTATCTTTGGGCCTTGGGGACCTTGGTGGGTTTCACCTCAATCGCAGGCGAGCGCCTACCATCGGCGCTCGTGGAGAAGGATGCCAGGGGGGGACGCTGGACTAGGACCAACATAACGCGTCGCCCGCCCCTCTGACTTCGTAGCCTGGCGCTACACCTCCCCTGCTGCATCGCGAACGCCGTGGACCGCTAATCCTGGCGGCTCGTTTTGTGGGATTACGGAGCGGGATCGGACAGCGGGTGCTGTTTTTGCCTGGTGGCGTTCGTGGGCCCACCGCTGTCTCGAAGGACGCTTTGAGGCCGCGAGGGAAGCCTCCCCCGCGTCCGAATTCCGCCACCGGATCCTGAGAGGAAGGCGTTCGCGATGCGGCGAGAGAAAAATCGCTGCGAGGAGCGGCTCGCGCGCGGAGAGTGGGGGCCGGTGGGGGAAGCACCGGCAGCGGCGTCCGAGTAACGAGAGGCACTGAGTTGCAAATTGGTGTCTCTCGTTACGATTAACGACAAGGAGTAGGGCGGATAAGAAGACGGGAGCACGGACACCGTCCGAAAAGAGGTGGGGGAGTAGGGCGTGCGAGGTGCCGGTAGCGGGCTCACCGGTGTTTGAGTTTAGCTGCGGATTTGGGGAGCCCTGAGATCGACGTGCGCAAACCGTAATAAGCAGGAAGTAAGAAGTGGTGTGGGGCGGTGATTCTCTCCTCGGCTGAACGCTACGGATCGGTGAGTTCGAACCTTCTGCACATTTTTCTGTACTGGTGAGAGGATTTTTGTTTCATTTATTGTAGTATTTCTTCTTTTTCTGATTAGATTTAATTGCCTAAATATATTTCGGGAATCGGTTCCGGCTAATGATCTTGCGATAGTCTCGCGTTCATTATTACCGAATTACTTGTTTAATTGTTGAATATCGGCAAAAATCCTCTCACCCCTCTCTGGTCGTCGCATAATGGAATTGAAGTTACCTATACATCTTTTGGGTCGGTACCTTGTCGTGTTCGTGATTTTGGGTTTCCGATTAAATTTGGGGATACATTATTCATTGTTTTACAACAATATTCGTTCCTGTGTTAATTGTTTCGGTTTCAAAATGAGTTCGAAGGCTCGTGCGAGGAGAGAGAGAGCTCGACTCGTGCGAGCGTCTTTCCTTGTCTCGCCTTACCTTGTTTATCTTCTTTTGTTCGGGTTATCGAACCTTGGCGAATTCTTCCGATATTCGTAGGCGCTTTCGTAACATTATTATCTGATTGTCGCTGTCTCACTCTCGTATATCTCCGCGCGAATCTGATGCCTATCTACCGGGTGTCCGGAACGTCTCACGTACCGGGTGTCCGCGGTGGACGAGGATAATATTTCGTATCATTCATAGAATTTATTTGCGATCGGGTAGTTACCTTGTTACCATTTCTCTTGTGTATATTTTCGTATCTTTAACAAAATTCATTTGCGATCGGGTAGTTACCTCGTTACCTTTTCTCTTGTATATAATTTCGTATCTTTAGCAAATTCATTTGCGATCGGGTAGTTACCTCGTTACCTTTTCTCTTGTGTATAATTTCGTATCTTCAACAAAATTCATTTGCGATCGGGTAGTTACCTCGTTACCTTTTCTCTTGTGTATAATTTCGTATCTTTAACAAAATTCATTTGCGATCGGGTAGTTACCTCGTCACCTTTTCTCTGGTGTACAATTTCGTATCTTTAACAAAATTCATTTGCGATCGAGTAGTTACCTCGTTACCTTTTCTCTTGTGTATAATTTCGTATCTTTAACAAAATTAATTTGCGGACGGGTAGTTACCTGATTACCTTTTTCTCTTTTGTATAATTTCTTATCATTAACGGAATTTCTTTGCGGCCGGGTAGTTACCTGATTACCTTTTTCTCTTTTGTATAATTTCTTATCATTAACAGAATTTCTTTGCGGCCGGGTAGTTACCTGATTACCTTTTTCTCTTTTGTATAATTTCTTATCTTTAACCGAATTTCTTTGCGACCGGATAGTTACCTAATTACCTTTTTCTCTTTTGTATAATTTCTTATCATTAACAGAATTTCTTTGCGATCGGGTAGTTACTTAATTACCTTTTTCTCTTTTATATAATTTCTTATCTTTAACCGAATTCCGTTCTACTCGTAGTCTATTTAGTTAAGATTAGTTTCTGGCAAACTCGCTAATGTTAGCGCGAGTAACCCGCTCATGTGGTATCAGCCCGTACCTAAGGCGGTATATTGTTGTGTCAAATAAATTATCCAAACCGTTTCAAACCAGCGGCATTTATTATTGTTCCCTGTGTTGTTTCGTGGCGTTGGGGTTACTCGTGTACCTCTAACGTTTACTTAGCATATTCGAACCTTCCTGGGAAGGGCTGATGATAAGCCCGAGTTCCCGAAGCTTCGCGTTGTCATCACTCGCTCTCTACCCTGCCCCTCTACCATATTCTCTCAGCTGAGCTGAGCTAGCCGAGTCTCCCTCGGTCCTCACCGTTTTGCCGCCGCGCGGTGTTCTTTCTTTGCCGTGTCATTTCGGGAAATAAAATTAAATAAAGCCGGTCGATGGCCGGTGGTACTTTGTACCTGACGCCCAACGTTTCTCGATGTACCCCATTTCGTATGGCGATTTCGCGCAGCGCGCAAAACTTTACAGCGCCGAGAAGTGTGGAGGGAAAAATCCGTCACACTGTATACGTGTTCCTCGTATGTATATTCGATACCGTCACAGAATATAAGTTCCTAGTTACACTGACTACGTGGCGTATTGTATAAATTGTTATTCTGTTTGCTTTAATTCCAAATTCATGAGCGAACGAAATGGTCCCGACGACCATCCACATCGTTAGCTGCAGAGAAGAAAGTGCACCAGCAACACAGAGCAGCTATCGAGTATTTTATTCAAATTCCCGGCTATACCCATGACCATCGTAGTCACTACCCGCGGCCTTGGATACAGGTTTGGAAAATCCTGCGTTGCAAGTGACCCTCTTAACGAAATCGTTTTCAATTTCTGTAGCAACCACTAGAGTCGTTGCGATCGGATAATGCTGATAGACACAACCTGAAAACCCCTTTAACTAATGAATAAAGTTTACATAAATGGAATGTAACTCAATAATATCGTTTCTCACTTTGTACTATTTTTTGGCACGCTACTAAATACTATCCATTTTGGGATATTGACAAAACTTAAATAAACAGAAAAATTAAAGAATTTGATTTCATTCATACTTACTTAATTCAACAAACTGAAACAGTTGCAAACACTTTAAAAATAAAGTGTAAGATAATGAGAAGAGCTGATTTTCACTTACCTTAATTTGACTACCTGCAATTTTCACAAAAATATAATGAAATAGGAACAAATTAAATATATGAAAAGGTCCGGCGTATTTCTATTTTTGAAAATGAAAGCTTTTGTTTATTTTATAAATATTTCACCAATTTATAGTCCTTAGTTATTTAAAAAGCGTCAATATTTATCACTGCTTCGTGAAAGGAATTTAAATACAATTTAACGGAGATCGATGCATCAAGAGGTAGACAAGTATTTTACCAAATATATATTCGTATGACATAAAAGTTTTTAAATAGTTTATATTTATCACGCTCGGTTACAGTTAGAATGTTTAAAAACGGATTCAAATTAAAGGCATATTTATCTAGCATATCAATTGTAGTTGATGGGATTAATAACTCTTTCATAATTACATATAATAAATATGTGTAACGCTGTGGAAATTGTTAGTGGGACAGAGATGGACAACCACGAGTGTTATCGCGGTGTTTTTAGGTTATGTCTATCAGCATTATCCGATCGCAACGCCTCTAGCGGGTGTTACAGAAATTGAAAACGACTTCGTTAAGGGGACTCCCCGGAAGCTGAAATTCGAGGGAGCTTCCAAGATAGGCCTTCAAGTCTTCATCTCTCAACTCTACAGATGCAAGATTACCCACCGCGTGTCACGAATGCAATATTGCCCAATGCGTGGCACGAATGCAACATTGCCCACCACGAGTGCTAGATTGCCCACCGGGCCTCGAGGGACGTTCACGACCCGACCCCATCGCACCGCTCCGAATTAAACGACGCAGGACTCCATCTAGCGGGTAAAATGAACACTTCGGCAGCGGCAGCGGCAGAACACTGTGTGACAGGGCTCCCAGTCTTTCCCATCGCGTGCGAACATTGCGTTGGAGCGGGGCAATGCTGCCAGTAGTATGGTACCGTGATAGGTAGACGCCGCGCCAGCTAGGAGTGGGGGTAGTCTGACGCCAGGGCGTAACCCCCGCTTCTCACTCTTACCCCCACCCACGCGTCTATGGTTCTGATTGGCCTCCCACACACATTCTCCCCTTCTCCATTCCAGCGCTTCCTCGGAAAGACATCGAAGATCGTCCGAAAAATCGAAAACGATGATCTTTTGGCTGACGCTCATTTTTCTGGAGATGTTATTTCTTCGACTTTCGTGTCCAAAATGGTGCCTTCTCTCCACCGTGCGATTGTTATATATCTAGGCCGAATCGGTGAGAGGTCGAGAGGGTTTATTTTTTACAATAATAGCGTATTTGTGTTTTATTTTACAAGTAACATCCGAATCTGGCTGTACAAGTTTCTATACAATTCGTCGCACATGTATATCCGCTACCCTTTATACCATCGTTGTTGTTGTTGTTTTTCTGTTTCATAGAACTTTTCTTCTTCTTCTTCGAACGCTGATTTTTAAGTCTTTTACAAGATTTTGTCACTATTCTATTGTTTTTCAACCTATCTACCGGGAAAATGCGACAAAAAGATCCCAGATTATAACCCCGAGACATACAATCGAGAAACATAATACAATATACACCGCATACTTTAGATTTGATTGAATGTAATCCGGAGGGTCAAATAGAGCTCCTCTCGGAGAGCAAAATCGAGCACATTCCAGAGTGTGCGGAGGGTGGGAGGGAGGGAGGGAGAGAGAGCAAAATGCATTGTTTTTTGCGCTGGAAAATTTTCCGCCACAGATATTAGACGCAGTCGGTATTACCATCGGAGGGTGTTACCGACCAACGGTAAACCGTTACCGATATCCAAAATGTTGGAAATCTCTTGTGAGCATTTGCATAAGTTAAGCGGTGGTTGTAGGCGAGGGTGGGCGGCTAATCAGATGACGGGGACTGTGCATTATAGGGATCAATAGCGTGCCGGGGAAATCTGGGCCAGCCCCGGTGGGGCGAAGTGGGGGACCAGTCATCGGGCAATGGAGAGGGTGAGAAGGTGAGCGGGAGGCCAATCAGAACCCTAGACGTGTGGGTGGGGGAAGGGGAGAGAAGGAGAGGCCACGCACTCTTGGCTGGCACGGCATCTCCCTATCACGGTACCTACTACTGGCACCGGGCCTTAAATGCCCCTTGAGGCCCCGTGGGCAATCTAGCATTCGTGCCACTTGGTGGACAATATGGCATTCGTGACACGCGGTGGGAAATCTCGCTTTCGTGCACCGCGGTGGGAGTCTTGTATTCGTGCCACGCAGTGGGCAATATTGCATTTGTAGGGTTGAGGGGCGAAAACTTGAAGGCTTCTCGTTTCCAGACCTGCATACAAGACCGTGGTCGCCACATACCAGAACCTCTTCTAACATATCTACGGTACGATGCGATTTTTTCTCCAATACTCATTATCAATACGATATTCGTCCTGACGTATGATCTTGAAACACGAAAAACTGTTGATTCATAAAATATATCACCTAACCGACAGTAGTGGACGTGTGGTCGGTGCGCGGCTTCGGCGATTTCCCATGGTAAGCAGTATTGACCACGGTTAGTACCGGGGTGGGCAACCGCTTAGCCGTGCACTGGCTTGCACACAGACTACTGAGCGGGAAACCGTTTTCCGAGTTTCTGATGGTAAGACGACTGAAACTCAGTAAAAAATAAAAGCCGTCTGTATCAGCACGGGTTTTTCGTAGTTTCCCAGTGCTCACGGCGAATGCGGTACGGTGTATAATGAATGAGCTCGTGACAAAAAGGTAAAAGGTGGGGCGAGTGGACGTAGCGATTCTCAGAGGTGTGCAGCGTCCAGCCGGCCATCGTGAGATCCCACGCGTCGGCAAAATTCTCAGCCACTGAGACTCTGGGATCTTCAACGGACACCTTTTCTCGCGCTGATAACCAAAAGATTATAACTACGCGTTAAGGTTGTAACATTGTATTTCGAGACGCCTCAGTTGTCTCGTAGAATTTAATTGTTAATTTCTAAAAATCGTTTGGAACAGAATTCAGCAAGATAATGGCCGTCATTAATAATCGTCGAAAATCTCCGGACGTAATGATAGATATAATGTAATTGATGAATGATTGAGGTCGAACGTAGTAAGAATGCGTGAGACGGTTGTGCATATATAAAATTTACAATAAGTCGAAAAATTTCGGATTTTCAATACATGTATGGTAGCAAGCTGCACGTTTAATCTTGTATGCTGCTTCCTCGAAATTCCACACAACGCTAAAAGCCTCCTTTATGAAGAAGTGTGTCCCAATTTTTTAACATGATTTTTTATCATGAAGTTTCGAAGTTAGATGCGTTCCTATCAGCTGAGCTGAGATTCAACAGCGTGAAGTTTGTTGACGTTGAATGACCACGTGACTAACGATTCTCCCCGCACCCTGCTCTCCCGCGTCGTTGGTTAAAGACCTCGCGAGTGCGCTTATGGTAATACAGTACATCTCAATATTATAACGAGAGCATGCGAAGAAGGCCCGGGATTAATCAATTAGAAAAAACACACAGATACATTTTTTAAATTTAATTCGCTAATTTTCGTTTTTGTGAAAAGTAAACATGAAAAAAGAAATTTTATCACTAATTAATTATAAACAGTTATCGTAAAAATATAAATAATTTAACTGGTTATGGAATATTTACAACTTATTTCTGATAATTTTTCTTTTACAGTAATATGTTTTTCAAGCAGCTAGTCGTGGTAATTTTTTGGTTTTGGTATTTCTTAGTGAAAATTATACATTAAATCATTTTAATTTACTGAATCTATGATATAAACTTAATCACTATTATTCCGGATACTCACAACCTCAATGGCTTATATAGATCAAACGTTACGTACCATTAAATAACAATCGAATAATAAACGTATTTTTATTCAGCGTATAATAATTGAACGGATGAAATCGAATTCAATAAAATATGCTCTCGAGTTGTTACATATTTCCGTGCACAAAATGTTGCAAGGCACTTTGAACGTTCGAATTAGATAAAGTTATGCACCTTCGTTCTCTCTCAACGTACGAAAAATATATCAAAATCGAAAAATAATTGAAAAAAATGACAATTAATCGTTTTTTGCAGCATTAACGAACATGTAAATGAACAAACAATAACAAATGGCCATAAAAAATTGGGCTCTAACTCTTCCACTTGCCTTGACGCATCTACTGAGTTTTGTAACATTAGTCACACTACGTTTATTTATTGGTTATTGATGATTAAGAATTTCCTTTTAAAGAATAGCAACACTTTGTCTGTTTACGTTCCCGTGTGTTCACAATTATTGGAGCACAGCAGTGAAATATTTTCCCAACCTTGGAATGTTTCGCTGCGATTTGAAATATTTTATGATTCCACGATACCAATCCATATCTGAGATCCGAGGAGTTCAACTTGTCGCGCATGCGTTGCAAAGACGTTTCACATACGTAGTATTACTTATTCCAGGGCAATCACGAAAATGTGCCTTAGTTCCGCGTAAAGACGAGATACAATTGCGCCTGTTGTTAGTCTATCGAGTTCATTCGTGT
This sequence comes from Oxytorus armatus, assembly GCA_958009045.1. Taxonomy (NCBI): domain Eukaryota; kingdom Metazoa; phylum Arthropoda; class Insecta; order Hymenoptera; family Ichneumonidae; genus Oxytorus; species Oxytorus armatus. Next base: position 4,209,118 of record OY253748.1, on the reverse strand, counting down.
ATGTCTGCTGTTCAGGTCCGTCAATTTTCGTGATAATGTATTCTAATGGTTTGCAAAGATGAGGGATGGTTGTATCCGTTATTAGCCTACAAAATCGATTGGTGTATGTCTGGTCATCGTCTTCATACATTTTTTAGTGGGAAAGCAAAGCTAGACAGTGTCACGATTATCTTAGGTAATTTTCTGTCATTCAATAATTTTATTTCTCAGATAATCGTTTCGAGCAGAATTGTCGAAAATTTGCTATGGAAAAAAATACGAATGGACGAATAATGGACGTGAGTCAGCATTAAATAGTTGCATGAAAATTTTTCTTGTACCTTGGGGTTCACCAAAATCTCTCTATGCTTTCTTTGGTCCCGTCAAAGCGTAATGAGAGTAAATTTTCAGCCAGATTTCAAACGCGTCAGAGAGCTATACATCTGGAACCAACGAGTTTTAGCGTTTGGCGGTATATGGCCATTGGAAAAAAGTTTTTTCCGATTTTACGTAGGCGCCCTTTATTTTGCCTCTCAGATGGTGCTCTCGTTCAGTGATCTTGTCATTGTTTCCGGTGACTTCACACTCATAATCGCGAATCTTCTTGAAACTTCGGGACAAATCTTGGCTGCGAGCAAGATAATGGTACTGAGACACTCTACACTGCTCCAAAGAATTGTGACACAAGTTCATTCGGCTATTAACGAGGACAGTTACATGGGCGAAGTGGAAAAAAAATTGTACTTGTCGTACAATGAGATTGGGAGATTATTTTTTCAGGTAGGCTGCTGCATCACCTCGGGTTCCGTTCTCATGTATTTCTCGAGGCCCTTGGAGAATATTGTCAGAGCTCGTAAGAAAATGTTCCGTGAAAAAAAAACCATAGCTCAAGGAAACTTCAGTGATGCGGTCTCGTTAATCGAATAAGACGTCGAGGATTGCCACATTTTTTAACGAAAACCCTTGCAATTAAATGCGAGTCTGGATTAAAGAATGATTGAATTATCTAGAAAAAATATAACGTTTCATTTCCACAGTCTTTTCATTCCAAAAATCCACCACACAAAAATACGGCGCCATTATCGCATTCTCGTGGAGCTTTGTTTTCGTGAAAAAAAAAAATGTCAATGCCAATATTTTTTTAATGTGCCAAAACATCGGAAAGTCGCATCCAGAAAAATGTCCGTACGTGTGTGTATGCGCGTGAGGCAACGAACCCCCATTGTTTGCTGCAATTTTCGTTTCAATTACCCAAGCAGAATAACGAAGGGAAAATGTGATTTGCCCGAGCAAAAATTTGTTCCAGCTTAAATCCGGCCCAAGTGAAGCTGCCCTGTCAGACTGACACGGCCCTGATCAGGATCCGTATCCGCTCCACATTCGGCATGTAACGCAACTGCGAATTCGGTTCTGAATCGGAACCGGATCGGGCCGTGATCTGGCCCCGATTCAGCTCTGATCTGGCACTGAATTCCAATTTTCAAATTTCAAATTATAAACATCTATTTATCTTCTAGGAATTAGATTATTGACCATGCCATGTTGTTATCTGCCCCATATAATAATCCTTAACAAAAAACAAGGCTAACACCGGCATTCGAACCTGCAACCTTCATCACTAGCCTTCATTGTCACGTTGAACCCAAAAATAACAAATAAAAATGTTGTTCTAACAGTACTGTTTTGAACGTTTTTTGTCGATTAAACGATAATTCCGATCGTTTAAAATTAATTTTCTGACAAGTGAGTTGTGTTTTAACCTACCTGTCTGCCCACTTCACATCCCCACGAACTAACGCTCTAACCACTACTCTATCGAGCACTTGTGAAATACTTTTACGAATATCTTATATACATACAGTGCGATCACCAGAAATAACGATGGTGAATTATATTAAGGGGTAACACCACCCTCAGCGGCAGAGAATAATGCCTAACTTTGACGATTAATTTTGAGATTATGAAAAAAGTAATAGGATTTCTTTTCGGAGGGTTTATTTAACACATATTGAAGTATGATAGAAAATTTTTTTCATTATCATTTTGATACAAAATGGCGGCGCCAGAGCCTATATTGAAAATCGTCGTTTTTCACGGGAGGGCGGTTTTCTCGTAAAATATAAGACTTGGAACAAAAAACCGAAGAATGTTATAATCTATATATTATACTATTGGCTATGAGACTACGTGGGGGTTTTTTTAATCAAAATTTGTAGGAATAGTGCACTTTAAAAAAAATGAATCGATATTTTACAAAAAAAGCAGTAAATTGTTTATAAATGAAAAGTTTACATTAAATCAAAAAACGACTACGTACTAGAAATAGAAAACCACCACCAATACCCACCTACCTACCCACCAACCTACCAATAGAAAATCTAATTGTAAAGCTACTATCAAAACTTCAAATCGATCCATGCAACGCTGTTCAAGTAATACGTCATCCCAATTTGAAAAAGTCAATTTACACGATGGGCTCTGTCGACGCCATTTTGTATCAAAATGGTAATAAAAAATTATTTTCTTACATCAATATGTGTTAAATAAACTGTCTGAAATGAAATCCTATTCCTTTTTTCATACTTCCAAAATAAATTGTCAAAGTAAGGCCTTTTTTTCTGCCGCTAGAGTGGTGTTGCCCGTCAAAATTGTTGTCATAGTAGATTGCATTTTAAGGAGGCGGAGGTTATCGATCGGAAAATCAGTGTAGTAATAATAATAATGATAATACCAACAATATGAATACTATATTATAATTTTCATTATTAGAGGTTCCGTTGTATATCTTTCAGCTGTTTGAGAAACTCAGAAAAACTGACTCCCGTTCTTCAATGATCTTCAATGATGATTTCTTGAGTGAAGAACGCCTGACCATCGATGATGAAATAAACCCAGAGAGTGAAAGTTATAAAATATTTGTTTTTATGAATCGAACACCTGTATTATCCTTTCTTAAAATGCAGATGACACTCGAAAATTGAACCTGGATGCATTAATATCGAAATAGTGAAGCCGATGTAAGGACGAATCAAAGTTTGACTTTTCGTCACGTGGTCATCGAACGTCAACACGCCTTGTTGTATTTAATCTCGGTCCCGGCTAACCTAAACCCCTCATGATCCAAGAAGCGCAAAGTGCGCCCGTTGATGCCGGCCCCCCTAGAAAAAACGACATGTCACGGAATATCTCAAAATGCGATTTGTTTCTGAAGCCAGCTAACTCGTCACTATGATTGGCTGTCGATGTCCTGCTTGAAGTTCGTTAATGCGCATACTTCAGATCGCACAATCGTAGACGAATAACATAACCTAGAAAGTAGCGCGCGCGACGCGCAGACCGATCCTAGTATTGAATAAAATTGTAATGTGGTGTCCGTTCCATAATGCATGTATTGAACCATGGAGCCTAGAGTAAAGGAGTGCAATCTCTAATGGGGAACGGCCGAAAAAAGCGACCTCAAAAATTCAGCAAAAAAGGTGTCGCTGCGGTCGCAAACTGGTCCGAGTGAAGTGAGCAAGAAATTAACTGTACGTGGAACCTTGCTGAAGCTGGGCACCTACGGTCAATATACACATGACCCTTCGGTGTAATTAAGTGTAATCACGCGTCATCGTTAATATAACAGTTTTATGAAACTTTTAATTACTGCCAATCTGTAAAAGTAAGAACATAGAATAGCATTATATCGACTTTATAATATACTAACAAAAAGAAATGAAATAGTTTCGTAAAGGTTACAAAAAAAAACCAATGTGATTTATATTTAACGAAATTTAAAGTACAATACGTGAGAAGATTGTGCATTGGTTATTCCAGGATCAATAAATAACTATAAAGATATCCCAGTTAAAAAATACAGACGATGAGCGTGTAATAAATAATGAGGTAAACATCGGGTTTAGGCGACCCCCCTCCGATTCCTTTCGTAATAGGCTCATCCGACGCGCATTCGCACGCGAAACAACTTTTTCCTTTGACAAAATTGGGGGACGTTATTTATTAAAAAGTTATTAACAAATAAAGTTAATAATTCATACAGCTATTTTCCCTATACCAGCCAGTCCCAATCATCTTGTCCTTCACATGTGTTGTTAAGAATACCCCCTGGGTACATACAAAAAGTTTTATCCGTCGCTCATTGTTTCTCAAAAAGTTATTAACAAAAGAAGTTTCATAAAACAAAAATGAAATACTTATACTAGTGTATGGTGAATAGTGCCCCCCCCCCCCACACAGCAACCCAAAAACAAACCAAACAAACAAAAAACAAACCAAGAACAATCGAAAACAACCCAAAACCAAACCAAACAAACCAAAAACAACCCAAAACAACCCAAAAACAATCCAAACAACCCGTAAGTATAGTAAATAGCACATATATCCCTTGCTTATACGTATGCTGCTCATCATACGAATACAAATACACATGAGTAAATGAGGGTGGGAAGGTGAGGTTTCAGTGGGTCGCGTATGGGGTGGGGGGTTGTTTAATTTGTTTTTTGTTATTTTTGGTTTGTTTTTGGGTTGTCTTTGGTTTGTTTTGGTTTGTTTGTGGTTTGTTTTTGGTTTGTTTGTAATTTGTTTTTGGTTTGTTTTTGGTTTAGTTTGGTTGTTTTGGTTTGTTTTTGGTTTATCTTTGGGTTGTTTCCGGGCTGCACAGTGGGCAAAAAGGCAGAAATCGTGGCCAAAAACCCACTTCATAATTTTGACATGAAATCATAATTTTTCACACATTAATATGTCAGAGCAGATGTAGAGAAAGTATAGTGGCTATTGAGGTTCAAATGTTCTTACAATAAGTAGTTGAATGAAAACAAATTGCGTAAAGAATGCGATGGTTCATTATGCCATAAATATGATAAATTTCAACGAATTTTGCAAATCTAAATGTGGGAAATGGTTATTATCCTTACTAATGGTCGTAGGTATGAGAAAAAAAATTGAAATTACGAAATATTAAACATGATTTGGAACACGGTTATCTTTCAGTGAGACTTTTCGGCGTTTGCAGCTCCTCATCATACTTTGGAATGTCGTCAACTTTAGTCAATCCTTGATATCAGCAATTGAAAATTATCGTTGCATTCGTTAATTATCGACGAATAAAATGCGCCTGCTACTTTTTGCAACTTTTCATCGCTACTCTTAATATTAATGTTTACACATAGTACGGACCAGAAAACCGAAAAAATGTCCAAAATACTAAAAGTGCTTCAAATGCTTTGAAATGTGGTACTCAAGGGTTTTCGGGGTCGCTGATTCCGAATTCGTACTCAAAATTCAGAAATTCAAAATGGCGCATCCAATATGGCGGGCGAAAATACTAAAAATGATTCGATTGTGCTAAAATTCTGTACTAATAAGTTTTCGGGGTCGCTGATTCCGAATCCATACTTAAAATTTAGAAATTCAAAATGGCGGACCCAATATGGCCGGCGAAAATGCTAAAAATGATTCGATTGTGCTGAAATTCTGTACTAATAAGTTTTCGGGGTGGCTGATTCGGAATCCATACTCAAAATTCAGGAATACAAGATGGCGGGTCCAATATGACAGGCTAAAATGCTAAAGATGCCTCGATTTGAAATTTGGAACTAATACATACGTTCGTGGCTGAATCTAGCCAGCACCCATTGAAGGACCCAAATCTATCTTTTCTCCTCTTCGCTCATTCCCATTTCTTATTCCGTTACTTTTGAGACCGCCTACAATTTTTTTTCAATGTATTCCTCTAAATTTATATTCAATTTTTCCAAAATGTAATTTACAGCCACAACTGTATCTTTTTCGATAAATTTATCTAACAATTATTGAACAATTTCGCATTTAGTATATTTATAATTGATACTATTGTAGTAGTTATAGTATATATATATATATATATATATATATACATGGTCCACATGAAGTATCATATATGTATATATAACATCTAGACAGTTGAATGGACTGTCTTTCGGTTACTAAGACATTTGTTCGATTGATTGGAGTTTGTCAATTGTGAATTGAACGTTATGGAATAAAGACGTACTTTTAATTAGTCTTTTCTATGTTTCATTAAGAAGGAAGCCATCCTCTTACATTATATGGTATTATCTCAAAAGTGAGAACACTGACTTGTGCTCACATATTAGTATCATTTAAAACCATGGGTTACAAATTTACTAAACGAGAAATTGTCCATCAATTATTAAATAGATGTAGCGAAAAAGATATAGTTGTAGCTGTGAGTTACATTTTGGAAAAATTCAATATAAATATAGGTGAATTTCATCACAATCGAATCATTTTTAGTATTTTCGCCCGCCATATTCGATCCGACACTTTGAATTTCTGAATTTTGAGTACGGATTCGGAATCAGCGACCCCGAAAACTCAGTAGTACAGAATTTCAGCACAATCGAATCATTTTGAGTATTTGCGCCCGCCATATTTGATCCGCCATTTTGAATTACTGAATTTTGAGTACGGATTCGGAATCAGCGACCCCGAAAACTTATTAGTACAGAATTTCAGCACCATCAAATCATTTTTAGTATTTTCGCCCGCCATATTCGATCCGCCATTTTGAATTTCTGAATTTTGAGTACGGATTCGGAATCAGCGACCCCGAAAACCTCCCAATACCATACTTCATTGCGATTGGAGCACTTTTTGTATTTTGGCCACGATTTCTGCCTTTTTGCCCACTGCGGGCTGGTGTGTAGGGGGTGCACGGGGGGCGCAGTGAACCCGCTCATACGTGTACTGTTCACCATACGTTAGTATAAGGATTTCATTTTTGATTTATGAAACTTCTTTTGTTAATAACTTTTTGACAAACAATGAGCGACGGATAAAACTTTTTGTATGTACTCAGGGGGTATTCTTAACAACACATGTGAAGGACAAGATGATTGGGACTGGCTGGTATAAGGAAAATAGCTGTATGAATTATTAACTTTATTTGTTAATAACTTTTTAATAAATAACGTCCCCCAATTTTGTCAGAGGAAAAAGTTGTTTCGCGTGCGAAAGCGCGTCGGATAAGCCTATTACGAAAGGAATCCCGATGTTTACCTCATTATTTATTACACGCTCATCGTCTGTATTTTTTAACTGGGATGTCTTTATAGTTATTTATTGATCCTGGAATAATCAATGCACAATCTCCTCACGTATTGTACTTTAAATTTCGTTAAATATAAATCACATTGGTTTTTTTTGTAACCTTTACGAAACTATTTCATTTCTTTTTGTTAGTATATTATAAAGTCGATATAATGCTATTCTACGTTCTTACTTTTACAGATTGGCAGTAATTAAAAGATTCATAAAACTGTTATATTAACGATGCGTGTGATTACACTCAGTTACACCGAAGGGTCATGTGTATATTGACCGTAGGTGTCTAACTTCAGCAAGGTTCCTCGTACAGTTTATTTCTTGCTCCCTTTACTCGGACCAGTTTGCGACCGCAGCGACACCTTTTTTGCTGAATTTTTTATGCCGTCTCAGAGTACGAACATTTCACTCCTTTACTCTAGGCTCCATGTATTGAACGTTCACCAAATCGTGATAAGTGTAGTGACGCAATAAGCAGGTATCAGCGACGGAAACTTCCATTCATCAGATCCTATTCCACTGACCTGACTGTATCACTGAAGACCGCTTAATGCTGATGAGTTGACGTTGAAATATAATTTTTGTTCTTTTTTCGTTGTTTTGATAGTATTGCACAACGAAACAATTGCCTTCGTCTTACCAGGTCGAGTTCATCCATCACGGCAAAATCATTTCGTGAGTAATGAAGCCGGGGCATGTTAGAGGTAGTGTATTTAGGAACGAGCGCGATTGACTAATTTGAAACTACACACTGAATTAAAACTAAATTTTCTATATTTAATTGTTTTACTTTTGCTTTTCTGAATACAAAGCACTATAAAAAGCGAAAAATAAATTATCTTACAAATAATTAAAAAATACTCGAACAATTAAATTGTTAACAGGACTGTGGCGGATATCAACCATATATTCTATCTTACTCTACTGGTGGAACTCCTGATTTTGACAGTGCTCATGGGACTCATATCTTACAACCTACTCGTAGTACGATATTATCTTTGATGGCACGAAAAAAAAACATATATACATATATTCAGAACGTGGTCAAAAGAAGTGAGATAGAAATTAGAGTTTTTTCGCGATTCATGAAATCTACTCGCAACCGATGAACTTTCAACCGATCGGAATAAAACCAGTCTCGTTCGACAGATTATTAAACTATCCAGAATGAACTTTTTTGGTTTACCGAAAATTTAACGGATATCGGTTGAAAATCCCCAAAAAACTTGTCCCACTTCATCTGGCCACTATGTACGAGTATATGGCCGACATTTAGTTGGTTTACGCAGAGTTTTGTTTACGCTGAGTTAAATTATTCAGCGGTAGGAATCTGACGGTACGGTAACGGAACAGTCGGAGCGATTTTTCATTACTGGATCAATGGAATCACCGCTTCCGCTTCCGCTTCCGCTTCTGTCGCTTTCACCGTAATGTTAGCGTATATACATACGCCCCTCTCCCCCCTCAGCCCGCAGCACAGCGTCAGCTGTCAAAGACATGTAAGACACTACGTTTACGTGAGTTTTAACCTGTAGCACTGCTGGCGTTGTCCTATGCAGAAATTGTGGTAGGGACCTAGCTGGATCCCTGTGATTAACTCTACTCTCTGGTACGGATCCGACGAGATATCGGATCGAATCCCTACACGGAAACGTCATGCTTGTAAATTTCACCCCGATAAGGACTCCCGACTGAATTCCTAACTGTATCCAGCTTGGATCCTACAGGATTCCTCGAGAATTGTATGGGATCTGACAGGATCCTTACATGATTTTACAGGGTCTTGAAATTGACCACGATTGTTTGATCTGCAATATTAGCGATTTTTTTTCGTTTTTACGTCCCATCCCATTTATTCGGCGACCAAATAATATATTTAAAAAATGGGAACTCGATATTCGGTAAACGAATTAAAAAATAAAAATTTACTTAGGATCCGTCGGTGTATATCACTTAAACCCTGAAATCGGTACTTGGTTACTCTGTATCAACCTGACCGAGCGTCCCGATTCTTATAGCCCGTGAGCCCTCGATTGCACGCGAGACGTGGAAACCTCGCGAGACTCACCGCCTATCGGCGAATTGGGAAAATTCTTTATATTAGCTATACTGCGAAGTTCATGTGTTTTTTACATTACGATGAAATGTAAAAAATCGAACCACAAATATTTCTTACAAAAGCTGGATTATATAAACGAGAGCCCTACACTCGAATAACGTACTGAAACTACAAACACGAGAATCGCGTCTCACGTATGAGGTATCATACCTTTTCACGTAGCATATGTACTTAATCGAAATCCTACCCGGGCTCCAACTGGAATCTTAGAAGGAAATTATTTGTTGAAATCCCGAAAAATTTTCGATGGATATTTTACGGGAAAATGATATCAAGTTCGATTACTGAAACCTGATACTTCAACTTATACATTTGAAGTTTTGCCGATCAGCGCTAATCGGCATACGACCCGAGATCCACCTGGAATCCAGAGAGGAATCTCTTGATAGGGAGTACGTAATAAATCCCGATCGGGTTTCGGCTGGAAACGGGGACAATCTAGCAAATTTCTGCATGGTTGCTTTGCTAGCCTGACAAAACCCTGTATAAACGGCATCTGTTCATTCGTCATGTTGTTATACGGACACGTTTAACAATTTACGCGATCTGAATATCTTAATTTAGGTTTGACGGCTTATTTTGGGAGTATGAAAGAAGGAATAGGATTTCTATTCAGAGGGTTTATGTAACACATATTGAAGTACGAACAAAAAAATTTGTATTATCATTTTGATACAAAATGGCGGCGACAGAGCTCATCTTGAAAATCATCTTTTTTGAAAACACCTTAACGAGAGAACGGTTTTTTTTTGTAAAGTGGAACAAAAAACCAAAAATGTTATAATCTATATACTATTGGCTATGGGACTACGTGAGGGTTTTTTTTAAATCCAATTTTGTAGAAATTGGATTTAAAAAATGAATCGATTTTTTGTGAAAAAAAGCAGTAAACTGTTTATTAAAAAAACGTTCACCTTACATCACAAAACGGCTACGTACTCCGATAGATAATGTTATTGTGAAGCTTCTATAAAAATTTCAAAGACGACGAAAAAGACGACTTTCAAGATAGGCTCTGTCGCCGCCATTTTATATCGATGTCTTCAATATGTCTTAAATAAACCCTCTGAAAATAAATCCTATGACTTTTTTCATACTCCCAAAATGAATAGCCAAAGTTAGGCCTTTTTTTCTGCCGCTAGAGTGGTGTTACCCGTTAAGGCACCAGACCACGGAGCGCGCGGTACGAGGGTGTATTTTTCATATTTTTTTTCCAGCAAACGATGAATGATTTTTTTTTATTGATACTAATATTCTATATATACATATAGAAGACAATAAACAAATTTTTTATTCGAATCTTAAGAATAGTTTGTTGGTAGGCTAACAAAAGGACACTCCGACGAAGTTGCTGCTTGGTGGTTGACAACAATTAAGCCATACGGTTCATCTGAAAAAAAATAAATATATATATTTACTAGGGTGGCTCTGCCCCCCTCCCCCGCCCCCGCTCGATCGCCGCACCCAGCCTACTCGATCCCGCTCGCTCTCCTTAACTCTTGTACACGGCGGCGGCGATATATTTATATTATATAGAGAGATAAACTAGACATATAGGTTCATAGCATCACGTAGGGGAATTTCGATAACTAAAAAAAAAAACTAGCGGACCAGCGAATTTTATTTCCCATTTTCAGAGAAAATTTTCATCGTTTATGAAAAAAAAAATAGAAGGGGGCCCTTTATAAAAAAATCCCTACGTGGTGCCATAGAGACTGGATTTTCGAACATTTTAAGACTTGGTACGAGGGTACTTAGCCTCACCGCCCGAAGGCGCTGCTATTATAGATCAGTGTTACCATCGTGCAGTACATACTTTTAGTAGCCTACTGTGAAAGTTTCATTCAATTCCCTTTATTAGTTCTGTTTTGATAGCCTTTGGAAGCGAGCGTGTCAGTCAGTTTTAAAAAAATGGAAAAAGAGCAGTACCGTTCGATGATTCGAATCTTGTTTTTGGAAGGGAAAACGCGCAGCGAAATCAAAGATCGCTTGGATGCTGTCTACGGTGACTCTTCTCCGTCGATGGCGACCGTGAAGAATTGGTTTAACGAGTATGCTCGTGGCCGCACGTCGGTTTTTGATGAACCACGCCCAGGTGCCCCGAAAACGGCTTCTACGGAGGAAAACGTAAAAAAGATCCACGATCTCGTGTTGACAGACCGCAGATTAAAGGTTCGCAGAGATAGCTGAGACTGTAGGCATCGCAGAAGGAACGGTGCATAATATTCTACACGAAGAACTGGGCATGAGGAGGCTGTCAGCGCGATGGGTGTCGCGTTTGCTTACGCCGGACAACAAGCGCAACCGTGAGACCACTTCAGAGCAATGTTTGAAGCTGTTTAAGCGCAATCCGGCGGAGTTCTTGCGTCGTTTCGTGACCGTCGACGAAACATGGGTTTACTGGTGCACGCCAGAGACCAAGGAACAGTCAAAAGAGTGAACTTTATCCGGCGAACGTGCTCCGAAGAAGGCGAAGACTGTTGTTTCGGCCGGTAAGGTGATGGCCACCGTTTTCTGGGACTCACAAGGTGTGATCCACATCGATTACCTCCAGAAGGGTAAAACTATCACGGGGCTCTACTATGCCGACCTATTGGACCGATTCGACGCCGAATTGAAGAAAAAACGGCCCCATTTGGCGAAGAAAAAAGTGCTGTTCCACCACGATAACGCGTCGGCTCACACCTCTGCCCTCGCCATGACCAAATTGGTTGAACTGCGCTACGAATTGCTGCCCCATCCACCTTATTCACCAGATTTGGCCCCTTGTGACTTTTATTTGTGTCCAAACCTAAAAAAGTCAGTCGCTGGGAATAGATTTGGGTCGAATGAGGAGGTCGCCGCCACGGAGGACTATTTTGCCGACCTCAACAAAAATTATTTTTTGGACGGGTTAAAAAAGTTGGAGCATCGCTGGGCCAAGTGTATAGACCTAAAAGGAGACTATGTTGAAAAATAAATCGCCACTTCTCAAAAATGTTCGTTTATCTTTTGTAGGCTAAGTACTTGTTGCACGACCCTCGTACATGCAAATCGGATGAATAGTTTTTTCAATATGTTGTCAACCAGGTTGAAAAACGTAGTTTCGAGAAAAAAGCGTTCAAAGTTTTCCTGAGCGATAATTCGACATACAAACTAAATTTTATATTTGTATTTTTTTATTATTTCTCACCATCAGTCAGCTATTCCTGGACCATTGAACAGCTCCTCAGCATCCAAAGATTCATCATTTTTTCCGTGTTGTTTTCGGCTTCGTGCTCGACGTCACATATCCGCTTCTAATCAATCTTTAGACAATATTGGAAGAGTGCTTCACCAATTTTTATTTTCAATATCTCCAATACATTAATGAGGCCAATATGACCATTGTTGAAAAGTATTGAAGCAATATTAGCGGCAGTTTCAACTGTGCATCTGCCGCTCCACGACGTCTTTGGCGCAAATTTCCATATAACAGAGTTCAAACACTCGTTGTTATTCTGGTGAATTATTTTGTTATAAGTTTTCGAATCGCCGTTCTCGATATAATTGACGTATTTCGTTCCCTGTAATTCCTCCGCTCTTTGAAACATCTCAAGCATAGCATCAGTTTCCATTTTGCCTGCACAACTGACGTGATTTACTTTACAGGATTCAGCATGATTTTCTAGGCAATTTTGATATTCCTCTCAATCAGTTTTGCCTTTCCACAGAGCACATGCCTTACAGTATACAGATTTCACACAAATATCAATAACTTTTTTCGAGTAATAACCGATAAGTGTCGTGACACCATCTAACGAACTAAAACGGCATTTGCGCCAAGTTCTATCACCAGAAACTGTCAATCCATCTACTTTTCCACACTTTGCGGCGGTTAATTTTTCTTCGTCTTCATCAGCTAGTTTGAATGACATTGTCTTTATAGATTCTGTAGCATTACGAATCTGTCCCACAATAGAATCGTAGAAAGATTGAAAAATAGGGCGCGGCAAGTCCATGAAAGCACAAATTTTTTCTGGTCCAACCAATGACACTCCAAGCCATCGCATCGCAAAAATAAATCGACGATTAACCCGAATGCATTTTGGATTAACGGGCACGACGTGATTTCTTTTGGCGTACAGGACTTGCAATTTACCACAATTTAAAATCCGAGTCCTCTTCGACTAGATTCGCAAAATTCTACATCACTTCCACACACTTTACATTTCACGTGCGCACTTATTGCCGTAAAAACAGCAATAAAATTTATCAGTCTGTACCCGACACTAGCTCTCGGCTCTCCACTTCATATCTATTAGGTGGACCCGATTTCGACCGTTTCCTATCACTGCTTCTTGTTGGTTCTCCGACGACATGTTTTTTTGATTTTTTATCCATCACGATACACAGAATACACGATACGAATCGAATGATAAATACGAATCGTACGACTGCCGAAAAACAACTGACTCTTTCGTGTCTGATTATTCTACGCTTGGGTACCGGGTTTCTATTCAATTCAGTAACGGGAATTTCCGCCGGTTTTTTTTCGCCGACAAATGTTTTCCATTTTATGAACAACTTTATGCCAAAATTTTTATCGAAAAACGAAATTTTTTTTCAAAAGCCGCCATTTTGTTAAAAATTAATATTTTGCTTATTCCTTCGAATAAATACTAGATCATACCTTATACTAACGAAATCTTTTTGTTTTTTCATTATAAATGATCCAATACAGAGATATCGTACTCACCGCAAGACGCCTTTTTTTGTAGAGGAGGTCCGGGAGATCGGCTATGGCAGCTTTGAAAAACATTATTTTTGCAAAAAAAAAATATGAAAATAAAGCGAAAAGTTACCACAATATGTATATACATTTTTACGTTAATGAATTAAAATGTCTTTCCAGGAAAAATTCTTTAAAAATTTTTTCGGTCTCTTTACTGCGTATGCAAAAGTCTGCGTAAATAAAGTCATTGTCTAACTTTTGTCAAAAATATATTCAATATATCTAAGATATTTATTTATTTATGTCTCACGTATTAAAGTACGTTTTTGTCTCTTAATTTTTCCGCAGGTGTCGCTCACGGTGTCGATGACCGTTTTAATTCACCTCACCGGTTACGTCTCGGTTATTCTTATAATGGTGTTCCATTACTGCATAATCGGTGATTATCTGATACGTGAGGTAAAAAAATATGTCTTTATCGTATACTTTAGTCCATAACTAATTATTCACGGTATTGAACAATATATTTCTTTATTGCAGAGCATGAATGTGCACGACGCGTATTACGAGTGTCATTGGTACGATATGGCATCGAAATATCAAAAACATTTGATTATTTGCATGTCTCGAGCGCGAAAACCTTTGGAATTGGCTGCTGGACCATTTTACGTATATTCTCTGTCTCAATTTACCGACGTAAGCATATTGTCATATCAATAGACATGCAGGAAAAACATATTTTTTTTTATTATTCCAGATACTAAAAACCTCTATGGCTTATATATCTATGTTACGTACCCTTGTCTAAGGATCGAATAATGAACTTATTTCCGTTCACTATATAAGAATTGAATGGATGAAATGGGATCTTATAAAATATATGCTGACGAGGCATAAATTTATTACACATTTGAAAATAAAAAATGTTTAGAATACACTTTCTCTCTAGTTCGATGAAATTATCTTCGCGTTGACTGTCGAACGATTTTAAGTCCTTTAAGTCTTTTCACGTTCCACCACGGTCCTTACATTTGGGTGGTCGATCAAAAAGCTTCAAAAAGGTTCACGTAAAACATTAAAATGACAATAAATACTGAACCAACATTTAAATACATATTGAGTCTTTTTGAGCAAAAAAAGAATACGAAACTGCTATGAAATAGAATGTACTGCCGCGATTAATGATCTATGTATGTTTTTTGTTAAATATAATTTATAATGACGTCTTGTAACGCCCAGCAACCGCACTATTTTTATGGTATTTCTATTTATTCACAAATGTTGAGAACGGCACAGAAATATTTTTTCCAGCGACATTAGACCGACCTTTCCCTGTGATATGAATTATCTTCTGATTGCTACAAGACCAGTGTTATTGCACATCTGAGAAGTTTAACACGACGCGCATGCGTTAAAAAAAACGGTTCGTATACAATGTATCACTTATTTAAGGGCAATCACGATAAAGTATCCGAATATCTAATACTATGGTGAAACGACGGATAATTGCACTCGTTATTAGTCTATACGTAGAGTCCATTTGCATATCTCTGGTTGCTCCTCTCCGTCAATTTTTCAGTGAGAAAGCTAATTTAGAGCTTCAATATTATGTTGGGTCATTTTCTGTTTCTTCTTTAGTCTTATTTCTCAGATAATCGCTGGGGGAAAAGCATTCGTTGAAAATAACCCATCATAGAAAATTTGAATGCAAGAATAATAGAAGTGAGTGGAGATAAAATGAGCGCGTGCAAATTTGCCTCGTATTATCGGCATTAATGAAGCTTGTCTTCAATTTGTTTACTGGTCCTAACGAAACTTTGTGTGTGAACGTTTTCAGAACCATTTGAATCATGTCAGAGAGCTGTATAACTGGAACTAGCGGATTCTGTCGGTCGGTGGTGTATGGCCATTGGAAGAAAGATTTTTTTAATTTTACGTTGGCGCTCTGTGCTTCGCCTTCCATATCGTGCTGGCGTTTGGTGATGTCGATGTTTTTGGTGATTTTTCACTAACGCTTACAAATCTTCTGGAGTTACCGTCACAATTCTTAGTTGCGTGTAAACTGATGGTGACAAGATTACTACGCTACAAGGAATTACCAGACAAGTTAATTCTGCCACTAACGAGGACAGATACATGGACAAAGATGAAAAGAAATTATACTTGTCGTACAACGCAACTGGGAGATTATATTTTCGAACAAGCAGTTGCTTTGCAGCGAGCGCCATTATTATGCTATTCTCTAGACCATTCGAGAATATTGTCAGAGCTGGTAAGGAAATATGTAATGGGTACGAAGAATCATATTTTAAGGATACTCGATAGAAAAGTTTCATTAATCGTATAAGCGAGAATTACTTTCACGATTGCTTTTACATATTTCTCAACGGAACACGATGCACCGATAAAAGGGAGTCTCTGGGCGGAAGAATTGCTGCGTTATATTGCGAAAAAAACTTTAATCTACATAAAAATAGCCCATTTTACGCCGATAGTCCACAAGGCATACAAAAATGACCATTATTAATATTTCCTGTGTTATATAGATTCGTAATAGAGAAAAAACAATCAGATGACACGGCAAGTTTTTTTTCTTGTGCTTTAATAGTAGTTTGGCCTGTACTATATACTAGGACTTTTTATCGCTATAATTAAATATCATTCCATAAATCAAATTTCCGCGAAAATCGTCGAAGATATCCGCATTCCACTCCAAACGCCCAGCACTGCAGATTGCTAACGAAAAGGTTGGCTTTTTGGTACCGTTTGTCAAGTTGATGTTAGAGCGATGGTCGAAATTTACTGTACAATCGCTCGCTCTGAATTGCTTCATGATTTCGTTACAAGACTTTTATTCGAATCCATGCCATTATCAAATTGAAGCTCATGCGCGGATTATTTAGTCGGTCTGACTTGTGTGTGACAACTTTGAATAGAGATTCCTAGACGCAGATTAGTATGAATCTCGTTACACAGAGAGTGAGACTTTGTGAAGTTAATTTGGTTCATCGATTTTATCTGAATCTGACACTAGTTAACAAATGAAACAATTTTTCCGCAGACGAACTATCGTTAAGTGTAGATAGAAAGTATAGATTCAGATCACTTGCCGGTCACCTTTATATTATATATCGGGGAAACCGGTGATAAAATCCGAACCGCAGGAGACGCCACAAGAAGAGAGGAGTCATTAATAATTTTCCTTTGTTCCAACGTATACCCTAATGGGTTTTTACGTATAACCCTTGCCAATTCCATTTTTTTCCATTTTTCCCTATGTAACTCTCTACTCGCACTTCGCTAAGCTAAGTTAACTTCCATTGCGCCTGCAGACGTCTTAGCTACACTGTATCGCATTTGCCATGGTCACAGGAAAAGTGCGGAAAAACTGTGTCGATACAGATGGCTTTGGTTCCACTGAGTTTCGGCTATATTTACTATATCAGAAGCTTAATACAACTTCTGCGTAACAGTTGACAAGCCACCCAGTGCATGGCTAAGAGGTCACCCATCCAAGTAGTGACTGCGGCCAAATCTGGATAACTTGGATGATCGCCAGAACCGCACACCGATCGCGCGTCCATTGTCGTTAGGAGACATTAATATGGAAACCAGATAAGATGGATGATCGAGAGGATAAACTGGAACAATTCTGGACAATATAAGAAAAAACGACTACGGAAGAATAATGGGTGAAGCTAAACGAGGTGGTGTGGAAAGTGGCTAAAAACGGGATTAAGGACAAAAAGTGGGCGGGGACCAAGGAATGATGGGTGGTTTCGAAAGGAATGTAAGGATCAGCAATTAAGGCAATAATATGAAGCAAGCTGGAGGTTTTATGAACAAAGAAAACAGATAGCTGGGGGAAAAAACTGATGGAAGAAAATGGTGGTGTCGAACAGATTGTGATCATCAAATTCCACAATATTTTCAGGTTTTCGAGGTGAAAATCACTAAATTTTCATGATACTTTGTCGTTGAATTTTATCAAACGAGTAATTTGAAATAAAAAAGTGGCAAACCAATAAATATAATACGAAGCTATTATTTGTTTATTCATATATATATTGAAACGTTTCACTCATGTGACACGATCCAAGCGATCGTGTCAGAACATTTAATTGAATAAAATACAATTCTGAATTAAATGGTGAAAACTTTTTTTAGTAAAAGATATCTCTTTTAATGTTGTGAAGTCTGAGGTAGAGTTCGTGTCGTGGACTCGAAGGAAAACTGGGATTGGAGACGGCGAAGTGATGTCGAATTTATTTTAAATAATCAAATTTATTTAATTTAAAGATGCCTCAGATTTGGTTTAATTCGTCACCACATATTTTATGCGTTTCAGACACAACCTCTCATCATCGCCGCTCAATAGAGCGATATTGTAGGCTGTATGAAAATTACTGTGTGTCGTTAAGCGATGACCAGTAAGCATAAAGAATTTGCAATGCTATTTTCAAGATAGATGAATCAAGGATTTGACTTTAATTATGAAAGGGTTATTTTTAGTTGGAATATTTTTTTATATAAAATTGCTAGAAGAGCATGTTAATGATGTTAACATGAATTTGGAAGTGATAAATTTCGTCAGGAAAATGTAAGTCTTGTCTGTCGAGAACTTATTTGATTTAATCGGTTGGAATTTTCATAAATCGAATTATTTGCTTGATAATTTTAAATGGTGAATTTCCAGAGATTTGTTTTAATGGTGAATTTAAATTGAGCGTTACTTTTTGACGTTAAATCAATTTAATTTCCCCAGCGAAATCGAGATCAAGGTTTCCCTCGGGTTAGCTTTTCATGCACGCTTCTTCGGACTCTCACAGTGCTGTGTTGCAGTAACACGACACGTGGCGACTCGACGAAGTTCCTACCTATGGGTTTTTGGAATTATCTGAGACGTGCACCTTCTGTACTTCGAACGTCCGAGCGCGATGCTTGAGGTCTAGATACAGAAGGCTCCCTAGGAGTAGCTGAAACTTTACACATGAACTCAGCGAACACTGGTGAACGTTATATAATCTTTATGAGACAATATAACTTTTGAACGGTGTTAAATTGATAATTATTAAACTCCTTTGACCAAAACGTCGTAAGGAGAATAGAATAGTCAGAATGGCTATTCTATTTTCCGAAGATAATTACTTGAGGTGAAGTTGGAGTAGTGCGAGGGATATTCAAATTCTCGATGAATCTACACTTTTAACTCACGTACAGCAATTACTTGCTTGTTTCAAAGTGAAACAAGCACAGATTTGAAGCTAAATACGTATGCTGGAAGAGCAGACCGTTTTGTATAAAACGGACAAAACCGAAGAAAAGATTTACTCGAAGAGTAAATTTAATTGTAATGACCAGCACGATTTGGTGTTCAGGACTGATAAAACTCTCTCTCAACAGAAGGTTGTGAGAGAGAATAGAATATTCTAGAAGAGAGTATTCTACTTTTTTCAAGGTAATCACTTGAAACGATGTCCGCACACTGCGAAGAATATTTAAATTCATCGATGAATCTATACTTGCACTCGCGTAGAGTGATTACTTACCCGTCTCGAAGTGAGACGAGCACGTGGTGACTCTAATGATAAATGCTGGAAGAGCTGTTCATTTTGTGAAATTGAACAAAACTGAAGTTAAAAAATTACTCTAAGAGTAATTCGACGAAAGATATGACCAGCACGAAATAGTGTTCAGGACTGATACTCTCTCTCCAAAAAGCACGACTTTTATAGACTTGAGAGTTCAAACGCCACGCTCGTTACCCGAATTCTTATTGGTCTCGGAAATCGAGTGGGGCAAAAATGTGAGCTTCTCTGCCCAGTTTGGAGTAGGGAATTCCAGGTATTACAATTTGTTTAAATTTATAAATTCTTCCCTTCAGTCGCGTCTCGTCTTGTCGCTTTTATTTTTATCTCCTCCCTCGTGGGGCAAGACGGACGCAAATCTGTTTCTGGTCTCGGGGTTTGAAGAATCGCAGGATAGCACCTCACGAAACCGCCTGGCGACAGATGACCCGGAGCGCAATGCTCGCGGCATCGTCGCGCGGTGTTCGGAGTATACCTATCCGCACTTGCTCATGCCTCGCGGTAGCGAAGGCTCGGAATCCGTTCCGTTACAATATATATATATATCTCTCTATATTATATAAATATTTCGCCGCCGCCGCCGCCGCCGCCGTGTACAAGAGTTGAGGAGAGCGAGCGGGATCGAGTAGGCTGGGTGAGCGGATCGAGCGGGGGCGGGGGAGGCGTGGGTGGGGGCGGGGGGGGGGGGGGGGGGGGGTGGCGCGCGAAGCGCGCAGGGGGGCAGAGCCCCCTAGTATATATATATATATATATAATATAAATATATCGCCGCCGCCGCAGTCGCCATGTACAAGAGTTGAGGAGAGTGAGCGGGATCGAGTAGGCTGGGTGAGGGGATCGAGCGGGGGCGGGGGGGTAGGCGAAGCGCGCAGGGGGGCGGAGCCCCCCTAGTATATATATATATATACTAGGAGGGCTCTGCCCCCCTGCGCGCTTCGCGCGCCAACCCCCCTCCCCGCCCCTTGGGCCATTCCATTGAGCGTACTGCCCCCCCCCCTTTGGGTGGGGTGGGGGGGGGGGGGGGTACGGTGAAGGGAATGACCGCCTCAACTCTTGTACACGGCGGCGGCGATATATTTATATAATATAGAGAGATACTAGGGGGGCCCTGCCCCCTTGCGCGCTTCGCGCGCCAACCCCTAAAACGTAGATTAAAATAATTGTGCTCAACGTGTAATTCGACGCAGAGAATGACCAGCAAGACGTGCGTATTAAACTGATAATCGGTGTCGAAAATGCTCGATTTTTATAGTCTTGCTTGACTAACTGGCACTCACGTTTCCGAAACTCGGATTGGTTCCCGGTGGTTGAGTGGGGGACAACGCGATATTCCTATCTCCGTGAGGAGTAGGGTGTTCTCGGTAGAAAAATGATTAAATTGTTAAGGATTATTTATTTGTCACGTCTCGTCTTCGTTGAATTTAAATTGTCCATTGCCTAGTGGGGCAAAAGGATCGCAAGTCTGTCTGTGGTGATAGGAGCGCAGAATGGTCGAGTAAGTGTCTGACAGCTCGCCGTATCGCAGCAGACGACGCGTGGTGCGATGCCAGCATCACCACGCGCGGCGCTCGGTCAGAACATCTCCTCGGCCAATTTTTTTTTGGCGCCGGGGGGGGCCCGGGTCCGTTCCGTCGCAATATATTGTGACGGGATGGATCCGGAGCTCCCCGTCACCAGAGAACATAAGAGCCGAGGAGGTGTTCGAGCTGAGAGCTGTGCGGCCGGCAAGGCTGGCATCGCGTCCAGCGTCGTCTGCTATGGCACGGCTAGCCAAGAAACACCAACTCGACGTTCCTGTTATCTGAACGACTAATACAGATTTGTGTTCCATCCTGTCCCACGAGGCAGTGGACAATTCCAATTCAACAGAGACGTGACGTGACGGATAAATAACAATTCAACAATTAATAATTTCCCTAAAGACCCTACTCCGTATCGAGAGAGGAAGATCGCGTTTTTCCCCCACTCAACCACCGGGAACCAATCCGAGATTCGGAAACGCGAGCACCAGTTGATCAAGCAAGAATATAAAGGTCGAGCATTTTCGACACCAATTATCAGTTTAACATGCAACGTCTTGCTGGTCATACTCAACGTCAAAATTACGACTCAGTAATTCTTTTATCTACGTTTTCGTTCGTTTTTTCAAAACGAACAAAACTCTTCCAGCTTTTATTTAGACAATTTAGACAATTTTTTTTAACAACAAATTTCTTATTTAGTTTTAAATTTTCCTGAGGGCAATATTGCCTCATTCTTAATCTTGCATAGTAAATTATCGCATATGAAAGGATTTCAGATCCATGCTCTTAGGGATAAGTGAAGGTGTAAGAATCAAGTACTTCATCTAGAGTCATATCGAAGTCATCAATTCGAGAGGACTATTTTGTAAATGTTGCTTTGATATGACGGATCACATGAAAAAAATGAGGATTTGCGTGAATCAAGCCACCGCATAATGTCATTTGCACCAGTTGCGACTCTGAAGATTCGCAGCTGGGTTTCAATTTCACACCTTCTTGACACACTGGACAGAAATCATATTTTTGATGGAACTTCACGGACATCTGAAATATCAATAGAAAAAATTTCTGTATGTTTAAATTACTTTTATTTCATCTCTTTTATATACTAACAATGCAATAGGTACTTTCTGTTAAGGACTTACATACGTCCAGCGGTACCGAAAACGTACCAAAAGAAAAACTGTTTTTAGGAGGGATAGAAATAGAAATTGATAAAAAAATTCTTACACATTGTTTATTACTGTGTTAAGTTTGTAAAAAAATTTATTTCAATTTTTTTTTTCAAAAATTACAACATGAAAAATCACATTTTTTGAAGCACTGTAAAAAAAAAGTTGCTCCACGGTCGGCAGTATTTCTTCCTCAAATGTTGACGGATCTGCAAAATGTAAAGAAATTCTTGTAAAATAAGGTAGTAGTTATAGTCTGTCGAGCCGGATTTTTGAAATTCGAAAAATTAAACAATTTACGGTAATTTAAAAAAAAATGTTAAGTTTGTGTCAAAAAAGTCACACTTTAATTGTTTTTATTAAATTTTCTAATTATAATTTTTAAAATCCGGCTCGACAGACTACAGAAAAAACAATTCCGAATATTAAAAAAAAAAATCATCAAAAAATATTAAAAACCGTACGAGTTATCATGCCGACCGTGTCAGAAAAAGTAGTTTTGAGAAGAACGCGTTTAAAGTTTCAAGCGCGTTTCGCTCGAAGTCGCGCGCGGCTGGAGCAAGAACTATATGAATTTTTTAAATTTATTTAGTTAACTTACGTCTAATCTCCCATTCCAGCTTCATATTGTACGCCTTCCTTGTCAGTAAAAAATTGTTGTTCTTTATTTTTTCCTCTTTGTTTTTTTTGCCTCAAACAACTCAACTCAGTTAGGCGCGCGTCAGACCTTTGTCCTTTCGTCGGGCAGTCACATTATCGACAATAACTTTTGAACTATGGGGAATTTTTACAATCAGCTTACACAGAAATACGCCTAAGACTATAAGGAATAATAATCTGTAAACAAAAAAAAATCGATTTTTTGAAAATTCTCGACGTATGTAAGGCCTTAAGGAAACTCACCGATACAAGTACTGATTCTTTGCATTGACGGTTTCATGACTCTAAAGGACGGAACAGTGCTTGGATAATTTATTTCAAAATTCGAAACTTGTTTCGCATAACCATGCTCTGGCACATAATTTTCCTTTTCTGTTCAGACGTAATTGAACCTTATTCAATGACGTCTGACTGAACGAGCAAACTCGTTCAGTCGCATTCTTTTGTACGTGACCTTACATATTGAAAAATACTTGATATGAGTAACTATCTTCTCAAACTATGTGTAAAATCTTTTCATTAAACTTGCCCATGCAATTACTTGGCCATTTGCGTCGAGCTTGCGAGCTTGACACACTCGCGAACTATGTCTCCATGATTAAAATGCTGTTTAGATACACGATCTATATCCGTCTTTTGTAATTTTACAATGCCTGGAATAGACTCTTCTCACTTTTTCCGCATATCAATGTCTTTTGGCACGTGAAATGTAGAACATTTCTTCTTTCTTTTGCTACCGGTTTTGCAATTTGGGACCACACACTGATATCTCATTTTCAACATAATTATCACTAATAGTCGTGATATAAACGAAATAAACGTAATATGCAAGGATAGCAATATCGAGGGGTTTTCAGGTTATGCCTGTTGGCATTATAAGTTCGCAACTAAGATCGAAACGCCTCTAGTGGTTGCATCAGCAATTAAACTTGACTTCGTTAAGGAAGTCACTTTCAGCGGAGGAGTTTCCAGACCTGTATACAAGACCGTGGTTATAGTAACGCGAACGTACGTACCGCTAGTGAAGAACGAATGAATTTAACCACTCGAGGGAAACCTCAATTTCGTTCAATCAAAAGGCAATATAACCATCTGTTCTGAAGATCGAACAGAATTATTCACAGAAAACGACATACTCGCAACAAATACTCGACGGACGTTTTCCTCACCAATGTTACTTCTAACTTCTAATTTCACTAATTCAAGCTCTTCTAGCATTTCAAATCAAAGAATAAAATCCAAATTCACTACACCTTCCGTAAAGTAAACTCAATCCTTCCTGTTTTTTTGCAGCCTCTGTAACAATACTCCGATGCTATTGTACTGTTAGTATTCTCGGTCGACCGGTTCGTGGCTTATTTTCTGTGCTGGTTATTCTTTCGTATTTTTTTATTATATATTGCACTGTTGCAAAACTTAGATTTAGTTCTTTACTAATTTTTCGATAACTTTCACCGCGTTTCCGAAGAAAAATCACTTTATCTCGCATGGATATTGATATTTCGCTTTTCTTTGCCAACATGTCTGTTCACAGCTTGAAGATCTACTACCGCACGGAATAGGTCACAACCATTATGTAAACGAAGACTTGTTTACATTGTACGCAGAGGTCAGACCGTGCGTGAGTGAATATCGAGGTTTAGCAGCTCAATCGTAAGTGAACTAATACTTTTTTGGCCCGAAAATTTATGTTTTTTTTGCATAATTCTTCTATTATTCCCGGGAAAAAATTCTCCATTTGCAGTTTATCTCTGTACCTGATGTACTATCAAATAAAATTGGCTTTCTTTGCGTATCGCTTATGTCTATAAAGTTATCGCAAAAAAACAAGGTGTATGAATACTTTTATGACCCACTGTATGTCATATGAATATATATTTGGCGAATCCGTTGTCTACCTCTTGATGGATCGATCTCCATTAGGTTTTTTATGAATGAAAATAAATTCTTTTATATTTCTCTTTATTTGAGTTTTTCAATATTCCGAAATGCACTGTATTTAGTAGCGTGCCAATGAATAGTACTAAGTGAAAAACGATATTAATGAGTTATATTCCTTTTACATAAGATTTATTCATTAGTTAATTTAGCCAATTTTTCCTTAACAACAAATTTCTTTTGCAGTTTTAAATTTTCCTGGTGAACATATTGCCTAATTCTTTCTCCCCACTTTTTCTCCATACAATGTCTTTTGGCACTTACAATGTAGAACATTTTTTTCTTTCTTTTGCACTCACGATCTCAAAATACGTCACCTCAGCGCTCTCCAGGCTACGCCCAAAGACCGGTAATTCGCCTCTCCAATTGGTTTGTTCGGAAACCCTTCAGCCCCACTTTTCACCACTACGCACGTTAATTTCAAAAAGACATCCCAATTCCAATCAAGCAGTCCAAATCCACAATCTAACTCAACCTAACTCAATCTAATAAAAATAACATTCCTAATGGAAGTCAATCTACCCTAATCAAATAACTGATCGATCCTCTCGATCGATCATAAAAACAGAAGAATCATTCCGTGCACCCGGCACATCAATCGATAAAATTATTCATCAATTATTAATCAACGTAAAATATAGGTTGCCTGTATCTCTGTCCATAGTGACAGTGCCATTCTCTTAATTCATCATCATCGTGTTGTCATTTCCAAAATCGTTTCTAAAGCGTCACAATTTTGCATTCTATTGAATCCATATAATTCCTCATCACAAATGTGCCCACGAAGATCACAATTGTGTATTAAACGTTTTCCAAATAAATTGTCGTAACGTGTGAATCATCGAGGCCACAATTTTTTTTTTTCGAATATATTGTATTTACTGGCGAAGACGTTACAATAATTATCGCGACCACTCATGGTTTTCCTGGGCGCGCTAGATTTACCGAATCCGATTCCGACAGCGATGTTACAATTGTGCGAAATGAGTGTACTCGTATCATTGAAGTTGGGGCGGATATATTAATTACTCATGAATCTACAGATCACATTGTGATGTTGATACCAATATTTATTTTTTCATTTTTTTCCTTTAAGAATACGTTTTCATTTTTTTTTGTAGAATTCAGTCATGATATCGATGACAGATTTTTTTTTCCTTGTCACTTACGTTACTATTCTTCTCATAATGCTTCTCTTTGACTGCCTCATCGGGGATTATCTCATTCAGGAGGTAAAAATGTGTTTTTATTATATTCCTAATTACATTAGTGATCATTCACGATATTTTAAATATAGCTATATTCATTTAATGCACAGCATGAATGTGCACGACGCATTTTACGAGTGTCATTGGTACGATATGGCATTGAAATATCAAAAGCACTTGACTATTTGCATGCTTCGAGCGCGGAAACCTTTGAAATTGACTGCCGGACCATTCTACGTATATTCTCTGCCCCAATATACCGACGTAAGCATAACAGTCATATGAATAAATATTACCGGAAAATCACGAATTTCATTATTTCAGATACTAAAAATCTCCATCACTTATGTTTTGATGTTACGGACTGTTGTCTAAGGATCGAATCATAAACTTATTCTTGCTCACGGTATGGCAATTGAACGTGTGGAATCCGGTCGTATAAAAAACTCCGATTATGATAAATAGTTACACATTTTGAAATACAAAATGTTATCGACACACTTTCTTTCGAGGTGAATTAAATTATTAGCGTTCCTTGTATTTCCCGAAATAATTTAAATGAAAATGCAATAGAATATCATGTACCGAAACATGGATTCGTTCTTCTACAGCGATTCGTAGGATTATTTAATGTCGTTTTACTTGCCGGCGGATGAAACTTTTGCTTACGTGAATTTTTTTTTTCGATTATCAATGCTAAAGTTTTCAAACCGTATCAAAACGTCGGAATTTCCACATTTCAAAAAAATATCTGGATGCATGCGAGTGCCTGTTTCTCTCCCTCTCTCATCCTCTGTGTATATGTGTGATCGTGAAAGTTTTATAACTATTAACTATGGACTATGGAATAGCTTAATCAGACGGGCCGAAATTTTTCCCAACGCCTGCTACCCCGCCCTCCGTCAAATGAACCCAAGCTAAATTAAACACTCGAACCTAACCGAACCCCAATCTTCCCTTAATGAAAGACATCTGCTAAACAAAAAACCTAAAACACTTTAACTTTCGGACTATCGTCTATTGTGAATTCTGACGGAAACTATTAGGTATACAACTTTGCTTCCGCCGTTTTCCTAAAGATGGCTTTAGCGGTAAGTAGTGGTCGAAATAAATAGATCATAGACGTTATGCAATAAACTTGGGCATCTGTCAACATAACTCCATGAAAACATTAGTTCATTTGTGTCTGCATCATAAAGTTATTCTCGATTAATCATTTGCAAGAGGGTTTATTTTTCTGGTTCAATATAAAGAAATCTGCGACTGAAGCTCATTGAATACTTTCAAATACTTATGGTGAGGCCGCTAATAGTGAAAGAACGTGGCGTGAGTGGTTCAACGCTTCAAGAACGGTGATTTTCACGTCGAAGACTGGCATAACGAAGGAAGAGTGAAGGTTTTCGATGATGCAGAATTGGAGGCATTACTTGATGAAGACTTGTGTCAGAGTTAAGAATAGTTGGCACGATTATTGGGAGTGACTGAACAAGCAATTTCATAACGTCTCAAGGACATGGGAATGATTCAGAAGAAAGGAAATGGGGTGCCGTATGAGTTGAAACCAAGAGATGGTGAACGGTGTTTGTTTGCTTGTGAAGAATTGCTTGAAAGGCAAAAATGGAAGGGATTTCTGCATCGCATTGTAACGGGGGATGAAAAATGGGTTTATTACGATAACCCCAAGCGCAAAAATTCATGGGGATATCTCGGCCATGCTTCCACATCGACGGCCAAACCGAATATTCATGGCTCCAAGGTCATGCTTTGTATTCGGTGTCACCAGCTCGGCGTTGTGTATTATGAGCTGTTAAAACCAACTGAAACAATCACAGGCGATCGTTATCGAACGCAATTAATGTGTTTGAGCCGAGTATTGTAAGACAAATGACCGCAATACAGCGAGAGATACAATGAACTGATTTTGCAGCATGACAATGCTCGACCCTATGTTGCGAAAGTGGTCAAAACATACCTGGAAACGTTTAAATAGGAAGTCCTCCCCCACCCGGCGTATTCTTCAGACGTTGTTCCCTCTGACTATCACCTGTTTCGATCAATGGCGCATGGCCTGGCTGACCAGCACTTCCGGTCTTATGAAGAAGTAAAAAATTGAATCGATTCGTGGATCGCTTCAAAAGATGTCCAGTTTTGTCAACGCGGGATTCGTATGCTGCCCGAAAAATGGGAGAAAGTAGTGGCCGGCGATGGACAATACTTTAAATCATAAATGTATAACCACTTTTTTACAATAAAGCCTCGAATTTCGGGAAAAAAAACGGCGGAAGCAAAGTTGTACACCTAATACATGGCAAGTGAAAGTTAGAGCGGTTCATGTTTTTTGCCGTGAGCAGAGACGCTTTTTTTAAGTTTTGACTGCCCGTAACGCAAAAGGACGACAGTTATGCGTTTAGTGTTGAAAAAACGAATCGCACCTCAAATGTTTGTTGTTATGTCGTGACATTTTCCCCGGGTATTATTTTAATTAGTTTGGCAATACTTTGGTTCCGTCATATAATTTTGTCGCTTTTTATTTACATATGAAATGTTGTAACAAGATAAACCGCGTCACATTTCGTTTTCCATTCACGTTCAACTATGCCGTAGAAAATAGTAGTTAGTTATTTATTATTCCTTGTACACCCTTTAGGAGTCTTACGGTGACCTTCCCTATGCATATCCCTCTTTTACATATCTATTTACACTCTCGCATTCTAATTACATTCTCGTTTCCCTCTTCCTTACATCCTTCCATTCTGTGACCTCATGTCCACTTCCACTAACTCTTTACTCTTTAGATTCCTTACATTCTATGCTCTTATCCACTTTGTTTTCTCGTCCCCAACCTCTCACATTCCAGCACGTAATCACAGATCCGAGCAGAAATTTGGTCCGGCTTAAATCCGGCCCATGTCAGGCTGCCCTGTCAACACGGCATGTCCCTAATCAGGATCCGTATTACGCCCACATCCGGCATGTAACGGAATTCCGCATCCGGCACCCATCCGGCCCCGAGCTGGCGCTGAATTCCAATTCCCAAACTTCAAATGAATAAAATCTACTTATCTTCCGGGAATTATGTTGCACACATGCACCATACAGCTGGGCCATATAATAATCTGTAGCATAAAAAAACTGCCGTCATTGGGGTTCGAACCAGCACCCTCTCTCACTAGCCTTCATTCTCACATTGGACCCAAAAATATTGAAAACAAATATATTATTGTACTAACAGTCATTGTTTAGACGTTTTTTTGTTGCTCAACACGTTGACTGCCACGGCGTCCTGGGCAAGTAAACAACCTACGAGATATCTCGTAGGTTGACAGTCAACGTGTTAAACGATAACTGCGGTCATTTGCTCATCACACGGATTTGTATACATTTTTCAAATGAGCTATCACGTTTAAATAAATTTGGCAATCGTTAATTTCGGATACTTTATTTTAGAAAGGCATAATATTTTGTCGAAATGGCAAAATTTCTCGTGGTGTTTTTTTCGCACAGTATGGTACCCAATTCATTTAGGTTTTGCTACGATAGCCCAAGAAATGCAGCAGGCAAAACATTAAAAAACATCTATACCAATTTTTTGCGACAAATTCAAAATTCGGAACAATTCGATCGATTTTCTCCAAACATCGAGCTCTATTGGATGTTAATCTAATTGTGTAGCAAGTCTCAGCGTGACAACTCGAAAATTGCACGATTTATGCTCTTAACAGAGGTTGAAAAAAAAATTAAAATCGCGTAAAATTTGAACGAGTTAATTAATTTTCACAAAAGTTATATCAGACAAACAGGGCTGACAGCTGTACTTGCGTGAAAAAGCGTCACCAAAGGCATAACCATAACCATCGTATTTTGTGTATATTGCTCAGTGATAAAATTGCTCGGTAATTTTGTGATAAATATGCCTAAGTCAGGTGCGGAGAGGACAAAAATGTGGCGTGAAAAAAAACGCAAGGGAGGGAACAGATCCGATTAAAAAAAGGAAAAAAAAGTAGAAGTGAAATTGTACGAGACAGTAGGGAAAGGAGCAAAACATGTGCTTACCTTTCACGTGCCAGTTCAATGATAGTGCAAATAATTAAGAGAATGTACCATCAACAAGCACAATGGCGCAGCCACCTCGTGATAGTGATGTACTTGTTACTGATGGATTGCAATATTCAGATTTTAACAAGTTTAAAACTGCACATAATATCTTCAACCGAGATTTTGTAAATAATCCATTTGATTTAACGTGTTGTGTATGTGACAGATTATGGTTTAAAAATTATTTAAAACCTCTATCCATTGAAGATGAAAAACTCCTTCAACAAAAATTTCCAGAATTCAACGGTCATGATGATCTAGCGTGTACCAGCTGTCGCCAGGCTCTAAAACGAGACTACATTTCAACATTATCAAAATTAAATGGCTTTATGTATTCACCAATCCTTGCGCATCTTCCGAAATTAGATTTAGTGGAATCGTCGGATTCCATTTATGCAAATTCGCAGATTGCATCATGCGCATGGATAATTTGGAATTGTGGGGCAAGTGATCAACGTTCCGGTGGATATAAATACAATGGACTGCCGTCAAACTGAAAAATTGAATTACCCTTTCAACTACGCCCATCGAGTTTTACTTCTGTCGCGTGTCTTCAAGGGACACCAATTTTGTTTTTTTTATTATAAATAAGCAAGAATATCTTCATCGGAGTGGGTTCAGTATCTTTAACAAGAAATTAAATAACAAAGTTTGAATAATGATGAAATTTTAGAGCAGTGAAACACGTCAAAATTGTGGTGTTTTTTCCAACTCAATACATGAACTTGAACGAAAAATATATATAAATCCATAAATTGAGTAAGAAAAAAAATTCACAAATGCATACCTTAAAAATGATTGGCCATAGCTACGATTACTACTATAGAACCTTTCTTACCTCAATTGGACTAGATTTGCCGAAAATAAATATAGGTATTCCAAAAAAACTAAAAACAAAATTGAAAAACCATGAATTGTGTGGAAAAAATATTTTTTTCAAAAAAATGCATACATCGAAAACTACTGATCGTAGCTAAAATTACTATAGGATCGTTTTTACATCAATTTGACTAAGGTTTTCGAAAAAAAATATGGAATTAAAAAAAAACAGAAAACTATGTGCTCCCAATTTAAATATCATCCTATAACCATTCCACTCTATAAAAAAGAGTATTTGAAAAAATATACAAACTTTGCGTAGATAAAAAGAACCATAAAATTTGCTTGTGAAGAATTTTCAAACGAAAAACCTTTTATAAAAAAAATTGAGTTTTCAGAGGTAAAAGCCACCTTCACGGTTTGGCTACCATTTGTTAGGAAAAAAGCGTACGTTTTCACGGGGGATAGCTTATTTACATATTTTTTTTTAAGCGACCGTCGAAATCGACAAATAACAAAAGAAATTATATTTTGTTATACACGAAAATGATCGTTGTGAAAAGTAATTGAGAAACACGAAGAGTGCCGCAGTTTCAAATGCAATATCTTGGGACGCACTTTTCGACGCACGTTCGACTAGGAAGAAACAGCTCCCGGTCGCCTTACGTCCGTTGTCCGAGCAAAAGCTACGGTTCACAAAATCATTACAAAAAACCACAATAAATAATGTACCAGCGTTTAAATACACTTTGAGCAAAAAAAAAAGAAAAGAAATACGCTACTGTTTCTTCTGAATGGATTGGCGCTGTAATATTTCGTAATGATTAATATATCTATTTATTGTTTATTGACAATTGTAATGGCGTCTTATAATGAGCAACAACAGAAGCGTCTTTATATTGTTCTATTTCTTTACAACCATTGAGAACGGCAGAGGTGTTTCTTCACGACATGAAAGCTTTATGTGTCAACGAGACCACGGTCAATGCACGTCTGAAGATTTCACAGCACATCGCGCACGCGCGGCAAAGACAGCTTGCGCATGCACGGCCAAGACAGTTCACGAACAGAAAATATCGTTGATTCGAGGGCAATCACAAATAAGTATCGGAGCACCTAATACTACGAAAAAAAATGAAAGATAATAGCGTCGATTATTAGTCTATAGAATTGAATTTTCGTATGTCTGCCGGTCGTTTCTATATATTTTTTTTAGTATGGAAACAGAGCTATCAAACTTCACGATTATCTTCGGTCATTTTCTACTTCCTTTATTGATTCTATTTTGCGGATAAAATTTCGGAGATAGTATTCGTCCAAAATTGTCCATACAAAAAATTTGAAACTAACAATAATGGACGCGAGTTGAGATTAAATGGTCGGACGCAAATCTTGCTCGTATTATCGGAAGGAACAAATACTCTTATCATTTTGTTTCTCTTTCTCATCCCTTTGAAACATTATGGGAGAAAATTTTCAACAAGGTTTAAAGCATGTCAGAGAGCTGTACATGTGGAACGAACGAGTACTAGCGTTCGGTGGTATATGGCCATTGGATAAACGCTTTTTCAAATTTTACGTAGGCGCCATGTATTTCGCCATTCACATGTTGCTGTCATTCGCTGATCTTGTCAATGTTTTCGGTGATCTTTCGTTAATGATTGCAAATCTTCTCGAGACTACGACACATGTCACAACTGCGTGCAAAATAATCGGCTTGAGATACTCTACTTTGATTCAAGAAGTTCTTGAACAAGTTCAGTCGGCTTTTGACGAAGAGAGATACATGGATCAAACGGAGAAAAACTTGTACTTGTCGTACAACGCGATTGGACGATTATTTTTTAAGGCTGGCACATACTTCAGTATGGTCACTATTACGATGTTTTACTTGAAGCCCTTCGAGTATATTGTCAGAGCTGGTAACGAAATATTTTATGGAAGAAAATTTTTTTTTAAATAATCATATTTTGAGGAGGGTTGAGAGGTAAAGTCTCGTCGATCGATTTGGGTTTAAGAATTCGTTTTACACATTTTTGAAAGGAAACAAAACTAGTGCAACCTAAAGTGAATCTGGCTCGACGAATGACTACGATATGTCGTGGAAAAAGCGTATAATGTTCAATTTATAGAAAAATAGACCGGTTAATGCCAATAATGTACAGAATCAACAGACGAAAATGCACACCTGTCAATTCATTTAAGGGGTAACACCACTCTAGCGACAGAAAAAACAAGCCTAACTTTAATAATTTGTGTCTGAGCTAAAAAGTGTCGGTAAATGTCGGTGCAGATCCCTTGAGCCACAACTCTCATGTCTTTACTACTGATTTATTTTGGGAGTATGAAAAAAGGAATAGGATTTATTTTCAGAGGGTTTTTTTAACATACATTGAAGTATAAAAAACAAATTGTTTATTATCATTTTGACACAAAATGGCGGCGATAGAGCCCATCTTGAAAATCGCCTTTTTGAAACTGGGAGGAAGTTTTACTTGAACACCGTTGCATAGATCGATTTGAAATTTTGATAGTAATTTCAGAATTACATTCTCTATCGGAGTACGTTACC
The DNA here is from genome assembly GCA_958009045.1 of Oxytorus armatus. Taxonomy (NCBI): domain Eukaryota; kingdom Metazoa; phylum Arthropoda; class Insecta; order Hymenoptera; family Ichneumonidae; genus Oxytorus; species Oxytorus armatus. The sequence goes on along the minus strand of OY253748.1, from coordinate 4,175,648 downwards.
GTTTTTTTATTTAATGTAAACTTTTTTTTATAAACAATGTACTGCTTTCTTGGCAAAAAATCGACTCATTTTTTCAAAAGTGCCCTACGTAATCCCATGGCCAATAGTATATAGATTATACATTTTTTTGGTTTTTTTGGTTCAAGTCTTATACTCTGCGAGAAAACCGTCCTCCCGTAAAGGTGTTTAAAAAAAAAGACGATTTTCAAGATGTGCTCTATTGCCGCCATTTTGTATCAAAATCATAATAAAAAAAAATTGTTTTCATATTTTAATATGTGTTAAATGAACCCTCTGAAAACAAATCCTATTTCTTTTTCCATACTCTCAAAATAAATCGTCAAAATTAGGCTTGTTTTCTTCCGCTAGAGTGGCGTTATCCCTTAAGGGAGGTGTAAGGGTTTCAGCGTTAAAAAAAACACTTTTTTTGCGATTTTTTTTCTCAAATATGGATTGAGCAATTTTATTCGAACCTTTTGTACATTATTGAGCATACTTTTGACAATGTTGTGTAATTTTTTCATGCAGAAATATTGAAGCATAAGCCCGTAACAGAGCTTCCCTCAGAACGTCTTGGAAAAAAAACAATTTGCGGTGTTCACTATAACTCGGCCGGAAATTATCTGAAAATGAAAAACCATAAAAATTTAGTCAAATTATAATCAAGTCTTCCCCCCAACGTTCTCTGATAATTTTTTTTTTCATTGAACAATTTTTGGCGGCCATCTCAAGTGTGAACTGTTATTTCCCACGAAAAATTCCGCCATTTTGTGGGTGGGAAACACCCTTAATGTTAAAAAAAAAATTTTACCAAACGTTGGGGGCAAGTATTTTATATGTAAAAAATTTGTACAAAATTTGAAATGAATCGCTCAAGTAGTTTTTAAATGGCAATGAACACGGACTTTGAAAAAGTAGTTTTGAGAAAAACGCGTCTAAAGTTTATGAAGTAAAAAAGTGAAGAAAAAATTTTTTTTTTCCAACTTACACAGAATCATCGATTCCAGCTCGTTTCTTCTTTTAAAATATTGTAGTCTATAGTATACACTATATACTATATACACAATAGCAACGAATAAACTGTATACCTGTTCGACAGCTGCACTGCTAGCCCGACCGCCCGCAGCTGTTAGAGGTATAGCGTTAAAGGCCAGGAGATTAATAAGACAGTAACTTCAAAAATATTGCTTAGATCGGTTTAAAATTCTAAGGACATATTCTTGAAATGTTAAACAATAAGATAAGACAAAAAAAAAATTCGATTTTTCGAAAGTGAAAACCCTTACCCCGCCCTTAATCCATTTTAACTCTGGTCGAGTTATTGCAGATAATTATGTTTTTTGAGGGTAAGGGCACTGTACTAATTATGTACAGGGGTTTGTCAGTCTCGATCCGCATTCGTCATTGATATCCTTTTTCTTTCGATATATTCCGCTAAGAATTTTTGAAACCGTACTGGAGTGACTGGAGATTTGCCGATAGTCTCGATGTACCTTAATCTGACGAAAAACTCGATTGACTTGGCTTGGCTTTACCAACCAAACCCTTTCTAACGCTGATTTCTAAATTGATCTTGACAAATGATTTTTCGTTATCTTTCAATAGTATTTGAAAATGAGACAATTCCCTTCATCTTGCCGTGTCGAGTTCGGCTGTTCTACGAAATTACGGATTTGCCTACCTACGCCTTCGTATATCTATCGCAGTGTCCTATGATATATTATTACTTTATGAACACCATTTCATCCTGTTTCATTGGCAGTTTGACAATACATGTTGCCGGTGATTTGGCAATACTGGCGCACAGAATACGTCACATACATACATCGGATACGTCGAGAAATTATCTTGACCCACATATCGCCTTTCGCAATATAGTTAGCCAACACGACAAGATCATTACGTGAGTATTTAAGCTTAATAGCGAGAGCATGCGAGAAACGGTGAAAAGGCGTGGGGGAGGTACTGATCAATTACAAGACGTACACGCACACATGCACGCGCATTTGCTAAATTTAATTCTTATATATATTTTTTTCACGTAAACGAAGTTTTTAAAAAAGAAAAAAAAATAACGTTATTAAATACAATATCTCTACTAGAATAATTTAATCGTAAATAGGACTGCCACAGCCATCAAAGATATTTTCAACTATGTTCTACTGGTTGAACTCCTGATCATGACGGTGCTCGTTGGGCTCATATGTTACGATATACTCGTGGTACGGTATATTATTTTTATCAACCCATATAGCAAAAATATAGTCGTAGTTTTATTCCATGTATATACCCTTTCGGATTTTTACAATATTCCTTCCCTTTACATCCTCCCCTTGCCATATACGAGCACAGTGCTCGTACAGTGCTATGGGCATTTGGAGTAGAACGCGGATATCTTTCCCGATTGTCACGAAAATTGAACGAATTTGAAAATTTCAAAAAAGTACATTCAAAGAAATTTGATGATCTTTCGAACGAAACGGGTCCCATTGAGATTGGTCAACAATCGCGTACGTACGCAACGAAAATGTGGGCGGGATGAAAAATCGACCGATTCGTCGACCTCGTGATTTAAGGGTTGCGGATACGATAGAGGGTAAATATGGTATCCAGCTAAAGGGTTACGAACAGAGATGAAAACTTCTCCGGGAGCAATTGGATACGCAACCCCCCCGGTGGCGGAGAACGGGGTTAAAGTGGAAATGTTTTATCGGGGCTAGTGCGAAAACTGTTGGACCGATTGGACTCATATTTATCGTGGATGTATTATTCACGAGGACCTATGATCTCGTGAAAATAAATTGGCGTTAGCATTCCCCGGAAACGGTTGAGAGGTGCATGGTCGAAGTGCAATTTGCAAATTCGTCAAATTTTCGCGAAATTCGACAAAGATATTCGCATTCCACTTCAAATGCCCAGCACTGTATACATATCTTCCATATTCCTCTATGACTTCCTCTATTTTTCACCGTCGTTCCTCCCGTTTTTCTTCTTAGTTTTCACAGGGCCTATGTAAATGTTCCATTTTCCTCTTTCTTCCTTTCCCTCTTCTTTCACCGGCATTCCGCTTCCTGGTGCCTCCCTTTCTTAATCTTGGTTCCTCTTCCCTTAAACTTTACATTCCTTTTCCTCCTCATCCAGCTGTTGCGTTTCGGTTCCCGTTTTCTCTTCCTCTACCGATAGCTGATCTTCACTCTCGCCCTCGTACTCAGATAGCCCGTTTTCACTATCGTCGTCGTACTCACTTTCATTTTCCTCTTCCGTTTCCGCGACCACTTCCCTGATTGCCACCACTAATTCCCTTTTCTAATCTGATTCTCCAGTCTCCACTTTCCCTTTGAGCACTTTTTCCTGCCGCGGATCACCAGAATCACCAAATTTCACACCACGTGTTCCCTCGTGCATTACTTATTTTTTATGTCTTACTATTTGGAATACGTTTTTTCTCTATGGTTTTTATTCGCAGAAATCGCTCGCCGTTTCAATGACTGACTTTATGTTCCTCGTCAGTTACATCGTAGCTATCCTTATTCTGATTCTCGTTTACTGCATAATAGGTGATTATCTCATTCGTGAGGTAAAAATGTCTCTTTATCACATTCCTAATTGCATTAAGAATTATTCCTCGTATTGAAAAATACATATTTCTTCAAACGCAGAGCATGAATGTGCACGATGCATATTACGAGTGTCATTGGTACGATATGACATTGAAATATCAAAAGCACGTGATCATTTGCATGGCACAGTCGCGAAGACCTCTGCAATTGACTGCCGGACCATTTTACGTATTTTCTCTGCCCCGATTTACTGACGTAAGCATACATCCCATATATTAATAAACATATATCGGGGAAAACAAATTTTATTATTTCAGATACTCAAAACATCGATGGCTTATATATCGATGTTACGTACCCTCGTCTAAGGATAGTCATAAGCTTAATTTTGTTCACCGCATGGGAGTTGCACGGGTGGAATCGAGTTTATTAAAATACTCCAACGAAGAATTAGACATTTCAAAACACAAGATGTTTGCGACACATTTTCTTTACAATTCGATAGAATGATTCGCGTTCCTTGTATCTCGATGTACGAACAACGAAATCAAAGTCGAAAAATAATCGAAAAAAAATGACAATAATCGTTTCCCACTATTTAAATAAAATGTTAGTATAACCATATTTAATGAGTAACTGCCATAAAAAATTTGCCTCGTCCACATATGGATTGAGTCATCTGTAGTGTTTCGTAAAATTATTTAGTAGAGGGTGTTAAGGAGGCCCTGCTCGTATGCCCCTTGCACGGGGCAGGATGTAAGGCACTGTGGTATGGGGCGTGTGGTGAACTGCTTGCTGTGCCGAATCCCCACTCGCTAGATCGAGCATTTTTGGCGACAAAAACTTTTATTATCAAGGGATAACACCACTCTAGCGGCAAAAACGGAGATCTTTGACGATTTATTTTAGGACTATGAAAAAAGGAATAGGATTTATTTCAGAGGGTTTATTTAACATACGAGGGCTGTCCGGAAAGTTCGTAAAAATAATTTAAAAAAAATGTATTATACAATTAATCAGTCAAATCAATCTTGTCCCCTTCAAAGTACTCTCCTTGAGATAAAATGCACTTGCGCCAACGCCGTTTCTACTGCTCGAAGACCCCTTCGAAGTCCTCTGTTGAAAGGCTCTTCAGCTGCCTTGTCATAGCCTTCTTGGTTGCCTCCATGTCCCCCAAATGCCGCCTCCGAAGCACCATTTTAGTTTTGGGGAATAAGAAGACGTCGCAAGGTGCTAAATCAGGTGAATATGAGGGGGTGTTCAGTCACAGTGATGGAGCTGGTGGCCAAAAACTGGCGCACATCAAGTGACGTGTGTGCGGGGGCATTGTCATGGCGCAGGATCCACCGTCCTCCTTCAGCCAAATCTAATCGAACCTGCAACACTCGTGATCTCAGGCGTCTGAGAACTTCAACGTTGTCCATTGACTGTCTGGCCTGGCGGGACGAATTTGTGATGGACAATGCCACGAGAATTAAAAAAAAATGATCACTGTCTTCTCATTTGATCGCAATTTCCTTGACTTTTTGGTACTTGGTGACCCATTTGTTGACAGTTGGTTCCTTCAAAGCATCTTCTCCATAAACTTGTGTCAAAGCCTCAAAAATTTGACGGCCGTTCCTGCCAAGTTTTACGAGAATTTTGATGTTCATTCGCTGCTCTTCAACGATGGAAAGTTCCATTACAACGGCCGACTTCAAAAGGGGTCACTTTGAAAAATCACACAACCTGTGCACCTACTCCGAGAGCGGCCGAACGCAGTCTAGACTCTAGAGTGGGGGTCTAGAGTGGGGGAACTCACCAGACCCACTCAACTACAGCGTTCCGGAGAAATTATTTATACGAACTTTCTGGACCGACCTCGTATATTGAAGTATGACATTTTTTTTTATTTTCACTTTGATACGAAATGGCGGCGACAGAGCCCATCTTGCAATTCGGCTTTTTCAAACTGGGAGGACGTATCACTTAAACACCGTTGCATGGATCAACTGAACATTTTAATAATAGCTTCACAATTGCATTCTCTATCGGAGTACGTAGCCGGTTTTTTATTTAAACTTTTGATTTAATGTAAACTTCATAAATTTTTTATAAACTTTTACTGCTTTTTTTGGCAAAAAATCGATTCATTTTTTCAAAAGTGCACAATTTCTACAAAATTTGATAAAGAAAAAAACCCCGAACGTAGTCCCATAGCCAATAGTATTTTATTCGAGGTCTTATACTTTACGAGAAAACCGTCCTCCCGTGAAGATGTTTTAAAAACAGACGATTTTCAAGATGGGCTCTGTCGCCGCCATTTTGTATCAAAATGATAATAAAAAGATTTTTTTTATACTTCAATATGTGCTAAATAAACCCTCTGAACAGATATTGTATTCCTTTTTTCATACTCCCAAAATAAATCGTCAAAGTTATGCCTTTTTTCTGCCGCTGGAGTAGTGGATGGATACAATTCACACCCCTTAACAGGCGCTGTAAATTGTATCCATTTTTTTTCTAAGCCTCTATAATAGTTAAGCCTGTACTTTCCTGAAGTTTTAAACAGCCACCACTCTTTTTTTACTAACAATTTCAAACGATCCCGCGCATCGTATAGTGATTAACGGGTAATATCCACCAAATGCTCAAAAAAACAAGGCTTTTTTCATGATTTTTTTTAAAGGACATTTGAGATGTAAGGTATATAAATAATATATCATTGGATTAAGCAACTCTTGGAGAATAGAAAAAAAAATTTATTGTTATTTTTTTTACAAAATGGCGGCTGTGCAGCGATTGCCGTGAACCGCTTTTTTAAAAAGTTCTTCCGCGGCGAGCAGTAGAAGTCGTGCCCAACTCCACCTATAACAAAAAAAAAAAAATTTTCATTATCTACATGAGTGTCGCTAGTGAAGTACACATGATTATATTTTAAAAATTTTTTTTCGCAAAATGGCGACGGTTTGAAAAAAAAAAAAAATTTTCGACAAAAAAAATCGACTTTAATTGTTTATAACTTTTTTGTTGTTAATCAATCGCTAAAATCGTGTGTACTTCACTAGATAATCTAATGAAGAAGCTACAGTTAAAATTTCAAGTCAATCGGATGTAAACTTTTTCAGTTCTACTGCTCGCCGATTTCGAAAACATGGTTTTGAGAAAAACGCGTTTAAAGTTTGAAAATGCTATAAATCTTAAAATCGCAATAATATAGTCCTTAATAATTTTTTTACCTTCAGTCAGCTATCCCTGCGCCGTAAAGTTGTCCTTCCCGGGCCATATTTTCCTAGGCTTTGCGAGATCCATCATCGCACAGAACTTTTTTATACCGTTGATGCCTATGCCAATGACGCGCATAGCAAAAATAATACGGCAATTGATCTCATAAGCACGATCATGTATTAGAGGACAGTTAAAAATATCGGCATCACCGCAGTTCGAACAAGACACAACAATCTTGAAGCCTAGTCCACGCTTGCTCGACTGTGAAAACCGCACATCACTTTTACATTTTTTACCCTATCAACATCGCGATCACGGTTTAAATCAGAAGTTTTTAATTTTTTCGCCGAGGTAATAACGTACTCCGAATCGCCTTCGGACGCATGGCGGTTAGGCGGGTGTCGGTTACTAATTTTACTCCGGGTTGTTCTGGTACTTCTTGTTTTACTGCCTTTGTGGCCACTGTACACCTTGTCACTCATAATTAAGTACTTTTGAATATAATTCACAGTTAAAAAGTATAGCAAAACTCAAACTAAGAACGTACACAACGAGAACGGCTGATCGACTAAACAAAGGGAAATTGTGAGTAAACACGTGCTGTACAGACGCTGTAACGGTCGAAATTTGATGCAGCGACCTCTATACTTCAAATTCAAAACACGATATCGATCATAGGTAGCTTCTACTAATTTACAAAGCTGCGAAATTAAAAAAAAACGAGCATCGCTAAAATAAGCGAAAAATGTGATTTTGGAGCATAAAAGTTGTTCGGTAAAAATTGATTCAACGAATTTTGAGTTTAGATCAGTACTTGGGCGTTGTAGATTTTGATTCTAGGATAGTTTTAGCATGATTTAAGCCAATAAAAAAAAAATGACAAAAAAAAAATTTGGTGGATATTACCCCTTAACCCATAAGACCCTATGCATTTTGAGGGTATGTTCACGATTTTTCATTGCGGAAAGTAGATTGTCAATCTTGTCAAAATTTTGCAGGCGCACTTAATATATGCTTACAAATGTGCTGTTAAAATTTCAAATCGCTGTCACTTTTGTTAGATTCGAACAGAACCTCCTTAAGAGCAGGTGAAAGACGATGTGAAATTCCAACAGCGTCGGTACAGTGGAGCCCCTTGAAATCGGGGTGACATTCAAGAAAAATGTACCAAATACGCAAGTTAACAGTGCCAAAAGCGATCTACTTATATATTTGGTATTGTAACTCCTAATTTACTGGGTAGGATCCCAAAAACTCTCGAAAATTGCCTGTGATTCCAAAATTGAGTGAGGATATTCTGGCGTTCAAGTCTGCAAGTAGCGCGAGTGGACTAAAGATGAACTAACCCAAAACACTTTTCCGCGACTACTGTGTATTTTTTGATCAAATATCACGTTTTGATCGAATATCACGATACCACGTCGTTAATTTTGTACATACAGCAACAAACAAAGGCTTGGCAGTTAGGGTTTTTATTCGTCTCTATCGTAATAGTAAATTTTTTTGGAACTACGTTATAGAATAATAATTATATCCATTTTTGTTCTAGACCTCTTCGTTTTTAGCTGAAAATGTACATTTACATTATGAATTTCAACATGTTCTGGTATTCACTATATAGATAAAGGTGTCCAGAATAACTTGACCGAATTTCCAATCATACGTTTTGATAGTTTAGGAGTGGTACTGGACCGAAAATTGCAAAGCATTCTATCGGTAGTACCAAGTCGGTAATACAGACTTTTCACATGCTCTTAAGACTACAATTTTCACATGCTCTTAACTTATGAAATTTTCAAGCTGTCGGGCTAAAACTTTTTACATAAGTATACTATCATCAAATACTGTTCGCCATGGAGTTTGGAGAAAATCGATCGAGGCGTTATAAATTAATGGAATTACGAACTTTCCGAAAAATCGATTTAGGCTTTTGTTACGGCTCTAGCTCGTGCAATTTTTTGATTATCGTACATGTATTGCATAACGTCAAAGAATGGTGGTTATTGTATTTGGAGAAATTATTCAAAAAAATAATTCAGGTGTTTGTTAAAACTCTAGCTCCTGCCATTTATATCGATCTTTTCGATGCCGGGGTACAAAATTTTGTATGGAGATAAAGTGTCATTGACGGATAACTGGCGTCAGATTTCTCGAGAATCAATAAAACCGTTTCGATTTTATAGAATTTCAAATTATCCGAAAATTTGGGCTATATAATACATGTAGGAAAAAAAGGCTGCAAGTTCAAGCTTGCACGTCGCTTCCTCGAAATTTCACACAATCCTCAAAGCTTCCTCTATGAGTAAGCCAAAATTGAAAAAGACATAGTTCCTCATAGAGGAGGTTTTGAACATTGCATGAGATTTCGCAAAAGCAGCGTGGAAGTTTCAACTTACAATCTTTTTTTCATACGATAAGAAAATAACAAAAGTTCACTGATGATTTGTTGAACCTTTTTCTTTTTAACTACCTTATCAACAACTTTTTGGAATTATTATTATTTTAAATCAATACTCTCAATATCTTCAATATCGTTAATTTTTCGCAGATTTTTATTGTACAGTGCACAAGTCAAAATCTTCATCTTACTTTTGGCTGGGAATATATGCGTGAAACATCCTTAAAAGAGCGACATAACAAAATCTGTCGTTTACTTTTATTTCGACGTATCTGACCGACCTAGAGCCCTCACCCCACATACACTTCCGTCAAACTCTCGACCGTTGATCTCCCTCCAATTGCGAGGATTATTACGTTCGAGCTTCCATATATATACACTAAAATATTCAGGTGCACCTAGCGAGTGGAAAGCCACGTAATGTCGAGAATATTTGATTCTACGGAGGGTCTCCCCGATCGCCGCACCCGGAAGAACATGAAAAATCGTCTGTCCGGTGGTGAAATAAAAACTTTTAAACAAATGACGGAAAATTGAGTCAATTTAGAAAATACACGACGTAATAACAGGGGATGCGAATGGAGAGCATGGTCTCCGAGCGAGTGCATATGTAATAACTTCATCAATTCTCAATTTGAGCACGATACAAAGAAGATTTCTCGATCGATTTATTCCAAATTGTCGTAGGTCACGGTTTCGCGAGATGCGCAACAGAATTGAGCTCTCAGTATTCCGAAAACCTCCGTAGTATCAACTTGCAATTGGTACGATGACAGTGAGTATAAATGTTTTTCGAGCTGGTGGTCGCTAAATCAATGAGATTAAGAAAAATAATTTTATCGGAGTGACAAACGATACAGAAAATTATCTGTATTTCATTCTATTGTCAGAATTTCAATAATTTTTTAATACGAAAATACTAACGTCTGAATTAGACGAATTGCAACACTTGACCAAATCATATCTCGTCCTCGTGGAATATGGAATCCATGGAATACATTTTATTTTGTTCAAGTTACTGTCATTTAAGTGAAATAAAATTTGTTGGATTCAAATGAATTTCATTGAAAGTAAATACATTTTATTTTCGTTGAATTTAATTTTCTTAAAAATGAGCAAATTCAATTTTATTAAAATAGTTAAGCAACTCCAATACATCGAATTTTTTAGTTGTCATATGTTATCGCTTTGTGAAACATCCTTCCAGGATGATTTTGTTAAAGCTAAAGATCTGTACTTCTGGAACAAATGTGTTCTTTCCATAATCGGTGTTTGGCCGTTACGACCATCGTACGGAATATTCTTTCTGTGGATAACGTACATAGCGATTCACTTGACAATGGGCTACAACGATTTTATTCACGTTTTCGGTGACTTGGAATTGATGATTGTGAATCTCTCGGAAACTGCACTAGAGAGCATGGTTGCGGTAAAACTATTTTTGCTCCGATTTTCAAAATCAATGGAAAAACTCATGAAACAATTTATAAATGGTCTTGATCCGGAAATATACGAAGGACAGAATGAGAAAAATATTTATTTGAGCTACAATCGCATTGCCAAAACTTTTTTCAAGTTGACACTGACGTGCGGCAGTTCAACCGCGATAATTTATCATCTGAAGCCAATGGAGTATCGTCTCAGAGCCGGTGATTTTTTGCTATTTATACTCATCGCCAAATTTTTACATGAAATTTAGACGGTTTTTTCATTTCCTTTAATTTTTTTTTTTTTTTTGGAACTCCCGAAAGAATTTATAGTCACTTCTTGGAATTTTATTTGGTCGTTTGTTTTCGTGCTTTTTTGAGATAACACCGACGTCGCATTGAACCTGATTCTTTTCAGTTATATTACTTTTCTATTTACCAATGATATCGAGAAAAATTGATTTTTTGAAATTCAACAGAGGGCTTGGGAACTGTACTAAAGTGAAGTCATTAGTTTATACACATAATTCAGTTTGTTGGAATAGAGGCTTATTAATTATTCTTAATATTACGTTAATTTTTTTCCTCGAAAAGAAAATACTTATTAAACAATTTTTAATGGAAGTTTGAGTTTTTCAAGGAAATATTACAAGAAATTGGTGGTCAGTGTTGGTAAAATACATCGACATAGCGTCCTAAAAGATTATTTAAAAAAACGCACGTTATTGGATTTTGACCGAAAATTAGCTGGCGAACTAAAATCGTTGCTATGTTGCTGCACAATACCATTAAAACTCCAATGTATACGCTTAGTAATCAGTAAAGTTTTCAAATGTCGCTTGATTCATTGAACTACGATTTTTATTTTTTTTACTTTTATATTGGTTCTTTATAGAGGATGCTTTATTTTCATGGAAACAAATCGTGTTTTTAATGTCAGAGTATTTAAAATGTTCCAAAACGTCGAAAAATCACATATAGAAAAAAATGTCCGGATGGACGGGTTTGCGTGACAGTGGTGTAAAAATGAAACCGCTCTCACTTCGAACTGATTTGAGCCTTTGGTCTCAAATTTGGTACACAAATAAATCAGTAAAGGCCCTTTGTTCGCTACGATTTTTGTGACAACTGGTAAATTTGTTTGGATTTTATGAGATTTTGAACATTTTCGAAAAAGTGTCTCAACAATCTCGTGCGATATTCAATCAAGCGGACTAAAACTTTTTGCGCAAATAGACTATCATAAAATATGGTCTGCTAATTGAAATTGGAAAAAAATGATCGAGGCGTTCCAGAGTTATAAAATTTTGAATTTTTCGAAAAATCGCTATACGTCTTTGTTAAGACGTCTAGCTTGTATAATTTTTGGGCTATCGGGCCAAAACTTCGCACGGCACCAAAGATATTTCGTATAAAATTTGAACAAAATCGATTTAGATGTTTTAGAGTTATGACATTTTTAATTCTCTCGCGCGTGTAATTTTGGGACTATCGAGTCAAAATTCTGTACAACGATTGGGTACTATCAAAGAATACTCAGAATTGAATTTGAAGAAAAAAAATCAATCGAGACGATTTATGGAATTTTTTATTTAATAAAATCGGAATCTGTTTATTAAGATACTGCGAAAGGTATCGATCTTATTAAATTTCCGGGTAAAATGTTGTATATAGATAGAATGTCCTTGAAGAACGATTGAGGTCGAACATTTCAAGAATCCATGAGACGGTTATGAGTATATAGAAAATTACAACAATTCGAGGAATTTTGGATTTTTAATACACGAATGGAAGCAAACTGAAAGTTGAAACTTGCAAGTTACTTCCCCGAAATTTCACACAACGCTTAAAGCTTCCTCTACGAGGAAGTCAAAATTGTGATCGATATACTTCTTCATAGAGGGGGCTTTAAGCGTCGTGCGAAATTTCGAGGAAGCAGCTTGAAAATTTTTTTCTGTTTCGGTTTGAAAGAATGCGAGGGAAGAACATTTTCAGCTATCGAGTCCCTAAAATAATGTTCTCTCAATTTCCAGATAGCATATGATTTTCTTCAACTTCCATTAAAGTCAATTATAATTAAAAATAAAAATGTTCGAATGATTTATTTTATATTTTTCATTACTTCCAACTGCAAATAATTTCCATAAAGCAATTAAATTTTTTAAATACCATTGGACTGTTTTTGAATATTCTTTCACATTTTCTCAGTATTGAACAACGAGAGCACGTCTTTCGTTCTGCCATATCGTTCTCGTATTTTTTTCGAAGTCAACGATTCCATGACTTTTTGGTTCGTCTACGTTTATCAAACACCCACGATCTACATTCATCTCTTTCACACTGCCGCTATAAGTTACCTCGTGACACTCGTCCTGCACGTTTGCGCGCAATTGTCAATTCTCGCATTTCGTATAAAAAATACCAAAGTAGATCGGATTAACGAGGATAGCAGTGCGAGACTAATCTTTCGAAAGATCGTCGAGAGACATCTGAAAATCATATGGTTCGTCCGTATAAATGATTATCACAATGTTGTTGTTTTTTAGCGAATAAAAAAACGTTTTCATTTTCAATTATTATTATTTTGTTTACGACAAAAATAGTATGGCCAAAGAAATCGACGATACTTTTCACATTTTGCTTCTCGAAGAACTCGTCATGACTACTGTGATACTTGGCCTTACTTCTTACAATGTTATCGTGGTATGTTTCTAATCAAAGATTGGTGGGCTACTTTTTTAAAAGTTAATCCGAAAAAGTTTTTCCGATTTTGTATATTGAGTATTTTCTTTTTAAGAATTCCGACATGGCAGACAAGACGGTTTTTATATCATTCTGTCTCTATGTTTCGACGATGCTAATGATGGTTTATGGCTATTGCTTCGCCGGTGAATATCTTTTGACGGAAGTTAGATCAATTAATTTTCTTTCTGTCTTTTTTCATTTGTTTTATTTCGTTTTTAATTTAAAAAAACCAGCAAAAATTCTTCCGCAGAGCGAAAATGTTTATAATGCTTACTACCAATGCCAGTGGTACGATTCATCAAGTAGCTTCAAGAAACAATTAACGATATGCATGATCGGTTCGAGTAAGCCGCTCAAGCTAACGGGAGGACGATTTTACGTTTTTTCCATGGCCGGTTTTACGAGCGTAAGAAAAAGCACATTCCCAAAAGCCTGGATACGCCATTATTTGATATTTTTTTTTTAGGTATTAAAAAGTTCGATGGCATACGTCTCGATGTTACGGACAATGGTATGAAAACAAGAGTACAGGAAAAAAATTAAACGGAATTCGAAAATGCTTCCGCAATGCCCCCCCTAGAAAAAAAAGACACGTCATAAAATATCTCGAAATGCAATTTATTTCTGAAACCGACTAACTCGTCATTATGATTGGCTGTCGATGTCGCACTTGGAGCTCGCTCATGCGCATGCTTCAGATCGCACGTTCGTAGATAACGTACTTAACCTAAAAAGCCGAGCACATCGATTCAAGTAGCATCAAAAAGATGATTGGCTCGATGAAAAAGTTCTATTGATGCAATGAATAAAACCAGGGTCCCGATAGAAAATTTTATATACTTTTTTTGTACGTAGTATCAAGCAAACGTAGCACGTGTAGGATGAAATTGAATAAAGAGTTCTCGTATAACCCTGCCACATTTTTCAATAACGTAAATGTTTTCCTTTCGTTCCGAAAACCCTGGTCATAAAACGGTGTTTGGGTGTCGTGACAATCGGAACTGTACCTCGAACGAAAAGTTGAAATATATAGCGAAAAAAAAAAAGAAATAGATAAATACGAGTTCAAGAGAGAAGACACAATTTTACGTCCACGGTCACGTGAGGTGAACTATGGAAGCAATTATCCTACCATTGATTCGTACACATGCTCGCGTGTACTTGAGATAAATGTTTTTTAATAATACTACCTCGGGAAAAGGAAGAAAAAAAAATTACTCGTCGTCGTTTCAAGAACAAATAAAAAATAGAATAAAAGTTTTTTCTATGGCTATTATGCGGTTTTATACGGTAAGATAATTGGCCGGACAGTACGGAAACTTCGGCTTTACACGTTTCATTGCTTCTCATGAATTTACAATGAAATCGGACCGACAAAGATCGGAAAAATCAATTGTCGAACGGACGTCCCAAGGTTCGTGGGATTTCAAAAATAAACCCACTCTCCGTTCTCGGTGAAAATTCTCCGGGATAACATCCACTGAGCATTTACCATGTTAGTGAGTACAACGACAAATCTAAGCTTAATATGTGAAATTATAAATAAAATCTAGCCAATGTTTGAAAATAACATCGGTTCGCCATGTTTTTGGTTTTATTAAAGGCACTTTCGATTCTCAAGGCCGATTTTATAAGCAAATTGCCAAAGTCAATTTCGGCCGCAACATTATTTTCCATCTTATCATCCGCTTTACGATTTAAGGAGCTTCTGCTCGTATACCCCTTGCGCGGTGCGGGACGAAAGGCACTGGGGCATGTGGTGAGCTGCTCTTCCTGTATGCCAACACCCCACTCACTGGATCAAGCATTTTTGTTCAACAAAAACTTTGATTATTAATAAAGAAGCGCTGTGAATTCCTGAAGTTTAATCAGCCACCACTTTTTTGACCACCAATATCGAGCGTGAAGATAGGCGCTATTGAAAATATAATCGATTGTCAAATAATCGATTACGATGATACTCGATTATCTACAAATCGATTATTCAGCAAAACTAATCTTTCAATCGATTATTCAGGAAAAATTATCGTTTAATCGATCATTTTTTTCAATAATTCATATTTAAAAAATACGCAACGCGATTTTTTTTTTTTCATTAGTAATGAGATTCGTTGTTTAATACTTTTTCTAGATAATACATATTTATTGAATAATCGCCAAATTATTTACATTAAAAATTCAGTAAGAACTTATTTCGCCCATTGAAAGTAGAATGTGTTGTGGGTTGTAAATAGGGAAAAAAGAGCCGAGATCAAAGTCAAATAAATGATGGGCGATAGAAAATAGAAAATTTAACCTCGTATCATCCGAGTTACCACAATGGAGAAAAAAACAGGTATCCGTTATACAATAAATTTTTTTCACGAACGTAAATTTTTTAAATTTCATATAATAACGGAAACGAAAATAGTCGATTTCGATTATATTCAGTCAATATAAATCGAACAATCGATTATCGGCAATTCAAACGATCGCGACAAATAACCGATATTTATGGGAAAAGAAACAAAATCATTTTACGGAAATCGATTATAATCGTCTATTTCTAATCGAAAGATCCCGCATATCATACAATTGTATCAATAAGACCCTATGCAATTTTGAGGATGTTTACGTTTTTTGTTAAAATTTTGAATTCGCCCTCAATATATGTTTACAAATGTCCTGTTAAAATTTCAAATCGCTGCCAATTATTTTAGATTCGAGCAGAACCTCGTTAAAAAATTGAAACACTTGAAGATCGAAAGTGGTTCTCTAGTATGACAAAAAATCATTGAAAATCGATTGTATTTTGTGACTCGGATATATCCAGTTTGATAAACTTCGCAGGATGATTTTAATCGCGCCAAAGATCTCTACAAATGGAACGAGTCTGTATTTACACTTATGGGAGTATGGCCACTGGAATCGACCTACGTTACGTTCAGCCTGTGGATCGTTTATCTTTTGATTCACATGAGCATGGAATGTTCCGATTTGTATCAGGTATTCGGTAATTTGGAACTGATGATTCTCAACTTATCGGAAAGCACATTGGAGACAATGATACTCGTGAAAATGTTCGTACTGAGATTCTCGAGGCGACTCATGAAACTTATGAGACGAATCAATGATGATGTCGATGCCAATAATTACGAGAGTACGAAAGAGAAGAAAATTTATTTGAATTACAATCGTATAGCAAAGACATTCTTCAAGGTTTGGTTAATAATGGGAGTTACTGCGTCGATTGTTTATCACATGAAGCCATTGGAATTTCGTGTTAAAGCTGGTAACGACACAATGTTAACGCGAGGAGCATGATAGATATATCTCCTTTTTCAAAGTCACAGTCATAACTACGGGAATGATTACGATTCGAGTGGAAAAATAATGATAATTATTTTACGATAAAATTACGATAAATAATCTATTTTCAATTAGAAAAACAGTTATAAACGTAATTATTGCAGAGAAATTACCCGTGCAGAAATTTGCTAGGGTGTCCCCGCTTCCGGTCGAACCCCAATTAGGATTTATCAGGGACTTCCTTATCAAGGGATTCCTCTCGAAATTCCAGGTCCATTCAGGGTTGCATCTCGATGAGCGCTGATCGGCAAAACTTCAAATGTATAAATTGAAGTTACTGGTTTCAGTAAACGGACTTGATATCATTTTCTCGTAAGAAGTCCATCGATGATTTTTCGGGATTTCAACAAAGAATTTCCTTCTAGCTGAATCCTGAGTTGTACCCCGATTGGCAACATATGCTACATGAAAACGTATGATACCTTGTACGTGAGACGCGACACTCGTGTTTACAGCTTCAGTGCATTATTCGAGCATAAGGCTCGCGGTGATATACCCTAGGTTTTGTAAGCAATATTTGTGGTTCGATTTTCTACATTTCATCATAATGTAGAATACACACGAACTTCGCGGTGTAGCTAGTATAAAGAAGTTTCTCAATCCACCGCTAGGTGGCAAGCGTCGCGAGGTTTTCGCGTCTGTAATCGAGGGATCACGGACTATAAGAATCGGGAGGCTCGCTCAGATTGATACCGAATAACAGAGTACCGACTTCGGGGTTTAACAATAAGTGATATACACCCGAAGAAGCTAAATAAATGTTTATTTTCCCAAAGAGCCCCCTTACTTGGCTACCCGCCCCCGTTGAACCTCTCACTTAGCCACCCCGCGCCCGCGCGATCCTCGCGCCCAGCCTACTCGACCTCGCTCGCTCTCGGCAAAACTTGTACACCCCTGACCTTCCCAACTCTTGTGCACTCCTGACCTCCATTTTGTAAACCCCTGACCTCCTCAACTCTTGTACATGGCGGCGGCGATATATTTATATAATATAGAGAGATTCGTTTACCGAATCGCCAGTTCCTATATTGTTTATATAATTCTTATTTTTCTCTGTTCCAACGGGTATACCCTTTCGGGTCTTTACATATGACCCTTCCCAATTCCATTTTTCCATTTTTCCCCCTATCATTCCCTACCCACCCTTCGCTAAGCTAACCTAACTTTCATTGCGCTCGCAGACGTCTTAGCTACACTGTGTCGCCTTTGCCAGGGACACAGGAAAACTGCGGAAAGCCTGTAGGCAGACAGCCTTGTTTTGACTGACAATGAGTTCCAGTCGTATTTATTGTACTACATCAGAAATTCAATAAAACTGCCTCTCGCGCAATAGTCGGCGAGCCACCAGTGCACGGCTAAGCGGTCACCCATAAAAGTAGTGACCACGGCCAAAGCTGCTGAACTTGGGTGATCGTCAAAGTTGTCCTATTTTTAATTTTTTTAAATATTGTATATACTATCTATTTTACGCCGAATAAACGGGAAGGGACGTACAGATGTGAAAAGGTATACTATGGAAAAACTAATATTGCAGATCAAACAATCGTGATCAAATTCATGACACTGTAAAATCAAAGAGGATCCCGTCAGATCCCATAGAATCCTTTAAGAATCATGCAGGATCCGGGCTGGATACAGCTAGGAATCCAATGGGGAGTCCCTATCGGCATCCAATTTACGAGCGTGCCGTTTCCGTGTTGGGATCCGATCCCATATCTCGTCGGATCCTTACCAGAGAGTAGGGATAATCACAGGGATCCAGCTGGATCCCTACCACAATTTCTGCACGGATACTATTTACATTTTATCATAAAATCATTTTAAATGGTTTCTCGCTCGAATGATCCGCCTTTCCCTAAAAATGAATTCATTAAGGGATAACACCACTGTGACCCCCTGTTTTTTTTCACATTTTTCAAGAATTTTTTTTTGTGGGAAAAAAAGAGATATTCGACATTTTTTTTGGGGTTTTGTTCCTTGTTTATTAATGTATCAAAAAACATTTTTTTCACATTTTTCACGCCGCATGGTGGCGCTGGGGAAGCCCTCGCATCAGGTGCTGTCATCTCCGCGGCACGCAGCAGAACTCTCTTCAACGTCGATCTGAAAAAAAATACCGAGTGTTTTCGTTAATAATATGATATTTTGAAGAGAAGTACATAGGGATTTGGAAAAATATTGTTTAAAAAAAAATAGGCACGCCTTTGAAATTAAAGTTAATTCAAAGGCGTGCCTATTTTTTTTAAAACAATATTTTACCAAATCCCTATGTACTTCTCTTCAAAATCTCATATTATTAACGAAAACACTCGGTATTTTTTTTCAGATCGACGTTGAAGAGAGTTCTGCTGCGTGCCGCGGAGATGACAGCACCTGACGCGAGGGCTTCCCCAGCGCCACCATGCGGCGTGAAAAATGTGAAAAAAATGTTTTCTGATACATTAATAAACAAGGAACAAAACCCATAAAAATTTTTCGAATATCTCTTTTTTTCCCACAAAAAAAAATTCTTGAAAAATGTGAAAAAAACAGGGGGTCACAGTGGTGTTATCCCTTAAATATTGTTTTTTATGCACCTCGCTTTATTATAGATATATTCCGCCATCTTAAACAGTCTTTTCGCTTCATCTTTTTTTTTTTACAAACCGTATCAAGTTCTCTAGTTCTGCGTAACGAAACCATGCCTTTCGTTCTACCCTATCGTACGCGTCTTTACTTCGACGTTCAAGACTCATTGACATTCTGGCTCGTTTGGACATTTCAATTACCGATGATATGCATACACATGTTTCACTCGGTGACAATCGGCTATCTGTTCTCTCTGGTGCTTCACGTATGCGGGCAATTGTCAGTCCTCGTGTTTAGAATTAAAAATCTCGATTTGAGTCGTCGTGACGATCCCAACTCTTCCAGAATAATTTTTCGTGATATTGTTCACAGGCATCGAAATATTCTAAAGTAAGTTTGGTATTTTCGTCGAATCGACGAGAATCGTGCCGTTTATAATTTTTATTATTGTTCTTGGAACTGGTCAGAATAGCGAGGGATATCGAGAGCGTGTTTCAAGTAATTCTTCTTGAAGAATTTCTCGTTACCACTGTAATCCTCGGTTTGACGTCATACAGCGTTCTCGTGGTACATAATCTATGTTTAATGTTCATTAAATCATTCATTAAATCCGATACGTGCTGAATATAGTGACTTACATTTTTTCAAATGGCAAGTCCGACTTAGTTGTTACTGATTGGCAAATTTTTTTAAAGAAATTTATTGTTGGGTAAAATTTGTAATTATTTCAGGTCCAGTAATTCAAGGTAAGTATACATTTTTTGTTATTGGACGATGAATTCTGTAAATGTAATTTGAAACTTATATTTGCCCATCTCTCTATTGAACATTGATGTAGGAATATTTTTTTTAGAATGCTAACGCCGAAGACAAGGGAGTTTTTCTTTCGTGTTTGTTATACGGCCTGACGATGCTTTTGCTGATTTACGGTTACTGCGTTGCTGGAGAATATCTTATTGTCGAAGTACGATATATGCCCATTTTTGTATAGTTATTTTACTCCGATATTCATCTTATTTTGTGATAAAAGACAAAAAGAAAATGAGTAAAGGAAAATAAATCGATTCCTGTGCAGAGTACAAATTTGTACGACGCGTATTATCAGTGCCAGTGGTACGACGTATCAAACTCTTTCAAGAAACAACTCATAATATGCATGATAGGCGCAAGAAAACCTATTCGATTGACCGGAGGTGGTTACTACACATTTTCCTTAGTCAGCTTTACAGGTGTAAGCATTTTATTTGCGCCAAATCATTGGATTAAAGAATTTTGCACGCTCAAACTTCAAAAACTGTATTTCGTTCCTGCAGGTTCTCAAAACGACTGCAAGCTATATCTCCATGTTACGAAAAATTAATTAAGAACGCATTATTGGCAACACTTCATTGTACATGGTTCACTTTCTCATAGGCGTAGCTTTTCGATAGCGAAACAGTTTTTTTTTTCAAGTTTGTACTGCGACTTAAGATATTCCAAAACGTCGGACAGTCACATTTCGAATACAATGTCCAGCCGTACAATATGTTGCAGCGCCCAAAGCTGGAAAGCGTGGAAAAACAAAATTTTGTTTCACAAAAAAGTTTACAACTATATACTAGTGTTAGTGCAAAAATGTTCGTTTCACCTCAGGCAGAAGATCTGTAACAACACAGGTTATTGTAATAATAAACAAACAGAACATTCGATTCGCAATAATCGAAGTAATAATAAAAAAAACCAAATCCTACCTTCCCAATGCAGAGCGCAAATCTATCATTTGCGTTCGGATCTGAACTACTCTTGTCGAATAAACTTTGTTTGGCCGTCAGGTATTTTAGCATGTATGGTCTACACCTCGTTAATAATTCTTTTAACGACAAGAGAAATGAAATGTACTAATGGTCAGCTCAAGAGTAAATTCGCCGATCTCGATGGTCTTTTACGCTCTCCGCTCAAAAATATTTTATAAAATGGAAGAGCAAAAAGAACAAAAAAAAGATTGTAGTGATATACGAGTATCGTATATCCCTTCGTTGATCTTTTCTCAAGGGAAACGCAGAATAAATTCGAAGACACGTTTATTAGAAAATAATCGCTCTTTATTTTAATGCTCAAGTCTCGCCCAAGATAAACAGAATAAATCCAACTCTCAGAAATATCAATAATCGTATGGCAATGGCTTCTTTCTTTTTTTAACAAAAGCGTATGCGGTTAGTAATTTATCGGAGTACGGTCTCATATATATATAAGCAGGCATATACGAGGTCTGTTCAAAAAGTATCGCGAATTTTGTGTTCTTTCAAAAAGTATTTATTTATTCATTAATATTTATTTCGTCCCCTTCAAAGTAATTCCCCTCGGATATAATACATTTATGCCAACGTTTTTTCCAATCCTCGAAGCACTTAAAAAAATCATTTTTTGTGATCTTGTTTAGCT
The DNA here is from genome assembly GCA_958009045.1 of Oxytorus armatus. Taxonomy (NCBI): domain Eukaryota; kingdom Metazoa; phylum Arthropoda; class Insecta; order Hymenoptera; family Ichneumonidae; genus Oxytorus; species Oxytorus armatus. The sequence goes on along the minus strand of OY253748.1, from coordinate 4,153,974 downwards.
CCTCCTTCGATGCCGTCTTTATCGCTGTTTCTTTTGTGGATTAGGATAATAACGAATTCTGTTCTATTTTAGTTAGCTATTAACTTGAGAGCTGAGAGATGGATTCTCGCACGCTCGCTCGTCGCCATATTTATTTTTTACACTGAACTTGTAGGTGTGAGTGGCGCCTCGATCGTTTCTTTTTGCAGGGCTACCAACTCGCGCACTTTAACTCCTACCAACCATCAACATTCCGCCTCCCTTGAAAGACTTTTCAATAACACATACAATCAAACGTTGCTTTCGACGCGGATGTTCAAGATATAATACTTAAGAGTAATAGAATAAAGGCTATTAGCACTAACCAACGATAAAAGATATGCCGTTCGGCGAACAAGAATAATACATTCCAACTTAAAGCTAGATCGTTTCTTTGCCCTTCTCGCTCTTTTTTTTTTTTTTTTTGTTATCGCGACCGTCGTTACTTTAGCGAATGTCAATCGTTTTTGTTTTGCGATGACTCGTCCATCGGAATAGGACAAAGATGACGAACAGATCGCTTGAATGACCCGTTCTGAGTTCGCACCGTCACGACCCGTATGACGCCATCTGGCCCCGGGAAGAGCTCGACTATTCGGCCGAGTATCCAATGAAGTGGTGATACGTTGTCTTCTTTTAACAACACGATAGTGTTGATTGCGATGTTTGCTCCGTCCCTGCTCCATTTGCTACGTTTTTGAAGCTCCTGAAGATATTCAGTTTGCCATCGCCGCCAGAACTGCTGACGAAGTTTTTGAAGATGTTCCCATCGAGATAAACGATTGTCTGAGGTTTCCTGGAAATCGCGCTGTCCCGGTTGCAAGAGTGAATCGCCAATCAGGAAATGGGAGGGAGTTAGAACCGAGAGATCGGCGGGATCGCTGGACAACGGGGTCAATGGTCGGGAATTCAGAATTGCCTCGATTTCGGTTAAAAGCGTGCTATACTCCTCGTATGTAAGGGTCAAGCCTCGTGTCATCGTGTAAAGATGCCTTTTTGCAACTTTCACCGCCGCCTCCCATAAGCCGCCAAAATTTGGAGCGCGGGGCGGAATAAAGTTCCACTGTATACGCTGATTTGCGAGATTTGTTTCGATCTTGGTTTTTTTCTTTTCGAGAAACTCATAAATCTCTTTTAACTCGCGAGCAGCGCCCACGAAGTTCGTCGCGTTGTCCGAAAAAAGTTGCGAGCAGATGCCTCGCCGGGCTGTGAATCGACGCAACGCGGCTAAGAATGCTTCCGTAGTAAGCTCGGTTACAAGCTCGAGATGCACAGCTTTCGTGCTAAAGCACGTGAAAACTGCGACGTAACCCTTGGAAATGTGGATCCTTCCACGTCGTCGACTTTCACGGATTTGTAGCGGGCCGGCATAATCGATGCCTGCTGTAACGAACGGTCGAACGAACCCACACACTCGCTGCGCCGGTAAGTCGCCCATTTTTACCTCGGGAAAATTCGGCCGAAATCGATAGCACGGTAGGCAAGCCTTTATAGCTTTCTGCGCTTCTCTTCGACCGCTCAAGGGCCAGAATTTGTTTCGTACCGAATTTAACAATTGCGTCGGGGGGCAGTGATGCAAGCGTAAGTGCTCGTCTTTCATTATTAGATTAGTTACGAAATGTCTCGCCGGAAGTATTATTTGGTGCTTTTGATCTTCTGATAATTCGGCGTTCCGAAGTCGACCGCCGACTCGTATCAAACCCTCGCTGTCCAGGACTGGGTCCAGCGCTCGGATTGAACTTTTGCGATTTACATCGCTACCCTTTTCTAGGTCGAGAATCTCTTGCGCTAATGTCTCGTTTTGTACCATTTTTGCAATGGTTTTTTCGGCTTTCTCTAACTCTTCGACGGTTAGAGCGCGAATTTTTGAATGATTTCGTGTACGGTTTCTCCAGCGAAGGCAGTAAGCGATCACTCTCTTCAATTTGCTATAGGAAGAGAATTTCTCTAGAAGGCTTGATGCTGTCGTTACCGTCAGCAACACAGTCATTTTCTTCGTTTCGGGTATATCTTTTTTCGCTAATTCCATGGCCTTCGGCCATAGGTCTTCCTGCGTGATCCAAGAAGGTCCATGCCACCACAGCTGATCGTTGATTAATCGTTCGATCGTGACTCCTCGCGACAGCATATCTGCGGGATTGTCTTCTGACGGTACATGGTACCACGTCGTTTTCGGTGTGAGAGATTGAATTTTCGATATTCGGTTTGCTACGAAGGTTTTTAGTACATTAGGCTGCATTTTTAGCCAGCCAAGAACTATGGTGCTGTCGCTCCATAGCTTGACATCTCTGATACGTTCTCCGTAAGCGATTTTTACCGTAGTATACAGTTTCGCGAGTAGCAGAGCAGCTTCTAACTCCAAACGCGGCATAGAAATCGTTTTCAACGGTGCTACCTTTGATTTCGAACAGATGAGATGCGAGTGGGACTTTCCTTTTCCGTCTATACTCACCGCGTATACACAAGCTCCAAAAGCCCTTTCCGACGCATCGCCGAATCCGAAGACGTCGAATTTCTCTGATGCATTGCCTGGTACGACGTTTCTTGCGATGCGTAGCTCGTTTATTCGAGATAGAGAGGAGTAATAATTTTTCCACGCTGTGCTCGATTCTTCCGAGAGGTTCTGGTCCCAGTCGATCTCTAACATCCATAATCGTTGCATAATAATTTTTCCGTTGATAAGTAACGGCGCTATTAATCCAAGAGGGTCGAATACTTGTGCGATTTTTGATAGAACGATGCGTTTAGTTGTCGTCGTACTTTCGTCTATCTTGATCCGATATTGCAGACAGTCTTCCTCGGCGTTCCATAGCAAACCCAATGTTTTGCAGGCTACTTCTCTATCTAATATCAGCATTTCGTCGGTCTTACTTGCCTCGGTGAGGTGTTCTAATATTTTAGCGTCGCTGGTTCTCCATTTTCGGAGCTGGAATTTTCCGCGTGATAACAACTCCGAGAGTTGTTTTTGTAGTTGAATCGCTTCGTCGATCGTGTTAGCTCCCGTCAGAACATCGTCCATGTAACAGTCTTCGTTGATTGCTTTTGCTGCTTTCGACAAATCTCGTGTTCCTGCCGCCAGCTCCCTGAGACATCGAATAGCTAGAAACGGTGCACATGTCGTGCCGTAAGTCACCGTGTTCAAGTCGTAGAGTTTAACGTTTTCCTGCGTGCTTCTTCGCCATAGTATGCGTTGTAACGCGCGATCTTCTTCGTTTATGATGATCTGACGATACATCATGGTCACGTCCGCGGTCATCACGTATGCATGAGTTCTAAATCTCAGAACTATGTCGGTCAGATCCCGTTGCAAGTTCGGCCCTGGAAGAAGTTTGTCGTTCAGCGATGTGCCGAGTGTCGTTTTTGCGGAGGCATCAAACACAACGCGCAATTTCGTAGTAACGCTGTCCGGTCGCATTACGGCCTGGTGTGGAAGTACGTAGCTTCCCGATCCTCTTAGTTCACTGTCCTTTGATAACGACATGTGGTTTTGTTGCAAGTAGTCGTTCATGAACTTGACGTACTCTTGTTTCATCTTCGCGTCTCGCACGAACCTTCGTTCGAGTGACAAGAATCTTCGGAGCGCATGCTCGTACGAGTCTCCGAGAATAATATTCTTTCGTTGCGGTAGTCGTACGATAAATCGCCCTTCATAATCTCGCGTGACAGTTTCCGTGAAGTATTCTTCGCAATACTTTTCTTCGTCGGTGTATTGATGCGTTTTCGGCATTTCCTCTTGCGTCCAGAATTTCTCAATTTGTTGATTCAGCACTTCATTGGTTACGGATAGGTGAGTCACTGATGAACTTGGTCCTGATCCCGGTATTTCTCCACCGACTATCCATCCCAAACGCGTGTTCTGCAGGGCTGGTTGCCCTCGAACCCTATTCTTCGGGGTGCCGACGACAATTTTCCAAAAGAGCCCCGCTCCTATTAGCAAGTCGATTTTATCCGGCTTGTCGAATACTGGGTCCGCCAGTTGCATATCTTCCGGCATCAGTATCTTCTTTACGTCGATTTGACTTTGTGGCAATTGCTCCGTAATCGCCGGCAGCACCAAACATTCGATGTCTGTCGTGAAATTTCCATTCGTTGCTTCGATTCGAATTTCGGCTACCTTTGCAGCACTCATTGTTACTTGATTTATTCCGGTGATGGGTCGATGCTCCGCTCGACCTCGCAATTTCAATTTTTTCGCGAAGCTCTCGGTAACTATATTAGACTGCGACCCTGGATCCAAAAGTGCTCTGCAGACGTGAGGAATTCCGTCGATGTCGTACGCGTTTACTCGCGCAGTCGATAGAATAACATTCTTTGTTGACTTGTGGGCGTAATAAACACTCACCGTGTTTTCATCTTCGTTCATACTCGTCGACGAGCTTGAATTTCTCCTAATTTGTTCGGTGCATGAAGTGACTACTGCAGCCGCTTCTGCTCCTCCTTCTTCTTTCGATTGTGACTCCGTGTCGCGATGCAATAGCGTATTATGGCGCATCCCGCATTTTTTACACGAGGTCGACTTGCAATCTTTCGCCATATGCCCGTTTCCGAGGCAGTTAATGCACAATCTTTTGCTTACGATTTCCGCTTTTCTGTCCGATGGCGAGAACTTTTGCAGCTCCTCACATCGGTAGATCGAGTGAGATCCTTTACAATATTTACATTCTTGCGTTGTGACAGTCAGAGAGATCTTTCTTTCTTCCTTCTTGTCGGTCTTTTTCTTTTCCGTTGGTTTCGAATTTATTGGTTTCCCTTTCCCCTGATTGAGGACTCGAAGAGTATTACAACGATCAGTTAAAAATTTTAAGAATTCTTCCATCGTGGGCATATTGACTGCAGTACGATCCTTTATCGCATTCTGCCAATCTCGTTGTTCGACAAAATCGATTTTCTTCTTTGCCAAATGAAGAATCAAAGTCTCCCATTGATTTACCGGTTGACCAAGTGATTCCAACGATGTCATGTGTGTTCGAATGTGCCAAACGAACTGTCTGATTGAGTCGGCTTTGTTTTCCTTTGCGATAGCCGGAAAATCCAAGAGTTCGTCAAGATGACTCTCGATAATGATTATTTTATTATCGTAAGTATCCTTTAGAAGCTTCCATGCGTGGGCGTAATTTTCGTTCGATATTTTGTATCCTTGGATCACGCTGAGAGCCTCGCCTCTCAGTACGCCCACTAGATACTGATGCTTCTGCATCGGTGTGAGATCTAGTTCTTCGTGAATGGTTGTTTCAAAGCTATCCTTAAAAAACATCCATTTCGTAAACTCGCCGCTGAATTCCGGGAGTTTGATTTCTGGTAGCTTCGGCCGTTGCCTCGGCGCTTCCTGAATCCTTTGCGCTTGTCGTACTTCCTGTTGATTATTCGCGTTTTCGATTTCTCGCGCGACCCTATTATTTTCGATTATTGCCTGACCCATTCCCGCGGCTTTATAATAACTCGTCTCGAACGTTATTCTTTCCGCTTCACCTTCTTGTTGCTGCTCCTCATCTAATTCGTCTCTTTCCATCTGGTTCAACTCTATTGCCGTCTGTACTTCTTCAAATGCTGCCCAATACTCTTCAAGTTTGTCGAGCCTTATTTGAGCTTCCGCTGTTGTTCTCGCTTCCTCCGTATCGAAAAAGTTTACGATACGAGTGACTTGCCCTTTTATTCTAGCACGCTTTTGTTTCAGGACTCTATAGTCCGTCATTTTGTTTGATAATAATGGGGAATATCGAAGAATAATAGGGATAGGGTTATCAGCGATTCACTTACTTGATTTTCTGCCCCACGTTGCGTGTATCGTCTCTGCACGGGAATTTGCGCAGCGCCGTTCCTCGTTCAGCGCGCGAAGCTTCGATGATGAGAGAGACGTCCTGCGTCTTGCCGCGTGAGCGAGAGAGACGCCCTGCGTCTTGCCGTGTGAGCGAGAGAGACAGCCTGCGTCTTGCCGTGTGAGCGCGAGAGACAGCCTGCGTCTTGCCGTGTGAGCGAGAGAGACAGCCTGGGTCTTCCGACCGTTCGTTCGACTCTCGCTGTTTCTATGAGAGAGAGACAGAAATAGACGTCTTGCGTCTTACGGCTTGCGAAAAGAAAGAGATGCTTTTCGATCTTTTCTACGTAAGTTAACGAAACGAATTTCTGTTGGTGACGTCTTGCGTCGTCACTTTTTACAGTTTTTGAACACTTTTCGGACTTCGATGCTTGTTGCGTGTGTGGACTGTTCGTTACGCCGGCCGGTGTTTTTGGAACCGCGCTTTTTTCCTCCACTAGTTGCACGCACTATTTTGAGCGAAAGCCTTTTCTTCTCAGTTTCGTGTGTTTTTCCACTCGTGTTGGGTGCCAATGTTTCTTTTGTGGATTAGGATAATAACGAATTCTGTTCTATTTTAGTTAGCTATTAACTTGAGAGCTGAGAGATGGATTCTCGCACGCTCGCTCGTCGCCATATTTATTTTTTACACTGAACTTGTAGGTGTGAGTGGCGCCTCGATCGTTTCTTTTTGCAGGGCTACCAACTCGCGCACTTTAACTCCTACCAACCATCAACAATCGCTTCAATCGTGGCGTAGCGTCGTTCTTTCATGGGCCTTTTCAGTTTTGGGAACAGGAAAAAGTCACAGGGGGCCAGGTCTGGGGAATACGGTGGCTGCGGCATCATTACAGTGTTGTTTTTGGCCAAAAATTCGCGCACAAGCAACGATGTCTGAGCAGGGGCGTTATCATGGTGCAAAAGCCAATTTTTGTTCTTCCACAAATCCGGGCGTTTATGGCGGATTGCTTCGCGCAAATTGCGCATAACCTGCAGGTAATATTCTTTATTGACTGGACGACCCTGTGGCAAGAACTCATGGTGCACCACGCCCCTGCAATCGAAGAAAACTGTGAGCAAAACCTTCACATTCGACCGAACTTGGCGCGCTTTTTTCGGTCTTGGCTTATGCGGCAGCTTCCATTGCGATGATTGAGCTTTGGTTTCCACGTCATAACCATAAACCCATGATCTGTCACCAGTTATGAGCCTCTGGAGCAAATTTGGGTCGTTGCGGACCGAGTCCAACAGCTCCTTAGCAATGTTAATGCTACACTGTTTTTCTTCGAAATTGAGCAATTTTGGCACGAATTTCGCGGCGACCCATCTCATGCCCAAATCACTGGTAAAAATCGAATAGCACGAGCCAATCGATATGTTTAGTTCCTCAGCAACTTCTCTAACGGGATTTAACGATTGGCCAATATTATTTTCTTCATTTTATCAATGTTTTTGTCTGTTGTTGATGTGGTCGGGCGTCCGGATCGCATTTCGTTGTTCGCATCTTCTCGGCCCTCTGAGAACATTTTGTACCGCCCATAAACGTTACTTTGGTCCAAGGTAGCTTCACCATATGCCACAGTCAACATTCGGAATGCGTCCGCGTACTTAATTTCGTTTTTCACACAAAATTTGATACAGATTCTTTGATTCATTTTTTGGAATAAGCAAAAATCGAAGACAAGCAAAAACACGTCTAACGAAAACAGCTGTCAACAATTAACTAAACATTTAAAATAGCTGATTTTTTCAGCATAAGTGAGGAACACGAGTACCAACCTAACACCACAAAAAAATCAAAAATCGAATATACGTAGCCCGCGGAAATTCAAAATTCGCGATACTTTTTGAACAGACCTCGTATATGTGCACATGATCGTATACTACTCCTAGAAGATGAAAGTTAGGAACTTGCACATTGCTTTCACATTTATTATTATTATTATTGTGTGTTACAACATACACTGCTTTTTAGTTGCACTGAATCCCGTTCGCCGTGGACACGAGGAAACTGTGGAAAACAGACGGTTTTTATTTTTATTGAGTTTCAGTTGTCTTACCATTGAAAACTGAGATTGTCCCCGTAAGAAATCACAAGAAAAGTCAGCTCATCTTTGGGACTCGAGCAGTACGGTCGAGCCAAAAAAGTTCGAGATCAGCGGGTCGACCCGTATTTGTAATGGCTCTGCAGCTGACGACAACAATTGAAAATTTCTTCGAACTTGGCGACATATAAAATCGTTCTTGTTCACATAAAATAAACGGAAATCGCAGAGTTTAACCGACAAATCGTACTGCAATTTCCCAAAAATCGAAATTGTAATATCACAATACCATTTCGATCATTTTGTTCTAAATAATGATTTTTGTCATTGTTGAATTTCGAAATGGTGTTCGATAATACTTACTCAAATTAATAAACCGCTACGCCCAAAACCACGTGTTCAATAAAGATCAAGAAACAATCGATTTGATGTCACCGATTCAAATCGTTGCTTCTATCTGTGATGAACGTATTCCCGATTCCCGTCTCAACAAGGAGTGCCGCCAACCAGTTGGCCTACGGTAAGAGCGTTCATCGACAAAATTACCTCGACGATACAGCCATAGAAATTAGAGTCAATGAGTCCAATTTTCGTACTTCTGGAGCGGCATCATAAATCCGTGAAATGAGGCTTGTGCCAGCCGACACTGCGAGGCGCTGATGTCGCAAAAATCTAACGAGTGAATCTAACGAGTAGATGAAGGATTGCCAACTCGCTTGAATTTCTAACATTACACATTGCTTCTTTTAACTTTCGAAATGAATATTTATTTGTGACATATTTCGAGTGGAACAACAATTATAAAAAAAAGTATCGTATCGATTTTATAATGTCTTTTTCTTACTACATTATAAAATCGATATAATGCTATTTTATTTCCTTACGTTCACAGATTGGCTGTAAATAATAGTTTTATATAACTTTTATAATAATAATTATGCGTGATTACACGGAAGACTCATGTGTATATTTACCGTAACTGGCGGATCCAACTAGGTTCCACGTGCAGTTTACTTGCTGACTTCACTTAAGAACTTTGCGACGACAGAAACCATTGACTGAAACCATTAAACGACTGATTTCTGAGGACGAATTTTTGGTACGCTCCCAACTAAAGATTGGACTCGTTTACTCTAGTCTCCATGGATACAACCGATACGTAACAGCATCGGTGCAAAAAACCTATTCAGTTGTCTGGTGGTGTTATGTAAATATAATACATATCTTGTTTCTTCAACCAGCTTCACCAGTGCAAATATATGCATCGTTAAGTGGGAGAGACATGAAAAGATTCCATTTGAGAGTTCGTGATTGTTAAGATGAAAGGCCTTTTATATTGGCATTTTCCGAAAACCTACGTCTCTTGCGACGTTACATATTGAACAGTAAGTTACATTTTTTCTCTCCTTCGCTGTAGCTGGTGCGAGAGGATATAGGGGTAAACATGAGCGGGGGCTGAGCCGAGGCTCGCAGCGATTCATATATTCGATCACCCCAGAAAAGTGTCATTACCACGGTCTTGTATACAGGTCCAGACTCGCTAAAATTCCAGTGGCGGCGGGGCGGCCCGTTAATGAAGTCGTTTTTAATTTCTGTGGCAGCCACTGGAGTAGAGTTGTGTAACGAAGTGCTCGAAGCTTTCTGATGTGAAGAGTGAGTTCGAGAGCGTCAATGTGTCTCGAAGTATTTCTACTTGACGAATATTAAAACTAAGTGAAACTGAAAGCGAGGCCCAGAAAGGCTCGCCTTTTATAGCCAAAATTACTCGTTCGCTATTCCGCTCGAGTAATTTTGATTGGTTATCGAGTGACGGGTAGGGATGCTAGTCCGGGTAAGGTAATTAGTTGTTGGTGGGATCCTTTGCCTGTCACGTGGATATGTGTATTGTTCCCCGTCGAGTCCTTTCACATTGTTGGTTTGAGTTCAATTTGTTATTTATTTAAAGGATGCCTCACGGGGCAAAATGGATCACAAGTCTGTCTTAGTATCAGGCGCGCAGAGAGACGAGTAGGTAGCGCACGCCTCGAGCATCCCGGGACACGTGCGTCCGCTTATTGCGCGGTGCGCGGCCGCAAAGGCTACCTCCCGTGCCTCGTAGCTGCCTGTGACGGGGGGTCAGAGGACGTCCCGACACAATATATTTGGCGAAATAGTTGTCTACCTCTTGATGGATCGATCCCCGTTAGATTTGTTTTTAAATCCTTGCACGAAGCAGTGATAAATATTAACGCTTTATAAATAATTAAAGAATATAAAATGGTGAAATATTTATAAAATAAACAAAAGTTTTCATTTTCATAAATATAAATAAATCGAATCGTTTCATATACTTAATTTGATCCTTTTTCATTATCTTTTCGTGAAAATTGCAGGTAGGCAAATTAAGATAAGTTAGAATCAGCTCTTTCCATTTTCTTACAAATTATTTTTTAAGTTTTTGCAAATATTCCAGTTTTCAAAATCAAGTAAGTATGAATAAATATAAATTCTTTAATTTTTCTCTTTATTTGAGTTTTGTCAATATTTCGAAATGGACAGTATTTAGTAGCGTGCAAAAATAGTACAAAGTTAGACACGATATTATTGAGTTACATTCCATTTACATAAAATTTATTTGTTAGTTAATTTAGACGATTTTTTCTTAACAACAAATTTCTTGGTAAATATGGAGTAAGCCGGACCCACTTCCGATGACCTTTGAAATAGGCCCATTCCACGCGTTTTTGCACGACAAACAACTTTTTCTTCTGACAAAATTGGGGTCGTTATTTATTAAAAAGTTATTAACCAATAAAGTTAATAATTCATATAGCTATTTTCCTCATACCAGTCAGTCCCAATCATCTTATCCCTCACATGTGTTGTTAAGAATACCCCCCCTGAATAACATACAAAACGTTTTATCCGTCACTCATTGTTTGATAAAAAGTTATTAACAAAAGAAATTTCATAAATCGAACATGAAATACTTGTACTGGTGAACAGTGCACGTATGAGCGGGGGGGCTGCGCCCCCCCCCCTGCACCCCCCCCCCGGACTCCAGCCCAAAAACAACCCGTAAATATAGTAAATAACACATATAACCCTTGCTGGTACGTATGCTACTCATCATACTAACAAAATATACATGAGTGAATGGGGGTGCGAAGGTGAGGAGGCGTGTGGGGGTGGGGTGGGTCGTGTGTGGGGGTGGAGGGTTATTTGTTTGTTTGTTTATTGGGTTTGTTTCGGCTGTTTTGGGTTTGTCTGTTTGGGTTCATTTTGGTTTGTTTTTGGGCTGGTGTGTGGGAGGGATGCAGGGGGCGCAGGTACCCCGCTCATACGTGTACTGTTCGCCATACACTAGTAAAAGTAGTTCAAGTTCGATTTATGAAACTTCTTTTGTTAATAACTTTTTAACAAACAATGAGCAACGGATAAAACTTACGGATATGTTACTTAGGGGGTTATTCTTACCAACGTATATGAAGGACAAGATGATTGGGACTGACATATAAGGAAAATAGCTATATGAATTATCAACTTTATTTGTTAATAACTTTTTAATAAATAACGGCCCCCAATTTTGTCAGAGGAAAAAATTATTCAGGAAGGCTCCCTTACCATCATATATGAAGGACAATGTCATCGGAAGTGGGTCCCCTTCGCTCCAAATTTACCAATTTCTTTATTAAAATGCCGTTTACATATACGATCCGTCTGTTGTGATTTTATAATGTCTGGAATAGATTCTCCACACTTTTTCCACATACTCGTGTCAATGTCTTTTGGCACTCGGAATGTAGAACATTTTTTCTTTATTTTGCTACCGGTTTTGCAAAGTGGTACCAAACACCGATTTGTCATTTTTAATATAATAATCACTAATACACCGTGATCTACACCAATGAAACATATGAGAAGAAAGAAACATCACGACCAAAAAAAGACGTACACGAATGATCCAGGTGACGTTTCAAAGTAGAGAGAACCAGATTCATAATACTGTTTTTAGAAAATTCTGTACGAGTTTTTTTGTACTCACTAGGTGATGTTGAACATGGTTTTTTTTTCGAATTTCATACTGTCATAAGGCCGCATGTATTTTTTGGGAAATCGGAATAAAAATATCTTCTCAGAAGAACCCGAAAGGGAGAAGATTAAGCTTCAATTTGATTTTCTCAAATTTTTTTTGCGATATATTTTTGCATAGTTATTCGACTTTTTGTACAGTAATTCAGTTTTCGTAAAATACATCGTAAGACGAAGACAATGGAGTTTGAAATAAATCGTCAAGTGCAAAGAAGGTTGTATTTCTTTATTTTTAACTTATTAGAATTTTGTTAGCATTTTTTTTTAAATTTGTTCTAATGACCCATTTCTGGTCGAAAATCCACAAGTTATATTATGGATTTTACTGCTCAATATTTCACAATCTTCGGTGCCCTGGACGTTGACACCCTGAAGCAGGTCTCCGACCTCATACGAACTCCCCCAGCGACAGAGAAAACCGACAGCATAAAAAACACCTGATCGAGCGTTTCATCGACTCTAGGGAGAAGCAATTACACAAACTACTCATGCAGATGCAACTTGGCGACAAGAGCCATCCCAACTCTTGCAAGAAATGCGAACTCTCGCCGCAGATCGAACATCAGACGATCTGCTTCATAAGCTATGGATCAAGCGTATGCCAACAAGCGTCCGCTGCATACTATCAGCAAGCGAAGGCGTCGACTTGGGTAAACTGGCTGACATCGCCGACAAAATCATCGAGGCTAGTGCACAATCCCTGGTCATGGCAGCGGAGCCGCCACGGGGGTCCCCGAGCTGTCACCTCGAGCCAGCGCAGTTGCTCAAGCGCATCGAACACATAGAAAAACTACTTACAGAACTCGCCAGAGAGGTACGTAAGTCTAACAACCACAGCGACAACGAGCAGCCTGTCAGCGACAACCCACGCCAGAGTCGCAGCAGACCACGCTCCCACAGCAGGCCTGCGACACCGCAACGGGTACTACTACCACACGCGATTCGGCAAGGATGCAAAACACTGTTTCCAACTTTGCGATTTCAACTCAAAGAATTCGGAAAACTAAACACGCTGTCTCAGGGCACGGCGGCTGCTGATGGTAACAACAATTTCCTCGGAGGTGAAATCCGCTTATTCATATACGATAAATACCCTCGCATAACATTTCTCATCGATTCAGGGTCCGTCGTAACTATATTACCAAGGAGCCTGATCAAAGAAAATCTACAAACCAGTACGTCCAAACTTCACGCAGCAAACTCGACTGTGATAAACACATTTGGCAACTAAATACGTAACGTCGACCTGGGTCTACGCCGTCAATTCAGATGGTCCTTCATTGTTGCCGATGTCAAGTCTGCCATCATAGGCGCAGACTCCCTCGCCAAATATAACCTGCTCATCGATTTAAAAAACAAATGTCTCGTATACGCTACAACAGGACTGACCACCAACGGCAATACTGCAGAGGCTACGCTGTACGGCATCTCAACGATCTGCGAACAAAGTGGGTACGTGGACTTACGAGCACTTGCGAGCTCGTACTTAAGCAATTTGTACGGCACCACACTCGTTTGCAAAGTCACAAGAAAACGACTCTATCGCTCATTACATCGAATAACGGGCCCTCCGGTCGCCTAACAATCTCGTCGACTGGTTGGCGAAAAACTAGAAGCGCTACGATCCTAGATCGAATATCTTCTTGACAGCAACATGATTCAACCGTCAAAAAGCGCATGGTCAAGTCCGATTCACATGCAAAAGAAGTCATCTGGTGGCTGGCGATTATGCGGCGATTTCCGAGCATTGAATGCGTTAACAATGCCCGACAGCTATCCCACTGCTCACTGCCACGACATGTTTCTCGTCACTCGACTCAACACGATCCTACCATCAGATCCCCATGGGTCTCGAAGACGTCCCAAAAACGGCCATTACGACACTACTCGGACTTTTCGAGTTTTTTGTGATGCCCTTCGGACTCCGACCAAACACTTCTAGTGATCTTCGCAGCCATCAAATTCTTTCAACACATTCTGGATTGCCGTCAATTTATCGTCAGAACCAAACCATCAACCATTGACGTACGCTCGTAAACGAACATCCGATAAAACCTCGGAGAGACAACTTAGACAACTAGACTACATCTCTCAATTTACGACGGAAATATTATACCTAAAAGGCGACGATAACATCGTGGCCGACGGACTCTCACAAATTCAAGCGATCAACGAGATTGTGATGCCAAAAGTACTCGCAGCACAAGACATTCAAGTCGCTCAGACACAAGACGAGGAGCTTGAAGGGTTGCTAAACAATGAGTCTTCGCTACTCCTACAACCCTCATCTGTCGAGCCAGGAGTCAAAATATACTGCAACATCGCATCCGACGTCGTACGACCGTATATTCCCGCATAACCTACGGCAAAAGGCTTTCGATTCGATCCAATCGCTGTCACGTCCGAGTGGCAGGAGCACCAGTCGACTTCTAAAAGAAAAATACCTATGGCCTGGAATAAAAAAAGACGCGTTGGGGTGGTATCGCACTTGCAAGCCCTATCAAAAATGAAAAATTCATCGACACAACCGGCTTCAACCACAATACATCGATGTCCCGGACAACCGATTCAGCCACATACACATGGACCCGATCGGCTTCCGGTAATCGACGACTTCAGATACTGTCTCACAATAATGGATAGATTTTTCAGATGGCCTGCGGCAGTTCCACTAAAGGACATGACTGCGGATACAGTGGCGTTTGCATTGTACACGGACAATCACGACCGACTGAAGTAGCCAATTCGAATCCGCGTTATTCACCGCATTAGCCCGAATGGGAGGCGCATACCGAATACGTTTAACATCGTATCATCCTGCGTCCAACGGCCTGATCGAAAGATGGCACCGCACGCTGAAAACTTCCCCCATGTGCAACAGGCAAGTGAAGTGGACGGAACTACTACCTACGGTGCTCTTAAGACTTCGCACAACCTTTAAAGAAGATCTGGGTGCCTCGTATGCCAAGATGCTTTACAGCACTAACATCCGGGTTCCCAGCGAATTCTTCATGAGTCAAGATATGCCGGCGGATCCATAAATCGTCATAGAGAAATTTCGTGAACACGTCAGAACGGTTCGCCCCTATGCCCACGGGGCACGACAACAAAGCTCGAGCCTTCGTACTAAAAGACCTATACAGGTGCTCGCACGTCCTCCTACGGAACGACGCGGACAAACCACCTCTCGAACCACCCTACTCGAGGCCCTATGCCGCGGTAGAAATGCTAGACAACCACGGGGTTCAACAATGGACATACCAAAGAAAACTTATACGAGGACCAGAAAGGTAGCGTTCTCCTTCAACCCTGTCAAGCTCACTGGGAGGGAAATGGATGTAGCAGTCTCGCCCGCTGCTTTAACCCCAGTCGGTATACAACGCACCAACGAATCTGGACCAGACAGTCAGCGCCAGTGACGAAAACAGACACTAGTTGCGGAGCTCTTCCTCCCGCTACAGCTGTAGTCAATGACTGTTTGGTCCGGAACAAGGAACGACGCGCAAAGAAGAATAGAGACTTATCATCATCCGACGCGACGAAGCACATTGCATCATCTTTTAACATTGTTAACTTGTTACTGTTGTTCCACCAAATACAATATAATATATAGTTCGTTTAATAGTGACAAATCCTCACGAGTGTTATTTACTCTGGCCCTATCACACAACGACTACAACGGCATCGTTTTTTACGAAAGGGCCAATCCGTAAAATCAACTTCACCCACGTGACGAAAATCACCCTTATAACCAAATACAGAGGTCAACGACAAAATATCACAATGCGGCAAAATATGCGGAAAGGAAAGGGTAGAGAAAAGGGGAAGAGTGGGCCCAAAGCCGGGTATAAAAAGGCTGGTTTTGGCCAGGAAAATCCCTTGTGCTCTGAATTCTGAAGGAAAACTATAGTACTGGGGTACCTGTCGTACTGTAAGGAAAACAGATATCTCAGGAAATAGAAGATTGGAGGGAGAAGGTGTCGCAAGCGATCTGAGGAAGGGAAGAGAGGATGGTAGTACTGCACAACTCTCGCCGTACTCGGTCCGTTGTAAAGAAAGGGAGAGGGGAGCCGGAAACCTGAAACTTTATCTGGATCCAGAAAAATAAAAGTAAGTTAGCTGAAGTGTGGTAAAACAAACGTGAGAGTGGTACACGTGGATAGAGAAACACGAGGAAAATAGAAATGAACAGCTTCTCAATAATAGAAATAAGTGTCAGAAACAATTCGGGGGAAAAGACAGTGATAGAATTATAAACGAAGGAGACATTATTATGCAAAAGAAAACTCTTAGTTAAGCAGGTACCTAGTCATAGTCAGTTCAACGACCTAGGGAGAAGAGACATATAAATATCATAGCGTGCGATTTAACACATGTGAAAGAGAACGACACAGATAGAAAGTGCACAACTCATCTCTCACCGTCATAATACGAAACAAAGATTTCGGGTGTCCCAGAACTAGATTATAGTAAGCAGCGAGACAGCAGACGATATAGGTGTATGGGGAGCGTAGCGAGGTACTCACTAACGTACATAAGCGTGCAACCAGGTGAGCTGTCGCGACGAGCAAAAGTCTGTAGAAAAACTGTACGACAGCATGACAAAGCATTTAAATGTCCAAATATCGAAGATGGAAATGCAAAGCGCTCTATTGAAAATGATGTACTCCTACTCAGAGGCAAATTATGCAATAAGAATAACGATGATTATATAATAAACTTAAGTATTTTACATTATCCGCAAAAGTCTATATTTAATTGAATTCCTGTCCGAGTTCCGAACCCACACAGACATTTAATGTCACATTGTCTTTAAATAAATGTTAACGATAGTTTATACCATTACAATAGAGAGGTATTTGTTGTACTCGTTCAATGATACAGAAATGAAATGTGATTCGCATTAAATCTTGACCATAAAAAAATTCACATTATATGTATAGCGTCACTACAACAATACACTGTAGAGTTATAAAGCGGCGCACTCTACTATTGAAGTATATGTAGTCAGTCGTGAAGGGGATCGATCGTGAATTGGGGATGAGAAAATAAATACAACGCGTCTATGGAGATCGAATAAAATGAAAATAGAGATCCGATCACCACACGCAGACAACTGTAATATAATAACGGCATAGAATTCCGGGATAAATATACGTTGTTGCCGGGTATAGGTATAATTGCATCATACATTTTCAATGAGAAGTCGCGTGTAGTTTGATTTTCTCGCGAACGGAAAACTGATCCTGCGCAATGAACTTCAACGCGACTGCGTTCTCTGAGTCTGTTCTGAGCTCTCGTGGTGGCAACTTGGAAATTTAACAATGACTGTGAGTACTCATATTTTCATACGGAACACAAACTATGGTGTACTTTACATAGAAACTTATATTAAATCCTGTGCATGTGTTACGGTCAGGACAAATTGAATCGTGCCACAAACATATATCCTTGGACCAACAGAGTCTTCACCGTGCTTGGTGTATGGCCATTAAAATCAACCTACTTAATGTTCGCCGTGTCGTTTACTTATTTCGCGATTCACATAACTATGGAAATGATCGATCTCATTGATGTATTCGGCAATTTGGAACTTATGATACTGAACCTAACGGAGAGTGCGGTCGAGGTTCTGATATTAGTCAAGATGGTTGCACTGAGATTCTCAAAGACCCTGAAGAAAGTCATGATAAACATAATAGACAGTGTCGATGAAAAATTCTTCAATTGTCTCGAGGAAGTAGAAATTTATCTGAATTACAATCGCAGCGCAAAGAGGTTTGCTAAGCTTTGGATACTAACTGGTTCCTGTTCAGCATTCATGTATCATTTGGCACCGTTGGAATTTCGTTTAAAAGCTGGTAAGACTGCGCAGACAATGGAAGTGAAATAAATTTCATCGTCGAAAGTCATCGGTGATATTTAAAATTAACGCTCCCTGAATGAGGAAGCAAAATGTCTGATAAATGTCTTTTTTCTTCAGCACTCCAGTTTATAGACATTTGACGTTACGTTTATTATACTTAATCACTTTCTTATAGGATACATTGTCTTTTTAATACCTTCACTCTAGTTTTGAGCAATGAAAGCATGCCATATGTTCTGCCCTATCGAACCCGGCTTTTCTTCGAAGTCAATGATTCTCCGAGATTCTGGCTCGTCTGGATCTATCAATTTCCTATAGTGTTCATACACATGTTTTATTCCGCGACAATAGCATATGTTCTATCGCTGGTACTTCACGTTTGTGGACAATTGTCCGTACTGGCGTTCAGAATCAGGAATATCGATATGAATGCTCGTACCGATCTCCGTACTTCCAGACTTTTCTTTCGCGATTTAGTTGACAGACATCGAAACATTGTCGGGTGCGTTTGGATGTTGCGTGTAACCGATAAATACGTGTTACCTATTTTTATTATATACCTTTGAACAAGCCAGATTAGCCAATGGCATCGAGAGTGTATTTCGTCTAATTCTGTTGGAAGAACTTGTCATATTGACTGTCGTACTCGGTCTTACGTCTTACATCGTTCTTGTCGTTTGTATATCACGGGTCTCGTTTAAGAGGTAAGACCACTCTAGCGGCCGAAAAAAGGCCTAACTATGATGATTTATTTTGGGAGTAGGACGAAAGAAATAGGATTTCTTTTCAGACGGTTCATTTACCACATATTCAAATATGAAAAAAAAATTGTTATTATCATTTTGATACAAAATGGTGGCAACAGACCCCTTTTGTAAATCGTCGTTTTTTAAAACACCTTCACGGGAGGACGGTTTTCTCGTAAAATACAAGACCTCGAACGAAAAAACAAAAAAATTTATAATGTATGTATGGCTATGGGACTACGTAGATTTTTTTTCAAATCAAATTTTGTAGAATTGGTGTACTTTTCAAAAAATGTATCCATTTTTTGCCAAAAATAAGGAGTAAATTGTTTATAAAAGAAAAAGTTTACATTGAAACAAAAAACGGCCACGTACTCCGATAGATAATGTAATTGTGAAGCTACTATCAAAATTTCAAATCGATCCATGCAACGGTGTTCAAGTAATACGTCCTCCCAGTTTCAAAAAGACGATTTTCAAGATGCTCTCTGTCGCCGTCATTTTGTGTCAAAATAATAATGAACATTTTTTTTCATGCTTTAATATGTGTTAAATAAACCCTCTGAAAAATAAATCCTATTCCTTTTTTCATAGTCCCAAAATAAATCGTCAAAGTTAGGCCTTTTTTTCTGCCGTTCGAGTGGTGTTTCCCTTTAATCAAACAAGTTATTCTACATTTAATGAAGAATATTTTTAGAACGCGGACTCTGAAGATAATGGACTTTTTCTCTCGTGTTTACTATTCGGTTCGACGATCCTGTTGTTAATTTATGGATACTGTATTGCCGGCGAATATCTCATTGTCGGAGTACGATATATACATAGATTTTTCGTGACTTTTTAAATGTTTGATCTTATTCGAAGAAACAATGATATTTATCTTTGCGTAGAGTACGAATTTGTATGAGGCTTATTATCAGTGCCATTGGTACAACGCATCGGACTCCTTCAAGAAACAATTAATAATATGCATGATCAATGCCAGCCAACCTGTTCAATTGACCGGAGGTGGCTTTTACGTTTTTTCATTAATCGGCTTCACCAGTGTGAGCCGAAAAGGCAATTTTGGGTTGTCAGGAAATGTCTATTCTCAGAGCTCTTCAAAACGATAAATTCGATTTATTTTTTACAGATTCTCAAGACATCTGCGGGTTGCATCTCCATGCTACGAACAATTGTTTGATTATAATTGTAGGCTATTTTTCTTCTATGCATTTTGGATAAAGTTAGTACATTTTGAAATTAAAATTCTCTTCAATTGGTCCGATTCAACGAATTTTGTATGGTTTTTCTACAATTCATTCAGCACTGATATCCTGTCATTCTGTATTTTTACTGTGGTCTTTCCTTAGTGTGGTGAATTCACCATGGTTCTACAAGGTTTGGATGTTTGGTTAATGCACAAGCACAGAAAATCGTTGTTACTCACTTCGTATCAGTTGGACTGCAATTGACCATAGGAATAAAACTCCCTGTATATCCTCTAATTTAAAAATACAACTACATTTCTAACATTTTTACACTTCGCATCGAAGGTACCCATGCTGATTTGCGGCTATTGCTGGTAAATACATCATCACCAAAGTACGAAGAATCTACTTTCGCTAGGGAATGGCCACACGCGCGAGCGGTTTTCTGTAGTGCTCAATGACTCCCTCAATGTGTTTATAATAGAATCTGAAATCGCCTGAGATTTTAAGGCAATGAGCCCGTCGTCCACGAACAGCGCTAAGAACACTTCTACACCATATTTCGTACCGACAAATATACATCTTTTGGCGTCGCTTGGCTCTGTACTAAACTTACGTAACGGCTCGATTGTATTTTTCGTTCCAACAACGCATCGCTTATTTGGTACCGTATATTCACTTATTCAGGCGACAGACCGTTGATCGTTTATCACTATTGATGACCAGTCCGTTGGACACCTCCGTGTATGTCTTCCTTGAGCTCAGCGTGGAGAAACGCTATCTTCACGTCGGATAACTCGGGGTCCACTTAAGTAACTTCGAAGCGAATTGTACCGAATCATTGGGGCGAAAGTCTCTTTGTAGTGAAGCCCCTCTTTTTGTTGAAAACCCCGAGTCACGAGGCGCGCCTTGTATCGCTTGATCTCCCCGGATTCATTTCGCTGGATTTTGAAGAACTATTTTATACTAATCGGTTTTTATCCCTCTTCTTTCGGTTCCAACGACCACGTATTGTTTATGGCATGTGACGCTAACTCCTCAGCAATCGCTTCCGACCATTGCTTTGATTATGCAGTGGTCACAGCCTCGTCGTCTGACATAGGTGTGCATTCCGTAAAATCTACCTCGTACTTTGCGAGAGGTCGAATGGCCCTTCGATCCCCGAGACCCGCTCGAAATTCCTGGTTTTCTTCGTTATTTCTCGGTACCGCGTCTTCCGCCTCTTCCTCGAGCTCTACCTCTTGATCGAGGTCGAACAGCTCATATTCGGGCGCTCTGTTGCTTGGGAATCGCCTCGTATGAGAGAGGTGGGCATTCCGTGAAATCTACCTCCTATCTTGACACATGGGGTCGAATAGCCCTTCGATACTTGAGACCCACTCAGACTTGATGGTTTTCTTCGTTATTTCCTGGTACCACGTCCTCAGTCTCTTTCACGAGCTGTTCCTCTTGATCGAGTTCGATCTGCTCTTGTTCGGGCGCTCTATTGCTTGGGAACCGCCTCGTATCAGAAAGATGGGCATGCCGTAAAATCTACCTCGTACCTCGCCAGAGGTCGAATAGCCCTTCGATCCCTGAGTCCCGCTCGGACTTCATGGTTTTCTTCGTTATTTCCCGGTAGCGCGTCCTCAGCCACTTTCTCGAGCTCTTCCTCTTGATCGAGTTCGATCTGCTTTTGTTCGGATGCTCTATTGCTTGGGAATCCCCTCGTATGATAGAGGTGGGCATTCCGTAAAACCTACCTCGTACCTCGTCAGAGGTCGAATAGCCCTTTGATCTCTGAGACCCGCTCGGATGTCATGGTTTTCTTCGTCATTTCCCGATACCGCGTCCTCGGCCACTTTCTTGAGCTCTTCCTCAATATCGAGTTCGATCTGCTCTTGTTCGGGTGCTCTATTGCTTGGGAATCGTCCCGTTGTACGACAGAAGTGTGCATTACGTGAAATCTACCTCGTACCTTGCCAAAGGGCGAATAGCCCATCGATCCTTGAGACCCATTCAGACGTCATGATTTTCTACGTTATTTCTGGATACCGCGTCCTCAGCCTCTTTATTTCCTAATACAACATTGGTGGCAGCAGTGGGATTTGCCATAGTTAGTGTCTTCAAAATTTTCTGCGACACTGTTCGCGAGAAGTGATAAGTGACTTTCATGGCAGTGATAACGTGGTAAAAAAAAAGGGAAACTTCGCACAACGAGCCTACGTTGTGTGGAACGATTGGAACCGACTCAACACGGGGAGGTTTAGTTTCGGAAAGGTTCAACCCGACACGCAGCCGTCGCGGAACGAACGACAACTCCTAAAAGAACGACCGAGTTGTTGAGTTGCCAGAGTCATCCCGAGGATCGACACTAGAGAACCAACCGAAGGGAAACCCCAGGCACCAAAGGGAGAAAGAGACAACCACCGGACACCGACTACGTAGAGACCGGAACAACCCGACAATGACGTACATTCTCGATAACATCATGATCTACCAGACCATCCTAACATAAGTGACGATTCACAATTTCCTATAAAGCGCAGACTAAAGCCGGTTAGGGTTACATGTTGAAAGACAATCGCGTAGACTGACTAAGATTACTGGGTAGAAGTATCTTATGGAGATCGTTAATCATTTTTTAAACATTTGTTAAATTACGAGCGGGAAAACGCGACCGAGTTAGAGACTGGTGTCAAACGTCGCCGATGATTAAATACAACAGACGATTCGGATCAGTCTTTTGTAGCAGCGAACTCACGGCTCGATAAGCGCAGAAGGGTATCGTGTGGAAGCAACGACGCTCACACGCCCGACGACACTCGTAACGCAGACGAGGAATTTGCCGACGCGGAAGAGAAATAAACCCCGCGGATTTCTATTTACTGAATACGGTAGAAAGCGACACGCACGCCAACGAAATGGCCACGCCCGCATATATGACGATGAAAGAGGCAAGGGCATTGATCCCCCGTTTTAACGGGTCGACGCCCGAGGAAGTAGACGATATCATAAATGCATATCGCTACGCGGATAGGAAAATAGCACCCACAGATAAACCGGACCACCTCGATGCGATCTTGAGCACGAAGGTAATCGAGAAAGCGGCCAAAGAAATTAAGTATAAGCAAATAGATAGTTTCGCCAAGTTCGAAGAGGAGATGACTGCATTGTACGGTACACGGTGAACGATAGCCGTCCTACAAGTCGAATTCAACATGGTTAAACGGAAGCCGAACGAAACCGTGTTAGCCTTTGGACAAAGGCTAGAGAAGATAATGATGGAACTGATCGACGTGAGCACCGCGAGCGAGACCAACGCTTCCGATAAACAGGCCGTAGAAAAATACATACGCCAGATGGGCCTCCTCAACTTTGAAAGGGGCCTCAGGCGGGAATACCAGGTCATCGTGAAAGCGCGCCCTTTCTCCGACCTCTCCGCCGCTATGAAGGGCGCAATGGAGGAGGAGAAAACCGCACAGGGTAGTGAGTTAATAAACAGACAAACTCATAGCCAAAGACCAGCCTCGATTACGGGTCACGGGTATAGCGAAGTAGGACACATTGCACGAGAGTGCACGAATGACCAAGCTTACCGGTCGCGTGTACGACGAATGGAAAAGCCAAGTTATATCCGAGTTCAAATCTCACGACGGAGATCGCGAGTAGAGCCAAGGGCAGCAAGGCCAGGGACAATATCGGCAACGGCGAACCAGCCACGGAGTCGAACCTAGAGGACAGGGTAACTCCCCGCTGGGAGCCGAGGGACAGCGCACCACGGAAACGCGACAGACGTTGGGTATGCCGGAAATAAGCACGCTAACGATAGAGAACGAAGAAGCCGGAAATGAGGGGGAATACGGCTCAGATGACGACGCGCCGGTGGAAATATGCAACGTCGGCGCCCCAACCGCGGCCGAGGTCGCCAGCGACTTCCATATTAGCTCACCACAGCCAGTAACGGGGACAATGTTCCTCAAAGTCGACACAGGAGCTCAATGCAGCGTCATCCAGAATAGCATCCTAAGGGCCGACACGCCGATTCTTGACGAGAAGGTAACCTTGAAGGAAGTAGGAGGTCCGAAAATAGAGGTCACCTGCAAGGCCGAAGTGCCGCTCGAAACTCGTGTCATAACAGTAAATACAATAAAACGGGTTCTACGTAATAGACGACAACGTGGCCATGGAAGTCGACGAGCTACTGGCGATGGATTTCATGAGTAAGCACCGAATGGACATTCTCGAAACATGGATAATAAAAATATACGGCGATAGCTTAGCGCCCACCATCGACACGGCGAAAATCAAGACCCCGCCGCGTAGCGAGACCATCAAACGAGCGAAAAATTAGAAGAAATTTGTCGGACTGGTGGAACGAGCCCAGATAACGAAGAGCATTGAGGAATATATCGGCCACGGTAGCAAGCTGCCCGGCCACGAGATAGCCCACCAGCGCGGAGTTCACGACGCAGAAGACAACCATGTACGTAACGACATTCGACATTCGAAACGATGGACGGTGTAAAATGTTAGTGTAGAGGCCTGAGGTAACGCCTACGAAGAAGAAAAAGGAAAGATAATACATATATTCTGTAGAGAAATGGACCAGAAATAGTACGAAGAAAACACGAAGAAAAACAGCGACCGACACCTATACGAACGAAACGATGCAAAGCAAGCAAAAGTACACAGACTAGCAACTCGCCGTCAACGAGACGTATCAACACACGGACATCACAGCGAGCTCAGTGTAGTGGACAGAGAACGCTGTGCATACTTACGACTGGCGAACGACAACCAACAAAAATGCAAACGAGAGAAAACTGTAATTTGTCATATAGCTAATCAACAAAGTGTATGAAATAAAATTAAAATTAATAAAAAGGAAATAAATTTAGGGAAAAATTAAAAAGCGGGATTACGACTAGAGTCTTAAGAAAATTTGTAACAGTCATCGAATAAAGATATCCTGCGGATTCCTATCTCTTAGGGGGGAGGAATGTTGTGCGCTGAATAAGCTGAATAAGGTACAACGAACTTCGGACATTGAACCGAAGATGATATTTCGTAAGAATGAGCAAACGTATTGAAAAATACGTCGAAACTAGTTCACTTTCGCAAGTATCTGAAATCGCTGAGCAAGCACAGGACAATGACCGAGCTCGCTCGCGAAACTGCAACCACATGACTTCGAAACAGCAACTTGCAGCCGAATATTCTTCAGTCTTAATTGATTCGTCGAGTCGAGCGGTTGATCCCTAATTAAAACCGACGTTTGTAATTAATTCTCATTTCGGAAATTATAAGAAAACTTGAAACATCTTATTCAAATAAATCGTTATCTAATTTGTAACTCATTCTTATTCTTTATTGGCAAAAATCCCGAATTATTATCCCATATTGGCTAATTATCCAATTTCCCAATACAACATCCCTACTTTCTGGTAAGGATCCGACTAGATAACGGATCGGATCCCAACACGGTAATGTCACGCTTTTAAATTGGATCCCAATAAGAACTCCCGACTGCATTCCTAACTGTATCCAGCCCGGATCCTACAGGATTCTTAAAGAATTGTATGAGATCTGACGGGATCCTTACCAGATTTATGTTTCCATAATATATCATTTCACATTTGTACGTTTATTCCCACTTATTCGACGACAAAATAAAATATAAAAAAATAGGAACTCGAGATTCGGTGAACGAATTAAGAAACAAAAATACAAATTTATTTAGCTTCCGTGGGTGTATATCACTTAAATCCCGAAGGCGCTACTCGGTTACTCGGTATCAATCTGAGCAAGTTTGCCGATTCTTATAGCCGACGAGCCCTCGATCGCGAACGCGAAAACCTCGAGACGCTCGGCACCTAGCGGCGGATTAGGAAACTTCTTTATGCTAAGTATACTACGCGCATTATGTGTTTTTTGCATTATGATGAAATGTACACATTCGAAACACATATTTCTTATAAAAGCTGGGGTATATAACCGCGAGTGCTACACTAATATAACGTTATAACGTACTGAAGCTGTAAACACAAGAGTCGGGTGGTACATATGAGGTATCATATCTTTTCATGAATCATATGTAGCTAATCGGAATACAACTCGGGATCCAGCAGAAATCCTAGTAGCAAATTCTTTGTTTGAAATCCCGAAAAATTATCGATACATATTTTACGGGAAAACGATATCAAGTCCGATTACTGAAACCAGAAGCTTCAATTTATACATTTGAAGTTTTGCCGATCAGCACTAATATGAAATTCACGGTTTAGTCACACCGCAACTTAAACGATTAATCGATGTATATTATCGATTTCGTTGTAGCATCGATTTGTAGTATGAATTCCTGCCGTTCCTCGAACGATTATATTTGCAAACAATTTCACAATGTTTGAAATTCGTAGTGTAGTAACAGCGCAACTTTAAGAAGTATTCGATGCGTATCGATTTCGTTGAACGATCGATTTGTATTATGAATTTTCTTCCCTCTACCGTATCCAACGTCAAGTGACGGCGGAGCGTCTCGGCCAAGTTATTGTAATTGTTGCGCGCTACTACGTTTTTCAACAGTACATGAAAAAAATGGAGTTTCTTCGTCGACCGCTATGCATGACCATAAAAGAAATACATTTACTGTATACCGTCTCTGCGTCTGCGTTATCCATGTACCGTAGTATATGCAAGCTTTAACCGCGGGGAGGGTCGATTGTGACTTGGGGATGAGAAAGTAATTGCAGTACTGCGCGTATATAGTTTAATAAAAAATGATAGAAATGCGATCACCGCACGGATAGGTATAACGTAACAACGGATCACCGGGATGGATATAGACTCGCTGGGTATAGCCGGGCATACGTATAATTGCCATATAATTGCAGGCTGAATAAAGAATTTTTATTCACTCGCGAATGAAAAGCTGATTCTGCGCAATAACCTTCAACGCGGCTTCATTCTCTCAGTCTGTCGTGATCCGTCGTGGTGGTAACTAGTACATTCAACTATGGCTGTGAGTAGCCAGATTTTTGAAGATAAAATAAAAAGAA
Source organism: Oxytorus armatus (assembly GCA_958009045.1). NCBI lineage: Eukaryota > Metazoa > Arthropoda > Insecta > Hymenoptera > Ichneumonidae > Oxytorus > Oxytorus armatus. Next base: position 4,127,207 of record OY253748.1, on the reverse strand, counting down.
GTATGATATGAATTGAAGTATACAATGAAGTATGATATGAAATGAACTATAAAATCAAGTATGACACTTTACACTGAGATTTAAGTTAATCCCCGTGTGTGTTACGGTCAGGACAAAATGAATGGTGCCAAAGATCTGTATCGTAGGACCGAACGAGTTTTTGCCGTACTCGGTGTATGGCCATTGAAATCAGCCTACCTAACGTTCACTGTGTCATGTACTTATCTCGCGATTCATATTGCCATGGAAATAATTGATTTCATTAACGTTTTCGGCAATGTGGAACTTATGGTATTGAATCTGACGGAAAGTGCCCTCGAGATTATGATAATGGTGAAGATGATTGCACTGAGATTCTCGAAAACTTTGAAGACTCTCATGACGAATATAATGGACGGTGTCGATGAACGATTCTTCGATTGTCTCGAAGAAATGGAAATATATCTTAATTATAATCGCATTGCCAAGATGTTTTCTACCCTCTGGATGGCCATGGGATTATGTTCGGCGATAACGTACCATTTGAAACCGCTGGAATTTCGGATAAAATCCGGTATAACTGCACGAAGATAATGGGAGTGGCATAGATTCCGCCGTCGATAGTCACCGGTGGTATTTAAAAAAAAGTTCTGTCCATGAGAAAGCAAAAATGTCTGACATGTTGTTTTACGTCTTCTTATTCTTTACCACTCCCATTTCTGACATTTATCGTTATGCTTATTCCACTTAATTTATTTCTTATGGAATGACATTTATTATTACTATTATTTAAATACTTCACTCTAGTTCTGCACAATGAGAGCATGCCGTACGTTCTGCCTTATAGAACTCAGTTTTTTTTCGAAGTCAATGATTCCGCGAGTTTCTGGCTCGTCTGGATATATCAATCTCCCATGGTGTACATACATATGTTTCACTCTGCGACAATAGCGTATCTTTTCTCGTTGGTACTTCATGTTTGCGGGCAATTGTCCGTGCTAGTATTTAGAATCAAGAATCTCGATTTGGATCCTCGTACCGATGACGATACTTCGAGAATTATCTTTCACGATATAGTCGACAGACATCGAAAAATTCTCGGGTGTGTTTTGATGTTGTGCGACAACGATAAATCCTTGTGACATATTTTTTTTATCATTTTCCTTCGAACAAGCCAGATTAGCAAACGGCATCGAGAGTGTATTTCATCTACTTCTATTGGAAGAACTTTTGGTACTGACGGTTGTACTCGGTCTTACGTCATACATCGTTCTTGTCGTTTGTATTTTGCATGTTTCTTCTTTAATCAACGTATATTGTATATTTCACTGTAGACTAATCGACATTTAATCGAAGAATATTTTTAGAACGCGGCCTCCGAAGACAGGGGACTTTTTGTCTCTTGTTTAGTATTCGGTTCGACAATCCTCTTATTGATTTATGGTTATTGCGTCGCCGGTGAATATCTTATTATCGAAGTACGATATATAAAGAAATTTCCCCGAATTCTCTCAATGCTCGATCTTATTCGTTGAAACAACGATACTATCTTTGACCAGAGTACGAATTTATACGATGCTTACTATCAATGCCATTGGTACGATGTATCGGCGTCCTTCAACAAACAATTAATAATATGTATGATCAATGCCAACAAACCTATTCAATTGACCGGAGGTGGCTTTTACGTATTCTCATTGATCAGCTTCACTAGTGTGAGCCAACAAGGGCAATTTCGATCATCAGGACGTTTTCATTTTCGAAAATCTTGATAACGACAAATTTGATTTCTTTGCTTGCAGGTTCTCAAAACTTCAGCGGGCTGCATCTCAATGCTAAGAACGATTATTTAATCATAAATCTAGGCTAGGTTTTCGATATGTTTTTTTAGTAAAGATAGCTTTTGGAATTGGTATTTTCGATAATTTGTCAAATTCAACGAATCTTGTTAACGGATTTGTCGAATTCAACGAACCTTAATCAATTTCAGAATATTCGCAACGGTTCATTCAGGACCCACCCATTTTCTTTTTCCACGATTCATCGAAGCGCGTACTTTTAACGTTACGAGAATCGGTGTACGCCGCTTCGTGGACTGTCTTTGTAGGTTAGGTTCATCATGCGATTTGAAGTATGCTAATGAACGAACTCTGACCACGACATCGACAGCCAATCATAATAACGAATTATTCGGCTTCAGAAATAAATCGCATTTCGAGATGTTACGTGACGTGTCTTTTTTATATGGGGGATTGCAATTTATATTTTCATTATAAGTTTTCCTCTCTTCGTTGAATTTACCATTGTTGGAAAAAATTGCGTGTATCCGTGAGACTGCGCCCACCCCAAAAACTAACTGTAAAAATAAAACTGATACCTATTCCCACATACCTCTAGACCTGAAAAATAAACCTATTTTTCCGATCTCAAACCGTTTTTTTTTATGGACAATTATGCGAATTTTTCATTTTCCCATAATTGTACGATAGCGATAACAAACTGACACTTGGACGAGAGTAACAATTAATATGAAGTCGTAGAGGAGATCGCAGAAAGAAAATTCTCAGAAGTTATACCATTGTTACGCTCTGGTGTGAAACTTTCCCATCTCCGTCAAGGTGAACATGCTCTCCCTTTACATGTTTTGAAGAAACGTCGATGATCGTTACAGAGTTGCCCCGTTTCGAGCCTAACGTTGCGGAGAATTGCGAGGGAATGAACCGGGAGGACCGTCCTGTTTTTATTTCTCTCTTCAACCCTGTTTCCGTTGCTGCTCTCCAAATTACTTCCTTCAGTCTTCCCACCTCTTATCCGCTGAGCCACTCTGACGTCCGCTGTTCCATAACTCACTCCCTCCTTCTCATAGTCTTGACTGGCCTCATAGTTCCATGCCAACCTTGTCCCCATCCCGTTCCCAGTCCTCCTTTTCCTCGCCGCCCTCCCGCCCGTGTGGGCTGTCCAGCCACTTATCGAGAAGGATATCGGTAAATGGTTCGATTCAATTCTCGGTAGAACTTCCATTGACTTCACTACCCCGTCCTCCTCGACCTCCTTCCATACGACTAGATCAAGCAGCGAATTCCGGCTCCCCCCCCCCCCCCCCCACATCACTTCCTCTTCCTCGTCTCCTTTCGTTCTTCCATTGAGCACTGCCAACTGTAGGCCGTCATAAAACATCAGTAACATCAGTAATTTACGCCCTTTCGAGTTGAGAATCACGTCTTCGGAGTTGCGTCCCTATACTCATCCAACCGACTTCTCCCGCTCGCTATTCCAATTCTCGCTTTAAGGGCTCCACTATCACAATTCCCGCGCCGTTCTCAACCCCATCCTCCACACATTGTCCTAAGGGCCCTTCAGTTTCTTTGAATCCCATGTCGTTGTATACCTCGATGATCCAAATTCCTTGTTTTCCAGGTTCTTATTTATTTTTACAATCATGTCGCGTTTCCATTCCTCCACCCTGTATTTTTCGTACACTATTCATAACCACCACGTGCCCCCCACTCGCTCGCTCCTTGCCTTTCTTCCGCGCCGTGAGGTTTGCCCACCATTCAAATCCCTTGAAGACTGAATGTAAGACTCGTTCCTCCCTTTCCTTTTCCAGCCACGACTCCTTAAACATGACTATCTTACTTTCTTCTACCCCTTCACTTCTCTTATTCCTAATTCCTGAAATGGTCCACGATATCACATTCGTTCCTCTTTGGCCGCGAAATGTACGCGCCCTTTCCATTCTCCCTACCCTCTCGAGCCAGTTCCACCATACCCTACTCACGCACATTTTCATGTAGCCACGTCACATCAAAGTTAGTACAAACGACTGACAAAATGCTTAAATAAGTAAGTACTATCAAGGGCCACTCTCGAACACCTTTCATGACGTTACTCGAAGTGACAAAGTTCTTTCTAGAACGGTTTTTTTCGCGAGCTCTAGCTCGCTTGCTCTGTTTAAGTATACGGGGTGCATGTTAAACGTGGAGCTATAACGTTCTCGCGACTTACGCGAAGCTCATAGATGCATAACTTATCAACCTGTATGCAACTTTACACGATGAATTGTGTAGCACCGAGAATAAGCGATTACCGTCGGCAGTTTGTTCGCAAAAGGGGAGTAAAGAAAATTACTCGCTTGACTATCATACGGAAATTTGATAGTTGCAAAATTAATCGAGCGGACCGTGTAGGAATGTTAAAAAGTTTCGCGAATAATGCTTGGACTTCGAATATTTCAAATATATATTCATACTTGCCATGCGTCAATGCCGGTTTCACGACTTTTTTTTCAAAAAGCATGCAAGCCCCAGAAAACGATAATGCACGCTGTTGAATAATATACAAATCGCTAAACTTTTCCCGAATGATTCGCCATCTCATGAATTATAGATCAAGATGGCGTATCGTGATCGATCATGCGCAGTTTCAGTGTAGTCAGGAATCTACGCAGATGCACATCAGAGAATATATTCAACCTTGAATAATACGATGGAGAAGGAACATTTTATATTGCAAACGTATCGTATTCCATTCTTCATATTTTGTTCCGTTGTTGAATTTGCCGGAATATAATAATACTTAATAACTCGTAAAATGGCGCTGTTATTGGCCAATAGGAGTGACAGTACCAAATCAATTCTATTCTTTTTCTGTAATGATTCTTTTTACACAAAAAGGTTCAGCCTAATTGCGGGAAATTCGCGGTCTCCCAAAAAATGTGGGAAATGTAAGTATTTTTCTAATGGCTTTGATGATTGTTATCTGGTATTGCTGTTACTACTAGTTACTGATTCATTACTATATCCCTTGATTTTAAATCAAATTTCTTGACTCCAATACCTTCCTTGCTGTGTCTCTAGGAGAACGATCACCGATGATAGCTTTTGGTCATTTGCTGGTTGGGAAAAAAGTGCTCTATTATCGCCCACTCCCTGGTTTATGTAGAACGCAGATCCTGTCTCGCGTGCGCAAACAACTCTGGAATACCATTATAATATGTAAGATACATCGAAAATAATAAGTACGTATATATATTGAAACATTTCACGATTTAAAGAGCTACTCACAAGGAAAGTACTCGAGGTGTCCCTCTCCGATTTTGTTGAGACTCAAGTATGTTATAGAGCATTGAAAACTAAGCGACACGTATTTTTTTTTATCGGCGGAAAAACGGTTTCAAAGGGTGAAACCACCCCCTAAAGTTACACATGTCAAGGGGCGATTTTGCAGTTTCGCATAGAAGCAGTGCATCGATTTTGATGAAACAAAGATTTAAATGTTTCGTGTGCGAAGAAATGAAGAACCCACCAGATAATGAAAAAATATATATATTTTAAGGGATTGAAACACCCTCGAATATCCACTTTTTGCTCCCTACATTGCAAACTTGCGAATCGATTGTAATAAAAATTATGCCGTTCTATGGCGGAAATAAAATTAAAGTTGACGTGTTTTTGTATTTGTGCGAGAAAATTTTTTTAAGGGAGTAAACTACCCCTATTTGAGTTTTTACATTCCAGGTGTCTCCTCGTCATTCCAAATGTGTTTGCCGATATGAACTCTTCTCATTAAGCTAAAATTAATGATTCAACGTTTTTTTAAATGAGTACGAATACTTAAGGGCGTAGACATCGAAAAAATGATTCAAGCACAACGATTTCTGATAAGCATTGCTCGTGACATCCACGTAGTGTCACCGAACAGCAAAGTGTTAGTAACGAATTTAGGTGGTAAAACGTAATAGTACTAAAGTTGTAAATTTCTCAATTACGGATAATGATACGAAGGCATAATCAAAAGTGTATTTTGACGGTCAGGCATATAGCTATACTGCTAATATTGAAAATATGCTCTTGCAGCAACGTGTGATAAGGCAAGGAAAATGTTATAAAAAACGGATGCGTTAGTGAATGAAGTATACTATAATCCCTCTTAATTATGCTTCTCGTAAATGCGTAAGTTCATGTGAATAGGAAAATCATACCATTATAAAATTTCTTGGCCGTGGCTCGGAAACTTTTGAAGAACTATTTAAAAAAAAGGTTACAAAGGGTGGTCTGCCCCCTTATGTATACGTACTATTAAAAAAAAAACGGTCAGTCATTAATTTTAGCTTGATGAGGAGAGTTCTTATCGACAAACGCATTCGAAATGACAAGGAGACAACTGGAATGTAAAAACTCAAATAGGGGTAATTTACCCCCTTAAACAACATTTCTCGCACAAATACAAAAACACGTCAACTTCAATTTTATTTCCGCTATAAAACAGTATAATTTTCATTACAATCGATTAGCAAGTTTTCAATGTAGGGTGCAAGACGTAGATGTTCAAGGGTGTTTCTACCCCTTAAAATAACAGAAAAATGGTGAGACATTAATTTTAGCTCAATGAGAAGAGTTCGTATCGACAAGCACATTTGGAATGGCGAGGAGACACCTGGAATGTAAAAGCTCAAATGGGGGTAGTTTACCCCCTGAAAAAAAATTTCTCGCACAAATACAAATACACGTCAACTTTAATTTTATTTCCGCTACACAATAGCATAATTTTCATTCCAATCGATTCTCAAGTTTTCAATGTAGGGGGCAAAAAGTCGATGTTCGAGGGTGTTTCAACGCCTTAAAATATTTTTATTTTTTCATTATCTGGTGGGTTCTTCATTTCTTCGCACAAGAAACATTTTAATCTTTGTTTCATCAAAATCGATGCACTGCTTCTATGTGAAACTGCAAAATCGCCCCTTGACATGTGTAACCTTAGGCGGTGGATTCACCCCTCGAAACCGTTTTTCCGAGGAAAAAAAAAAATTCTTGTCGCTTAGTTTTCAATGCTCTATAACATACTTGAGTTTTAACAAAATCGGAGGAGGACACCTCGAGTACTTTCCTTGTCAGAAGCATTTGGCGTGGTAATATTTAAATATTTTGTTTAAATTGTGAAAAGCTTTTAAGGAGACTGGTTTCGACTCAGCTGTCTAAGCAAGGTTCGGTCTTGGACTCGAAGTGGCACTGGATGTTTCGAGGAGACGATGTTTGTAGGAATATTTGTAATGATTGAATTTTAATATTATTTAGAAAAAAGAAGATGCCTCAGATTTGGTTCGATTCGATCTTTGTATTCTTGATACGTTTCACAAATAGACCTCTCATCATTGGCACTCTAAGAGTAATTGTGAGGTCTATGGAAAAACTGTTATGTCTCGTGAACCAATGACCAACAGGAAAACGGCAAGACACAATTATTACAATAATAGCTCTTATTATCGGAAAGCTACATTGAACGGTGGAAAACTTTATTTGAGCATTTTTTAATTTAACGATTCTATTTTTACTTTTGTTCTGGGGTGCTTTTCCGGGTGGTTTGAGACGAAGATTATCCATCAGGGATATTCGTCCGTGGCGTTGGGTAATCGCGCGTCTTTGTATTTCATTGACCATTCGCTCATAGTACAGCAGAAAAAGATGAAGGTTTCTCCCGGATAGCTAAGACATGCGTTCCTTTGCTGGAAGCTCGCGAGGTCCCGTTGCAGTAACGATTGTCGCGGAAACTCAGCAAAGTCCCTAGTTCCCTAAAAGCCGACTTCCCCAAATTAACACCTAGGGGAACTCGGAGAATAACACCTCCCAAGCTTTGAACGTCCGGTTTCGGTGACCGGGTTCTCCCTAAGGGTGGCTGCCCCTATGGGTAGCTGCAAGGTTTATTGAAAAACGTCGTAAGTAAAGAAGCCTTGACAAAGGCTTAATCACTGGTGGTAATTACGTGTAAACAGAGTCGCCCGTGGTGGCTCGATCGTCCGAATCGAAATCCGTTGAATTCACTAGGTACTCGTATGGAAATGTCGAAATAATCGTCGTAAAATCGAAGTGCTCGAAGTTTGCAACGCGAAGCTCAAGTACGAGAGCATCGATACGTCCCGAGGTGTTTCTTCTTTGAAGAGAATACAAATTTGGTGAACTGAGAACGAGGCCCAGAAAGGCTCGCCTTTTATAGTAAAAATTCCTTGGTTGTTATGGCATCTGAGGAATTTTGATTGGTTATGGAATTACTGGTAGGGATACCATTGCGGATCATACGATTGCGGGTAGTGGGATCCTTTGCCTGGTTCGTATCGTAGGTGAGTTCGGTTTTTCTGTCGATTGTTGTTGTCTTTTGTTATCGTAGAATTTATCGAACTAATGCCTCGTGGGGCAGGACGAACCGCAATTCACTTGTGACATTAGGCGCGCCCACAGATATCTATACTATGCTAGATAGCTAACAGCGACGAAAGAGCTGTGTCAGCCGGATCTCCGTTTTCGGCCATGACACAGTACGGCAGTACGTGTTTAGCACATGTATGCAATATACATATATGTAATACACGTGCTTGTATACGCAACATGTATATTTTTCCAGCGAGTATACAATGATTGGAAAATGCCAAGGAGTTGTTGCATTCCGAATTGCAAAAATACCACCAATGATAGTTTTCATTTATTTAGGTAAGTAAAACAGATTTATTTGTAATAAACACATGAGGTTTATAATATTTGAAGGTTATGTTTCAATCAACAATTAGGTAAATATTTTAGATTGCCTTTGAAACGCGCAGATATTTAAAAAATGTGGGTAAATGCAATTGGAAAGGATTTTGAGCCCAAGCCAAGCCATTACATCTGTAGTGCTCACTTTACACCTACAGATTTTATGGGAAGACCAGGCGAAAGCGGCGTACGATTAAAAAATCTAGCTGTGCCTTCCATATTTTTGGAAGCATCTGTTCCTGCCGTTCCTGATGTTGAACATTCTGCAATTGAGTCATGCACAACTTCTGCAACAGAAACTCATGAAATAGAGTCAATCACTACATGTGCGATAGAGACTCCTACTCTTGCATATGCTACGATGAAATGGAAAAGCATTTGAAAACCAAGACAAGAGAACTCAACAGATTCTACTTCATTGCCACCGTTAAATTTTGAAGACCCAGTTGCCAGTACAAGTGATGCTTTCGATACCTTCAGAATGACCATCCAAAAGATGCCAAGAAAACTCATGTCCAATTCACTTATAAGGCTACAAAAATATCATATATCTCTGCGGAAAAAAGTAATGTGGAGAAAGATAAAAACATTAAAACAGAAAGTGAAGAGGAAAGATGGAATACAATCTTTGACAAAGTTGTTGGAAAAGTTAAGGTATCAATATCAGTAATAATAATTTCCTTAAGGAAAATATTTTATATTATACCATATAGCGGATTTTTTTGTAAGAAAAATCATTCCTAAAGTAACATGTAAAGGCTGCATTGCCAACATCATGAGAAGAGTCGATGATAGACAACAAAACATTTCGTAGTACACGATTTTAATTGATGTAAAAAACAAGGAGGGTTTAGTGTATGCGTCGAATCATGTACAAAAAATTATTTATGCTACGGAAATAGAATTCCGTCAGTTATTAACAAAATGTAACAATAAAGTACTAAAGAGCAATGCATATTCTCAAATAATTTACTGGGTAGCACGCAGATATGCATTAGATACTGATTTATTTTCTACTAATAACGATTGTTAGGAAGGATTCGAGATAGGTGTGGATACACCACATCGCCTCCAGTTAATAAATATTATCTGCCGGGAATATTTAACGATTCGAATGCATTCATATTGTCGTACATTAACCAAGGACGTTGTAGATCCCGTCAGTAAACGGCAAAAATTATCGAAAATAATACTTTTCAGTGATACATTGACTTTATTTCTTGTGTATCAGTAATACATGTACGTTAAAATTTCTCTCTCTCTTCTTTTCTATCTGTGTGTGTTTGCAAATTTTATAATAAAATGTATGTGTATTAAAAACGTAAGTTTCATTATTATCCTTTAATTATTAATAATAGAAATCTTTATAAAAGTAACATACTATCCATCTATTTATGCACGTCCCACACTTCCTTTTCATGCTTACAGTGTCACAAAAATCACAAAATTGACTGTCTGCATCACTTAACAATTGTTACAATATTAGCACAATATGTAATTAAACACTTCACCAACAGTTGAACGTTGGTTAGTCAGCATGACGATACTAATATTAGGCCGAAACCGTTTGCAACTTTTTGCGTCCTCAGCCAAAATTGATGATGTTTTATTATTTTATGAGCATTGTGGGTGTCCTTTAAATATTAAATTGAAAAGTTTAATGTCAATTCGGTTAAAAACATCAATGAAACGATAAAAATATTCTAATGTATTTTAGGCTGAATTTGATAAGAGGCGGGAACGGCCCTTTTTTGCGAGGTGTCATGGCCGAAACCGGAGATTCGCACGCCAACTCTTGTGCACGCCAAAGCCCGAAGGTAGCTATCTAGTATAGCTTAGAGCATATATATATATATATATATGGAGGGGGAATAGCCTATGTTTCGTATACACTAAAAGTGTGTCCAAGTTGAGTACGACAGAGAAAGGTATATTGTCCTACGTTGTGTCTATGCGTATGCGTCGACCTTGCATATGGAGGGGAAATATTTAGCTATCTCTCACGCACTCACGTGTCACGTGGTACATGTGCGCCTTCCTCTTAAAATACCAATTGAAACACTTGGAACATAAGAATTTACTTTCAGAATCAACTGCTGAAAGGTTAATGAGCAATTTCTAAATTGGTATATAAAATAGAATTTATTTCTCTGTTGTATCTAGGCTGAAATCTCTGAAATCCTGAACCAGATTGCCCAACATTGTACATTTTGCACCTTGCCAAAGCGGTTTACTTTTACAGAAGAGACTGCCTTATTCTGCCCCAATATTAATAATGGATTTGATTTATTAAATATTACATCAAAATTTTGTACAAAAAATAAATACAGGATGGCTCTAACAAGTAATAATTTTAACGATTTAAAAGCGTATGCAGATGATATTATCCAATACATGAAAGAGTTAAGAGATACAACAAATAAACCTATTTTACAAAACAATAGGAAAACTGGTTTTCTTGGTTTCATAATCTGCTTGACAAATATGTTCGACTTGTACAAAATTTTAAAAGCAAAGGGACTTCAATATTTGTTAAGTTATAAACTGAATCAAGATCATCTTGAAACCTTTTTTAGTGCGTTACGTAGTAGAGGGGGCTTTAATGATAATCCTAATGCAAAGCAATTTGAAAATAGTTATAAAAGATTGCTTGTGAGGCACGAAATTGAAGCTTCGCATAAAGGTAACCCCTACCCTCGCCTTATTAACGATGTACGAATTTTATATGTATCATCAGCACAAAATAGTAATGTAAGACGTCGTTAAAATAACGCAATACTGCGAAAAAGTTATAAGAGCAAATTCTAAGATAATTAGTATTACAAATAATATTAAAACAATTTTAAAAAGTCAAATTTTTAATGAAACTAGTTCTAGAGTTTTTAATGACAGTGGAATGACTGAACATATTATGCAGCAGGATTTTTTCGACAATCACAAAATTCAGCTGATTAAAAATATCATTGAAATCTATATTACTTTACGATTATTTCACGTGGCAAGGTGCGCTACTAATTTAATAACAAAAGATTATATTAAAAGTAAGTTTACAAAATTAATTCATTTTAAACATGAATAAAATTAATAAAAATTTCAACTAATGGTTTTTTACAATATCTATACATATCTACAATATTCTACATCAATACAATGTCATATCTAACAATATATGTCATTTATTATGAAGCATTTAAGATACGAGGTCTGTTGAAAGAGTATCGCGAATTTTGAATTTCCGCGGGCTACGTCTATTCGATTTTCGATTTTTTTGTGGCGTTAGGTTGGTACTCATGTCCCTCACTTATGCTGAAAAATCGGCCATTTTGAATGTTTAGTTAATTGTTGACAGCTGTTTTGGTTAGACGTGTTTTGGCTTGTCTTCGATTTTTGCCTATTCCAAAAAATGAATCAAAGAATCTGTATCAAATTTTCTGTGAAAAACAAAATTAAGTGCGCGGACGCGTTCCGAATGTTGACTGTTGCATATGGTGAAGCTACCTTGGACCAAAGCAACGTTTATCGGTGGTACAAAATGTTCTCAGAGGGCCGAGAAGATGCGAACAACGAAAGGCGTTCCGGACGCCCGAGCACATCAACAACAGACGAAAACATTGATAAAATGAATAAAATAATATAAGCCAATCGTCGAATCACCGTTAGAGAAGTTGCTGAGGAACTAAACATATCGATTGGCTCGTGCTATTCGATTTTTACCAATGATTTGGGCATGAGACGGGTCGCCGCGAAATTCGTGCCAAAATTGCTCAATTTCGAACAAAATCAGTGTCGCGTTAACATTGCTAAGGAGCTGTTGGACTCGGTCCGCGACGACCTAAATTTGCTCCAGCGGGTCATAACTGGTGACAAATCATGGGTTTATGATTATGACGTGGAAACCAAAGCTCAATCATCGCAATGGAAGCTGACGCATGAGCCAAGACCGTACAAAGCGCACTAAGTTCGGTCGAATGTGAAGGTTTTGCTCACAGTTTTCTTCGATTGCAGGAGCGTGGTGCATCATGAGTTCTTGCCACAGGGTCGTACAGTCAATAAAGAATATTACCTGCAAGTTATGCGCAATTTGCGCGAAGCAATTCACCATAAACGCCCGGATTTGTGGAAGAACAAAAATTGGCTTTTGCACCATGATAACGCCCCTGCTCACACATCGTTGCTTATGCGCGAATTTTTAGCCAAAAACAACACTCTAATGATGCCGCAGCCACCGTATTCCCCAAACCTGGCCCCCTGTGACTTTTTCCTATTCCCAAAACGGGATACAGTCAATGTCTCGAAAGACAAAAAGCCGAAAGACAAAATCTCGAAAATTTTTGTGACGTCACATCCTGTTTCATCGAGATAAATCGTCATCTAAGATACACATAGGCGTAGCTGCAAATTCACGGTTTGCTTTGCTGTCAGTGTCAGTGGTGTGACATAACCTAAATCATGAACACTAAAAGTCTTGTCTCAAGAATAAAAGTTTTATAATATAAATTAAACACTATATACCAACAGATTAATTAAAACGCTTCTGTAATTTGTGAAAAGATGAAATAAAAATATGAATTGCATATAGAATTTATTGTCTGAGTGTTCATTATTTGTTTACCAATTTTCTTTTCGCTGTAATTGGCAACCTGCGTATATTTACAAAATTACGATATCAGGAATTGTAATATGCAAGGATATGACAAAAAAAAACACTTTATGTCCCCGTGTGCTATAATTTCTTTTTGATTAACCTTGAGTGAATTATTACGTTAACGGCGATGGCAGCGATTGATGGTCCATGATTGTTTGTTTTTTGCTTAGAATTGCTTTAGGATTTCCTTTTGGAGACATATGGTCTTGTATGTGCCCTTCAATATTGAAACTCCCGAAGGAAGAGCCAGCTACGCCGGGAGAATGGCAAGCTTTGTTCTATTCCGTTCGTTTGGTGAGACTGAGGGACGAGAAAGGGCTGCCAAAGTTGAGATGGCCTGTAAGAGGATATCATGGATTTTATGAAACAGGCTCAACGGGTAAAAGCAAAAAATATTCTCTACTTGATATGATTACCTGCCGTCACATATTCGAGGATTGGAACCTTCTCTCGCCGGCGAAGTAAGTATCCGTAAGAGAAATCAACAGGATGAGTGTATGGTCGTCAAAGTTAGTGCATGTGAAATCGTAAAAATATTAAGGGAGAACACCACTGTGACCCCCTGTTTTTTTTCACATATTTCAAGAATTTTTTTTTGTGGGAAAAAAAAGAGATATTCGAAACATTTTTTTGGGTTTTGTTCCTTGTTTATTAATGTATCAAAAAACATTTTTTTCACATTTTTTACGCCGCATGGTGGCGCTGGGGAAGCTCTCGCGTCAGGTGCTGTCATCTCCGCGGCACGCAGCAGAACTCTCTTCAACGTCGATCTGAAAAAAAATACCGAGTGTTTTCGTTAATAATATGATATTTTGAAGAGAAGTACATAGGAATTTGGAAAAATATTGTTTAAAAAAAATAGACACGCCTTTGAAATTAACTTTAATTTCAAAGGCGTGCCTATTTTTTGCCCGTGTTAGGTACTTGGAATGAAAGTATATTCAGCGAAACTAAAAAACGATTCTCCGTTGGTTATTGAAGTTCGTGAATCATACGGTACTGTATTTTTATCTATTCAATTCGTTATTTACTGGCCTGAACAGTAATGATAATAATAATAACTATCCGTCTTAGAATTTCAGTAACTTTATGTTCAAACACCACTGACAAGCTCTAAATTCATCAGGGAAATATTGCAGCTGCTTACATAGGAGTTACTGAAACTTTTTACTCGATGAATTGTCCTCATGACAATGATTGTGTGTGATTTCAAAGTATATTTTTTGCTTTTACCCGTTGAGCCTGTTTCATAAAATCCATGATATCCTCTTTCAGGACATCTCAACTTTGGCGGCCATTTCTTGTCCCTCAGTCTCACCAAACGAACGGAATAGAACAAAGCTTGCCATTCTCCTGGCGTAGCTGGCTCTTCCTTCGGGAGTTTCAATATTATAGGGCACATACAAGACCATATGTCTTCAAACAGAAATCCTAAAGCAATTCTAAGCAAAAAAAAACAATCATGGACCATCAATCGCTGCCATCGCCGTTAACGTGATAATTCACTCAAGGTTAATCAAAAAGAAATTATAGCAGACGGGGACATAAAGTGTTTTTTTTGTCTCATCCTTGCATATTACAATTCCTGATATCGTAATTTTGTAAATATACGCAGGTAGCCAATTACAGCGAAAAGAAAATTGGTAAACAAATAATAAACACTCAGACAATATATTCTATATGCAATTCATATTTTTATTTCATGCTTTCACAAATTACAGAAGCTTATGAATTAATCTGTTGGTATATAGTGTTCAATTTATATTATAAAACTTTTATTCTTGAGACAAGACTTTTAGTGTTCATGATTTAGGTCAATGTCACACCACTGATACTGACAGCAAAGCAAACCGCGAATTTGCGGCTACGCCTATGTGTATCTTAGATGACGATTTATCTCGATGAAACAGGATGTGACGTCACAAAAATTTTCGAGATTTTGTCTTTCGGCTTTTTGTCTTTCGAGACATTGACTGTATCCCCTCAAAACTGAAGAGGCCCATGAAAGGACGACGCTGCGCCACGATTGAAGCTCTGTCAAGCCGGTTTATTTTTTAGTCATTGATCCTTTTATTTTTCTCATAGAATTTCTAGAGAAGCGATGGAACGGTTACGATTTTATGACATTTCAAAAGATTCTATAAGTTCGACCCTTGCAATGCATGTAGGGAAAAAGTTGCAGGTTGCTTCGTTGAAGTTTCACGCCATGCCGAAAGCTTCCAATGTGCGAAAGCCAAAATTGAGAAAGATATTGTTCCTCATGGAGGCTTTGTTACCATTTCAAAAAAATCGTACTTCTAGTGATCTTGTGTTCAAAATGTTCCAATCATTGAAAAATGAAAGGATGAATGCTGTGTGTGTGTGTGTGTATATATATATAGAGGTGAAGATTTGTACCTCTGTAACTCCGAAATTGTTTACACTTTCAAGCTGTAGTATAGTGCAGAAGTCAATCAGTAATAGCCATTTCTCGACTACGTTTTTCATCACATTTGACAATTTTTTTGAATTTCATAAAACTTATAAAAAATGTATTAACAGCTTAACTCGTGCAATTTTCTACCGATCTGTCCCGAACTTTCTACTCAAATAGACTATGATGGAATACTATTTGCTATTGAATTTTGAGAAAACAGATTGAGCCGCTCTAAACGTACAGAATTTCGAGTTTTTCGAACATCTATTAATTTACATATACACATATGTAAATTAATAGATACGTAGTATTAAATGAAAGAATACGAATAATTTATTCTTTCATTCCGTTAAATGATAGAAATACGTTGCTTTTAGCTCCAACAACTGAGACTCCTGATGGGTCAAAAGGCCTATCGTGATCTCGGCCTGACGTATTATCACATCTCGTTTCTCAATGAGATTCTCGTATCCGGCAAGCCGCAGAAAACCGTAATAAGCTACGACGCGGAGAGCGCGTATACGTTTGTCGACAGTAAGAAAAAGCCGCTCGAGGGAAGCACCGACGTAAAGAACAATCTTGTTCTAACGAGCAACGACGTTTGCGCCGGTTTCGCCGTTTCCGTTAGTTTTTACGATCAAACTTAATATCACTCTCACGAAAGTCATTGTAATTCGAGTAATTTTATCGATTCATCGCCCTCTTATTTAGTCGGGTGATGCGGCTTTCACGGTTGATCACTTCCTCGAAGCTAAGCCGAATCAGAAGAAGCAATTTGCACAGGTAGCAGCGAGAAGAATCGTCGAGGGTCTCGTTAACACCGAAATCGAGAAAGATTGCGTTTGACAATTGGACAAGGGCATTGACACGCGTCCAAAGTGCAAAATCGTTGGACGCAAGGAATCTCCGGCGGTATGATTTTTTTTTCATTTTTCTATTTTTTCTTCTCAATTTTATTCATTTCATTTATTCTATCTTAGAGATGCAATGTAATTTTATTACGTATCGTTTATGCCGATTGTGAATAAGTATGTTTGTGCCATAAACTTGCGCCAGTAACTAACGCGGTTGCATGACACGAAACTCAATCGTTCATTTTTTTTCCTCCTCGATACTCTTTCCTTTTCCCATCGCCATTATTTTTGTTAATAAGAAACGCGCTGATTGAATTCATTTTTTTAATTAACATCGGTGATGGGCGATAATGTTAATAAACTTCTCACCGCGTCCGGCTGTCCGAGACGAGGACGAGGAACGATCTCCGAGTCATATTCTATGAACGACCCACGATGTTTTGCACCTCACGTTGATGTGACACATGCCCGATTGGTTTACGGGAGATTGGCTTTGCCTATGCTGGTTATCCCTCAAATAATAATAATAATAATAATAATAATAATAATAACAACAACAGGAGGACGGATACGACAGACAAAACGGACAAAACAACACTGAGCCTGCTCGGCTGGGCAAGGACGGCCAGCGCGTCGAGGGCAGACAGCGGAGCCAGCTATGCCTCCGCAAGAGACAGCGACACGCAACTCCAGACAGAACTGGCGAACAGAACGACACAGACCGACCCGGACATCACGGAGTTACTGACGCTCATACGGAACACGGCGACGAAAATGGCTGAGGTAGCCGCCGTTCAAAAGAACATGAACGTGACGGTCAAAAACGGAATTAAGACGATTCTTGAAGCTGCCGACGTGGCGCTGCATAGGCACACGAAGACGGCCCCGAGGAGACACGTCACGGACTACGAACTGACAGAGACGGAAACAGAAACAAAAGTACGGGAGAAACCACGGACGAAACGAAAACGGTCGGCGACCGCGACCCCTCCGGAGTCCTATCAGAAAAGACCTCCGAAAGTGGAAACGGCCGAAGCCTGGCATACAGTTTCGAGGAAAAAGACCAACCCGACGGAACGAAAAAAGAAAACGAACGCTACGAACGTGAACGCCCAGGATGGGAAGCGCAAGCCGGCACCCAAACAACGGGGGACGGCTGTACTTGTCAAGCCTGGGAAAGACAGTACGTACTCCGACATTGTACGGAAAATACGGGCAACGGTGGATCCGACGGAGAGTCAGGTGCAGGTGACGACTCTGAGGAAAACCAAAAACGGTCTGTGTCTCCTAAAGATACAGACCGATACGGACGGACGAGAAAACTTCCGACGCGCACTTCCGGATGCGGTCGGGGACACGGGCAACGTCAAAATCACGACCTCCAGGGTTCACCTGAAGATTATGGATCTCGACTGCGTCACGACGGTGGATGACATAAGACGAGCACTGGAACGAGAAATAGGACGAGACGCAGACTTTGGCGTCCACATCTTCGGCCCGAACCGGAGCGAGCAGTACATGGCGGTATGCGAGCTCGAACCGCACGGGGCCGAGGTGCTGCTTGGTCACGGGCGGATAGGGATCAGATGGGTGCGTTGCCGCGTCCGAGAACGAATAACAGTAACGAAATGCTTCAAGTGTCTAGGGTACGGACACACTAAGGCAACCTGTACGAACGTGGACCGGACTAAAAGCTGCAGGAAATGCGGCGAACCGGGACATTACGCAACGGACTCCAAAAATAGACCAGCTTGTCCCCTGTGCACCGATGCGGGGCACGGAGCGCGGCGCACCTCGCGGGATCCGGGAGGTGCGTAGTATTCCGGGCTGCGCTGGAGGAGTGCACCAGGCAGGCGGGACGACGGACAGAATAATCCAGGGGAACCTGAACCGAAGCAGGACAGCAGACATGCTACTACCACAGATCGCCGACGAACACGACGCGGACATCCTAATACTGTGCGAACCCTACAGGATTAGGACGACACAGACATGGATCACGAACGAGACCGAGACAACAGCTATCTGGGTGAGGGGCGCTGCCCGATCCCGGGTGGCTAGCCGCGGGGTGGGCGACAATTACATCTGGCCTAGGGTCGGCGTTGTCACTTACGTCAGCGTCTACCTGACCCCCAACTGCACCGCGGTGGAGTTCGAGAGAAAGGTGGAGCTCCTCGAGGACGGAATCAGGGATCTGCCCGGAGACGTCGTGGTCGCGGGGGATCTCAACGCGAGGGCGATCGAGTGGGGGATGACAGGAACGAACAAACGAGGACGACTGCTGCTGGAGATGGCCGCAAGGCTAGATCTAGTCGTAGCAAACACAGGAAACGTACCGACATACAGACGACCAGGGTTTGGAGACTCCATCCCCGACGTCACGATGACATCGGACAGAATACTGACACAGCTGAGGCAGTGGCGGGTAATCGAAGACTATACGGCCAGCGATCACCAGTACCATAGCCTTTGAAGTGACAGGACCGACAACGACAACACAGACAAGGATCCAGCACCCCCTGCGGTGGAACGTAAACAAACTGGACGTACGGAAATTTTCGGAGGGACTTCATATTATTGAACAGTTTACAGCACAGAGTACACGAGTGTAAGTATAGTGCGGCAATGTCGCGAGATACGTCGATTTATCGATTCATCGATTCTTATAGATATATCCGACGGAGTGATTTTTCCAAAACGTCCTCGCTACGTTTTATCAATAATTCTCAGGACTCCGTACAGTTGCGCACTTTCTATTCCCTCGAATATTTTTTATGGCCGGAAGCCGCAGTATACAGCCGTTAGGCCGCTATTACGTATACGATATGTCTTTTCTATATATAGAGAAGAAGTTGATAAAATTTCGAGACCGACGTTCTAAAATTTCGGATTATAACTATCCGTGTGAATTTAATTTAAACTTGGTCATTTCATTGGCCAAATAATATATTGAAGTAAACTTTTATTAGACTTTTTTTAACAACGAAAAATCGAAAAAAATTTTTTGGGGAAAAAAATGTCAGCGCCACAATGGTTTTCCGTTTTTCTAGAGATTTTACAAGTCGAAAGTCACCTATACGTACCATTATATTGTAGCAAGCAAACTGGCAAAGGATGATTTAACATTTGCTACGGGAGAGACACTCGGTGATTCGCGTCGATGAGACGAACGATGCGATCGCGAGGACTGTAAGCAGTCACTCCGCGAATCAGCTTGGAGTTAACGATCAAGGTCTCTCTTACCGTTCTCGCCCGCGGCACCATTGCCGAGATAATTGTCAGCAATTTCTTATTACTTCATACCGATCACCAGTGATTAATCTCCATGTACAAAAAACAAAGAACGCGTTCAATTTGAATTTTTTCAGCCACGCAAACATTTTAGCCGGGGTTCAGGGTCGTTGAAAAGTGATATTTTATACGATAACGATAGACACGAGCGGGAAGGACGGTTATACTCTCGGAGGTAATAACGTAGAAGCGGAAATAGTACGCTCGTGTATGGTAGATCCACGCGCGTACCGTACCGCGTATACCCGATGAAGAGTACCGTTAACCATAAGCGCGAATGAGAAATACTCGTCATTTTTTGCGGTGACGCGTAACCAGAAAATAAAATCTCAAAGGACGCCGTTCGACCAAATTCGTCATTGTTATCTACGATGATCGAGCACCTCCGGTAAATACTGATATTGCGGCAATAAAAAAAAAGTGAGCCGTCATGGGACGCCTGGTAGATGTGAAACATCCAACATCTTAAGAATACCGTGTGGGATATGTGATGTGGAGAATTTAAAAAAGATAACTAGAAAAGTAGCTTTTGATTTTCTTCTATAATTTTTATTTGGTTGCTTCATCTGTTACTTCGGTTATAGTAGCAGTTGTCGCTGCGTTTGATTCCATGAAATTAACAATCGGTCGATGCTAGCTGAAGTACGAAACGAATGTTTTAGATGTCTTTCGTTTTTCAAGCCATTTATAGAACACTGCAACTATAGTCGTGCCATACCTTGTAGTAGACTCATTTGCGTGGTTGTTCATGATCAACTGAAATTCATTTTGGAGAAAATTTATGAGTGCAATGATTCAGCTTTGACAAAATTAACATTGAAATCCCCTACTAAAATGAATGGAAGTTGATGTAAATTTGCTCCTAATAACATTGAACCAACTGGACTATATTTGAGTAGTTCTTCGTGTAAATATCGTATGATATTATGAATTTTTTTGGTTTGGGGAAATATATACAACGACCATGACCAATTCCTTTCATCCTCCATAACAATTTGTACCGCACATAAATTGCCAATATCGTCTTGACCAAAACCAAGTCCCCTTACATTTCTGAACCTAACGATTATGCGAGACGTAATAACATCCAATGAATCTCTATTCTGATAAATAGCTGCACCACCAGCTCTAACATTATTGCGCTTGAAGTGAACAATACAATCAACGTTGGGGATGTCGACGTTTTCTTTATTACCAAGCCATGTTTCACTCAATAATAAGAAATTACTATTGTTAACGATCGAATCTTGTACATCTGGGACATGCTTTCTGAGACTTTGACAACTCAACGTGAATAACGACAATCCTTTTCTTGATGTTATTAAATTTGATACTAATCCTTGAAGTGCCTCGAGTTTATTAGGCGATAATCTTTTTAATTCTTCTTGCAACGATACAACTGATGGATCAATTCGTCTACCGTGGTAGAATTTTAGATCAACATTACGTGCATATATGTATAAGACTTCAATACTTGTTACTCGCGATAGGGCTACATATAATAATTGTATAGAACGAGTTTTCTCATATTCATAAACAATTTCGCTGTAAGTCCCCCCTTGAGACTTATGGATAGCCCATACAGGGCTAAGATTCTGTACTTGTCTACCGACAACTATCGGTGTCGTTAGCGAGCCACAGCCAATTGCAAGGAAGATTCCAGCGGAAAGACGCGACTCTCATAGGCTATTTCGGTTTTGCATCAGACGCTATGATATTGCGCCTGGTACAGAATCGCCCCTCAGGTATCAATGGGAAATGAACTTGTCTACCGCACAAATGTCTGTACTATACTATGTATGGTATAGACATCTGTGATCTACCTACAACTATCGGTGTCGTTAGCGAGCGATAACCTATGAGAGTCGCGTCTTTCCGCTGGAATCTTTCTTGCAGTTGGCTGTTGCTCGCTAGCGCCAGACGCTATGATATTGCATCTGGTTCAGAATCGCCCCTCTGCATGCGCAATCAACCCGTGCGCAAGTTGAGTGGAGGGGAGCGTCACCACGACGTGCCATCGACGTTCCCTATCGACCGATTTACTCCCAACGCGCGTAAAGATGTTTCACATCAATAATGACCCTCCAAAAGCAATAACAGAGGTTTTGAGGCAAAAAGAGAAAAACGACATGGCCTCGCGAATCTTTGAACAAGCACGAGAGTCATCCGGGGCTTTTTAATATTTTTTTTTCGCACTCGACTACGTTATCTACCGGATATATCGGACTGCTGGCGTGGACGCCTCGCATAGACGTTAATTACCCGCACCGATTGTAGACGATACAATTTAATAAGTATCGCTGAAAACAAAATGTTGGTTGCGTTCAGAGAATGGTCCGGCAGAGCCGAGAGTAGTACGCGTAAGCACGTACTACTACGCGCATTCATCGGAAAGTGCCTGCGGGAAAACCAATCGGTTGGGAACTTTCCAAACGTACGTCTACATTCGTCTCCCTCCCTCGTAACTCGCACGATACAGAAATAAACCATCTCCCTTGGTTTAGATGGAAAAAAAAGTCGCGGCGACAACGTTCGTTGCACTTCATCAGAGCTCGGAATAAACTGCACACTTCGGCCCCGGTAGGAAGGCTACGCCTCCGTTACCCCCTCTACCATGTAACGCGCGGCGGCTACAGCGGCGAGCGCGTCATCTCAGGGGCGTTTCGACCAAAAAAATACATCGCACCCGCGACAAATTATCATTCAAATATTTTATCGTTCCGTAATATTATATTAATTAATCATTAAAAA
Organism: Oxytorus armatus; assembly: GCA_958009045.1. NCBI lineage: Eukaryota > Metazoa > Arthropoda > Insecta > Hymenoptera > Ichneumonidae > Oxytorus > Oxytorus armatus. The sequence continues at coordinate 4,104,749 of OY253748.1, read as the reverse complement.
TATAATTAATTACCACAATTTTTTATTAATATCGCACAATAATTAAATGATTTTAACAATAGTTTTCCACATCACCCGTCAGGTACTATTGCAGATGCGCTTTTTTTAGAGTGGTTTCCCCAGGAGGCCTATTCGACTGAAAATTAATGCAATGATGAAATCTGGCTCAGTAGGAAAAAACGAAGAAAGTATAGCAACCAATTTTCCGACAAATATTAATTGGATCGTCTGAGTTTTTTTGTAGAAGATTTCATTAGGGACGGTACATCCACAGAAATTTTTGAAGAACTTGCTCGCATTAAGGAGGTCAATGACGCATCGTTCGTGGACGAACGTTTGTCCGTTTTCGTCAATTTCATTTTTGAGAACAAGCATTCGTATAAATATGTGGACCCAAACATAGAGAAAATTCGAAGACTGAAATCCCTAAGACTTTGATAATGCGACGCATCTAAAATTTTGAAGAAGTCAATTCCTTTTTCTGGCCGTGCTTTTAACGAAATATCACTTTGCAAACCGCACAACTCAGCCAGAAATTGTAGGCTCTGTTCCTCGATTTGCACAGTGAGAGGATTTTCAAAAAGTATAAAATCTTTCCGCAGCGTTTCAAAATCGCTAAAACGCGTATCAAATTGACTCAGCAACGAATCAATTATATTTAAAAACTGTATAAAATTACAACCTGCGCCATCATCGCAATCATGTTCTTCAAAGATAATTTGACAATAAGGTAAAAAATGAAGAATGTTTTTTTCTAAATGATTTTTTAAAAGTACTAACTTTCTGAATTTAAAATATATAATTCCTTAATATTTAAAATATTTGAATTTTAAATATAAAAAATTTGAAGCCGCAAAAAACCGACCAAATCATCTCACAGGTAATTAGTCACATCGATTCTTTCCGCAGAAAGTTAGTACTTTTAAAAAATCATTTAGAAAATAACATTCTTCATTTTTTCCGTTGTTGTCAAAGTATCTTTGAAGAACACGATTGCGATAATGACGCAGGTTGTAATTTTATACATTTTTCAAATATAATTGATTCTTTGATAAGTCAATTTCATACGCGTTTTAGTGATTTTGAAACGCTGCGAAAAGATTTGATACTCTTTGAAAATCCTCTCACTGTGCAAATCGAGGAACAGAGCCTACAACTTCTGGCAGAATTGTGTGATTTGCAAAGTGATATTTCGTTAAAAGCACGGCCAGAAAAAGGGATTGACTTCTTCAAAATTTTAGATGCGTCCCGTTATCCACGTCTTAGGGATTTCAGTCTTCGAATTTTCTCCATGTTTGGGTCCACATATTTATGCGAATGCTCGTTCTCAAAAATGAAATTGACGAAAACAGACAAACGTTCTTCCATGAACGATGCGTCATTGACCTCCTTAATGCGAGCAAGTTCTTCAAAAATTTCTGTGGATGTACCGTCCCTAGTTGAATCTTCTATAAAAAAAACCCAGACGATCCAATTAATATTTGTCGGAAAATTGAATGCTATACTTTCTTCGTTTTTTCCTACTGAGCCAGGTTTCATCATTGCATTAATTTTCAGTGGAATAGGCCTCCTGGGGAAACCATTCTAAAAAAAGCGCATCTGCGATAGTACCTCACGGGTGATGTGGAAAACTATTGTTAAAATCATTTAATAATTATGCGATATTGATAAAAAATTGTGGTGAATAATTATATTTTTAACGATTAATTAATATAATATTACGGAACGATAAAATATTTGAATGACAATTTGTCGCGGGTGCCATGTATTTTTTTTATCTGAACGCTCCTGAGATGACGTGCTCGCCGCTGTAGCCGACGCGCGTTACGTGGTAGAGGGGGTAACGGAGGCGTAGCCTTCCTGCCGGGGCCGAACTGTGCAGCTTATTCCGAGCTGTGCACTACATAATAAACATCGTTGTCCCTCGCACGTGCCCTCCGCCGACCGCACAACGGACACGCGTAACTCGTTCTCGCTCTCATTTCGTTCGGCTAATATATAATTAAACGCTTTTTTTCAATCTCATTCTTCGTATTCATTTAACTTAATAATAGCTTCTGTTTTGATATGGAAAACCCAGAGTTCACCGGTTCACAGGTGACGAGATCGACGGGCATAAAGAACGAAGACGATGTTTTAACAAAGAATATAACACGGTTTATTTACGGGAAAAGATCAATTAACAATGATATAAAGGTAGAATAGCGAGTAAAGTGCACTGAGTTCAATAATTGTCTTTGAGATCGTAAAGATGGTGGTGACTAAATGAGTGATACTGAGTCGAGTTGAGTTACAGCACGTTCACGAGTGTCTTTGAGTTGATGATGCGTAGAACACTGTAAGTTATCCCAAGTACGTGCAAGCTCGTACTTTATGGGTTGAGTGACGAGACGGCTATTGCCGACACTGCAATAGACGCAATGCACCATGATCGGATAGCACAGAACGCCCACATGGCTCTGTACCGAAATGAGGTTTGTAACACGGAATGAGAGTAGACACTGTTCGGTATAGATGACTGTAGAGAGTGCTGAGTGCAGATACGGTGAGTGAAGATGAGAGAAAGTTCCGACACGGTGAGAATGATGGAGAGTTCGTGTGAGACGCGCCTGAGTGTACACGATGCTGAACGGAGACTGCCGGTGAACTGCCTGTTGCCGGGCGCGCAAGCGTGGTTGGCGCGAATGGCGAGAGAATGAGAGAACGCCGAGCGCCCGAGAGGTGCTGCCCTCGAGCGCAACGGACTCATTCCCAAACAACTTCCGAGTTATTCCGATAAAAAAAAATCGGTCGTAAATTCCAAACGTGCTATTATCGGATATGTTTCTACGACGACGGAAACGAACGTTCGAGCCCAGAAAGATTGGAGGAGATGCATTGTTTTTGGAATAGAATACATTTTTCTAAAAATGCGACTCCCGTAATAATTTTTCATATACCGACCTAAATATTTCTCAACGATATCGAAATGTATTTCGAACAATCCCCACATACGTATATTGTTTCGGGATTTTCAATGCGATTCCTTTATCAGCGACATAAAATAATACAACATATTTTTCACAACTTCCCGTCATCGTCATTTCAATCGTTATCGCCAATTAAAATCAATTCTTTTTTCCTCAATGTGATATTCCATTCGAATCTAATGTAGAAAGGTGCAAATTCGAAAGTTCTAATCTTCCATCTGGAATCTATACTTTTTATATAGGCGTAAATAATGTCAAAAAAATTGTACGCCTCCGCCTCTGAGCGGAACGATTTTTTTTTTCAAAGCCCGCCTCTTTGCGCTTCGGACAACCGCGATGTCGTAATGCTGAAAAAATGTATATACGAGTATTGGAATTTTATGTTCATTCGGGCAGTGGGTGGTTCGACGGGGATAGGTGTCCTCGATTTTGTGAAAGAACGAGACGAGTGTGCACGCTTATACCGCGTAATGGTCAAGTTCCCTAACCGATTGTTCGTCATTTACGCGAGGAGCAGGATTCCTCCCGCGGTTCCCCGATCCCACCCGAAGTATCGTCGTCGGTACGTTATTTATCTTTGTTTATCTCTGTCAACGTCGAAAGTTGCTCCGGGGCTCGGCGTTCATGGATTTAACGGGGAATCGCTAATAGGGACGGAACACACGGGTGGCTCTATATACCAGGGGTGTTAGTTGAAGTTTGCCGGTTGTACCAGTAGATGTCGCTAGCAATATGTATACATTTCTATGATTTGGCATGTATGTCATTTTTTTCTATTGACCTTAACCTACAAAAATACGCAAGTCACATTCCGCCAAAATAATAGCATCATATTTGTTTACCTCAGTGAATATGTCGCGTTTCGTTCCAAGTAAATCGCATTTGCGGCATTCGTTGCTTTTCTTATTTCATCAAAAGAAAACAGCAGCTGAAACTCACCGGTTGCCGGTAGAAACTTATGGTGAACATGCTCCAGTGATTAGAGCATGTGAGACATGGTTTCGTCAATTTAAAAGTGGAGATTTCGATTTGACAGACAATGAACATCCTGGTGCAGCGAAAAAGTTCGAAGACGAGGAATTGCAGGCGTTATTGGATGTTGATCCAACCCAATCGCAACAAATATTGGCAGAAACACTAAGTGTGACTCGAGGAGCAATTTGCCAACGTTTAAAAGCCATGGGAAAGATCCAAAAGTATGGAAAATCGAAAAACCGTTTGTGAAATGCTGCTTCAACGATTCGAAAGGAAATCTTTTCTGCATCGAATTGTCACGGGGGACGAAAAGTGGATTTATTTTGAGAACCCGAAGCGAAAAAAATCATGGCTTTCACCTGGTGAAGCCGGCCCATCGACTGCAAGGCCAAATCGCTTTGGCCGTAAGACAATGCTCTGTGTTTGGTGGGACCAGTGTGGTGTGGTGTGGTGTACTACGAGTTGTTAAAACCTGGTGAAACGGTGAACAAGGATCGCTACCGACAACAAATGATCAATTTGAATTATGCGTTGATCGAAAAACGGTCGGAATGGGCCCGAAGACATGGCAAAGTTATCTTGCAACATGACAACGCGCCGTCTCATACCGCTAAACTGGTGAAAGACACATTAAAAACGCTTAATTGGGAAATATTATCACACCCGCCGTACTCTCCAGACCTCGCCCCGTCCGACTATCACCTTTTCGCATCGATGGGACACTCCCTTGCAGAGCAGTGCTTCGCTAATTTTGAAGAAGTCGAAAAATGGCTCGTCGAATGGTTTACCTCGAAAGAGAAAAAGTTTTTTTGTGATGGTATCCATAATGTGCCTGAGAGATGGGCGAAATTTGTAGAAACCAATGGTCAATACTTTGAATTAAAAAATTTTGAGATTCCTCTGAAAATTAAGTGTTTTCTTTATCGAAAAAACCGGCAAATTTCAACTAAAACCCATGGTAACCTACGGCTTCATCGCCGTTACAATACTATCAGCGACCATACCGAAGCTACGGATACACGACGCTTCGCGTATATCCGATAACGAAAAACGACGCTCCGTCCGATGTATCCGCGAGATTGCGATGCAAAAACGAGTGAGAGGCTCTCGTGTATGTGGTATATATTAATAGTTGATGCATACACTCGTCCACGCGAAATACCGAACAGTTGTACGAGTAGGGGAGCGAAACGCGGTAAATATACGTGCTAAAGCCACTACGCGAGTCAGTCGTCTTCTGGTCTTCGTTGAATCGTTGTCTCGTCTCGTTGGCGAACACCCGCGAGTCTTTGCCGTGGCTTTTCTTTTTCGCGCGGACGAAATATTTCGAAATTTATAACGGAGAGAAAGAAAAAAACTTGTCTGGATGATCTTTGCTCGGAAATAAATTAAACTTTACGCGGTCTCGGAATTATAATCGATTGTCGTTCGCTGTGGCTCGAACGCGATCCGCAACTTTAACGTTATATTCCTCGTAGGAGATTAAACTAGCGGTCATCCTTGGCAAGATATTATTATCGGTCAGACCTATAGGCGCAACGACCAAGTGAGTTTAGTACATATTTCTAGGCAACGTCTGTAAAGTCGCGCAAAGTCGGCGGAAAAGTTGTTCAAAAAATTCTTTAAGAATAGACAAAGCGATGACATTTATAAGTAAAAGAAGAGGATGAAAAAGATTTAGTGGATATCGTGGGATTTAGCGATAAACCGTTGAAAAATATTATCCATATTATTATATTAGCCACGGAGTTTGAGATAACTTAGGCTCGATTAAAAATTCCATATTTTTAGGTTCTTTAGTTAATGTCAAAACTTGTAATTTTGTTTTTTCCTTTGGATAGACATTATTATCGTAAACCCGGTATACCATACTCCCGTGTCTTAAAATACGTTAATAAGATATATTTTTTCACAAAATAATCATCTATCGGAAATGAATAACGAGAAAGAAACGTTCGGAGGAGCTATATACGCGAAACGAGTATCGATTTTCGCGCGACGTACCCCCGTTGATTTTAGTCCGAAGAGTTAGCAGCGACGCGACGACATCGATACGCGTTCCACGAGATGTACTCGGTGTATAGTCGCACGGTTATATCGGTTATATCCAATCGCGCGCACGCTGCCGCCGAATTTGTCCCGCGCTCGTCTAATTATTTAAACATGTTTCTTCACGCACAATTCGATAGAAACATTTTTTGTTTTTTTTTCCGTCATAGCCCGCGTCTAATTTATCATTAAGGCCTTACATACGTCGAGAATTTTCAAAAAATCGATTTTTTTTTGTTTACAGATTATTATTCCTTATAGTCTTAGGCGTATTTCTGTGTAAGCTGATTGTAAAAATTCACCATAGTTCAAAAGTTATTGTAGATAATGCGACTGCCCGACGAAACACGCTCGAATCAACGCTACCAAAGCAACAAAAGAGGCCAGAACAATTCGTCGATTAGAAAAAAATAAACAACAACAATTTTTTACTGACAAGGAAGGCGTACAATATAAAGCTGGAATGGGAGATTAGACGTAAGTTAACTAAATAAATTTAAAAAATTCATAAAGTTCTTGCTCCAGCCGCGCGCGACTTAGAGCGAAACGCGCTTGAAACTTTAAACGCGTTTTTCTCAAAACTACTTTTTCTGACACGGTCGGCATGATAACTCGTACGGGTTCTAATATTTTTTGATGATTTTTTTTTTTTTTTCGGAATTGTTTTTTCTATAGGCTGTCGAGCCGGATTTTTAAAATTATAATTAGAAAATTTAATAAAAACAATTAAAGTGTGACTTTTTTGACACAAACTTAACATTTTTTTTTAAATTACCGTAAATTGTTTAATTTTTCGAATTTCAAAAATCCGGCTCGACAGACTATAACTACTACCTTATTTTACAAGAATTTCTTTACATTTTGCAGATCCGTCAACATTTGAGGAAGAAATACTGCCGACCGTGGAGCAACTTTTTTTTTACAGTGCTTCAAAAAATGTGATTTTTCATGTTGTACTTTTTGAAAAAAAAAATTGAAATAAATTTGTTTACAAACTTAACACAGTAATAAACGATGTGTAAGAATTTTTTTATCAATTTCTATTTCTATCCCTCCTAAAAACAGTTTTTCTTTTGGTACGTTTTCGGTACCGCTGGACGTATGTAAGGCCTTAATGATATGTTAGAAGAGGAAAATAACTTTTACCGGTTATAATAAAAATGATACTTTTCAGATATGAAGGAACTTTCCACTTTACTGATCGGCCTGCTCGTCAGCGTGAACGGGCAAATTATGTTCCCCGATCAGTTTGAGGCGATGCGAAGAGCTTACGCGCAACGAATAAACGCGTCGGGGAATCCGACCGGACCGAGCCCTCCCATGAACGGTAACGGATTTGCGAGTTCAATCGGTAATGATCACCCAAACGACGAGACATTTTATCCGATTGTTTCTCGTCCGCCGTCGTTATCGAGCCCGTCGATCACCGGTCAAGTCTACGGATCCGAAAGTTACGACCCCGAGGCTCGATACTGGAGCGCTCACGTGAGCAACCTTTTTCAACATATGTTGCCCGAAATATTAAACGTAGAACGCAAAACGCTCGCGAATCGAGGGTACGAGATAACGCGATTGTGTCCTTACAGGTGAATAATATTTTAGCAAAGGGCGTGACCAAGTTTGCTCTGGATATTAATCGAGCGATGTATCGATCTCTCGGGGAGACGAAACCCGGCGAGAGGCCCAATTTTGTAATATCACCGTTGAGTATCGCGGTTACTTTGGCGATGGTCCTCGCTGCTTCCGCCGGTCTAACCTTCGTTCAAGTTGCAAATATTCTCGGTCTCGAGTCCGGTGTCGATATATCGTCGCATTCGGAAATAGTTCATCAGATGTTCGGACTCGCGCTCAAGTCCATCGACGCTCGACCGAATACTCTTGGTCCTCGGGTCACGATAGCCAGTGGCATATTCGTTCAGGTATATTTCAGTCGCTCGTCGATCGTTATCGGAACGGACGGATGGTTCGTCAAAAAATCGTCGATACGTTCGTGACATTTGTACTGATATACGCGACGCGTGTCTTGAAACCAGGATGGCCATCCGATTCGCGACCAGTTCGAGATGATCCTCCAAAATGCTTACAACAACAAGGTCATTAACCTGGATTTCATGGGCCAGCCGGATCGATCTCGCCGATTCGTTAACGAGTGGGTAAATCAGAAAACCAAAGGGAAGATCTCCGGCATCCTAGATCGGCCTACCGATCTCGATACGAAAGTCATTATTGCTTCGGCACTTTACTTCAGCGGCGAATGGAATACGTTTTTTATTTCTAGCCTAACCGCGAGGTAGGCCTTTGTTTCGTCGTAATACCCGAACGAGAGTTCGTTCCGAATGCTTTTCCGGCCACATACTTCCTGAGTTTGATTTTTTAAACGTTTCTTCCGTTCCAAAAATCTATCTACGCGTGCAATTCTTTACATTCGGAACTTAATATTTGTTGACGACTGTTCCGTCTCCCCTCATCCCCCCCCTTTAAGATATATAACGTACATTTTTTATTATTTTTCATTCCCGTACCAGGAAACCGTTCTCGGTGACACCGAACGAGACTGTGATGGTCGACATGATGTTCAACGGAGGGAATTTTCCCTTTTACGAAGATAAACAATTGGGCGTCAAGATCGTCGGTTACGCGTACAAAGGCTACGACGTGAGTCCTGTTTTTTATCTCCTCGTTCTCTCTTCCCGTTATAATCTTAAGGCCTTACATACGTCCAGCGGTACCGAAAACGTACCAAAAGAAAAACTGTTTTTAGGAGGGATAGAAATAGAAATTGATAAAAAAATTCTTACACATTGTTTATTACTGTGTTAAGTTTGTAAAAAAATTTATTTCAATTTTTCTTTTCAAAAATTACAACATGAAAAATCACATTTTTTGAAGCACTGTAAAAAAAAAGTTGCTCCACGGTCGGCAGTATTTCTTCCTCAAATGTTGACGGATCTGCAAAATGTAAAGAAATTCTTGTAAAATAAGGTAGTAGTTATAGTCTGTCGAGCCGGATTTTTGAAATTCGCAAAATTAAACAATTTACGGTAATTAAAAAAAAAATTTTAAGTTTGTGTCAAAAAAGTCACACTTTAATTGTTTTTATAAAATTTTCTAATTATAATTTTAAAAATCCGGCTCGACAAACTATAGAATAAACAATTCCGAATATTTAAAAAAAAAATCATCGAAAAATATTAAAAACCGTACGAGTTATCATGCCGACCGTGTCAGAAAAAGTAGTTTTGAGAAAAACGCGTTTATAGTTTCAAGCGCGTTTCGCTCGAAGTCGCGCGCGGCTGGAGCAAGAACTTTATGAATTTTTTTAATTTATTTAGTTAACTTACGTCTAATCTCCCATTCCAGCTTCACATTGTACGCCTTCCTTGTCAGTAAAAAATTGTTGTTGTTTATTTTTTTCTAATCGACGAATTGTTCAATCAACTCAACTCAGGTAGGCGCGCGTCAGACCTTTGTCCTTTCGTCGGGCAGTCACATTATCTACAATAACTTTTGAACTATGGGGAATTTTTACAATCAGTTTACACAGAAATATGCCTAAGACTATAAGGAATAATAATCTGTAAACAAAAAAAAATCGATTTTTTGAAAATTCTCGACGTACGTAAGGCCTTAATATTCCGCACTCGAACGATGAAAATTTTAAAGAACGTCGTCCGATCTACGATCCGTTTTTCTTCTTCGTATACGCGTACAAGAGGCTTTTATTTTTCCGCAAATGCACGAGTAATTACGTGGATTACAGGACGCGGAGAACAACGGGTTACCCCCAAAACATCAAGCAACGATGTACGTTATGTTACCAACGGCCGAGGATATTGACGCTCTGAGTAGGCTGGAGAGTCGTTTGACCGCCGATGATCTCGAGAATATGCTTGGAAAAATGGTGAACGAGCCGTGCATTCTTGGTTTGCCACGAATGAATGTCTCGAGCACGATAAATTTAAACGAGGCTCTCAAATCGATGGGGCTTACTTCGTTGTTTGATCCCCGCACATCGAATCTCGGTCTACTGTCACCGGGAGAACGAACGTCCGTTGTCACGAGATTCGCCGGCGAGGAGGACGAGACGAATCCGACGAACGGAGGCAACGCCGATCGCACGAGCAAGAAAAATTACTTCAGGTACGAGGACAAAAACGGTGGTGAAAACGTCGAGGAATGGGACTCGGGTGTTCTGATCGAGAAAATTCCCAGCAGTCTCCATCGTACGAGATCGATCGACGAAAAACGTTCCGAGGATGAGACTCCGATAAATTCGACGGAAAGTGAAAAGTTGAGAATCGTCGAGATTCGGAAAATCGATCGGGTAACCCGATTGAAGCGACAGGGTCGCGCGATCAACGATGAATTCGTAAGATTCGTCGAGTCTCGCAGGAGATTTAAGAATTTCGGACTTGATGCTCTGAGAAATAGCCCGAATCTCGGTAATCCCGGTCTTTTCGCCTCGAGCGTTCTTCACAAGGTCGAGATGAATGTTACGGAGACGGGAACGACCGCGGCAGCTGCTACATCGACGTTCCTTCAAAGAAGCGGTAATATCAAGAAATTACTCGCTAATCGACCATTTTTATTCTTCATCAGGCACGAACGCTCGAAATTGATGCTCTTCTGGGGTACCGTCAATAAACCTACGCCCAGTTATTAATTTTCACTTCTCTATATATGTACAGTATCTTATTCTTCAGATTTTGTGATACTCCCGATGAATATGACCCTACACTCGTTGTTATTACGAAATACGACGATAAGAGTAATATACTCTTATCGTCGACGAGACGGAAAGTTAATCGCGTCTCGTACCGTTTATCAAACTACCTCTCTCTCTCTCTCTCTCTCTTTGCTTTAACGCGGTAGTCTGGTCTAGAGCATGATTTTTGACGTCATTTCTAATGTGCAATAACTTTTAAACCGTTGATGTTGTCTTGATGAAAATTTACACGTGCATTTATTGATCCTTAGAGAATACTTGTACATTAAAAAAAAAAATTATTTTAAATATTTTCATGTAGTTTTTTGCCTTGTTGCAACATGGTGCGCCGAAAGCCACCTCAATAGGCGCCCACTCTGGCCGATGTTGTATGCATCTGAAAAAAAAAATATATATATATTCTCAATCTGTATGAGTATTCTGAGCACTGGTAGCAGAATTGGTACTTAAAAAAAATTTCTGACAAAATGACGGCCTGTTGAACTTTCATTAATGATATTTCATACATTTTCGGGTATTCGACGAGTTATAAAATGTCGGCAAAATTATTGTTCGACTGAATTCTGCTACCGGTCCTCAGAAACAGGCTACCTAAGGTACGTGAAAAATTTGAGCTCGATCGGTCCATTAGTTATCGAGATATCGTGGGCGCCGATTTGAAAAACATAGTTCTGAGATAAACGCATTCAAAGTTTTGACACCGTTAAATGAGCGACTCAGTAGCCTCTGCGTTAGCTGCTTCCCGACCGCGCTACCTGAGCGCGCGGCTTGCTTAGAATTTTTATTTCTCGGCTAATTTTTGAAATATCAATAATCGGTTTTCAGGAGCGTATGAAGAAAGGTCTAAGGAATAAGAAAATGAAAAAAAAAATTGTTTTTTAAAAATTTCTAGACCAGACTACCGCCTTAATCGCTCTATCTTGAAACTTTGCGGTTAATTTATTATCGCGTTTTTATTATATTATCGTCAATCTCAATAAATCGCAATAGGTATATTTCTTTGCGAAACTTTGCGAAATGATATACCGAAAAAGGGCATTTAACATGATCTCCGACAACGCGTACAACTCTATCCTATTGATAATAATAATAATAATGATGAAAATAATAATAATAATAACATCGCGTGACTACTGGGAAACGTTTTAACCATTTTTTTCGAATTTTCAACAACAATAAAGGATATTGAATTTTAAAAAATTTATCGCGTAATTTACCCATGGAATAATATAATATAATAGGGGGCAATGGAAAAAACCGAGATATAAGCTTTCTGATATTTGGACAAATTTTAATAACCAAAAAAGGCCTTTAACGAATTATTCATTAATTGCATCTTCCACTTTGTTCTTCATACGTCATTTTACCATTGGGTCTCAAGGTTAATCCCGAAAGGACCATTTTACCGTCATTGAAAATGAATTTTTCGTGGCTCACGAACTTTCATCATAGGTCAAGCGATGTATCAATGTAATAAGATTGTACCAAATGTTTCGTACGGGATTATAACTATTTATTCTTCCAACCACACGCATCTGACACTTTTGTACGACCACTGACGAGTAATACGCCGATCAATGGAATACGAATTATATACTGTATAATATTAAAACTTTCGTTCAAGAGAAAAACTCAAACGAGCGATTATCGGCAATGTTTCTACGATCAATTGTTTATCAAAAATAAACTAAACATTTAAAACATAGAACTCCTCTCGTTTGGGACTTACGGAACAATCTTTTTGAGAGAAAAAAATAACTAAAAGGCTTTTTTGACGATACCTTGATCACTGGCTCTCGCAATTATATATGTATATATGTATATATCCACAAGCAAGATTCCAATATACTACAAAGTAGGGCTGTTACTTTTATCCGGGTTAGCCGGATACCCGAAAGTATCCGGGTATCCGGGAAATCGGATCCAACACTTCAGATTCGAATACCCGAATATCCGGGTATCCGGGTATTCGAGTACCCGAGTATCCGGGTATCCGGATATCCGAATAATCACGGATCCGGGTAACCGGGTAATAACGAATAATGTCGGGTAATTACCCGATTTTTCGCGTACAGGCTCAAATAGGACCGCCGGCGTAAAAATAATAATGATATTGTATTAGTCTGGTCATCAAATAAGTCGAAATATAGGGCGTTAATAGTTACCATTGAAAAAAATTGGAAAATAACTTGTATCAAATTTGCTCTGTTCAAAGAAATTGTACAAAACTACGGTAAAAATGAAAACTTAGTGTTGACGAATCAGACGTCGCGGTTTTCCAATTTATAATAATTGTGTATTTACTCGGGAAAACATTTTACATGTGACTCCCACAATTTTTTAGAATCTGCTGTTACAATCACAATTGCTTGCCTGCGCATATTAAGAACAGCCGAAATCCGCTTTTTCACATTCTATATTTTCTCTCCAACTCTAAAGTTCACAAAAACTGTACACACGCCCATAAAGCAAATATACATTTCAGAAACTAAGGATATTTATTAAATAATAAAAATCGTGATGAAAAAATATTGTTAAAGATGCAAATAGTGCAGGTCAATGTTGATTACGTTCTTATGAAATGATCATGTGTTTCCCTAACATTGTATAGAAGATTATGTCATTGCTTTTTTAATCTACACAAGAATGTTTTATTGAAAATGTAGTTTTTGTCAGATGTGAATTACAGTAAAGAAATAGTTTGGTAATAATAGTAAATACGCCTGCAAGATTCTTTCCAAGAATCTTCGTTACAATAATAATCTAATTTGTTTAATATTGATATCAGTTGGTAAAAATAAAAAATGGTCAACTAAATGATCGGACATGAACACCGATATAATCCCGGTTTCTCAATCTTCCAAAAATGATTTATTATTCGTCTTATAAATGTACTTCGCAAACATTGTTCTTGGCAACATCTACGCATGCCTCACAAATTGTGTAAATTGAACAATTATTTTCAGCATTCTCGGCATCAATTATCGGCGGTAATTGCCCGATATTATCCGTTATTATCCGAGTACCCGGTTACCCGGATATCCCGAAACTATCCGTATACCCGAATCCGTTATTACCCGGATATTATCGAGTTATCGGGATATACGGATTTGAAGCGTCGGATCCGTGAAACCCGAATTACTCGGGTATCCGGATACCCGGAAAAGTTCAAGCTCTAATATATTTTTTTTTTGGCGTTTTACTTTGTACTACGAAGTAAAACGCAACAAAAAAAAATATATATATATACGACCAGCAACATTGAAATATCTCTTATCTGGGAATAGTTATTTCATCACAATTTCCGAGGCACGTGTGCGCGCGACTTTTTTTATTGAGTCTCCCCGAGGGATATTCACTCGTCGTTACGTAATTTGATTCGCGTTTCGAGGACAATGATGTCGTTAGTTCGGAATCGGGGCAATTGTAACATTTCTTCTAGTTATTATCTCTAGCTCAGTTCCGATAGTGCGCTGTTTCGCGGATGGTATAACACCGTTGGTGGCCGTGGTGATGCGCAAAAAGACCATTGATGAGTGATTATAAATTTGCCAACGGTATTTCCGTGCTCCATCGTGCCTGCGACATCCGATTCATAGAAACGGTATCGTAATTGTGAATATATATGTTCTTCCTCGTTGAAATATATTTACACACGACACGTACAAAAGCCCATACCGGCATAAATAAATGAATATGTAATAAGGAAGAAGCGTTGTATTCGCCTTGGAGTTTCCCGGTTCATCTGGCACGCGGTTATACAGGGTGAGGCACTAACTGTTGTCACGTAGAATAACTCCGAAAGTACGATAGTAGTAGAACATTTTTTGAAACAAAAGTTGCATGGGACAACGGGAGCTATCATATGGCGTTAGTTTTTTGTTGCTAGGTGGAGTCGCATCGGAGATTTCAAGGTCAACATTGTTTTTTTAGATAGAATGCTATGTTTTGGTACTTATTGTCTGGTAGCGGTTATCGAGACGAATCCAATGATGTTTATTTTTATTTTTTTTTGTTCAAAAAGAAATGTTTCTCTCTCGCATATCGTGCAAAATTTGACCGTGTATTTACACGGTACATTGTAGGTTTGATGAAAACGCCGTATTTAGTAAATATTTACTATTAACGCACATTTACAGTACATTGTATCGTACAATGTATTACATTGTATTGTGTCTTGTACGAGACAACGATAGTAAGAATGGTAAGACCAGTATCATCGCATAAAGCGAATGTAAGTGATGTCGTATTCTTTTGAAGAACAAACCGATATGCTTCTAATTTACGGAGAATGTCAGAAAAATTCAGTGAGAGCTAGAGACTTATACGCTGAAAGATATCCTTAAAGTTCTCAACCTACACGCCGTACATTGCAAATTTTGTACAATAAATTGAAAACAGCTGGATCCTTAACCCGTCGGAAAAATAACCGACAAAAGAAAGTAACTAACGAAGAAACGGAAATTGGTATTCTTGCCACAGTGGTTCGAGATCCTTGTGTTAGTTCGCGTCAAATTGCGCGAACAAAAAAAAAACAATTTTAAAAAATTTTTTAAATTAAAAAAATATCAAACAAATTTTGTTTGCATATCATTGGATTCGTCTCGATAGCCCATATCAGAAAATAAGTACCAAAACATACCATTGTATCTAAAAAAACAAAGTTGACCTTGAAATCTCCGATGCGAGTCCACCTAGCAACAAAAAACTAACGCCATATGATAGCCCCCGTTGTCCCATGCAACTTGTGTTTCGAAAAATTTTCTACTACTATCGTACTTTCGGAGTTATTCTACGTGGCAACAGTTAGTGCCTCACCCTGTATAGCTCTCGCTGCGACTTTGTGCTGTCATTTATTTTATCCACATTTCTCTCTCCCTCTCTTGTTACCATCATTTATCTCAGTGAAGAACGATTCGGTAAACGGTTTCGCCGAGTACGTACCACTCCGTTATCTCCGGCATACTCGGTCCAACTACGTACTACGGTATATTATTATTATTCTTATTATTATCAATGTAACTATAATTACCAGGGGTGTTAATTGAAGTTTGCCGGTTTTACCAGTAGATGTCGCTAGCAATATGTATACATTTCTATGATTTGTTTTTTCTATTGACATTAACCTACAAAAATACGCAAGTCACATTCCGCCAAAATAATAGCGTCATATTTGTTTACCTCAGTGAATATGTCGAGTTTCGTTCCAAGTAAATCGCATTTGCGGCATTCGTTGCTTTTCTTATTTCATCAAAAGAAAAAAGCAGCTGAGGCTCACCGGTTGCTCCTAGAAACTTATGGTGAACATGCTCCAGTGATTAGAACATGTGAGACATAGTTTCGTCAATTTAAAAGTGGAGATTTTGATTTGACAGACAATGAACATCCTGGTGCAGCGAAAAAGTTCGAAGACGAGGAATTGCAGGCGTTATTGGATGTTGATCCAACCCAATCGCAACAAAAATTGGCAGAAATATTAAATGTGACTCGAGGAGCAATTTGCCAACGTTTAAAAGCCATGGGAAAGATCCAAAAGTATGGAAAATGGGTGCCACACCAGCTGAACGATAGACAAATGGAAAATCGAAAAACCGTTTGTGAAATGCTGCTTCAACGATTCGAAAGGAAACCTGTTCTGCATCGAATTGTCACGGGGGACGAAAAGTGGATTTATTTTGAGAACCCGAAGCGAAAAAAATCATGGCTTTCACCTGGTGAAGCCGGCTCATCGACTGCAAGGCCAAATCGCTTTGGCCGTAAGACAATGCTCTGTATTTGGTGGGACCAGTGTGGTGTGGTGTACTACGAGTTGTTAAAACCTGGTGAAACGGTGAACAAGGATCGCTACCGACAACAAATGATCAATTTGAATTATGCGTTGATCGAAAAACGGCCGGAATGGGCCCGAAGACATGGCAAAGTTATCTTGCAACATGACAACGCGCCGTATCATACCGCTAAACTGGTGAAAGACACATTAAAAACACTTAATTGGGAAATATTATCACACCCGCCCCACTTTCCAGACCTCGCCCCGTCCGACTATCACCTTTTCGCATCGATGGGACACTCCCTTGCAGAGCAGTGCTTCGCTAATTTTGAAGAAGTCGAAAAATGGCTCGTCGAATGGTTTACCTCGAAAGAGAAAAAGTTTTTTTGGGATGGTATCCATAATTTGCCTGAGAGATGGGCGAAATGTGTAGAAACCAATGGTCAATACTTTGAATAAAAAAATTTTAAGATTCCTCTGAAAATTATGTGTTTTCTTTATCGAAAAAACCGGCAAATTTCAACTAACACCCCTGGTATATACACTATCGTAAAATCGACGGAATCAGTCTGCCGACGTGACCGTAAAATTCGTTTCATCGAAACAAGCGATTTTGAATGTTATAAAAGAATAATGATTCACAAAAATAAAATAAAATAAAAAATCATTTCATCAACGATTTATTGTCTTTCATTCGTCAACTAAAAGTATCAATTATCTTTCCACAATCGCGCTTTCGTTGATTTTACAAATTTTCCTCTGATCGCATAAAATATGTACGTATATACGATTTTATCGTTCGTCATATTCGCAAGGTCGGGCGAGATTGAAGTCGAGAATTTCGTCCGTCGTGAGAAATCTAACGTCGCTGTCCTCGGATAACGCCGAGCGACTGCCGCCCGCGTCTCTCTTGTACGATTTTCGTTTTCGCACAATGACATAAGCGACGACGGTCGTCAGTACCATCACCAGTGCTATTCACGATCACAATTGCCGATATACCGATCGCCCCGAGGGACTTTGACGCGTCAAACTGCTGAATCGTAGCTTGTTCCGCGCGAATAAAGTGAGCTTCCGTAAGGACGAAGATAAACGAGAAAAATTCTTTAAATCCCGTTCTCCGTACCGCTAATAGGTTATTTAGGCAAACAAAATAAAAAACCTTTTTTCATCCCGTTAGTTATTATTTATTTCTTAATTTTCTAAAAAGTTTAAGGACGCTAACCTGTTGGAGCGGAAACGCGAGGAACTTCCCAAGTTTCGATGATACTAGCGAAAGGAATTTCTCCGGGCGGGCCGCTCGAGGCAAAGTTCGGCTTTGCCGTTGGAGATTTTGCACCGACGATCGGTTTCGCGGTTGATCCATGGCTCATCGTTGTCCTCTTGATCGTCGTGGTTGGCGTTGTCGTTCCACCGACCGCGCTCGTTCTGCTCGGGACGAGGGTCGTTTTCTCGGACACGCAAGGGTCTATATCGTCGTTGGGACTTATGGGATTTGGTTTCTTCGGAGAGAACAAAGGCTCTCCCGTGAAAGGCGATACCGGAGTCGTCGTTCGGATGAAACTTTTCAATGTCCAGTCCATTACGCCTGTGTGCAGACCCGCTCAACGAAATGCAGATTTGTAACGTTAATGGTAATATAATTTAGTACAATTACCGAGGACGCAGTATTCCGCGTTATCAAAAGCGCAGTATCAAAAGCGCACCGACACACGTCCGGGGAGCCGGGAGGCAAAATCGTTGTCCAAGCCTCCGAACCGGATGGTCCACATCGTCCGCGACAACTTTGGAGCGAATTCACCATCTCGACTTCATCTTTGGATTCGCTATAATCAATTTATTAACTCGATATCGTCGTCTATATTTCATCGGGGTTGGTTCGATACCGCACCGTTTTCAACATTTGGTCGCTCGTAAAGATTCTTGCACCATGTGAAAAGTTAAAAATTCTCGTGAAAGAAGGAGCTTGCGAAATAATTCTTCTTACCAGCGGCTCGCTCTTGTGTTAAAATTAAAAAGAAAAAATGTTTGCTATGTTCGTCCGTACGTCGGATCGCTCGCGTTAGCTTTTATAATTTTTCACAAGATACAATAGTCTCCGCCACGGAGTCGGGAAATTCCGGAACTTTGTGCATCGGTAAACAGATGGTCATTTGTTTAGATTTTTCGCAAAGTATAAAATAAATTGGAAAATTTCTTCACCAGCTTATGGGGTGGGTCATATTAATGCGCTTACCGTGCAAGTATATTTACTTTTACTATAATGGGTAAAATGTCATTGGGGTCGACTTTCCAGAGAAGCGATGAAACGGTTGCGATTTTATTAAATTTCAAAGGATTCTATAAGTTCGCCCTTGCAATGCATGTAGGGAAAAAAGTTGCAAGTTGCTTCGTTGAAGTTTCACGCCATGTTGAAAGATTCGAATGTGTGGAAGCCAAAATTGAGATAGATATTGTTCCTCGTGGAGGCTTTGTTACCAATTGAAAAAAAATCGTGCTTCTAGTGATCTTGAGTTCGAAATGTTCCAATCATTGTAAAATGAAAGGATGGATGCCTGTATGTGTGTGTGTGTATATTAGGGTGGGTCAAATAAAATGACTAATTTTCTTTTTCCTCGATATAATGAAAAATGTATTGTTTGGCATATCAAAAAAACCCTCTCCAAGTATGAGCCCTTCACAATTAAATTAAGAGGTCCCTCATCGCGAATTTTCATTTCCCATTTAAATAACATGGAAACATTTTGTTTTAACTTTGGAATTTTATTAGACTTAAACCGTTGATGTTACGAGAGTTTTTTAGAACATATTTGTAGAACATTTGATACTCTACAAAAAAGCTCTCTTGTGTCTAATCGATAAACCGTAACCGTACAAAAAAATAATCGGAGAAAAATTAAAAAAAAAAACGTCCTAATCGGCCCATTTTTCGCAAAGTTACTGGGATTTGAAGAAAAAGTAACGTTTTTTTTTTTTAAATCGATATCTCGGAAACGTCTCGTCAAAAAAAATTGAAAAAAATCAGGGACGCCTCTCTCAACCGATACTAAAACATAAAAAATGATGAGAAAAATCGGAGATGCAAAAGCCAAATGGTGTCGGATTTGGCGTGGAATGCCCCATATACACAATTGTCATTTCGTTTTTTTTATCAGCTTAACCACGGTGACGATAGCGTCCTCGAAGTTTTACGTAACATTTTATGCATCAGTGCAAAGCTATAAATGATTATATAACGTGCTTAAATATCACCTCCATTAGTCATGCCACGGAGTCGTGAAATTCCGGTACTTTGTGCATCGCTAAACAGATGGTTGTTTGTTTAGATTTTTCGCAAAGTATAAAATAAATTGGAAAATTTCTTCACCAGCTTATGGCGTGGGTCATATCAATGCGCTCACCGTGCAAGTACTCGTATATCTACTTTTACTATAATGGGTAAAATGTCATTGAGGTCGAATTTCTAAAGAAGCGATGGAACGGTTGCGATTTTATGAAATTCCAAAGGATTCTATAAGTTCGCCCCTTAGGCGAAGATTTTATGAAATTCAAAAAAATTGTCAAGTGTGATAAAAAACGTAGTCGACAAAGGGCTAATACTGATTGATTTCTGCACCAAACCACAGCTTGAAAGTGCAAACAATTTCGGAGTTACAGAGGTACAAATCTTCACCTCTACACGCACACACGCACACACACGCACACATACTCATCCATCCATCCATCCTTTCATTTTTCAATGATCGGAACATTTCGAACACAATATCACTAAAAGCACGATTTGTTTGAAATGGTAGCAAAGCCTCTATGAGGAACAATATCTTGCTCAATTTTGGCTTCCACACATTGGAACCTTTCAGCATGGCGTGAAACTTCAACGAAGCAACTTGAAACTTTTTTCTATACATGCATAATAAAGGGCGAACTTATAGAATCCTTTGAAATTTTATAAAGTCGCAACCGTTCCATCGTTTCTCTAGAAATTCGGCCCCAATGACATTTTACCCATTATAGTAAAAGTAGATACACTTGCACGGTTAGCGCATTAATATGACCCACCCCATAAGCTGGTGAAGAAATTTTCCAATTTATTTTATACTTTGCGAAAAATCTAAACAAACAACCATCTGTTTACCGATGCACAAAATTCCGGAATTTCAAGACTTTGTGGCATGACTAACCGAGGTCATATTCAAGCACGTTATATAATCATTTATGGCTTTGCGGAAATGCATAAAATGTTACGTAAAACTTCGAGCTCGCTATTGTCACCGTGTCTAAGCTGATAAAAAAATACGAAATGACAATTGTGTATATGTAAGTTAATAGATGTTCGAAAAACTCGTAATTCTATACGTTTGGAACGGCTCAATCTGTTTTCTCCAAATTCAGTAGCAAACAGTATTCCATCTTAGTCTATTTATGTAGAAAGTTAGGGACAGATTGGTGGAAAATTGCACGAGTTAAGCTGTTAATACAATTTTTATAGATTTTATGAAATTCAAAAAAATTGTCAAGTGTGATGAAAAACGTAGTCGACACAGGGCTATTACTGATTGACTTCAGCACCAAACTACAGCTTGAAAGTGCAAACAATTTCGGAGTTACAGAGGTACGAATCTTCACCTCTATATATACACACACACACTTTTCAATGATTGGAACATTTTGAACACAATATCACTAAAAGTACGATTTTTTAAAAATGGTAGGAAAGCCTCTATGAGGAACAATATCTTTCTCAATTTTAGCTTCCGCACATTGGAAGCTTTCATCATGGCGTGAAACTTCAACGAAGCAACTTGAAACTTTTTTCTATACATGCATAATAAAGGGCGAACTTATAGAATCCTTTGAAATTTTATAAAGTCGCAACCGTTCCATCGTTTCTCTAGAAATTCGGCCCCAATGACATTTTACCCATTATAGTAAAAGTAGATACACTTGCACGGTTAGCGCATTAATATGACCCACCCCATAAGCTGGTGAAGAAATTTTCCAATTTATTTTATACTTTGCGAAAAATCTAAACAAACAACCATCTGTTTACCGATGCACAAAATTCCGGAATTTCACGACTTTGTGGCATGACTAACCGAGGTCATATTCAAGCACGTTATATAATCATTTATGGCTTTGCGGAAATGCATAAAATGTTACGTAAAACTTCGAGCTCGCTATTGTCACCGTGTCTAAGCTGATAAAAAAATACGAAATGACAATTGTGTATATGTAAGTTAATAGATGTTCGAAAAACTCGTAATTCTATACGTTTGGAACGGCTCAATCTGTTTTCTCCAAATTCAGAGGCAAACAGTATTCCATCTTAGTCTATTTATGTAGAAAGTTAGGGACAGATTGGTGGAAAATTGCACGAGTTAAGCTGTTAATACAATTTTTATAGATTTTATGAAATTCAAAAAAATTGTCAAGTGTGATGAAAAACGTAGTCGACACAGGGCTATTACTGATTGACTTCAGCACCAAACTACAGCTTGAAAGTGCAAACAATTTCGGAGTTACAGAGGTACGAATCTTCACCTCTATATATACACACACACACTTTTCAATGATTGGAACATTTTGAACACAATATCACTAAAAGTACGATTTTTTAAAAATGGTAGGAAGGCCTCTATGAGGAACAATATCTTTCTCAATTTTAGCTTCCGCACATTGGAAGCTTTCATCATGGCGTGAAACTTCAACGAAGGAACTTGAAACTTTTTTCTATACATGCATAATAAAGGGCGAACTTATAGAATCCTTTGAAATTTTATAAAGTCGCAACCGTTCCATCGTTTCTCTAGAAATTCGGCCCCAATGACATTTTACCCATTATAGTAAAAGTAGATACACTTGCACGGTTAGCGCATTAATATGACCCACCCCATAAGCTGGTGAAGAAATTTTCCAATTTATTTTATACTTTGCGAAAAATCTAAACAAACAGCCATCTGTTTACCGATGCACAAAATTCCGGAATTTCACGACTTTGTGGCATGACTAACCGAGGTCATATTCAAGCACGTTATATAATCATTTATGGCTTTGCGGAAATGCATAAAATGTTACGTAAAACTTCGAGCTCGCTATTGTCACCGTGTCTAAGCTGATAAAAAAATACGAAATGACAATTGTGTATATGTAAGTTAATAGATGTTCGAAAAACTCGTAATTCTATACGTTTGGAACGGCTCAATCTGTTTTCTCCAAATTCAGAGGCAAACAGTATTCCATCTTAGTCTATTTATGTAGAAAGTTAGGGACAGATTGGTGGAAAATTGCACGAGTTAAGCTGTTAATACAATTTTTATAGATTTTATGAAATTCAAAAAAATTGTCAAGTGTGATGAAAAACGTAGTCGACACAGGGCTATTACTGATTGACTTCAGCACCAAACTACAGCTTGAAAGTGCAAACAATTTCGGAGTTACAGAGGTACGAATCTTCACCTCTATATATACACACACACACTTTTCAATGATTGGAACATTTTGAACACAATATCACTAAAAGTACGATTTTTTTTAAATGGTAGGAAAGCCTCTATGAGGAACAATATCTTTTTCAATTTTAGCTTCCGCACATTGGAAGCTTTCATCATGGCGTGAAACTTCAACGAAGCAACTTGAAACTTTTTTCTATACATGCATAATAAAGGGCGAACTTATAGAATCCTTTGAAATTTTATAAAGTCGCAACCGTTCCATCGTTTCTCTAGAAATTCGGCCCCAATGACATTTTACCCATTATAGTAAAAGTAGATACACTTGCACGGTTAGCGCATTAATATGACCCACCCCATAAGCTGGTGAAGAAATTTTCCAATTTATTTTATACTTTGCGAAAAATCTAAACAAACAACCATCTGTTTACCGATGCACAAAATTCCGGAATTTCAAGACTTTGTGGCATGACTAACCGAGGTCATATTCAAGCACGTTATATAATCATTTATGGCTTTGCGGAAATGCATAAAATGTTACGTAAAACTTCGAGCTCGCTATTGTCACCGTGTCTAAGCTGATAAAAAAATACGAAATGACAATTGTGTATATGTAAGTTAATAGATGTTCGAAAAACTCGTAATTCTATACGTTTGGAACGGCTCAATCTGTTTTCTCCAAATTCAGAGGCAAACAGTATTCCATCTTAGTCTATTTATGTAGAAAGTTAGGGACAGATTGGTGGAAAATTGCACGAGTTAAGCTGTTAATACAATTTTTATAGATTTTATGAAATTCAAAAAAATTGTCAAGTGTGATGAAAAACGTAGTCGACACAGGGCTATTACTGATTGACTTCAGCACCAAACTACAGCTTGAAAGTGCAAACAATTTCGGAGTTACAGAGGTACGAATCTTCACCTCTATATATAAACACACACACTTTTCAATGATTGGAACATTTTGAACACAATATCACTAAAAGTACGATTTTTTAAAAATGGTAGGAAAGCCTCTATGAGGAACAATATCTTTCTCAATTTTAGCTTCCGCACATTGGAAGCTTTCATCATGGCGTGAAACTTCAACGAAGCAACTTGAAACTTTTTTCTATACATGCATAATAAAGGGCGAACTTATAGAATCCTTTGAAATTTTATAAAGTCGCAACCGTTCCATCGTTTCTCTAGAAATTCGGCCCCAATGACATTTTACCCATTATAGTAAAAGTAGATACACTTGCACGGTTAGCGCATTAATATGACCCACCCCATAAGCTGGTGAAGAAATTTTCCAATTTATTTTATACTTTGCGAAAAATCTAAACAAACAACCATCTGTTTACCGATGCACAAAATTCCGGAATTTCACGACTTTGTGGCATGACTAACCGAGGTCATATTCAAGCACGTTATATAATCATTTATGGCTTTGCGGAAATGCATAAAATGTTACGTAAAACTTCGAGCTCGCTATTGTCACCGTGTCTAAGCTGATAAAAAAATACGAAATGACAATTGTGTATATGTAAGTTAATAGATGTTCGAAAAACTTGTAATTCTATACGTTTGGAACGGCTCAATCTGTTTTCTCCAGATTCAGAGGCAAACAGTATTCCATCTTAGTCTATTTATGTAGAAAGTTAGGGACAGATTGGTGGAAAATTGCACGAGTTAAGCTGTTAATACAATTTTTATAGATTTTATGAAATTCAAAAAAATTGTCAAGTGTGATGAAAAACGTAGTCGCCACAGGGCTATTACTGATTGACTTCAGCACCAAACTACAGCTTGAAAGTGCAAACAATTTCGGAGTTACAGAGGTACGAATCTTCACCTCTATATATACACACACACACTTTTCAATGATTGGAACATTTTGAACACAATATCACTAAAAGTACGATTTTTTAAAAATGGTAGGAAAGCCTCTATGAGGAACAATATCTTTCTCAATTTTAGCTTCCGCACATTGGAAGCTTTCATCATGGCGTGAAACTTCAACGAAGCAACTTGAAACTTTTTTCTATACATGCATAATAAAGGGCGAACTTATAGAATCCTTTGAAATTTTATAAAGTCGCAACCGTTCCATCGTTTCTCTAGAAATTCGGCCCCAATGACATTTTACCCATTATAGTAAAAGTAGATACACTTGCACGGTTAGTGCATTAATATGACCCACCCCATAAGCTGGTGAAGAAATTTTCCAATTTATTTTATACTTTGCGAAAAATCTAAACAAACAACCATCTGTTTACCGATGCACAAAATTCCGGAATTTCACGACTTTGTGGCATGACTAACCGAGGTCATATTCAAGCACGTTATATAATCATTTATGACTTTGCGGAAATGTATAAAATGTTACGTAAAACTTCGAGCTCGCTATTGTCACCGTGTCTAAGCTGATAAAAAAATACGAAATGACAATTGTGTATATGTAAGTTAATAGATGTTCGAAAAACTCGTAATTCTATACGTTTGGAACGGCTCAATCTGTTTTCTCCAGATTCAGAGGCAAACAGTATTCCATCTTAGTCTATTTATGTAGAAAGTTAGGGACAGATTGGTGGAAAATTGCACGAGTTAAGCTGTTAATACAATTTTTATAGATTTTATGAAATTCAAAAAAATTGTCAAGTGTGATGAAAAACGTAGTCGCCACAGGGCTATTACTGATTGACTTCAGCACCAAACTACAGCTTGAAAGTGCAAACAATTTCGGAGTTACAGAGGTACGAATCTTCACCTCTATATATACACACACACACTTTTCAATGATTGGAACATTTTGAACACAATATCACTAAAAGTACGATTTTTTAAAAATGGTAGGAAAGCCTCTATGAGGAACAATATCTTTCTCAATTTTAGCTTCCGCACATTGGAAGCTTTCATCATGGCGTGAAACTTCAACGAAGCAACTTGAAACTTTTTTCTATACATGCATAATAAAGGGCGAACTTATAGAATCCTTTGAAATTTTATAAAGTCGCAACCGTTCCATCGTTTCTCTAGAAATTCGGCCCCAATGACATTTTACCCATTATAGTAAAAGTAGATACACTTGCACGGTTAGCGCATTAATATGACCCACCCCATAAGCTGGTGAAGAAATTTTCCAATTTATTTTATACTTTGCGAAAAATCTAAACAAACAACCATCTGTTTACCGATGCACAAAATTCCGGAATTTCACGACTTTGTGGCATGACTAACCGAGGTCATATTCAAGCACGTTATATAATCATTTATGGCTTTGCGGAAATGCATAAAATGTTACGTAAAACTTCGAGCTCGCTATTGTCACCGTGTCTAAGCTGATAAAAAAATACGAAATGACAATTGTGTATATGTAAGTTAATAGATGTTCGAAAAACTCGTAATTCTATACGTTTGGAACGGCTCAATCTGTTTTCTCCAAATTCAGAGGCAAACAGTATTCCATCTTAGTCTATTTATGTAGAAAGTTAGGGACAGATTGGTGGAAAATTGCACGAGTTAAGCTGTTAATACAATTTTTATAGATTTTATGAAATTCAAAAAAATTGTCAAGTGTGATGAAAAACGTAGTCGACACAGGGCTATTACTGATTGACTTCAGCACCAAACTACAGCTTGAAAGTGCAAACAATTTCGGAGTTACAGAGGTACGAATCTTCACCTCTATATATACACACACACACTTTTCAATGATTGGAACATTTTGAACACAATATCACTGAAAGTACGATTTTTTTTAAATGGTAGGAAAGCCTCTATGAGGAACAATATCTTTCTCAATTTTAGCTTCCGCACATTGGAAGCTTTCATCATGGCGTGAAACTTCAACGAAGCAACTTGAAACTTTTTTCTATACATGCATAATAAAGGGCGAACTTATAGAATCCTTTGAAATTTTATAAAGTCGCAACCGTTCCATCGTTTCTCTAGAAATTCGGCCCCAATGACATTTCACCCATTATAGTAAAAGTAGATACACTTGCACGGTTAGCGCATTAATATGACCCACCCCATAAGCTGGTGAAGAAATTTTCCAATTTATTTTATACTTTGCGAAAAATCTAAACAAACAACCATCTGTTTACCGATGCACAAAATTCCGGAATTTCACGACTTTGTGGCATGACTAACCGAGGTCATATTCAAGCACGTTATATAATCATTTATGGCTTTGCGGAAATGCATAAAATGTTACTTAAAACTTCGAGCTCGCTATTGTCACCGTGTCTAAGCTGATAAAAAAATACGAAATGACAATTGTGTATATGTAAGTTAATAGATGTTCGAAAAACTTGTAATTCTATACGTTTGGAACGGCTCAATCTGTTTTCTCCAGATTCAGAGGCAAACAGTATTCCATCTTAGTCTATTTATGTAGAAAGTTAGGGACAGATTGGTGGAAAATTGCACGAGTTAAGCTGTTAATACAATTTTTATAGATTTTATGAAATTCAAAAAAATTGTCAAGTGTGATGAAAAACGTAGTCGCCACAGGGCTATTACTGATTGACTTCAGCACCAAACTACAGCTTGAAAGTGCAAACAATTTCGGAGTTACAGAGGTACGAATCTTCACCTCTATATATACACACACACACTTTTCAATGATTGGAACATTTTGAACACAATATCACTAAAAGTACGATTTTTTAAAAATGGTAGGAAAGCCTCTATGAGGAACAATATCTTTCTCAATTTTAGCTTCCGCACATTGGAAGCTTTCATCATGGCGTGAAACTTCAACGAAGCAACTTGAAACTTTTTTCTATACATGCATAATAAAGGGCGAACTTATAGAATCCTTTGAAATTTTATAAAGTCGCAACCGTTCCATCGTTTCTCTAGAAATTCGGCCCCAATGACATTTTACCCATTATAGTAAAAGTAGATACACTTGCACGGTTAGCGCATTAATATGACCCACCCCATAAGCTGGTGAAGAAATTTTCCAATTTATTTTATACTTTGCGAAAAATCTAAACAAACAACCATCTGTTTACCGATGCACAAAATTCCGGAATTTCACGACTTTGTGGCATGACTAACCGAGGTCATATTCAAGCACGTTATATAATCATTTATGGCTTTGCGGAAATGCATAAAATGTTACGTAAAACTTCGAGCTCGCTATTGTCACCGTGTCTAAGCTGATAAAAAAATACGAAATGACAATTGTGTATATGTAAGTTAATAGATGTTCGAAAAACTCGTAATTCTATACGTTTGGAACGGCTCAATCTGTTTTCTCCAAATTCAGAGGCAAACAGTATTCCATCTTAGTCTATTTATGTAGAAAGTTAGGGACAGATTGGTGGAAAATTGCACGAGTTAAGCTGTTAATACAATTTTTATAGATTTTATGAAATTCAAAAAAATTGTCAAGTGTGATGAAAAACGTAGTCGACACAGGGCTATTACTGATTGACTTCAGCACCAAACTACAGCTTGAAAGTGCAAACAATTTCGGAGTTACAGAGGTACGAATCTTCACCTCTATATATACACACACACACTTTTCAATGATTGGAACATTTTGAACACAATATCACTAAAAGTACGATTTTTTTTAAATGGTAGGAAAGCCTCTATGAGGAACAATATCTTTTTCAATTTTAGCTTCCGCACATTGGAAGCTTTCATCATGGCGTGAAACTTCAACGAAGCAACTTGAAACTTTTTTCTATACATGCATAATAAAGGGCGAACTTATAGAATCCTTTGAAATTTTATAAAGTCGCAACCGTTCCATCGTTTCTCTAGAAATTCGGCCCCAATGACATTTTACCCATTATAGTAAAAGTAGATACACTTGCACGGTTAGCGCATTAATATGACCCACCCCATAAGCTGGTGAAGAAATTTTCCAATTTATTTTATACTTTGCGAAAAATCTAAACAAACAACCATCTGTTTACCGATGCACAAAATTCCGGAATTTCACGACTTTGTGGCATGACTAACCGAGGTCATATTCAAGCACGTTATATAATCATTTATGGCTTTGCGGAAATGCATAAAATGTTACGTAAAACTTCGAGCTCGCTATTGTCACCGTGTCTAAGCTGATAAAAAAATACGAAATGACAATTGTGTATATGTAAGTTAATAGATGTTCGAAAAACTCGTAATTCTATACGTTTGGAACGGCTCAATCTGTTTTCTCCAAATTCAGAGGCAAACAGTATTCCATCTTAGTCTATTTATGTAGAAAGTTAGGGACAGATTGGTGGAAAATTGCACGAGTTAAGCTGTTAATACAATTTTTATAGATTTTATGAAATTCAAAAAAATTGTCAAGTGTGATGAAAAACGTAGTCGACACAGGGCTATTACTGATTGACTTCAGCACCAAACTACAGCTTGAAAGTGCAAACAATTTCGGAGTTACAGAGGTACGAATCTTCACCTCTATATATACACACACACACTTTTCGATGATTGGAACATTTTGAACACAATATCACTAAAAGTACGATTTTTTAAAAATGGTAGGAAAGCCTCTATGAGGAACAATATCTTTCTCAATTTTAGCTTCCGCACATTGGAAGCTTTCATCATGGCGTGAAACTTCAACGAAGCAACTTGAAACTTTTTTCTATACATGCATAATAAAGGGCGAACTTATGGAATCCTTTGAAATTTTATAAAGTCGCAACCGTTCCATCGTTTCTCTAGAAATTCGGCCCCAATGACATTTTACCCATTATAGTAAAAGTAGATACACTTGCACGGTTAGCGCATTAATATGACCCACCCCATAAGCTGGTGAAGAAATTTTCCAATTTATTTTATACTTTGCGAAAAATCTAAACAAACAGCCATCTGTTTACCGATGCACAAAATTCCGGAATTTCACGACTTTGTGGCATGACTAACCGAGGTCATATTCAAGCACGTTATATAATCATTTATGGCTTTGCGGAAATGCATAAAATGTTACGTAAAACTTCGAGCTCGCTATTGTCACCGTGTCTAAGCTGATAAAAAAATACGAAATGACAATTGTGTATATGTAAGTTAATAGATGTTCGAAAAACTCGTAATTCTATACGTTTGGAACGGCTCAATCTGTTTTCTCCAAATTCAGAGGCAAACAGTATTCCATCTTAGTCTATTTATGTAGAAAGTTAGGGACAGATTGGTGGAAAATTGCACGAGTTAAGCTGTTAATACAATTTTTATAGATTTTATGAAATTCAAAAAAATTGTCAAGTGTGATGAAAAACGTAGTCGACACAGGGCTATTACTGATTGACTTCAGCACCAAACTACAGCTTGAAAGTGCAAACAATTTCGGAGTTACAGAGGTACGAATCTTCACCTCTATATATACACACACACACTTTTCAATGATTGGAACATTTTGAACACAATATCACTAAAAGTACGATTTTTTAAAAATGGTAGGAAAGCCTCTATGAGGAACAATATCTTTCTCAATTTTAGCTTCCGCACATTGGAAGCTTTCATCATGGCGTGAAACTTCAACGAAGCAACTTGAAACTTTTTTCTATACATGCATAATAAAGGGCGAACTTATAGAATCCTTTGAAATTTTATAAAGTCGCAACCGTTCCATCGTTTCTCTAGAAATTCGGCCCCAATGACATTTTACCCATTATAGTAAAAGTAGATACACTTGCACGGTTAGCGCATTAATATGACCCACCCCATAAGCTGGTGAAGAAATTTTCCAATTTATTTTATACTTTGCGAAAAATCTAAACAAACAGCCATCTGTTTACCGATGCACAAAATTCCGGAATTTCACGACTTTGTGGCATGACTAACCGAGGTCATATTCAAGCACGTTATATAATCATTTATGGCTTTGCGGAAATGCATAAAATGTTACGTAAAACTTCGAGCTCGCTATTGTCACCGTGTCTAAGCTGATAAAAAAATACGAAATGACAATTGTGTATATGTAAGTTAATAGATGTTCGAAAAACTCGTAATTCTATACGTTTGGAACGGCTCAATCTGTTTTCTCCAAATTCAGAGGCAAACAGTATTCCATCTTAGTCTATTTATGTAGAAAGTTAGGGACAGATTGGTGGAAAATTGCACGAGTTAAGCTGTTAATACAATTTTTATAGATTTTATGAAATTCAAAAAAATTGTCAAGTGTGATGAAAAACGTAGTCGACACAGGGCTATTACTGATTGACTTCAGCACCAAACTACAGCTTGAAAGTGCAAACAATTTCGGAGTTACAGAGGTACGAATCTTCACCTCTATATATACACACACACACTTTTCAATGATTGGAACATTTTGAACACAATATCACTAAAAGTACGATTTTTTAAAAATGGTAGGAAAGCCTCTATGAGGAACAATATCTTTCTCAATTTTAGCTTCCGCACATTGGAAGCTTTCATCATGGCGTGAAACTTCAACGAAGCAACTTGAAACTTTTTTCTATACATGCATAATAAAGGGCGAACTTATAGAATCCTTTGAAATTTTATAAAGTCGCAACCGTTCCATCGTTTCTCTAGAAATTCGGCCCCAATGACATTTTACCCATTATAGTAAAAGTAGATACACTTGCACGGTTAGCGCATTAATATGACCCACCCCATAAGCTGGTGAAGAAATTTTCCAATTTATTTTATACTTTGCGAAAAATCTAAACAAACAACCATCTGTTTACCGATGCACAAAATTCCGGAATTTCACGACTTTGTGGCATGACTAACCGAGGTCATATTCAAGCACGTTATATAATCATTTATGGCTTTGCGGAAATGCATAAAATGTTACGTAAAACTTCGAGCTCGCTATTGTCACCGTGTCTAAGCTGATAAAAAAATACGAAATGACAATTGTGTATATGTAAGTTAATAGATGTTCGAAAAACTCGTAATTCTATACGTTTGGAACGGCTCAATCTGTTTTCTCCAAATTCAGAGGCAAACAGTATTCCATCTTAGTCTATTTATGTAGAAAGTTAGGGACAGATTGGTGGAAAATTGCACGAGTTAAGCTGTTAATACAATTTTTATAGATTTTATGAAATTCAAAAAAATTGTCAAGTGTGATGAAAAACGTAGTCGACACAGGGCTATTACTGATTGACTTCAGCACCAAACTACAGCTTGAAAGTGCAAACAATTTCGGAGTTACAGAGGTACGAATCTTCACCTCTATATATACACACACACACTTTTCAATGATTGGAACATTTTGAACACAATATCACTAAAAGTACGATTTTTTAAAAATGGTAGGAAGGCCTCTATGAGGAACAATATCTTTCTCAATTTTAGCTTCCGCACATTGGAAGCTTTCATCATGGCGTGAAACTTCAACGAAGGAACTTGAAACTTTTTTCTATACATGCATAATAAAGGGCGAACTTATAGAATCCTTTGAAATTTTATAAAGTCGCAACCGTTCCATCGTTTCTCTAGAAATTCGGCCCCAATGACATTTTACCCATTATAGTAAAAGTAGATACACTTGCACGGTTAGCGCATTAATATGACCCACCCCATAAGCTGGTGAAGAAATTTTCCAATTTATTTTATACTTTGCGAAAAATCTAAACAAACAGCCATCTGTTTACCGATGCACAAAATTCCGGAATTTCACGACTTTGTGGCATGACTAACCGAGGTCATATTCAAGCACGTTATATAATCATTTATGGCTTTGCGGAAATGCATAAAATGTTACGTAAAACTTCGAGCTCGCTATTGTCACCGTGTCTAAGCTGATAAAAAAATACGAAATGACAATTGTGTATATGTAAGTTAATAGATGTTCGAAAAACTCGTAATTCTATACGTTTGGAACGGCTCAATCTGTTTTCTCCAAATTCAGAGGCAAACAGTATTCCATCTTAGTCTATTTATGTAGAAAGTTAGGGACAGATTGGTGGAAAATTGCACGAGTTAAGCTGTTAATACAATTTTTATAGATTTTATGAAATTCAAAAAAATTGTCAAGTGTGATGAAAAACGTAGTCGACACAGGGCTATTACTGATTGACTTCAGCACCAAACTACAGCTTGAAAGTGCAAACAATTTCGGAGTTACAGAGGTACGAATCTTCACCTCTATATATACACACACACACTTTTCAATGATTGGAACATTTTGAACACAATATCACTAAAAGTACGATTTTTTTTAAATGGTAGGAAAGCCTCTATGAGGAACAATATCTTTTTCAATTTTAGCTTCCGCACATTGGAAGCTTTCATCATGGCGTGAAACTTCAACGAAGCAACTTGAAACTTTTTTCTATACATGCATAATAAAGGGCGAACTTATAGAATCCTTTGAAATTTTATAAAGTCGCAACCGTTCCATCGTTTCTCTAGAAATTCGGCCCCAATGACATTTTACCCATTATAGTAAAAGTAGATACACTTGCACGGTTAGCGCATTAATATGACCCACCCCATAAGCTGGTGAAGAAATTTTCCAATTTATTTTATACTTTGCGAAAAATCTAAACAAACAACCATCTGTTTACCGATGCACAAAATTCCGGAATTTCAAGACTTTGTGGCATGACTAACCGAGGTCATATTCAAGCACGTTATATAATCATTTATGGCTTTGCGGAAATGCATAAAATGTTACGTAAAACTTCGAGCTCGCTATTGTCACCGTGTCTAAGCTGATAAAAAAATACGAAATGACAATTGTGTATATGTAAGTTAATAGATGTTCGAAAAACTCGTAATTCTATACGTTTGGAACGGCTCAATCTGTTTTCTCCAAATTCAGAGGCAAACAGTATTCCATCTTAGTCTATTTATGTAGAAAGTTAGGGACAGATTGGTGGAAAATTGCACGAGTTAAGCTGTTAATACAATTTTTATAGATTTTATGAAATTCAAAAAAATTGTCAAGTGTGATGAAAAACGTAGTCGACACAGGGCTATTACTGATTGACTTCAGCACCAAACTACAGCTTGAAAGTGCAAACAATTTCGGAGTTACAGAGGTACGAATCTTCACCTCTATATATAAACACACACACTTTTCAATGATTGGAACATTTTGAACACAATATCACTAAAAGTACGATTTTTTAAAAATGGTAGGAAAGCCTCTATGAGGAACAATATCTTTCTCAATTTTAGCTTCCGCACATTGGAAGCTTTCATCATGGCGTGAAACTTCAACGAAGCAACTTGAAACTTTTTTCTATACATGCATAATAAAGGGCGAACTTATAGAATCCTTTGAAATTTTATAAAGTCGCAACCGTTCCATCGTTTCTCTAGAAATTCGGCCCCAATGACATTTTACCCATTATAGTAAAAGTAGATACACTTGCACGGTTAGCGCATTAATATGACCCACCCCATAAGCTGGTGAAGAAATTTTCCAATTTATTTTATACTTTGCGAAAAATCTAAACAAACAACCATCTGTTTACCGATGCACAAAATTCCGGAATTTCACGACTTTGTGGCATGACTAACCGAGGTCATATTCAAGCACGTTATATAATCATTTATGGCTTTGCGGAAATGCATAAAATGTTACGTAAAACTTCGAGCTCGCTATTGTCACCGTGTCTAAGCTGATAAAAAAATACGAAATGACAATTGTGTATATGTAAGTTAATAGATGTTCGAAAAACTTGTAATTCTATACGTTTGGAACGGCTCAATCTGTTTTCTCCAGATTCAGAGGCAAACAGTATTCCATCTTAGTCTATTTATGTAGAAAGTTAGGGACAGATTGGTGGAAAATTGCACGAGTTAAGCTGTTAATACAATTTTTATAGATTTTATGAAATTCAAAAAAATTGTCAAGTGTGATGAAAAACGTAGTCGCCACAGGGCTATTACTGATTGACTTCAGCACCAAACTACAGCTTGAAAGTGCAAACAATTTCGGAGTTACAGAGGTACGAATCTTCACCTCTATATATACACACACACACTTTTCAATGATTGGAACATTTTGAACACAATATCACTAAAAGTACGATTTTTTAAAAATGGTAGGAAAGCCTCTATGAGGAACAATATCTTTCTCAATTTTAGCTTCCGCACATTGGAAGCTTTCATCATGGCGTGAAACTTCAACGAAGCAACTTGAAACTTTTTTCTATACATGCATAATA
Source organism: Oxytorus armatus (assembly GCA_958009045.1). Lineage (NCBI taxonomy): Eukaryota > Metazoa > Arthropoda > Insecta > Hymenoptera > Ichneumonidae > Oxytorus > Oxytorus armatus. The sequence continues at coordinate 4,069,704 of OY253748.1, read as the reverse complement.
AAGGGCGAACTTATAGAATCCTTTGAAATTTTATAAAGTCGCAACCGTTCCATCGTTTCTCTAGAAATTCGGCCCCAATGACATTTTACCCATTATAGTAAAAGTAGATACACTTGCACGGTTAGTGCATTAATATGACCCACCCCATAAGCTGGTGAAGAAATTTTCCAATTTATTTTATACTTTGCGAAAAATCTAAACAAACAACCATCTGTTTACCGATGCACAAAATTCCGGAATTTCACGACTTTGTGGCATGACTAACCGAGGTCATATTCAAGCACGTTATATAATCATTTATGGCTTTGCGGAAATGTATAAAATGTTACGTAAAACTTCGAGCTCGCTATTGTCACCGTGTCTAAGCTGATAAAAAAATACGAAATGACAATTGTGTATATGTAAGTTAATAGATGTTCGAAAAACTCGTAATTCTATACGTTTGGAACGGCTCAATCTGTTTTCTCCAGATTCAGAGGCAAACAGTATTCCATCTTAGTCTATTTATGTAGAAAGTTAGGGACAGATTGGTGGAAAATTGCACGAGTTAAGCTGTTAATACAATTTTTATAGATTTTATGAAATTCAAAAAAATTGTCAAGTGTGATGAAAAACGTAGTCGCCACAGGGCTATTACTGATTGACTTCAGCACCAAACTACAGCTTGAAAGTGCAAACAATTTCGGAGTTACAGAGGTACGAATCTTCACCTCTATATATACACACACACACTTTTCAATGATTGGAACATTTTGAACACAATATCACTAAAAGTACGATTTTTTAAAAATGGTAGGAAAGCCTCTATGAGGAACAATATCTTTCTCAATTTTAGCTTCCGCACATTGGAAGCTTTCATCATGGCGTGAAACTTCAACGAAGCAACTTGAAACTTTTTTCTATACATGCATAATAAAGGGCGAACTTATAGAATCCTTTGAAATTTTATAAAGTCGCAACCGTTCCATCGTTTCTCTAGAAATTCGGCCCCAATGACATTTTACCCATTATAGTAAAAGTAGATACACTTGCACGGTTAGCGCATTAATATGACCCACCCCATAAGCTGGTGAAGAAATTTTCCAATTTATTTTATACTTTGCGAAAAATCTAAACAAACAACCATCTGTTTACCGATGCACAAAATTCCGGAATTTCACGACTTTGTGGCATGACTAACCGAGGTCATATTCAAGCACGTTATATAATCATTTATGGCTTTGCGGAAATGCATAAAATGTTACGTAAAACTTCGAGCTCGCTATTGTCACCGTGTCTAAGCTGATAAAAAAATACGAAATGACAATTGTGTATATGTAAGTTAATAGATGTTCGAAAAACTCGTAATTCTATACGTTTGGAACGGCTCAATCTGTTTTCTCCAAATTCAGAGGCAAACAGTATTCCATCTTAGTCTATTTATGTAGAAAGTTAGGGACAGATTGGTGGAAAATTGCACGAGTTAAGCTGTTAATACAATTTTTATAGATTTTATGAAATTCAAAAAAATTGTCAAGTGTGATGAAAAACGTAGTCGACACAGGGCTATTACTGATTGACTTCAGCACCAAACTACAGCTTGAAAGTGCAAACAATTTCGGAGTTACAGAGGTACGAATCTTCACCTCTATATATACACACACACACTTTTCAATGATTGGAACATTTTGAACACAATATCACTGAAAGTACGATTTTTTTTAAATGGTAGGAAAGCCTCTATGAGGAACAATATCTTTCTCAATTTTAGCTTCCGCACATTGGAAGCTTTCATCATGGCGTGAAACTTCAACGAAGCAACTTGAAACTTTTTTCTATACATGCATAATAAAGGGCGAACTTATAGAATCCTTTGAAATTTTATAAAGTCGCAACCGTTCCATCGTTTCTCTAGAAATTCGGCCCCAATGACATTTCACCCATTATAGTAAAAGTAGATACACTTGCACGGTTAGCGCATTAATATGACCCACCCCATAAGCTGGTGAAGAAATTTTCCAATTTATTTTATACTTTGCGAAAAATCTAAACAAACAACCATCTGTTTACCGATGCACAAAATTCCGGAATTTCACGACTTTGTGGCATGACTAACCGAGGTCATATTCAAGCACGTTATATAATCATTTATGGCTTTGCGGAAATGCATAAAATGTTACTTAAAACTTCGAGCTCGCTATTGTCACCGTGTCTAAGCTGATAAAAAAATACGAAATGACAATTGTGTATATGTAAGTTAATAGATGTTCGAAAAACTTGTAATTCTATACGTTTGGAACGGCTCAATCTGTTTTCTCCAGATTCAGAGGCAAACAGTATTCCATCTTAGTCTATTTATGTAGAAAGTTAGGGACAGATTGGTGGAAAATTGCACGAGTTAAGCTGTTAATACAATTTTTATAGATTTTATGAAATTCAAAAAAATTGTCAAGTGTGATGAAAAACGTAGTCGCCACAGGGCTATTACTGATTGACTTCAGCACCAAACTACAGCTTGAAAGTGCAAACAATTTCGGAGTTACAGAGGTACGAATCTTCACCTCTATATATACACACACACACTTTTCAATGATTGGAACATTTTGAACACAATATCACTAAAAGTACGATTTTTTAAAAATGGTAGGAAAGCCTCTATGAGGAACAATATCTTTCTCAATTTTAGCTTCCGCACATTGGAAGCTTTCATCATGGCGTGAAACTTCAACGAAGCAACTTGAAACTTTTTTCTATACATGCATAATAAAGGGCGAACTTATAGAATCCTTTGAAATTTTATAAAGTCGCAACCGTTCCATCGTTTCTCTAGAAATTCGGCCCCAATGACATTTTACCCATTATAGTAAAAGTAGATACACTTGCACGGTTAGCGCATTAATATGACCCACCCCATAAGCTGGTGAAGAAATTTTCCAATTTATTTTATACTTTGCGAAAAATCTAAACAAACAACCATCTGTTTACCGATGCACAAAATTCCGGAATTTCACGACTTTGTGGCATGACTAACCGAGGTCATATTCAAGCACGTTATATAATCATTTATGGCTTTGCGGAAATGCATAAAATGTTACGTAAAACTTCGAGCTCGCTATTGTCACCGTGTCTAAGCTGATAAAAAAATACGAAATGACAATTGTGTATATGTAAGTTAATAGATGTTCGAAAAACTCGTAATTCTATACGTTTGGAACGGCTCAATCTGTTTTCTCCAAATTCAGAGGCAAACAGTATTCCATCTTAGTCTATTTATGTAGAAAGTTAGGGACAGATTGGTGGAAAATTGCACGAGTTAAGCTGTTAATACAATTTTTATAGATTTTATGAAATTCAAAAAAATTGTCAAGTGTGATGAAAAACGTAGTCGACACAGGGCTATTACTGATTGACTTCAGCACCAAACTACAGCTTGAAAGTGCAAACAATTTCGGAGTTACAGAGGTACGAATCTTCACCTCTATATATACACACACACACTTTTCAATGATTGGAACATTTTGAACACAATATCACTAAAAGTACGATTTTTTTTAAATGGTAGGAAAGCCTCTATGAGGAACAATATCTTTTTCAATTTTAGCTTCCGCACATTGGAAGCTTTCATCATGGCGTGAAACTTCAACGAAGCAACTTGAAACTTTTTTCTATACATGCATAATAAAGGGCGAACTTATAGAATCCTTTGAAATTTTATAAAGTCGCAACCGTTCCATCGTTTCTCTAGAAATTCGGCCCCAATGACATTTTACCCATTATAGTAAAAGTAGATACACTTGCACGGTTAGCGCATTAATATGACCCACCCCATAAGCTGGTGAAGAAATTTTCCAATTTATTTTATACTTTGCGAAAAATCTAAACAAACAACCATCTGTTTACCGATGCACAAAATTCCGGAATTTCACGACTTTGTGGCATGACTAACCGAGGTCATATTCAAGCACGTTATATAATCATTTATGGCTTTGCGGAAATGCATAAAATGTTACGTAAAACTTCGAGCTCGCTATTGTCACCGTGTCTAAGCTGATAAAAAAATACGAAATGACAATTGTGTATATGTAAGTTAATAGATGTTCGAAAAACTCGTAATTCTATACGTTTGGAACGGCTCAATCTGTTTTCTCCAAATTCAGAGGCAAACAGTATTCCATCTTAGTCTATTTATGTAGAAAGTTAGGGACAGATTGGTGGAAAATTGCACGAGTTAAGCTGTTAATACAATTTTTATAGATTTTATGAAATTCAAAAAAATTGTCAAGTGTGATGAAAAACGTAGTCGACACAGGGCTATTACTGATTGACTTCAGCACCAAACTACAGCTTGAAAGTGCAAACAATTTCGGAGTTACAGAGGTACGAATCTTCACCTCTATATATACACACACACACTTTTCGATGATTGGAACATTTTGAACACAATATCACTAAAAGTACGATTTTTTAAAAATGGTAGGAAAGCCTCTATGAGGAACAATATCTTTCTCAATTTTAGCTTCCGCACATTGGAAGCTTTCATCATGGCGTGAAACTTCAACGAAGCAACTTGAAACTTTTTTCTATACATGCATAATAAAGGGCGAACTTATGGAATCCTTTGAAATTTTATAAAGTCGCAACCGTTCCATCGTTTCTCTAGAAATTCGGCCCCAATGACATTTTACCCATTATAGTAAAAGTAGATACACTTGCACGGTTAGCGCATTAATATGACCCACCCCATAAGCTGGTGAAGAAATTTTCCAATTTATTTTATACTTTGCGAAAAATCTAAACAAACAGCCATCTGTTTACCGATGCACAAAATTCCGGAATTTCACGACTTTGTGGCATGACTAACCGAGGTCATATTCAAGCACGTTATATAATCATTTATGGCTTTGCGGAAATGCATAAAATGTTACGTAAAACTTCGAGCTCGCTATTGTCACCGTGTCTAAGCTGATAAAAAAATACGAAATGACAATTGTGTATATGTAAGTTAATAGATGTTCGAAAAACTCGTAATTCTATACGTTTGGAACGGCTCAATCTGTTTTCTCCAAATTCAGAGGCAAACAGTATTCCATCTTAGTCTATTTATGTAGAAAGTTAGGGACAGATTGGTGGAAAATTGCACGAGTTAAGCTGTTAATACAATTTTTATAGATTTTATGAAATTCAAAAAAATTGTCAAGTGTGATGAAAAACGTAGTCGACACAGGGCTATTACTGATTGACTTCAGCACCAAACTACAGCTTGAAAGTGCAAACAATTTCGGAGTTACAGAGGTACGAATCTTCACCTCTATATATACACACACACACTTTTCAATGATTGGAACATTTTGAACACAATATCACTAAAAGTACGATTTTTTAAAAATGGTAGGAAAGCCTCTATGAGGAACAATATCTTTCTCAATTTTAGCTTCCGCACATTGGAAGCTTTCATCATGGCGTGAAACTTCAACGAAGCAACTTGAAACTTTTTTCTATACATGCATAATAAAGGGCGAACTTATAGAATCCTTTGAAATTTTATAAAGTCGCAACCGTTCCATCGTTTCTCTAGAAATTCGGCCCCAATGACATTTTACCCATTATAGTAAAAGTAGATACACTTGCACGGTTAGCGCATTAATATGACCCACCCCATAAGCTGGTGAAGAAATTTTCCAATTTATTTTATACTTTGCGAAAAATCTAAACAAACAGCCATCTGTTTACCGATGCACAAAATTCCGGAATTTCACGACTTTGTGGCATGACTAACCGAGGTCATATTCAAGCACGTTATATAATCATTTATGGCTTTGCGGAAATGCATAAAATGTTACGTAAAACTTCGAGCTCGCTATTGTCACCGTGTCTAAGCTGATAAAAAAATACGAAATGACAATTGTGTATATGTAAGTTAATAGATGTTCGAAAAACTCGTAATTCTATACGTTTGGAACGGCTCAATCTGTTTTCTCCAAATTCAGAGGCAAACAGTATTCCATCTTAGTCTATTTATGTAGAAAGTTAGGGACAGATTGGTGGAAAATTGCACGAGTTAAGCTGTTAATACAATTTTTATAGATTTTATGAAATTCAAAAAAATTGTCAAGTGTGATGAAAAACGTAGTCGACACAGGGCTATTACTGATTGACTTCAGCACCAAACTACAGCTTGAAAGTGCAAACAATTTCGGAGTTACAGAGGTACGAATCTTCACCTCTATATATACACACACACACTTTTCAATGATTGGAACATTTTGAACACAATATCACTAAAAGTACGATTTTTTAAAAATGGTAGGAAAGCCTCTATGAGGAACAATATCTTTCTCAATTTTAGCTTCCGCACATTGGAAGCTTTCATCATGGCGTGAAACTTCAACGAAGCAACTTGAAACTTTTTTCTATACATGCATAATAAAGGGCGAACTTATAGAATCCTTTGAAATTTTATAAAGTCGCAACCGTTCCATCGTTTCTCTAGAAATTCGGCCCCAATGACATTTTACCCATTATAGTAAAAGTAGATACACTTGCACGGTTAGCGCATTAATATGACCCACCCCATAAGCTGGTGAAGAAATTTTCCAATTTATTTTATACTTTGCGAAAAATCTAAACAAACAACCATCTGTTTACCGATGCACAAAATTCCGGAATTTCACGACTTTGTGGCATGACTAACCGAGGTCATATTCAAGCACGTTATATAATCATTTATGGCTTTGCGGAAATGCATAAAATGTTACGTAAAACTTCGAGCTCGCTATTGTCACCGTGTCTAAGCTGATAAAAAAATACGAAATGACAATTGTGTATATGTAAGTTAATAGATGTTCGAAAAACTTGTAATTCTATACGTTTGGAACGGCTCAATCTGTTTTCTCCAGATTCAGAGGCAAACAGTATTCCATCTTAGTCTATTTATGTAGAAAGTTAGGGACAGATTGGTGGAAAATTGCACGAGTTAAGCTGTTAATACAATTTTTATAGATTTTATGAAATTCAAAAAAATTGTCAAGTGTGATGAAAAACGTAGTCGCCACAGGGCTATTACTGATTGACTTCAGCACCAAACTACAGCTTGAAAGTGCAAACAATTTCGGAGTTACAGAGGTACGAATCTTCACCTCTATATATACACACACACACTTTTCAATGATTGGAACATTTTGAACACAATATCACTAAAAGTACGATTTTTTAAAAATGGTAGGAAAGCCTCTATGAGGAACAATATCTTTCTCAATTTTAGCTTCCGCACATTGGAAGCTTTCATCATGGCGTGAAACTTCAACGAAGCAACTTGAAACTTTTTTCTATACATGCATAATAAAGGGCGAACTTATAGAATCCTTTGAAATTTTATAAAGTCGCAACCGTTCCATCGTTTCTCTAGAAATTCGGCCCCAATGACATTTCACCCATTATAGTAAAAGTAGATACACTTGCACGGTTAGCGCATTAATATGACCCACCCCATAAGCTGGTGAAGAAATTTTCCAATTTATTTTATACTTTGCGAAAAATCTAAACAAACAACCATCTGTTTACCGATGCACAAAATTCCGGAATTTCACGACTTTGTGGCATGACTAACCGAGGTCATATTCAAGCACGTTATATAATCATTTATGGCTTTGCGGAAATGCATAAAATGTTACTTAAAACTTCGAGCTCGCTATTGTCACCGTGTCTAAGCTGATAAAAAAATACGAAATGACAATTGTGTATATGTAAGTTAATAGATGTTCGAAAAACTTGTAATTCTATACGTTTGGAACGGCTCAATCTGTTTTCTCCAGATTCAGAGGCAAACAGTATTCCATCTTAGTCTATTTATGTAGAAAGTTAGGGACAGATTGGTGGAAAATTGCACGAGTTAAGCTGTTAATACAATTTTTATAGATTTTATGAAATTCAAAAAAATTGTCAAGTGTGATGAAAAACGTAGTCGCCACAGGGCTATTACTGATTGACTTCAGCACCAAACTACAGCTTGAAAGTGCAAACAATTTCGGAGTTACAGAGGTACGAATCTTCACCTCTATATATACACACACACACTTTTCAATGATTGGAACATTTTGAACACAATATCACTAAAAGTACGATTTTTTAAAAATGGTAGGAAAGCCTCTATGAGGAACAATATCTTTCTCAATTTTAGCTTCCGCACATTGGAAGCTTTCATCATGGCGTGAAACTTCAACGAAGCAACTTGAAACTTTTTTCTATACATGCATAATAAAGGGCGAACTTATAGAATCCTTTGAAATTTTATAAAGTCGCAACCGTTCCATCGTTTCTCTAGAAATTCGGCCCCAATGACATTTTACCCATTATAGTAAAAGTAGATACACTTGCACGGTTAGCGCATTAATATGACCCACCCCATAAGCTGGTGAAGAAATTTTCCAATTTATTTTATACTTTGCGAAAAATCTAAACAAACAACCATCTGTTTACCGATGCACAAAATTCCGGAATTTCACGACTTTGTGGCATGACTAACCGAGGTCATATTCAAGCACGTTATATAATCATTTATGGCTTTGCGGAAATGCATAAAATGTTACGTAAAACTTCGAGCTCGCTATTGTCACCGTGTCTAAGCTGATAAAAAAATACGAAATGACAATTGTGTATATGTAAGTTAATAGATGTTCGAAAAACTCGTAATTCTATACGTTTGGAACGGCTCAATCTGTTTTCTCCAAATTCAGAGGCAAACAGTATTCCATCTTAGTCTATTTATGTAGAAAGTTAGGGACAGATTGGTGGAAAATTGCACGAGTTAAGCTGTTAATACAATTTTTATAGATTTTATGAAATTCAAAAAAATTGTCAAGTGTGATGAAAAACGTAGTCGACACAGGGCTATTACTGATTGACTTCAGCACCAAACTACAGCTTGAAAGTGCAAACAATTTCGGAGTTACAGAGGTACGAATCTTCACCTCTATATATACACACACACACTTTTCAATGATTGGAACATTTTGAACACAATATCACTAAAAGTACGATTTTTTTTAAATGGTAGGAAAGCCTCTATGAGGAACAATATCTTTTTCAATTTTAGCTTCCGCACATTGGAAGCTTTCATCATGGCGTGAAACTTCAACGAAGCAACTTGAAACTTTTTTCTATACATGCATAATAAAGGGCGAACTTATAGAATCCTTTGAAATTTTATAAAGTCGCAACCGTTCCATCGTTTCTCTAGAAATTCGGCCCCAATGACATTTTACCCATTATAGTAAAAGTAGATACACTTGCACGGTTAGCGCATTAATATGACCCACCCCATAAGCTGGTGAAGAAATTTTCCAATTTATTTTATACTTTGCGAAAAATCTAAACAAACAACCATCTGTTTACCGATGCACAAAATTCCGGAATTTCACGACTTTGTGGCATGACTAACCGAGGTCATATTCAAGCACGTTATATAATCATTTATGGCTTTGCGGAAATGCATAAAATGTTACGTAAAACTTCGAGCTCGCTATTGTCACCGTGTCTAAGCTGATAAAAAAATACGAAATGACAATTGTGTATATGTAAGTTAATAGATGTTCGAAAAACTCGTAATTCTATACGTTTGGAACGGCTCAATCTGTTTTCTCCAAATTCAGAGGCAAACAGTATTCCATCTTAGTCTATTTATGTAGAAAGTTAGGGACAGATTGGTGGAAAATTGCACGAGTTAAGCTGTTAATACAATTTTTATAGATTTTATGAAATTCAAAAAAATTGTCAAGTGTGATGAAAAACGTAGTCGACACAGGGCTATTACTGATTGACTTCAGCACCAAACTACAGCTTGAAAGTGCAAACAATTTCGGAGTTACAGAGGTACGAATCTTCACCTCTATATATACACACACACACTTTTCGATGATTGGAACATTTTGAACACAATATCACTAAAAGTACGATTTTTTAAAAATGGTAGGAAAGCCTCTATGAGGAACAATATCTTTCTCAATTTTAGCTTCCGCACATTGGAAGCTTTCATCATGGCGTGAAACTTCAACGAAGCAACTTGAAACTTTTTTCTATACATGCATAATAAAGGGCGAACTTATGGAATCCTTTGAAATTTTATAAAGTCGCAACCGTTCCATCGTTTCTCTAGAAATTCGGCCCCAATGACATTTTACCCATTATAGTAAAAGTAGATACACTTGCACGGTTAGCGCATTAATATGACCCACCCCATAAGCTGGTGAAGAAATTTTCCAATTTATTTTATACTTTGCGAAAAATCTAAACAAACAGCCATCTGTTTACCGATGCACAAAATTCCGGAATTTCACGACTTTGTGGCATGACTAACCGAGGTCATATTCAAGCACGTTATATAATCATTTATGGCTTTGCGGAAATGCATAAAATGTTACGTAAAACTTCGAGCTCGCTATTGTCACCGTGTCTAAGCTGATAAAAAAATACGAAATGACAATTGTGTATATGTAAGTTAATAGATGTTCGAAAAACTCGTAATTCTATACGTTTGGAACGGCTCAATCTGTTTTCTCCAAATTCAGAGGCAAACAGTATTCCATCTTAGTCTATTTATGTAGAAAGTTAGGGACAGATTGGTGGAAAATTGCACGAGTTAAGCTGTTAATACAATTTTTATAGATTTTATGAAATTCAAAAAAATTGTCAAGTGTGATGAAAAACGTAGTCGACACAGGGCTATTACTGATTGACTTCAGCACCAAACTACAGCTTGAAAGTGCAAACAATTTCGGAGTTACAGAGGTACGAATCTTCACCTCTATATATACACACACACACTTTTCAATGATTGGAACATTTTGAACACAATATCACTAAAAGTACGATTTTTTTTAAATGGTAGGAAAGCCTCTATGAGGAACAATATCTTTTTCAATTTTAGCTTCCGCACATTGGAAGCTTTCATCATGGCGTGAAACTTCAACGAAGCAACTTGAAACTTTTTTCTATACATGCATAATAAAGGGCGAACTTATAGAATCCTTTGAAATTTTATAAAGTCGCAACCGTTCCATCGTTTCTCTAGAAATTCGGCCCCAATGACATTTTACCCATTATAGTAAAAGTAGATACACTTGCACGGTTAGCGCATTAATATGACCCACCCCATAAGCTGGTGAAGAAATTTTCCAATTTATTTTATACTTTGCGAAAAATCTAAACAAACAACCATCTGTTTACCGATGCACAAAATTCCGGAATTTCAAGACTTTGTGGCATGACTAACCGAGGTCATATTCAAGCACGTTATATAATCATTTATGGCTTTGCGGAAATGCATAAAATGTTACGTAAAACTTCGAGCTCGCTATTGTCACCGTGTCTAAGCTGATAAAAAAATACGAAATGACAATTGTGTATATGTAAGTTAATAGATGTTCGAAAAACTCGTAATTCTATACGTTTGGAACGGCTCAATCTGTTTTCTCCAGATTCAGAGGCAAACAGTATTCCATCTTAGTCTATTTATGTAGAAAGTTAGGGACAGATTGGTGGAAAATTGCACGAGTTAAGCTGTTAATACAATTTTTATAGATTTTATGAAATTCAAAAAAATTGTCAAGTGTGATGAAAAACGTAGTCGACACAGGGCTATTACTGATTGACTTCAGCACCAAACTACAGCTTGAAAGTGCAAACAATTTCGGAGTTACAGAGGTACGAATCTTCACCTCTATATATACACACACACACTTTTCAATGATTGGAACATTTTGAACACAATATCACTAAAAGTACGATTTTTTAAAAATGGTAGGAAAGCCTCTATGAGGAACAATATCTTTCTCAATTTTAGCTTCCGCACATTGGAAGCTTTCATCATGGCGTGAAACTTCAACGAAGCAACTTGAAACTTTTTTCTATACATGCATAATAAAGGGCGAACTTATAGAATCCTTTGAAATTTTATAAAGTCGCAACCGTTCCATCGTTTCTCTAGAAATTCGGCCCCAATGACATTTTACCCATTATAGTAAAAGTAGATACACTTGCACGGTTAGCGCATTAATATGACCCACCCCATAAGCTGGTGAAGAAATTTTCCAATTTATTTTATACTTTGCGAAAAATCTAAACAAACAACCATCTGTTTACCGATGCACAAAATTCCGGAATTTCAAGACTTTGTGGCATGACTAACCGAGGTCATATTCAAGCACGTTATATAATCATTTATGGCTTTGCGGAAATGCATAAAATGTTACGTAAAACTTCGAGCTCGCTATTGTCACCGTGTCTAAGCTGATAAAAAAATACGAAATGACAATTGTGTATATGTAAGTTAATAGATGTTCGAAAAACTCGTAATTCTATACGTTTGGAACGGCTCAATCTGTTTTCTCCAAATTCAGTAGCAAACAGTATTCCATCTTAGTCTATTTATGTAGAAAGTTAGGGACAGATTGGTGGAAAATTGCACGAGTTAAGCTGTTAATACAATTTTTATAGATTTTATGAAATTCAAAAAAATTGTCAAGTGTGATGAAAAACGTAGTCGACACAGGGCTATTACTGATTGACTTCAGCACCAAACTACAGCTTGAAAGTGCAAACAATTTCGGAGTTACAGAGGTACGAATCTTCACCTCTATATATACACACACACACTTTTCAATGATTGGAACATTTTGAACACAATATCACTAAAAGTACGATTTTTTAAAAATGGTAGGAAAGCCTCTATGAGGAACAATATCTTTCTCAATTTTAGCTTCCGCACATTGGAAGCTTTCATCATGGCGTGAAACTTCAACGAAGCAACTTGAAACTTTTTTCTATACATGCATAATAAAGGGCGAACTTATAGAATCCTTTGAAATTTTATAAAGTCGCAACCGTTCCATCGTTTCTCTAGAAATTCGGCCCCAATGACATTTTACCCATTATAGTAAAAGTAGATACACTTGCACGGTTAGCGCATTAATATGACCCACCCCATAAGCTGGTGAAGAAATTTTCCAATTTATTTTATACTTTGCGAAAAATCTAAACAAACAACCATCTGTTTACCGATGCACAAAATTCCGGAATTTCAAGACTTTGTGGCATGACTAACCGAGGTCATATTCAAGCACGTTATATAATCATTTATGGCTTTGCGGAAATGCATAAAATGTTACGTAAAACTTCGAGCTCGCTATTGTCACCGTGTCTAAGCTGATAAAAAAATACGAAATGACAATTGTGTATATGTAAGTTAATAGATGTTCGAAAAACTCGTAATTCTATACGTTTGGAACGGCTCAATCTGTTTTCTCCAAATTCAGTAGCAAACAGTATTCCATCTTAGTCTATTTATGTAGAAAGTTAGGGACAGATTGGTGGAAAATTGCACGAGTTAAGCTGTTAATACAATTTTTATAGATTTTATGAAATTCAAAAAAATTGTCAAGTGTGATGAAAAACGTAGTCGACACAGGGCTATTACTGATTGACTTCAGCACCAAACTACAGCTTGAAAGTGCAAACAATTTCGGAGTTACAGAGGTACGAATCTTCACCTCTATATATACACACACACACTTTTCAATGATTGGAACATTTTGAACACAATATCACTAAAAGTACGATTTTTTAAAAATGGTAGGAAAGCCTCTATGAGGAACAATATCTTTCTCAATTTTAGCTTCCGCACATTGGAAGCTTTCATCATGGCGTGAAACTTCAACGAAGCAACTTGAAACTTTTTTCTATACATGCATAATAAAGGGCGAACTTATAGAATCCTTTGAAATTTTATAAAGTCGCAACCGTTCCATCGTTTCTCTAGAAATTCGGCCCCAATGACATTTTACCCATTATAGTAAAAGTAGATACACTTGCACGGTTAGCGCATTAATATGACCCACCCCATAAGCTGGTGAAGAAATTTTCCAATTTATTTTATACTTTGCGAAAAATCTAAACAAACAACCATCTGTTTACCGATGCACAAAATTCCGGAATTTCACGACTTTGTGGCATGACTAACCGAGGTCATATTCAAGCACGTTATATAATCATTTATGGCTTTGCGGAAATGCATAAAATGTTACGTAAAACTTCGAGCTCGCTATTGTCACCGTGTCTAAGCTGATAAAAAAATACGAAATGACAATTGTGTATATGTAAGTTAATAGATGTTCGAAAAACTCGTAATTCTATACGTTTGGAACGGCTCAATCTGTTTTCTCCAAATTCAGAGGCAAACAGTATTCCATCTTAGTCTATTTATGTAGAAAGTTAGGGACAGATTGGTGGAAAATTGCACGAGTTAAGCTGTTAATACAATTTTTATAGATTTTATGAAATTCAAAAAAATTGTCAAGTGTGATGAAAAACGTAGTCGACACAGGGCTATTACTGATTGACTTCAGCACCAAACTACAGCTTGAAAGTGCAAACAATTTCGGAGTTACAGAGGTACGAATCTTCACCTCTATATATACACACACACACTTTTCAATGATTGGAACATTTTGAACACAATATCACTAAAAGTACGATTTTTTAAAAATGGTAGGAAAGCCTCTATGAGGAACAATATCTTTCTCAATTTTAGCTTCCGCACATTGGAAGCTTTCATCATGGCGTGAAACTTCAACGAAGCAACTTGAAACTTTTTTCTATACATGCATAATAAAGGGCGAACTTATAGAATCCTTTGAAATTTTATAAAGTCGCAACCGTTCCATCGTTTCTCTAGAAATTCGGCCCCAATGACATTTTACCCATTATAGTAAAAGTAGATACACTTGCACGGTTAGCGCATTAATATGACCCACCCCATAAGCTGGTGAAGAAATTTTCCAATTTATTTTATACTTTGCGAAAAATCTAAACAAACAGCCATCTGTTTACCGATGCACAAAATTCCGGAATTTCACGACTTTGTGGCATGACTAACCGAGGTCATATTCAAGCACGTTATATAATCATTTATGGCTTTGCGGAAATGCATAAAATGTTACGTAAAACTTCGAGCTCGCTATTGTCACCGTGTCTAAGCTGATAAAAAAATACGAAATGACAATTGTGTATATGTAAGTTAATAGATGTTCGAAAAACTCGTAATTCTATACGTTTGGAACGGCTCAATCTGTTTTCTCCAAATTCAGAGGCAAACAGTATTCCATCTTAGTCTATTTATGTAGAAAGTTAGGGACAGATTGGTGGAAAATTGCACGAGTTAAGCTGTTAATACAATTTTTATAGATTTTATGAAATTCAAAAAAATTGTCAAGTGTGATGAAAAACGTAGTCGACACAGGGCTATTACTGATTGACTTCAGCACCAAACTACAGCTTGAAAGTGCAAACAATTTCGGAGTTACAGAGGTACGAATCTTCACCTCTATATATACACACACACACTTTTCAATGATTGGAACATTTTGAACACAATATCACTAAAAGTACGATTTTTTTTAAATGGTAGGAAAGCCTCTATGAGGAACAATATCTTTTTCAATTTTAGCTTCCGCACATTGGAAGCTTTCATCATGGCGTGAAACTTCAACGAAGCAACTTGAAACTTTTTTCTATACATGCATAATAAAGGGCGAACTTATAGAATCCTTTGAAATTTTATAAAGTCGCAACCGTTCCATCGTTTCTCTAGAAATTCGGCCCCAATGACATTTTACCCATTATAGTAAAAGTAGATACACTTGCACGGTTAGCGCATTAATATGACCCACCCCATAAGCTGGTGAAGAAATTTTCCAATTTATTTTATACTTTGCGAAAAATCTAAACAAACAACCATCTGTTTACCGATGCACAAAATTCCGGAATTTCAAGACTTTGTGGCATGACTAACCGAGGTCATATTCAAGCACGTTATATAATCATTTATGGCTTTGCGGAAATGCATAAAATGTTACGTAAAACTTCGAGCTCGCTATTGTCACCGTGTCTAAGCTGATAAAAAAATACGAAATGACAATTGTGTATATGTAAGTTAATAGATGTTCGAAAAACTCGTAATTCTATACGTTTGGAACGGCTCAATCTGTTTTCTCCAAATTCAGAGGCAAACAGTATTCCATCTTAGTCTATTTATGTAGAAAGTTAGGGACAGATTGGTGGAAAATTGCACGAGTTAAGCTGTTAATACAATTTTTATAGATTTTATGAAATTCAAAAAAATTGTCAAGTGTGATGAAAAACGTAGTCGCCACAGGGCTATTACTGATTGACTTCAGCACCAAACTACAGCTTGAAAGTGCAAACAATTTCGGAGTTACAGAGGTACGAATCTTCACCTCTATATATACACACACACACTTTTCAATGATTGGAACATTTTGAACACAATATCACTAAAAGTACGATTTTTTAAAAATGGTAGGAAAGCCTCTATGAGGAACAATATCTTTCTCAATTTTAGCTTCCGCACATTGGAAGCTTTCATCATGGCGTGAAACTTCAACGAAGCAACTTGAAACTTTTTTCTATACATGCATAATAAAGGGCGAACTTATAGAATCCTTTGAAATTTTATAAAGTCGCAACCGTTCCATCGTTTCTCTAGAAATTCGGCCCCAATGACATTTTACCCATTATAGTAAAAGTAGATACACTTGCACGGTTAGCGCATTAATATGACCCACCCCATAAGCTGGTGAAGAAATTTTCCAATTTATTTTATACTTTGCGAAAAATCTAAACAAACAACCATCTGTTTACCGATGCACAAAATTCCGGAATTTCAAGACTTTGTGGCATGACTAACCGAGGTCATATTCAAGCACGTTATATAATCATTTATGGCTTTGCGGAAATGCATAAAATGTTACGTAAAACTTCGAGCTCGCTATTGTCACCGTGTCTAAGCTGATAAAAAAATACGAAATGACAATTGTGTATATGTAAGTTAATAGATGTTCGAAAAACTCGTAATTCTATACGTTTGGAACGGCTCAATCTGTTTTCTCCAAATTCAGTAGCAAACAGTATTCCATCTTAGTCTATTTATGTAGAAAGTTAGGGACAGATTGGTGGAAAATTGCACGAGTTAAGCTGTTAATACAATTTTTATAGATTTTATGAAATTCAAAAAAATTGTCAAGTGTGATGAAAAACGTAGTCGACACAGGGCTATTACTGATTGACTTCAGCACCAAACTACAGCTTGAAAGTGCAAACAATTTCGGAGTTACAGAGGTACGAATCTTCACCTCTATATATACACACACACACTTTTCAATGATTGGAACATTTTGAACACAATATCACTAAAAGTACGATTTTTTAAAAATGGTAGGAAAGCCTCTATGAGGAACAATATCTTTCTCAATTTTAGCTTCCGCACATTGGAAGCTTTCATCATGGCGTGAAACTTCAACGAAGCAACTTGAAACTTTTTTCTATACATGCATAATAAAGGGCGAACTTATAGAATCCTTTGAAATTTTATAAAGTCGCAACCGTTCCATCGTTTCTCTAGAAATTCGGCCCCAATGACATTTTACCCATTATAGTAAAAGTAGATACACTTGCACGGTTAGCGCATTAATATGACCCACCCCATAAGCTGGTGAAGAAATTTTCCAATTTATTTTATACTTTGCGAAAAATCTAAACAAACAACCATCTGTTTACCGATGCACAAAATTCCGGAATTTCAAGACTTTGTGGCATGACTAACCGAGGTCATATTCAAGCACGTTATATAATCATTTATGGCTTTGCGGAAATGCATAAAATGTTACGTAAAACTTCGAGCTCGCTATTGTCACCGTGTCTAAGCTGATAAAAAAATACGAAATGACAATTGTGTATATGTAAGTTAATAGATGTTCGAAAAACTCGTAATTCTATACGTTTGGAACGGCTCAATCTGTTTTCTCCAAATTCAGTAGCAAACAGTATTCCATCTTAGTCTATTTATGTAGAAAGTTAGGGACAGATTGGTGGAAAATTGCACGAGTTAAGCTGTTAATACAATTTTTATAGATTTTATGAAATTCAAAAAAATTGTCAAGTGTGATGAAAAACGTAGTCGACACAGGGCTATTACTGATTGACTTCAGCACCAAACTACAGCTTGAAAGTGCAAACAATTTCGGAGTTACAGAGGTACGAATCTTCACCTCTATATATACACACACACACTTTTCAATGATTGGAACATTTTGAACACAATATCACTAAAAGTACGATTTTTTAAAAATGGTAGGAAAGCCTCTATGAGGAACAATATCTTTCTCAATTTTAGCTTCCGCACATTGGAAGCTTTCATCATGGCGTGAAACTTCAACGAAGCAACTTGAAACTTTTTTCTATACATGCATAATAAAGGGCGAACTTATAGAATCCTTTGAAATTTTATAAAGTCGCAACCGTTCCATCGTTTCTCTAGAAATTCGGCCCCAATGACATTTTACCCATTATAGTAAAAGTAGATACACTTGCACGGTTAGCGCATTAATATGACCCACCCCATAAGCTGGTGAAGAAATTTTCCAATTTATTTTATACTTTGCGAAAAATCTAAACAAACAGCCATCTGTTTACCGATGCACAAAATTCCGGAATTTCACGACTTTGTGGCATGACTAACCGAGGTCATATTCAAGCACGTTATATAATCATTTATGGCTTTGCGGAAATGCATAAAATGTTACGTAAAACTTCGAGCTCGCTATTGTCACCGTGTCTAAGCTGATAAAAAAATACGAAATGACAATTGTGTATATGTAAGTTAATAGATGTTCGAAAAACTCGTAATTCTATACGTTTGGAACGGCTCAATCTGTTTTCTCCAAATTCAGAGGCAAACAGTATTCCATCTTAGTCTATTTATGTAGAAAGTTAGGGACAGATTGGTGGAAAATTGCACGAGTTAAGCTGTTAATACAATTTTTATAGATTTTATGAAATTCAAAAAAATTGTCAAGTGTGATGAAAAACGTAGTCGACACAGGGCTATTACTGATTGACTTCAGCACCAAACTACAGCTTGAAAGTGCAAACAATTTCGGAGTTACAGAGGTACGAATCTTCACCTCTATATATAAACACACACACTTTTCAATGATTGGAACATTTTGAACACAATATCACTAAAAGTACGATTTTTTAAAAATGGTAGGAAAGCCTCTATGAGGAACAATATCTTTCTCAATTTTAGCTTCCGCACATTGGAAGCTTTCATCATGGCGTGAAACTTCAACGAAGCAACTTGAAACTTTTTTCTATACATGCATAATAAAGGGCGAACTTATAGAATCCTTTGAAATTTTATAAAGTCGCAACCGTTCCATCGTTTCTCTAGAAATTCGGCCCCAATGACATTTTACCCATTATAGTAAAAGTAGATACACTTGCACGGTTAGCGCATTAATATGACCCACCCCATAAGCTGGTGAAGAAATTTTCCAATTTATTTTATACTTTGCGAAAAATCTAAACAAACAACCATCTGTTTACCGATGCACAAAATTCCGGAATTTCACGACTTTGTGGCATGACTAACCGAGGTCATATTCAAGCACGTTATATAATCATTTATGGCTTTGCGGAAATGCATAAAATGTTACGTAAAACTTCGAGCTCGCTATTGTCACCGTGTCTAAGCTGATAAAAAAATACGAAATGACAATTGTGTATATGTAAGTTAATAGATGTTCGAAAAACTTGTAATTCTATACGTTTGGAACGGCTCAATCTGTTTTCTCCAGATTCAGAGGCAAACAGTATTCCATCTTAGTCTATTTATGTAGAAAGTTAGGGACAGATTGGTGGAAAATTGCACGAGTTAAGCTGTTAATACAATTTTTATAGATTTTATGAAATTCAAAAAAATTGTCAAGTGTGATGAAAAACGTAGTCGCCACAGGGCTATTACTGATTGACTTCAGCACCAAACTACAGCTTGAAAGTGCAAACAATTTCGGAGTTACAGAGGTACGAATCTTCACCTCTATATATACACACACACACTTTTCAATGATTGGAACATTTTGAACACAATATCACTAAAAGTACGATTTTTTAAAAATGGTAGGAAAGCCTCTATGAGGAACAATATCTTTCTCAATTTTAGCTTCCGCACATTGGAAGCTTTCATCATGGCGTGAAACTTCAACGAAGCAACTTGAAACTTTTTTCTATACATGCATAATAAAGGGCGAACTTATAGAATCCTTTGAAATTTTATAAAGTCGCAACCGTTCCATCGTTTCTCTAGAAATTCGGCCCCAATGACATTTTACCCATTATAGTAAAAGTAGATACACTTGCACGGTTAGTGCATTAATATGACCCACCCCATAAGCTAGTGAAGAAATTTTCCAATTTATTTTATACTTTGCGAAAAATCTAAACAAACAACCATCTGTTTACCGATGCACAAAATTCCGGAATTTCACGACTTTGTGGCATGACTAACCGAGGTCATATTCAAGCACGTTATATAATCATTTATGGCTTTGCGGAAATGTATAAAATGTTACGTAAAACTTCGAGCTCGCTATTGTCACCGTGTCTAAGCTGATAAAAAAATACGAAATGACAATTGTGTATATGTAAGTTAATAGATGTTCGAAAAACTCGTAATTCTATACGTTTGGAACGGCTCAATCTGTTTTCTCCAGATTCAGAGGCAAACAGTATTCCATCTTAGTCTATTTATGTAGAAAGTTAGGGACAGATTGGTGGAAAATTGCACGAGTTAAGCTGTTAATACAATTTTTATAGATTTTATGAAATTCAAAAAAATTGTCAAGTGTGATGAAAAACGTAGTCGCCACAGGGCTATTACTGATTGACTTCAGCACCAAACTACAGCTTGAAAGTGCAAACAATTTCGGAGTTACAGAGGTACGAATCTTCACCTCTATATATACACACACACACTTTTCAATGATTGGAACATTTTGAACACAATATCACTAAAAGTACGATTTTTTAAAAATGGTAGGAAAGCCTCTATGAGGAACAATATCTTTCTCAATTTTAGCTTCCGCACATTGGAAGCTTTCATCATGGCGTGAAACTTCAACGAAGCAACTTGAAACTTTTTTCTATACATGCATAATAAAGGGCGAACTTATAGAATCCTTTGAAATTTTATAAAGTCGCAACCGTTCCATCGTTTCTCTAGAAATTCGGCCCCAATGACATTTTACCCATTATAGTAAAAGTAGATACACTTGCACGGTTAGCGCATTAATATGACCCACCCCATAAGCTGGTGAAGAAATTTTCCAATTTATTTTATACTTTGCGAAAAATCTAAACAAACAACCATCTGTTTACCGATGCACAAAATTCCGGAATTTCACGACTTTGTGGCATGACTAACCGAGGTCATATTCAAGCACGTTATATAATCATTTATGGCTTTGCGGAAATGCATAAAATGTTACGTAAAACTTCGAGCTCGCTATTGTCACCGTGTCTAAGCTGATAAAAAAATACGAAATGACAATTGTGTATATGTAAGTTAATAGATGTTCGAAAAACTCGTAATTCTATACGTTTGGAACGGCTCAATCTGTTTTCTCCAAATTCAGAGGCAAACAGTATTCCATCTTAGTCTATTTATGTAGAAAGTTAGGGACAGATTGGTGGAAAATTGCACAAGTTAAGCTGTTAATACAATTTTTATAGATTTTATGAAATTCAAAAAAATTGTCAAGTGTGATGAAAAACGTAGTCGACACAGGGCTATTACTGATTGACTTCAGCACCAAACTACAGCTTGAAAGTGCAAACAATTTCGGAGTTACAGAGGTACGAATCTTCACCTCTATATATACACACACACACTTTTCGATGATTGGAACATTTTGAACACAATATCACTAAAAGTACGATTTTTTAAAAATGGTAGGAAAGCCTCTATGAGGAACAATATCTTTCTCAATTTTAGCTTCCGCACATTGGAAGCTTTCATCATGGCGTGAAACTTCAACGAAGCAACTTGAAACTTTTTTCTATACATGCATAATAAAGGGCGAACTTATGGAATCCTTTGAAATTTTATAAAGTCGCAACCGTTCCATCGTTTCTCTAGAAATTCGGCCCCAATGACATTTTACCCATTATAGTAAAAGTAGATACACTTGCACGGTTAGCGCATTAATATGACCCACCCCATAAGCTGGTGAAGAAATTTTCCAATTTATTTTATACTTTGCGAAAAATCTAAACAAACAACCATCTGTTTACCGATGCACAAAATTCCGGAATTTCACGACTTTGTGGCATGACTAACCGAGGTCATATTCAAGCACGTTATATAATCATTTATGGCTTTGCGGAAATGCATAAAATGTTACGTAAAACTTCGAGCTCGCTATTGTCACCGTGTCTAAGCTGATAAAAAAATACGAAATGACAATTGTGTATATGTAAGTTAATAGATGTTCGAAAAACTCGTAATTCTATACGTTTGGAACGGCTCAATCTGTTTTCTCCAAATTCAGAGGCAAACAGTATTCCATCTTAGTCTATTTATGTAGAAAGTTAGGGACAGATTGGTGGAAAATTGCACGAGTTAAGCTGTTAATACAATTTTTATAGATTTTATGAAATTCAAAAAAATTGTCAAGTGTGATGAAAAACGTAGTCGACACAGGGCTATTACTGATTGACTTCAGCACCAAACTACAGCTTGAAAGTGCAAACAATTTCGGAGTTACAGAGGTACGAATCTTCACCTCTATATATACACACACACACTTTTCAATGATTGGAACATTTTGAACACAATATCACTAAAAGTACGATTTTTTAAAAATGGTAGGAAAGCCTCTATGAGGAACAATATCTTTCTCAATTTTAGCTTCCGCACATTGGAAGCTTTCATCATGGCGTGAAACTTCAACGAAGCAACTTGAAACTTTTTTCTATACATGCATAATAAAGGGCGAACTTATAGAATCCTTTGAAATTTTATAAAGTCGCAACCGTTCCATCGTTTCTCTAGAAATTCGGCCCCAATGACATTTTACCCATTATAGTAAAAGTAGATACACTTGCACGGTTAGCGCATTAATATGACCCACCCCATAAGCTGGTGAAGAAATTTTCCAATTTATTTTAATCTTTGCGAAAAATCTAAACAAACAACCATCTGTTTACAGATGCACAAAATTCCGGAATTTCACGACTTTGTGGCATGACTAACCGAGGTCATATTCAAGCACGTTATATAATCATTTATGGCTTTGCGGAAATGCATAAAATGTTACGTAAAACTTCGAGCTCGCTATTGTCACCGTGTCTAAGCTGATAAAAAAATACGAAATGACAATTGTGTATATGTAAGTTAATAGATGTTCGAAAAACTCGTAATTCTATACGTTTGGAACGGCTCAATCTGTTTTCTCCAAATTCAGTAGCAAACAGTATTCCATCTTAGTCTATTTATGTAGAAAGTTAGGGACAGATTGGTGGAAAATTGCACGAGTTAAGCTGTTAATACAATTTTTATAGATTTTATAAAATAAAAAAAAATTGTCAACTGTGATGAAAAACGTAGTTGACACAGGGCTATTACTGATTGACTTCAGCACCAAACTACAGCTTGAAAGTGCAAACAATTTCGGAGTTACAGAGGTACGAATCTTCACCTCTATATATATACACACACACAAGCACAAAAAGACATCCATCCTTTCACTTTTCAATGATTGGAACATTTTGAACACAATATCACTAAAAATACGATTTTCTAAAAATGGTAGGAAAGCCTCTATGAGGAACAATATCTTTCTCAATTCTGGCTTCCGCACATTGGAAGCTTTCATCATGGCGTGAAACTTCAACGAAGCAACTTGAAACTTTTTTCCATACATGCATAATAAGGGGTGAACTTATTATGCATGTATGGGGTTAAATTAAAGTTAATTTCAAAGGCGTGCCTATTTTTTTTAAAACAATATTTCTCCAAATCCCTATGTACTTCTCTTCAAAATATCATATTATTAACGAAAACACTCGGTATTTTTTTTCAGATCGACGTTGAAGAGATTTCTGCTGCGTGCCGCGGAGATGACAGCACCTGACGCGAGAGCTTCCCCAGCGCCACTATGCGGCGTGAAAAATGTGAAAAAAATGTTTTTTGATACATTAATAAACAAGGAACAAAACCCAAAAAAATTTTTCGAATATCTCTTTTTTTTCCCACAAAAAAAAATTCTTGAAAAATGTGAAAAAAACAGGGGGTCACAGTGGTGTTCACCCTTAAATATGACCTTGTTCAGTCACACAAAGTCGTGAAATTGGGGAACTTTGTGTGTCTTAAAACAAATGGTCGTCCGTTTAGATTTTTCGCAAAATCTTACTACTGTAATAAAGATGCAGAGTTTGTTTGTTTGGTCGTCTATCTATTCGAACGCGCTAATTTCAGGAAATACTAATCCCATTCGAAAAATTCCTTTTGTATTAGATAACCCGTTTATTGAGGAATGCTCTAGGCCATATACCTAAATGCTATGACCCTAAGGAGCGGCGGCGGCGTATTGAGTCGGGTCAGCCGCAAGTTGAGAACCGAACATTACCGAGAAGGGCCAAACTATGTATGCCCAGGTCAGCGACGTACCATGATGGCGGCTAACGCTCGCGGTTTCGGACGACAGAAACTTGGTTTTATACTTAGGAGGCACCCGCTGACACAATCCAATCGAAAAATCAATTAGTGGGATTTTTTGCAGAGCGAATGTCTAAAAATCTTGGACTATGACGTTAGCGCGTGCGAACGGACAAACAAACTCGCCCGCTGTATCATAGTAGTAAGATCATCCTAATATTTTGCCAGCGATCTGAGCCAATCGAACTATGGAATAAATTTCGTGATGATTTGTGTGAGGACATATTAAATAGAGTTCGAAATGACAATCATGACATGACTTTACAATATACTGATGAAGTATAGAACGAAGGAATTATAATGATAGATGATAAGATTCACGAGACGTGCGAGAATCCTCTAGTTGACTTCGGACTACCGGCATCAAAGCGAAATAATCCTAATAATATGGATCCCTTAGAAGAAGCTTTGCGGAGACCGTATGATATAGATAAATCAAGCACTTATATTTCTGAAAATGAACCTACTCATAAGTTAGTCAACGACCAACTTCCAGCATATAATTCTGTTTTGCATAGTGTTTTTTTAACAAAGAAAAAATATATTTTTTGGATGCTCCAAGTGGCACTGGTAAGACGGTTATAACGAATTTGATTTTCGCTAAAGTTAGGCCTCAAGTCCTCGGGTGTCGCTGCATCTCTATTAGCAGGGGAAAGGACCGCTCATTCGACTTTTAAACTGCCCCTTACAGTATTATTGCACGGAGAAAGTGTGTGCTCTATTCGCAAAAATGGTCCGATGGGGTGGTCTTGCAAGATGTAAGCTTAATAATATGGGATGAGTGCACCATGACTCATAAGGCTCACGTAGAGGCATTGGATAGAACTCTTAGAGACATAAGAAGCTCAAATAAAGTAATGGGTGGAGTTACTAAGTTATGTTTTACCGCGATTTTAGGCAAACATTGCCGGAAATAGTTAGGGAAACTAGAGCTGACATTGTCAAGTCGTGCCTAAAATCTTACCCATTTTGGAAGTCCGTTAAACGTCTGAAACATGAGTACTCAATTAGTTAGAGATAGCGCAGATTTCCCAAAAATGATCCGATTAATTGTCGACGGGAAAGTACCTGAATCTAACAGAAAAATTTCAATGGATAAAGAACTACGAGGACCATTTAAAAAGTTTCCGGCCTCATCGACATAAATTTAAGGTATAAAAAAATTTCTTTCGCCGTCCGATAGATGGCCTTGACATATATAAACCGTATAAATTGCAAGGCATTCTGATCATAACTTTGTCTATGGCACTCTTCCAACGTTGTCAGCTGACGTTGTCTGTCGACAATGGCGAAAATTGAGTATCGCGCAGTGATAAAATTCCTTCATTTTAAAGGGGAAAAGAATCAGGAAATAAAAGATGAGTTAGACTCTGTACACGGTGAAGCCTCCCCTTCATTTACAATGGTCAAACATTGGGTGGTCGAGATCAAATGTGGTCGTACGAGTATTTTAGACGAGGGACCTTCCGGGCGTCCGAAAACCCCTACAACTGACGAAATGGTCGATTTAGTGCATCAAACTGTGATGGAAGATCGTCGATTGACTGTTAAAGATGTTGCCGAGGCTCGTGGGATATCATCTGAACGGGTGCACAAGATTTTACATCAAGATTTGGATATGAGATTTTATCCGCGTGCTGGGTGCCTCGCTTGTTGACGATCGACCAAAAGCGCATACGGACGGACATGTCGCGTGAGTGTCTTAGCGTGTATCAACAAAATCCAGCGGAACTTTTGCGGCGAATGATAACCGTCGATGAAACCTGGATACACCACCATACGCCTGAGACTAAACAACAGTCTGTGCAGTGGATTACGGTGGGGGAACTAACTTCGAAGAAGGCAAAGGTGCAGGACTCTCTGCAAGAAAAGGGATGACGACAGTTTTTTGGGATAGCCGGGGAATAATTCTTATCGATTACCTTGCAAAGGGTGAAACAATCAACGGACATTTAATGTGTAGATCGCCCGTCTGACGACGGACCGACCTGTGCTACCTCGCCCTTACGGGCATACGCAACGGTCTTCCATCAACGGTCCAGCGGTCAACCAACCAGGGGAGCGGGCAATGGGAAAAATCCTTTGACTTCCGCTGACGAAAAGCGAAGCTTTTCGAGAGCTGGCGAGAGCAGTTTGGCTGCGCGGAGACCCGTCCGACCTCGCCCCGGGAGCGGACTCCCGGTGCGATATCATGACGCATCCCCGCACACTCACGGGGAACCTCGGGAAGGCCTGCTCCCTGTGTCCCGCCCGGACACAAGCCCAGCTTGGTTTGTGGATGTAGGAGGGTGCTTGGAAGGTATTTGGAAGGTATTCGATATGTTTCCCTACCCCGCCTGCTATGTTCGCTGCCACTAGAATGGTCGGGTACCCGCGAAGTTGTGCAGGCCCTTCCACTCGTCACCGGGTAGATCCGACAATCACCCAGCTTGGCGGCGAGCGAGACACATAGCTAACGTCACGAAGATATAGATTTTCCCCTAGCCGACCATCTCGTCTTGACCCTTTAGCCAAAGGGATTCCCTGCAAAAGTCGGAGAAGACGGAGAAGACCTCGGCGTTGGCCACCAAGTGGTGTGCCGCCTCAGGCCATCCGCGCTCCCCGATGAATTCCCGCAGAGCAACTCTCTGCGGTTCGAAAGTTGGGCATTCGAGAAGGAAGTGCACGGCCGTATCCGGCAGACCGCACACGCATCCCCCGCCGGCGGCGAGCCCCAGAGACGCGAGGCGCGCCCTGAAGTCGCCGTGTCCGGTAAGGACCTGCGTGCTGTAATGGTCCGGTCGGAGCCAGCGCGCAGCCATTCGATCTCGAACGTTATTGAAGAAGGCGAAGGTGGTACGGCCCTTGTCAGAAGATATCCAATCAGCCTGCCACATATTAATCGCCTCAGCCATGATACGCCTAATTGCTTCCTTGTCGTTGCTACGGATTACGACGTTGTTTATCCTGGTGTCCCATCCTACTCTGATATCGTAGCGAGCCCTGGATTGAGCTAATAGAAACTCCACTGGGAGTGCGCCGGCAGTGACACACAGCGACGCATAAGAGGCCGTCCTATAGGCCGAAGCGACCGCGATGAGTGCGTGCCTCTGCGCGGCCCTCAGGATTCTGAGGTCCCCTTTGTTGCATAGGTCCGACCAACCGGCGGCGGCGTAGGCCACCGTCGGGGCGAAGACCCCCCTATAGATTGTGGCGAGCGCTTTGTAGCGCAAGCCCCAACCTGCTCCTGCAAGCTTGCCGAGTTTGGCGAACAGCTTCTCTACCTTGCTCTTCAGATAGAGGCAATGGGTTCTAACACCCATGCCCTTGTCAAAGTGGACACCAAGATACCTGACGCTATTTTTGAAGGCTATCCTTGAGTTCCCTATACGTATTGTCGGATATCTATTGGCCATGTCCGGCCTCCTGGCGGCCCTACGGGCTCTATCGGGACGGTTTCCTCCTCGTCTGCCTACTGGTGCCCTGCGTATCCAATCGCTCTTAAGGAGGATTGCCTCTGTCTTTTGCTCGGAGAGCTCGAGCTTAGCTGCGCTACACCATTCTACAATCCTATCTACAATCCGTTGGGCACGGACTTCTATTTGTCTGCGTGAGCTTCCCTGAACCATGACCAAGAGGTCGTCAGCGTAAGCCACAAAGTTGTTTGGGACGAGTTCCTCGAGGAGCCTGAGGAGTCCATCAAACATGAGGTTCCAGCACGCGGGACCGAGGACGGAGCCTTGAGGGCAACCTCTCGTTGCCTGTTTGGAAACCTCTTGATCGCCCCAAGCGATCCTAACCTTCCTATCAGTGAAGTAGTTCTCGAGTACCCTGAAGATGTTCTTGGGGCACTCCCTACTCCGGAGACTATCTAGGACAAGGGGCCACCACACGTTGTCAAAAGCACCGGAGATGTCGAAGAGCAACGCGACGGCGTACGGCTCCTCAGAGTCGGCCACCATTCTGCGCAGCTCCACGATCGCGTCCTCCGTCGACTTACCCGGGACGAAGCCGAACTGTCGAGCGGAGATCTTTCCCGGCGCCATTGCCGATCGTGCAAGGCGTCCTTTGAGGAGTTTTTCGAAGACCTTCCCTATAACTGAGAGGAGACAGATGGGCCTATATGACTTCGGGTCCTTCTCGTTCTTGTCCTCGCCCTTCAGGAGAACTCTAAGAGAGCCCTCCTTCCAGGCAGAGGGAAAGACGCCCCACTGAAGGCACCCGTTGAACAAGCGAACTAACTGGGCAGGGATGACGGCGAAGGCTGACTTCAGCACCGCGACCTCCACGAGATCGGATCCCGGTGCCTTGCCGTTTTTGAGGGACTTTACCGCTGCTGCGGTCTCCGCCTCCGTGAAAAGAGGGTCGTCGGGAGTCTCCGGCGCGATGCGCGCGCCTTCTCTGACTTCCGCCTGCTGGAGAGTGTCGTCCTCAATACTATCATCCGGGACGTGCGTTTTCAGGAGGTAGCTGGCGGTTTCTGTCATGTCCATGGTGAAGCCATCGGTACGCCAGATAGTGCTGAGCACTCTCTCAACTTGGAGTTTATCCGCCTGTTGCTTGTAGGCGAAGCCCCAGGCCTCCTCGTTTCCGTGCGACGTAACGAAGCTTCTCCAGCTTGCGAGCCTTGCCCTTTTCACCTCACCACTGTATTCCCGCAAAGAAGTGCGGTATTCCAGCAGGAGTTCTTGGCGTCGGGGTTCGGCCCGTTCCCTCTTGTACGCGCGTCTCTTCTGGTAAACCTGTTTCTTCCTAACGGACAGTAGTACGCTGCATTGCTGGATAAATTGAAGGCCACAATTAAGAACAAAACGTCCGCGTTTGGCCAAGAAAAAAATCCTGTCTCGCCAGGATAACGCTCGGATTCACACGTGCGTGGTCGCAATGTCAAAATTGAACGAATTGAAGTTTAAATTGCTTCCGCACCCACTGTATACGCCACATCTAGCTCCCAGCGACTTTTTCCCAGGTGAAAAACGCTGTAAACCAGTATTTTTAAAGTTTAGACAATCAATTTTTTTCTGATGGTTTAAAAGGAAACGTTGGACCGAATGTATCGAGTTGCAAGGAGATTACGTCGAAAAATAAATCTTGTTTTGCCTTCGAAATAGGTTTTTCTTAAAAAGGCCGAAAACTTTTCAAATAGCCCTCGTAGGTGAAATCGTGACCAACATTGAAGAGCTGATCTCTAAAGTATATCTGGATGTGGTCCATATTGAGCAAAAAGATTATCAGTGGATGTGTTAGAGAGTAATTTTAGCCGCTAAAAACAATAGTTTTGACGCAATCAAAGACAACATACTGAGCAAACTACCAGGCGATAGCGTAAGCTACCTTTTCATTGATAATGTAATGAATCAAGAAGATGCAGTACATTAGCCACAAGAATTTCTCAATTCCCTAAATCCGTGTGCGCTTCTCCTCCACATTCCCTTAAATTAGAAACTAGCACTCCCATTATTTTATTAAGAAATCTTAGACTACCAAATTTGTGTAACGGAACCACACTCCAAGACTAATTGCTCCGAAATAATGGAATAGTCGCTATAATTTATACTGAATCAGCAGTTGGCCAACCTCGCATTCCAATGATTCCTACTGATTTGCCATTTAGTTTTAAAAGAAGACAATCTCCTGTTAAGGGGTTATACGCAGTTGCAAGGCCAAAAAAGCAGTTTTTTTACGATTTTTTTCTGAAACGGGATTTTATTTGACAAATACAAGAAGTATTAATAAGTGTAGTGGTAGTTTTTAACTTTATAACGGCATTTTTCATTTTCAAAAATATTGATTTACACTGCTCCTATAGACGATCTCCTGGAGGTCCTCGAAAAAAGGTGTCTGGCGGTGAGCACGATATCTCCGGTTTGGATTATCTAGAATAAAAAACCCAAAAAGATTCTATTAGTGGATAGATAAATCTAGGTATTGATCGAAGGAATAGTCGAAATTTTGATTTTGGACAAAATGGCGGCTCCAAAAAGGAAAAATTCCAATTTTGGACCAAAGTTTTTTCGTTAAATTGTTTAAAAAAAAATAGAAATAATTATCGGAAATCTCATTCCTTCGATCAATACCTGAAGAATAGATCTGACAAGGTTGTGTTAAAATTGCGGACCGATCGGTTGGGCCGTTTTTGAGAAATCGTGCTCACCGACTTTGAAAACACCGTTTTGAGAAAAACGCGTTCAAAGTTTTGGGCCGCCTACTTTGTAACGCTCCGTCCTTACAAATATACATTTATCTCCAAGAATATTTACCGGATCGATTTGAAATTTTCAGAGAATATACTCAACTATATGTACATTCCAAAAATGCAATAAAAAAAATCGATTTTTTGAAATTTCCAACTGCGTATAACCCGTTAAGGTATCATTTTCGGTCACTATAAATAAAGCGCACGGACTACCTTTTAAGCATGTCGGAAATGACTTAAGAGAAGACTGTTTTTACCACGGACAACTATCAGGGGTGTTAGTTGAAATTTGCCGGTTTTTCCGATAAAGAAAACACTTAATTTTCAGAGGAATCTCAACATTTTTTTATTCAAAGTATTGACCATTGGTTTCTACACATTTCGCCCATCTCTCAGGCAAATTATGGATACCATCCCAAAGAACTTTTTCTCTTTCGAGGTAAACCATTCGACGAGCCATTTTTCGACTTCTTCAAAATTAGCGAAGCACTGCTCTGCAAGGGAGTGTCCCATCGATGCGAAGAGGTGATAGTCGAACGGGGCGAGGTCTGGATAGTACGGCGGGTGTGATAATATTTCCCAATTAAGTGATTTTAATGTGTCTTTCACCAGTTTAGCGGTATGAGACGGCGCGTTGTCATGTTGCAAGATAACTTTGCCATGTCTTCGGGCCCATTCCGGCCGTTTTTCGATCAACGCATAATTCAAATTGATCATTTGTTGTCGGTAGCGATCCTTGTTCACCGTTTCACCAGGTTTTAACAACTCGTAGTACACCACACCACACTGGTCCCACCAAACACAGAGCATTGTCTTACGGCCAAAGCGATTTGGCCTTGCAGTCGATGGGCCGGCTTCACCAGGTGAAAGCCATGATTTTTTTCGTTTCGGGTTCTCAAAATAAATCCACTTTTCGTCCCCCGTGACAATTCGATGCAGAAAAAATTTCCTTTCGAATCGTTGAAGCAGCATTTCACAAACGGTTTTTCGATTTTCCATTTGTCTATCGTTCAGCTGGTGTGGCACCCATTTTCCATACTTTTGGATCTTTCCCATGGCTTTTAAACGTTGGCAAATTGCTCCTCGAGTCACATTTAGTGTTTCTGCCAATTTTTGATGCGATTGGGTTGGATCAACATCCAATAACGCCTGCAATTTCTCGTCTTCGAACTTTTTCGCTGCACCAGGATGTTCATTGTCTGTCAAATCGAAATCTCCACTTTCAAATTGACGAAACCATGTCTCACATGTTCTAATCACTGGAGCATGTTCACCATAAGTTTCTACCAGCAACCGGTGAGCTTCAGCTGCTTTTTTCTTTTGATAAAATAAGAAAAGCAACGAATGCCGCAAATGCGATTTACTTGGAACGAAACTCGACATATTCACTGAGGTAAACAAATATGACGCTATTATTTTGGCGGAATGTGACTTGCGTATTTCTGTAGGTTAATGTCAATAGAAAAAAATGACATACGTGCCGAATCATAGAAATGTATACATATTGCTAGCGACATCTACTGGTAAAACCGGCTAACTTCAACTAACACCCCTGGTATATGTTGCATTATCTAGACCAGATTGCGGAAAAAATCAGTATATGCCACAAGGGGAAAAAACTAAAAATATCATTTACGCTGAAGTACTGTACATTTTCTGTAAATAGTTTAAACACGGCATCGAAGGAGGAGCTAAACAAGATCACAAAAAATGGTTTTTTTAAGTGCTTGGAGGATTGGGAAAAACGTTGGCATAAATGTATTATATCCGAGGGGAATTACTTTGAAGGGAACAAAATAAATATTAATGAATAAATGAATACTTTTTGAAAAAACACAAAATTTGCGATACTTTTTGAACAGACCTCGTATATCCTACTTGTAATCTATATCGTTTGACGCATTGACACATGACTGAAAACGTTTAGGATATGTATACCCTTCTCTCTCAGACTCAACTTGAACAGACTTTCTAGCCAGCATTCCCCCTCCATATATATATCTCTCTATATTATATAAATATTTCGCCGCCGTGTACAAGAGTTCAGGACCGAAAATGACCAAAAAATGACCGAAAATGACCAAAAATGCAGGGGGTGCATTAGCGGTCATTTTCGGACGGGGGGTTGGCGCGCGAAGCGCGCAGGGGGGCGAAGCCCCCCTAGTATATATATATGTATATATATATATATGCTCTAAGAGTATAGTACAGACATCTGTGGGCGCGCAGGAACATGAGTAGATGCCTCGTGGCTCGCCTGGCCGGAGCAGACGACGTGCGACGACGCGCCGAACGGTGCGAGCGTCGTCAGCCGCGCGGCGCTCAGCCCGAGATACTTCTTCTTGATGTGATGCCCGTGAGGGGGAAGGGGTCAGAAACCGTCTCGTCACAATATATATCTCTTTATATTATACTAGGGGGGCTCTGCCCACATAAAGTCTCTGGCCTCCCGTTCCTCTCCTGCTTTCCTTACAACTGTGCCAGTACGGCGAGAGCTTCGCAGTACTACCATCCCCTTTTTCCTTCCTCAGACCGCCTCAACACCTTCTCCCTCCAGCCTTCTATTTCCCGAGATATTTGCTTTCCTTACAACTGGGCCAGTACGATACCACAGTACTATAGTTTTCCTTCACAATCCAGAGCACTAGTGATTCTCCTGGCCAAAACCGGCCTTTTTATACCCGGTTTTGGGCCTTCCCTTCCCCTTTTCTGTACCCTTTCCTTCCCTCATATTTTTTTCACATTGCGGTATTTTGTCGTGGACCTAATCGATTATAAACATGATTTTCCTCACGTAAATTAACTCTACGGATTGGCCCTTTCGTAAATATCGATGCCGCGAATTGTTTAGGTGCCACCTAGAGGTTCACCGCACCGCCCACGTTGGTAAAAGGGCCTCGCCAGTGCGCATATGGTAATACAGTAGGTCTCAATATATGTCTTTATATTATATAAATATATCGTCGCCACCGCCGCCGCTGTATACAAGAGTTCATAATGAAATTTCGAGAACGACATTCCCCCTGCCCGGTGGTTATTTCGAAAACGATTCCCCTCCCCTGGGGGGGGGGTCCGATTTGGAAGGGAGACAAACACGAGGGTCTGGCACGTGAAGCGCGCAGGGGGCTTGGCCCTTTCGTATTATATCTTTCTATATATTATATAAATATATCGCAGCCTCCGCCGTGTACAAGAGTTGAGGAGGTCAGGGGTGTACAAGAGTTGGCGAGAGTTGGCAAGTGGGGTCGAGTAGGCTTGGTGTGGGGATCGAGCGGGGTCGACAGGCTGGATGTGGGGATCGAGCGAGGGTGGGGTGGCTGAGTGAGGAGTTCGAGCGGGGGCTCTCTGGAGGGTTGGCGCAAAAGCTCGCAGGGGGGCGTAGCCCCCCTAGTCTCTATATATCATAAATATATCGCCGCCACCGTGTACAATCTTGCGGGATCTTCATTCATTCCCTCTGAATCTCCCCGTCATTCCCTCGAGAGCCCCCTCACGCAGCCTACCCGCCCCCGCTCGACCTCACCAATTCTTATACATGGCGGCGGCGATATATTTATATAATATAGAGAGATTTGAGGTATTACACATCGACTTGAAAAACCTTTGATCCCTATTCTTTTTATTCTTTTTTAATTAAAAATGTACAAAATACAAATTAAATAAAGGATCATAATCATGTAGACAGAGGATTTAGTTAACGGAATAAAGGTTAATATATTTAAAGAATAAAGTCAAATTGGTACATAGCAAAAGACTAAGTTGCTCTACGTCTTAACTTCACGACCGTCGGATTAGGTCTGCCTTAGAACTACGTTCCTCACTCAGGCATACTCTCATTCTCTCAATACTCTCTTTATTCTCCACTGAAACCTTACAATTGGTCACACGAGTCTCACACACTCTTCCAATGACTGCTCCGAAAACCAAAACTAGAACACAATCATAATCAAACCCGGAGAGCATTCATCACACAACGCAGATACTCTTTGTCTCACACCTCTATTGACTATGCCCCTCACTCTCTTTCATTCGGCATTCTACGTAAAACTATCGTGTCTAATATTTAGTCTGTAGCTAACTCTTATTTTAAATCGTTGGTGACACAGCGCCGTCTCACTCTTTCACAGCATTTCTCTTTTCAATAGATTCTTTCACGCACAACACACCAACACCAATTCACTGATCCCACATGAATAAAGCTGCAAGTTAAAGCTTGCCAATTGATCCTCAGAAAGTCGCACAAAGTTTAAAGTTTCCTTTACAAGAACTGTATATTTTTTAATAGTGGCTTTGTGCTTTGTGTGACTATCCGAGGGTGAGGGTCAAAATTCGGAATAACCACTATTTTAGACGGCCGAAATGTGGAATCTCAAAATAACGAACGTTCAATGTTTTGAACGTTTCATATCATAAAGAACGTCTTTAAATCAGAAAAGAAATGAGGAAGCAATTTGCAAGTTTCGACTTGTAGCTTTTTTCCCTACAAATGTATTGTGAAACCCAAATTTTTCGAATAACTTGAAATTTCATTAGCTTGCAACCGTATCATCAATTCTCGCGGAATCCGACCCCAATCATCCGTCAATGATATTCTATTTATATGTAAAATGTCATGAAATGACTGGCAGTCTACAGACGGACTTGAGAGTGTAAACGCGAACATGACGTGCTTTTTCAGAATCGAATTAATATAATATAATTATAATTAATATATCCGGCCCAACGTTCAAAGTTTTTAAACGATAGTCCAAAAATTACACGAGCTAGACAACACGAGTCTTAACAAATACCTACAACGATTTTTCGAAAAATTACAAATTCTATAACGTTGGAACGCCTAGATCGATTTCGTCAAAATTTAATAGCGAACTGTATTTTATAATAGCCCATTAGTATAGAAAGTTTCGGCCCGAAAGCTCGAAAACTGCATGAGTTATGCTCTTGACGTACTTTACTAAAATTACGAATATGACGAGAACAAAAAAATGCGTAAATGGCAATTTGTATAAAGCTGCTTCCTCATTAATTTTGCGCTGTTACAAAACTTGAGGAGGCTACTTACTCATAGAGGAGAAATACTAATGTAAGTACCGGGGTTCCGATTTGGACAGCGTGACGTCCGGGCGTACACAAAGTAACGCGTGAGGGATTAGCAAATTAAGCCGGTTGGAAAATCTGAATTCGACCAATTAAAGTGAAATTAAGGTGAAGAGGGTCGTGAGGAACCCAGACAGGTGTTGTCGATAGGAAGAATTGATGGTTTATAAGTATTTTTCACGAGTTTTTGCGTAAGGAAATACGAGGTTAGAATAGACGGGTAGACATGGACGAAGCTGAGATTCGTGAGATGGACATAGCTCAGGAGGGAGGGCTAAGCATAGAGAAAGGGACTGCGAGGACCCGCCGATAGAGGGTGTAACAGGTAGAATCTCGGCGCTGGAGGTAAAGAAGAGAGGACTGGGCAGGCCGCGCAAGAACTCGGCTAAGGGAGGAACGTGCCGTATCGGCAGTTTCGACCGTTTCCTCACAAGGAATGTGAGTGGGGAGCCTGAGATATCTAAGGAGGACGTCTTCTGCTCGAGAAGCAAGCTGAAGTCCACGCCGCGCAAAGGCGAGGAGAAGGGGTCGAGTAGTGAGGTGGCGAGAGCAATGGGCGCGACCTTGTCGAACGTGACGGGCGCACGAGGGAATGAGGCGCACATAGACACGGGAGATCAAAGTGCAGGGAATGGCAACGGAAAGTATAGTGCGGAGAAGCAGACGCGTAAGGCCTCGTGCAGCCGCAGCAGTAGTACGAGCGTTAAGGAGGATGAGTTCAGTAGGGCAACGATGATGACGGGCGAAAAGCAGGTGCGGCCAGCGTGGGCTACAGGGCTAGAACTAGTGCTTCCGGCGGACCAGGCATTAAACAAGGACGCCCGAGACCGCAGTTCAAGAGTGGAGAGTGAGCAAAGCGTTTGCGACGGAGCCACGGTGCCTCAGGCAGGAGACGAGCCAGCTAAGTTGGCACGGACACTAGAGACAGTAGAGGGGAGCCGCGCTAGAGGGGTGGGGGGAAAATATCGAAGGAAAAATAAAGGAGGATGTTAATCCGATGCCATGCCGATGTGAGAGCATGGAAAAGATTGTGGAGGATCTGCTATGCGAAATGGAACAATGGAAGTTATTAGGGCATAGAAAAACGATAGTTTGGGAGGAAGAAAAAGAAATGTTCGTGCGGACAATTCAAGGACTTGAAGAAAGACTAGAGAATATCGAAAAAGTGGTGAAAAAGAGAAAGCTTTTTGCGAAAAATTCAAGAGCTTGAGGAAGGGTCGTGCGGAATAGCCGTGATAATGACGAAGATAATCCGGATCCTCCGCCCGACACGTCGTTAGTGTCGGGAACATCATTTATAACGATGGACAGTTATAACGTGAGCGCAGAACCGGAAATGCGTGGCGAAGATCGAAGCGTGACGAATGGAAAGAGGGGAGGAAAAGCGAAATGATTGACTGGATCGTCGGACGGCGCGAGCAAAGGACGGGGGAATCCGAACGGGCCAAGCAACAGTAGAAAAGTACGCTAGAAAGAGAGCGGGGGCGACTGAAATTACCAACGCACGTATAAGGGCACGCGAGGGCGTAAGATACAAAAGGAATGCGAGGCAGGAAAAAGGGGAGGCAAGGCAGGCGCCGCTGAAAATCGGGGAAAATTCAGGGTAACAAGAAAAAGAGAGGGAGAAGATATCAGAAGCGAACAATGGGTGGAACACTTCAGGAAATTACTGTGGATAAAGAAAGTGCGAATAGCACTGAGTAAGGGACCGGAGAAGGGGCAGGCGACCCAAACTTGGACCGAGAAATTGGGGAAAGGTCTGAGGAAATTAAAAAACAAAAAAGCGCCGGCGAGGACGGAATAACCGGACAGTTCATAAAGAACTTGACGGGAGAGGACAAAGAGGAGATGAAAGACATCCTAAACGCGATCTGGAGGAGCGGGGAACTACCGCAGGGCTGGGAAATAGCCAGAATCTTCCCAATACACAAGGCGGGGACGTTGGCGTAGCCAGTAACTACAGGGGAATCTCGCTGCTAGACATAGGCTACAAAATAATCGCCAGTGTGCTGGTCACGTGACTCAATAGGTGGATCGAGAAGGAGGGGATTCTAAAGGAAAGCCAAGCAGGCTTCCGAGCAGGAAGGGGCACCAAAAACCACATTTTCGTCTTAAATTCCCTGATAGGCAATAATCTGAAAAAGAAGGGTGGTAAGCTGTATGTTGCGTTTGTTGATTTCAAAGCAGCATTAGATAAAATTGATAGGGGACTACTATTGGACAGACTATGGGAAAAAGGAATCAGAGGAACAATGCACGAACTGATCAGGGGCATCTACAAGAGACCGGAGAATGACGTCATCGCCGGAGAAGGAATTTCGGGAAGATTTGGGACAGAGAAGGGAATAAGGCAGGACTGCCTCTTAAGCCCGACTCTGTTTAAGGGGTAATATCCACCAAATGCTCAAAAAAACAAGGCTTTTTTCATGATTTTTTTTAAAGGACATTTGAGATGTAAGGTATATAAATAATATATCATTGGATTAAGCAACTCTTGGAGAATAGAAAAAAAAAATTTATTGTTATTTTTTTTACAAAATGGCGGCTGTGCAGCGATTGCCGTGAACCGCTTTTTTAAAAAGTTCTTCCGCGGCGAGCAGTAGAAGTCGTGCCCAACTCCACCTATAACAAAAAAAAAAATGTTTCATTATCTACATGAGTGTCGCTAGTGAAGTACACATGATTATATTTTTAGAATTTTTTTTCGCAAAATGGCGACGGTTTGAAAAAAAAAAAATTTCGACAAAAAAAATCGACTTTAATTGTTTATAACCTTTTTTGTTGTTAATCAATCGCTAAAATCGTGTGTACTTCACTAGATAATCTAATGAAGAAGCTACAGTTAAAATTTCAAGTCAATCGGATGTAAACTTTTTCAGTTCTACTGCTCGCCGATTTTGAAAACATGGTTTTGAGAAAAACGCGTTTAAAGTTTCAGAATGCTATAAATCTTAAGAATCGCAATAATATAGTCCTTAATAATTTTTTTACCTTCAGTCAGCTATCCCTGCGCCGTAAAGTTGTCCTTCCCGGGCCTTATTTTCCTCTTCTTCCTTTTTTTTGTCTGATGTAAGGCTGCGCCTAGCGTCTTTCGCGATATCGGACATACGATGCTCAGCGACTTTGACGCGATTGGCGTCCGATCCCCCGCAAAACTCGTACATGTTCGGTCCAACGGTTAACCCAAGAGCATCGTAAACGGCAAACAGACCCGACAAGCCTTCGTTGAAGGTAATAACGGCTACATCAGTCGCAATATCAACTATAGTCTTACCGCTAGACATCGTTTTTGGAGCAATTGACCACACTACAGCATTGAAGGACTCGTTACTATTTTGAGAATACGCACCCAAGGAGCGTGACAGAAGGTTGTCGGAGCTGAGTTCTTTATAAATGGGTTGTATCGCCTTGAAAACATCCTCATGCATTGGACTCTTGTGCTCGTATGTTGCAAGAGTACCAAGCGCTTTACCGCGCTGCCAAGAACACCAAGAGTCTACTCCGACGGGACACTTCTCGTGCTGTGGATTCTCGTCCGTCGACATTTTATGATATAACGTTGACCAAATTTCATTCTGCATTTTTTCGACTGAATCGGAGTTTCTCCTAATTGAAAGTCCGTAGTAAATTGTAAGTTCATCTATTAATTTACCGGTCAATTTTCCTCGTCCGCCAAGACCTTTCGTATTTTTTTTCAAATTGCGCAGCCGCGTTCCCATGCGCTTTTGCACGTGGCCGGCGCATTCTTTTTTCTCAACGATGACATCTTCATACGGTTTTGAATCGACTATAGCTTTGTACGTTTTTGAATCTCCATCGCCTATGTATTTCAAGTATTTGATATTATGAAGTTCTTCGGACCGTTTGAACATTTCTATGACGGCGTCGACTTCCATTTTCCCGGCACTACCTTCATGATTGGCATCACAACTCTCTTTGTACGAAGGGTACACCTCCTCGTACTCAGCAGTACCTTCTTTTTTTTGCCAATATTCACACACTTTATAGTACTTTGATTTTACACACACATCTAATACCTTGCCAGTGTGCCAACCAATCAAAGTAACTAATCCAAACAAAGATGAAAACCCCCTCTTCCGCCAAGATCCATCGCCTGACACCGTAAGACCGCCTTCTTCACCTCGTTCAATAGAACGTTCTTTCTCTTCAATAGCTGATTTTTTCATAGAAATAATTTTAACAGATGAAGTAGCAGTGGCGATATTGGAAATGATCATACTGTAAGTTGTTTGAAAAACAGGCTTTGCGAGATCCATCATCGCACAGAACTTTTTTATACCGTTGATGTCTATGCCAATGACGCGCATAGCAAAAATAATACGGCAATTGATCTCATAAGCACGATCATGTATTAGAGGACAGTTAAAAATATCGGCATCACCGCAGTTCGAACAAGACACAACAATCTTGAAGCCTAGTCCACGCTTGCTCGACTGTGAAAACCGCACATCACTTTTACATTTTTTACACACTAATAATTCAGAAAGAGCAGTAAATACAGCGAAAAAATGTATGAAACAGTAGCGGAAATCCCTATCAACATCGCGATCACGGTTTAAATCAGAAGTTTTTAATTTTTTCGCCGAGGTACTAACGTACTCCGAATCGCCTTCGGACGCATGGCGGTTAGGCGGGTGTCGGTTACTAAGTTTACTCCGGATTGTTCTGGTACTTCTTGTTTTACTGCCTTTGTGGCCACTGTACACCTTGTCACTCATAATTAAGTACTTTTAAATATAATGCACAGTTAAAAAGTATAGCAAAACTCAAACTAAGAACGTACACAACGAGAACGGCTGATCGACTAAACAAAGGTAAATTGTGAGTAAACACGTGCTGTACAGACGCTGTAACGGTCGAAATTTGATGCAGCGACCTCTATACTTCAAATTCAAAACACGATATCGATCATAGCTAACTTCTACTAATTTACAAAGCCGCGAAATTTAAAAAAAACGAGCATCGCTAAAATAAGCGAAAAATGTGATTTTGGAGCATAAAAGTTGTTCGGTAAAAATTGATTTAAACGAATTTTGAGTTTAGATCAGTACTTGGGCGTTGTAGATTTTGATTCTAGGATAGTTTTAGCATGATTTATGCCAATAAAAATTGGGAAAGGAAGAGAGAGGGGGAACGGTGATGGAGGGGCGCGAAATTCTACCCTTTGAAGTATGCCGACGACATAGCAATAGTAGCGGAACAGGAGGGGGAGTTGTCGAAAATGCTAATACCGCTGGAAAAGTACGTGACAAAGGTGAACATGGAGGTGAATACGGAGAAAACAAATAGTGTCAAAAGAATTCAAATACTTGGGCTACTGGTTCTCGCAAAGGAACACATCAGGGAGACACCTAGAAAAAATGGTGCCGAAAGCCCGGAAAGTGGCAAACTGCGTGTGGAGAGTAATGAAAAGGACAAGAATTGATAAGCTTAAGTATAGGCTCCAATTGATGGAGCCCCTAGTCAAAGCAGGGGCATTATACGGAGTCAAGGTATGGGGCTGGAAAATAAGAGAGGCGATAGGGAAACTACAGGGAAGGATGGTCAAGATGGCGTTAGGTGTCGCGCGCAACACGCCGGACTACCTCTGGAAAATGGAGGCGGGGAAGCAGAGTCAGGAAATCGAGACGAGGAGGAGGGCCAGAAACTACCTGGTAGAGGTCCTGAGGGTGAAGGACAACAGATGGCCGAAAATCTGCCTAAGAAGTTAGGGGAATAGTAAACGGAACGCTCTCGAAATAGGGGGAGGAATTGGAGGACGCGATGAGGGAAGTAGGGGAAGGAAGAGTCTGGAGCCTGATCAGAGAAGGAGGTCAAGAAAAGAGCATGGAGAGCATAGAGAAAGTTCTCAAGGAAAGGGTTGCCAAGAAAACGGAGCAGGACACCCAGGGTGTCTGGGTCAAAATAGACCGCTCAACATTCTGCAAAATGTACCGGGAAATCAAGGTCAGGCCAGGGAGGGCGGAATACTGGGATGTGGAGGAAGTAAGAAGGGATTTGAAGGAACAATGGGTCAGACTGAGAACCGGAAACGTAGGAGAGGTGGGAAAAAAAGGCTTCGCTGCCTGGGTATACGGAATATGCAAAACGGAAGAGGAGCCTCGAACACCTATGGGATTGCAACGAAGCGAGAAAGGGGATAAGGAAAGAGTGAACCCAAAGTATGGACAGCTGTAGAGGGCGGAGGACGGGCGACGAGCTGGCGGCATGGACAAAGGAAACGTTGACTGGGGAAATAAAGACAGAGCTACGCGAGTACCTGAAAGCGCTAGGGAGAATAAAGGCGGCAAGAGACAAAGGAGGAAGTTAGCTCCGGGGAATATCGCTAAGGGGAACGCGGGAGGAAGACACAGTCAGGGCGGGTAGCACGTAAGGTCCGGCAATACTAGGTTACGGCACCGACAAACTAAGTGTAACACGCAAAAGACTGATTTAGGTTAAGATAGGCTAAAAGAGTTTATACTGTATAGAAGCAGGGAAAGAAAAGTGGGCGATTGTGAATACCGCAAAAAATGTAAAGCAAAGATGTACAAAGCGTAGGATGCTGCACTCATGGAAATAAATCTATCTATCTACTAATATAAGTACCGAAAAAATGATGAGGAAGCAATATGCATGTTTCAATTAGCCCCTTATTTCAAACACGTGACATCTAATCAAAACCAAAAACCAAAAATACTCAGTGATAAGTTTGTGAAAACGTATTAATGTTTATTGTGTGCAAAACTCGTGCAGAAAGTAATAATCAAATTACGAAGATTTCGTATAATTTTATTGAAATAAACTCGTCACATCAATACGGGAAAAGACTGTCAAAATAAATTTCTCATTCGTAAAGCATTTGTTCGTCATTGATCGACCAATCTCTCTTTCATAGCTACCAACATTGAAAAATATCCCATAGCATTTTTTAGCACCTATTAGGGAATAAAAAATGTCTCGATTAAACCGTAAATGACAAAAAAGATTTTACTCACAGCATTGAAGAGCTCCAGATTGAACGTGCAAAATTTTCCAGCCGTTATCTCGAGCGGAGTTTTTGACCTGTGACAAACTAGAAGAAAGGCTTTTGCCTCTTTGGGCGGCAGATTGTACCATCCAGCCTCGTAAAAATTATTGGCAACGCTGGTACTCTACGCACGAGAAATAAATAAAATAACTCTTCTACTTCCTTACTTTAATCGGATATAAACCGATATAGGGTCCACTCACTTCGACCAAAAGTCGATCGCCCACGTAGCAATAGAAAAAGAGATGCGAAAGAGTATAAGCGATATAGAAAACGAAGTACGTAAGCTCGACAATGGGGATTGGAACACCACCCCGATCCACGAAAGTCTGAAAATATTATTAAATGAAAATGCGAACGAACCAAGATCGCATCAGTGATCGCGGCTCTCATGAAAAATCTATTGAAAACAATTTTGCAAAGAAACAATTACCATGACGATTTATTGAAAATGAAAATACAAATTATAAAATAATACAACGAGTATTATCAATTATCGCGAAGAGTTTATTTTTAGCGATAATTATTTGTTTCACAAAGTAATTTTTAATTTTTTTTTTCACCTGGGATGGTAACATCTGGGACCGTGATCTCAGATTTCACTAACCGTGAATAATAAGAAGCTCTCAAAGCAAAAAGTCACCGAACATGCGAACATCTGGATGAGCAGTATCGAACTGAACGTATTCTTTATGACAATTGCCAGCCTCGTTCAAATAAAAGTGTATTGCATATATATTTTGTACTTTTTCCGTAAATAATTTATATTACTTTAGGACGAAAAGGATGCTGGACAAATATTCCGAACGATTCATTTCAATATAGGCAATATGATAGTAATTTTTCCATTACACTAATAAAGTAGAAGTGTTACTTTTTTTTTTTTTCTTGTAATCCAACATCCTCCAATATATGTTTTTCGAGCTGTCTTACTCATTGAGCCGCTCATGTCTCTCCACTATGGCGGCGAGTTTTACCCAATATTTTTTCGGTTCCTCAATCGTCGTCTCGTTAACAATATTTTCAAGGGAAATACGAATTATTCGTAGCTGCCCGCAAACGTGAAGTACGAGCATGGCAACCAGGGAGTCCGGTGCTGCGTAACACATTCCACCCGTTATCGTACAGACTAATTGAGTTAACCAAACTGGCACAAAGACGAAACTGTACGTTGTGTTGAACGGATAGTGAACGAGGAAAAAGAAATCGTTCGTTAATCGTGGATCGTGGCTGTGATCTTTGCGGTTTGTCGCCATAGCCCAGATCTGGTATAGAATACATTTCCGAAATTTTGCAAATTTATTCCGTTAATGATATTTTTATCGAACAGAGTTACCTGAAGGGCTATAAAATCGATGAGCACCATACTGGTAAGACCGAACGATGTCACGGAAATGAATCGACTAATTCGACCGGTGTCCAGCATTATTTCGAGCTGTTCTTTCGTTAATGCTCTTCCCCAATCCGCGTTGATTATAACGAGAATTGAGCTGATCACTTTGAAGTTTCGAAGAAACAAAAAAATTGGACGAATGCGTTTGAAGATTGATCTTTATTCCATTCATTACCTTTTCGCCAATACTGGAGAGCCACGATTTTCAATATTCC
This sequence comes from Oxytorus armatus, assembly GCA_958009045.1. Lineage (NCBI taxonomy): Eukaryota > Metazoa > Arthropoda > Insecta > Hymenoptera > Ichneumonidae > Oxytorus > Oxytorus armatus. Next base: position 4,025,190 of record OY253748.1, on the reverse strand, counting down.
AATGCTGAATGACACATTAGTAGCAAGACAATCGATCATAGCAGTCATATCACCCCAGACAATCAACAAGCTTGCCATTTGCGGCATCCAAATGGAGATGAATGTTAGGAAACCATATGCCATTGCCATGTTGCGGGCTATGAAACCTCCTTCCTTCATCGACCACATGCCAAGTAGCTTTTCGTAGTAAACGTTCCAGCCGTAGGCGTACGCAAAGCCTTAAGAAGCGACGTGTTATTTTTTCTCTCACATTTTTGTATGTGCACAAAAAAATTCTATTAGGAGGCACCTTGATTGATCGCCATAATCGAGACCCTTCACTCTTCGACGGTTCTTCGAGCACTGACATTCCGCTCCAAAAAATATACCCGGGGCTAAGGTATTTCATGAATTTTACAAAACTACGCATGCCTCGTGTGGTTAAAAATGCAAATGGCAGCAAACTTTGTTCCCCACCGAGCTCTTACATCTATTATGAATTCAGGAGGTTGCGAAAAAGAGCACGTGCGAAAGGCTCGCGAAGCACATCATGAATATGATATTCTATACGCTGTATATAGAAATTGCGGGGTGAAGAACCGTCAGAGTGTAGACCGCTGTTGAATCGCACTTATAGACCCTTATGGAAACCTACAGCGACGTTATATGATATCGGTATTTAACAGTCCTATCTGGATCGAAAAATGAGACGTCATGGGATGTATGAGTATTTGATTGATTCTATCAGAAAAAAACGTTTCTAATTGGTTTTACATATCATGATGTTATCGGTTTGTGTTTGTTTTTGGTAAACACCATTTTTATGAGAAATAACTTATATGGAAATAACATACACAGGGTTAATTGGATTTTAACCTGGCCTGTATGTACTTTTGAATTTTTATCGGCATATGCTTGAATAATCCAAACGTTTGTTGTGAGCAATTGCGAACACTGCACTGGATTAGATGTAATAAGAAATTCCCCTCGAAAAGGAACATACTATATAAGTTGCAATAATAAATAATAATAATGCTTTCGAGGTGCAGTACGCTTGTTTCAGCTCCTGCTTGCACTCAGGCCAGTGGCCCATTGTACCCTCGTTGCTCTCTGTGTCCACACCGTGTCCCGAGACTCCTGTCCAGCCTCCAGAACACGACTGACAGGCATTCCGGTATTCCTCATTTCTGACCTCGCACATCTTTTCGAAGCTCGTTACGTCTTTTTAATAAACCTAACAGTGTAAAACAAATTACAGGAGGTTAAATTTAATTTTTTTAATTTTTTTAATACTTTATATCGACGTGTCTACTGGGATTTTCAAAAACCTTAATATGTATCAGGATTCAGGTGAAGATGGAACTATCATAGAATTTCATCGATGTTCGCACTGAAATTCTTAATTCTTGTTCGAATATTGTAATTGTTAAATAGCTAAAAAATAATTTGGTCAAAATAAGAGACATGTTAGTGTCTTCATGGCAAGTAATTAAAAGGAAAGAAATGCCGCTGTGTATACGGTAAGGTGGCACAATAATCATATTACTTACATACAACTATTTTTTATTATCATCTTTTGTAAGGGTAGTTACTTTTTATCTGACATATTTTTACAATAAAATAAAATTATGTAATGTTTATAACCTTTAAAAAAATTAACGAATATTTTATACATTATTGCTCTAAACGTATGTAAGTTACGAAGTGTTATTTTTTATTTATACAAGATTAATTTTCTTTGAAATTTTATTATTACGATCGTGCTCGTACCATACCGTCATAAACTATGCAACTCTTACGATGCGCAATAAGGAATTCTTTTTGAATCGAGTACATAGCTAAGGAACTTTCGTCCATGAGACCGTATATCCATACGGCGCGTGTGTTAGACAAGAATGCCATCACCCTATGAGAGCTTTCTCTTTCTATCACGACGGGCCGACCTCAAATACACGCAGTCCTGAGATGAGCAGTGTCAGGTAGGCACTGCTCATCCCAAGTGGCAATAAGAGCATGGTATTTACCGTACACATCCGAAATATCCCGTATAAAGCTCTGGTATATACTTAGCTTTTATGAGTTATTTCTGTATAATCGTTTACCTGGTTTACCAGAATTGCTTGCATAGAGCGCGGCCAAATACACATCTGTTTCCCATCAATTATTTTTTGCATTTATTTGTTCTTATCTGCAAATTCGGAAGTGGAATTGATAATCATTTATCGTCACGACCCGGTAGAACTTGTACTATAATTTATGTGTCTCGGTCGTTGAACGATCGGTCAGTTTATATGAGGAAGTATGACATTTACTACTTTTTAGGTTAAGTTCATCGTCTACGATGGTGCGATCTGAAGTATGCACATGAACGAACTCCAAGTACGACTGCGACAGCCAATGGCCAATCATAATCGAGTTAGTCGGCTTGAGTAATAAATCGCATTTCGAGATTTTTCGTGTCATATCTTTTTTCTAGGAAGGATATGCGGTAATGCGCGATTTGTGAGATTATATATGTCGTTATGTGCGAAGATAAGAATAACGCATAGCGTTGTGATGAGGACACTCATCACAACGCTATGCGTTATCGTTATGTTCTGTACCCCAACATCCGTTAATTAGATTTGATGAGAATATAACACTAACTGTCTTACTTCGATCAAATGAGCTACGATATAAGATCAGCGACATAGCTTACAAGCATCCTCAGACTAAATTGACGGGGACCCGATTTTGTTTGTCCATCCTACATTCGGTTATTACTTATGTTCTAACAGCAGAGGATATGTAAGGAATCACATCATTGTTAACATCAGGTAGAAATGTATTTATCCGGCTTTATATTTATTGTAGCCTGTAATAAATAAATTTAAAAAAAACGATCCATATTCTAACAAGTATGGATGCATATGTCAAATAAGTGATAGACTGTTACAATGGAATAAAAAAAAGGCGAAAACGGACAATAAGGTAAAAAATAGTACATTATTGACATTGTATAATTCCACCACCAAAAAAAATCGTTCTCACGGACTTAAATAGATTTCATTTGCAGCATAAGTTCCTCCAGAGTGTTCGCAGTCGTGTCAGACGTTACTGCATCCGCTGCTTGCTCTACTTGTTTTTCATAAGCATATTCCAAGCCGTCACAGCTACTCTGACAAGTTTTATTTTCCGATTCATCGACTTTCGTTTCATCAATCAGGGATATACCTATGAATAAAACAAAAAAATGTTGACATTCGTGTACCTTGATAGGCACTTGGATGAATGACCGCTCAGCCGCAACATCGATTAATAAATGGTAGATCGTTTGTCCGAGTCTCTCCTGTTTGTACGAAATATAAATATCGGAAATATAGAGGAACATACAGGCTGTTCAACAAGAGAGCAACCTCATTTGGTAAGGAACCAGAGCAGCGCCATCTGTCCTTATTCGTTTCAATCTTTGTTTCGTACTCTTTTCGGTAATATATAGTTTTCCGGCACATTACGTCGTTGATATCAGTGAATTCGTTATCTTCACAATGAGTGTAAAATTCCTGAAGCAATGCGAGGCGGTGTTTTTAGTAAATCGTGCGAAAGGACCGAAACTAACGTATCAAGCGGCTACAAAGTGTATGCGGAAGTTAGAGGCATTCGTTAAGGCGTAGATACAGCAATATTTGGTGGTTGGAAAGGGACCTAGCCCGCGTGACAACAATGAAGACGGATTAAACGATCTTACGTCCTTTTCAAGACAAGCCAGGCCTTTCGTTGCGCTGTGCCCGAATGAAAATCCGCAAAAACGGCATTCACGTCTCTCTAAATACGATTCGAAATCGCCTGCATGAAGAAAACATGTCTTCTCGATAGACTTTGAAGAAACCTTTATTGTCAGAAAAGAATGTGAAAAAACGACTGGCGTGGGCAAAGGAAAATTTGAATCGAGAATGGGACAATGTTACCTTCGCGGACGAGTCTTCTTTCTGGGTATGGTCTTCCTTATCATAAGTGTGGTCAATGACGAGTAATAGGATTCTTCAACGCACAGTAAAACACGCTGTACAAATGCATGATTGAGGATGCTTTTGCAATCGCGGTTTTGGTTGCCTCTTTCTATTAACGGACAATTTAAACGCCAAGAAAATGCGCACCATTTACCAGGAATGCTTGTTAAAGTGAGGCGAGGTTTAAATTCCGAACTGTGAAAGCTCCCACGGTGTAAAACTCCGAATTTCAATGTTACGAATTACAGGTCTCCGTATAGTTTATTCCGACGAAAGTGTACATAATTGACTGCAAATAACATCGAACGGTATGAATAGCGATTAAAAAATGATACACACACAATATCATAGTATTTACTAAAATACTTTTTGGAAAGAGTACGCAGAAAACAAATTTATCGAGCGGTCAGTAGTTCCATTTGAAAAATTCCGAACATCTGATGTTTAGAGATCCACAAAGTTTCGAAAATTAGATTGACGAACAACAAACTATCGGAAAGTTCAAGCATAATAAAATTGAAGACAATATTTATCAGGTTCACGAAGGTTTCGGACTCCGAAAGTCAGTCTCGTCGATGCAGTATTCCGAAAATTAAAGTTTCGAAGGGTCAAGACCCCGAAAATTTCCAATTTGAGCGTTTAGATAGCAGGACCGCTGGTATTACACCCTATGGACCTTTTTCACGAGCGAACGGAGTCGAATTCTTTCGGCGTTTTGCTCTGTCGGATTTATGCACTACCATGTCTGTAACCTTTCCCAACATACAACCTCTAATATAATTGACATCGATATTTTTTTTTTTCTGAACCTTTTCCCGTATAAAACTTAACCGTTCGGCAACTCGGTTTTTCCAAAACCACAATTTTTCGGAACTCTACACTTTTTAATTATGAAAATAAGGTTGTTTTATGCAGTTAGGTTTTGATGTTCAGTATATTTTCAGTCGGTCCCGTAATTATTCTTGTCATTTAATCCTTGATGTACAACTATTCCTGGCAAAGACATTTCTGTTTAAAAAATATTGCATTTTAGAATTTCACAAACTTTTAGGATCCTCGCACATAAATTTGGAGTTTTACACCTTCGGAGCTTTCACAGTCCCGAATTTCGACCCAACCCCGTTGAAATCTGCTGAAAAATGTTTTGGTTCTGACAAAACAAGTTGAGTGCCGCAAGAAAACAATGACCCTAAAAATCGCAGCAAACTCTGCAGTGCGTGGAAACAACAGAATAACGTCATTACGATGAAATGGCCGGCAATGTATGCAGATGCTAATACGATTGAAAATGTGTGGTCGTACATTAAGCTCAAAGGAAAGCCAGTATACACGGTGAAGCAGCTGCCATGTCAAATAAAAAAGATAAGACGATCTTTGCCAAAGGAATATGCAGAAAATCTCGTCGAAAGCACGGGGAAAAGATATCAAACTATAATTGGTAATGATATAACAAGGTGATTGGACGAGTTATTAGGTAATTGCGCAATAGCTAATAATTTGTACTGTAATTTATTTATTTATTCTACATTTTTATTTTCACCATTTTGACCATTATGACGGTTTTTTCCTTCTTGAACAGACTGTAGATATCGGAAAAATTGAGGAACATAGGATATAGTAGGTTAACGGCAGAAACTGAATCGAGAAAGCTGTAGTGAATGACTCGACGAGCTGGTAGACAAAATAAACGAAAAAGGCACAAATTACCCCATTCATTATTTTCATGAACTGGTTCTTCCTCCGGTTGCTCTTCAATATCATTTTCCCGAGGTTTCACTGCGTACGCTTCTTGGTGTTTTCTGCAATTTCCGTCGTCGCAATTCTTATTTGGCCGTAATTTCAGGGTAGGGAAATAATCTTGCAAGGCATTATATCCCAAATAGTATGTTGGCGATCCGAAGCCGAGGAGATATTTCAATGTATTTTGCGCCAACAGTCCCGCAACAATACCCATCGTTGTTGGTAACGACGCGGAGCATACGCCTTCGCGTTTCAGAGTTCTTTCATCGATTTTCGATGCTACGATCAACGGTGGCACACACTGTAAATAACCGCTTTGTAATGAACGCGTGAAATCAGTTCGACGCCTTTGCGTAGTTGATAGAAAATGGATATAAATATAAGAACAAACCAACATTTTTGTGCATGGAACAAATGTTGATTCGAGATTTCGTTAGTGTACGATCTAGGACAATCAATTTCTAAATTACTGAGAGTTATAGATTTTTCGTGGTATTTTTTTAAAGAACATTTTAATGATTTTATTTAAAGTTTTTTGCGTCAGTTTCAAGCCAGTTCTTATTGCAGCCCCATGTGGTTGCGCGTGAGTAAAAATAAGTACCGTGGCACTACTCCATATTACCAAAGAGCAAACTGATCATATTCAAGTACACTAGGACCTCGATTTCAAGAACAAACTGGAACTGAACATTTTTATCATCAAAGCTGCTTAAGCCCAGAGCCTATAACGCAAACAGCCAATCACGCGTTTATAGTCAGAACCGTATCGTAGCATATGATCGGGTACATCCTTTCTCGTCATGTTCGGGATTATGTGCATCCATATTTTTTACATAAGTACACTACGATGTGCCGACGTGCAGAGAACCTAATCTAAAATGGGCCCAACGACTTTTAAGAAAACGATTACAGTTCTGGCCGTCGTAGAATTACGTACGTCCATATTTTTAACAAAAGTACACTACATTACGCTACGTGCAAACATCCTAACCTAAAAAGGGTCCCAATGACTTTCAAGAGACCGACTGCGGCCCTGGCAATCGGAGGGTTATGTACGTCCATATTCTATACATAAGTACACTACGTTCTGCCAACGTGCAAAGAACCTAACCTAAAAAGGACCCCAATGACTTTTAAGAAAACGGCTACAATCCTGGCCGTCGTAGAGTTACGTACGTCCATATTTTTAACATAAGTACACTATATTACGCTAACGTACAAACAACCTAACCCAAAAAGGGTCTCAATGACTTTTTAGAAAACGACTACGGCCCTAGCCGTTGTAGGGTTACGTACTTCCATATTTTTTAAACAACTACACAGCGTTACGCTAACGTGGAAACAACCTAACCTAAAAAAGGGCCCAATGACTTTTAAGAGATCTACGACTACTGTTTTGGCCGTTGAACGGTCACATACATCCATATTTTCTACCTAAGTACACTATGTTACGCTAGCGTGCAACCAATTTAACCTAAAAAGGGCCCCAATGACTTTTAAAACAACAACGACCGCTGTCATGGCCGCTGTACGGATACGTACACCCATATGTTTACATAAGTTCACTATGTAACGCTCACATGGAAAATACCTAGTCTAAAATGGGTCCCACAGACTTTTAAGAGAACGACTATGGTCCCGGCCGCTGTAGGATTATGTACGAGGGTCGTTCAACAAGTACTTAGCCTACAAAAAAAAACGAAAAATTTTGAGAAGTGGCGATTTATTTTTCAACATGGTCTCCTTTTAGGTCTATACACTTGGCCCAGCGATGCTCCAACTTTTTTAACCCGTCCGAAAAATAATTTTTGTTCAGGTCGGCAAAATAGTCCTCCGTGGCGGCGATGACCTCCTCATTCGACCCAAATCTATTCCCAGCGAGTGACTTTTTTAGGTTTGGAAACAAATAAAAGTCACAAGGGGCCAAATCTGGTGAATAAGGTGGATGGGGCAGCAATTCGTAGCGCAGTTCAACCAATTTGGCCATGGCACCGGCGGAAGTGTGAGCCGGCGCGTTATCGTGGTAAAACAGCACTTTTTTCTTCGCCAAATGGGACCGTTTTTTCTTCAATTCGGCGTCGAATCGGCCCAATAGGTCGGCATAGTAGAGCCCCGTGATAGTTTTACCCTTCTGGAGGTAATCGATGTGGATCACACCTTGTGAGTCCCAGAAAACGGTGGCCATCACCTTACCGACCGAAACAACAGTTTTCGCCTTCGTCGGAGCACGTTCGCCGGATAAAGTCCACTGTTTTGACTGTTCCTTGGTCTCTGGTGTGTACCAGTGAACCCATGTTCCGCCGACGGTCACGAAACGACGCAAGAACTCCGCCGGATTGCGCTTAAACAGCTTCAAACATTGCTCTGAAGTGGTCTCACGGTTGCGCTTGTTGTCCGGCGTAAGCAAACGCGGCACCCATCGCGCTGATAGCTTCCTCATGCCCAGTTCTTCGTGTAGAATATTATGCACCGTTCCTTCTGCGATGCCTACAGTCTCAGCTATCTCGCGAACGTTTAGTCTGCGGTCGGTCAATACGAGATCGTGGATCTTTTTTACGTTTTCCTCCGTAGAAGCCGTTTTCGGGGCACCTGGGCGTGGTCCATAAAAAACCGACGTGCGGCCACGAGCAAACTCGTTAAACCAATTCTTCACGGTCGCCATCGACGGAGATGAGTCATCGTAGACAGCATCCAAGCGATCTTTGATTTCGCTGCGCGTTTTCCCTTCCAAAAACAAGAATCGAATCACCGAACGGTACTACTCTTTTTCCATTTTTGTAAAACTGACTGACACGCTCGCTTCCGAAGGCTATCAAAACAGAACTAATAAAGGGAATTGAATCAAACTTTCACAGTACGCTACTAAAAGTATGTACTGCACGATGGTAACACTGATCTCTAATAGCAGCGCCTTCGGGCGGTGAGGCTAAGTACTTGTTGAACGACCCTCGTACGTCCATATTTTATACATAAATTATACTACGTTATAGTGCAAACAATCTAACCTAAAAAAAGGTCCCAATAGATTTTAAGAGAAATACGACTACGGTCCTGGCCGTGATGGTGTAATGCGTTCCACCATGCACAGGCGAGGTATAAAAATGGGGATTTTCCGTAAAGTCGAATTACTTAAAATCGAGGCCCAACGCCCGATTCCACCGACATGGTTCGAACGGGGTTCAAATTTTTTTGTATAGTTTGAAGATAGACTGCGTTAAACGTCGAACTCGCAGTTTCGACTTCGATTAACGTTGGAGGAATCGAGCGCTAGTGTATCCCTTATTGAGGCTCGGTTCATATGTTAGCAGATTTCATTAGCAGATTTGTTTTCCCTTTTAACATGGGGAACATTTCTAATAATGTTTATTGATGAATTTTTGGTGGCCTCTTAGATCTGTGTTTAATTTATTGAAAACATTGTGGTCTGCCGTTATCAAACAACTTAACATTCACTTATAATATTATCTGCACGTTATTCGTTCTTTTGGTCGTACCATAAATTATCTACGACATAATATCATCGGAAAAATAAAGGTAAGGATATCAACGTACCGCAAAGCACGCCGTTTCTCCTGGCACGATAAATTGTATGTGTCCCGAGACTGCATTTTCAGAGACGCCACTCTCGTACCACTTTAGATTCAATTCATTGCAAGCTGCATTTATTGCCATTCGCGCTTCAAAATTATCAACGCAGCTTAAAACCAGATCCACAGTACCGCCAGTGAGGCTCGATGTTCTATAAAATAAAAGATATAATTATAGTACCATATTGAAGGCTTTAGTGTATTGTCTCATTCTCTATTTTACTTTAATTGATTGGGTGGGCGATAAAAAAGATTTTCCTTTATCACGTCGGAACGCGAGAAATTGGACGAGGCTTTACAATTTCCATTAACACAAATCTAACCATAGAGCAATGAGACGACACAAAGTAGTCATAAATTGGCCTGAAATAACGTAAGACGGTTTATAAAATTCCTTGACAGAACGTATCACGCGTCAATTTTCACAACAGAATAGACGTCTTGTATGGGTGAGGGTCAAAATTCGGAACGTCCATAATTCTGGACGGCCGAAATGTGAAATTTAAAAATAACGAACGTTCGATAGTTCGAACGTTTCATGTTAAGAACGTCTTTAAATCAGAAAATAAATAATGAGAACACAAAAAAAACATTGAACTATCGGTTTTGTGTTTTTGTGTTCTCATTATTACTTTGGACACTAAGAGCAAAAGCGGTTCGTTAATTCTGCAAAATTGACTCACGCAAAACCTAATAGTTTATCTTTTTCTCTAAATGCTAACCACCTCTAGGAATGATTTGGCAGAAAATTCGTGAGGTTATGTTGGCCTTTCGCATCGCCTTAAGAGGATAGCGCACATGTACCACGTGGCACATGAGTGCGAGAGATAGCTGCGAATTCTTATCGGTACTTTCTCCCAAGCTGCACAACCGATCGAGATGAAATAAACTTAACCACTTTTTGCTGCCATTCTGCAGTGGCTAAGCTTATTTCATCCCGATCGGTTGTGTCATTTCGGAGAAAGTACATTTCGCGTTTTCGAAGTGGTCGGAGCGTGTAATACATCCCCCTAAGGTAAACAGTCTGCATTCTAACGAAAAAAGATCCAGGTGGTTATCATGGGCATCAGGGTGGGGAAACTTTGAAATGCAGGTGGCAAACCCAGGTGGAATGCAGGATTAATTTCCTTAGAAAAAAAACGATTTTCTGAAATTCATGAATCTAGATAAATCTCGTGAATTTGATAGGATCATAAATTTCGTAGAATTAACTGACGCAGAACCTAATAGTTTTCCTTTTTCACTGCACGCTAGCCACTTCTAGGAATGATTTGGCCGAAAATTTGTGAGGATATGTTAGCCTTTCGCATCGTCTTAAGAGGAAGGCGCACATGACACATGAGTGCGAGAGAGATAGCTGCAAAGTCTTATCGGTACTTTCTCCCAAACGGCACAACCGATCGGGATGAAATAAACTTAGCCACTTGTTGCGACCACTCTGCAGTGACTAAGCTTACTCCATCTCGATCGGTTATGTCATTTCGGAGAAAGTACATTTTGCATTTTCGAAGTGGTCGAAGTGTGACATCCTCTTAAGGTAAAAAGTCTGTATTCAGGTGGGTATTCTGGGCATTAGGATGGGGAAACCTCGAAATCCAGGTGGGAAACTCAGGTGGAATGCAGGATAATTAATTTCCTGAGAATTTGAGGTATGGGAAACTATGCTCTATCGGGGACCCCACGTATAATCCTTCCGGAAATACCCGGTAGATTCCGAGCTTGAGTCCACCTACATTTTTTTTTATTTGAGTGGAAACTACATTGAATTCACCAAATATCAACCAACACCGACGATTCTTTGTTTTTAACGATTTCGTTATAATTCTCTATAATGTACGTATACTTTACCTAATTGTATTGAGGAAATGTTCGAAATTGTCGACGGTAGTAATATTATAATTGTGGGTCTCGATTTTCACATCAGGATTAATGAATTCTAATGTTTTCGCAGCCGCATCGACTTTGCTATATCCCACTTGGTTCGGTTGAAAAAAAAGTCTGTTCATATTCGCTAGTTCAACTTTGTCGTAATCGAAAAGAACAAGCTGAAATGAAAAAGACCATTAATTTAAGAGTAATAAGGAATTTCTCATTTTTGTCAATGAGACTTGCGTAATGAACTGGATCTACCGGCTATGATGCCCACTCGAGAATGTTAAATTTTTATTCGCTATACAGTAGTGGTCATTTGAATTGTGGCAAGATTTTTTTTGCGAATTGTGGCAGAACTTAAACCGACTTATCCGATACCTTTGGCACTGATTATCCGCCGGATTACTTTATTCGTAAAATATCCATGGGTGACAAAACCGAGCATTAGGGATACCAAAAAAATACGATTCAGGAATTTTAATGATCCGTCGAACGAGACCGGTTTTATTCCGGTCGGTTAAGAATTAGCCGATGGCGAGAGAATTTCGTGAATCGGTGCCAATCGAATTTATGCGAACACCGCCATAAATTGATATTTCTCACTACCAAACCCGGTAATACTCTATTGGGAATTGCCACGGAGGCGTGGCTTATTCAATATGGCCGCTTATTCCCAGTCAGCCCAAGCCAACCAGCACTAGTTAGCATGGGGAACGGTATTAAACCCTCGATTATCGTATATTTTTTGGCGAAACCGTAATATTTTTAGTACGATCTGATAATGAGGATTATCACCGTTGATGTTTGTGCGTGAACGGAATCAACTGCGACAATTGGATACACAGTGCAGTATTGCCATGAGCATACGGTAAACCTATATGACACACCATGTTTAACCACAAAATCACAAAAATCACCACTCTACGACTAAATAAATGACCTCGAACCATAAACTTTTACTTATTATCGAACCATAAACTATTACTTACCGCTTGACATAATGTTATATTTAAAAATTATTCATTTTTCAACAATTATGCAATTTCAGTCGCAACTCCCGTTGTTTACACGACACGAATAAAACGATTTTTGATCTTTCGCGTGGTCAGAATCATCTGCGACATTTGGATATAGGCGGAATTATTGCATTCCTATATGACGCGGCATTATTGCAAACCTATATGACGCGGCATGTTTAACTTCAAAATCACAAAAATACTTCCCGCCACTCTACTGCTAAATAAATGACCTCAAACAATAAACTATTACTTATAACATCGATCTATCACGTAACATAATGTTATATTTATAAATTGTTCATTTTTCATGCAATTACACCATTTCAGTCGTGCCTCTTATTGTTTACACGGCACGAATATAACGGTTTTTGATCTTCCGCATGGACCGAAAATTTCATATCCCTCGGACCGAACATCGTCTATGTTCTCCCGATTTTTATATATTATATTGTTGCTGTAGGAAAGCGGTACATCTTTAATTACGATCAAAACGTGACACATTCGCAGAGTAATCATCGGGCATCGACTGGGAAAAAAGTGGTTTGAAAATTGCCCGAGAGAGGTCAGGTTCCTAAATGGTAATTCCCAATAGAGTGTAATTCATCCAGCAGTATGTTCTGAATGGAAAAAGTTAAGACTGCGCTTACATGAGAAACAGCGGAGCTACGGGGCTTTAACCGGAAAAGTGAAACACTCCGCTTTTGACGTCGACGTGAAATGAGTCGCGTGTGATTGCGGTCCCAGATTATAACAAACATATCTATCTACATATCTGTTGTACAAACTTATCCGTTATATTAATGATCAAATCCACTCATGGAGTGGGATCCCAACAGCTCCGTTGCGGGTATCTCTCCATATTATATAAATATTTTGCCGCCGCCGGCGTCGTCGTGTACAAGAGTATAGGGGGGAGCCCGGGGCGAGATGGAACGGCAGGGTAGGCCGGGGCGAGATGGAACGGCGAGATGGAACGGGGGCTGAGCCCCCATAGTATTCATATATATGGGTCATTCCACGAATTCTCATCTAGCCTTTCTGCACAAAATCTCCATTTCGTCAAGGTTTTATACATCTGATTGTACATAAAAAGAAGTGATGCTGTGGAAAATGATAGCGGTTTAACAACATTGATTCTCGAGAGATTTTTGTTATCGTTTCGATTTATAACAAAATATAAGTTGCTTCGTTATTTTTTGATTCTATCGGTCACTTAAAAAAAATTGTGAATATGCTTTTCCAAGTGAAAACGACCAAATTTTTTGAAAAAAAAAATGGTATCGAAGGGGGCGATGATTTTTATCTCTTAAAACTCAATTTTTTGATAAAAGTGACTCGTTTGAAAATTCCCCACAAGTAATTTTCATTCGTTTTTTTTCTACTCAAAAGTTATATATTTTTCTTCATATACTGGATTTCATATAGTGGAATGGCCATGGGATGATAATTAAATTAACCCTTATGTACACACCCGGGTGCCCGGACAAATAGGGTTAAGGGTGCAATTTTGTTTTTTTTTTTTTCAAATCCCATATTATGTTCGAAAACTTTAGTCGAATTGACGTAAAAACAATCCCATAGTAATTCTAGCTACAACTAATAGTTTTCAATGTATGCATTTTTGAATTTTTTTTTTTTTCCAAAATGCATACCTTAATTTGATACCACGTTAATTTGATTCAAGTTGTCGAAAAAAAGTAAAATCACGAAAATACTCAAACTAAAATTGCAAAATCATAAATTGGATTGAAAAAAATAAATAAATAAATGATGCATAAATCGAAAGCTACTGGTCGGAGTTAGAATTACTGTAGGATCGATTTTACGTCAATTTGACGAAAGATTTCGATATTAATATGGGATTTGAAAGGGATTTAAAAAAAAGAAAAAAAATAGCACCCTTAATTTAATTATCACCCGTTCACCACTTAACTCTATACCATTCAGTATTTGAAGAAAAATATAAACACTTTGGATAGAAAAAAAATACAAATTTCCCTGTGGGAAATTTTCAAGCGAACCACTTTTATCAAAAAAATGAGTTTTAAAATGTAAAAACCAAAAACTACCCCCACCACAACTTGGATACCATTTTTTTTCGAAAAATTTCGAATTTTACGCGCGAGAAAGCGTATTTACATATTTTTTTTAAACGACAGGTAGAATCGAAAAATAACGAAGCAAAGTAGATTCTGCTATTAATGGAAATAATTTAAAAAATTGTCCCAAAAACCAATAGAGTTAAAGCGCTAAGATTTGCCACAACATAACTTCTTATTCCGTACAATCAGATATGGACCTGAAATGAAAATTTGGTGACCAAAGGCTAGATCGGAATTGGTGGAATGATCCATATCTCTCTATATTATATCGCCGCCGCCGTGTAGGAGTTGAGGTCCCTTCCCTTCACCATAGCCGCCCCCTCCAACAAACACAAACAAACCCCTGTCGGGGGGGGGGGGGGGGGGGGGGTGTCAGCGCGCGAAGCCCCCCTAGTATACTTATATATAAGTACACATTTGTATTGAAAAACAATGAAATTTTTTATGTAAACGTACCAAACCGAGCAGTTGGGGTCCCACCCTTGATCACTGTATAGCATATATTTACTGCAAAACGTTCTAGTAATTACCTTTCCGATTCCGCATCTAGTTAACATTTCAGCCGTGACACTGCCAACGCCTCCGACTCCAACGATTGCTATCGTCAATTCTCGCACACGCTCGTAATTATGAACGATACCCATACGCTTCAAGGCCATTAAGCGGCTGTAAGAATAAAATTCGCCGTACAATATATTTAACCGGTTCACAAAACTAAAAGAAGCAATGTGCAAGTTTCGAATTTGCATCTTTTTTTTTTCTTTTCTCTTCCTCATAGAGGAAGGTTTGTGAATTTTTCGAACAATGTCTGTGCGCACTCTAATTCCTGAGAATGTTAAAATATCGATCTAATTTCTTTTTCTACATGGATAAACTATTATTAAAAAGTGATTGCTATTCGATTAGGCAATGATCGATGAGGCAAATCAGATGTATATTGAATTTATCAAAAAATGTTACTTCTTGTTCAAATTTGCACACATAAAAACACCAAGGATGATGTACAAAAACTGAGACAAGTACATAAGATGTTCTATCTGTCAGTGTCAACGTTAAGGAATTCAGTTGAAGGAATTAAAAGCACGAGTTCCCAAGTACGGGCAATTTACCCATTAAACTTGATGAAATGTCAATGACGGTGGCTTGGGCTCAGAGCAGAATACTCAACACTTCATGAGTGGAATCATAAAGGTAACGTTCACAGCTCTAATACATGGCTAGTACGAGGTCTGTTCAAAAAGTATCGCGAATTTTGAATTTCTGCGAGCTGCGTATATTCGATTTTCGATTTTTTTGTGGCGTTAGGTTGGTACTCGTGTCCCTCACTTATGCTGAAAAAAATCGGCCATTTTGAATGTTTAGTTAATTGTTGACAGCTGTTTTAGTTAGACGTGTTTTGGCTTGTCTTCGATTTTTGCCTATTCCAAAAAAGCAGCTTCCATTGCGATGATTGAGCTTTGATTTTCACGTCATAACCATAAACCCATGATTCGTCACCAGTTATGACCCTCTGGAGCCAATTTGTTTGTGTTCGAAATTGTTTTGTTCGAAAATGAGCAATTTTGGCACGAATTTCGCGGCGACCCGTCTCATGCCCAAATCATTGGTAAAAATCGAATAGCACGAGCCAATCGATATGTTTAGTTCCTCAGCAACTTCTCTAACGGTTATTCGACGATTGGCCAATATTATTTTCTTTGCTTCATGAATGTTTTCGTCTGTTGTTGATGTGCTCGGGCGTCCGGAACGCATTTCGTTGTTCGCATCTTCTCGGCCCTCTGAGAACATTTTGTACCACCGATAGACGTTGCTTTGGT
This sequence comes from Oxytorus armatus, assembly GCA_958009045.1. Taxonomy (NCBI): domain Eukaryota; kingdom Metazoa; phylum Arthropoda; class Insecta; order Hymenoptera; family Ichneumonidae; genus Oxytorus; species Oxytorus armatus. The sequence goes on along the minus strand of OY253748.1, from coordinate 4,009,085 downwards.
CCAAAGTAGCTTCACCATATGCCACAGTCAACATTTGGAATGCGTCCGCGCACTTAATTTTGTTTTTCACACAAAATTTGATACAGATTCTTTGATCCATTTTTTGGAATAGGCAAGAATCGAAGACAAGCCAAAACACAGATTCCCGCCGTACAGATTCTTTGATCCATTTTTTGGAATAGGCAAAAATCGAAGACAAGCCAAAACACGTCTAACCAAAACAGCTGTCAACAATTAACTAAACATTAAAAATGGCCGATTTTTTCAGCATAAGTGAGGGACATGAGTACCAACCTAACGCCACAAAATAATCGAAAATCGAATATACGTAGCCCACGGAAATTTAAAATTCGCGATACTTTCTGAACAGACCTCGTATATGCCATACTGTCAATTCTCTATTTATACAATACATACCTTGACAAGTATTAAGACTATGAACGTTACTCTTGATTCCACTCATGAAATGTTGAGTATTCTGCGTTAAATCGAAGCTGCCGTCATTATATCACTGACATTTCATCAAGTTTAATTGGTAAACTACATGTACTTGGCAATCCGTGCTTTAAATGCCTTAAGTTGATTTCAACCATTCCTAAAATTCCTAATGTAAATTTACTTGTCTCAGTTTTTATACACCATCCTTAGTGTTTTTGGAGGAGTAGAATATACAGAAAAAATGGAACAAAACTTTAGCTTGCACCCCTAGCGGACTGGCACAAAACCGTACAATTCTTGGTTTATTTGAAAGTCCAACCTAGGTGCAGCCATTAAAACGTATATTTTGTAGCTCATCATGAAAGACCATAAAATTTACGTGTACAACCTTTTTTTCGCAAAATACGATATTATTTTTTTCGTTGATCAACATATTACCTGTAAGGATTTGTGTCAATAACCTCACTAGACAAATTTGATATTTTCTCCCTGACCGTAAGTGCATTGCTGGATTTTGCAATTTCAAGCTCCTGTTCCAAATTACGGATTCTTTGTTGCAGCTCTTCAATGTTGGCCATCGTTTTTAGTGAAAATGTAAAAGCAGAACAATCACAAAAAATAACAACCGTGTTGCCATATGCTACATTTGACTGATTTGACGTAAGGCTACTTGTGATTTGTGACATTAATTTTGGCGTATCCGTATGATCGTGTTTACGGTGACATGCAGGGTGCCTCCTCATGCGGCATTACTTGGGTACGCTCGTAACTTGCACATCGAATCAAATCATCTGATTTACTACGCACAAGCTTAGACATTGTCGAGCCATCTGATTGGCTGAGGAAGTTACGACGTACCCAAGTTCACCGCATAGGGAAGTACCCTAAGAACAAAATATAAGGATGACTCCTCATGAAGTACACTTCGTGAATCGCGTAATTTGTGCCGACCAATCGTACACTGTTGTTAGATTTCCGGTAGATAATACAACAAAATTACGGATATGCGATTGGCTGAGCTGGAATTAAGCCCTTGGCATAATGCCAGAATATAAAAAATAGGAATGAAAATCAGCCAATTGCCATGCACTTTGCCGAAGCTACGCCAATCGTAAGCTGTGCCCGTGTCAGCCAATCGTAACGAAGCTGGGTTTTCTGTGCTTATCATGTGTGCCCACCATATGTAAAAGATCCGTTGCCTATTGTATATTTATTTCCGCTTAGGACATTCCTATACTCACTTATACTATACATCCATTTGCCAGTTTTTGCATAATAACAGATTAAAAAACGGGGGCGAGATTCATACTTTTCCGTCAAATTTCCTTTTCTTTTCAATCAACTATATGATATATCAAATACATACAACTATAATACACCGTATGTATCGCAATTTTTTATCCACACGTTGTGTACGTGAATTCCGGAACCATTCGGACGTCGGCAACTTCTCTCTGACTTCGCCCAATTTCACACAATGTGATTGGGCGGTAAGATTACACTCTGCACAACACAACATGGACGTCTCGCGTACATGGGGCTAATAATGGAAGATGATTAAAATGGACAATTTACGTTGAGAAGTTCTTGGATTCGACACCGTCATCTATGACACGGATTTAATCCAAATTTTAAACAATGGACTGAAATCAGTGGACCGTGCGAATGAAAATCGCATCATTTACTTAACCTATATTAATTATCGATGGCAACGCTTGTGATGTGAAGTTTTATCGTGTATACAAGCTTGAAAAAATAATAATAATACGTGCTTCATACACAAAATGAAAACTCACGATTTTCGATCACAAAAGTCATGATTCAAGATTCACAGATTAAGTTTCGCGTATCTAGTGGCATGATATTCATGACATGGGATCTGATATTCTTAAAGGAATACAAAAGCTCCATTGTCCAGCAAGGAATAATGCCTGGCCTGAAATATGCGTTTAATGTTACACATTTATAGTTTCTGTGATTTACAGAATCAAATTTATGGACCCCATGAAGTACGTAATTGAGGATTACTATTGGAAAAATTACTTCGTACGTATTAGCATGTTTGCATTTTCTTTTCCACTCGGCTTATAATTCTGGAGGTAATGTAATATTTTTTTTTTTACAGGGAGGATGGCAATTCGAGTGACTTTAGAGTGTGGTCATGCATCAATGTTACGCGTGCGGACAACACCTCAGGGTTATACACACGATTGGGAAGTGTTTGTACGAGGAGTTGATAATGCAGATATAAGCCAATACGTCGATAAAGGTATTTTGGATACAATTGATTTTGCAATGATTTTTTAATCGCAGTAGTATCGTTTTATTCATTTATTTTATTAACACGTTCAGTAATACTAACGAAGGATAAATAGTACGGTGGATGTTACGATATATTTAAAAGCTTACACAATGATATATCAAGCAACAAAATATCACAATGAAAAAATAAATAATATTTATTAGTAATAATAAATATAATTAATAATAATATTTATTAATAATAATATTTATTTTTAACACTGAAAATTTCGTTTCGGTGAAAACTACCAAATTGTTTTTTAAAAATTCGCGCTAAAATTTATCTGTGGAAATATCCTCTGGCAAAATAACCCAACAATAATGAATCACAACAAAATATCCTTTGCTCAAATCCAACGAAACTCTTATGGGTACACGATTAACGGTTATCCGAGATCAAAAGTTCGTGCACGGTAACCTAACCAAACAGAAAAATTTAAATAATGCACTAACACAAACGAAACCAGAAACTCAAAAAAAGCTGAAGAAAGTCGTATGGGTAAGGGATAAACAGTTAACCAACACTAAAGGATACTGTGCAGCGATTTGAACAAATGAACGATACCCGCAACTTTTTTACATAGTTATTTCTATGCTTTTTTAATTGCTACGCCAATATTTTTATTACACCCTTCTGCATGATATTATATTGTGACACCTTTTAAGAATATATAGATGAATCTTTGTAAATTGAGGAAGAGTTTTACCGATCTGAATTACCATAGCGGGCATACGTGAAACTCGCCCTACAACTGCTCAGGATCTAAAGAATAGCGTCTCTTTGTAACATCGTCCAGAAACAGTTTTTATAACACAAGGTGGCCATTTTTTTTTGTCATAAATCGCTTCTCGTTAGTATAATTTTCTGGAGCACATGTGACTTTGTGCGGAACATAGCGATCCCAGTTAAAATATCCCCTGCGTGATTGCGCAACAAATTAATTTCTACTTGGTATAATCTCACCAATTTTGTACCCATGAGTTTATTCATGATTTTTTTCAAGAAAACGAAGAGTCGAATCGTGGGCAAGGAGTTTAACTAATTTTTCCATCTGACAATTGTTACGTAACAAGATTTCTAACCATCATTACCAATTCCATTTTTCAAAGTTTATTGTTTAGAATGACTATGGATAATGGAATTAAAAAATGTCCTGCCGGAGACCAAAGCTATTCCAATTCTTGGAGGGAATTGAATTTTTTTATTAAATCTCCCAGTATGTGGGAAGATTAAAGCAATCATATTCATGATTGTAGAAATAATAATCGTTTATAGAAATGAATTTATTGAAATTATAAGCATCTCAACTGAAAAATTGTAGGAATGGGTAAATGTCTAAAAAAAAAGTTTTTTTGAACACATAACTAAGTATAGACCAGATTTTCATTCCTACATTATGACTTTTGCCTAATTATTATGTTGATATTGAAATATTCGTCGGTATAACATTGGTTGGAGTGAAAAAAACCGAAAAAAAAATGGGGCGGCTTGTTTGTCTCGTCAATGCTGAACTTCGTGTCAAATGGCATCGAGATCGGCACAATCTTTTTATGAGCCATAAAGAACGTGAAGGTCTCGAAAATTGTTCAAAGTCTGAGTATCTCTGAGGTCTTGAGAGCATAGGATGAATTGCTAGAAGTTTATCTATTATAAATATAATATTATAGAGCTCGATTCCTCCAACCTTGAACGAAGTTTAGATATTTTTAAAAATTCAATCCCGTTTAAGGGAGGGGTAAGGGTTTCAGCGTAAAAAAAAACACTTTTTTTGCGATTTTTTTTCTCAAATATGGATTGAGCAATTTTATTCGAACCTTTTGTACATTATTGAGCATACTTTTGACAATGTTGTGTAATTTTTTCATGCAGAAATATTGAAGCATAAGCCCGTAACAGAGCTTCCCCCAGAACGTCTTGGAAAAAAATCAATTTGCGGTGTTCACTATAACTCGGCCGAAAATTATCTGAAAATGAAAAACCATGAAAATTTAGTCAAATTATAATCAAATCTTCCTCCCAACGTTCTCTGATAATTTTTTTTTTCATTTAAAAATTTTTGGCGGCCATTTAAAGGGTGAACTGTTATTTTCCACGAAAAATTCCGCCATTTTGTGGGTGGGAAACACCCTTAATGTAAAAAAAAAAAATGTAACTAAACGTTGGGGGGAGGTATTTTATATGTAGAAAATGTGTACAAAGTTTGAAATGAATCGGTCAAGTAGTTTTTAAATGGCAGTGAACACGGACTTTGAAAAAGTAGTTTTGAGAAAAACGCGTCTAAAGTGCACTGCTAGCCCGACCGCCCGCAGCTGTTAGAGGTATAGCGTTAAAGGCCAGGAGATTAATAAGACAATAACTTCAAGAATATTGCTTAGATCGGTTTAAAATTTTAAGGACATATTCTTGAAATGTTAAACAATAAGATAAGACAAAAAAAATTCGATTTTTCGAAAGTGAAAACCCTTACCCCGCCCTTAAAACTAACATAACCCGTTGAGGGATAGCGGTCAAATTCTATTGGAAAACTCGTGGTGTTCCTGCCTAACTGTAAAAAATCTTTACCTCGATCGGTCAAAATTTGAATAAAGAGCATGTGAAAGACGATGAAAGACTCCAGCAGCGTCGGTCCATTGGAAAACATTGAAATCGGAGTAACATTAAAGGCACATGTACCAAATACGCAAGTTAAATCGTGCCAAAAGCAATTTACATTGGGAATTACCATTTAGCAACCTCACCTCTTTCGGCCAAAATGCAAACCACTCTCTCCCAGTCGATTCAATCATAATTAAATGTCACGTTTCAATCATAATTAATAATGCTTTACCAAAACAACAATATAATAAATAAAAATCGAGAGAACATGAACGATGTTTGGTCTAAGGGGTATAAGATTTTCAGGCCACGCGAAAGATCAAAAACCGTTTTATTCGTGTCATGTAAACAACAAGAGGCGCGACTGAAATTTCATAATTGCTGGAAAATGAACAATTTATAAATATAACATTATGTCATTGTTTGTTGTGCGAAGTCATTTTTTTAGTCGTAGAGTGGTGGACAATATTTTTGTGATTTTGAGATTGAACATGGCACGTCATATATGTTCACCATGTCTTTATGGCCATAATGCGCTCCCCGTCTGTACCGAATTGTCAAAGTTGATATTGTCCACGCACAAATATCAAAGGTAATAATTCTGATTATCAAATCTAGTATAAACATTACATTTCGCCAAAAAATATACGATAATCAAGGGTTTACTACGGTTTCCCATGCTAAATAATGCCGGCTGGTAATGAGCGGCCATATTGAATAGGCTTCCATGGTAATTCCCAATATATTTTGGTATTGTAACTTATAATTTGCCAGGTAGGAACTCGAAAACTCTGAAAAATAGTCTATAAGAATTGAAATGTGACTGGGCATTTAAAGTGAAATGGAGGATATCTTCGCGGATTTTTGCGAAAATTTGACGAATTTTTAAATTGCACTTCCACGATGGGCCTCCTCACTGTTTCCGAGAAACGTTAGCGCCAGTTTCTTTTTACAGGGTCATAAGCCCTCGTCAATAATACATCCACGATAAAATAAGCCCAATCGGTACAACAGTTTTCGCGCTAACCCCAATAAGAGATTTCCGCTTTAACCCCCTCCTCTGCCACGGGGGGTTGCGCATCCAATTGCTCCTGAAGTATTTTTCATCCCTGTTCATAACCCTTCAGTTGGATACCATATTTATCCTCTATCGCATCTGCAACCCCTAAATCACGAGGTCGACAGATCACGCGATTTTCCACCTCCGCACATTTTCATTGTGCACGTGCGCAATTGCTGACCCATTTCAATGGGACCCGTTTCGTTCGAAAGATTATCAAATTTTCTTGAATGTACTTTTTTGATGTTTTCAAATTCGTCAAATTTTCGCGAAAAATCGACGGAGATATCCGCACTCCACTTCAAATGCCCAGCACTGTAAAAAGCACTAATTTTTTGTGTATGCTAAATTCATTTAAGGGACTTTTTTTTTGCTAACTCTGTGCGTAAACGAAATAATACAGTTGTATTAGTTACTGTTTTACGATTGATTAACTTCGTTAATGATTGATCAAATCTCATTGGGTATAGAGTTCTTCCGTTATACAGCTGCCTTCAAGAGTCCGATCTTGACATGTCCGTGAAGCGAGTGAGACAGCATGTAGTCGCGGGTATTAGCGGACGTTTTTGCATGAGAATTGAACTAAAAGACGTAGGAAGGCCGAAAGGACGAGACTAAACCGGAGGATCAAGTAGGAATTGATAGACCACGTGCCGTGAGTCATGCTAATTTAAATGTATTGAGGGGCTTTTGCGTATCTGTGTAATTCGTGCGAGTAAAGCACCAGAGTATCCCTGATATCAGGTCGCACAAGAAAATAATCCATTAAAAAATACCCCTCGACACGATAATTCGTTGGCAAAAGATCGATGTGCAATTAATAGTTCTGTGCTAGAATAGTCTAGATGTAATTGGTCCGACTTACGTATTAGTTATTTTCGAGATTACACCCTGTATTTCGGTTTGGCGACCCCAGTGTCGCCATCAGGTATTAATCACCAAGTTATTAGTATTTATGTTATCGCGATATCGACTCTAGCTGCTTAAACGCGCTCGAACTCCCACGATTAACCACATACACTAGAACCTCGATTTTAAGAAAAATCCCCACTTTTTTACCTCACCGGTGCAAGGTGGGGCGCATCTACGTCACGACAACCAGGATCGTAGTCGTATTTCTCTTAGAATTCATTGGAGCCCTCTTTAGGTTTGGTTGTTTGAACGTTAACAGAAGGTAGCGTAGTTGTGTAAAAAATTTGAATGTACATAACCCTAAATATCGCGACAAAGTTCCTCCCGATCATATGCTATGATACGATCCTGGTCATAAGCGTGCGAGTGTTTGTGGGCGTTATAGGGACTAACCTTAGGCAGCGTCGATTATAAGAACGTCCGATACGAGTTTGTTCTTAAAATCGAGGTCTTAGCGTATGTAACATAATTGTTGAATATGGCGTTTTCTCTATAACGAGATACGTCGGTCGATCTAGCCATCGGTTATAAACAGTTTCGGTTTTTGTCACCGCGGCCTCTCCCCGTGCTGGTACGCTAGCACTCTGTCTCTGTACGCTCACGAGTCACGACGCGTTTATTGTGTGTCTCCGAGATTATAGTCGTTACATTTTGTTCACCTGCATCACTCTCTTTATTTTCGAATATTTACGTTTAGTCACGAATAAACTAGAATTTTTCCTGTCGCCGTTTTATTGCGCATCGCATTTATTGTTTCCTCTGCCTGTATTATTACAACAATAATAATATAGTGCATGAAGGTTGTGTATGCTGGTCGAAAGTCACTGAATATTGGAAAACGATAAGATGGCGGCGTGTCCCGAAATGGCGTCGAATAGTAGGCCATTTTGCGCGATATGCTCATGCGCGTACATGTGCATACGGTGCATACGGTGCATACGGTACCTGCGCATATGGTGTCGAAAACAAGTAGTACACAAAAGTGCGCCAAAGCCCTACAAATACCCCTTTTTCGGTGTTATTAATGTCTTATACGTAAAATGACGTTAAATGAACGTTTTTTTCGAAGTCATTTTGCATGCTCAACATTAAGAACGTGGAAAAAAGAAAGTTATTTTTCAAGAGTTCGCAAAGGCGTTAAAAACGGGTTTTCTCGATCCTGTGCCTTGCGTATAAAACAACCTTAAGGCCTTACATACGTCCAGCGGTACCGAAAACGTACCAAAAGAAAAACTGTTTTTAGGAGGGATAGAAATAGAAATTGATAAAAAAATTCTTACACATTGTTTATTACTGTGTTAAGTTTGTAAAAAAATTTATTTCAATTTTTTTTTTCAAAAATTACAACATGGAAAATCACATTTTTTGAAGCACTGTAAAAAAAAAGTTGCTCCACGGTCGGCAATATTTCTTCCTTAAATGTTGACGGATCTGCAAAATGTAAAGAAATTCTTGTAAAATAAGGTAGTAGTTATAGTCTGTCGAGCCGGATTTTTGAAATTCGAAAAATTAAACAATTCGCGGTAATTTAAAAAAAAATGTTAAGTTTGTGTCAAAAAAGTCACACTTCAATTGTTTTTATAAAATTTTCTAATTATAATTTTGAAAATCCGGCTCGACAGACTATAGAAAAAACAATTCCGAATATTTAAAAAAAAAAATCATCAAAAAATATTAAAAACCGTACGAGTTATCATGCCGACCGTGTCAGAAAAAGTAGTTTTGAGAAAAACGCATTTAAAGTTTCAAGCGCGTTTCGCTCGAAGTTGCGCGCGGCTAGAGCAAGAACTTTATGAATTTTTTTAATTTATTTAGTTAACTTACGTCTAATCTCCCATTCCAGCTTCATATTGTACGCCTTCCTTGACAGTAAAAAATTGTTGTTGTTTATTTTTTTCTAATCGACGAATTGTTCAATCAACTCAACTCAGGTAGGCGCGCGTCAGACCTTTGTTCTTTCGTCGGGCAGTCACATTATCTACAATAACTTTTGAACTATGGGGAATTTTTACAATCAGCTTACACAGAAATACGCCTAAGACTATAAGGAATAATAATCCGTAAACAAAAAAAAATCGATTTTTTGAAAATTCTCGACGTATGTAAGGCCTTAAACGAATGTTTATGTAACATGATTGGTATGCGAAAAGTATCGGGGACAAACTGGAACCGGAAGTTCTTATAATCAACGCTGCCTAAGGTCAATCCCTATAATACCAACAGCCACTGACGCGCTTATGACCAGGACCGTATCATAGCATATGATCGAGTGACCCTTTCTCGCGATGATTAGGATTATCTACACAATTTTTTTACACAAGTACACGACGTTATGCTAACGTGCAAACAACCTGTTGGATTTTACGTGCAAATTACGAGTTCAAAAACGAATCGATGTAGAGAGTTAATTCGAGGGTCCTCGGCGATTTTTAGCCAGGCTTGGTTCTTTTCGAAGGCTCCTTTTACATTATCCATATTTTCCTACTTAACGGGTAAAACCCTTAAGCTGAGAGCGGGCCTTGACGTAATGAGCGTGGCCGTCTGTCCGGCGCGGCCAACTTTACTTATGGCACCCTAGACCAGTCTCGAGTTCCCGTACCTCTCAAACGCAATATTTGAAATTCTCCCGATAGAACATAGCACCCTTTTTGTCATTAGGTGGAAATGCTCTTTGGTCTTCATGACCAGTGTTGACTAACACTGGTCATGAAGACCAAAGAGTATTTCTTGTAGAATTTAGAACAGAACAGACGTTCCTTCCTCGTACAAGAAATAAAGCAAAGACAAAGAAATATAATCCACGACATTTCTACGTTTATCTTCCCACATTCAATAAAACCTAACCTAGAACGGGCCCCAATGACTTTTAAGACAAATACGACTATGGTCCTGGCCGTTGTGAGGTAGATGCGTCCCACCATGCACAGGCGAGACCAAAGTGTGGGCATTTTCCTTAAAATCGAACTCCTAGTGTAATTATGAATATCTGAATAACTAGATGGTTGATCATTCCGACATTTGTACAAAATGTCTAGGCAGTGCGTCTCTAACGGCCCGTGGTTTTTCATGAAAATCTTAAGATGGGTTTGAATGTTGCGATAACGAAAAGTACATTCTAGGCGCTCAATACAGGCGATACGTGTAAAAAGTTCTTGTTTTCAAGAGCAAACATCTCAAAAAAAAAGACATAAGGTCATTTTATCCTCCTACGTTGTTGTCACGCGGGTTAATTCCCTTTCCGGCAGATTGTCTACATTTGCAACCGCCAGATTTCGCTTTACCCCTGTGCTAACGAATGCCTCTTGACTTCCACATATATTTTTCAGTCGCTTTATACGTCAGTTTCGGTCTTTTCGTATGATTTATTAAAAACACCGCCTCTTATCGCTTCAGGAATTTTGCACTTATTGTGACAATAACGAATTCACTGATACCGACAACATGACGTGCCGGCAAACTATGTAGGGAGGATGTCAAAGTCCCGACAGTCAAACTCCCGACACGGCCTATCGCGCGTGTACCGACTGTTTTTGGTACGTGTACAGCCGCGAGATGGCAATAACGGTTTAAGTGCAAACACATCGCGGTTAGGCAATGAACGTAGTTCCAAGTGTTGGGGTTCTCAATAAAACCGAGGGATGTGATTGACTAGCAAATTATTTAATCAAACAATACACGTGGTTCCTTTTGACTATATCGGAGCGAGAAAAAGTTGAATAAAATAAACAACTGTTTTTGGTTGAATTTCTTATAAACAATTTGTTAACAAAACCAAGAATAAATAGTATTATGATTATTGCCGTTAATTGTTTAATGAACAAATGGTAAATGAATAAATAAATTGTCCAAATAAATTGAAATAATTGTTTTTATTGTCGTTGTTATTATTATTAATACATTTCGTCGCAAAGATTTGACCGGATAATACACGTGGGTTCCTTTTGGCTATATCGGAGCGAGAAAAAGTTGAATAACATAAAGAAGTGTTGTTGGTTGAATTTCTTATAAACAATTTATAAAAAAAACCAGGAATAATTATTATTATGATTATTGTTGGGTTTCGTTTAATGAACAAATGGCGAATGGATAAATAAACTGTCCAAATAAATTGAAATGATTGTTTTTATTGTTGTTGTCATTATTATTAATACATTTCGTCGCAAAGATCTGACCGGATAATACACGTGGGTTCCTTTTAGCTATATCGGAGCGAGAAAAAGTTGAATAATATAAAGAAGTGTTGTTGGTTGAATTTCTTATAAAAAAATTATTTAAAAAACCAGGAATAATTACTATTATGATTATTGTTGGGTTTCGTTTAATGAACAAATGGCGAATGGATAAATAAACTGTTCAAATAAATTAAAATGATTGTTTTTATTGTCGTTGTTTTTATTATTAGGTAAAAAAAAGTTAATTTTTGTGTAATCATCGAAAAATCTTCAGGGAACAGAGGTACACATTTTTAAACGAAACCCAACAATAATCATAATGGTAATTATTCCTGGTTTTTTAAATAAATTGTTTATAAGAAATTCAACCAATAACACTTCTTTATGTTATTCAACTTTTTCTCGCTCCGATATAGCCAAAAGGAACCCACGTGTATTATCCGGTCAAATCTTTGCCACGAAATGTATTAATAATAATAACAACGACAATAAAAACAATTATTTCAATTTATTTGGACAATTTATTTATTCATTTACCATTTGTTCATTAAACAATTAACGGCAATAATCATAATACTATTTATTCTTGGTTTTGTTAACAAATTGTTTATAAGAAATTCAACCAAAAACAGTTGTTTATGTTATTTAACTTTTTCTCGCTCCGATAGAGCCAAAAGGAACCCACGTGTATTATTCGATTAAATAATTTGCTAGTCAGTCACGTCCCTCGGTTTTATTGAGAACCCCAACACTTGGAACTACGTTCATTGCCTAACCGCGATGTGTTTGCACTTTAACCGTTATTGCCATCTCGCGGCTGTACACGTACCAAAAACAGTCGGTACACGCGCGATAGGCCGTGTCGGGACTTTGACATCCTCCCACTATCTATTGCGAAAACGAGGATGAAACAAAGATTCAAAGGATTAAGGTAGTTCTAACACAAGAAATAGGAAGGGATAGAAGGAGCGGTGCGTGAGGCGGGCAGCCACGTCGCGCAGCGACGTTGTCATGCTCACGAGTTCTTCTAGCCTCAAAACAATATTTTTTCAATAATCCATACTTTTTTACTGTATGGTCGAAAATTTACTGTAAACTATATGTTATTCTTCATCTACTAAACTACTTTCGTGCCAAATTTCAAGAATTTTTCATTACTCCTTCGTACATTTTGGTGACTGAATATCCGGAAAGTGCTCATTTCGTACGGTATAGGTATACGTTCGTATGCAAATTTTGCAATTTTTGATAAACGATATCTTGAAAACGGTACGGTGAAACAGTCTCAAATTTCGCACAAGTATTCTTCAGTACTTTTTCTAGGTTTTCCCAAAAACTCATTAAATTCGCATTACTTCTTCATTTGTGTTAGAACTACCTTAAGGACAGATGGCGCTGCGATGGCTCATCACCAAATGACGACGGTTGCTTTCTTGTTGAACAGACTTTAATTTTCGAGTCAAAACATTTTTCAGTACGTTCACTGTTCGTTGATGTTTTCTGAGCAAGTGAGCGGAGTACCACCCTGCCCATCGAAACACGATAAACTGTACGAGGATTCGATTAATTCTGAGGACGATAGATGCAGCAATCTAGCATTATATAATAATCCCTGTAGAATAAGTGATTCTTAAACATTTTTCTATTATTGTCCGTATAAAAAATGATCATTTAACTCCTGATTGAAGAGTATCGTGTAATTTCGTGAAAACCGAAGCGTTGAGTCTTAGAAGGGAAAAATGAAATTGTCGCGAGTCTCTATACTCCATATGAAATCTCCAGATCATGCAACTTATGCGCAATTCTATCCCCCCTGTAAAAAAGACAAGTCATGAATGATCTCGAAATGCGTTTTATTTTTTAAGCCAGCGAGCCTGTCGTGCTCGGAGTGTTCAGTCATGTGCATACTTCAGAGCGCACGCTCGTAGACGACGAAACTAACCTACAAAGTAGCCTGCAGGCGCGCACCTCGATCCTAATCATCTTTAAGGGCTCACATACCGCTGCGCGCGCTGAAAACCGAGTAAATTTGAAAAATTATTATAAAGATTATATGGTGAAAAAAAAATTAAATTGTTGGTTTCACATTTTTTATTAAATTTTCAACTATGGGGAAAAAAATTTTTTTTATTGAAAAAAAATATTAACATTATTTTTTACGGGTATAAATGGACTACTGATGAAAACCATGGTGCCTGCTTGTCAACATCATAACATCACCAAAAATGGTCCAATCTGCAAGAATAAAAAAAGAATCTAGTAAAATAATGTAGTAGTAATAGTCTGGCAGAGTTTTTTTTTGCCAAAATACAGAAATTAAAGTATTTCAATCTTTAGTATGCAAATTAAAAAAAAAGTGTTTAATAATTTATAAAAAATTGTCCAAAGAAAAAATTAAATAAACCTCTCGTCAGACTATAGAGAAAATAATTATGAAGATTTAAAAAAAGAAGTTGAAAAATATTAAAAATTGACTGAGTTATCGTGCTGACACTGACTAAAAACATAGTTTCGAGAAAAACACCTTTAAAGTTTGCGGTAGGTAGCCGTCCGAACTCGATGTCCGGCCACATTTATTGCTATAACTTTGTAACGTAGTGGAATTTACTTAAAATTTTTATTTATTTTTCTTAAAAAAAAGTACAAATCTGTAAAAAAAATCGATTTTTTTTTAATTTCAGGGGTATGTGAGCACTTAAATGATGAAAGAGCCGTTGTTTTTATCGCGCTGTGAAATTCATATCGAACATTAGCGTATACATTTTTTTATCCTGAAAATTTAAATACCGTAAGCCATCGACATTTATAAAATTCCGTTGTAGTCTGCATAGTTATTTCCAATACATTACATTTTCAACCGAGTTCGAATTGGCTTTTGTTTTTGATAAATCTGAAATATTATGTTCATTGTGTCGGCTAAACTTCTTGTTTTTTTTCTCCTCGTTGCGCTAATTATGTAACTCGATAATTTTGGTCTTTATAATTTTAGGTAAATCGAATATTCGAGCGATATTCGTTTCACTATAAAATAACTTATTATTTTTCTAGTCGTTTTCCACCTCCATGAGACTTTTCCAAAACCAAAGAGGATATTGAAGGAACCGCCTTATATGGTTAAAGAATCCGGATACGCTGGTTTTGTGATTCCAATTGATGTTTACTTAAAGAACAAGGACGAACCGAAAAGGATTCAGATTTCATACGATCTCATCTTACTACCGACTGGCCCGGCCTTTAATAATGTTATCCGACATCACGAAGTTTTCGTCAATCCACCTGAAGAATTTCGAAAAAAACTGCTCAAAGGTGGTGGTGTAAGTTTCTTTTATTACTATAATATTGGGCAACGATAGGATTCATATATTTATCTATATATATTATATTAATACCACGATTTCGTCCGGCCCGGGCGCTACCCGTCCCCTCATCAACGAAACCCAAACAATTCCAAACAAACCCAAACACCCCCCTGGAATGACCGCAAATGCACCTCTACATGTTTCGGTCTGTTTGGGCTTGTACGGCATGGGCGCTACGCGCACCCAAGCCCCGAAGGTTTCCTATGGCGCCCGTTGCCATGGTAACCGTTACTATGGTCTCGACTCTCGTAAACGGCGGCAGTAGCGACGGCGAAATATTTATATAATATAGAGAAATTTATATATTCGGAATTACCATCTAGCAATCTGCCAAATTTTAAATAACTACCAGTCGGTGCCCGATGATTACTGTGCGAATGTGTCGCGTATCAATCATGGTTAAAAATATACTGCTTCATTACAGTAACAATGTAATAAATAAAAATCGGAAGAACATTGACGACACTCGGTCCGAGGCGTATGAGATTTTCAGTTCACGCGAAAGATCGAAAAACCGTTTTATTCGTGCCGTGTAAACAACACAAGGGACGACTAAAATTCCAGAATTGGTGGAAATGAACAATTTATAGTTCACAACAATTTATAGTAGAACAATTTAAAGTTATACTTTATTGTTCGGGGTCATTTATTTAGCCGTAGAGTGGTGGGAAGTATTTTTGTGATTTTGACGTTAAACATGTCGCGTCTTATAGGTTTTCGTGACGACGCAGTTGATTCTGTTCACACGAAAGATCATAAACCGTTTTATTTGTGTCGTGTAAACAATAGGAGGCGCTACTGAAATTGCATAATTACTGAAAAATGAACTATTTATAAATATAACATTATGTCATGTGATAGATCGAGGTTATAAGTTATAGTTCATTGGTCGAAGTCATTTATTTAGCTGTAGAGTGGGAACTATTTTTGCGATTTTGAGTTTAAACATGGCGCGTCATATGGTTCACCGTATCCAATTGTCACAGTTGATTCTTTTCACGCACAAAAATCAGAGGTTATCAGATCGTAGTAAAAAACATTATATTTCGCCAAAAAATATATATAAAATAATGAGCGGTTTACTACTGCTTCCCATGCTAAGTAGTCTCAGCTGACTGGCAATGAGCGGCCATATTGAATAGTCTACGCCTCCGTGGTAATTCCCAATATAATAGGACTAGCAACAACGCGCTCGCTTCGCTCGCGCTTGAATGTTTCGTATTTCGAACTTGTCCTTTAGATTAAGAATCAACTGCAAATTCTTATAGATACTTTTTCCCAAACGGCAGAACGGAGTTTGTCACCATACTGCAGTCGCTGAGATTATTTCGTCTCGATCGGTTGTCATTTCGTTAAATAGTACATAATTTATTATAAGGTTTTTTAATTATGCGAATTGCATTAGGCGAGAGTCAATAATCTATTGAATCTTTGGATCTTATTGAATCTTTGTATACTATAGATGTTGTTTCATGGTGAACAAAATCGTGTTTGAATTACGCGCGCTTTACGACAACCAATCAGATTGACGATAAACGGGCTTCATAATTCGATATATTTATCTCGCATTTCTTTATTATATAAGGTTTTCAAATTTTGAGAATTGCATTGGGCGAGAGTCAATGATCTATTGAATCTTTAATCTTATTAAATCTTTGTATACCGTAGATGTTGTTTCATAGTGAACTAAATCGTGTTTGAATTACGCGCGCTTTACGCCAACCAATCAGATTGACGATAAACTGGCTTCAAAATTCGATATATTTATCTCGCATTTCGAGAGTTTCGAGAATCGAGTGCCATGTCTTTTTTAAGAAAGGATTACGCGCGGGTCGGGCGTTACGCGGCCTCGCATCTCCCTCGATTCACCGTACGGGAGGGGTCGCCCCGTACGGTGAAGCTGACCCACTCCCCTTTACCGTAAAGGGAGGAGGGTCAACTTCGCCATTCGGGCAAATCCATTTCCGTACGGTGAAGCAATTCCCTCAATTCTTGTACACGGCAGTCTCAAAATAATTATATAATATAGATTAACACTGGGGGCTTCGCGCGCCAAACCCCAGAGACCCGTGTGACTGTCTGCTTCTTCTCCTCTACCTCTATGCATAAATCTCAATTAGCCATTGAATTTATTTATTTTTATTTTTATTATTTCCATTTTACGCTCAAAGTCGGTGCAAAAAAATACTAACTTCTACCTTAACTTAACTTAACTTATTTGTATGATAAATCATCGATGACAAACCATCGCTTAAGCAAAAAAAAAATATCGATTCTTTTAAATTCTACCGTGGCCAGGCCCCTTAAGATCGTACGTTATCATTGCCATGCGTTTTTAAGTAAATGGCACCCAAACCACAATTTGTAGGGCGTACATTTAGACCCTTCACCACCATCTGACCCTGAATGCCTGAGCACGACTCAAATCCGTGAAGTGTACATTTCGGGAGCCCTTTTGAACTCTTTCGAGTTGAGTTTTACAACCTACAAATCCTCTCTGTTAAGTTTCGCTACAGCAGTTAACGTAAACTCCGTGTCCCGGTATTTCTCGCTCTACGTTCCCGTTAACGAC
The DNA here is from genome assembly GCA_958009045.1 of Oxytorus armatus. Taxonomy (NCBI): domain Eukaryota; kingdom Metazoa; phylum Arthropoda; class Insecta; order Hymenoptera; family Ichneumonidae; genus Oxytorus; species Oxytorus armatus. The sequence continues at coordinate 3,991,675 of OY253748.1, read as the reverse complement.
AAATACACTTTCGTAGTCTCGATTTTCTAAAAAATATTTTGTTTTAGATCACTGTATCAAATCCTGAAGATCCAACCGAAAAAGGTGAATACAAAATGGTGCCGCCTATGGTTAGCAAACCAAAATTAAGCGGAACAGACGTAAAAAAGCATCGAATGACGGATCTGCGAACTTCCAATTCATTTGCCGATTTATTCGGGAACCCAATGACTCTGCCGGCTAAAGTGTCACCGGAAAACAAGCGACCACAGGCCGATAAAATTCTGTCGACAAAAACAGTGCCGGAAAAAGTGGAAAAGGTGGAGAAGCCCGCGAAAGTAAAGCACAGTCCTCACAAGGAGAAGAAGAAGGATAAAAGCGTTGACGACAGGAAGGATAAGAAGGACAAGAGTCTAGCGAAAGAAAAGGACCGGGTTAAAGAGAAGTCGAAGAGACCTTCGAGTCCTGGAAATAAAGAAGACCTTCCGTATGGAGCGGTGAAAAAGACGGCGCTCCTGTCGCCGCCGAAAAAGCAACTCATCCCTGCACCTCCTCCGCCTGTTATACAAAAATCACCTTCCCCAAAGGCCAAAGAAAAAGAGCACAAGAAGATGTACATTGACAAAGAAAAGGACAAAGTTAAGGATAATTTTAAGGTACCGATCGAGGATCGAAAGTTCGATCGGAAGAAAAAAAAGCACAAAGAAGACAAGAGCAAGGAGCGTAAGGAAAAGGATAAGGAGCATGAAAAAATGAAAGAGTCGTCGAAGAAAAGTGAGAAGAAAATAATGAAGCCTGAGAAGCACGAAAAAACGGAAAAAGAAAAAAATCCGGAGTGTAAAGTGCCTAAGGACGGGAGAAAATCGCCGAAGTATCCGAAGGAGAAGGACAAAGTTCGAATTGAAAGAACTGATAGAAGTGAAGCGACGGACAAGGCGAAGGATTCACGTACCGACAAGGAAAAACAAAAGCACAAACACAAGAGAAAGGATAAAAAGGACAGGATCGACGAATCGTTGGATAAAGAGAAGCAAGAAAAAAATAAAGTAACGAGCGACAAGAAAGGCTCTTATTCCACCGCGTCACCATCGATCAATCCGCTCTCGACGCTTCTCGCTGAAATGCCTGAAAGAGACAGCAGCGATTCGACTCATTCTATCGACGATGATTCTGTACCGGTGACAAAGTCATATTTAACGACGAAAAATGATTCCGAGACGATGTTAAATCCCGTATTGAGTTCCGAAACGTCGAAGCCATTGTCACCACGCACAGCGGTCGATGCGAAGAACGACGGTGACGAGCGGAACAAAAAGGAAAAGACGAAAGTCGGTCGAGGTGAGGAGCGTGATTGCCGAAAGAGAAAACGGAAAATGGATGGTGGACAGGACGAGAATGCCTCTAAACGATCAAAGGACAGAGACAACTCGGTTTCACCGTCCGTTGAACCCGTTTCATCGAGTCAATCGCCGATCTCCATTGACATCGATTCGACTTATAATTTCAAAGAAAATCCGTCGTTAAATACGGAAATGAATAGCACAACGGAGACCGAACATGTCGCTCCCGATTCGACAAACAGCACATTGAACGAACCGGAAACGGATGGAACGCAAGTATTCTCGGAAGACTACGTGTCGCAATTGAAGGAATTACAGCAGAAGATAATGACGCTGCAGGATAATCAAGAATTGCAGAGGGTCGTTCAAGTAATAGCCGAAACGGGGCAGTATGAAATAACTAGAAAGACGTTTGATTTTGATCTTTGCGCGCTCGATCGTAGAACTGTATTGCGGTTACAACAATTTTTTTCTACGTCGTGACTGGTTTTATCGTTATTGACATAACGAAACGAAGCTCGGTCCAACGAGATTAAGTATAATACATACGATATTCAGGAATGAAAAAAAAAAAAAAACAAAGAGATTACGAATGTGTAAGTTAATACGTTTGTGCGACAGTTAGTAACGCGGTCTACTCTCTTCGAACAGCAGGTCCTTTCCCGTCGAATGAATTTTATAATAGCAACAAATGAAAATAGAAATGGTTATTCCCTTTGTTCTGTCTGTGCAAGCGCGGATATTGTTAATAGTGCCCTCGCTGTAGTAGAAAGCTCCATAAATGATCTGAACTACACGACACTGAGGAGAGTTGACTGTGTTCTATCGGATCATGTTACTGTGATTGTTGCATAAATTTAGTAGTAAACGTTAATAATTAGCGATTGGAATAAATCATTGATTATATTTAAGCGAGACCCCCTGCGTTATTGATTAGATTAATAGGATTCGATATTTTCGTTGTTTGTCATCACTAATTTATGTAATTATACGTCACTAACGTTTAATGAAGAATTTTAAGTGCATTACGTATTTCGTTATCAATACATACGTCGTTTAAGGTTCTTTGGGATACAGTCTGTTCAAGAAGAGAAAGACCATCGTAATCTGGAAAGAATAAAAAATTAGAATTAAATTTTTTTATTTTTATTAAAGTACATATTATTAGGTATTGCGCAATTATCTAATATCTCATCCATTCACCTCTGTTGCTGATTATGGCTTGACAATTGTTTTCCATGAGTTCGGCGGGATTTTCTTCCCGTTTACAAATGCACACCCAAATATTCATTTTTACAGGGTGTTTTACTTTGCGCTGAAGAATCCTATTACTAAGGCACGAATCTCGGTGCTCTCAAAACTGAGAAGGCGTAGACTCTTTCTTTGAATCGAAAGAAACAAAAGTGACTGCTACACTCTTTCTTGTAAGCGGTATTCCTTATCAACTCTGTCAGTTTATTCCAGGATCAAAATTTTCATTTGTCCGCCATTCTCACACCTCATTGCGTGTAGTTTGAGGGACTTTTGTGAAAAAATCCAGCCCCGAAAATGAACTGGCTTTCGAGAACTAAATTATTTAATATTTCGATAAGTTACAAGAATTTGCAAAGTAATTTTAAACGAAATGAAAAGAAATCTGTAAATTTTTGTAAAGTATCAAAATATTAAATGATTTAGTTCTTAAAATTCAGTTGACTGTCGACGCTGCAATTTTTCACAAAAATTCCTCAGCACTACCCGCAGTTTCTGTTCTGTCGCATGATTTAATAAAAACACCGCTTCGTATCGCTTCAGGAATTTTGCACTCATTGTGAAGATAACGAATTCACTAATGTCAGCAACAGAATGTGCCGGAAAACTATATATTGCGCAAAAGAGCACGAAACAAAGGTTCAAACGAATAAGGACAGATGGCGCTGCGATAACACCTTACCAAATGACGACGGTTGCTTTCTTGTTGAACAGACTGTAGTCATCTATTACCGCTCCTCGATATCCATGTACTCACACACGTAGTTGTTATTATTAACACGAATTTACTATATTATTAGGCGTCGTGCGAAGCGTATAGCTCCGATCAGAAACTTTTAATCTGTTTCAGTAAATATATTTGACAACCTACACGATGTCCGGTAATGGACATCGTGTAGGTTAAATTGAAGTAACATGCGCAACAGTACCACTTTCCCAACCAACGTCATCGATATTGTACGACTTCTTATAACAAGATGATATCGAAAATTACCATTTAGCAAACTGACCTCTCTCGGTTGAATTTCAAAGCACTCTGTCCCAGTCGGTGTTCGATGATTACTGTGCGAATGCGTCGCATTTTAATTATAATTAATAATGCACTGCTTTGTTACACAACAATGTGATAAATGAAAATCATGCAATATCAGTCGCGCCTTCTGTTGTTTACATGACACAAATGAAACGGTTTTTGATCTTTTGCTTGGGGTAAAAATATCATACCCCTCGGACCGCACATCGTCTATGTTCTTCCGATGTTCATTTATTACATTGTTGCTGTAATACGACAGTACATTATTAATTACGATTAAAACGTTACACATTCGGACAGTAATCATCGGGCATCGACTGGGAGAGAGTGGTTTGAAATTTGGCCGAGACAGATCAGGTCGCTGAATGGTAATGCCGCGGTCCAGTAAATTTCATTGATTTCTCGTCAATATACGAGCATGGAGCCTAGAGTAAAGGAGTGCAATCTCTAATGGGGAACGGCCGAAAAAAGCGACCTCAAAAATTCAGCAAGAAAGGTGTCGCTGCGGTCGCAAGTTGATCCGAGTGAAGTGAGCAAGAAATAAACTGTACGTGGAACCTTGCTGAAGGTTGACACCTACGGTCAATATACACATGACCCTTCGGTGTAATTGAGTGTAATCACGCGTCATCGTTAATATAACAGTTTTATGAAACTTTTTATTCCTGCCAATCTGTAAAAGTAAGGACATAGAATAGCATTATATCGATTTTATAATATACTAACAAAAAGAAATGAATTAGTTTCGTAAAGGTTACAAAAAAAACCAATGTGGTTTATATTTAACGAAATTTAAAGTACAATAAGTGAGGAGATTGTGCATTGATTATTCCAGGATCAATAAATAACTATAAAGACATCCCAGTTAAAAAATACAGACGATGAGCGTGTAATAAACAATGAGGTAAACATCGGGTTTAGGCGACCCTCCTCCGATTCCTTTCGTAATAGGCTCATCCGCCGCGCTTTCGCACGCGAAAAAACTTTTTCCTCTGACAAAATTGGGGGACGTTATTTATTAAAAAGTTATTAACAAATAAAGTTAATAATTCATATAGCTATTTTCCTTATACCAGCCAGTCCCAATCATCTTGTCCTTCACATGTGTTGTTAAGAATACCCCCTGGGTACATACAAAAAGTTTTATCCGTCGCTCATTGTTTGTTAAAAAGTTATTAACAAAAGAAGTTTCATAAATCAAAAATAAAATACTTATACTAGTGTATGGTGAACAGTACACGTATGAGCGGGTTCGCTGCACCCCCTACACACCAGCCCAAAAAGAACTCAAAAACAAACCAAAAACAACCCAAAAACAAACCAAAAACAACCCAAAAACAAACCACAAACAAACCAAAACAAACCAAAAATAACAAACAACAAATTAAACAACCCCCCACCCCATACGCGACCCACCTCCACCTCACCTTCCCACCCTCATTTACTCATGTATATTTGTATTCATATGATGAGCAGCATACGTATAAGCAAGGGATATATGTGCTATTTACTATACTTACGGGTTGTTTGGATTGTTTGGTTTGTTTTTTAGTTGTTTTCGATTGCCCTTGGTTTGTTTTTAGGTTGTTTTTGGTCTGGTGTGTGGGGGCGCAGCGAACCCGCTCATACGTGTACTCGTCACCATACACTAGTATAAGTATTTCATGTTTAATTTATGAAACTTCTTTGTTAATAACTTTTTAACAAACAATGAGCGACGGATAAAACTTTTTGTATGTTATTCAAGGGGTATTCTTAACAACACATGTGAAGGACAAGATGATTGGGACTGGCTGATATAAGGAAAATAGCTATATTAATTATTAACTTTATTTGTTAATAACTTTTTAATAAATAACGTCCCCCAATTTTGTCAGAGGAAAAAGTTGTTTCGCGTGCGAAGGCGCGGCGGATGAGCCTATTACGAAAGGAATCGGAGGAGGGTCGCCTAAACCCGATGTTTACCTCATTATTTATTACACGCTCATCGTCTGTATTTTTTAACTGGGATGTCTTTATAATTATTTATTGATCCTGGAATAATCAATGCACAATCTCCTCACCTATTATACTTTAAATTTCGTTAAATATAAATCACATTGGTTTTTTTTGTAACCTTTACGAAACTAATTCTTTTCTTTTTGTTAGTATATTATAAAATCGATATAATGCTATTCTATGTCCTTACTTTTACAGATTGGCAGTAATTAAAAGTTTCATAAAACTGTTATATTAACGATGACGCGTGATTACATTCAATTGCACCGAAGGGTCATGTGTATATTGACCGTAGGTGCCTAGCTTCAGCAAGGTTCCATGTACAGTTTATTTCTGACTCACCACACTCGGATCAACTTGCGACCGCAGCGACACCTTTCTTGCTGAATTTTTTATGCCGCCTCAGAATACGGAGATTGCACTCCTTTACTCTAGGCTCCATGTATACGAGGGTCGTTCAACAAGTACCTTAGCCTACAAAAGAAAAACGAAAATTTTTGAGAAGAGGCGATTTATTTTTCAACATAGTCTCCTTTTAGGTCTATACACTTGGCCCAGTGATGCTCCAACTTTTTTAACCCGTCCAAAAAATAATTTTTGTTGAGGTCGGCAAAATAGTCCTCCGTGGCGGCTATGACCTCCTCATTCGACCCAAATCTATTCCCAGCGAGTGACTTTTTTAGGTTTGGAAACAAATAAAAGTCACAAGGGGCCAAATCTGGTGAATAAGGTGGATGGGGCAGCAATTCGTAGCGCAGTTCAACCAATTTGGCCATGGCGACGGCGGAGGTGTGAACCGGCGCGTTATCGTGGTGGAACAGCACTTTTTTCTTCGCCAAATGGGGCCGTTTTTTCTTCAATTCGGCGTCGAATCGGCCCAATAGGTCGGCATAGTAGAGCCCCGAGATAGTTTTACCCTTCTGGAGGTAATCGATGTGGATCACACCTTGTGAGTCCCAGAAACCGGTGGCCATCACCTTACCGGCCGAAACAACAGTCTTCGCCTTCTTCGAAGCACGTTCGCCGGGTAAAGTCCACTGTTTTGACTGTTCCTTGGTCTCTGGTGTGTACCAGTGAACCCATGGTTCGTCGACGGTCACGAAACGACGCAAGAACTCCGCCGGATTGCGCTTAAACAGCTTCAAACATTGCTCTGAAGTGGTCTCACGGTTGCGCTTGTTGTCCGGCGTAAGCAAACGCGACACCCATCGCGCTGACAGCTTCCTCATGCCCAGTTCTTCGTGTAGAATATTATGCACCGTTCCTTCTGCGATGCCTACAGTCTCAGCTATCTCTGCGAACCTTTGATCTGCGGTCTGTCAACACGAGATCGTGGATCTTTTTTACGTTTTCCTCCGTAGGAGCCGTTTTCGGGGCACCTGGGCGTGGTTCATCAAAAACCGACGTGCGGCCACGAGCATACTCGTTAAACCAATTCTTCACGGTCGCCATCGACGGAGAGAGTCACCGTAGACAGCATCCAAGCGATCTTTGATTTCGCTGCGCGTTTTCCCTTCCAAAAACAAGAATCGAATCACCGAACGGTACTGCTCTTTTTCCATTTTTGTAAAACTAACTGACACGTTCGCTTCCAAAGGCTATCAAAACAGAACTAATAAAGGGAATTGAATGAAACTTTCACAGTAGGCTACTAAAAGTATGTACTGTACGATGGTAACACTGATCTGTAATAGCAGCGCCTTCGGGCGGTGAGGCTAAACACTTGTTGAACGACCCTCGTATTATAACGATGTTATAACGACGACATATAATCCAGGTTATCTATGATCAAAAGTCATCGCGAATCTTCAAGATAAATTATTCGGTTCCTCACAATTGGTCATTCTGCTTACTTTCTCGGTTACCGTGCAGAAATTGTGGTAGGCATCTAGCTGGATCCCTGTAATTACCCCTATTCTCTGGTAAGGATCAGACTAGATATCGGATCGGATCCCAACACGGAAACTTCACGCTTATAAATTGGATCTCGATGGGGACTCCCGACTGAATTCCTAACTGTATCCAGCTCGGATCCTACAGGATTGTTAAAGAATTGTATGGGATCTGCCGAGATCCTTACACGATTTTACAGGGTTTTGCAATCGATCATGATTGTTTGATCTGCAATAGTAGTGTTTCCATAGTATATCTTTTTTGTTTGTACGTCTCTTACCATTTGTTCGGCGACCAAATAAAATAATTTAAAAAATAGGAACTCGAGATAAACCCCCAAAGTCGGTACTCGGTTACTCGGGATCAATCCGACCGAACCTCCCGATTCTTATAGTCCGTGAGCCCTCGATTGCAGACGCGAAAACCTCGCGACGCTTGCCACCTAGCGGCGGATTGGGAAACTTCTTTATACTAGCTACACCCCGATGTTCATGTGCTTTTTTACTTGATGATGAAATGTAGAAAATCGAACGACAAATATTTTTTACGAAAGCTGATTTATTATTAAAATACAAATGTCACTAGATCATTGATGAATCAAATCGTTGACTGCACAAAATTGCTCCTTCTTCTTCATAATCGTTGCGTGTGACTACGAAGTTTCGAAAACTAGGATCATCGGATAATAATTTTCCACCTTCCCAGGCATAGGTATCGGGACTGAAACAAATTTTCAAGTTAACAAATTGTCATAACTGTGTAGAAGCAATTTAGAAGAAAAAACGGCTTAGGATGAATTAATGACCGCAAAGAGTGGCTAAATATTATTCTTTTCAAATTGCACGAGCTACAGTCTTAACAAACACCTATACCATTTTGTTGAACGATTAAAAATCCCCTAAATTCAAAACGCCCCGTTCGAATTTTTCCAAATACAATAGCGAACATCCTTTAATGGTACCTCATAGATACACGAAATTTTGGCAATGACATCCAAACCATTACTCGAGCGGTGTCTCAATATTGAATAGTCCGGGCCTCTGTGTTAATTCCCAATAAAGCCCTCGGCAAATAAAGTATGTTCATGCTTGACGGGTTTTTTTTTTGTATACTACAAAAAGTCCTCGCGAGGATGAGAACATAGTTCACTGAATGAAATTATACATTACGTTATTTGAGTTACAATGTAACATTACATAATATTCGTCGACAACAGCTATTTTTTTCGCTGATCAATGCATGATTATAACCGAATAAAACTCTTTATTCCATATAGAAATGCCTATTTTACTCGATCGAAAATCGAATGAGATACATACTTCGTAGCCAGCGTTACGTTCACTGCAAATTCCGACGGTGCCAAGCTTCGTACATCCTTAAATATTCTGTCACGAAAACCGGGAAATTTCGTACTTCCACCGGTTAATACGACGTTCGACAGAAGATGTGGCCAAACTTCAGGCTCGCACGCTTTTAACGAGTCTATAATAGCTTCGGGAATGCCCATTTCTCTAATACCAACGTCGGATGGATGAAAAAGAATTTCCGGTACGGCGAATCTTTCGTTATTTAACCGAAGGGTTTGGTGCTCACTGGACACTTCGGGATCTTTCAAAAAACCTCGTTTCAGAGTAGTATAATCCGGTAAAACATAATCCTTGACGATGAGATTATTGTCGATGTTGTGCCTCGCTCGTTCCATGTCTTTCGCGAAATTTTGCGATACGAAGCAGGAATCCTCCTTCACTTGATTAATAACATACGTCTCGTCCATTACATGAAGCTGACGATAAGATATTATTTCCTTCAAGTGATTCGTAAGCAACTTTCCGCCAACGTCGATTCGACGAATACCCTCTTTGATCTTTACTCCATTGACATACGGAACTATGTGCGAAAAACTGTAGCCACTGTCGACAACGATGCAAGCTTTAATTTCTGGATATTTTGCTCTATAATTGTAACAAGACAAGCTCGAAGCGTTAATCTGTAATAGACTACGGCACTCGTATTCCTCAAAAAATATTTCCGTCATCGCTTCTTGTATTGCCGGAAAATTAAATAACGGTTCGGTAACGATAATCGACATGTCGTTCAAAGTCGTTTGACAACACTCTTTTGAGAATATGTAGTCCCAGACATTTTTCTGAATGTCCCAATTGACGAGATATCCTTTTTGGAAGGGCAAGATATAGAATAGGCCGGATGCATCGCGGCAATCCTCTATTTGGTTACCAATGAATGGTCTTCGACGTTCGCTTTTCGCCTTTGTGATGCAGTTGGGAACTATTCTGAAAGAACATTTGTTGCACAAGCTCAGCGGAATTCAGATTTTGGCACAGTGGTACATCGACTTCTGATTCGTGCATCAGGGTGGTTGAAAAAATAACTTTTTTTCGTTTATTGCATTCCCAAGATGAAGCAGGAGAGGCAACTGGAAGTGGATTGCCAGAGAGGGAAGGGGGAAAGGAAGAACGAAGACCTTGACAGACAGCGGACGATGCGAAGGGAAAAATCAGCAAAAGACAAATCGAGGCGGGGAAAAGGAAATGAAAGAAAGGAAGGAGGAAAGAAAAATTATATTAAGGGTAGGGGTGTAGGAATGTGGGAAAAATGGATTAGAGAATGCAGAATGTTCTTAATGAGAAGAGACGTAACGGTAGAAGGGATGACGGAATGAAAAGCTGTGAATGCAGGTAACAATGGAGGTGGCAAGGAAGAAATTATGAGGCGATGGCACGAGATGAAGAAGGGAGGGCTAATGGTCGACGGAGACCTAACGTCAAAACAAGGGCAAGGTGGAAATTGCTGAAAAGAGCAAGAGAGGAGAGGAAAGAGTGGAGAAAAGTGAAAGTCGAAAACAGAAAAATATGGTTAGATGGAGGAGCATGACAATGGGAGGAGGAATAGATGGAAAAAGGGGAGCGGTAGCGAGGAAAGCCAAAAATTGTGACGATCAAAACCGTCTGTGTATAAAATTGCATAATCAGAAAGAAATGAGAAGAAAAAGTATCCAACTAATAATAAAAATATTGAAATATTTTACGATTCCTGAGATAATAACAGGGATCGTATATGTAAAATTTTAGGTTATAAATTATGCTCTGCTCGTTCTCAGATATAATGTATCGACCGGCAAATATTTGAAAAATCTTGCGACATGAAAATGATTTTGATGAAATAAATGATAATTCATTTTCATTTATTGTAAACGCCGTATTTACATTACGCACAAAATCTATACTTACTTCGGCTCGCCGATGGAAAATCCAGCCTTTGCCGTATGAGCCCCATTATCTAATATAAAAACTAAATCCTTCATTTTATTGAAACTGATTTTCAATTAACTTCAATTATAAAAGCCTGTTGTTGTTTATCCAGTATCGTTTCATGTTTTGGATTTTAGGCTGCGCGGGTAAATAATTTCGGGGCGCATCGGCATTCGTGTGGTTTGCTACCACAGAGGGACGATAAAGTAAAAACCAATGTCTGTTAAAATAATAACTGCATTCCGACCAATCGCTGCACATTTATATGTAAAGGTGGTCGCACATGAAACTACGATGCCGGAGTCGCGCACGGAACACGTATAAGAAGACCTATGTGAAGATAGCCGGACAACTTAGGCTTTACTAATTTTAGATCTAATCAATCGTTTGGTGGTGATTGGTAGCGTAATCAAAACGTTTGGTAGTCAATAGTTTTTTTGTAATGTTAAAAACAAATTTTGGTGTGAAGTTAGCCGGGTCAATTTTTTTTAATCATATATTTTGCCTGATAAGGTGCTTAAGCGATGCGCAATCGTTAGGTGGTCACGAATATGCTAATTAAAAGGTTTGGTAGTCAATCATATTTAGGCAAAATCTAAACAACAATTGTTCTTCAAACACTGAAGATATGCGCAATCGTTTCATGCGCATATTACCGGCCGCATCGTGATTGGCTGTAGATAAGAATTCCTCGAGCTCGTGGAGGCTACGATTGGCCGGAGAATGATTACAAGGGAATCCAGGCACGTTGTTATCAATAAATCTGTTATGTTTCAACGGATTTTCTTCTGTAAGGTCTCAATCGAAGTAGAATCGTTTGGTGGTGATTGGTAGTCTGATAAGAACGTTAGTCGGTCAATTGTTTAACTTGCTAGATAAGAAATATCATCGCCGTACATTCCTTGAGGTCGTGAGGCCTGCGATTGGCCGAGGAATGGTTACAAGGGAATCGAGACACGTTATTATCAATAAATCTGTTATTTTTCAACGGATTTTCTTCTGTAAGGTCTCAATCGAAGTAGAATCGTTTGGTGGCGATTGGTAGTCTGATAAGAACGTTAGTCGGTCAATTGTTTAACTTGCTAGATAAGAAATATCATCGCCGTACATTCGTTGAGGTCGTGAGGCCTGCGATTGCCCGAGGAATGGTTACAAGGGAATCGAGACACGTTATTATCAATAAATCTGTTATTTTTCAACGGATTTTCTTCTGTAAGGTCTCAATCGAAGTAGAATCGTTTGGTGGCGATTGGTAGTCTGATAAGAACGTTAGCCGATCAATTGTTTAACTTGCTAGATAAGAAATATCATCGGCGTACATTCCTTGAGGTCGTGAGGCCTGCGATTGGCCGAGGAATGGTTACAAGGGAATCGAGACACGTTATTATCAATGAATCTGTTATTTTTCAACGGATTTTCTTCTGTAAGGTCTCAATCGAAGTAGAATCGTTTGGTGGCGATTGGTAGTCTGATAAGAACGTTAGTCGGTCAATTGTTTAACTTGCTAGATAAGAAATATCATTGCCGTACATTCCTTGAGGTCGTGAGGCCTGCGATTGGCCGAGGAATGGTTACAAGGGAATTGAGACACGTTATTATCAATGAATCTGTTATTTTTCAACTGATTTTCTTCTGTAAGGTCTCAATCGAAGTAGAAAGGTTTGGTGGCGATTGGTAGTTTGATAAGAACGTTAGACGGTCAATTGTTTAACTTGCTAGATAAGAAATATCATCGCCGTACATTCCTTGAGGCCTGCGATTGGCCGAGGAATGGTTTTAGGGGAATCCGGGCACCTTATTACCAATAAAATTGTTAATTGACGACAAATTATGACCTAACAATGACCTAAATATGTGCTCTGAATTTATTATAACTAGCGTACATTACTAGCATTTTTTGTATGTGGCGGCGGCAAGATATTTAAAGTACTTATTATAGCGTTACTATAGGGCATATATATTCTTGGGTTATTTGAGAATTTTCACGTCCCCCAGGACAAATTTACATCTTCTTAATAATATAGTTTCATAATGAAAATGTATAAATCTTTATTTCGAATAACATCGCTCAATTAGGAAATTCAATATTTTAGATCTTGATTGATATACTATTCGAAATTGGTCAAAGCGTTTGATAATAATCCGTTAGATGAAAAAAAAAACAATACAATACTTCCAACCTTTAATAGAGAGCTCCGCGATTAAAAGTCGAAAAAAACGTGTTTGATTTTTTATTTTGTGAAACAAATCGTATAAGCAATTCGAAACCAGAGATTGCTTGAAATGCTCTTTTAGTTCTGTAATTCAATATTCGCATCATTATACACAAAATTATAACTTCAATTTTTTTAATATTCGTTTCATTTTGAACAAATAATGTATCTCCTGCAAAAAATGTTTAAATTCGTATCTGAATATTTGATTACATGATCATAGAAACCTTTCCAACAATGGCTTGGTTGGGAGTTTCGATATTATCTTTTTTCCTCAAATTGAAAAGGGTCGTGGAACCCGCCCCCCTAATAAGATTGAAGAAGCACCGATCCATATAGACCTGATTGATACACGCTCCACGCTCTTACCGCTTCGAAAACACGATCTCTCCTTTCTCCAAAATGACACAACCGATCGGAGTAAAATGTTGTCAACAAATGCAATATTTTGGCAAAAAGTAACTACGTACTTCTCTTTTTTTGAAATTGTCGATCATTTCGGAGCAAGTACGAAAACTGATTTACAGCTGTCTTGCACTCCCATCAAACTCTAGCGTGACACTACTCCATCGCGCAACGTAGTGTGGCCGGACGGGACATGTAACGAGCTCAAGAGACGAGAGGACGATCTATAAGCTCACAGTGGATCACAGAAGGTGATAGAAAGTACGTCGCATACGTTGTAATATATCGTACGAGCAAATAACCGAAATTCAGTTCAACGGGCATCGCATCTGTATCAGGTAAGAATTATAATTTTATTGGCATATTCAGAATTATGTGTTAACAGACTTAGTTAAAACGAGTAATTTTGTTCATATACTAGCACCGTACTCCGAAAAAAAACGGAGCATCGTAGCCATTTTGGCAGTGCTTGTCCTCTCCACTCAAATGATTTCATCTTCATATCCATGAATTCAAATATACGTTATAGTACAAAACGGGACAAAATAATATTGATGGGGCGGACAGCTACTACTCATAAGTACGAATTATTATTGTAATTTGATAACAAAGAATAATGAAAACGGGCCGTGTATTTTCGCTCCGAATAAGCGTGCTCACAATGCTCTTTGGAGCACGGATCATAACAACACGTGTTCTTAGCTTGAGTTTCAATCTAAATACTAGTTTACCGTGATTTCTTATCGGAATGTTTTATTGTTAAAGAAAACCTCTTTTTTTGTTTGATTCCGTATCCCACATTGCACTGTAACTAAATGATTTCCAAAATGTACTCTAATCCAATGCCTCGGTTAAGACAAGAGAGACCTCCCTTGCACTCGAGCGATTGCCGTGCACGTACTTCATAATAAGTTCACCTTTCAGCTTGTTATGGGTACCTGTGTATATAAAACGTATACGCATTACTTCGTGAAAACAACTGTGCTCCGTTTCGACAAACGTTACTCTAGTGGCTGCTCTAAAACGTGCTCCATTTTAGCATATTATCAATCATTGTGTATTTTTTTAAATGTACGTTTTTTTAAATATTCATCTAGAGTTGAGTAATATTTATTTAACTTGCTTCAAAGCCGGATTCAACATCTTTCTGGCCGTACGACCATGAACGATACTTTCGTGATGCAGATCGATAGAATCAGGGAGACTATGGCTTGTAGCAAGTCTGCAGAGTCCAATCAGGTGGAAAATATGGTCTTGATTTGCATCCACTACGCGGCTCACATCAAAGACAGGCCCTATGATGTTTATATGATTCCATGGAATGGAGACTCGAATGTGAATCCGGAGTGACAGTGATTTTGATGGCAAGGAACCCACTTGCAGCCCTGATGGACAGAGTGTACATGGTAAAATCTCTTAATACCCTATTCTCTCATTATTAAGAATTCAATGAATAAGATCACGAAGAAATCACACATACCAACCTGCAACGATATTCCCTACACTCGCACGGAAATCCTGCAATTCTTGCAACACTGATTAAGTGATTCTGTTCAGCATTTGGCAGAAGCGTTTGTTGATTAACGATTAACTTATGCAAGTGCCGCTATGTCACCTGGTCCAGAGACAAGTCCCAAGTTACTCCTCACAAGGCAGGTTGTAGACATATACAATCGCAAGTTTGTGTCTCTCTGCGTGAATTGAATGGAAGCTCATGGCGTCTTTACAATTTCTATCTCCTTACTGGGGGTAAGAGGAAATCAGTTTTATTGTCAGGATTGAGAGAGTATACCAAAAACCTTAGGAATCAATATTATTTAATACAATTTCCACTGACCAAAACAGCTGGCTGCAAAATCATGGATGTCCATCCGCAAACTTGCCATAGTTTGAAGTAGCTGCAGTGATCTGGAAAGGCAGAAACAATACCGGACAGATTGATTTAATTGTCATAATGTTATCGGGATCTACTGTCGCAGTACCTACGAACGTGTTCAAGCAATCCTTATCGGTGCAGCGCCCATTGATTTTTAAATTATATATCGGTTTATCAGAAGTAGGACTCACATCGGCTCGACTTTTTTATACCATGCAGTAAGATGCTCATTTCTTTTCTACTTTTATTCCTTACTTTTACTAAAGGGATTGGAATGTAAATTAAGTCAATTTCCGGTCACACTCCGACTTCGCCAATTGAACAAGTCTCATATCGAATACTGGTAAGATTGTAACTTCAATGTACCAAAATCCTTTAACGTAAAATACAATCTTTTGATTACGTAAGAAAAATTAATTCTCGCCATGTCAACAAAAATTAAGTTTTTTGCATTATATTGAACCATGGCTTTTTCAGTTTAAGCGGGGTAGTCGGTTAGATGAACGGGCACGTCGTTGCGCACTGTCGACGATCTATCGGCGTTTGGAAATGGTACGACGATCTGCGACAAAAAAAAAACAGATTTGGCCTTCAAATCGAAATATCGAACCACATCTCGTCATATATATACGCGCATCAGAGGAATGAATACCGATTATCGTATGTCATTAGAGTGTTGTAACGAAACTTTCTTAATATGATTAATTTTTTGTATAATTTTAAAAATGAGAATGAATCTAGTTTGCGAGAAAAGAAACTACTATACGACTCGCGCTTCAAGGCGTTTCAAAACGCGTTTTGATAAATATTTTTATTTCGAAAATAGCGTATTTCTCGGTGTATAAAATGAATGGGGTGGTCACTAAAAGAAGGCTCGTTATGGGAAAAGCGATATATTCATTTATGATATTTGTTCGAGCCTGAAAGATACATAAAATCGTCACGATTATTATTACAAGATCCGGCATAATTACATACAATTCATCATTCATCTTGCATTACAAAAATATTCCTCTCTCATCGTTTATTTACGGATAAGTCAATACGACCAAAACAAACGAAAAACAACCCACCGTAGATCGTGCTATAATTAATATATAACGAAAGATGTATACATATATGATTATACAAAAAAAATCTAGTGTGTCGTGACGCACGCTTGAAGTGAAACTTTTTGTATGTATTCGTAGAGGGAATGGGTAAGATGTTGAAGAGGATAGTGAGCAGGAGAGAGATTAAAAAACACATTAAATCACTGAGTCAACAAATGGTAATTAATTGATATTTTTTTATTGAGAATTATATATATATATATGTATAAATATTAATTGAAAATATACGTATCATCACATAACCTAGACTGCAAAGATTTGTCCTCGGCACGGTCACTACTCATCTTTATTTATATAGTCTTTTACTTTTATCGAATAATAACTCAAAATAAAACACAGCATGTATAATTTATGTACACAACACTGATATGAACACTATATTACACCATATCAATATAAAAGTAACTTTTAATAAAACACGTTGACTGAGTACAAATGCTTCTAGAACATTTCTATCGTTGCACTGCGGCATTCATCACCGAGTGGACATAAGGCTTTCCTTGTTCCTTCAGCATATTGTCTGACGCGAAAGAGCGATAGCCTATGAGAGTCGCGTCTTCCGGGGAAAGACGCAACTCTCATAGGCTATTTCGATTTAGCGTCGGACGCAATATCATAGCGTCCGACGCAAAACTGAAGTAGTCAATTACAAGGAAGAATCCAGCGGAAAGCAATACGCATAAAAATTACCAAAGTATCTCGATATTTACAAATTTGTTATCGAAAAATGTGTTTATGAACATGTGAAAATATATATCAATATATATATACATATGTAATTGGTATTCTGTGACCGCCGTTACTCTTTTGACCCCCGTGAATGAAATACAGGCACTCATCTTTGGATACTAAAAATTATATTATAATTTGAATGGTTCAGAACAAAGTGCTTATGTATCAATTATTTTACTCCATTTTAATATAAATCGTTGTGCATGCACAAACCTTTTTTATTTATTTTTATTGCAATTTAATTGTAAAACAGCATTCTGTAGCCCATCTATGACTGTAGAGAAACACCCGAGAAAAAACGAACATCTTTTAACGATTACAATGATAATATTCGTGGTACACGGATTAGTATGTCAAAATAATGAAGGTTGTGATAACCCTTGAATCTTGTAATCGTAGTAATTACCTTAGTTTTCTTAATAATTATTGTTATTGCTGTTTTGACAATTAGAGAAGTTATCATTTTTTATATACCGATATGAATATTTTTTACAAGACCAAAAAAGCATTTCGAGCAATCTCTGGTTTAGATTTCTTATACGATTTGTTTCGCAAAATAAAAAATCAAACATGCTTTTTTCAACTTTCAATCGCGGAGCTCTCTATTAACGGTTGTAAGTATTGTATTGTTTTATTCCATCTAACGGATTATTATCAAACGCTTTGACCAATTTTGAATAGTATATCAATCAAGATCTAAGCTATTGAACTTCCTGATTGAGCGATGCCATTCGAAATAACGATTAATACATTTTCATTATGAAACTATATTATTAGGAAGACGCAAATTTGTCCTGGGGGACGTAAAAATTCTCAAATAACCCAAGAATATATATGTCCCATAACGCTATAATAAGTACTTCAAATATCTTGCTGCCGCCACGTACAAAAAATGCTAATAATGTACGCTAGTTATAATAAATTCCGAGCACATATTTAGGTCATTGTTAGGTCATAATTTGTCGTCAATTAACAATTTTATTATTAATAAGGTGCCCGGATTCCCCTACAACCATTCCTCGGCTAATCGCAGGCCTCACGACCTCAAGGAATGTACGGCGATGATATTTCTTATCTAGCAAGTTAAACAATTGACCGTCTAACGTTCTTATCAAACTACCAATCGCCACCAAACCTTTCTACTTCGATTGAGACCTTACAGAAGAAAATCCGTTGAAAAATAACAGATTCATTGATAATAACGTGTCTTGATTCCCTTGTAACCATTCCTCGGCCAATCGTAGCCCTCACGAGCTCGAGGAATTCTTATCTACAGCCAATCACGATGCGGCCGGTAATATGCGCATGAAACGATTGCGCATATCTTCATTGTTTGAAGAACAATTGTTTTTTAGGTTTTGCCCAAATATGATTGACTACCAAACCTTTTAATTAGCATATTCGTGACCACCTAACGATTGCGCATCGATTAAGCACCTTATCAAGCTAAATATATGATTACAAAAAATTGACCCGGCTAACTTCACACCAAAATTTGTTTTTAACATTACAAAAAAACTATTGACTACCAAATGTCTTATTACGCTACCAATCACCACCAAACGATTGATTAGATCTAACATTAGTAAAGCCTAAGTTGTCCGGCTATCTTCACATAGGTTATAAGAAGCGATTCGCTTATTTACACACGGTGACCAACAGTGACAACCAATAACGACAATTTCGATTCGATAAAAATGCTTCATCAATAAGAATCTCGCGGTCATGTGACCGTCTCGCCTAGAATCTACAGATTACAGCTTTACCTGTTTTTAGAGAAACAACGATCCGACAAACGTTCTAATTTATTTATTCCGCGTTGGAAATTAAAAAAATTTGGCCCATAAAAGATTACTTTTAATTTCGATTTTTCTAGGAAACGGCGTGACGAATAAACGGTTTAACACCCGTATTCATATGCCCGTATTCATAGTCGTTCCTTGAGAAATAAGGATCCCTTATTCCCTAGATATTCCATTTAAAATGCCCGTATTCATAGTCCGTCCTTATCTTAAGGATGAAGGGAGCCTCCATGAAGGATCCCTTGAATCTCCAAGGCCGCCTTATTTCATAGACGTACCTCGAGTCTTCCTTTCGGAAGGAAGGAATATTTTAGGGATTTTAGTGATTAGTGGATGCAGTACTGTTTATGGCACCAGAATCTAACCTAACTCGAGTTCAAAAAATGTAACGAGTAACAATCTAAAGGTATTGAAAAATCTTATATATTAGGTTTATATTAATTATTAATATTAGTTAATATGAGTACTAATGGTAAAGTAATTGATTTTCAGAACTGCAACGGAAAAGAACTACTACTAATAAAATTCCGAGGAGCAATTGAGCGTGAGCGGGAGCTTCACGCAAAAAAAATTGCGATTGCTGAAGTAGAAGAGAGAATAGTTATCTTGAAACTGTTGAGAGAGGAAGAGGCATTAGGGCAAAGATAGTATCATATAAAATATTCATGTTTTTAATATCTAATTATTATTATAAGTGTAAAAATATTAGACTGTTGAAATATTAGATAAAATAAAATATCTCTTGCAATTTATTATCAACTTCCGGAAGTTTTTGTCCTCATATTATTTTGTTCCTCATAGAAAAATCGCTGGTTCTATATACGGTTGTGTGTCTATCCATATTTAGGTCGATACAGATAATAATATTATAAGTGCAATGTAAAAGTATATTTATATACATTTTTTATGTTTAATACAAAATATACTAATTACAAGAAATGAAATATTGCGTTTTCAAATTTTGAAACGCCAGTTTCAATAAAGAACATTTTATTTTAGTTTTTATACATAAAGAAACATTCTTGAAATCATTATTAATTTTTAATCTAATCATATGTACAAATGCTAATTTGTATGAATTGATCTTGATTAACATTATTACAACATGCCAATCATCATGAATAAAAACTTAATATAAAAACTACAATTGGTTCACAACCCTATTTCATATTTAAGAAAAATGTCTTAAAATAAAAGCAAATTATTTTGAATACACACATTGTGCAAAACAGCAGTGGCACAGACAATTGCCACCGTTGTGCGCAACTTTGTTCTTAAGCCGTAATACAGGCATGGAAATCGATGTTTCCAAACTCCAAAAAGTTGTTCAACGATAACTCGTGTTTTGGTATGTGCAGTATTCTATCGAATTTCTGCGTCTGTCTCAGGTCTTAAAACAGGTGTTAGAAGATAGCTGCCCTACGCATACCCACTATCACCAAGTAAAATTCCGTCCAGGTGTCCTAGCTCCAAACGACAGCGCACACCGCTTCGATCAAATATCACAGCATCGTGAGTTGAACCACGGTGCCTGACAACTATATATAGAATTTCTAGTTGAGGTCCTGATACAACCCATAAAAATAACAAATAAAAAAAAATAACTTGATATTAATTTATTCATAATTATTTAACATACGAAATTTGATATGAACACAAAATAAAACAGCTGAGAAAATGTACTTGTACATTTAGAGAGAACCATACTTTTCGATTCCGGAATACCGTTCCATTATTCCCTCCAGGATTCGTTATGCGTATATGGGTGTATTCGATACACCTATTACGGATGGAAAGTTGGCCACTTCATAAAATTTGTTTTTGTTATCTCGACGTTTTTGTTCAGTAGAAAAGTTAATATATACACCCAAATGTGATGCTAAAATCCTGGAAACTCGTGCAACAATTCTCAATGCTGATGCTTGACTGTACCCTCGCATGCCTCCGTTAACTATCTAAAATTAAAACAGCGTACAAATGAAACGAAATTAATTGCCTATTTATTTACCACAACGTTAAGACAAAATTTTAAAACCTGAAAGCTGCTTGTTGTGTAAAAACGCAGTGCTACTAACAACTGAGTTAATGGAGAAACTGGCAGTCAACGATTGTTCAATCGCCTCAACCGAGCATTTACCAGAGGTAATAAGATCTCAGTCACAGCTCCGTTGCTGAATCTGTACCTTTTTCGAAAAAGAACATCTTCGACAAATTCCAAGGGATTTTCCCAATCACGAATGTACCTTTTCACAAGTAGGAACAGAACCGGATTCTCTGGATTTTCATCTTCAAATTCATCGTCAAAATAATTTAAAAATGCGTTGTCCATGATTTTTCTTTTCTTTATACACTTTGTCCGAAAACGCGACATCACAAGTAACCACAAACATAAAATGTGTCAAATTTGTATATGTTATATTTGGCTATACTCTGCGCATCATGTGGTAAGAAGTTTAGAAATGCAGCAAAAACGAACAGACCAAGGCGGCGTCCCCTCCTCAAGGGAGCTCGGGAGCTCCTTTGAGATAAGGAAGCCAATAAGGCTCCTTGTTCGGTCAAGGAACGTTTATGAAACGTGTTATAGGGAATAAGGGATCCTTATTCCTCAAGGAACGACTATGAATACGGGCATAAGTCAGAGCTCGGAATAAGCTGCATAGTTGGGCACCGGTAGAAAGGCGACGCCTCCGCTATCCGCTCTACCACGTAACGCGCGGCGGCCACGGCGGTGAGCGCATCGTTTCAGGAGCGTTCCGATCATAAAAATACATGCCACCCGCGACAAATTGTCATGAAAATATTGTATCTTTCCGTAATATTATATTATTTAATCATTGAAAATATAATTATTTACCATAATTTTTTATTAATATCGCGTAATTATTAAATGATTTTAACAATAGTTTTCCACATCACCCGTGAGGTACTATCGCAGATGCGGTTTTTTTAAAGTGGTTTCCCCAGGAGGCCTATTCCACTGAATATTAATGCAATGATGAAACCTGGCTCAGTAGGAAAAACTGAAGAAAGTATAGCAACCAATTTTCCGACAAATATTAATTGGATCGTCTGAGTTTTTTTGTAGAAGATTCAACTAGGGACGGTACATCCACAGAAATTTTTGAAGAACTTGCTCGCATTAAGGAGGTCAATGATGCATCGTTCATGTAAGAACGTTTGTCTGTTTTCGTCAATTTCACTTTTGAGAACGAGCGTTCGCATAAATATGTGGACCCAAACATGGAGAAAATTCGAAGACTGAAATCCGTAAGACGTGGATAACGCGACGCATCTAAAATTTTGAAGAAGTCAATCCCTTTTTCTGGCCGCGCTTTTAACGAAATATCATTTTGCAATTCGCACAATTCTGCCAGAAATTGTAGGCTCTGTTCCTCGATTTGCACAGTGAGAGGATTTTCAAAAAGTATCAAATCTTTCCGCAGCGTTTCAAAATCACTAAAACGCGTATCAAATTGACTTATCAAAGAATCAATTATATTTAAAAATTGTATAAAATTACAACCTGCGCCATCATCGCAATCATGTTCTTCAAAGATAATTTGACAACAAGGGAAAAAATGAAGAATGTTATTTTCTAAATGATTTTTAAAAAGTACTAACTTTTGGCGGAAAGAATCGATGTGACTAATTACCTGTGAGATGGTTTGGTCAGTTTTTTGCAGCTTCAAATTTAAAATATTTAAATGATTCGTGACATCAGTGACTAGAGCAAATTCGCAAAGCGAATCTAAATCTTGCAAAAAAAATGTTAACTTGTCAAATTTGTCAGGAAATGTTTCTTGCAAATAAAGTAATACCTCCTTTCTTATTGCAAAAAAATTTTCAAGACATTTTCCTGCACTGAGCCAGCGACCTTTACAATACAGAGGCACGTCTGTGTAAGTTGCGTTATGTTCATTGAGAAAGCGTTGAAAATTTCGATGAGAAAGGAATTTGTGACCACCTTTAATTGCGTTAATAATCTTCGTTACAGTCTGAATTGCATTGCACAATTTAATTACTTTCCCACATAACGCTTCTTGATGAATAATACAATGAATAGCAGGAATATTTAAACCTCGCTGCTTTAATTTACCGAAGAATCCGTTTTTAGAGCCTGTCATAGCCTTCGCGCCATCAGTTACTATAGCCGAACATTTCGAGAAGTCACTATCAAACTTTTCAAGTGTTTGGCTAACAGCATTAAAAATATCCGCACCAGTTGTTCTATCATGCAATGGTACGAAATCTAAGAGCTCCTCGACATGTGAAAAATCGTTTTGCACGATTCGAGCAAAAATACTCAATTGACTCACATGCCGGTTATCGGTGCTCTCATCGAGACGTAATGAAAAATACGCGCAAGACGCTAATAAAGATTTTAAATTATTTCCTAACGAAGAAGCAATATCGTCTATTCTTGATTTTACAGTTTTGTCACTTAATGGAATACTGGCGGCTTCTTCACGAGTCATTGAATTTCCAAACGACTCTACCGCTGCGATGAGACATTCCTTTATAAATTTTCCTTCACTATACGACTTGGAATGTTTTGCTATTAAATTCGATATAGCATACGATGCAGTAACAGCTTTAGTTGAAGGTGTAGCATTATCGTCATGAGAATTCGAACTACAATCTTCTCGATAAATTAATTTTAAACTTTCAATTATATTACGTTTCTCCTCGTCCGCATATTTCGAATACTCTGCTGAATGTTTTTTATCATAATGCCTACGAAGTACGAAATTTCTTGCAACGGACGGCTGAAAACCACACAGAAGACAGGTGGTTTTATTGTTCATTTTTGTGAAGAAAATATCTTCGCTTACGTTATCCACAGAATGCACGGATCTTGGTATGTTTTCCATTCCTCGGGTTAATTCTTCAAATAGTAACACTTTCACAGCGTTTAAATTTCACTTAAATCACGCACGAGACTTTGAACTTGCCCGTCTGGCTTTTAAATGTCGTCCACTAATGCTTGCCTGGAAACTGCAGTTACCAGTTGATACCAGGTGAAAAACAAAGTGTTACTAGATCGGGACGCTCCTGAGACGGTGCGCTCGCCGCCGTGGCCGCCGCGCGTTACGAGGATGAGGGGGTAGCGGAGGCGTCGCCTTCCTACCGGTGCCCAACTGTGCAGCTTATTCCGAGCTCTGGTTAAGTATTCCAACAATCACCTGCAAACGACGAACAAATGTTTGGAACAACAACAAAAATTGTAACCGAGATAGCGGCATAGGGTTTGTGAGATAGCGAGAGAGAGGGTCTTAATCCTTCCCTTAAAACGAATGCCGAAACGACTCGACCTCCGACTCTATCAGACTCTATGAAGAAACAGAAAGCAGTGCTGGGGCTGAATTCCGTACTTGTCTACCGACAACTATCGGTGTCGTTAGCGAGCAATAGCCTATTAGAGTCGCATCATTCCCCTGAATCTTCCTTGCAATTGGTTGTTGCTATCCAGCGACAGCAATAATAAACGTGGCTAGAAGTGCGCACGCGTAACTTGCAGCCAGCCATTCACGCACGGGCGTTATCTTCCCGGTAGTTAACAGAACGGAATTGCAGTTTAGCAATTGGCTGTGCAAGTAACGCATTAAGCACAGTACACGCCATGGGGAATCACCGCCAGCATTTGCTAGTCCTCGAATACATATACTCGTATTCATACTCGTTCCTTAAGGAATAAGGATCCCTTATTCCATTTAAGAACAACGGAATCAGGGATCTTATTCCTCAAGGACCGACTATGAATACGGGTAATAATCTCGTCGATTGAGGCAAGATGGGGGCGTTTCTCGCATTTCTTGCACAATGCCAGGAAATAAGAAATAGGAATAAAAATCGGACGTCCTATTGGCGTAGTTTCTCTAAAGTGCGTGGCGATTGGCTAATTTTTATTCCTATTTCTTATTTCCTCGCATTGTACTACGGGTTTCAGGAGTAGGAACAAAAATCAGCCATCCGATTGGCGTCCGAAAGCACCGCGTTCGCTCTGTGCTGAGATTCTGTATTTTTGTACCGACAACTATCGGTGTCGTTAGCCCGAGCGACAGCCAATTGCAAGGAAGATTCCAGCGGAAAGGCGCGACTCCCATAAGCTATCGCTCTCTAACGACACCGAATAGTTGTCGGTAGACGAATACAGAATCTCACCTCCGCTACTGTGTCGGATATGTGTGTCGCTGTCGCCTAAATGCCTTGTTGGAAAGCTTCCTTTATCTCCAATAAACATTCTCACCCCAGCGATCGTCCCATGTGAATGCTGCCGCAAAAGGTCGATATAGGCATGTATAAAGAAAGAGCAAAATAAGAAATGGACCGTGTGACAGCCACATTGTTTCCAATTCATAAAGAAGAAAAATCGAGGATATAATATAGATGTCGATAATGCCCATAATTCCCGATGCTATATAATTATCACAAGTATAGAGAGGAGTACACTCCTTATAATGTATTGTTAAACGAAGTTAAAATACTTTTCCTTTCTATATATATATTTATATACGTGATTCCATATTCCATCGACCCGTTGGAAAACGGTCCTAGGCCTCACTTCACCCAACATGTGGCGGTTTGCCGGCTGCCATCTTGGATTCTATTGGTCTCGGAAGCCGGGCGCCCCGAAAATATTCGAGTAACACGCGTATCAGAGGCGCATGGGTGTTTTAATAATAATAATTCGACGTTAACGCGTTTATTTCTAATATTTTACAACAAAAAGTGAAAGAAACCAAGATTATTTCCAGGATTGTTTTAGGTGAGCCATGGCATAACAGTACATCACAGTGCGGCGAATGGTGGCGTGTGTGTAATTTTTTTTTTCCTTCTTTTCTTGCCTCTTCGTTTCTAGCAATATCAATGCGTTTCCGCGCTTCCGGAGCGAAGTAACACGCGTTTTACGCGTTCCCTCGTGACGAGCTGCAATGAAATTTCGATAAATTCTCAGAAATATGTTTTGGAACCCATGTTGAAAGTCGGTAAAAGCGGGTTTTTCCGCGAGTAACGGGATATCGAAAGGAGAAAAAAATCAAGCTTACCGTTCAAGACAGCTCTGATATCGATTATTATTATTTTTCATTAATTTATTTATTTTCCTTCGTTTATACTTGAATTTTACCGTCGGAATGCTCGTTGAATTTATCAATTTCGCAGTAATTTCCAATTACCGAGGATTGCTGGTCGTGCGGCACAGGCGCCGGGGGGGAGAATTCAGGGTACAAAAATCCTGAACACAATCTGTAGAGGCGGTGTTGTTGTAGGGTAGGTTAAACTCCCTGCCACACAGTCGACAAATTGGCAAAAATAATTTTTTCCTACTAAATTATTCATAATTCAATTTATTTTCGTATCATGATAATTTCCCTACAAGCTATAACCTATCTTTGAATTTTTATACGCCTGTATAGTAACGTAAAGTACCTCCCATCCGCTATCTCACTGAAAATCTTGGTGGGACACTCGCTGACATTCCGAAAACATTTTGTTATTCTCTATTTTGAAACCTCTGTCTATTTTTATTGCAAAGATTGTTTGTTGTTGCAAAAAGTTCATGGTTCGATAATTAGTCGCAGGGGTAATAATCACTTTTGTCGTTTCCCAATTAAATCTAGCAAACGCTACACATTGACGAGTTTCGTTGTGCATCGGGTCGTTGATGCGTTGGTCCTTGGGCGCAGCATTTTTGTCATCTAAAAAGTTGACGCAAAGTTTTATTGCATTTGGACAAAGTCCATTAATCTCTTGCTTGACCGTGCGAGAACGCCACTCGCTAAATATTTGTATGCCACGAATAAAATTGAATGTCTATGGAAAATATAGACCGCGACTATATACATTTTCTGATAGAAATATCGAACGGCAGATACGAAAAACGATGGATTTCAAATATATATGTGTAACAAGGGAATTACTCTATCGTTATTGCTCTATCGGTACATTCATCAACGTTGCAGGATCGAGACTGTAGCCGCTTCTACGTATATTCTAATATTTCAAAGAATTTCTATCATTCTCATATTTTGCGACTCCGCATAAGCATGGATTATTATTTATTGCATTAAATTCCTTTTACGATTATTAAGTATCCGCGAACAAGGTTTATGGCAAAGGAATGAAGTAGCAAAAGTTAACAAAAAAAAAAAGAACAGAGAGCAAAACATAGTCTCTCAAATTCAATATTTTGCTTGATAATATTTTCTTTCTTACAATTATTATTTATGATTAATATACCCAATTTTAATTCTTTATAATTATTCATTCGTAAAGATCTTGTTTGATTTTAATTCATTTTGTAATCAACACGAGTGCATTAATCAACAAAAAGCTTATGCGTCAGTTGATAAATTCATGCAGAAACTTAGTATAATGATAATAGTAAACGTAAGAATAATAATTATTGTTGAATGTTTCGTTATTTTGAAGAAAAAAAAATGTCAACCATTTTCTAACATTGTGTTTTGTTTATTCGTCAGGGTTGTTTCGTCATTCCCATATTATAAACACGGTGAAAAGTTCACAAGCGTTTCAGCGTCGTATGTTTCCACTACGAAGCCGAGATAGTACAACAGTTAATAGCGTAAACGATACAAATAACGTCACAGGCGAGGTATTCGAGAGGATGGCATTACCAAGTCGAGCGCGGGTATATGCAGATGTTAACTCGCACAAGCCTCGGGATTATTGGGACTACGAATCTTACGTCGTCAATTGGGGGTGAGTTAAAAGTTTTTGGATTTACTGAACATGAATTTTTTATTTATTGCAATTCATCTATTTTACATTATTCATCATAAATTGTATGCATTAAACATTAATTCAATAAATTTATCCAATGTTACACGTAGTGAAATTGGGTTTACGGTGATTTTTGAACAAACGCTATAAATCCACGCTAGAAAAAAAATATTCCAATGAGCATTATATCGAAAATAATTATGAGTATTTTCAATGCTATAGCAATTTTCTCCAACGTTAGGACGGTAAAACTTTAATCGTTATATCGAAAATATTAATTTAATCATTTTTACTTCCTCATTAAGGAAGCATCGGTCGTTTTTATGGAATAAATTTTTTTAATTTTCAACACTAATGTGTCCAAAATATATCAAAACGTTGGAAAAACACATTTACGAAAAATATGTGTGTGTGTGTGTGTTCGCGTTGAACGATTGACACCGTTGTAACTTGTAATTGATTTGTGTTTTCAGGGTCAAGTTTGACACGCCAGCGGTTTAGTATTGACCCTTTGTTCACTATGATTTTTGTTATAATTGACATTATTTTGGATTTTATAAGATTTTGAAAATTACACAAAAAGTGTGATGACTGCTTCAATTTTTCAGCTATCGTGCTGGAATTTGTTTAGACAAATAGACTATCTTAAAATACAGTTCGCTATTGAATTTGGAGAAAATCGATCGTGGCGTTTCAAAGTTATAGAATTTCGAATTTTTCGAAAAATCGCTCTAGACGTCTGTTGAGGCTCTTGGGCAATTTTTGGGGTATCATGCTGAAAACTTCGTACACCGATTGTGTACCATTAAAGAAAACTTCGTGTCAAATGTAGTGAAAATCGATCGAGGCGTTTTAGATTTATGAAATTGTGATATTTTCAAAAAAATCGATACACGTGCTTGCCTCGTGCAATTTTTTCTTTATCAAGCCAAAATTTCGTACATCTATTGGATACCATCAGAGAATATTCTGTATTGAATGTGCAGAAATACGATCGAGGTGTTCTGAATTTATGGAATTTTGAGGTAAAAAAAAGTAGGATTTCGAAATGATCAACCATATGTTCTGGGTTGAGGGTCGAAATAGCGAAACACCAAAGCGTTCGACTAACGCTCGAAATATCGAAAGACCAAAAAGTCGCATATCAATGGGTGCATTCGAGCGATCCATTGGTACAGTAAGACCTGGAATTTGCGAACAAACTGAGACCGGAAGTTCTTATGATCGAGGCTGCCCAAGTCCAGCCCCTATAACACAACCAGCTACTCACTCGCTTATGGCCAGTACCGTGTCATAACATATGATCGGGGCGCCCTTTTTCGTCATATTTTACGAAAAGTAAAAGTAGTACGTCCATATTTTTTTACATGAATACACTACGGTATGCTAACGTGCCAACAACCTAACCGAATAGAACTCCAATGACTTTTAAGGGGTAACACCGCTCCAGCAGCAAAAAAGCTCTAACTTTGACAACTTATTTTGGGAGTATGTCAAAAGGAATAGGATTTCCTTGTAGAGCGTTTATTTAACACATATTGAAGGATGAAACAACTTTTTTTTATTATTATTTTGATACAAAATGGCGACGACAGAGCCCATCTTGAAAATCATCTTTTTTTAATACACCTTCACGGGAGGACGGTTTCCTCGTAAAATATAAAATCCGGAACAAAAAACTAAAAGAATGTATAGTCTATATACTATTGGCTATGGGACTCCGTAGAGTTTTTTTTTTAATCAAATTTTGTAGAAATGGTGCACTTTTGAAAAAATTGATCTTTTACCAAAAAAAGCAGTAAATTGTTGATTAAAAAAAGTTTACGTTAAATAAAAAATGGCTACGTACTCCGATACAAAATGTAATTGTAAAGCTGCTATCAAATTTTTAAATCGATCCACGCAACGGTGATCAAGTTTTACGTCCTCCCAGTTTGAAAAAGACGATTTTCAATATGGGCTCTGTCGCCGCCATTTTGTATCAAAATAATAATTGAAAAAAAAAAAAAAAAAATGTCACTTCAATATGTGTTAAAATCCCGAACGATCACTATTTTGGACGGCCGAAATGTGGACTTTCAAAATAACGAACGTTCAACAGTTTGAACGTTTCATATTAAGAACATCGCTAAATCAGAACAGAAATGATGAGAACACAAAACCGATAGTTCAATGTTTTTTTGTGTTTTCATTATTTGTCTTCTGATTTAAAGACGATTTGAACCGTTCAAACTATTGAACGTTCGTTATTTTGAAATTCACATTCCGGCCGTCCAAAATAGTGGTCGTTCCGAATTGTGACCCTCACCCTTTGAGCGTTGTATGAAATTTCGAGGAAGCACTTTGCAAGTTTCAGCCTGCAGCTTGGTTCCTTATGTGCATTGAACATTCGAAATTTTTCGAATTATTGTACATTTCATATATGCGCAATCGTCTCATGGATTCTTGCTATGTTCGACCTCAATCATTATTCAATGGTATACTATCTGTGTATAACATTAGCGACAGCCGGTGTTGGCTGTCGTGACGTAGATGCGTCCAATCATGCACAGGCGAGGCAAAAGAGCGTGGATTTTCCTTAAAATCGAACTCCTTATAATCGAGGTCCTGGTGTATTCGACTTTTTGGCCTTTCGCTATTATAACCGTTTGAATTTTCGTTATTTCTAGCCCCACCCATGCTCCCATGACAGCTTCGTTCCTTTGGCACAATGAGAGGACATTTTTTTTGCCACCGCATTTTTAATTCAGTCCCCAACCGCGACTGATCGGTTTCACACACCTGTATGACGTTTTGAAACCAATGCTTGTCATATAATTATGCTTTACATGAGTTTGTTTTTTTTGTTGTCTTACAGCCAGCAAGATGATTATCAGCTGGTGAGAAAGCTCGGCCGGGGAAAGTATAGTGAGGTATTTGAAGCCATTAACGTCACGAATAATGAAAAATGCGTCGTGAAAATATTAAAGGTACGGATATATTGTGTATTCAAAGCGATTGTATTTACGCGCGTAATCTTGACGTTTCATTGTTACAACGATAAATATCATTTACAGCCCGTGAAAAAAAAGAAAATAAAGAGAGAGATCAAAATCTTAGAAAATCTGAGAGGTGGGACCAATATAATCACGCTTCAGGCAGTCGTTAAAGATCCGGTCTCGAGGACTCCGGCGTTGATTTTTGAACACGTCAACAATACAGATTTCAAGCAGCTTTATCAAACACTGACAGACTACGACATTCGATATTATCTCTATGAACTTTTGAAAGTAAGTGAGTTATCTTTTCCTTCGTTTAAGTTTGTTTCAGGCTGATTTTCATGCCATTGTTTGGTTTATATTGAGAAATCGAATATTTGCTTTACGACGGTCTCTTGCCTTTTGTGTGAATGTTGAATATGTTTACGGAAGTGACACGTAGAAAGACTAGTGGATTAAGATAGTCCTTGTACCTTGTCTTAGTACTGGAGAATTTTGAAAATGTATGATGTTGAAGTTTGCATCGTTGGAACGCAACGAAAATAGATTTTTTGATACCATTCCTCCTTATGGTTGGATTTTTTATGAAGAAAATCGTTAAAACGTCTTTTTCGAGTCTTCTTTAATGTGCCAAGCCTAAATGGTCAAGGGAAGCAGGAGCAACACTGGAAATGAAAATTAAAAAAACTCATTTTCGTTGCGTTCCAACGATGCAAACTTCAACATCATGAAAATTAAAAATACGTTCATCCACATACACTTTTTGTTAAGTGTGTTTTGTTCGGATAACGTTACCGATCATTTGAGATAGAAATATTAAGGAGATTCTGCTAGTATACCCCTTGCGCGGTGCGGGACGTACACTGTAAAAAAAACTGAACCGTGAAACTACTTCAAATTTTGCATGCATCGAAATTTAGTGTTTTCTCAGAACACATTCAAAATTTACATCGTTATTTTTCAATTACTAAATCATCGAAGCCTCCTTAACGTATTTCTAACACAAATGAAGACTAATGCAAATTTAATGATTTTTTGGGAAAAACTACAAAAAGTACCGAAGAATACTTATGCGAAATTTGAGACTGTTTCATCGTACCGTTTTCAAGATATCGTTTATCAAAAATTCCAAAATTTGCATACTAACGTATACCTATACCGTACGAAATGAGCACTTTCCGGATATTTAGTCACCAAAATGTACGAAGGAGTAATGAAAAATTCTTGAAATTTGGCACGAAAGTCGTTTAGTAGATGAAGAATAACATATATTTCACAGTAAACTTTCAAACATACAGTAAAAAAGTACACGGATATACGAGTAGAGCAACGTGTTAGAACTACGTTTAGTGAGCATGACAACGTCGCAGCGCGACGTGGCTGTCCGCCTCGCGCACCTCTCCTATCCCCTCCCATTTCTTGTGTTAAAACTACCTTAAGTCGTTACTTACTGTGATATTTATTTCATATATGCCTTCAAATAATATCATTCAGACGTCGAATTCCGCGTACACTTTCAGGCTCTCGATTACTGCCATAGCATGGGCATTATGCATAGAGACGTAAAGCCGCACAACGTGATGATCGATCATGAAAACCGCAAGCTCCGACTCATTGATTGGGGTCTGGCTGAGTTTTACCATCCGGGACAAGAATACAATGTGCGTGTAGCTTCGAGGTACTTCAAAGGACCGGAATTGCTCGTCGATTATCAGGTATGTTGAACAAAACTAAAAACAACTTGACAATATCGCATTGCCAAAGTGAATAATTTGCTTCTTCGTAGAAGGAGCTTCGATAGCGAAGAAATGTGGTTCGAATTTTAATATTAAACATTTAGAGGTGAGCAGTGGCCGAGTGGATGGGGCTTGAGTTCACACGCGGTGAGCTCGGGTTCGATTCTCTGTCGGCACCAAAAGCGCTATGTGCTTTTATCTGCGATCTTTAGGTGGTTCGAATTCGATCTTTCAAAACTAAGGTCCATATCCCCCCCCCCCCCTTCGGCGTAGGGAACCTGGCGAACCCATGGGCCGGGGTGCTAAGTGTCTAATCGACATTTGACGCCTCGCAATAGCCATCCTTAGCCAGAGTGTAAACTACTGTGCTGAGGGCTACATGACACCGGGGTATTGTGTGTCGTAATGGTGCCTTCGAGATACCGGCCGACCGCCCGGAAGTAAAACAACATAGACTGTTCGGTAACGAAGGGACTTTCAGGGGAAATCGAGGACTTCTGAAGGATACTCCCGATGTGCCTAATAAAAAGCAGTAACGAGTCGCGAAAAGGCGTGCGACGTTAAAAATTAGGAGCCTGGGGAGGAGCCCCGGGACACTGTGTGGACGCAGAGGGCAATGAGGGTACAATCGGCCGCAGGCCTGACTGCGAGCAGGATCTGAAACAAACGAACTGCACCTCGAAAACATTATTATTATTGTATGAAAGTACCGATCTCAGAAAGTACACGTCTAGCAAACGTGGATATTGGACATCAACTAGTGACGCAAGATGAGAAGTGGAATGACAAAATGACTCGGAAGACTCGTGGGATTAAAAACAATAGAACCGAACGTCCGGCGTAAATTGGTTTAGGATAACTTATCACGCTATAAAAAAAAAAGAAAATCCCAGAAAATTCGCTCGTCAGACAACTTCCTCTCGCGGATTGCTCCCCACGACATTTTATCTTCTGAAACATGTTAAAGATTTATAATATAAGCGTTTTTTACACAGATATATTGGGTTTTTAACTTAATTCCGTCTGTTTCGTATGAGATGGCGTTACTATTGTATTATTTTCATAGAAGTAACACTGAAACTATACTGTGTTAAAGTATTGGATATAACCTACAATATTCAGTATTCGAGAGTGAATTTACTTGTACACACTACTTTTTTTTATAATATCGAAAATGTCAGGTTTTGAACCAACGAAACAGCATATGCGGGAAGATTTGCTATTTAAGATAAAGTGCTGCAGAAAGTCACCACATGCTTCAAGAAGCTTATGGCGAACATGCTCTATCTGAGACAACGTGCAGAAATTCGTTTAGACGATTCAAAAGTGGTGGCCTTAAATCCAACTACACTTTGACCTTAAATCCAAAGAACGGCCAGGGCAGCCGAAAAAATTTGAAGATGAAGAATTGGAGGCCTTACTCGATGAAGTTCGATGTCAGACTCGCAAAGAATTGTCTGATAAATTAAACTGAAATGGCTGTTAGCAAACGTTTACATAATATTGGACTGGTTCAAATAGCGGGAAATTGACACATCAATTAAACGAGAGACAACTCGAAAAGCGAAAAACGATTTGAGAATTGCTGCTTGAGCGATGCAAAAGAATGTCATTTTACATCGAATCGTGACTGGCGATGAAAAAAGGGTTTATTATGAAAATCCCAAACGAAAAAAGTATGGGTACTGTTAGGTGGACCAGGTCCATCAACGCCAGAACGCAATATTCGTGGTCAAAAAGTGATGCTGTGTGTTTGGTGGGATCAAGAAGGTATGTTATATCATGGGTTGCTGCGACCGGGTGAAACAATCACAGCTGTTCGATATAAACACCAATTAATGAAACTAAATCAGGAATCGAATGAAAAGTGGCCTGAGTACGCCAAACGTCGTAACAAACTAATTTTGCTCCATGACAATGCTCGGCCACATATATTATAGCAGAAATCGCTAAAAAGTGTATAAAGGACACGAACTGTGAAGTCTTATCTCACCCGCCGGATTCACCGGACATAGCACCGTCTGGTTATAATTTGTTTCGCGCGATTCAGAATGATTTGTCATCACAGCATTTCGAGTCTTTCGACGATATGAAAAAATGGATCGATGAATGGATCAACTCAAAAAGCATCGATTTCTATTGGCGTGAAATCCATTTGTTGCGAGAAATATGACAAAAAGTCGTAGCTTTTGAAGGATAATAATTCAAATAAAATAGAATGTGCCGTAAACTATAAATAATTGGTCTTTTTTAAATTGAAAAAAACAGCGGGATTTAGGCTTAAAACCCATCATAATACAACGAGTATTGTTGTGTTAATAAAATACATACATTAAGAGAATGTGAAAGACGATAAGAAACTCGAACAGCGTCGGTATAGTGTGCATCATCGAAATCTGGGCAATATTCAAGGAAAATGTACCAAATACGTCAATTAACCTTGCTAGAAGCGATATACTTATATATTCGGATTTCATAACTTCTAATTTGCCGATTTGTAAAAATAAATTCACGCCAGTCGCCGGCGAGCTAAGAAAGTCGCGAGGTGCCAGCAGCACGCCATTGGCCCATTATTATTATTATTTTTCATTGCTTTAGTAATGATTTTGTAGTTTCATAATTATTTAAGCTGAATATTTCGAATGTCTCGAGTATAACTGAATTTTTTCAGATCTTCACTGCGCCACAGTAGGATTAAATTTTTCGGACTAACAAGGAAAGTACCCGAGGCATATTTTCAATATTCGCAGTATAACGATACGCCTGACCGTCAAATACATTTTTGATTGTGTCTTCGTATCATTATTTGGAATTGAGGAATTCACAATTTCAGTACTATTTCGTTTTACCACCCAAATTCGTTACTAACACTTTTCTGTTCGGTGACGCCACGTGGATGTCACGTGCTTATCGACAATCGGCGCGGCAGGCAAACTACAGAATGCGATACTGGAATACTGATTAGATTGTGGGAATATCAGTGAAAAATAACGTCATTAAGATATAATGAAGTATTTTTAGGATCGATGAAACCATTATCACTTTTTGTTAGTGCGCGATATCTATCGTTTTTTGGATAAGCTGTCTTTAAAAAACGCCATCAATTCATATTTTCGCATTTACGTTCGGACTCTAGCTCTACACCTCGTTCTCCGAGCAGCGTTTCAATTTTTTTGTGCAACCTATAATCATTGACAATGAAAGTGAATTCGATTAACGTTATTAAACTTCTGCTGGCTACATATGAAGTTATGAACATAGCAGAAACTCCGGTGAATACGCGGAAATGGAGTTGACGGGACATCCTGAAAAACTTTTAATCGACTCCATGCAAGACAATGGAGTTGAAATGATACAGGAAGATACACCCGATTACCAAGAACATTTTAAGGAACCCGAAGCGAACCCTGTCGAAGATACTTTTTGAGAAACAGATATTGCCGAAAACGATTCTGATAGCTGTTCCAGTGACGATGAATTTATCTGAACACGAACATCGTTACCATCATAAAATTTCTTAGCAGTGGTTCGGAAACTTTTGAATATCTATTAAAAAATGCGATAGAAAGGGTGGTCCGTACCCTTAAGTATTCGTACCAGTTAAAAAAAACGGTGAATAATTAATTTTAGCTTAATGATAACAGTTCGTATCGGCAAACACATTTGGAATGACAAGGAGACAACTCAAATGTAAAAACTCAAATAGGGGTAGCTTGCCCCCTTAAGGGCTTACATACGTCCAGCGGTACCGAAAACGTACCAAAAGAAAAACTGTTTTTAGAAGGGATAGAAATAGAAATTGATAAAAAAATTCTTACACATTGTTTATTACTGTGTTAAGTTTGTAAAAAAATTTATTTAAATTTTTTTTTTCAAAAATTACAACATGAAAAATCACATTTTTTGAAGCACTGTAAAAAAAAAAGTCGCTCCACGGTCGGCAGTATTTCTTCCTCAAATGTTGACGGATCTGCAAAATGTTAAGAAATTCTTGTAAAATAAGGTAGTGGTTATAGTCTGTCGAGCCGGATTTTTGAAATTCGAAAAATTAAACAATTTACGGTAATTTAAAAAAAAATGTTAAGTTTGTGTCAAAAAAGTCACACTTTAATTGTTTTTATAAAATGTTCTAATTATAATTTAAAAAATCCGGCTCGACAGACTATAGAAAAAACAATTCCGAATATTAAAAAAAAAAATCATCAAAAAATATTAAAAACCGTACGAGTTATCATGCCGACCGTGTCAGAAAAAGTAGTTTTGAGAAAAACGCGTTTAAAGTTTCAACCGCGTTTCGCTCGAAGTCGCGCGCGGCTGGAGCAAGAACTTTATGAATTTTTTAAATTTATTTAGTTAACTTACGTCTAATCTCCCATTCCAGCTTCATATTGTACGCCTTCCTTGTCAGTAAAAAATTGTTGTTGTTTATTTTTTTCTAATCGACGAATTGTTCAATCAACTCAACTCAGGTAGGCGCGCGTCAGACCTTTGTCCTTTCGTCGGGCAGTCACATTATCTACAATAACTTTTGAACTATGGGGAATTTTTACAATCAGCTTACACAGAAATACGCCTAAGACTATAAGGAATAATAATCTGTAAACAAAAAAAAATCGATTTTTTGAAAATTCTCGACGTATGTAAGGCCTTAAAACTGTTTTCTTGCACAAATACAAAAATACGTGAACTGTAATTTTATTTCCGCTATAAAACAGCATAATTTTCATTCCAATTGATTCACAAATTTTCAATGTAGGATGCAAGAATAGATGTTCTAGGGAGTTTCAACCCTTAAAAAAAAAAAGAAAAAGGTGAATCATTAATTGTTAGTTTAATGAGAAGAATTCGTATCGACAAACACATTTGGAATGACAAGGAGAAAACTGGAATGTAAAAACTCAAATACGGATAGCTTACCCCCTTAAAACTGTTTTCTTGCAACAAATACAAAAATACGTCAACTTTAATTTTATTTCCGCTATAAAATAGCATAGTTTTCATTCAAATCGATTCGCAAGTTTCCAATGTAAGGTGCAAGAAGTTTTTCATTATCTGGTGGGTTCTCCATTCCTTCGCATAAGAAACATTTTAATTTTCGTTTCATCAAAATCGATGCATTGCTTGTATGTGAAGCTGCAAAATCGTCCCTTGACCTGTGCAACTTTAGGGGGTGGTTTCACCCCTTGAAATTGTTTTTCCGCAGATAAAAAACATGTGTCACTTAGTTTTTAATGCTCTATAACATCAATCAGTTTCAAAAAAATCGGAAGGCGACACCCGGGCACTTTCCTTGTAAGTGTGTCGGATAGTCGAACCATCCTCGAGTACATTTACAATAAAAATTATGCTTTTCCTTGTCCAGATGTACGACTATTCGCTCGATATGTGGTCCCTGGGTTGTATGCTTGCGAGCATGATCTTCAGGAAAGAACCATTTTTCCACGGTCACGATAACTACGATCAGTTGGTGAGGATTGCCAAAGTTTTGGGCACAGAAGAGCTTTTCGAGTATCTCGACAAATACCACATCGAGCTCGATCCTCGCTTCAACGACATACTAGGACGACACTCGCGCAAGCGTTGGGAACGTTTCGTACATTCGGAAAACCAGCATCTCGTCTCTCCCGAGAGTCTTGATTTCCTTGACAAGCTTTTGCGCTACGACCACTACGAGCGGCTGACCGCCCGCGAAGCTATGGAGCATCCTTATTTCTGTGAGTACTGGTATTCATTTTTGAGCCAAGACTTTTTTTTTCATCATTTTCAATTGCTTCATGTGACAAGTGCGTTCAATTCGAACTTCGCGATTGAGGTCACAATTCAGAAGTTAAAAATGGCGATTCCAATATGGCGGACCAAAATGTAAGAGCCCATTGATGTAGATGAAACTCGGTATTCGGGGGTTTTTCATGTTACTGATCGCGAATATGAAACCAAAATTCAGAAATAACAAATGGCGGAACCAATGTGGTGGAAGAGAATTCTAAAAGTCACTCGATTCGAATGCAATGCGGTGCTTGAGGCCTTTCAAGCTCGTTGATTACGAATCCGAGTTAACAATTTTGAAATTCCAATATGGCGGCTCGAAAGTCCGAAAAAATCCTATCGCTTGTCAATGGCTGTACGGACCTTGGTATTAAAGGTTTTTTCATTCGCCGAATACGAATTTTCAGTGAAAGTACGAAAATAAAAAATAGGGGATCCAATATGCCGGCTGTAAAATTTTGAAAGTTGCCATAACTAGTCAGATTTTTTACGAACTTTGCATCGAAGGGTTTTTTTTCTATCTCCTTGGTACATTTCCAAGAATATTTATGTGGAACGGAAAACGATTTCGCTCGTACAAAAATATATTGGGAATTACCACGTAGGCGTGGTCTATTCAATTCCGCTCATTCCCAGTCAGCCCAAGTCAGCCAGCACTAGTTAGCATAGGGAACGGTAGTGAAACCTCGATTGTCGTATATTTTTGGCGAAATGTAATGTTTTTAGTGCGATCTGATAATCAGAATTATTACCGTTAGCGACGGGGAAACTCGGCAAAATTGAACTGTGATTTTTTTCCGTAATCTTATTCCACGGTGGATATGTAAATAACAAAATAACATACGGATTTGTGCACGTAGCTAAATTGTTTCGTCATCGTCACTAATAAAGACGAAACAGCGTTCATCACGTCGTTCAATTGTACAATTGACGGATTTCCTTATTATTCATTTATTTTTCAGAATTTATAGATTTTGCTACAAAAACTTAGTACGTGAAATTGGCTGAAGTTGAAAAAAAGCCGTAGGTTATCATATTCCCTAAATTCGTCATTCCCAAATTCATATTCCCCAAACCGGCATTTGTTTCCCGAAAGTTACGATGATTAACTTTGCACATGTATTGTATCGTGAGCGACGAAAATCGTATTATCTATGTTATTCGTGATACCGGGTGAACAAAACTACTGCGGAGTACCTGGTGCAATCATTAATATATATCATTGTTCACGTAGACTCTGTAAACAATGTGTGTACTTACGGTAAGTGCTCCCTTATTTTTCGTACTAGATCGTAAAATAAATATATTGAGGAACGTCATATAATTGACCTGATCCTCACGAGGTCCGGGTCTCCGAAGTTTTTGCAGTTAATTCATGTTTTGAAGTAAAACAGAAAAGAAATAACTTCAAAAACTTCGAAGCTTATGAAGATAATTGAAGTTTATGAAGTAAAACAGAAAAAAAATAACTTCAAAAATTTCGAAGCTTATGACGTTAATTTAAGTTTATGAAATGAAACATAGAAAATATTAACTTCAAAAACTTTGGAGTACCGGACATCTTGGGAATTAGATGATGATGTATTTATTTTACGGTCCAGTACGAAATACCATGGACCACTCACCGGAAGTACGCACATTGTTTACAGAGTCTTCGTTGACAATGATATACATTCATAATTGCATGAGGTATTCCGCAGTAGTTTTGCTCACACGGTATGACGAATATCATAGATAATACGATTTTCCTCGCTCACCACACAATATATGTGCAAAGTTAATCACCGTAACTTTCGGGAAACTTTTTGAGAAACAGATATTGCCGAAAACGATTCTGATAGGTTCCAGTGACGATGAATTTATCTGAACACGAAAATCGTTACCATCATAAAATTTCTCAGCAGTTGTTCGGAAACTTTGGAATATGTATTAAAAAATGCGATAGAAAGGGTGGTCCG
This sequence comes from Oxytorus armatus, assembly GCA_958009045.1. Lineage (NCBI taxonomy): Eukaryota > Metazoa > Arthropoda > Insecta > Hymenoptera > Ichneumonidae > Oxytorus > Oxytorus armatus. Next base: position 3,951,592 of record OY253748.1, on the reverse strand, counting down.
TCCCCTTAAGTATTCGTACCAATTTAAAAAAAAAGGTGAATAATTAATTTTAGCTTAATGATAACAGTTCGTATCGGCAAACACATTTGGAATGACAAGGAGACAACTGGAATGCAAAAACTCAAATAGGGGTAGCTTGCCCCCTTAAAACTGTTTTCTTGCACAAATACAAAAATACGTGAACTGTAATTTTATTTCCGCTATAAAACAGCATAATTTTCATTCCAATTGATTCACAAATTTTCAATGTAGGATGCAAGAATAGATGTTCAAGGGAGTTTCAACCCTTTAAAATAAAAAAAAAAAGGTGAATCATTAATTGTAGCTTAATGAGAAGAATTCGTATCGACACATTTGGAATGACAAGGAGAAAACTGGAATGTACATTCATAATTGCATGAGGTATTCCGCAGTAGTTTTGCTCACACGGTATGACGAATATCATAGATAATACGATTTTCCTCGCTCACCACACAATATATGTGCAAAGTTAATCACCGTAACTTTCGGGAAACAAATGCCGGTTTGGGGAATACGAATTTGGGCAGTACGTCTGTGGGAAATCTGGTTTTGTCGACTATGATAGCCTACTAAAAAAAATACTGAACGTTTATGAAACAATTGCAAAACGAATGTTGGAAAAGTGTTATCTCGGCTGCATGTGTGTGTGTGTGTTTTTTTCCATTCCATAAACTGTTATTTCAAATATGTGCAATGTCTCGTTGCAGATCCCATTGTGAAGGAACAAAGTCGATCGACTATCGCGTCATCGTCACCTACTCCGATGACAGGTTTGCTGCCTGTAGTTGAGTAACGGCCCAGGTAATATCACGGCATTGATTTTTTGACCTACCTGGATTTTGCCAACTTTTCACGATGAAAGAGGAAAAAAAAAAAACAAAAAAGAATGTTAAATCGTCCATATCTATAATTTGCTTCAATAAGCTTGTATTTAATTTAATTAAAAATTTAGTTAATTATTTGCGAGAAAGTATACGGGCCTTTCTTTGAACCTTCAATCCTAGTTAAGCCTTTTTTTTACAAGTCGGCAGTTGAACATTTCCAAAAATATAACGCAGCTCTACCTCAAAAAACAAAAACAGCAAATTCTTCTTTGATATGCTCGGGCGGTATAAATTCAAATAAATATTTTACCTATGTTGAAGTTCAAACTCACGACTGATCACGTTGAGTTCTATTAATGATCTTTTTAATGATTACCGTTTTTTTTTTTAGGATGATTGAATTTTCGCATTATTCGCGCAAGCTTCACATTTCGGTTATTCATTTAGTGTCAGCCTAACAATTTTTGATATTCCCGTTTCTTCCTCACGAAACGGAATTTTTCCGGTTTTTAACTCCCGACTTGCCCGCCGGGCAAAAATACGGGATTTTGTGCGTTTAACAGCCATCAGCTAATTTTGACGATTTTAAAAAAAGTTTTTATCAGTGTAATCTCACTCAATCAGGATTTTAGTTCTGAATGAAAAAAAAAATCATTCTGTTGCCTCAAGTGAATTGGGAACTAATTTTGATTGAGTGGATAATTGGTCAGAAGAAATGAACGATTATAGAATTGTCACGGCAAAAAAGGCGGATTTTTTTTTTCGCACGAATTGATTAGGAAACAGTCATGATGTGGAAGGCAATCGCGCAACACGAAAAGTCAATAAGAAATATTATGAATTCGGTGTCGACCCGAACGAGAAACATAACGAGTCTTGCAACACGCTAGGGATGAGCGATTATAACCGATTTCCGTAAAATCGATTGTTTTCTTCATGGATATCGATTATTTGTAGCAACTGTTCGAATCGCGGATAATCGATCGTTCGATTTATTTTGGCTAAACATAATCGAAATCGACTATTTCCGTTTCCGTTATTATACGAAATAAAAATTTTATTTTATGCTCGTGAAAAAAAATGTATTGTATAACGGATTTCTGTTTTCTTTCATTGTGGTATCCCGAATGATACGAGTCATATGTCGTTTGAATTTTTTATTTTGTATCGCGCATCATTTATTTGACCTTGATCTTGGCTTTTTTCAGATTTATGACACACAACACATTCTACATTCAATAGGCGAAATGAGCTCTTTTTATCGAATTTTTAAAGTGAATAATTTGATGATTATTAAATAAATGTGCATTTTCTAGAAACAACGCATTATTCAATAAATCACATTTCTAAAGAAAAAAAGAATTGCGTTGTGTTTTTTTTAATTTGAAATATCGAAGAAAATAATCGATTTAACAATGATTTTTCGATTTTTTTTCACGAATTATCGATCTTTAGATATCGATTATTTGACAATTAATTTCCGTAAAATTGATTGTTTTTTTTTTTTCAAGAATATCGATTATTCGTAGCGATTGTTCGAATCTCCAATAATCGATTGTTCGATTTTCTTTGGCTGAACATAATCGACATCGACTATTTCCTGTTGTCTTATTACGCAAAATGAAGAAAAATTTTTGATCGTTTAAAAAATTTATTGTGTAACGGATTTCTGTTTTCTTCCATTCTGGTATCTCGGATGATACGACTCATATGTCGTTTAAATAAAAAAATTTCGTATCGTGCATCATTTATTTGACCTTGATCTTGGCTTTTTTGCTATTTACGACACACAACACATTCTACTTTCAATGGGCGAAATGAGCTCTTCTTACCGAATTTTTAAAGTAAATAATTTGGCGATTATTTAATATATGTACTTGGCTTTTGATCAATTTTTAGATATCGATTATCCTCGTAATCGATGATTTGGCAATCGATTTCCGTAAAATCGATTGTTTTTTTTTTCATGAATACTGATTATTTGTAGCGATTGTTCGAATCGCCAAAAATTGATTGTTCGATTTATTTTGGCTGGCATAAACGCCATCGACTATTTCTGTTTCCGTTATTATACAAAATACATTTTTTTTCTATCCCCGTGAAAACATTTATTGTATAACGGATTCCCGTTATCTTCCATTCTGATATCTCGTATGACACGAATCACATCTCAATTTTCTCGTATGACACGAATCACATCTCATTTTTTTTTCTATTTGCGGTACACAACACATTCTTATTGTCAATGGGCGAAATGGGTTCATCTTAACGAATTTTTAAAATGAATCATTTGGCGACTTCGATTTTAAAGAATTCGAGATTTTCAGGAAAATCCCCAGTCTTTTGCTTCGCCTGTGCATGATGGGACGCATCTACGTCCCGCTAGAACCGTAGTCGTGTTTTTCGTAAAAGTCATTGGGACCCTCATTAGGTTCGGTTGTTTGTACATTAGAATAACATAGTGTACTTACCTAACAAATATCGACGTACATAACCCTAAGATGACTCGGTCCTGTCCATAAATGCGTGAGTGGCTGGTTGTGTTATAGGCGCTGGGCTTAGACACCCTCGATTATGATAGTCCGGGAGCCATCGACCGATTTCGTTACACCATAGAGAATAGGGCTAGAAATTTCATAATCTGCCCCTCGTAGCGAAACAATAAGATAATCGGAAGGTCTGGCAACCGGTCGAGGGTGACTTTGGCGCCTCTAGATTTTTAAGGGAGGGGTAAGGGTTTCAGCGTAAAAAAAACACTTTTTTTGCGATTTTTTTTCTCAAATATGGATTGAGCAATTTTATTCGAACATTTTGTACATTATTGAGCATACTTTTGATAATGTTGTGTAATTTTTTCATGCAGAAATATTAAAGCATAAGCCCGTAACAGAGCTTCCCCCAGAACGTCTTGGAAAAAAAACAATTTGCGGTGTTCACTATAACTCGGCCGGAAATTATCTGAAAATGAAAAACCATGAAAATTTAGTCAAATTATAATCAAATCTTCCCCCCAACGTTCTCTGATAATTTTTTTTTTCATTTAAAAATTTTTGGCGGCCATCTAAAGTGTGAACTGTTATTTTCCACGAAAAATTCCGCCATTTTGTGGGTGGGAAACACCCTGAATGTAAAAAAAAAAATTCAACTAAACGTTGGGGGGAGGTATTTTATATGTAGAAAATGTGTACAAAGTTTGAAATGAATCGGTCGAGTAGTTTTTAAATGGCAGCGAACACGGACTTTGAAAAAGTAGTTTTGAGCAAAACGCGTCTAAAGTTTGTGAAGTAAAAAAGTGAAGAAAACATTTTTTTTTCCAACTTACACAGAATCATCGATTCCAGCTCGTTTCTTCTTTTAAAATATTGTAGTGTATAGTATACACTATATACTATATACACAATAAAAATGAATAAACTGTATACCTGTTCGACAGCTGCACTGCTAGCGCGACCGCCCGCAGCTGTTAGAGGTATAGCGTTAAAGGCCAGGAGATTAATAAGACAATAACTTCAAGAATATTGCTCAGATCGGTTTAAAATTTTAAGGACATATTCTTGAAATGTTAAACGATAAGATAAGACAAAAAAAAATTCGATTTTTTGAAAGTGAAAACCCTTACCCCGCCCTTAAAGGGTGAATCAAAAATAATGAAATTTCGTTATTATAATGTAATTTTATTATTTTGTCTCGAATCTGGCACTTTGGGATATCAAAGTTGAGAATATTTTAAGTGGATAAAAAATCGTCTGACCGGTGAGTGGGCGGAAGGGGGTGCAAGAGGGGGCTGAAGTGACGCACAAAATTGCACTATTTACAGTAAAATAATCACGTTGGATTTGATTGATTATTCTAAAATACATCCCTACAAAGTAATCTTCCCGATGGCAGAACGAAACACCCCGTCAGATCCATAAAACCTCCGCCGTGGTCTCACGCGCGCGCATAAGACGGTCTAACTCGCACTTACGGGGGAGGTTTTGTGGGTTTTACCTAAGTAGTATCTCCTCCGTAAGTGCGAGTGACACCGTTTTATGCGCGCGCGTGAGTGCGAGTGAGACCACGGCGGAGGATTTGTGAGTCTGGCGGGATGTTTCCACCGGAATTTCGGTCTGTCATCGGGAAGATTACTTTGTGGGGATGTATTTTAGAATAATCTATCAAACCCAACCTGATTATTATGCTGTAAATAGTGCAGTTTTGTGCGCCACTTCAGCTCCCTCTTGCACCTACGTTCTGCCCACCCGCCGGTATGGCGATTTTTTTATACACTTCAAATATTCTCAACTTTGATATCCCAAAGTGCCAGACTGATCATAGTAACGTAATTTTTAATTATTTTGTATTCACCCTTCAAAAATCTAAGGGCGCAAAAGCCATCCCCGTATCGTTGCCAGACTTCCGGTTATCTTATTGTTACGCTACAAGGGACAGATTAAGAAAGCGCTAGCCTGATTAAAAATAACGTAACCAAACGATCGCTGGGACCTGGACTATAAGAACTTCCGGTCTCAGCCCCCCCCCCCATGAAAAGACATGTCACGAAATATCTCCAAATGCAATTTATTTCTAAAATTGACTAGCTCGTCATTAGTATTGGCTATCGACGTCGTGCTGGGAGTTCATTCATGTACATACTTCAGATCGCACGATGAACCTACAAAAGCAGCACGCGCAGCCGAGTATACCGATTCTAGTTTATTCTTAAAATTGAGGTCCTAGTGTATGTGTTAATTCGGCAAAAATTTTGGGGAATTATAAAATGACGACGGTTTTAACCCTCTTCAGAAACCAATGGGGGCAAGGTAAGTGAGGCGAGAAGCTAGGTTGGCAATATCATCTCGTTCAGTGATGTGAGCCCACTGCACCAGCCGTAAATCTTTGTTTTTTTTTTTGCCCCCATTGTATTTCTGTATATTGCGATATCCTCAAACAAATTCATCGTACAAAATGCCGGCACCGTTATCCAATTTAGTCCCTTTCGTATTATATGTAACTTCGAGGAATACTCGGTGCCGCGGTAAATTTTCCCGACCGACGATCGTACGCTCGCAAAAAACAAAGAACACCCTTGTTTGTTATCGACAAATACAAAGATTATAATGGGCGAATCTCTTGATTTTCATAGTGCTGTGAAGTTCAATCGTGACTGGGGAAAACTTGAAGGAAGCAAGCTGAAAATCACCGTCTGACCCTTTCGATTATTATCGAAAGAATTCAATATGTGAAGTATGGGACACCTCTATCACTGTCAATGGAGCTCGAAAGTTTTATATAATATGGCAGTTATAATCCGGGTTCCTCTTCCGAGCACGACTGGCGCCTATCTGTGTTATACAATTCCTCGCGTCAAATTTTCACGTCTATATTATAAAACACGAGGAATAGAAGGAACGGGAGATGAATAACAACAGTGCAATAAGACGCGTGAGCTGCGGTTCCTTCCTGCAAAACAAATCTCGTGCCCAAAACAGAAGAAATACGATGCTACGAGCGCGGGAAAAATGATCTAAGGCGATCACATTGAAATGTTCTCTCCTTAGTTTACGCATCATACAATTTTTGTATTTAATGTGGATTTTGCCTATCGCCTGTTCTCTTGGCCTACCGATATTGTGTTTGAGGCCAGTAATTGTCAGCCAATAGTAGGGAAAATCAGCAAAAATAAAAAAATGAAATTTCATTATTATTGTTTGCCTCGAAATCCCGTTGCGGGACTCCCATTACAAGCGTTATTCTCCTCCATCCCCTCCTTAAAAATTGGTGTGTTACGATAAATGGTGTATAAGCAGATTGTGACCATGATATTTCCGGGTTTTCCAGGTGATAATCGCAAAGTTTCCATTATATTTTTTCGTTGTATTTTATCAAACAAATAGTTTAAAATAACAAAATGGCAAACCAATAAATTTAACATAAAGATATTATTTATTTATTCACATACACATTATATATATATATATATATATATTAGCCCGATTTTTTTTTTCGACTATTTTTTTTCTCAGTCCCCACTTGAAATTTTGTTGGATATGTCGAGAACCAAATTCCCTGAAAGTTACAGCCCTTAATATTAATTCTAAGTACTTTCCCTTAGCGTGAAAACATTTTCCATCTAAAATACACGTAAATCGAATTTTTATTTTTTTTCAAAATTCTATAACTCAGCCGCATTTTATGCTATCATATTGTTCTTGGTTTCGATTTACTCAGAATAAAACAACCTAGAAAAGTGCCTATCGCGGCGAAAGTGTAAATTGTACTGGTGAGTTGGTACGGGTCACTGAAGTTGATTTTTACCCAAAATTCTCGTTTATTTTGCTGTTATCTCCGAAGCAATTAACTTTACGAAAAAAATGTAAATGAAAAATTTGTTGGAAATTTAATTTCCTACAAAAAAAGGCTCTATCAATTGCTTAAATTAATATTTCTTGAGATATTGAATTTTAACTTATGAGTAGTATAAAATTTTTACGGTAATATAAACCGTAAAAATTGTATACTACTGATAAGTATATATATATATATATATATATATACTAGGGGGGCTCTGCCCCCCTGCGCGCTTGGCCCCCCCGCTCGATCCCGTCACCGAGCCTACTCGATCCCGCTCGCTCTCCTCAACTCTTGTACACGGCGGCGGCGGCGATATATTTATATAATATAGAGATATATATATATATATCCTAGGGGGGCTTCACCCCCTGCGCGCTTCGCGCGCTAACCCCCCCCCGTTCCATCTCGCCCCGGGCTCCCCCCCCAACTCTTGTACACGGCGGCAGCGGCGACGGCGGCGATATATTTATATAATATAGAGAGATATGTATTATATATTTTAAACAATTCAACAATTTTTTAAAAATTATCTTCGTTTTAACCGGATGGCAGTTTTGTTTACAAACTATTTATTATACAGGGTGTCCCAATAACTATTAGCACATTAGATATCTTCGAAACTATAAGGTTCACGGAAATATTTGCTGAATCAAAATTGCACAGTACGAAGGGGGGCATTCAATGATACCAAAGTACTCACCCCCACCCCCACCCCCTTGGCTGGGGGTGGGGCAACTTTGAAATCGTAAATGGGAACCCTCATTTTTTATTGTAGATTCGGATTCCCCATAAAAAAATACGTAATTTTTGTTCAAAATTTTTTTTTTGATTCGTGATAGATGGCGCTGTAATCGCAAAAAATCCCCGAAAGTACAGAAAGACGATAATACTTGCAGTTTCGGTAGTAAATAAAATTACTACGTTTATAGTAAGTGTTCGAAATTAAAGTGTCCTTGAAACAGTGTTTATTTTCAGTGAAGTAAACCGTAAGTATTATCGCTTTTCTGTACTTTCTGTACCTTTCTGTCGAAGAAATGTAACAAACATTGTAACATTTGTAACATTGTAACATGCGACAAATTCAAAATGAATCTGGCATTGGTACGACTAGCGTACATCGCATTTTGCACCGTCACAAATTTCACCCGTACCATGTTAGTCTTCACCAAGAATTGCATGGGAACGAATGGGAAGAATTATTACAGCCTGTGCATCAATAAGTTCTGACGCTGTAAAACTTGCGAGTCAATCAATCGAAAAAAGAATCCAATATTGCATTGATACTGATGGTCGTCATTTCGAACACTTACTATAAACGTAGTAATTTTATTTACTACCGAAACTGTAAGTATTATCGCCTTTCTGTACTTTCGGGGATTTTTTGCGATTACAGCGCCATCTATCGCGAATCGAAAAAAAAAATTTTAACAAACGTTACATATTTTTTTAATGGGGAATCCGAATCTACAATAAAAAATGGGGGTTCCCATTTAAGATTTCAAAGTTGCCCCACCTCGAGCCCAGGGGGTGGGGATGGGGGTGAGTACTTTGGTATCATTGGATGGCCCCCTTCGTACTGTGCACTGTTGATTCAGCAAATATTTCTGTGAACCTTATAGTTTCGAAGATATCTATGGTGCTAATAGTTATTGGGACACCCTGTATATTAATATGTATCAGATCTTCTAACTGCGAAATCTTAAAAAAAAAGAAAACAAACATTAGGGACAATGAGAATGTACCATTTCTTTTTCGATACTAGTTTCTCGTAAAGTTTCGTTCATTATGTTTATGTTTTTTGCCTCTAACTCTTTGGATGCTTCTATATAACGGTTGTTTATTTGTCCTTAACTTCTCCATCCTTCGATAAAACTTCTTCGTATCAGGAAGCAGAAATAGAAAATCAATCATCAAACTTCGACCGCTAACCCATTACGAGGCTCATTCTTCTAGTCTTGTTAGTGTTGGTGGATGGTCTTGTTAGTTTAGTTAACAATGTCGGTCGTTTATCTCCATCTGCTCGACGATAGGACCCCAAGTATATTCGCGGCCAGTCATTCTATCGGATTTTATTGTTAAGCCCATTGCACAATGAAAAACACTGGCATAAAAGGGCGCCACTGGACAGATCATCCTACATACCAGTGTTGAGTTATGTATCATACTTTACCTAACGCCGTCGTCCTTATTTCTTAACCTCTTATTTACCACTTTTAGTCAGCCCACTTCGCTCTGTTTCAGCTCAGCTAATATGGTCTAACCTAAAAACTTGGTGGCTTCAAATCGCTTGAAAAGTGTACGTTGATACTAATATTAAATATTTACAAAAGCAGGATAAGGGGAAAAAACCGAAAAAAAAATGTTCAATCTGATTGACGGAATTGCATGATATTTCCAAGATTTTTCAGGTTCAGCCAAAATCCATGATATTTCCAGGTTTTCCAGAAAGTTAGACACCATGCGATATATTTTATCGAAATATCAAGCCGCGACTTTATATCGCATTGCGAGATTCCCATTATTGTCGTTTTATTCGTCCCGTGATTGGTCGGTGAACGAGAAAGAGAGATGACGGGAGTGCCGCAGCGCCATCAGTAAACCATTTTCGCGTATAGTATCGCCTAATCTCCCTATAAAAAAGCTATGTCACAAATTATCTGGAAATGCGATTTATTTCTGAAGCCGGCTAACTCGTTATTATGATTGGCTATTGACGTCGCGCTGGGAGTTCGGTGCATACTTCAGATCGCACGATTGCAGATGACGAACCTAACCTGCAAAGCAGCGCGCGAAGCGCGGACACCGATTCTAGTTCAAGTAAGATTTTTAGGATCACTGATCTATGAAACTGGAGTTTGAACTTGGGGAATTTTCAAAACTGGATCTCATCCTTTTTAAATCGATAAATATTTGATCTTTTATTACGTGCACAAGATCCCTGGATCCCGCAAATGAACGTATCGAACGCTCAAAATTATCACGTATATAAATTGGCTCGATACGTAAAGTTTGATGAAGAAGACACAACGATTTTTGAAGACTTCAGAGCGCTCCATTTTGAATTTTGATATAGCGAGCCCACGTTCGTAATAAGCGATACTCCCTTCCACTGTACACATTTCCATTTAAATAGGGTTAACCGGAAAATTTCTGCAGGTTGAAGGTCACCGCTTGGCGCACATTCGATGAAATAAGTTGTTTTTCTACAGCAAGTTTAACTCACGAACAAGGTTTGTCATTTATTTCAATTAATTTATTCGGATATTTTTGGTTATTGGTAGAGTCATAATACAAGGTACATTTTCAAAGGAGGAAAATAGTCTCGTACGAAGTTGGTAAAATTTAACTATATTCCTCGATGGTCTCGTTGATCCAGTCTACGAATGTCCACACTCTCGTAAAAACGTCGGGATATCCTACCGCGCATGGTTTACCGAATGACACCACACCTACCTGCACGCCATTTGCGGTCAGTGGACCACCCGAATCGCCCTACAAATTTCACAATATAAGTACGAACATTTAAACATACGAATGTGAAGTACAGCTTTAAAATTTATGAAATCTCTGTTTGAACTCACGTGACAAGCACCCTGGCCCCTTCTTGTAAATGTGCAGATGTGGCTCTGTGTAATCATAGTGTGGAACTTTTTGCAAGATCGTTGGGAAATGATTGTGAGATTTATGTGCTGAAGATGGATGGGCGTGGAACCACCAAACTGCAAGACGATAAATATTAATAATTTCACTGCATAATTATCGCGGTTATAAATAAAGCATCAAAATCGATGAGGGGTATTGTTCCTCGAAAAAATGATGTTCCTCAGGCGTTGTGAAACCCACACCTTAAGCACTATTCCTTATTCATCGAAATTTTGGTTGTGCGAGTTTTTTCAAAATTCCATTGGTTTTTCGGGAAAAATGAAAAATCTAAAGTTACATAAAATTGATGGACGTTGTTCGTCATGTTTAGCACTTTCCTCAAAACTCATGACATCTTCGAAAAATTTCCATTGCAGTTTCGATTACCAGCAGTTGGTATTTCACACGGTCTTATGGTGGAGGCCAGATACATTAAAATTACAGAAATTTCACGTGTTTCTTTTTGCATCTTCACAAATTTTAGACTTTCGTCTAAACTTGCGAATTAGTGGTATAAGATTTAAAAAAAAAGCTGTTAACACGCGGTAAAGCAATCTTAAAACTTTGAACGAATTTCTTTCGGAATCGAGTTTTTCAAATCGGTGAAGATGATAAACTCGAAAACTATCTGACCGATTCACATTTCGAATTTAAATATTTTTTTAATAAAAAAATTCCCATGTATACTTGAATATATGTAAATTGATATTTAAGGGATAACACTACTGTGACCGCTTGTTTTTTTTCACATTTTTCAAGAATTTTTTTTTTGGGAAAAAAAAGAGATATTCGAAAAATTGTTGTGGGTTTTGTTCCTTGTTTATTAATGTATCAAAAAACATTTTTTTCACATTTTTCACGCTGCATGGTGGCGCTGGGAAAGCTCTCGCGTCAGGTGCTGTCATCTCTGCAGTGGTTCGCGGCACGCAGCAGAACTCTCTTCAACGTCGATCTGAAAAAAAATACCGAGTGTTTTCGTTAATAATATGATATTTTGAAGAGAAGTACATAGGATTTTTTCGATATCTCAATAATTATAAAAGTTATAGCCTATTTTCGACGAGAAATTTTGCTCAAAAATCATTCTTTAATTTCAAAGGCGTGCCTATTTTTTTTAAATTAATATTGTTCCAAATCCCTATGTACTTCTCTTCAAAATATCATATTATTAACGAAAACACTCGGTATTTTTTTTCAGATCGACGTTGAAGAGAGTTCTGCTGCGTGCCGCGAACCACTGCGGAGATGACAGCACCTGACGCGAGATCGTCCCCAGCGTCACCATGTGGCGTGAAAAATGTGAAAAAAATGTTTTTTGATACATTAATAAACAAGGAACAAAACCCAAAAAAATTTTTCGAACATCTCTTTTTTCCCACAAAAAAAAATTCTTGAAAAATGTGAAAAAAACAGGGGGTCACACTGGTGTTATCCCTTTAAAAAATCGTATAAATGCAACAGAATTATGAGGGAAAAAAAAACAATCGGCGCTTTGTTTCGTTCACCAATATAACTGCATCGAATTCAACTAACCGAGGTTCTTCCCCATCCACTGAGGGTTGCTGGATAGTTATCAACCGTGAAGTCGGCGCTGGGTAGTTCGATCGGCTGTACCTTTTCGTTAAAAACAATATCTTTGCTGACGCGAATAAGACCGACGTCACTTGACAAAGCGAACGGGCCGTATTTCGGATGGGGCAGTACGAAATCAGCTTCGAACCAGTCTCCAGATGCGTCCAGCAAATTCGATCCGGCAACGACACTAATACCGGCTGAACTCTTTCTGCAGAGTAAATTAACATGTTGAGATAGAATAAATTGGGGAGATATTCTTTTTGTTAATTAAGCGTTAAAAAAGGCCTAACATTGCCGATTTATTTTATGAATATGAAAAAAGGAATAGGTTTTCTTTTCAGAGGGTTTATTCAACACATATTGAAGTATGAAAAAAAAAATTTTAATTATCATTTTAATACAAAATGGCGGCGACAGAGTCCAACGTGAAAATCGTCTTTTTCAAACTGAGAGGCCGTATTACTTGAACACCGTTGCATGGATCGATTTGAAATTTCGATAGAAGCTTCTCAATGACATTATCTATTGGAGTCCGTAGCCGTTTTTTTTATTTAATGTAAACGTTTTTTTTATAAACAATCTCCTGCTGTTTTTGGCAAAAAAATCGATTTATTCGTTCAAAGGTGCACCATTTCTACAAAATTTGATTTAAAAATAAAACCCCTACGTAGTCCCATAGCCAATACAATATAGTTTATAAAATGTTTTCGTTTTTTATTCCAGGTCTTATACTTTACGAGAAAACCGTCCTCCCGTGAAGAAGTTTTAAAAAAAGACGACTTTCAAGATGGGCTCGGTCGCCACGATTTTGTATCAAAGTGATGATAAAATTTTTTTTTTTTATACTTCAATAGGCATTAAATAAACCCTCTGAAAAGAAATCCTATTCCTTTTTTCATACTCCCAAAATAAATCGTCAAAGTTAGGCTTTTTTTTCGGCCGTTAGAGCGGTGTTATCCCTGAAATGATAAAAACTTGAAAATTAAAAACAAAACTGAATAGCCGACGGTAGCGGGCGTGTGGTTAGTGCGCGGCTTCGACGATCTTCCACGTTAGGCAATACCGACTGCGGTCACTAATGGGATGCGTGACCGCTTAACCGTGCACTGGCTAGCAAGTCGACTACAGATCGGGGAGCAGCTTTTCTGATTCTGATTGTAAGATGACTAAAATTCAGTAAAAAATAATAGCTGTCTGTATCGGAACGGGTTTTCCGCAGTTTCCCGTGCCCACGGCGAATGCGATACAGCGTAGCTAAAAATCAGCTACGGATGCTACGGAAGTTAAGTTAGTTTAGCCATAGTGCGAGTAGGGACTGATAGGAGGGAAATTGGGAAGGGTCGTACGTAAAAACCGGCAAGGTTGGAACATACAATAATGAAAAAAATAAACAAAATTGGGCACATGTCGCTGGGCATTAATTTGGATCAAAGATGTTTCGATGTTATGTAACGCATTTTCAATTTACCCATAGATGCAGTGAGCGGCGGTCAAGATCCAACGCTTGTTGATGATGGAACCACCGCAGAAATGCCCCCATTGTCGAAGCGACACTTGATAGGGATATTTCCCATCCGGTGCGTCACTGCCACCGACAATACGATTTGGAAGTTCTCGGCCTGCCGAAAAATCAATCGAAAATTAATTTAATATTCAAATATATTCGTTGATAATCGACAACAGTAGACGGGCGGTCGGTGCGCGGCTTTGACGGTCACCCAAGTTAAACAGCAATGGAAGTTAAGTTAGTTTAGTGAAGTGCGGACGGGAAGTGACGAAGAGAAAAATGGAAAAACCGTAATTGGAAAGGGCCACACGTAAAAACTCATAAGGATATACGTTGGAAACAAAGAAAAATAATAAAAATAGCCTGTTCAACAAGAAAGCAACCGTCGTCATTTGGTAAGGTGCTATAGCAGCGCCATCTGTCCTCATTCGTATGAATCTTTGTTTCGTGTTATTTTGCGCAATATATAGTTTGTCGACACATTATGTTGTTGATATCAGTGAATTCGTGTCTTCACAATGAGTGCAACATTTCTGAAGCGATACGAAACGGTGTTTTTAGTAAGTCATGCGATATGATCGAAACTGATGTACAAAGCGGTTGCAAAATATACGCGACAGTCAGATGTGTACGATAAGACGTGGGTGAAACGATATTTAGAGGTTGGAAATGTAGAAGATCTGGCGGGAAGTGGACGAACTCACGTCTCAACAATGAAGGGGGAAGAAGCGATTTTACGTCTTTGTCAAGTCAAGCCAGGCCTTTCGCTGTGCTTATGCACTAATGAAACTCCGCAAAAAAGAAATTCACGTCTCTCTAAATACGATTCGAAGTCGCCTGCATAAAAAAAAACATGTCTCTTCGATCAATTTAGAAGACACCTTTTTTGTCAGACAAGCACGTGGAAAAATGACTGGCGTGGGCAAAGGAAAATTTGGATCGTGATTGGGACAATGTTATCTTCACGGGCGAGTCGTCTTTCTGGGCATCGTCTTTCTTATGAAAAGCATGGTTAACGAAGAGTAATAGGAGTCTACAGCGCACAGTAAAATACCGTGTGAAAATACCTGTTTGGGGATGCTTTTATAAAAGCGGAAAAATGTCGTCGAAAGCATGGGAAAAAAGTGTCAAACGATAATCAGTAATGGAGAGGCATTGGATGAGATATTAGGTAATTGCGCAATAGCCAATGGTATGTACTTTAATAAAAATAAAAAAATTGAATCTAAATTTTTTTTCCAGATTATGACAGTCTTTTTTTCTTGAACGAATATTCATAAGTACATTTCCTTGTACAGATCGAATATTAAAAAATTAAAATGATACTTACCAGAAGCTGCGAAAACTGCACCCAAAAAGAGAGCTCCAAAAACAAGAGCACGCATAATTGCAATTAGTTGTTTGTCGAGCGGAAGAAACGTTTATGAATGGTTACAGACCGCGCGCCCTTATATAACTCGGAATTTTTCGATGGAGAACAAGATACGCTTTATCTTATCCACGAATCTTGATAGGTCTCCAACGACAAATTGAACAATGTCACCATGGTATTTCCCACTCATAATCGTACAACTTTGGTCCGAAAGATGTTTCGATCGGATTAAACGGTCTTTCGATAAATTTCGCAATTCCACTTGACCACGATTTTAAACAACGATTTTAAAATGAAACCGAGCCGATAACCAAAAATTAAGAGATAAATTCAAATTTTTTCCATTGCTGTAGTTCGGAAATGCAATTGCAAGTTAAACGGGTGCGGAAGCTGCCCACGGATTTGCAAGTGTCTTTTCGACCAACTTTGAAGAAACCTTCATCGGCCGAAAATCACATACAAAAACAACTGGCGCGGTCGAAGAAAATTTTGGATCGATATTGGGATAATGTTATCTTCACATACGGGTCTTCTTTCCGGGCTTGGGCTTTCTCATCAAAAGCGTGGTCAGCGAAGAGCAATAAGATTCTTCAACGTACAGTAAAACCCCCTGTAAAAATGCATGTCCGAGGATGCTCTTGTAAACGCCGTTTTAGTTGCTTCTTTCTGTTTACGGACAATGTAAACGCTGAGAAAATGCGCACCATCTACCAAAAATGTTCGTTAAAATCTGCTAAAAAGTTTTTTGGTTCTGACAAAACAACCCACGTAGAAATTGCCAGTATAATTCTACTGGCCAAGCTTTGGGCCAATATTGGCGGCCAAACTGGCCGTCAGTACTGGCCCCGTACTGGCTGACTATCTGGCCATACTATGGGCCATACTACGGGCCAGTATAAAATACAGTCTTATGCCAGTACTGGTTGAATTCTACTGCCCAAGCTCTGGGCCAGTATTGGCGGCCAAACTTTGGCAGCCAGTATTGTTTCAGTACTGGCTAACAACCTGGCCAAGCTTTGGGTCAGTATAAAATATCGTCTTGTGCCAGTACTGGTTGTCAATCTGGCCGCACTACGAGCCGGTATAATGACCAGATCTGGGCCAAAATAGGCTATAAAATACGGCCAAGCTCTGGCTTCGATACAAGCTTAGTACTGGGCTATAGAAAATGCCGATACTGAGAGTATTTCACTTTAACAGTTGCGTTCTGTAATGTAATTGTAGATTAGGTTATTCTGATCAAAAGTCCATTATTTTGCAAACAACCAAATTGTTGAATTATAATTTGCTCCGAACTTGAAATTGCACGATTAATACAATATTTTTTAGTGTAATATTTGCTCCATATAGCCTATATTTTATAAACACTGTTCTATAAACATTTAAGTACGTATTTTAGACCTGTATATGTACTTAGTCTCTTATCAATAAAAAATATTCCGAGTATTTAGTATATATCAAGTGCATTTAATTATCAAACATTTATGCATAAACAACCCAGACAACACAGACATCCAAAGGACGTCCTAAAAACATCCGAAGAACGTCCTTACGTCCAAAGTACTTCCTTTGGACGTACGTGTGCTGCTTGGGAAACATCTGGTAACGTGGTGAAAAGAAATATAAATTACTCCCAGAGAGAAATAGAATTTAAATAGACATTGGATCGGCGTCCACTAGACGCCAAAAGTGTCTAAAAGACGTCGATTCGATATCTATTTGGTTTGCCATTTCTCGCTGAGATGTAATTTGCACCGTCGGCAAAATCGTCTGTCAAGATTCGGCCCAATGAAATAACCAGTATTGGTACGACCGTTGGTGCCAGTAGTAAGCCAGAAGTTTGCCAGATCTGGGCCAATGTCCGGGCCAAAGTCTGGGCCAAAGTCTGGTGCAAAGTCAGAGTCAAAGTCCGGGCGGAAGTCCGGGCCGAAGTTCGGGCCAATTAAATAACCGGTACTGACCCGACCGTTGGTGCCAGTATAACGGCCGCCTATTACACTCCTGTACCGAATCTGTACTGGCCCAATACTGGCAGCCAGTACCGGCACTACGGCAACCAGTATTGGCCCAACGCTCGGCCGTTACAATTTTTCTACGTGGGAAGTTGGCTTGTTGCTGCAAGAAGACAATGACCCTAAATATTGCAGCAAACTGTGCGATGCGTGAAAACAATAAAATAGCATCACTACGATAAAATGGCCAACAATTTCTCCGAATGCTGATCCAATTGAAAATGTGTGGTCGCACGTGAAAATGAAGCTCAAAAGAAAATCAGTGTACACTGTGAAGCAGCTGTCATTTCAAACAATAGGTGTACAAATTCATTCGGTACTTTTCTAAGGAGTAACACCACTCTAGCGGCAGAAAAAAAGGCCTAACTTTGACTATTTATTTTGGGAGTATGAAAAAAGGAATAGGATTTCTTTTCAGAGGGTTTCTTTAACACATGTTGAAGTATGAAATTTTTTTTTATTATCATTTTGATAACACAATGGCGGCGGCAGACTCCAACTTGAAAATCGTCTTCTTTTAGAACACCTTCACGGGAGGACGGTTTTCTCGTAAAGTATAAGACCTGGAACAAAAAACTAAAAAATGTCATAATCTTTATACTATTGGCTATGGGACTACGTAGGGATTTTTTTTTATCAAATTTTGTACAAATGGTGCACTTTTGAAAACATGAATCGATTTTATGCCAAAAAAAACAGTAAATTGTTTATAAAAGAAGTTTACATTAAATGAAAAGCGGCTCCGTACTCCGGTAGAGAATGTAATTGTGAAGCTACTATCAAAATTTCAAATCGATTCATGCAACGGTGTTCTAGTAATACGTCCTCTCAGTTGATAAAGACGATTTTTACGACGGGGTCTGTCGCCGCCATTATGTATCAAAATGATAGTAAAAAAAATTGTTTTCATACTTCAATACGTGTTAAATAAACCCTCTGAAAAGAAATCCTATTCCCTTTTTCATACTCCTAAAATAAATCGTTAAAATGAGGCTTTTTTTTGCCGCTAGAGTGGTGTAAGCCCTTAATGAAATAAAAAGTTTGAATCATTAAATGAAATATATACAACGAATATTCGAAATAATCGCCATTGCTTTCTATTACTGTAGCCCATCTTCCGGGGAGCTGATGAATGCCATTGCGAAAAAAATGTGGCAGTTTTGATCTGATAAAATCTTCGATGCTATTTCGGACCTTGTCGGGCATATTAAAGTGTTCATCAACCAAATGATTTTGAAGAGATCGAATGAGATGAAAATCTGAAGGAGCAATAGATAACATGCGGAGTTCCTTTTAAGACATATCGTCGAGCATTGTCTTTATGCAGAATCACTTGTCGATACTGCCAGCATAAGGTACTTTTTGTTGTAATACATCACTTAAACGAATAAGCTGTTTCTAATAAATATCCGCGGTAACAGTTTGTCCAGGATCTAACAAATCATAATGCACAACACCCTTCGTATCCCACCAAATACTCAGCATCACTTCCTCTGTGTAAATATTCGGCTTTGGAGTCGATGTTGACGGTTTTCCTGGATCCACCCACGATTTTTTTCGTTTAGGGTTGTATAATATCCACTTTTCTTCACCCGTAACTATCTTCTGCAGTAAATCTTTTTTTTACGGGTTAACAAAGAAATGCTTCGTCCAGTCTTCGCGCCTTGTTTTCTGGACTTGAACTAAGCGGGACCCATCTACCCTTTTTTTTATTTTTCTAAGTTCACGTTAACGGTAAGATATGCATTGTTCGGTGACACGAGTGGCGAAGGAAAAGTTCTTCTTGAGTTTGTGGAGAATTTTTGTTCCAAAGTTCCTTGAGATCCACGTTGTCGAAGTTTTGAGGTTGGCCCGGACGTTCTCTGTCCGATAGATCAAAATCTCCGTCCCGAAATCTTTGATGACACTTTTTACATGTTTTATGTGTTGCAGCATTCTCCCCTAGTGCAGCAGAAATCATTTCCGTTGATTCATCGGCATTTTTCTTCAATTGAAATACGAAAACAATACAGAGTCTTAATCACTGAGTTTTCAAAGCATCATATGATTCATCGAAATAAATCAGTTAACCTCAAGAACCATCGTGTCAACCACGGTCTTGTATACAAGTCTGGAAACTCCTCCGCCGAGAATGGGCCTCTTAACGAAGCTGTTTTTAATTCCTGGAGCAGTCACTAGAGGCGTTGCGATCAGATAATGCTGATAGACATAACCTGAAAACCCCAGGAGGAGGGTCTGTCAATAATATTCAGTTTATATCGCTTTGGGTTTCATACAAAAACCTTCTTTGTACTGTGTTGAATATGTCAAATTTTGTGTTAACTAAGCAGCATTTGCGGGAGATTTTAGATTTCTGCTTTAATTGGAAGAAAAGTGCATCTGAAGTCCATCGAATTCTTGTGGAAGTCTATGCCGACAGTACTCCAATTGATAAATCATGTAAGGAATGGTTTCGACGTTTCAAGAATGTTGATTTCAGCGTTGAAGGCAAGCCTCACTCTGGACAGCCAAAAAAAATCAGAGACAAAGAATTGGAGGCATTACTCGATGAAGATCCGAGTCAAATGCAAGAGGAGCTTGCAGAATGATTGAGAGTGACTCAACAAGCAGTTTCCGTACGATTGAAATCCATGGAAATGATTCAAAAGCAAGAAAATTGGGTGCCTTATGAACTGAAACCGAGAGACTTTGGAAGGCGATTTTTCACTTGCGAGCAACTGATTCGAAGGCAACAAGGAAAGCATTTTTTACATCGGATTGCGACTGGAGATGAGAAATGGATATTCTACAACAACCCCAAGAACAAAAAATACTACGCTAAAGCCGGTCAATCGTTGCCATCGACCTCAACAGCCGGTTGTTCCGACGGATGCAGCACGATTTGGCAAGTCACCGGTTCACTTCTTTCGCAGAAAACGAAAACTGGCTCCTAACTTGGATCACCTCAAAAGACGAAATATTTTTTTGAGATGGAATTCAAAAATTGGCTGAGAGGTGGGAAAAAGTAGTAGCCAGCGATTGACAATATTTCAATTAATCTGTTTATTCATTTTGTTCTGAAATAGACGCATTTTTTACCACAAAAAAACGGACCGAACTAATTTGTACTTGCAATATAAATATTTTTAATGATCAGAATTTATATAAATTCGCAAAGGAAATATCGAGCAAGATTTATTGAGGCACCGAATTAATTTGTACACCTAATAAATAAGATATGGCGATCTTTGCTGAAAGAATATGCAGAAAATATCATCGAAAGCATCGGAAAAAGGTTTCAATCTATAATCTGTAATGGAGGTGATTGGACGGAATATTAAGTAATTGCGCGATGGCTAATAATATGTGCTAAACAAAAAAATAATCAACATTTTAATTTTTTTCCGATTATGACGGTCTTTTTCATTCCTGAATAGACTGAATCATGCTTATTTGTTTTTAATAACATTCCGGACGCAGGTGACGGCAATATCAACAAACTTTGCATCATCGATCGATAGGTGGAGATACGAGCCGGATTTTATCGTTCAGCAATCCAAAAGACGTCTATCGGTTATCTCATCTTCGAGGCTTCTATAGGAATTTCTTCCGAAGTGTCGATGCGCTAATAGATTAACGAAGTTGCGGCTCATCGATTGACGAATCAGCATAGAGCGATTCAAAGATACATCGAATTTTTAGTTACCGCGGTGGAAAGCTAAACGTGCTGTTGGCCTCCGATCGATAACGACCGTGCGTGCTGGATTCAGTTCAAAGAAAAATTACAGTACAGATTTTCATCGTCAAGGTTGAATTGACATTTGTCACGAAACCGATAAGTGAGATGGCAGAGCAGAGATTTTATAATGATAATACTATGGTATTGGGAATTACCGTTTAGTAACTTGACCTCATTCGGCCAAATTTCGTACCACACTCTCCCGGTCAGTGTGCAGAGATTACTATGCGAATGTGTCACGCTTTCATCATAATGATAAATTATGCTCAAATATAAAAATGTACCGTTTTATTACAGTAACACAATCCCATGGCAGTCATACACGTGTGAATAATGTTCATTTGGATTTAAGTATAGTCCAAGTCATTTGTGATTGATATAATAGTAGAACAATAAAAATATAATGTTTACACAACTTTTGGTCGGAGAAATGGCTTCCTCGATGGCTCTTTCATTTTGCTCCGCGGTGTCTGAATTACGAGGGTGGTCTGAAAAGTTTCCGACCTAACATAGACACAAGAATTTTTTTTTTCAAATTTATTTTTATTTTTCTACATAGTCTTCTTGTAAGTCTATACACTTCTCCCAGCGATGCTCCCATCTCTTTAACCCGTCTAAATAGTACTCGGCGTCTTTCTCTGCAAAATAGTTGTTTATAAAGGTGATGGGCCCCTCATTCGACGAAAATCTCTGTCCTCCGAGCGCAAATTTTAGCTTAGGGAACAAAAACAAGTTGCCTGGGGCTAGATCTGGTGAGTAAGGAGGGTGGTCAAGCACTTTAAATCGTAATTCGTGGATTTCGCCATGGCAACCGCTGAGGTGTGAGACGGCGTATTGTCTTGGTGAAAGAAATTTTTTTATTTCTGCAAATGTGGCCGTTTTCCGGCAATTTCTGCCTTCGGCTTGTTAAGTAATGATGCGTAGTATGCTCCTGTAACGGTCGTTCCACTTTGTAGATAATCGATTAAGGGAGAACACCACTGTGACCCCCTGTTGTTTTTCACATTTTTCAAGAATTTTTTTTTGTGAGAAAAAAAGAGATATTCGAAAAATCTTGTTGGGTTTTGTTCCTTGTTTATTAATGTATCAAAAAACATTTTTTTCGCATTTTTCACGCCGCATGGTGGCGCTGGGGAAGCTCTCGCGTCAGGTGCTGTCATCTCCGCAGTGGTTCGCGGCACGCAGCAGAACTCTCTTCCACGTCGATCTGGAACAAATACCGAGTGTTTTCGTTAATAATATGATATTTTGAAGAGAAGTACATAGGGATTTGGAAAAATATTGTTTTAAAAAAAATAGGCACGCCTTTGAAATTAACTTTAATTTCAAAGACGTGCCTATTTTTTTTAAGACAATATTTTTCCAGCAGAACTCTCTTCAACGTCGACCTGAAAAAAATACCGAGTGTTTTCGTTAATAATATGATATTTTGAAGAGAAGTACATAGGGATTTGGAAAAATATTGTTTTAAAAAAAATAGGCACGCCTTTGAAATTAAAGTTAATTTCAAAGGCGTGCCTATTTTTTTTAAAACTATATTTTTCCAAATCCCTATGTACTTCTCTTCAAAATATCATATTATTAACGAAAACACTCGGTATTTTTTTTTGCCTTTGAAATTAACTTTAATTTCAAAGGCGTGCCTATTTTTTTTAAAACAATATTTTTCCAAATCCCTATGTACTTCTCTTCAAAATATCATATTATTAACGAAAACATTCGGTATTTTTTTTCAGATCGACGTTGAAGAGAGTACTGCTGCGTGCCACGGAAATTACAGCACCTGACGCGAGAGCTTCCCCAGCGCCACCATGCGACGTGAAAAATGTGAAAAAAATGTTTTTTGATACAACAATAAACAAGGAACGAAGCCCAAAAAAATTTTTCGAATATCTCTTTTTTTCCCACAAAAAAAAATTCTTGAAAAATGTGAAAAAAACTGGGGGTCACAGTGGTATTCTCCCTTAAGATAACTCTATGACTATCCTAAAAAACAGTCGCCATCACTTGCCCAGCCGGAGGAACAGCTTTTGCCTTTTGTGGAGCCGATTCCCCCTTCGTAGTCCGCTGTTTTGATTGTATTTTTGTTTATGGAGTATAATGATGTATCCAAGTATCTACAGTAATTAATCACCGCCAAAACTGTGATTTATAGCGCCTAAACTGCACCAACAATGCGTTGGAAATGTTCATTCGAACACGTTTTTGGTCCAAAGTGAGCAAACACAGCACCAAACGCGCGGACAGATTTCTCATGCCTGAAGCTTGATTCAATATGTGACAAACACGTTCTTTAGATATATTCATAGCCTCTGCTATCACTCTATATTTAATTCGACGGTTTTCTAGTACCATTTGGTGAACTTGAGCGATGTTATCGTCAGTGGTTCTAGTTTTTGGACGTCCCGAACGTTCATCGTCTTCAAAGCTGGGGCCACGTTTAAATTCAGCTGCCCAAAATTTAACGGTGGTAAATGATGGTGCAGAGTTCCCGTACACAGTGTTCACGTCTTTGATTTGCGTAGGCGTATTGCCTTTCAAAACCAAATACTTAATGACAGCTCGCTACTCGACTTTCTCCATTTTCACAAGAACACTCGCATCGGCTCACTCAAGCGATTGTCAAACGACAACTGCGCATTCAAAATGGCTGAAATGGCTTTTGTTGACAGGTGCTGCCATCTTCTTGTTGAGGTCGGAAACTTTTCAGACCACCCTCGTATATGATGAGAGGTGTCCCGAATATTTCATCGAATGGCCAGTTTGAATGGATAGATAGGCAAATTGATTCTTCCTCCCGATCTGTGCCTCTTGTATGAATTCCAAGCCTTTAATAATGGAGCGTGCTCGATATCTCGTTGATATGGATGAGTTGACAGGTCGGTGTCCCCAGAGCGAAAGAGAAAGAGTTGAAGAAATTCGGAGAAAGGCGCCTGGCTATCCCTTCTTCTCATACCTCACACTCTAGTCTTTTCATTGCATCGCAAATTATCATCGTCCACTATGGCTGCTACCGCATGATTACGAGCGCCAAAGATTTAAATATACTCGACATCTTACAATAACCTCATTCTCTCGAAATACTCTCTTTATTCTTGAGTGAGACCTCACAATCCGTGACACAGGCCACACGCATTCTTGCAACAACTTCTCCGAAACTCAAAACCTAAACAGGACCGTTAACAAACACAGAGAGTATTTATATCACACAACATAAATACTCTTCGTCTCACACCTCCATCTACTATGCCTTGAAACAACATTTTCTTTCATTTAATATTCTTCACAAAGCATCTCTAATATTTAGTCGGTAGCTAATTCTTATTTTTGATCTTTGGTGACGCAACGCCGTTTCACTCCTCCATACCACTTCTCCCTTCAAGAGGCTCTTTCACGTCGCAACGCACCAACACTAATTCACTGACTCCACATTTGATAGATCGATGTTATAAGTAATAGTTAATTGTTAGAAGTAATTTATTTAGCCGGGGAGTGGCGGACAATTTTTTCTGATCTTGAGATTAAACATGGCACGTCAAATAGGCTCACCGTATCCTTATGACAATAACGCACTCCGTCTGTATCCAATTCTCGCAGTTGATGCTATCCATGCTCAAATATCAACGGTAATAATCCTGATTATCAGATCGTACTAAAAACATTACATTTGGCCGAAAGATATACGATAATCGTGTATCTCATGTTAATTTGGGCTGACGGACAATGAGCGGCCATATTAAATAGGCCACCCCATCGTGGTAATTCCCAATAGTTGAAAATACTTGTAAAAATAATGACGTGTGAAAAATACCTTTTGGCTGAGCAATGGCTTGTTAAACTAATAATACATTACTTTGAACACTGATGAATTTACAATTTTGCTAAAAAATCAATGTACTTTCAGCACCCTCATACTTTCGTGATAGCGGACTCCTATTATAACGGTACTCTCCGCAGGCATTTTCTTAATCTTCTTCTCATCCTTGTGACAAAGACGGCTCGTAATAAATCTCTTTGTCTTTGAAAAGTGACACGTCAAATTTTACTGTTACCTGATTGGTTACCCGAAAATGTGACGCGACCAAAAGGGCCAAGCAGGATCGAACATAAAACGGTCCATGCATACTCTGTCGTCTTAAACGTTATTTTGGATGTTTTCCAAAATGCCGATAGGGGTGTATTGGGCAAGAACCGAGTGGGGCTCTGGAAAGAGTTTGGTACATCTATAAAGGCAACGAGGTACCCGATCGACCCCTCATCTCGATTAACAATACAACTGACAATGCGCAGCGGGCCGAGCAGTGTTTCATTAAAACGGGCATTCAATTCGAGAGACCCGGCGAATTGGCTGAAACGAGAAGAGCCAACGAGAGTTCGACGGTTCGCTCGGCCATTAACGGGGAGGACGGTCGCAGTCTGATTGAAATGTCGAAAAGTCGCCTCTTGTCCCCGTTCATGGAATGGAAAGGAGAGTGGGCACTGCGGGTTCGTTGCCAAACTAAATACGAATTGCCATGTGAGGGAGAGATGCGAAATAAAAGAAAGCACAACTTCCATACGTTTGGGGATTTATTGTTTACCTCATACTCTTCGGCCCGGGTGCCAACGTCGATTTTTTTCTGCTGCAATAAAATAAGAATGTAACGGATACCATACAAAAAGTCGGCAGTAACCGAAAATCTGGTCGGGAGCAAGGAGTTGAGAAAAAAAAACAGATGAACGAACAAAATGAGGAATTAACAAGTGGAGTGCAAAAGCGTCTGGGCATAATATTATAATGTGAACATTTCAGCCGGGGGGTATAAATACTGTTCGACTTACAATTAGATACTGTAGAGTCTAATTATTCCATACAAGTAGGAGGTTATGTGCTTACAGAGATATAAAAGAATTTCTAAGCATAAAATTGATTTCAAATATTTCGGAATTATCAAATAATCCAACGATAATTTATTAACCCGAAACGAGAATGCGATGAATGGACGGAAAATATATCAGAAATTCGATTAAATCCCAGATCGGCTTTTATCCATTTACTGTCTCGAAGCGTAGCGAAATACTCGACGAAGGAATTATTAAACATGTAGTAATTACGATAAGCTTCGAGAAGACATTCGATTTAATTACTATTTTTGCCGATAGCGAAGACTCTTTTTGCAATTGTTGCAAAATTCATGTAATAAAAATTACTGGGTGTACGCGGCGTAGCTTCGTTGAGAATGCGATGTTGAGAACGTGTAAAAAGTAAAAATGTTTCAAATCGTAGGAACGATTAGAATGTATTATTTATTGGGAATTGACATTTCGCAACTGGACCTCTCCCGGCCAAATTTCAAACCACTCTCTCCCAGTCGGTGCCCGATGATTACTGTGCTAATGTGTCACGTTTTAATCATAATTAAAATTGTGCTGCTGTATTATAGCAACAATGTATTTTTTTTCTCTTTATTCCAACGTATCCCTTTCGAGTTTCTCCATATAACCCAATTCCATTTCTTCCATTTTTCACCCTATCACTCCCTACCCGCACTTCGCTACACTAACCTAACTTCCATTGCACCTGCAGACGTCTTAGCTGCACTGTGAGGCAACTGAAATAGCATAATTGCTGAACAATGATCAATTAATAAATATAACGTTGCGTCATGTGATAGATTAATATTATAAGTAACAGTTTATTGTTCGAAGTCATTTATTTAACTGTTGAGTGGCCAGCAATGTTTTTCTGCTTTTGAGGTTAAACATGGCACGTCATATAGGTTCATCGTATCCTCATGGCAATAATGCACTCCGTCTCTATCCAATTGTCGCAGTTGATTCTGTCCACGCACAAAAATCAGCGGTAATTATCCTCAAGTCGTACTAAAAACAATACTTTTCATCGTAAAATACACGATAATTGAGGGTTTACTATCTTTTTCCATGCTAACTAATGCTGGCTGACTTGGACTGATTGGGAATAAGCGGCAATATTGAATAGGCCACGCCTCCGTGGTAATTTCCAATATCCCTTTTTCTAACATCCTTTACTTTTATCGCAACCTACACAAGAGTAAGACAGGATGAAATAGTTAAAAATTAGTATGAACAATGTCAAGATGACCCACATGTTTGTTGGATATCATCCAGAATGACGGCTAAAAGAGTTTCGAAAAACGTCTTTTGTCCCATGCATCAATTTTCAAATTACTTATGTCAACTCTTTGAGAAACTATATGAGGATACAGAATGTGGCTATAAATCGATCTTGCTAAATAGATGATATAAATATTAACAGAATTTAGCACATAATGAGACCTTCAAATACGTCAGACGACATTTTATTCGTCGATTTTTGAAATCAATGAGAGAGAATCATAAATATCAAGAAGATATGAAGGATAGGAACAGTGGAAGCCTTGTATAGGAGTAGAAATGGTCTCGCACTAGTGCGAAAGCACTCCGCTTGAAGCCACCTGGCGGAATTCTATTGAACTATCAGAAACTCGTGAAGGTCTCGAGGAAAGTCTTTGTGGCCTCGAAAATCAACGGATAAGATGCTTTGACCAGTGATTTAAGGAGGTTCACTGGGAATAGCGAAATTCACAAAGACTGCTGAAAAGTTTGCCGGTTTTACCAGTAGATGTCGCTAGCAATATGTATACATTTCTGTGATTTGGCATGTATGTCATTTTTTCTATTGACATTAACCTACAAAAATACGCAAGTCACATTCCGCCAAAATAATAGCGTCATATTTGTTTACCTCAGTGAATATGTCGGGTTTCGTTCCAAGTAAATCGCATTTGCGGCATTCGTTGCTTTTCTTATTTCATCAAAAGAAAAAAGCAGCTGAAGCTCACCGGTTGCTGGTAGAAACTTATGGTGAACATGCTCCAGTGATTAGAACATGTGAGACATGGTTTCGTCAATTTAAAAGTGGAGATTTCGATTTGACAGACAATGAACATCCTGGTGCAGCGAAAAAGTTCGAAGACGAGGAATTGCAGGCGTTATTGGATGTTGATCCAACCCAATCGCAACAAAAATTGGCAGAAACACTAAATGTGACTCGAGGAGCAATTTGCCAACGTTTAAAAGCCATGGGAAAGATCCAAAACTATGGAAAATGGGTGCCACACCAGCTGAACGATAGACAAATGGAAAATCGAAAAACCGTTTGTGAAATGCCGCTTCAACGATTCGAAAGCAAATCTTTTCTGCATCGGATTGTCACGGGGGACGAAAAGTGAATTTATTTTGAGAACCCGAAGCGAAAAAAATCATGGCTTTCACATGGTGAAGCCGGCTCATCGACTGCAAGGCCAAATCGCTTTGGCCGTAAGACAATGCTCTGTGTTTGGTGGGACCAGTGTGGTGTGGTGTAATACGAGTTGTTAAAACCTGGTGAAACGGTGAACAAGGATCGCTACCGACAACAAATGATCAATTTGAATTATGCGTTGATCGAAAAACGGCCGGAATGGGCCCGAAGACATGGCAAAGTTATCTTGCAACATGACAACGCGCCGTCTCATGCCGCTAAACTGGTAAAAGACACATTAAAAACACTTAATTGGGAAATATTATCACACCCGCCGTACTCTCCAGACCTCGCCCCGTCCGACTATCACCTTTTCGCATCGATGGAACACTCCCTTGCAGAGCAGTGCTTCGCTAATTTTGAAGAAGTCGAAAAATGGCTGGTCGAATGGTTTACCTCGAAAGAGAAAAAGTTTTTTTGGGATGGTATCCATAATTTGCCTGAGAGATGGGCGAAATGTGTAGAAACCAATGGTCAATACTTTCAATAAAAAAATTTTGAGATTCCTCTGAAAATTAAGTGTTTTCTTTATCGAAAAAACCGGCAAATTTCAACTAAAACCCCTGGTATATAGTGCTTTCGTTGGGGTTACCGTGGCGTGGCCACCGTAAGGCCTATTTTGTTGATGGGCTAAAAACCCGATACTCACGCCCTTAAGCGGTAGTATTGAACAACTACGTCCTAGTGTAGCTATCATGATAAATTTGCCTTAGATTTTTGGGGAGGATGTCAAAGTCCCGACAGTCAAACTCCCGACACGGCCTATCGCGCGTGTACCGACTGTTTTAGGTACGTGTACAGCCGCGAGATGGCAATAACGGTTAAAGCGCAAACACATCGCGGTTAGGCAATGAACATAGTTCCAAGTGATGGGGTTCTCAATAAAACCGAGGGACGTGACTGACTAGCAAATTATTAAATCAAATAATACACGTGGGTTCCTTTTGGCTATATTGGAGCGAGAAAAAGTTGAATAACATAAACAACTGTTTTTGGTTGAATTTCTTATAAACAATTTGTTAACAAAACCAAGAATAAATAGTATTATGATTATTGCCGTTAATTGTTTAATGAACAAATGATAAATGAATAAATAAATTGTCCAAATAAATTGAAATAATTGTTTTTATTGTCGTTGTTATTATTATTAATACATTTCGTCGCAAAGATTTGACCGGATAATACACGTGGGTTCCTTTTGGCTATATCGGAGCGAGAAAAAGTTAAATAACATAAAGAAGTGTTGTTGGTTGAATTTCTTATAAACAATTTATTTAAAAAACCAGGAATAATTACTATTATGGTTATTGTTGGGTTTCGTTTAATGAACAAATGGCGAATGGATAAATAAACTGTCTAAATAAATTGAAATGATTGTTTTTATTATCGTTGTTTTTATTATCAAGTAAAAAAAGTTAATTTTTGTGTAATCATCGAAAAATCTTCCGAAAAATCTAATAAGTATTACACGGGCTAGGATGTGCCCGGTGAACCCGCGGACGTGCATTGCTTTTTGGGGGACGGTACTAACGCAAAAATTGCCTGGAAAGAACCCAGCGAGACGAACGGTTTGATACAAAATTATTTTATCACTTGTAGGACCGATTTCAAGACCCTGTCGATAATAGCGAGCGAGTACGAAATCCAAACGAAACTCAACAACAATCATAATACTATTTATTCCTGGTTTTCTTAATAAATTGTTTATAAGAAATTCAACCAACAACAGTTGTTCATGTTATTCAACTTTTTCTCGCTCCGATATAGCCAAAAGGAACCGAACGTGTATTATCCGGTCAAATCTTTGCGGCGAAATGTATTAATAATAATAACAACGACAATAAAAACAATTATTTCAATTTATTTGGACAATTTATTTATTCATTTACCATTTGTTCATTAAACAATTAACGGCAATAATCATAATACTATTTATTCTTGGTTTTGTTGACAAATTGTTTATAAGAAATTCAACCAAAAACAGTTGTCTATGTTATTCAACTTTTTCTCGCTCCGATATAGCCAAAAGGAACCCACGTGTATTATTTGATTAAATAATTTGCTAGTCAGTCACGTCCCTCGGTTTTATTGAGAACCCTAACACTTGGAACTACGTTCATTGCCTAACCGCGATGTGCTTGCGCTTTAACCGTTATTGCCATCTCGCGGCTGTACACGTACCAAAAACAGTCGGTAAACGCGCGATAGGCCGTGTCGGGAGTTTGACTGTCGGGACTTTGACATCCTCCCAGATTTTTGGGATCTAGAGCAGCGGTCGATAATCTGGCCGGTGGTTACAGAAGATTCGAAAAATCGATGGTTCCGGTTATGGCCGTAAGATGGAATTGTATAATTATGTTAGATGCTTTAGTCCTTTTCTTTTCCGAACCATGTCCCTAGATAATGTCATGACTTGACCGAGACTTTGGGATTGCTGATGGAATTGGTAGATCTGCCATTTATGGGAAATGACTCATGCTCGAGGATCTTATTCAAGAAAAACAATGCGTATCGTTCGGTTTGTAAAAAATCGGTCCTGCAAAATTGATTTTGTACGGTGATTCATGGATTTTTAGTCTCTGTCGTTACTCCAGGACATAACACAATGTTTTTTTTCTCTAATTAACGAGTGCCGTGAATAAAAATTAACTAACGCTGTTCAGACCGGGAAATCTTAGAAATCAAATAACTTTTTTTTATCCATCTATATTTGTATATTAATTTTAAATATTTTTGTATAAACGCAGCCATTCGCTGGTGTGCCTATCCTAACGTGTATCGTTTCGGTTTGACCAGTACCGACGATTCATTAATGTCAATGGACAATATACAATCTTATCAATAAGAAAAAGACCGTCGTAATCAGGGAAAATTGAGATTAAATATTTTCATTTTTATTAAAGTACATATTATTAGCTATTGCACAATTGTCTAATATCTCGTCCACACGCCTCTATTACTGATTATAGCTTGACACCTTTTTCCCATACTTTCTACGAGATATTCTCCGCGTTTACAAAAGCATCCCCAAACATGCATTTTTATGAGACAGGATTTTCTCCTCACTACGTCATTATTATGTACATCCCTTTATTTTCTTTGGTAAAATTGAAGAATACACCATCCCTAGACGCCTATCGATTCCGATGGAATGTGTATAATTTTCCCTTAAGGAGGGTGGGGGGGGATTTAAAGGCGAAAAAAAAGCATATTTTTATGATTTTTTTGCGGCGACATGAGTAATATAATTTTATTAAATAGAATTACATATTATTGTACAACTATTGAAGTATCTCAGAAAAAATTTTCAATGAAAAATATTGATAAATAAGCCGGTGACGTTGAATCTCCAGAGGCGCCTTGAAAAAAAGTGGTTTTGCGGTGAACATTATAACTCGTTACCGGATCATCTGAAACAAAAATATTGATATGCATTTTAAAGGTGATTTATTTCTCGAGGTAATCAGGAAGAGTTTTTTTTTTTTTCTCTATTTTTCGCAGCACTTGGAAGTGAAAAACGCAATTTTAGCTAAAAAAATCGCGCTTAATTTGTTATTAAGAAATTGAAAAAATTGAAAAAAAAAAAACTCCTGATTACCTGTTGATTTATGTGAAGAAGTAATGTTTCAAAAGGATCGGTTCAGTAGATTTTGAGTTCTAATGTTCACAAACTTCAAAAATGACGTTTTCGGGAAAATCGATTTAAAGTTTTTTATACGTACCGAGCGGTTACGGAGCAGGTATAAAAATCAGGTATCACGGCCGGTCGTTTGAAACGCTGTAACTCCGTTAGTTTTACTCCGATTGACTTAAAATTTATACACAATATTCTCGACATATTGTTCATTCAGAAAAATAATAATAAAAAAATGCAAAAAAATAATTTAAAACCCTACCCCCCCCTTAAAAAATGAACGTATAGCTTGACAGATTTTGGTCAACAAAAATCTACGATTCGATATGGTGGCAAAAAAAGAAAGAAACGAACCGGATCAAGTCGAGGCAGATTTTCGTGGTCGGGTTCAATTAATTTACACCGTAAATCGGATTTCATTGAGACGACATGGAACGTCCAACCGCAAAGAGAGCACACACACACACAAAAAGCACGGTGCCCATCTTAGCGAAAGCTGATCACTTTCAACGCCACCGGTATCTTAATCAATTCTATACGAATTTTCGAAACTGTCGAGGGGGTAATCATACCATTTGCGTAAAAGTAATTGCGAAGACGAATAAGAGCCTGACAAACATAGTTTTCCAGAAAAACGGATAATTGTCTGGGGGCCAGACATTGCCTTCCTGTTTGTTCACCGTTCCCATTCCGACGCGACACTCCCTTGGCAATTCTCCTCGCGGCAAAGTCAAATTAAAATGCTGTTTGCCGCGATACTTAAATTTGAAATTGCTCAGATATAGCGAGACGATCGTAATCAGTATCAGCGGCTTTAAGTAAAACCATTTTGTCCGAGCTCGAACCGTGATCTGTATAACGAAAATGTACGGTTTCCCAATAATCGCGAGTGTACTACCTCAGGACTCCTCTTTTATTCTTTAATGTGTACTACGAGAAACGAGTGCGTGCAAATGCTTGCCATCGAAGCACATCGCAAGAACATGACCGTTAATGAAAAATTTTTTCTTTCAATCGAAATATCGACGTTCCAATTTCGAATCAATTGTAACATGAAAAAGTTCAATTTTATACCAGCAACAGTTTCGTATTCCCCAGACTTTGTGGCACGGGACAGGGCATAAAGTCCCAATGGGACATTTGTGAAGCGTGAAAACCTGGTGGGTGACGTAGGACATTTTTCTAAGGACATTATCGGTGTCCGGTGACCTCAGCATGGGTCTATTGTGTTGAAATTCGTTGACAATGGGAATGGACTGTCTGCGTTGAGAAAGAGAGAATGAACGAACAGTGTTGCGCGGTATGTTACGGGAAATGATACAAAGAGAGGAGAAGATCGTGTTGACCATTCACAGCGAAGGACAATTTTCGAAGCTCTTCGTTGTCATTGAATAATCGCAGGTAGTTTTTCGTTATTTCATTGAAGAGAAATCACGAACCTCGACGCAGGGAACATAAGTGTCTAGAAACTCGTATTTGCCACCCCGTGTAATATCCACAGGATCTTGGTGATCCTCAAGGCCATAGCCTAAAGGAATTGAATGGGCGTTGTGAATGGTGTACGACAAAATATAACGTTTTGCCGTTGGCGATGTCACATTTTCCTGCGCCTACTGAGACACGAGGGTTTTCCGTAATCCCGTCTTATTTAAGGGGTAACATCACTCTAGCGGCAGAAAAAAAGGCCTAACTTTGACGATTTATTTTGGGAGTATGAAAAAAAGGAATAGGACTTATTTTCAGAGGGTTTATTGAACACATATTGAGGTATGAAATTTTTTTTTTTTTTATCATTTTGATACAAAATGGCGGCGACAGAGCCCATCTTGGAAATCGTCTTTTTCAAACTGGGGTGACGTATTACTCGAACACCGTGGCAATAGCTTCACAATTTCATTCTCTATCGGAGTACGTAGCCGTTTTTTTATTTAATGTAAACTTTCTTTTTATAAACAATTTACTACTTTTTCTGACAAAAAAATCGATTCATTTTTTTCAAAAGTGCACTATATCTACAAAATTTGATAAAAAAAAAAAACTCCTACGTAGTCCCATAGCCAAGAGTATGTAGATTATAACATTTTTTAGTGTTTTGTTCCAGGTCTTATACTTTATGAGAAAATTTGTATCAAAATGATAATAAAATTTTTTTTTTCACACTTCAATACTCGTATGTGTTAAATTTTGGCCTAAACTAAACTAAATTGCGTGGCCTAACTTTGACGATTTATTTTGAGAGTATGAAAAGAAGAATAGGATTTCTTTTCAGAGGATTTATGCAACACATATTGAGGGATGAAAAAAATTTTTCATTATTATTTTGATACAAAATGTCGACGACTGAGCCCATCTTGAAACTCGCCTTTTTTAAATTGGAAGGACGTATTATTTGAGCACCGTTGCATGAACCAACTAAAATTTTTTGTAGTAGCTTCACAATAACATTCTCTATCGGAGTGCATAGCCGTTCTTTAATTTAATATAAACGTTTTTTTTTCTAAACGATTTACTACTAATTTTTTTTCGCAAAAAATCGATTCATTTTTTCAAAAGTGCACCATATCTCCAAAATTTGTTGAAAAAAAACCCCTACGTAGTCCCACAGCCAATGGTATATAGATTATAAAATTTTTTGGTTTTTTGTTCCAGGTCTTATACTTAACGAGAAAACCGTCCTTCCACAAAGGTGGTTTAAAAAAAGACGATTTTCAAGATGGGCTCTGTCGCCGCTATTTTGTATCAAAATGGTAATGAAATTTTTTTTTTTCATACTTCAATATGTGTTAAATAAACCCTCTGAAAAGAAATCTTATTCCTATTTTCATACTCCCAAAATAAATCGTCAAAGTTAGGCCACGGTAGCATGGGTATAAATCACGTGCACATTTAACAATTTTTTTTTGTATGAAAAATGGATTTATTTACAAAACTAATTATACATCTATTTAGTATAAATATTAAGCTATTAAAAAATATTTTTGTTTTGTTTTTTTTCGATATACAAAATGGCCGACTTCTGCTATTTGCTTTTGGTATCTTTTCGGGTTGTGACATTTGGCATCCGGAATTTTTGACCCAGAACAATAAAAAAAAATCTCCTTAATCTACATCAGAATACCTAGAGACGTACGTAGGGAATTTTAAAAATATTGTTTTATTCGAATATTGTAGGCATTTGCACTTAAAAGGTGAATTTCCAGTGAAAAAGCTCGTCTAAAACTGCTCGTAAAATGGCAAGTTTTAAATTAATCATAAATTCCGTACGTACTTCTTTGCAAAATGCAATTAGAAACAAAATTTAAAATACTTGAAGTCAGTCGGGTACTCTATGGCCGTGCCACAGGTAAGCTTACGTTATACATTCAAAATCGGTGAAAAAAAATACTAACTACTACCTTAACTTAAGGGGTTATACGCAGTTGGATATTTCAAAAAATCGATTTTTTTAATTGCATTTTCGGAATGTACATATATGCTAGTATATTCTCTGAAAATTTCAAATCGATCCGGCAAATATTCTTGGAGATACATGCATATTTGTAAGGACACTCGAAGCGTTACAAAGTAGGCGGCCTAAACTTTGAACGCGTTTTTCTCAAAACGGTGTTTCCAAAGTCGGCGAGGACGATTTTTCAAAAACGGCTCAACCGATCGTTCTGCAATTTTAACACAACCTTCTCAGATATATTTTTTAGCTATTAATCGAAGGAATAAGAATGCCGATAATTATTTCGATTTTTTAAAAACAATTCAACGAAAAAATGTTGGTCGACAATTGGAATTTTTTCTCATTGGAGCCGCCATTTTGTCAAAAATCAAAATTTCGACTTTTCCTTCGATCAATACCTAGATTTATCTATCCACTAATAGAATCTTTTTGGTTTTTTTATTTTGGATAATCCAACCCGGAGATATCGTGCTCACCGTCAGACACCTTTTTTAGAGGAGCTCTCGGAGATCGGTTATAGCAGCTTTAAAAATCATTATTTTTACAAATAAAAAATATGAAACTAAAGTTAAAAGTTACCACTATACGTGTATAAATTTTTATGTTAATAAATTAAAATGTCTTGCCGGGAAAAATTCTTGAAAAGTCGCCTTTTTTCGCAGTCTCCTGACTGCGTATAACTTCTCAACTCAACTTATTTTTATGATGATAAAGCATCGTTTAAGCAAAAAAAAAAAACAACATCGATTTTTTGAAAATTCTATCGTGACCTGTAACTCTCAAATACACTCTGTGGATAATCTGCTATGAATTTCCTTGAATTACGTCCTTGTAGAGAGTTCTTACTAGAGATGAGAGATTATAATCGAATTCCGTAAAATCGATTGTTTTCTTTTTCATGAATATTATTCGTAGCGATTTACTTTGGCTGAATATAATCGAAATTGACTATTACCGGTTCCGTTGTTATACGAAATAAAATAAAAGCTGTATACTCGTGAACAAAATTGATCGTAGAACGAATTCCCTGCATTGTTATATCTCGAATGATACACGTCATATCTCGTAAAAATTTTTTATTATCTATCCCGCATCATTTAATTGACTTGGCTTTTGGCTTTTTTTTGCTATTTACGACACACAACACATTCTACTTTCAATGGGCGAAAATAAGTTCTTACCGAACTTTTCATGTGAATAATTTGACGATTATTTATCTCATGCTTGGCTCACGACATCGGAGTTCCTGATATCGACGTTAGATGGCGATGGTAAGCCCGCGAGAGAACTTATCTTGCGATTGACCGACAGCGATGAGTGTGCGCTCCGCTTTGACGATCTTTCGAGACCCGAATAGCAAGTACGTTTGTTCGTTATCCCAGCAAAATTTCCAAGTACTCGCAGATCAGTCTCAGATGGCACGTTTTGTGTTATTCTTATCGGAAGTAAGGTGACCGTCTCAATTATTGTTAATGGCAGGGATACCTTCATTACTCGATGAACAGTCAATGGGTTTTGCTGTCATCAACTGGTACACTTCGTCGTCTTTCTTTATCGCGTTGATTATTCTTTTCTCAAATGTTTATGTTTTTGATCGTTTTAGTTCGTAAGTGACCCGTCGCGTTTGCAATTCGCAAACGCGACGGGTCACTTACGAACGAGATGATCTGTACGAAACGTTTGAAACGGATACAATTATCTAAAAGGAAGGTATTTATTCCGTCAATTATTTTATTCAATACAAATGTATTATTTATCAAAACTTCAATCGTATGATCGTAAATTTTGTCAAAAACTCTTTCGGTCTTCTCTTCTCGAAAAGGCGAACACCAATCATGGTGATCCAGGTATTACATAGTCATATCGGAGTATACCACGCGGGCGAGTGGTATACTCCGATATGACTGTGTATACCTGGATCGGTGTGCGCCTCGACAGACCGCTTTCCGTGTTTGCGAGCCTTTAGCGGGCTTTAGAAATAAATCGCATTTCGAGATATTTCGTGACGAGTCTTTTTCATAGGGTGATGGAACGTCATCGCCGTAAAGCGTCCATTTTACGGAAGTAAAATGTCTTCTAGCATCATGACGTTTTACGGGAAGTGATCACATGTGACGGAGAGAACGAACGACATGTACCAATAACGAACAAAGCGTTATGTACGATATTTCGTAACCCAAAACTCCATTCCACTAACAAATCAATTGAATCGCGTTCGTACATAAACGATTGACCTTCTATCCACGCCTATACCAATAAATAACGAGTATTATCATTCAGCATTTCTCCCAATGTGAATCTAAAAACTGTTTCGAACTTTCCAGTTAGAAACGAGACCGCTTATTCGGCCACGCCTCTCGCGACGATACGGTTTGCAAAAGACTATTCTGTCCTTTAACACGGTACGTTACAACTGTATCGGTTATTATTCATCGGGTTCGATGGAATCGAGGGACAATCACGCCCAAGTTTTTCGTAAAGGGGTGACTGCGAGAAACGGAACTTCGAAATGCGCCGTAGATGGGGCGAACATTTAATTATAAATGTATATAGATATGCCTCGTTTGTATATATATATATATATATATGGCCGGAACATGGCAGTAACGAGTATATATGGCTGGTTCCTCGGGTTTTTTTTGGGCCTGAGCGTAACTGGTACTATAGCGAGACAAATTTACATCGGTATATAAAATAGGCATTGTGAATTAGGAGCAACCGATAAAATCAATTGTCACATATGGATGAAGGGCATTTCGATGCCCGGGACAACTATCAAGCTTCTCGAAGCCCGACTGTCATGCTAAGTCGGGGGGGGGGGGGGGGGGGGGGGGGGTATATGGAAACTAACAGGGGTCTCGCTTATCGACATACGGTCTCGAATTGCGAACCGAATCGTACCGATGCAAATTTCACGGGGTTTCTTTCAATTTTTTTTCCCTTTTTTTCCTTCCGAGCATACATGTCATTCCGCACTTGCCCGTGAGCTCTCTTTCTCTGTTACAACATAATGGCTCTCACGTCGAAATAAGGGGTGTGTTGCGGGAAAAATGATTTGATACAAAGTGGGGTTAGGCGAAGAGTCTCGCTCGTGCGAGTAACACAGGCACGCGCTTCGTAGTCAACTGGCTTATATACACCGGAATATAAATGTATATTCCGATATTCTTGGTTAGGGAGTATGAATAATTTTTATTGGACGGTTATGTGTGTCGCGATGCATGAGAATGCGATCGGGGATCTCGACGGTTACGTTTCTATGCTGTAAGACTTCCATCGTGAGTATATATCGCTTGGATATTAGTCGGGGGATTCCCCCTTCTGCTTTTACCTCTTGCACACGCTCAGAGTCTCAATATAAGAGAAACATTATACGCGTGAACGAAATTATCGTAGATCGTATTATATTGCGCGGCTAGGGGCGCTTCGATACGAAGAATGGATAAGAAATCCATCATTATTAAATTAAATTTTCATTTCATGCCGGTAAACGGTAACGTGTTGTAATAATTTTTCGGTTACGTGTGTCTAACACGGTAAATCTTGTCAATGAATATACAGAACTTGCGGGAGAAGACGAAACAAGTCACGATATGAAGTTCGAGACCCTGTGAGATTTTGTTTTGCGCATGGAAACACATCCTGCAATGATTAGACGACTTTTCAAAACTAAAGAATAAGAACCGAATTTACGCGAGATAATCTGACAAAAGTACCGTTGCTCGGGATCGCGAGTCTCTTTCTCTCGCTCTTTATCGAGGCTCGCGGATATTCCCTTAGCAAAATTTGCCATTGGTAGTTAAATGGCAAGGGCTGATTACCATACAATTCCAATGCGAATTGTATGGCAAAGTCAAGGGAACATTTTGAATGACAGCAGACTAAATGGAAAGTCTATGCGAAGGAATGAAGATAACGAAGAAACCAAATAGTGAAAAAACCAAAATATTTTGAGGGTTGAAACACCCTTGAACATCTATTTCTTCCAGCCTACTTTGAAAACTTGCGAATCGATTGGAATGATAATTATGCTGTTTTATAGAGAAAATAAAATTACAGTTCACGTACTTTTGTATTTGTGCAAGAAAACAATTTTATGGGAGCAAGCCACCCTTATTTGACTTTTTACATTCCAGTTGTGTCCTTGACATTCCAAATGTGTTTGCCGACACCAACTCTTCTCATTAAGCTAAATTTAATGACTCACCATTTAAAAAAAATTAGCACGAATACTCAAGGCGGCGAACCACCCTTTCTAGGACCTTTTTAAATAGATATTCAAAATTTTTCGAACCATGA
This sequence comes from Oxytorus armatus, assembly GCA_958009045.1. Lineage (NCBI taxonomy): Eukaryota > Metazoa > Arthropoda > Insecta > Hymenoptera > Ichneumonidae > Oxytorus > Oxytorus armatus. Next base: position 3,911,904 of record OY253748.1, on the reverse strand, counting down.
GTTTGATACATACATTATACAGGGCGAGGCACTAACTGTTGCCACGTAGAATAACTCCGGAAGTACGATAGTAGTAGAAAATTTTTTGAAACAAAAGTTGCATGGGACAACGGGGGCTATCATATGGCGTTAGTTTTTTGTTGCTAGGTGGCGTCGCATCGGAGATTTCAAGGTCAACATTGTTTTTTTAAACAGAATGCTATGTTTTGGTACTTATTTTCTGGTAGCGATTATCGAGACGAATCCAATGATGTTTTTTTTATTTTTTTTTGTTTAAAAAAATGTTTTTCTCTCTCGCATATCGTGCAAAATTTGACTGTGTATTTACACGGTACATTGTAGGTTTGATGAAAACGCCGTATTTAGTAAATATTTACTATTAACGGACATTTGCATTACATTGTATCGTACAATGTATTACATTGTATTGTGTCTTGTACGAGACAACGATAGTAAGAATGGTAAGACCAGTATCATCGCATCAAGCGAATGTAAATGATGTCGTATTCTTTTGAATAACAAACCGATATGCTTCTAATTTACGGAGAATGTCAGAAAAATTCAGTGAGGGCTAGAGACTTATACGCTGAAAGATATCCTGAACGTTCTCACCCTACACGCCGTACATTTCAAATTTTTTCTTGTGGGGATATTTGAAAGATCTTGCTTATAAAGAACGTCCAACTACGCCTGATGATATGCGAGAGAGAATTGTTAGAGCATGTGATTCGATAAGTGCCGAAGTGATAAGAAATTCTACACAATCCGTGATAAGGAGATTGCAGTACTGCATTGATTCCAATGGCAATCACTTTGAACACCTTCTGTAAATAAAGTTCATCTCACTTTTTTGCCTCAAAAAAATTAAAAAATTAAAAAAAAAATGTATAATAAAAAAAATCAAATTTTTTTTTTTTAAATATCATTGGATTCGTCTCGATAGCCCATATCAGAAAATAAGTACCAAAACATACCATTCTATATAAAAAAACAAAGTTGACCTTGAAATCTCCGATGCGACTCCACCTAGCAACAAAAAACTAACGCCATATGATAGCCCCCGTTGTCCCATGCAACTTGTGTTCCAAAAAATTGTCTACTACTATCGTACTTTCGGAGTTATTCTACGTGGCAACAGTTAGTGCCTCACTCTGTATATACTACTAATATTATGAACTTATAATATTATTATCTGTTCTTATAATATTGTTATTTCGTTGCGAAGATTTAAAAAAATTGATTTAAAGAGTGAAAGGACATAATATACATATGTACGAGGGGGGACCCAAAATAAACGGGAATTTCGTCATAATTTTTTTATTTTTTAATATTTTTACACCAAATTTTGATCACCTTCAAAGCATTCTCCTTTGACCACCACGCACCTCTACAAACGATCCTTCCAATGATCAAAACATTTTTTAAATTCACTTATCGGGATGTTCTTTAGGCCTTCCAGTGATTTTTGTTTTACCTCCGCCACAGTGGCAAAACGCTTGATTGCTGCTTTGTTTCGGGGTCGTATTCATAGCACCACGATTCATCACCAGTAATCACCTTGGGAACAAGTTCAGGGTCCTCTTCGAGCTGATTTTGAAGTTCAAAACATGCCTGAAGTCGACGCTCCCTTTGCTCGTCTGTGAGAAGGCGAGGGACAAATTTGGTTGCAACTCTGCTCATGTGCAAATCTTTGGATAAAATCCTTTGAATTGAACTCCATGATATCCCAGACATCTCACAGAGTTGATCAATGGTTCGGCGACGGTCTTCATGAATGAGAGCATTGATTTTGTTGACGTTTTCGTCATTTCTTGACGTTCTGGGGCGTCCTGAACGGGGTCGGTCTTCAATTGAAATTTCTCCATTTTAAAAACGTGAAAACCACTCGTAGACTCTGGTTTTACTTAGGGCAGCATCTCCATAAGCAGTCTTAAGCATTACAGTAGTTTCCGCGGCCGATTTCCCCAACAGGAAACAAAATTTCACAGCCGCGCGTTGCTTTCGACAATCGGCCATCACGTTTTCGTCGAAATGGAAAAAGATGTTTCACTACAAAAATTCCCACGGGCGAACCGATGCACTCACGGCGACAGAACTTCGCACACCAACTCGGAAGACGTGTCCCCAACGGACACCTGGTTGAGCAATGGGTTCCCCCACTCTCCCTCCCCGCCGCAGCGCAATTCCCGTTTTTTTTGGGTCCCCCCTCGTATATATGAGGCATTCTTCATAAACTTATATAGTCGTAATTTTTTCGCAAACTTCTCAGATAGTTCCTATTAATTTTCAGTTTTTTTCTTGATCATAGTTGGTATGCATTTTTTGTGAGTTATTATTAAACTTTCCAATCATTGCCATTAAGAACTGCCATTGAATTTTCATTGTTTCAGACGTAATGGCAATTAAAAGCACTTTTGCCAAGGATCAAAAGTCCATTGAAAATCGTAAAGATATTGGCATTGGTGCTTATGGGAAATTGAATGGTAAAATTTTGCCATATGCAAAACTGCCTCAGCATTTTTCCTAATGACAAAAATTCAAATGTATGAATGGCAAAGTTACCATTCATTTCCCATAGGCACCAGCAATGGCAATACCAATGCGATTTTGCATGGAGTTTTTACCATTGAAAAGCAATAAAATTACTATTAGAAGCAATGGAAATTCAATGGCATTTCTTAATGGCAATGAATAGTAAATTTGGCTGAGGCTTACTCCGCATCGATCCATCGTAGCGAACAGGACCATAGTTAAGGAGCCGCATCACACCCGCCTATCACTTCGAAAACGCGAATTGTCCTTTCTCCGTCAAGACACAACCGATTTGGATGAAATAAGCTTAGCCACTGGAGTAAGGTGGCAAAAAGTGGCTAAGCATTGTTCATCCCGATCGGTTGCAACGTTTCGGAGAATGTATCGATAAGAATTTTCAACTAGCTCTCTCGCATTCACGTGTCACGTGGTACATGTGCGCCTTCCTCGTAAGACAAGATGATAAGTTCTATATGGGCCCTAGAAAAAAAGACATGTCGCGAAATATCTCGAAACGACCTTAGATCGAACGATCGTTGACGACGAATCTAACCTACGAAGCAGCGCGCGAAGTGCGGACGCCGATTCGATACAGAAGAATTCTGGCAACACGGCATTTTCCCCGAATGTCAGATTCTACATCATACATTTCACTGCCATGTATATACAGAGTTCAGTTTGGATTTACAAAAAGAAAAGGCGGATAAACGATGGTCTTGGGAGTTGGTAGAGAAGAAAACAAGTAGAATAGAAAAAGTAAAAAAACGTGACAATGTCGGAGTGAATTCTTAAAAGTTTGCTTCCACAATGGAAGGTGCAAAAGGGGCTAGGCTCTTCTCGTTTCAGTCTTCAACATCCGCCGGCACCTTTGTGTCACGTTCACCAGAATAAAGCTCCGCCAATAGTACATATATATATATTTAATGCCTGTGGAATATTGATAGTTGTCCTTATTGTAAGAAAGTAATATCCACGTACTTCCTACTAGAGATGAACGATGTTGAAAATATAATCGATTCACGGATAATCGATTACGAGGATAATCGTTATCTGAAACTCGATAATTCGGGAAAAAAATCGAAAAACAATCGTCGAATCAATTAATTTTTTCAACATTTCAAATTTAAACAAATACGCAATTCGATTTTTTTGTTGTTTTTAATTGACTATGTGATTCATTGATTAATAGGTTTTTTTCTAGAAAAATGCACATTTATTGAATAATCGTGAAATTATTCACTTTTCAAATTCGGTGAGAAAAAACTCATTTCGCCAAATTACTTTACCATGAGACGTACGATATTGAAAATATAATCTATTCGAATATAATCGATATCTAAAATGTGATAATGCGGGGAAAAAAAACAAAAAGTAAGAATATAAAAAATAAGAAAATGAGAAAAATAAGATAAATATAACAAAACAAAATGATGAGACATCTCGGATGATACCGAGATGTAACAATGAAAGAAAGCAGAAATCCATTGGACAATAAGCTTTTTTCACAAGTATAAAAAAAAAACATTTTTTAATATCGTGTAATAAAACGGAAATGGTCGGTTTCGATTATATTCAGCTAAAATAAATCGAACAATCGCCGCAAATGAACGATATTGACGAAAAAAAAAGAACAATCGATTTTACAGAAATCCATTAAAATCCGTCCATCTCTACTTTCTGCCAGGATAAAAAATGTCGAGGCATCGACGATTTCTTCTCGTTGTAAGTACATTATCGCAATGGTTATCCGTCTGAACAACGTGGAAAATTCTCATACGTGCATGAATTCATAAATTTGATGAGTGTATGCCACAAATTATGAGACAATTTCAAAAATAATGAATTCACAATTTTTATTTTACATAAGAACGATTTGTTGTTCGCGGAGAAAAGGAAATCCCCGATATTCATGTCAGGGTGCTCACAATTTTCTTGGAAGTTCGAAAATTACATTTGGAAATTCACGGGCTTTTTAACATTTTTCCATAGACTTTTTTTCTACGCCACGGACGTGGACAAATTGTCCGCAACAAATGAAGTCTGTTTTAAGGCAGTAGTCTGGTAACTTAAGTCGATTTTCATGTCTTTTTTGGAGGGCGTTTTTTTGTAGGAGAATAAAAATGAATCGTTTTGGATATTTAGGATGTTTTTATTTACATATTAAAGATACGAAAAAAAAAAATTTGTGAACAAATTTAATAGTTTATTATTATTATTGTTATTGATCGAAGTTGGCACCTCGAAAAAAAGCGCGAGGGCGGCTCCGATGATTTTGGCTCTTGATGTTATCTGAAATAAAAAATTCTTGATAATTCATAATCTATTGACATGTCATTCTGGTCGGAACTACTGAAGTTAAATTTCATGGATAAATAACAAAATGGCAATAGATTAAGAATTATCAAGAATTTTTTATTTCAGATAACATCAAGAGCCAAAATCACCGGATTTTGGCTCTTTTTTTTCGAGTTGCCAACTTCGATCAATAATAATAATAATAATGAACTATTAAATTTTTTCAACAAAATTTTTTTTGTATCTTTAATATGTGAATAAAAACATCCTAAATATCCAAAACGATTCATTTTTATTTTCCTACAAAAAAACGCCCTCCAAAAAAGACATGAAAATCGGCTTAAGTTACCAGACTATTACCTTAATGTGTATGCGCAACGAAAACGATTTATAGATTATGTTCTGGGTCGTAATAAAAAAAAAATGAAACTCTGGCTCAGTTTTGTTGAAAAACATATTATTTCTCGCATTCCAAGCTCGTGTCCTGTTTTTTTTTATTTATCGAGAACACTGATAGGAGTCTATTATGTAAAAAATATATAATCCAAAATATTTTGAAAAAAAAACCTTGATGGACGCCCCAACGTATATGATCGTTCTGACCGGCGTTCATCAAGGTTCCTTTCCTAAATATTTTGGTTTATATTTTTTTTACATACTCGAGAGGCCTATCAGTCTCCTTGAAGAATAAAAAAAAACAGGACACGAGCTTGGAACGCGAGAAATAATTTTTCTTCAACAAAACCGAGCCGAATCTTCATTTTATCATCTCTAAGGCCGTCGTCTGGTCCAGAGCGAGATTTTTGACGTCATTTCTAATGTGCAATAACGTTTAAACCGTTGAAGTTGTCTTGATGAAAATTTGCACGTGCATTTATTGATCCTTAGAGAATACTTGTACATTAAAAAAAAAAATATTTCAAATATTTTCATGTAGTTTTTTGCCTTGTTGCAACATGGTGCGCCTCAATCGGCGCCCACTCTGGACGATGTTGTAAGCATCTGAAAAAAAAATATATATATATTCTCAATCTGTATGAGTATTCTGAGCACTGGTAGCAGAATTGGTACTTAAACAAATTTTTTGACAAAATGGCGGCCTGTTGAACTTTCATTAATGATATTTCATACATTTTCGGGTATTCGACGAGTTATAAAATATCGGCAAAATTATTGTTCGACTCAATTCTGCTACCAGTCCTCAGAAACAGGCTACCTAAAGTACGTGCAAAATTTGAGCTCGATCGGTCCATTAGTTATCGAGATATCGTGGGCGCCGATTTGAAAAAACATAGTTCTGAGATAAACGCGTTCAATGTTGCTTCCCGACCGCGCAGCTTGCTTAGAATTTTTATTTCTCGGCTAATATTTGAAATATCAATAAACGGTTTTCAGGTAACGGGTTTCGGTGTATGAAGAAAGGTCTAAGGAATAAGAAAAGGAAAAAAAAAAAAACTATTTTTTCAAATTTCTAGACCAGACGACGGCCTTAAGCCTATTAACAGGCTAAATCATGTGGTTTCTGTACGAATATATACTCCCGTACAATTACGGGAGTAAGTTTCCTCCGGTTAACCACATTTGATTTCTTTTTGCCAGAACGTTTAACTTCAACGACATCGCATGTTCGGGGATGCTTTTGTAAACGCGGAGGAAATCTGGTCGAAAGCATGGGTAAAAAGGTGTCAAGTTATAATCAGCAATGTGATCATTAGCAAATGATAGGACGAGACATTAGGTAATTGCGCAATAGCTAATAATCTGTATTTTAATAACAAAAAATATTATTCTAAATTTTTATTTTCTCCACATACTGACGATCTTTTTCCTGTTGGGCAGACCGTCGATGATGAATTGGTTGTATTTTCCAGGGTCGAAACTACGTGGATATGTCGTTTTATTTTTTTATACAATACAGCAGCACTGTTCGTTTTGAGAACGCTATATTTATCCGGTGTTCTCGTACAATGGATTTCTATGGGAAATAGAAATGGGAGGGGGGAAGGGGGAGGGGGCGAAGCGCATATAAACGATAGTATAGGGGCACGGTTAACACGTGTATACGTACACTCCTGCATACCAGCGAAGTATTCCCCTCCCGTGTTGCATTCGAGTGGGAATATACCTGTTTCCAACCGCACGTAAAAATGACTTTCTGAATGAACCGAACTCGATTCTCACACACCTTGAAGCAACGAGTTCGGGCGCCCGAAAGTCTACCGACCGGGCATTGGAATGCGGGGCCCATGGGGCGGTTTCCCTCTAACATTGGTGTCTTCTCGTCTATACCCTCGGCTCTCCAACCTAACTACGAGAGGCCAGCAGGAGTTCCCCGTCTCTATATACCTTTCCTTCGTGCATTCCTATGGTCCACCTGCGCTCTCGCTCACCGTCCATTCTTCATCGAGAACAACAGGCGCGCGAGAGCAACACGCTCTCGTCGCTGAATCATCGACGAAACAACGCGGCCGAACGAGAATCGTCTTTGACCCGGGATCTCGTGAAACTCGAAAATTCCCGAACAATTCGATATTTTTAACGTCTTCAATAGATCGAGCCTGGAAGAGAATGTGCTCGAAGTATTCCCAGAATTTCGTGACATTTTCTTCCGATAGGAACTCGTAAAGAAAAAAGCTGCAAGTCGAACACTCGCAAGTTGCATCCTCGACATTTCACACAACGCTTACCAGGGGTGTTAGTTGAAGTTTGCCGGTTTTACCAGTAGATGTCGCTAGCAATATGTATGCATTTCTATGATTTGGCATGTATGTCATTTTTTTCTATTGACATTAACCTACAAAAATACGCAAGTCACATTCCGCCAAAATAATAGCGTCATATTTGTTTACCTCAGTGAATATGTCGAGTTTCGTTCCAAGTAAATCGCATTTGCGGCATTCGTTGCTTTTCTTATTTCATCAAAAGAAAAAAGCAGCTGAAGCTCACCGGTTGCTGGTAGAAACTTATGGTGAACATGCTCCAGTGATTAGAACATGTGAGACATGGTTTCGTCAATTTAAAAGTGGAGATTTCGATTTGACAGACAATGAACATCAATCGCAACAAAAATTGGCAGAAACACTAAATGTGACTCGAGGAGCAATTTGCCAACGTTTAAAAGCCATGGGAAAGATCCAAAAGTATGGAAAATGGGTGCCACACCAGCTGAACGATACACAAATGGAAAATCGAAAAACCGTTTGTGAAATGCTGCTTCAACGATTCGAAAGGAAATCTTTTCTGCATCGAATTGTCACGGGGGACGAAAAGTGGATTTATTTTGAGAACCCGAAGCGAAAAAAATCATGGCTTTCACCTGGTGAATCCGGCCCATCGACTGCAAGGCCAAATCGCTTTGGCCGTAAGACAATGCTCTGTGTTTGGTGGGACCAGTGTGGTGTGGTGTAATACGAGTTGTTAAAACCTGGTGAAACGGTGAACAAGGATCGCTACCGACAACAAATGATCAATTTGAATTATGCGTTGATCGAAAAACGTCCGGAATGGGCCCGAAGACATGGCAAAGTTATCTTGCAACATGACAACGCGCCGTCTCATACCGCTAAACTGGTGAAAGACACATTAAAAACACTTAATTGGGAAATATTATCACACCCGCCGTACTCTCCAGACCTCGCCCCGTCCGACTATCACCTTTTCGCATCGATGGGACACTCCCTTGCAGAGCAGTGCTTCGGTAATTTTGAAGAAGTCGAAAAATGGCTCGTCGAATGGTTTACCTCGAAAGAGAAAAAGTTTTTTTGGGATGGTATCCATAATTTACCTGAGAGATGGGCGAAATGTGTAGAAACCAATGGTCAATACTGTGAATAAAAAAATTTTGAGATTCCTCTGAAAATTAAGTGTTTTCTTTATCGAAAAAACCGGCAAATTTCAACTAACACCCCTGGTAATGGCGTTCTCTATGAAGAAGTATATTTGTTACCCGGTGTAAGAAATAAGGGATCCTTATTTCTTACTCCACATTTCATAAACCTTCTTTGACCGAACAAGGATCCTTATTGGCTTCCTTATCTCAAGGCAGGTCGTGAGCTTCCTTGAGCAGAAGATGCCGCCTTCTGGTCTGCTCGTTTTTGCTGCCCTTCTGAACTTCTTAGCACACGATGCGAAGAGAAGCTTAATGGAAATGTATTTGAGGACATTATAAATCGACAACAAGATGGTATGGGATTTGCGCACAGAAATGCTTTTATTTTAGGACATTTTTTTCTTGAATATGAAACGGCGCTGTGAACCAATTGAATTTTTTATATTTAGTTTGTATCCACGATGATTGGCATGTTGTAATAATGTTAAGGGGTCATGCGCAGTCAGGATTAAACCAAAAAAAATATTTCATTTTCATAATGTGCATATAATTAAGTATATGCACAGAAAATTTCATGTCAATCCGACAAATATTCTCGAAGTTACACGCATATTTGTAAAGACGTCTCGGAGCGTTTGAAAGTAGATTTTGAAAGTTTGAAGGCGTTCTTCTCAAAACTGTGTTTTTAAAGTCGCTGAGCAATATCTCTTCGAAAACGGCTAAACAGATCAGTCTCAAATTTTTGCACAAGCTTTATAAATATATATTTTATAGTGATTAATCGAAGGTTTTTTCTCGCCGATGAATATTTTCCATTTTATAAACAATGTAAGGCCAACATTTTCATCGTAAATCGAATTTTTTTTTTTGAGAAGCCACCATTTTTTTTTAAATTAATATTTTGCTTATTCCTTCGATTAAATACTAGATAATACCTTATATTAACGAAATCTTTTTTGTTTTTTTCATTTTAAATGATCCAATCCAGAGATATCGTGCTCACCGCAGGACGTCTTTTTTTAGAGGAGCTTCCCTAGAATCGACTATAACAGTTTTAAAAATCATTATTTTTACAAATAAAAAATATGAAAATAAAGTTTAAAATTACCGCAATGTGTATATACATTTTTACGATAATCAATTAAAATGCCGTTCCAGGAAAAATTCTTGAAAAATCGCTTTTTTCGGTCTCCCGACTGCGTATAACTCCTTAATCAAGATAAATTCATAGAAATTTGTATTTGTAGATATGTTGAGATTAAAAATTAATAATGATTTGAAGAATGTTTTGTTTATTTTTCAAAAAGTAAACTAAAATGTTCCTTACTAAACGTGACGTTTCAAAATTAATAAAAAAAAAGATTTCATTTTCTGTAATAAGTATATTTTTTATTGAACATAAAAAATTTATATAAATATAATTTTAGATTGTATTTATAGTAATGAATATAAAACATTCTAAACGATATATAAAACACTTTCATTCATTATTGACTATGATTTTTGTATCTATAATTGAAAATAAGATAGTGACAGTTTATATATAGCTGTATGAGCTCTATGAAGCTGCAATGCTGAACCGGTGTTAGGTTAAGTTACTGACGCCATAAAACAGTACTGCATCCACTAATCGCTAAAATTCATAAAATATTCCTTCCTTCCGGAAGGAAGACTCGAGGTACGTCTACGAAATAAGACGGCCTTGGAGATTCAATAAATCCTTCATGGAGACTTCCTTCAGATAAGTAAGGGCTATGAATACGGGTATATTTCAATTATAGCTTCCTCATCGAGGAAGTGGATTTTTAATGGGAGAGCAAAGAATCACGGTTGATACTTTTTAACGGAATGGAACTTCGCGAAAGGGTGGCGGTCAAATATCGGAACGACCAATATTTTGAAAGGCAGACATTGTGAGATTAAAAAATTAGTAATATAGAGAAGTTATTCGGAAATTTAGTTTTTCGACAGATGACGAAGTCGAATAACTGTTATTAAGAAAGGTTATTAATTCGAAAGCTCATTTATTCGAGAATATGTCTTCTGATAGTCTGTGTACTCTGAAAGTACAACAAATAGATTTGATCGATGTAGAAAGTTGATATTTTCGAAATAAAAAAAATAGTCAGTCGTTAATTTTTTTTAACACTCTCAGTGTACCGAAAAGAAATATGCTGAGCGTACGAATGTGTAAAATTTGGACACGCAAATAATCGATGCATCGAAATATCGGACATCAAAATAGAGAACATCAAAATATAAAACATTAAAATAGGGAACATCAAAATAAATAACACAAAAATAGGGAACATCAAAGTAGAAAACATAAAAATAAGGAACATCAAAATAGGGAACATAAAAATAGGGAAAATCAAAATAGGGAACATAAAAAAAGGGAACATGAAAATAGAAAACATTAAAATGAGAAACATCAAAATAGGGGACATAAAAATAGGGAACATCAAAATAGGGAACATAAAAATAGAGAACATCAGAACAGGGAACATCAAAATAGAAAACATCAAAATAGGGAACATCATAATAAGGAACATAATAATAGGGAACATCAAAATAGAGAACATCAAAATACAAAACCTCAAAATAGGGAACATAAAAATGTAATAGAAAACCTCAAAACAGGGAACATCAAAATAGAAAACACAAAAATAAGGAACATCAAAATAGAAAACACAAAAATAAGGAACATCAAAATAGAAAACACGAAAATAGAGAACATCAAAGTAGAAAACATAAAAATAGGGAACATCAAAATAGGGAAAATCAAAATAGGGAACATGAAAATAGAGAACATCCCAATAGGGAACGTGAAATTAGCGAACATTAAAGTACGTGCCATCTACTGGCTCCATTCGATAGCGCAAGTAAAAGGAAATGTGTTTGTAACGTTTCATCAGTATTCGTTATTTTGACCGTTTTACTTTTTGGCCTTTCGCTATTTTGACCGTTCGAGTTTTTTGGTCATTCGCTTTACCGAGTTCAAAATCGTAAACTATCTGAATATCCGTAAATCTGAAATTCCTACAGTCGTCTTGTGAAGTGTTCGACATTTTGTCGATGCCATATTTCGTCCCTCGCAATTTGGCTCGTTCTCATATTTTTTTTCGACATAAACCCATTTCAACGTTTACGTGGTCACATTTTTTCTTTACTGATTTAAAGACTCCCTTAAGATGAACCTTTTTGTGGTTGAATGTGCGCCAGTTTTGAAATTCGAGATTTCGGCCGTTCCAAATATTGGTCGTTCCAATATTTGACCCCCACCGTTCCCGAAATCGGAAGCTACGTATAAGCTTGGGATGGCATAATTTTCTTAAATATACAAACATATTACAGGTACGTCTAGCTTCGATTTTCTATTATACTCAATGTATACATGCATGTTTGCATTATTTAATTTATCCGTCAATTATCATGTAGGCATTATTACGCGTACTGCAGGTCACACAGACATGTTTCGGAAACGAATGACCGCGCGTTTTAATCGTTGGAACATCCCCTTCAATATTCCGTGACCAAGAATTTGTTGGGACGAGTCCTTTGATGCGAAAAATGCGTTCACAAATGAAATTGCACTTCGTCGATGCATCTCCCCACCGTTTCCCGGGAACGGTAACGCCAATTTATTTTTACGAGTTCATAGACCCTCATGAGCAATACATCCACGATAAAAATGGGCCCAATTGGTCAAACAGTTTTCCCACTAGCCCCGAAAAAAGATTTCCACTTTAACCCCCCCCCCCCCCCCCCCCCCGGATTGCGCGTCCAATTGTTCCTGAAGTAGTTTTCATCTTTGTTCATAACCCTTCAGTCGGATACCATATTTACCCTCTATCGCATACGCAACCCTTAAATCACGAGATTGGCGGATCACCCGATTTTCCACCCCCGCACATTTTCGTTGCATATGTGCGCAATAGTTGACCAATCTTAACGGGACCCGTTTCGTTCGAGAGATTATCAAATTTCCTCAACATGCGTGGATGGATGTAAATAAATCCAAATGCATTCGAAAGATGAAAATAACATTACATCGCGAAAATGTCGTCAGATTTGTTACAAGTCGACGCGTTTGCGCGTGAAATCGATTTAGAGTTTGAATATAACGGTTTTCAGGCCACCACACTGTATAAAGACAGCGGTATATTTTAAAAACGCTTTCTTAGTACTTGTCGTCAAGACGATGCCGCTTCTCTTGATCTTGAAAATTTTTCTTTTAATTACTGGGCGTCCAGACGCTTCCGCCTCTTTTAATATATATATATATATATATATATATATATATATATATTAGGGTGGTTCTTAATTTGGTGATGTTGGAAATTCTTTGGTATTGTTCCTCAAAAGTAATCAACATATCTAGAAAAAAAATTGAGCTCAAGCGGAACTTTGTCCAATAATTCTAACCCACCCCACCGAGCTGTCGAATTTTTATATGAAAAAATGCATGCATTCAAAATTTTTTTAAGAAAATTGTTTATTATTTCAAAACTATTTATGATAAAAGAATTTTACATAACATTTTTGTAGGAAATATAATGCTCTACAAAAAAGGTATCCTGTGAAATTCTCGTGAATCTAATATTTATCACGTAATTAGCAAAAAACTGTCATCATTTATTCCAAAAGTCGATCATTATGGTCAAAACAGGAGTTTGACGTCGAATAGCTGCAATTTATTTTTCGTATGTATATAAGATTATGAAGAAATACGTAGCGCACTCAACAATGAAATGTAAACAATATTCAAATTTTCAATTTTATCAATTTTATTGTGAATTATAATGAACGATGTCATATATTTAAAAAATCAACTTACAATAATGAATTACATCGGTTGGAGCAAAGTTGCTTTGTTAATATCAGGATATTTTTTTAAATATTCTTCCATTATTTGTACAATGAATTGTTTCTGATCTTCATCATAAGTGAGACGATCATTGTACTCTGTAATAAGTTTCACTCTTTTTTCTGCAACATCGTTAACAACTTTAATTCCTGTAACTATTTTTAAGCCTTGTAAATAATTTTCATTAGAAATCCACTCGCTCACATCGATATCAAAAAATGAAGAGTTGATTTCAAATCTTTCGAAAAAAGCCATCGATTTGGAACTGATAAAGAAATCAATGTCCTTATCGATCAAAGAAGAAAAATTCATCATGAATGATAATAAAATTGATAAAATTGAAAATTTGAATATCGTTCACATACTGTTATTGAGTGCACTACGTATTTGTTCATATTTCTAATTGGATATGAAGAATACATTGCAGTTTTTCGACGTCAAACTCCTGTTTTGGCCATAATGATGAACTTTTTGAACAAATGATGACAGTTTTTTTTGCTAATAACGTGATAAATATTAGATTCACAAGAATTTTACAAGATACCTTTTTTGTAAAGCATTAAATTCCCTATAAAAACACAATATAACATTTTTTTATCATGAATAGTTTTGAAATAATAAACAGTTTTCTTAATAAAGTTTTGGATGCATGCATTTTTTCATATAAAAATTCGACAGCTCGGTGGGGTGGGTTAGAATTATTGGGAAAGTTCCGCTCGCGCCCAATTTTTTTTCTGGATATGTTGATTACTTTCAAGGAACGATACCAAAGAATTTCCAACATCACCAAATTAAGAACCAGCCTAATATATATATATATATATGATAGAAATTACTTACTTTTTTATTTAGTTCCAATACGTCTTTCAAACCGTATTCGCTTTCACGTTATCCCCTAAGGTTCGTGCCCTACACAAATACCACCATATTGACAATACACTACAATGTTTTATATGTACGATAGGTATGTATGTGGAATGAGAATAGACCGTTGCGGACTGGAATGATAATACTATAGCCGAAGTGGTGGTATACATCCAGGATTTTGCTCGTCTCCTCGCGTCTTTAAGCAATCTTCTTAATCTGGAAGATGGACCGATAACGTCAATCAATTGAAGATCGAGTCGACAGGCTCCCCTCGCGTATGCAGCTCGGCCCCTCGACTTTATGGGAAAGATGTACCAAACAATCGGGGCACCCGAGGGTCTCTCATTGTGATTTCCGGAATAACGGAGTATTCTATCAGAGATCTCGACTCTCCGGCCAGCTACTGCTCCCTCGAATCCCATACACCGACTTAACGAGATGTTTCGAAAACACACATCGTCGACAGTGCGATTATATAGACGAACCACTCGTGTACAGATGGCGGACTTCCGATTTATCGAGTCATTACCATATATCGTTCGTTCCACCAGTAATCGATCTATTTCATGCTACGGAACTTAACGGATTTTACGAAATTTCTGTACAGTTCAGAGAACGAAGTTGAGGAGGGGAAGTTCAAATTCTGATCACCATTTTCATCCGTTTTGAACAAACTGTTTCATGAAAAGCATCTGAACCAAATGCACACCTTCTCTACTAATCATAGCCTACAATTTTATCAGGAGTACAAATTAGATCGGTCCGTTTTTTTTTGGTCAAAAAACCATTCATACTTTTGAATTCATTCCCATGAATTTCAATCGTACGGAAACTGCTTGTCGAGTCACTCCCAATGATTCTGCAAGTTCTTCTTGTGTTTGACTCGGATCTTCATCGAGTAATGCCTCCAATTCTTTGTCTTCGAATTTTTTTGGCTGTCCAGAGCGAGGCTTTTCTTCAACGCTGAAATCTTGAAACGTCGAAACCAATTAATGAAAAGCAATTTCTTTCAATTAAAGCAGAAAATTAAAATCTTCCGAAAATGCTGCTATGTCAACGAAATTTGACATATTCAACACAGTAAAGAACAAGGTTTTTCTATGAAACTCAAAGCGATATACCAGGGGTGTTAGTTGAAGTTTGCCGGTTTTACCAGTAGATGTCGCTAGCAATATGTATACATTTCTATGATTTGGCATGTATGTCATTTTTTTCTATTGACATTAACCTACAAAAATACGCAAGTCACATTCCGCCAAAATAATAGCGTCATATTTTTTTACCTCAGTGAATATGTCGAGTTTCGTTCCAAGTAAATCGCATTTGCGGCATTCGTTGCTTTTCTTATTTCATCAAAAGAAAAAAGCAGCTGAAGCTCACCGGTTGCTGGTAGAAACTTATGGTGAACATGCTCCAGTGATTAGAACATGTGCGACATGGTTTCGTCAATTTAAAAGTGGAGATTTCGATTTGACAGACAATGAACATCCTGGTGCAGCGAAAAAGTTCCAAGACGAGGAATTGCAGGCGTTATTGGATGTTGATCCAACCCAATCGCAACAAAAATTGGCAGAAACACTAAATGTGACTCGAGGAGCAATTTGCCAACGTTTAAAAGCCATGGGAAAGATCCAAAAGTATGGAAAATGGGTGCCACACCAGCTGAGCGATAGACAAATGGAAAATCGAAAAACCGTTTGTGAAATGCTGCTTCAACGATTCGAAAGGAAATCTTTTCTGCATCGAATTGTCACGGGGGACGAAAAGTGGATTTATTTTGAGAACCCGAAGCGAAAAATATCATGGCTTTCACCTGGTGAAGCTGGCCCATCGACTGCAAGGCCAAATCGCTTTGGCCGTAAGACAATGCTCCGTGTTTGGTGGGACCAGTGTGGTGTGGTGTACTACGAGTTGTTAAAACCTGGTGAAACGGTGAACAAGGATCGCTACCGACAACAAATGATCAATTTGAATTATGCGTTGATCGAAAAACGGCCGGAATGGGCCCAAAGACATGGCAAAGTTATCTTGCAACATGGCAACGCGCCGTCTCATACCGCTAAACTGGTGAAAGACACATTAAAAACACTTAATTGGGAAATATTATCACACCCGCCGTACTCTCCAGACCTCGCCCCGTCCGACTATCACCTTTTCGCATCGATGGGACACTCCCTTGCAGAGCAGTGCTTCGCTAATTTTGAAGAAGTCGAAAAATGGCTCGTTGAATGGTTTACCTCGAAAGAGAAAAAGTTTTTTTGGGATGGTATCCATAATTTACCTGAGAGATGGGCGAAATGTGTAGAAACCAATGGTCAATACTTTGAATAAAAAAATTTTGAGATTCCTCTGAAAATTAAGTGTTTTCTTTATCGAAAAAACCGGCAAATTTCAGCTAACACCCCTGGTAAACTGAATATTATAGACAGATGTCTAACCTCTCCGAAACCACCGAAATCAGCTGTCACTATGAAATTCATAACTTCCATTCATAACAGCCAGCGCCATCTTTTGAAAAGAGACCGAACTAATTTGTACTCCCAATATTAAGGAGTAACACCACTCTAGCAGCAGAAAAAAGGCCTAACTTTGACGATTTATTTTGAGAGTATGAAAAAAAGAATAGAATTTCTTTTCAGAGGAACTTACTGGGAAATTTCTTAAATAATTTGCACACACCAAAAGTTCCATAGTTTTCGAGACACATTAAATGCCGACTGGTCCTGCATGGCGAGCAAAACGTGTCAATTGAAATCGATACACGAGTTACACAAAAGGTGCAACGTGCGAACACGGAAAGAAATAAGAATGGAGGTAAAAGCCGGGGGATAGTATGATGGACCACTCGACGGTTTTCCATTTGTGCGTCCGGTCTTTGAAAGCTCGCCAGGCCATATTGGCCTCGTTGCCACACTCAAAAGGATCCGGGCAAATCCATAAACGATGAAAGGAAGACGCATTGTAAGTGAGTTCGTTTCGATAATGGCGTAAGAGGATCGGAACGGATATAATCTCAATTTCAAGGGTGGGGATAGCCGAACGTTATCAATAACGTATATTCCGAATGACTGGCCTGATACCTAAAATAATCTCCATGGGTTTCGCGTGTGGGATAAAGACGAATGATTTTTTACGTTCACGCTCGCGTGATTCTTCGTCACGGCACACAGTGGGGCCGATTCCCGAACTGGCCAAAATTCAAAAAATGAAGTTTCATTTTATAGGATTTAGAGTACATAGATGGATAGAGTATAGTTTAAAGAGTATAATGGAACGTTTTATAAGGGCTAACGAAGTATACCTGGCAAGTACAAGCCTCTACAAAAGAGACCTTCGTACAAGTATCAACTCGATCGTTCGAGCTCATATTCAAGCGTCATATTCAAAAATTCGTGGAAAATCGTAAAGTTGGTATTTCTTAATTCGGCAAAATGGAGGTTTTAGGTTCAAGGAAGTAGTTTATTATCGAATGCGTCGAAAATTGTAACAGATACATATAAATTAATAGCTAAATAATGTCTAAAGTAGAGAAAAATGAAAAATGGTGTGCAATCATTATAGAAAATAGAGAAAAAGTTAAGTGTCCCGCAAAGTCCCGCAACGAAACAAGTTTTAAATTAAAGTTTGAACTATTATGTAACGACATTAGTAAAAATTAACTGCTCGGAGGTGCCCGAGCGTTTTTAGTGCACGTTTGATTTTTAAAAAATTACAAATTCACATTAACCCATTGAAGCCCATAGGCAGACAAGCAAACATAGCGAAAAACTGAATATTGGGATGAGAGCATTTGGTCAAAAGATAATTCATTATGAGAAAAAGTTTGTTTCCAATTGTTTAAACAATTGTTGTTTATAAAAGTTTTCGAAAAATGCGAGATCCGCGAAAACTAATAGCGCCAATCGATTTTACGGAACAAATCACATACAATTAATTTATTGAAAAATTTTTTCCGCAACCCAATTTGTTATAAAAAATAAAAATACAAATTGCAGACCAGCAGACATAGCGAAAAACTGAATATTGGAATGAGAGCATTCGGTCAAAAGATATTTCATTATGAAAAAAGTTTTTTTTCAATTGTCTAAACAATTATTTTTTATTTTTTATAACAAATTGGGCTGAGGGAAATATTGTCCAATACATAAATTCTATGTGATTTGTTCTGTAGAATCAATTGGCTCTATCAGTTTTCACGTATCCCGCATTTTTCAACAAATTGTTTAAACAATTGGAAAATAAACTTAGTTAAACAATTGGAAGTACTTAGTTTAGTTATTTAAAGGTATCTATGGCTCTTATTTTGAAAGAGAGATGCTATTTTCATAAAAATTTAATACCGGCTATGATAAATCAACTGATAATAAATTACTGTTACTCAGTAACTTATTACTGGTTAAATTTTTATAAAGGTAGTTATTTGTTGGAAAACATATGGGTTTCTTATTGTTATATACATGTCTGGATATTCTAACGCATATCTGACGACGCAATTTCGAAGAAATTTTTACGTATTTTTAAGTATATTTATTCATATTGATAACTAAAATTAAAAAAAAACTACTATATATGTAGTAACTACTATTTATGTACTAATAAACGAGATAAGTAGAATCCAGAGGTAATTATCACCGATTATTTTTTGTACGGTTACTTTTATCGATTAGACACAAGAGAGCTTTTTTGTAGAGCATCAAATGTTCTACAAAAATGTGTTAAAAGACTCTCCTAACATCAACGGTTTAAGTCTAATAGAATTCGAAAGTTAAAAAAAAAATGTTTCCATGCTATTTAAATGGGAAATGAAAATTTGCGATGAGAGACCTCTTAATTTAACGGAGAACACCACTGTGACCCCCCGTTTTTTTTCACATTTTTCAAGAATTTTTTTTTGTGGGAAAGAAAAGAGATATTCGAAAAATTTTTTGGCTTTTGTTCCTTGTTTATTAATGTATCAAAAAACATTTTTTTCACATTTTTCACGCCGCATGGTGGCACTGGGGAAGCTCTCGCGTCAGGTGCTGTTATTTCCGCGGCACGCAGCAGAACTCTCTTCAACGTCGATCTGAAAAAAAATACCGAGTGTTTTCGTTAATAATATGATATTTTGAAGAGAAGTACACAGGGATTTGGAAAAATATTGATTAAAAAAAAATAGGCACGCCTTTGAAATTAACTTTAATTTCAAAGGCGTGCCTATTTTTTTTAAAACACTATTTTATATAGATAATGTTGCACATTTATGCAGATTGAGAAAGTTTTTATGCTTTATTTTTCAGATTAACGATGCCAGAGATGGGGATTCAACCGTTAGAAGAAACATTTTTACGGAAACTTTGTAGAAAAATTATATCGGTCATGATTTTCATTATTTTTAGATAAAAAATTTTTATAAAACAACTTCAAAGTGTCCTTAATAACTTCCTTTTCTCCCGATCCTGAAATAATTCATTAAGTAGCAAACGAAAATTCGTGAAAAAGGACCTTTTTTAAATCTGTTCATAGTGAGATTCTCCCATAAGGGTAGTAGGATGGCTTTGACGGCTGAAAATGGGATAAAAGTTCAATTGGCGTTTATGAACAAATGATAAACCATACGCGACGTTTCTTATTTTTAAGTGGTATATCACATTTTTATCGATGAAAATCATTGCTGTTAATAATGAATTCTAATGAAAATTTCGTCCCCATTGTGTCAAAAGTTATAAATGCATGCAGAAAAAATATTTCGAAAAACGAAAAATGGAACGACCAATGTACGGATCAACACTCAGGCCTAATATTTAAATACTAGAATGCAATTGGAAACAAGACCATTAAAAATATTGTAAATCATTCATCCCTTCAGCCGAATGCCAGTTTTTTTTATGATTTCTTTCGTATCTTCACCTTGAAAGGCCTGAAGTCATTCTGGCGAAAGTGTTAGTGGATCGAGACTAACATATAACGTCGACACTAAATTCTAGTCCTCTTTGGTTAAGCCGTTAGTATGCTACGATGGTTAGATGTGAATAGAGGTAAAATAAAGACGAAATAGCCCATTCGGAGGTGTTTCCTCCTTTCCACTTTGAAGAGTACGAAGCAATAACGCCCTAAATTTTAGTGGACCATCTGGTACTAATATTCGGATTCTTCCAACGTATACGTCCCTTCTTCAGGTTTTTACGTTTTTACGGCCTCTCTCTCCCCATTATACCACCTTATTCCACGTTCCCCTCTGAATTGCGTACGCGGCCGTCCCAACCCCTCCTTCAGCTATTATTCGTGTAAGGGCACCCGGAAACTGCGGAATATTCGGCACGGATACTCATCCAGGACGAGTGAACGAGTGAACGATATCTCGTTTAGAAATATCAATTTTCTGGAGAAAAAATGACCTCTCTCGCTTACCGATCTATCTGCAAGCGATTCTACGCCTGATACATCAAACGGTGTTCACCCATCCAAGAATAATTCGACATTGTTGATACTGATTTTGACTTTTAATGGATTATCATCAGCGACTGTCCCAGTGATCGTTTAGTGAGGTGGTCAGATATTTACTGTGTGTCGATCGGATCTAAAGAGACGAGTGCGTCTCTGTATCTCTCGTATATACTAGGAGCGACTTGGGGTTTTACGCGCCCACGGGTCAAACAAACAAACACAAACCCAAACAAACCACGAGAAAGCCAAAAAACCAAACAAACCCCTCCCGGAGGGACCGAAAATGGCCGCAGATGCACCTATGCATGTTTGGGTTTCTTTCGGTTTGCCGCCGGGTTAACTTTACCATACCGGTGAGAGATCGCCTCGTACAATGAAGCTAACCCGCTCAATTCTTGTACACGGCGGCGATATCCCCTATCCTCCTAAACCCAAACAACCCCCCCCCCCCCCCCCGGTTCTTTATCGGAATGACCGAAAATGCACCACTGTATTTGCGACGAGGTGAACTTCACCAAACGGGTAAGGGGTCGCCCCGCACGGTAAAGCTGACCGTTTCCCCTATAAGTGAAAACGGTCAACGGTCACCATCCGGACAAAGTAATTTCCCGTACAGTGAGGCTAACCTCCTCAACTCTTGTACACGGCGGCGGCGATATATTTATATAATACTAGCTGTTGCCCGCGATTTCGTTTGTGTGATCTTCAATTTAATACGATAATATATTTAGTACGAGTACTTGGAATGCATTGTCAAAGAAAATCACCAGACAAGAAAATGAGTGCGCTACCGAAGAGCTATTCATTCTCTCTCAAATCGTTTTTAAAGCAGTATGGCGCATTTTATCATTTCTAATCCAAGAACGATATCCAACAGTTGATCATTTGGCGGTGCACCTTGAAAATGGGCAGCGCGTGTACTTCACAACAGAAAGTGCACGTGCAAGAGCATTGTCACCACTTTGTGTTTTGTTTATTGAAGTACAACTTTGGTGAGTTCCTTTCAAGCAAACTCACCAAAGTTTCATCGCAATCGGATGGATGGTATAAAAACGCATACGGGATAA
The DNA here is from genome assembly GCA_958009045.1 of Oxytorus armatus. Classification (NCBI taxonomy): domain Eukaryota; kingdom Metazoa; phylum Arthropoda; class Insecta; order Hymenoptera; family Ichneumonidae; genus Oxytorus; species Oxytorus armatus. The sequence goes on along the minus strand of OY253748.1, from coordinate 3,890,021 downwards.
ACAACCAAACAAAGAAATATTCATTTTCATATATAATAGGAGATTGAGAGATAAATATTTCGCCGTCGCTGTCGCCGTGTACAAGTATTGAGGAGGTCAGCCTCACCGCACGGGAAATATCTGGCCCGTCTGGTGAAGTTGAATCCGTCCAAACCCAAACAAACCCGAACAGTAGGGTTTGGATTTGTATGGGTTCGTTTGGGTTTGGTAGATGCGAGGGTGCGTAGCGCCCGAGCCGTGCGAAACCCTAGTATTTATATATATATACTAGCTGACCCGACAGACGTTGTCCTGTCTGAGCTATGAATATTCAATTCGAACTGGAATAAATAATTTAAAACAAAACTATTTCAAAAACATAGTGTTTATTGTAACTGAAAATAAAAAATTGACTCCCTTAGTGTTTCTGTATAAGCATGTATACCACGTGTTAGTTTATCAAAACTTACCAAAAATCGATATTAAATTAAACTTTTAATATAAGCCGTGATTGCGGTGAACTAATTGCGACGAACAAACACTTCTCAAAAAACTCACTCAATAAACTCAAAACTGGATAAACGGTCAGATCGAATGGACTGTGCACTAAGAAATGAATAAATGAATTTTTTGATCGATAGATGCCGACCGATGCATCTATTAAATCACATTTGCTTCGCGGGAACTGTCAAACGCGCGAAGGTTAAATAGTCGTTAAGTTTTCTGAAATTTTCCAATTTTCTGCGCAATTTTCTTAATTTTTCTTCCCGTAAGAACCTTCTACACGGTACTAGAAAACTTGAAAAAAAAAGATGAATGAAATCGGTAAAGTCGTTCTCAAGTTATGGCGTGACCAAGGGAAATAGGGATTTATATATATATATATATAGATTAGGGCGATTTTTTTTCGACAATTTTTTTTTTTTCAGTCCCCACCCGAAATTTTGTTGGATATGTCGAAATAGAAATTCCCCGAAGGGTACAGCCCTTAATATTAATTCTAAGTACTTTCCCAAAGCGTGAGAAGATTTTCCATCTAAAATACACGCAAATCGATTTTTTTTTCTTCAAATTTCTATAACTCAGCCGCATTTTATGCCATCATATTGTTCTTGGTTTCGATTTACTCGGAATAAAACAATTTAAAAAAGTGGCTTTTGCGGCGAAAGTGTAAATTGTACTGATGAGTTGGTACGGGTCACTGAAGTTGATTTTTACCCAAAATCCTCGTTTTTTTGCTGTTATCTGCGAAACAATTAACTTTACGAAAAAATTATAAACGAAAAATTTTTCGGAAATTTAATTTCCTATAAAAAAGGTCCTATCGACCCAATTGCTTAGATTAATATTTCTCGAGATATTGAACGTTTTTTTATTTTTTATTTTCTTTATTATTTAATATTTCGTCTATATAAATAAAAATCAATTGCCGCATGTATGACGGATCATCACTTCCGCATTGGACATCCGACTGGTGGCATTTTTTTCAAAGAAATAAACCACGAAATGACATATCGCTTTCAATTAAATTCTTTTTTTCGCAAAATATCAACATTCAATGCGGAATTTGTTGTTGTTATGAAAACAGAACTTTCAAACTGAACGTCACATTTTTTTTCGTTATGAAAAATTTCTTTCATACAAACCTTGTTCTGAATTTTACGAACACAACAAAATAAAAAATCAGCCAAATCGGTGGAGCCGTTCTCAAGTGATGATCCGTCATACATGCGGCAATTGATTTTTATTTATATAGATATATTCAATTTGTGTTCCAACGTATACCCTTGGAGGTTTTTACGACCCTTCCCAATGTTCTTTCCTATCACTCCCTACCCCCATTATTCTAATATAACGTAACTTGCGCAGCATCCGCAGCTGCTTTTTAGCTATACTGTATCGCATTCGCCGTGGGCACGGGGAAACTGCGGGAAACCCGTGCCAATTAAGTGCTCTGCAATTAATCTATCGTGATTCTTTTCATAATATCAACAACAATAGTTCTTCAGCCAGGTAAGAAAATTGAACTAACGTGAACAATTGAGGTTACGAGAACTTATGGAGGTTACACAAATGATCCAGAATTGCAAGTTGCTGGTGTATGTGTATGTGTGTGTGTGTGTGTGTGGTCGCACGAGAGTTTCGATTAGCGATGGGCATTAGTCCATAGAGCATATAAAGTATCATTGTGGATATAACGCTCGATGCTCCCGCTTCTATCGCCCAGTATCCACACGAGCTGTTCGAATGAATAGGATGTAAAGCGGGTGTCCACTAGACACAGTACCGCAATGGAAAAAAAAAAAAAGCGGAGATCGCTTACCAAGGGCTGATCTTGCGCTTCGACAACTTTTTTTTTCTTCTACAAGCCGCTCCCTTTACGGAATTAATTGCAACCGATGATAATAATAGCGATAGTTTACGGCGACTGATCCCTTTCACATTGCCGGAGGATCATGCTCAACGAGGTATGAGCAACAGTACGAACCCTTATCCCCCTGTTGTCCGACACTAAGGGACTATTGGCGGAGTATATAGGCCCTGCCGCGCGCTTTTGGTACGGTTAGGTGCAAATTCTCATGTAAGACGGAAAGTACACGACGAACCGAAACTATAGTTATACGCGTGTGTATGCTTGTACGAAATACACGCCACCCGTGCGGATCGTGTTCGCGACGATGGAAACTTTTGAAGGACTTAAGTCGTCGGTATATTAGCTGAGCTAATGGCGTTCGTTTGTTTGAAACGTTGTTTACACCCAGCTTCAGCCACTTTGCGTTGAGTTTTAATGATGTGCCCGCCGGTGATTATGTCGTTGGCTCAGTTGAGATTGGAAACTATGGGCGAAGAGCGAGGACGAGGGTTTTCTTCGTCGAACGAGAGACACCGAGTCTTCACCTTTGAACACCTGTACTCTTTTGCTACCTCCCTCTCTCTCTCTCTCTCTCTCTCTCTTTCTCCCTTTTTCTCTTCACTTTGTCGGAGTATAGATTCCAACAAGAAGAGCTCAACAGGGGCCCATGAGGCATTGTCGTCTCGGTATACACGGTGGCTGACCTCCCGTCACTCGGTCTCATTGTCAATTTCACCGATGGTCCCTGTGTACGCTTATAATCCGGAACAAAGGCGTTGCTTCCTGCTGATTTCGGATCAACAGATTCATCGTCTATTTACAATTGCCCATGGAACTACCCAGTTTCTTGGCAAAACGGTCTCGTACACCATTGTGAGTCTACGTATGTTTCCGCATCTATACCATGTATATATGCATGTGTGTGTGTGTGTGTGCGTGTGTTGTGTATATGCATATAATATATTTGTGGATCTTTGTATCGTGAGATGTGCCTCCTGCCATTCTCTTCACCACTGCATGTGGGAAAACTCGATACTATTGTAAATCTGTTCCTGCGATCGCGTGTACGCTTACAAAACCATATGCTGATGTTAGCCACGCGTTTCGACAAGATATTCGAAATATCGCAAATTGGTTTAAACAATTTGTTCATTTTTATATTTACATTATACAAAGATTACGTCGAAGTATCTTCAACGTCTTGTAACTAACAACAATGGATCGACGGTGGGTGCGCAGCTCCAGCGATCACCCAAGTTAAGGGTTAACACCACTCTAGCGGCAGAAAAAAAGGCCTAACTTTGACGATTTATTTTGCGAGTATGAAAAGAAGGAATAGGATTTCTTTTCAGAGGGTTTATTTAATACATATTGAGAGATAAGAAAAAAAATTTGTATTATCATTTTGATACAAATTGGCGGTGACAGAGCCCATTTTGAAAATCGTCTTTTTCAAACTGGAAAGGCATATTATTTGAACACCGTTGCATGGATCGATCTGAAAATTTGATAGTAGCTTCACAATGACATTCTTTATCGCAGCGTGTACCCGTTTTTTGTTTTAATGCAGGCTTCTTTTTTTGTAAACAATTTACTGATTTTGTTTGGCAAAAAATCGATTCATTTTTTCAAAAGTGCACCGTTTCTACAAAATCTGATAAAAAAGAAAAACCCTACGTAATCCCATAGCCAAGAGTATATAGATTAAAAAAATTGTTGGTTTCTTGTTGCAGGTCTTATACTTTACGAGAAAACCGTCTTCCCGTGAAGGTGTTTGAAAAAGAAAACGATTTTCAAGATCGACTCTGTCGCCGCGATTTTGTATCAAAATGATAATAAAAACAATGTTTTTCACACTTTAATATATGTTAAATAAACCCTCCGAAAAGAAATCCTATTCCTTTTTTCATACTCCCAAAATGAATCGTCAAAGTTAGGCCTTTTTTTCTGCCGCTAGAGTGGTGTTACCACTTAAGGCAGTCGTCTGGTCTAGAGCGAGATTTTTCACGTCATTTCTAATGTGCAATAAAGTTTGAACCGTTGAAGTTGCCTTGATGACAATTTACACGTGCATTTATTGATCCTTAGAGAATACTTGTACATTAAAAAAAAAAATTATTTTAAATATTTTCATGTAGTTTTTTGCATTGTTGCAACATGGTGCGCCGAAATCGGCGCCCACTCTGGACGATGTTGTATGCATCTGAAAAAAAAAATTATACATATTCTCAATCTGTATGAGTATTCGGAGCACTGGTAGCAGAATTGGTACTTAAAAAAATTTTTTGACACAATGGTGGCCTGTTGAACTTTCATTAATGATATTTCATACATACATTTCATACATTTTCGTATTCGACGAGTTATAAAATGTCGGCAAAATTATTGTTCGACTCATTTCTGCTACCAGTGCTCAGAATACTCATACAGATTGAGAATATATATATATTTTTTTTTTTTTCAGATGCATACAACATCGTCCAGAGTGGGCGATTCGGCGCACCATGCTGCAACAAGGCAAAAAACTACATGAAAATATTTAAAATAAATTTTGTTTTAATGTACAAGTATTCTCTAAGGATCAATAAATGCACGTGTAAATTTTCGTCAAGACAACTTCAACGGTTTAAACGTTATTGCACATTAGAAATGCCGTCAAAAATCTCGCTCTAGACCAGACGACTGCCTAAAGGACGCTCTGCTCGCTCGCGTACCCCTTGCGCAGGACATTAGATCAAGCGTTTTTGGTGACAAAAACTTTGATAATTAATAAACAGGCGCTGTGAATTGAATTCATTTTGTTGCCAGGCCTCTGTAACAGACAAGTCCACACTTCCCCGAAGCTTCAACCAACCACCACTTTGTTTTTACTATCAATATCGAACGATATCACACACCGTTTAGTGGCTGATCCACAAGAGGTTATGTTTACGATTTTTTATCTCGGAAAGTAGATTGGGAATCTTTTTGATATTTTGCAGGCGCACTCAATGTATCTTTACAAGTATGCTACTAAAAATTTAAATCGCTGTGACTTTTTTAATCGTCGACACGTAGCGCACGAACTACGCGTAGCATGGAAAAACATGATGGGCAGAAAGAGAAAGATGGCGACTTATGGTAGCCAACCTTTGTCTCTTTCTAATCCGGTAGATTGTAAAGTGTCGGAGAAAAACCGAGGGATTGACTATCATATCTCTTTCCCTCCAAGAGGCTCCAAGTGAGGACGCGTAGTCGATACTATATGTTTGATGACATTGATGCATCGAAAATCTCAAATGAGAGTGCTAAATGACCGGTTCGATTTTCGCGGACGCATGGCGTTGTCAGGGACACGTCACGTTCCCGATATTCGGTTAAAGTTCATTACTGTTTTTCGAAAATCGTTAGTCATCTGAATTTCCATGCTGTGCAGTTGAACTCATTGTCAGACTAGTTCTGATTTCGTTTTGTTTAAATCTAACCCTATCGTAAAATCACTCTACACGAAATGTGATAAATTATATTAGTTATATTAAGAGGTCTGTTCAAAAAGTATCGCGAATTTTGAATTTCCGCGGGCTACGTATATTTGATTTTCGATTTTTTTGTGGCGTTAGGTTGGTACTCGTGTCCCTCATTTATGTTGAAAAAATCGGCCATTTTGAATGTTTAGTTAATTGTTGACAGCTGTTTTGGTTAGACGTGTTTTGGCTTGTCTTCATTTTTGCCTATTCCAAAAAATGGATCAAAGAATCTGTATGAAAATTTGTGTAAAAAACAAAATTAAGTGCGCGGACGCATTCCGAATGTTGACTGTGGCATATGGTGAAGCTACCTTGGACCAAAGCAACGTTTATCGGTGGTACAAAATGTTCTCAGAGGGCCGAGAAGATGCGAACAACGAAATGCGTTCCGGACGTCCGAGCACATCAACAACAGGCGAAAACATTGATGAAGTGAAGAAAATAACACTGGTCTGCAAAAAAAATTTTTATTTTTCTCCTTCTTGTTTTCATGCATGAATTCATCATATTTTGTGCTCTAACCACGGAATCTGACATACAATTAAGTACCACACGTAGATTTCCAATATAATATTTATTTAATTAACAAACAATATTATTGAAATATCAATTATCATAACGAAATGAAAAAATATTACGGTCTAAGTTTTACAGTGAAAAATCCTAAATTATAGTCACAAAATGAATAAATATCGGTCAGTTATCTCATTATATGGTGAGAAAATTTGTTATTTTGTGGTTTTTTTCCTTTTCATCGTTTCTATTGGAGTTTCTCGGCGAATTGACCAACAGAAATCAGCAAGCATTGCTGCTGACCATTTCCCACTGTAGCGTTTTTCAATCTGCATTATATCCTGATGAAACCTTTCACCATGCTCATCTGATACGGCTCCAAGATTTTCAGGAAAGAAATCTAAATGAGAGTCCAAAAAATGAATCTTGAGTGACATATTGCATCCTAAGGCTTTATAAGCAGAAAGAAGCTCCCGAATGATCTGTCGGTAGTTCTCACTTTTTGTATTCCCAAGAAAATTATGACAAACTTCCACAAAAGCCACCCAAGCTCTTTTTTCTGCTTCGCTCAACTTCGAATCAAAAGCTTCATCTTTCATTAGCTCACGTATCTGCGGACCTACAAAAATTCCTTCCTTCAATTTTGCGTCACTGATTCGAGGAAATTTTGTTTTTAGATATTGAAAACCTGCACCATCTTTATTCATAGCTTTCACAAAGTTTTTCATGAGTCCCAACTTTATGTGAAGTGGTGGCAGAAAAATTTTCTCACTTGGCACTAAAGGTTTCTGAGACACATTTTTAAGCCCAGGAGTTAAACTTTTTCTTAGTGGCCAAGTTTTTATTTTGTAATGTTTTTCTCTTGCGCGACTGTCCCACTCACAAAGAAAACAGCAAAACTTTGTGTATCCTCCTTGTAATCCAGTGAGTATAGCGACGACTTTTAAATCAGCACAAATATTCCATAAGTATTGAGAATATTCAATTTTTTCGAGTAATACCTCTAGGTTTGCATAATTTTCCTTCATGTTTGTAGCATGTGCAATGGGCACAGATGGGTATTTATTACCATTATGGAGTAGAACGGCTTTTAAGCTTATTTTTGAAGCATCAATAAAAAGTCTCCATTCACTAGAATCTTCTGGAAAACTCAGTTCTTGAAAAAGCCCTGCAGCATCATTACAATATACCAAATCATCTTCTTTGGAAAAGTAACTCGTAAAATCTTCTTGCCTCGTACGAAAATATGAAACTCTGGTACTTTTATCCAATAGATTCCACTGTTTTAATCTTGATCCAAGTAATTGCGCCTTAGATTTTGAAAGTCCCAAGTCTCTAACAAGATCATTTAAGTCACCTTGTTTAAGTAAATGAGGTTCTTTAGATGGACTGGAAGATCCAGACAAAGTGTATGAAGATGAAGATGTACCGGCAGAAAGAAAACTCGATTAAGATTGAAGACCAGAAATATTTTTATTTTCCACCTTCTCATTAATTGGTGGAATTGGAGGTAAAGTACCTTCACCACGAGGAATTGGTCTCTTTGCAGATGGGACGTTCGGGTATACAATCTTATTTTTATTTTTTTTCGAGAATCCTCGTGTTGATGTCATGCAGAAATAACAATCATTTTCATGATTCTGAGGCTCACTCCAAATCATTGGCATTGTAAACGGCATGGATTTGTGGCTTCCTTCAAGCCAACCTCTCAACGTTCTTGAGCAGCTATTGCAACATAATTTTGGCAACCAACTCTTATCTCGCTCATCGATAGAAAATCCAAAATATAGCTTATAAGCTGTTTTAACAAGATCAGTCATGACATTTCGCTGTGTTTTTAGTACGAATTCCCCACAAATGTAGCAAAAACAGTCGGTAGAATTTTTACAAGTTCGAGGCATTTTATAACCTAAAATTACATAAAATTTTATTAAAATAATTTTCAAACATCTATTTTATATTTATTGCTCTGCTCATAAAAAAATACATAAACTACACATAAAATACTCAAAACCAATATACAGAACATGAACTTTATGCAAAACTTACCAAAATATTTGATACAAAATGTAAACAATTAAGAGACAAGTTTTCACTCAACTGTTGTGAAGTCACAGCGAATACTGCGCATGCGCGTATGTACTACCATAAAAATCACCTTCGGCACTTCCCTTCTTTCTCTTACAACTCGCTAAAACTTATTTTGTACATTCACTGTTTGTATATACACTGTTTGTAACATTGACGCGCAAAAAATTTTTAAAAAACCCAAATTTTTGAAATAAAAAAAAAATTCATATAAAAAAATCTAGACGTGATGGAAAAAATCGGCCAACGGGGATTGATTCAGAACATTTGAATCGTCATATTTATGACAAAATTTTTTAAAGGAGGATTTCATTGCAGACCAGTGTAATATTGGCCAATCGTCGAATCACCGTTAGAGAAGTTGCTGAGGAACTAAACATATCGATTGGCTCATGCCATTCGATTTTTACCAATGATTTGGGCATGAGACGGGTCGCCGCGAAATTCGTGCCAAAATTGTTCAATTTCGAACAAAAACAGTGTCGCGTTAACATTGCTAAGGAGCTGTTGGACTCGGTCCGCGACGACCCAAATGTGCTCCAGAGGGCCATAACTGGTGACGAATCATGGGTTTATGGTTATGACGTGGAAACCAAAGCTCAATCATCGCAATGGAAGCTGCTTTTTTGGAATAGGCAAAAATCGAAGACAAGCCAAAACACGTCTAACCAAAACGGCTGTCAACAATTAACTAAACATTCAAGATGGCCGATTTTTTCAGCATAAGTGAGGGACATGAGTACCAACCTAACGCCACAAAAAAAAATCGAAAATAGAATATACGTAGCCCGCGGAAATTCAAAATTCGCGATACTTTTTGAACAGACCTCGTATAATATTTTTTATTTAATCGTTATTCTATTTGAATAATAAGCTTGATCACATTTAGAATCGAATAAACCTTAAGATTATTTATCGATTAAAAATAAATTTCCGTTTGGTTTAAAGAAAACGTGACACAACGAGCCATTGGCTTACATGCTGTGGATACGCATTAAAAAAAAATACAGGTCCTAATATTTACGCCGGAAACTCTAAACTCGGAATAGAAACTTTTTCATCACGGTGAAAAGTGGCTAATTTCAACGAGGACTGATAATGTTGGCTCGAATATTTCATCGATAACGAGACTCGGAAGAATGTTCCCAGTACAGACTGGTGTACCGGAGACACAGAGATCCTCGAGTGCAATTTTTCGAAGTTCGACAGAATGGCGGGTAAAAGGGGGAAGTAAAATTTCAACCGGTGGCCGTCGATTGTCCTCCATTGTACGATTTCCACGCCACCTGCTCGCCGTTACAACAATGACCGTATAGAGCCAAAGCAAAAAGACAATGAACACGGTTTTCGACCATCTTGACAATTCGAATCGTCCGAGAAGCGTGTCCGGTTCACGCTGAGGATAATAGAACCCTCGAAGGCGAGAGTTGCTGGTCGTGAACCCCCGAGTGACCGAAACCCTACGGTATATATGGCTAACAGAGGGTGTAAGTATACCATTCGTTGACCACCTCGAGATTCCGTCTCACCTACGCCTTTGCCCGGCAGCCTCTCTCTCTCTCTCTCAAGCACAGCTTTCGTTAATAAAGTATTTCGAGTCGTAACCTCAAACGAGGAAACGAGCAGAGAGCTCAGAGGGCGATTATTCCGAGTTCTTCCGAGGACGGACAATCGAAAAATCGTCATTTTTCGACCGCGCCCTTCGTCCCGGTCGACTGGTGGCCATCTATTGTGTTTCTATGATACTCCCGAATCCCTCGCTTGCACTTTTATAATCCACGGGGACCGATTCTCCTCACGCCCTTTCGCGACTCATCTTCTTGGACAACGGTACTCGTATCGACTGGATACTTTGTCGTTCGTACCCGGCCGGCCACCAGTTAAATGGTACCTGAGTATAAATCACCTTGTATCCTTAAGGGTCTCCTAACGAGTCCTCGGTATTCATAAGGATGCTGCAACGCCGGATGCTTTGTCAATGGACAGTTTGCTACGATTTTTCTTTCTTTGTTCCAACGTATACCCTTTCGCATGGTGTCTAACAGATCGTGACCATGAAGTTTCATGCTATTTCCAGGTTTTCCAGGTGAATGTCACAAAATTTCCACGATAACTTTTCGTTGATTTTCATCAAACGAGTAGATTAGAACAACAAAATAGCAAATCTATAACTATTACATGAAGTTATTATTTTTTTATTCATATATATATCATCTTATATATTTTTAATTTTTTTATTATTGTGTATTTCAACGTATACCCTCGCGGGTTTTTACGTATGACCCTTCCCAATTTCCCTCCCATCACTCCCTAAACCGCACCACGCTTAAAATCACAAAAAATGCATACACACTATCAAGTAAAAACTGGAAAATAATATGAACTATCTGAGAAGATTGCGAAAAAAATGACGATATAAGTTTATGAAGAATGCGTCATATATATATTACTCATATGTCCTTTCAGTCTTTATAGAAGAATTTTTAAATCTATGCAAAGCAATAACGATATTATAAAAAGAGATAATAATATTATAAGTTGATAATATCAGTAGTATATATACATAATGTATGTATCAAACTCATGGTTCGGAAACTTTTGAATATTTATATATAAAAAAAATATATATTTGAAAAAAGGGGCTAGAAAGGGTGGTCCACTCCCTTGAGTATTCTGGATAATTAAAAACAAAACGGTGAATCGTTAAATTTAGCTTAATGAGATGAGTTCGTATCGGCAAACACATTTGGAATGACAGGGAAAGAACTGGAATGTAAAAACTCAAATAGGGGTAGTTTACTCTCTGAAAATTGTTTTCTTGCGCAAATACAAAAATACGTGAACCGCAATTTTATTTCATCTATGAAACAGCATAAGTTTCACTCCAATCGATTCGCAAGTTTTCAAAGTAGGATGCAAGAGATAGATGTTCAAGGGTATTTCAAACCTTTAAAATATTTTTCTTTTCATTATCTGATGGGATCTTTATTCCTTTGCATAAGAAATATTTTCATTTTTGTTTCATCAAAATCGACGCACTGCTTGTAGGTGAAACTGCAAAATCGCCTCTTAAGGGATCTACCCTAATTAGAATTTTCAAAAAATCGATTTCTTTTAATTGCATTTTTCGAAAGTATACATATTTAAAAGTATTATACTAAAATTTTATAAAGATCTGAGCAGTCTAAGTGTACTTTTGAGCGACGTTTACTTAGCTACCTGAGCGCGCTAATACGCACCGCGCGTACTTTAAGGCGGTAGTCTGGTCTAGAGCGAGATTTTTGACGTCATTTCTAATGTGCAATAACGTTTAAACCGTTGAAGTTGTCTTGACGAAAATTTACACGTGCATTTATTGATCCTTAGAGAATACTTGTACATTAAAAAAAAAAATTATTTTAAATATTTTCATGTAGTTTTTTGCCTTGTTGCAACATGGTGCGCCGAAATCGGCGCCCACTCTGGACAATGTTGTATGCATCTGAAAAAAACAAAATATATATATTCGTGCAAAATTTGAGCTCGATCGGTCCATTAGTTATCGAGATATCGTGGGCGCCGATTTGAAAAACATAGTTCTGAGATAAACGGGTTCAAAGTTTTGACACCGTCGCGCGCGCGCCGCGCTACTTGAGCGCGCGGCTTGCTAAGAATTTTTATTTCTCGGCTAATTTTTGAAATATCAATAAACGGTTTTCAGGAGCGTATGAAGAAAGGTCTAAGGAATAAGAAAATGAAAAAAAAAAAAAAATCGATTTTTTCTAATTTCTGGACCAGACTACCGCGTTAAACGCGTTTTTCTCAAAATGACGGCTTGTCGATAAAATCTCCGAAACTATTGAACCGATACTTACCAAAATTTTACCACGTGTTCTTTATGACTATAGCTATAGCGCATATTATACAATTTTCGAAATTTTGAGTTGAACTATTTTTTTTTTTGCAAAAAACGATGAAAAAAAACGTGCTACTTCGTAGTTTTTCGAAAAATGGCCGCCATTTCGTCATTTTTGAAAAAATCAAAAATCGTATGATATGCGCTATAGCTATTAACCTACTGAATCTGAAACCATTTTTTTTCCGTTCATTCATTCCAGAGATTTCATCAAACAGCGCACACCCATCTTTTTTTTCGACCGTTTTTTTCCCCCCCCATTTTTCTCTACAAAAACTGATCAAAATAAATTGAAAAAAAATTTTTTTGTGTATTTTAAACGTGTATTTATTAGGTCTAACACTTAATATATCAATATTTATAATTTAAACCCATCTAAAAAATTCGTGGAAATAGCCTTTTTTTTGCGCGTCTAATTAGGGTAGACGCCTTAACCTGTACAACTTTGGGGGGTGGTTTCACAGCTTGAAACCGTTGGTCTGCCGATAAAAGAAAACACTTAATTTTGAATGCTATATAATATCCATGAGATTCAGTATGATCTATGAGTTGTCAGATATATATAAATATATATATCTCGTATATACGAAAGTGATAGGTAAATAAAGAGAACAAGAGTGTGATGGAATAAAAGAGACTAAGAGTTATATGCATAAAATAAGAACGGAGGAAGTACAAGCTAAATATAAGTTAGTGTTTAAGTGTAGACTAAGGCAAGTTAGTTAGTAAGTGCAATGTGAAATTTACCAAATAGAAATAACGAGGAAAAAAAAACGAATGTAAGAAGTTGTAAGATGTTGTAAAAGGCGTGAGCCGCCATACATTGGAATAAATCTATCTATCTATCTATATGTATGTATATTTGTATATATATAATTAAAATTCGTGTACAGTAGCGATGAAATTAAAATAATTAAAATTATAATTGAAATCTAACCGACAGCAGTGGCTGCGCGGTCAGTGCACGGCTTCGGCGATCTCCCGTGTTAGGCAGCATTAGGGGCGGTCAGTACTGGGACGGGTGACAGCTTAGCCGTGCATTCACTTGTATGCCGCCTACTGAGCGGGAGGCAGTTTTCTGAATTTCTAATGGTAATCACACCACAACTGGTACAACTGAAACTCAGTCAAAACAAAAAAAAAACCGTCTGTGTCGACACAGGTTTTCCGCAGTTTCCCTGTGTCCATGGCAAATGCGGTACAGTGTAGCTAAGACGTCCGCGGACGCAATGGAAATTAGGTTAGCTTAGCGAAGTACGGGTAGGGAGTGATAGGGTGGGAAATGGAAAAAATAGAATTGGGAAGGGTCATACGTAAAAACTCGAAAGGGGTATACGTTGGAACACACAATAATAAAAAAAATATATATATATATAATTCAAACTCATATATAGTAAAACTCATATAATCAAATAATGTATGTATCAAATATATCTAAGTTTGATGCATACATAAAAAAAAAGAAAGAAATGCCATACGAAATTACCATTCAAAAGGAAACTGAAAGTTCATATTACCATTCAGTTTCTATGGAAAAAAATTGCCATTGGAGTTTGTCATTAACTTTCCATTCGGCTTGCTGCTATTAAAAAATTTTCCTCGACTTAGCCATACAATTCGCATTGGAAGTGTATGGTAATCGGCCTTAACCATTGACTGTCAATGGGCAATTTTGCTAAGGGAAGCTAACCTAACTTCCGTAGCGTCGGCAGCCTGCTTTTTAGCTACACTGTATCGCATTCGCCGTGGGCACGGGAAAACTGCGGAAAACCCGTGCCGATGCAGACGGTCTTTATTTATTTTTTACTAAGTTTAAGTTCTTTTACCATCAGAAACACAGAAAAACTGCCGGCCGTTCAGTAGTCGGCGTGCAAACCAGTGCACGGCTAAGCCAGGCTAAGCGGTCACCCGTCCCGGTACTTACCGCGGTCAATACCGCGTAACATCGGAGATCACCGAAGCCGCGCACCGACCACGCGTCCACTGCTGTCGGTTTTATATTATATAGATATATTTATTTAAAACCACTCATGAATTTTTCTTTTAAAATTATCGTCGTTCTAACCGGACGGTAGTTTTGTTTACAGATTATGTATTAATAACCATCACATTTTGTAACTGCAAAAAGTTTGAAAAAAAATAGAAAATAAACATTAGGGACATTGCTAATGTTATATCTCTTCCTCAGTACGACTAGTTTCTCGTAAAGTTTCGTTCATTATCTTTATCTCCTTTGCCACTAGCTCTTTGCATACTTCGATGTACCGTCGTTTATTCATCTCTAACTTCTCTGCCTCTTCGATATCTTTCTTTTCCTTGGACAAAACTTCTTTATGCCAGAAAGCAGAAATAGAGAATTTATCGCCAAACTTGGACCGCTTAACCCATTACGAGGGTCATTATTGTCTTGTTAGTGATTGGTTAGCAATGACGGTCCCTTATCTCTTTCTGCTCCCCGATAGAACTCCAAGTATGGTATATTCGCGGCACAGAGCCGACTTATCGGATTTTCGTCGTTAAGCCCCATTACACAATGAAAACACTGGACACAAAGTCGACGCCACTGGACAGATCATGCATTAATACACAACAGTGTCGAGTTATGTATCGTGCTTTATAATACAATCAATAGAGAATATTGTGGCGCATTAAAAGTGAACGACTTTTTTTTTTTATTAGTTTCAGTATCACGTACTGAATGTGAATTAACAAAATAGTTACAAATTGAGGGAGTGGAAGTGCCGTGATTGTGAGGAAATCCGTATTGGCCAATATCTCCGTTACCGTGCACTTTAGGCCAAAAATGGTAATAACCTTTCTTGTAGTTAATTAAATTTCCCATCTTTTTTTCTAAATAATTTTTTTTGTATCACTTACCGTTTACGACTTATACGACTGTTAAAATTTATTCATTCACTTTTTGGCCTGTATCTCTCCTAATAATTGTTTAAACAATAAAATGCTAATAACTTATCTTTTGAATCCATACATTTCCCACAACTTTAATTTAAAACTTTTTTGTCTAAAGTTAATATTCTCAAAGTTATAACGCGTTCAATGTTGCGCTACTGAGTGCAAGGTTAATAAAAACGAGGTATGCATAGTACAATGATGAAAATTCAATACATATGTAAAAAATATTAATGATATTGACATAATTAACAATAAATACCTTCTTACCTGCAAAAAAAACAGCGACTTCCCGTTGACATTTTTTAAATATTTGTATAATATTTTTAACAATTCAATAATACTTCATAATTCGAATTAGCCCACGATTATTATCAAATTATCAATTATATACTGTTGGCATAATGAACAAAAGAATAGGAAAACGGGAAATTTATTCAAAAAGGGAAATATATATGCCAACGTTTTTTTCCGGAAGCCTGGAAGAGGACGGGTCTCAGATCTGTACTACAGTTCTTCTTCGCTCGCAAAAAAGTACAGCTCACTGAAAGACATTTTAAACGTGCTAGTACTTCATGCCTGTAGTGGTTGTGATACAACGTCAGCACCGTACAATATTGGGAAATCGAAAATGTTAACAACGCTTGTGAAGCAAAAAAATTTAACCAATATTATGAAGATGTTCACTGAGAACAAAAAACAACCTGTGAATGTCGAGTAAGCTGGCAAGAACATCTTCATTGAACTCTATGGTGGCAACCCGAACGAAACGACACTAAACTTCTTGCGATATCGCAATTACGTTCGCGTATCGACAAGACGTAAAATAAGTCTAGCAACTCTGCCTCCAACCGAAAATGCTGCGAAGTACCATTCGTTCCGGACTTATCAACGTTTCCATGCCTTTTTGAATAAATTTCCCGTTTTCTTATTCTTTTGTTCATTATGCCAACAGTATATAATTGATAATTTGATAATAATCGTGGGGCAATTCGAGTTATGAAGTATTACTGAATAGTTAAAAAAATTATACAAATATTTGAAAAATGTGAACGGGAAGTCGCTGTTTTTTTGCAGGTAAGAAGGTATTTATTGTTAATTATGTCAATATCATTAATATTTTTTTACATATGTATTGAATTTTCATCATTGTACTATGCATACCTCGTTTTTATTAACCTTGCACCCAGTAGCGCAACATTGAACTCGTTATAACTTTGAGAATCTTAACTTTAGACAAAAAAGTTTTAAGTAAAAGTTGTAGGAAATTTATGGATTCAAAAGATAAGTTATTAGCATTTTATTGTTTAAACAATTATTAGGAGAGATACGGGTCAAAAAGTGAATAAATAAATTTTAACAGTCGTATAAGTCGTAGCGGTAAGTGATACAAAAAAAATTATTTAGAAAAAAAGATGGGAATTTCAATTATCTACAAGAAAGGTTATAACCATTTTTGGCCTAAAGTGCACGGTAACGGAGATATTGGCCAATACGGTTTTCCTCAAAATGGCGGCACTTTCGCTCCCTTAATTTGTAACCATTTTGTTAATGCACATTCAGTACCTGATAGTGAACCTTATTAAAAAAAAAAAATTGTCGTTTATTTTTAGTGCGGTGCGGACAAGAGTAACGGGCTCCCTATTGATTGTACTATTACCTAGTGCCGTCGTCCTTATTTTTCATCCCTTATTTACCACTTTTATTCAACACACTTCGCTCTATTTCAGCTCAGCTATAATGGCCTGACCTAAAAACTTGATGGTTTAAAATCGCGCGAAACGTGTACGTCGATACGAATATTAATTATCTACAAAAGCATGATGACAAGGGGAAAAAGCCGAAAAGAAATATTCCAAGCCGTTCGATGGAATTCCATGATACTTCCAGGACTTTTCCAGATCTGACCGAAATCCATGATATTTCCAGGTTTTCCAGGACTTCCAGAACATTAGACGCCACGGAATCTCTCCTGTGAAAAAAGTGCGAACAACGATTCTAGTTCTTCAAATAGTGAAGGTTTTCGGACCCGTCGAAATAAGGTGTAATGTGCCTCATATACACACAAGTTTACGATCTATGCAGAGATTTATTTACATCCATAACACATTGACTAAATTGTGTTGAATTTACGAAGGCTCCAGCGTGTGTGACATTAATACTCATCGCCACGTTATATATACGCGAACCCCATGCACGAGTTGCGACGAAGGGCTATACGTCGTGTCGGCACACACGCAGCACAATAAAAAAGTCCCCCTCGATCCATTCGCTCAACCAAAAGGGTGGCCTCGAGCGAAACAAAACATATTGTCCGAATTTAATTTTGTGAAGGGTACATTCGATATTCATACGATATACTGTGGCTCTAAAACGCGCGACTAACAATATTGGGCGCTGCGAGGGCACTCGACCACCGAGGGGTCGATCTTCTCCCGTTTCTTCCCGCAACGATTTTAAGGTCGGATGGAAGGGATAGGGGATTTATTCAATCCCTGAAAAAACAAAAAAAAAACAAATCATGAATGAGTTTTTAGCATTTCTTGTCTGCGAGATGTACACCACATGTTCTCGTACGCCGATGGTCGTGCTGAAACTCCTGTCCTTATATGTTGTCCAACGAGCCTCTATTTCTTTGTATTAAACATCGGGATTTGGAAGCTTGCACATCGCTTCCTCGTAATAATGTTCACTTGTGGAGCATCGTTCGCGAGTCTTTGATTGGTCAAAGCGTTAAAAAAAAAACGTTTCTTCGGATAATTAGAGGAAAAGCAGGTTATGACGCTTCGGAGGAAATCCGGAAACGACGGATTTGTTTAAATGAAGGGTAACGTATGTTACGTGACGTTAAGCTCAGCGAAAAGGTGCAGCCCAGTGGCACAAATCAGACCTTTCTGGGTTTTCACAGAACTATATATATGTACATCCAAGCAGTATGGTCGGCAACAATCAATAGGGTCAATAGCTATTGTATCATGGAGAGAAATAGCTCCGAGGCGATATCCCATGCTATGCTGCTGTAGCATGCTCGAGATGCTGCCATATTAGGGTTTTCCCAGTCCCAGCATTGAGCATGTTACTGATACAGGACTGGGCACACTTCTGCAGCATATTGGTAGACCTCGTTTTAAAGAAAATACTGCATCCGGTTCCTCTGGACCGTGGCAAGAAGAGAGCAATGCGCGAGACGCGCGGAGGTCTTAAACGCACAATATATTCTTTAATTATTATTTTTTTTACGAATACCACTGTTTTTCATCGACAAAAATGTGATGAACAACTGAAAGATAAGAAATATTGCAGATGTTTTTTCAATCGTTCGTAAACACCATTTAAATGTTTACCCCATTTTCAGCCGTCAAACACTTCCTACTCCCCTTAAACATTGTGTGAAATTTCGAGGAAGCGTACGGTCGAAATAGCGAAAGACCCAAAAGTCGAAAACCAATGGGCGCATTCGAACGGCCCATTGGTACGTGCATCCGGTTGCTTGGAATCGCGGCAAGAAGGGAGCAATGCGCGGAGTTCTTCAACGATCAATATGTTCCTTAATTATTAATATTTTTTTTACGAATACCACTGTTTTTCATCGACAAAAATGTGATAAACAACTAAAAAATAAGAAATATTGCGTATGTTTTTTCAATCGTTCGTGAACACCATTTGAATTTTTACCCCATTTTCAACCTTTGAAGCCTTTCTGCACCATTAAGGACAAACTGAATTTTGGCTTCCTCGTAGAGACAGCTTTGGGCGTTGTGTGAAATTTCGAGGAAGAAACTTGCAAGTTTCAGCCTGCAGCTTCTTTCTAAACGTGCATTGAAAATTCGAACATTTTTTTAATTATTGTCAATTTTATATATGCACAACCGTCTCATGGATTCTTGATATGTTCGACCTCAATCATTATTCAAGGATATAGTACTTATCTGTGTACGACATTTTTCCTGGAAATTCAAAAAGTTCGCTACGTACTCGTATTGCACGAACTAGTGTCTTAATAAATACATCTCGATTTTCTTTTAATCCGAATTTCAATAAAGCAACTCGATTGATTTTTTTTTCCTAATTCAGTACGGTGTATTCTCTGATAGTACCCAATCGATGGATAGAATTTTTGTTGAATAGCCCAAAAATGACACGAGTTTGAGTATTAACAAACACCTATATCGATTTTGTGAAAAATTCAAAATTTTATAAATCCGAAACGTCTGAATCGAATACGTTTAAATTTGATAGGAAATGTCCTTTGATAGTATCCAATCGATGTATGAAGTTTTGACTCGATGGCTTAAAAAATTACACGAGATAGTGCCTTAACAAACGGCTATAGGGATTTTTCTCCAAGTTCTAAATTTTATAACTTTGGAACGCCTCAATCGATTTTCTCCAAATTCAACAGCGAATTGTATTTTACGAATGTCTATTTGCCTAGAAAGTTTCAGCTCGATTCCTCGAAAGTTACACGAGGTGCGTTCTTGACACATTTTTTTGAAAATGTTCAAAATCTTATAAAATCGAAAAAAATTTGTCAATTATCACAAAACTCGTAGTGGACAAAGGGCCTTTACTGATTCACTTGTGTACCAAATTTCAGCCCGAAAGCTTAAATCCATTCCAAGTGATGGGGGTTTCAATTTTACACTCCTGGCATACCCTGCCCTACATAGGCATGTCATATTTTTTTCTAGACATGATTTTTCGATGTGTGGAACATTTCAAACAGATTAAAAACACGATTTTTTTTTTCATGAAAACAAAGCTTCCTCCAAGAGGAAGGCGAAATGATGGAAATTGAAACTTGCACATTGTTTCCTCGTCATTTTTGCGTACAAACAAAAGCTTCCTCTTTGTCAAATTGAAAAAGCCTCTTGCTCGTAGAAGCGAGCATTATGCGAATGTGCAAAAATGACGAGGAAGCGATAAGCAACGTGATTTTCATATTTAAACATCGAACTAGCGTTAAAATATGCAGAGACGATGAATCGTCCGAATATGGAGAAAAGAGACGAATGAGAAAGGTGTCTCTTTGGACATCTAGAGAGCGGGATATCCCCTTAATGGCTGCATGAAATTTGACGAAAATCCACACAACAATATTACAGCAAAGCGGTGGATGAATGGGGGACGGGGCAGGTACAATGGGAAAAGTGAGGCGCGTGGAGCGGAGCAAAAAAATGGCGACGATGAGAAAAGCCGGAAGGGAGACGAATAAAGAAAATTGGGAGAAGGAATTTATTTTTATGAGTCGAAAGAGGAAAGGAAAAAGGTACTGCAAAGAGAAAGTTTTCCGAGAAAAAAGTTGAAGGAGGGTCGTAAAGGAAAGAAGTGCCAAAGGATTAGGGAAGAGTGGTCACGATGGTCAATTACAAATTATGGAAAATGTTTGCTTGAGGATTTTTTTTTCGTCGCTGTTTCTCTACTTGCTCGTGAAGTTTGTTTGTGTGTGTGTGTGTGCGCGCACAAATGGCACGAAGAAACGATATATCGAAGTTTTAATGGGCACCATTTTTTTCTCATTTAATTTCGATTGTGAAGTTGCTCGATTTTTAACGATTTTTAACGATTTTTAACGATTTTTAACGATTTTTAACGATTTTTAACGATTTTTTTCGAAACATTACCAAATTAGAAATTCGATATCCCATATAACCATGGATTCTCCCAACGTCTCAATATATGTCGGAAGTTTTGATCCGATAGCCCAAAAATAGAACGAGTTAAAGTCTCAACCAAAAAAAAAACTCCCATAAATAAAATAGAAAATTCCATAAATTTCGATTCGTTCGATCAATTTTCTCGAAATTCAGTAGCGAGCAGTATTTGATGATGTGTATTAGCATTTGTATTTGAAAGTTTTAATCTGATAGCTCGAAAATTGCACGAGTTATGGCTCTTAATAGGAGGCGTAAGTCCCTTTACCCCGGCGACTTTTCGCACTTGTAAGTGGGAGAGAGAGAAAAAATTTACAAACACATTTCTCGGAGATGGCTTGATCGAATGGAAAAAGAATGGCAGAGCCATCTGTGTATAGATGCGAACGGCCCCACTGTAGTTTTTTTTCATTCCTAATAAGCCATGTCTGAGACAACTACGTTGGTCATTTTTTGGTTGACCTGCAGGGCAAAAACAAATTTCATTAGGTTCCGTCGAATTAGATAACGCAGGACGTAATGGTTAGCTTTTTTCCCAATATATTAACCGTCTCTGAGAATTAGCCGAATTTAGCCGAAATTATGTGAGGTTATGTTGACCTCACAAATCATCTTAATGTACTTAGTTAAATCGTCTATTTCCGACACTGCGCGTTTACTCGAGATTCACGGTTCTTTGACGATCGTCAATCTACTTACCACCACCCGCGACACATTTTTTCAATTCATCATCTCACTTTCGTTGAAACCTTGCTCCCTCGCGTGTCCGAGCTGTGGCGGTAGGCGGCTGATGCTACGGCATCGCGGTAGAGGGAAAACATCTAATGTTGAAATTTACGACACACAGGACGCATAACGCGCGTTACAAAATCCCAGGAGTTCCGATCTCCGCCCAGGTACCCTATTATCTTGTTCGGTCGTGTGACTTATTCTTCCGAGATCTCACGTATTCACATCTCACCCCTCCCCCAGCGCGCACCAGAGTGAGCCGGCGGTGTCCCCCTCCCCTTCTGCCGCGCTAAGCTTCTCGTATAGTCCGCTGGCGGCGTGCGAGCGCGCGCGTTCCGAAAGTACAGGCGGTGCGTACACCTATCGGCGTAACCCGAATTAGGTGCACGCGCGCAACACCGTCCTGTTTCTCGAGAAACCTTGTCGGCTTTTATTATTATTATTTTTATTCTTTTTTTACCTCTCGCGAGAATTCACGCGAGGCGTCCTTGCAAATGCCCTGGTTCGTACGTTCGTCGGTTGAGTCGATGTGAATACGTCCAATCGGCTCTCGCGCCAGTAAACGCACCGGGGACATAAGACACGCCCACAATGCGCTCTATTGGTCGGGACTATCGCAAGCCCCGTTCACAAACACTCGACTCTCGCTCGCTCGCAGGTGGGCTATAAGGGATTCTCTTTGTTGGCGGGAGAAAACGCGAACGGGGGAATAACGGGGATAGAGAGAACGCGCGCGCGGGCAAAGAACCTCGGGCTTTAGGGAACGCCACGAACTGAGGCCCGCCAAACTCGAGCTCGCACTTACAAATACAACGTCCCGGGAGTAGTATCGTCGGAACAAACCGAGGAAAAAAAAAACAATCGGGGGATACAGAAATACGAAACGGAAAGATACGATATCCTCAGGGCGGATTTACAATTCTTTTTCTTTCATTCGTTCACCTCGCGTACTACGTTAAATCGCGATCTTTTCCGTCGTTCCTTCCGGCGGAATTAAACTCGACGTTAAAACGTTAAGCTACTAGTACTATTGTTATTTTAACCCAGTGCCAATTGAGTGAATGTGAACGGACCAATAGCGCGACGTGTACGGTGCCATGTGCAGTGACTTATTTTATTGTTATTAGTATTAGTAATATAATAAACATTAGAAACTTGAATTCTCATGTAAATTCATTCTATAATTCCTTAAATTGAAAGTGATATCGGCAAAAGCCAACGAACGCACACGCCTATTGTTTCGTTTGTTGTTTTTTTTTTTTTAAACCTTCGCCGAGATATATCGTGTATTCGCGTCGAGACGACGGTCTCGAGCACAGCAACAAGATTGAGCTGGAATTGCATCAACGGGCCGCCGGCCATTTTATGAGGTGAGAATTTTTGTTTTTTCTTTGTTTTCTTTGCCTTTATTTTTTGCATCTACAGGCGTCGAACGTCGTTCATTCGGTGATTTACTTTGGTAACGAACTAGCGTCGCGTACGTTTTTCGATATTGCCGGATTAAATTCCGAGGTTACGTCCGATTTTGCTTCACGCAGGACGGATACTTTCTTCTTTTTTTTTAGTAAAATTAGCGTCGAAGTAAAAATATGATTTTTTTCCCTCATTCCGCGCGCAACTCTAACGATGTTACAAAGGCGCGACGGGGTAGAAATTTCACGATTTTTTTCAACTTTCTGATTAAATTCCTACCGACAAGCGATCGTTAAAAATATTCGTTGCACAGTTTTGATTGGACGAAGATTTGAATGTCAAAAAATTGTGCGATAAATGTTTCTTCGAAGTGAACAAAAGATGGAAATGAAAAAAATCAGCTCACCAATTCCCTTTACATACCAATCTGACTAGTTTTTTTTTATATGATTGGAAAAACTTTTGGAACTATTTCGTTTTGGCAAATTGAAAAAAATCAAACTTTTCGCCCTTAGTTCTATATTTTGCTGAATTAATGTTTCAATGTCTTCGGTCATTTTTTCGTTCAAACATTGATTTGTTTAAGAAAGTGAAGTAAAGATCGATTTTACAAATGAATTACTTCGTTGAAATTACGTTTGTCGAATTACTTTGATGAAACAAATAGGACTGTGCGATTTCGGAGAGACTCAATGAACAAAATGTTTTTCAACGATTTATAAATTATACAATACAAATGTATCAGAAGCTGCGATTCGAATGTTTTGGAAATTCGTTAAAGACAATAATGTTCAAGGAAAAGACAGCGTGTTGATAATCTTCACTGAATTTTGTAAGCGTACAGAAATAATTGTTACTCAATTCGACATTGAATTTACCACTTGCTAGGCTCGTTTTAATAAACAAAATTGCTGTAACATTTTTTTGAAAAAAAAAAAAGTTGCAAATTGAATCGTACGCAACGCTTTCTCCGTTACAAATATTTAACAAATCGAGCGGCTGTCTTTATTTTACTTCATCCAGCCAAGTGAATATTTGAAAAAGAGGAGAAAGCGACGTGCAAATTTCAAAGTACTTTTGTCTGTCCGGTGCGTTGGAT
Organism: Oxytorus armatus; assembly: GCA_958009045.1. NCBI lineage: Eukaryota > Metazoa > Arthropoda > Insecta > Hymenoptera > Ichneumonidae > Oxytorus > Oxytorus armatus. The sequence continues at coordinate 3,865,882 of OY253748.1, read as the reverse complement.
AGTGAATGTTCCTTGAGTTTTACAATTTGAACTGATTTTTTGATAAATTATAAAATTTCATAAAATCTTCGTCGCTCTGTCAATTCATTTGCACAAAGAAATTGGACATTGCTGAGTCAAAGTTTATCCGACTGACATCGTTAACGAACATTGAGTCGAAAAATTTAAGAACTTCATAAAATATTCCTTTCGTCGAACCTCGCCAGATTCAATGCCAAAAATCTTTTACTCCTGACGCTGTAGATTGAAATTTTGTGCGCTACGGCGAAGAGACTTTGCGAAAGTAAGGGATCGGCAGGGAATTTTTTTTTGGAAAATCAACAAAATGTTTTTGTGTAGCAAAACCAAAAAAAAATGTGACAGCTTTTTGCACAGAGCGCTCTTTCATGAACGGACAATTGTTTTGTTTGCAATTGGACGACGGTACGAGCTTGAATTTATCCAAAAAAACGAGTGTATCGAAACGACTAATTCTATACCTATTAGTAATATAATATTTCTATTAAGTGCAGGATTGAGAAATTTGATGACTCTTTGAAAAAGTTCGGTACGACCGTAAAATTGCCATTATCAAGGGCTCGCTTATAAAGTGCATTGTCTTTGGGCAAACTTAGTGTTGTACCGTCGTGAAACTGAATATTTATCACCGTTGACACTGACAAATTGGATGAATGTGAGCGAACAAATATTAAAGTTAACTCGCACCTTTCAACTCTGTTGTCATACCTAAATTGTCTGTATAATTTTGCTTATTACAAGCTTACCTCTGCGAGAGGTTGAATATCCTCATAACACTGAGCATACATAACTTCGATATATATTCCCAACTTTTTCGAGGTCCCAGGTACGTTTCTACCTGCGTGCATGGTATATAGTGGTTTTATTTATGCTCGGTCAGTGCAATAAATACGAAGGGACGGCTAACTTTTGGATTTCATCCCGCCAATAATGAAAATTTTACTACGTTGTAAAATTTAATGGGCGGCGCGGGGGGGGGAGACTTTATTCGCATCGAATTGTAATTATAGTGAAAAGGCAAAATGGTTACTTTTCGGGTGTCGGGTACCTCGACCGTCGTGGAAAATGTGATATATAATATTATTATATGACTCATTTTATACCGTTTTTACAACAAACCGAAAAAAAAAAAAAGAAAAAGTTTTACCTCTCTATTTTCCCCGTTTTCATATTCGTTTCGCCTCTCCCTTTTTTTTTTCTGTTATTCCGTCGCTGATTTTTCATACGATTTCTCGGGATCGAACGAGAATTCATGAATTTTTTTTTCTCAAGTCTCTCATATCACAGTTTTCGAGATATGAATTTGGGCATTTTGTAAACGTTTCGCAGGATTATGATTGATCGAAAAAAGAAAAGGTGCATACTGAAACTTCCGTAAAATCAATTGGTTTTTTTATCTTATTTTTTCAACAAAATTGATTATTTGTATCGATTGTTCGAATAGCCGATAATCAATTGTTCGATTTATTTTTGCTAAATATAATCAAATTCGAGTACTTCAGTTTCCGTTAAATAGACAAAATTAAAACAATTTTTTAAGCTCGTGAAAAAAAATGTATTGCGTAACGAATTTCCGTTTTCGTTTTAATTTGAAATTTTATGTTGTTCATCGTTCATTCGATTTTGGAGCTTGGCTTTTTTGCTAATTATGACACAATTACATTCCACCTCCAACGAGCAAAATTAGTTCTTCCTACCGAATTTTTAAAGTGAACAATTTGCCAATTATTTGATAAATGTGTATTTTCTAGAATGAAAAAAATGTATCAATGAATCAAATGTTCAATGAAAAATGAAATAAATAATCGCGTTGTGTATTTAAAAAATTTGAAACATTGAAAATATTGAAAATAATTGATTAAACGATTATTTTGTCGAATTTCGTTTCCCGAATGATCGATTTTTACATATCGATTATCCTCGTTAATCGATTAACTTGACAATCGATTAAATTTTCAATTGCCTTCTAATTTTTTTTCGACGACTAGAATCGCTGTACGCGCTTCGCGCGCTGCATTTGTTTGGTTAGGTTCATCGTGCGTTCTGAAGTATGCACATTAACGAACTCTGACGGCGACATCGACGGCCAATCATAAACACGAGTTGGTTCGCTTCGGAAATAAATCGCACTTCGCGATATTTCGTGACTTGTCGTTTTTCCTGTTATGCTCTTTGACGGAAAGTTCCAGTTTGAAATATCCTCATAACAATTCTCGTGCGAATGAATGTCGATCGAAATATCATTGACCGCTAGCTTATGTGTGTAGCGTTAGTGTGTGTGTGTGGTAACAAGTTTTTTCTTTGGCTTCTCGGCGCGCGATAATTATTCTTCGTATCTTCGGTATAGTCGCCTGGAGTAATATTTGTATGTGAGCAAAAAAAAAAAAGAAGAAGAAGAACAACAACAGTTCCGACCTTGTTTACATTTCGACACGAAATGTAATTGTTACGGGGTATTACGAATTTCGCGAAGAGTCTTATACAAATGTACAGCGACATAACACCAACGTGCGAAACGAGCGTAACGAGCGTTTAAGGTAGTAGACTGGTAACTTAAGCCGATTTTCATGTCTTTTTTGGATGGCGTTTTTTTGTAGGAAAATAAAAATGAATCGTTTTGAATATTTAGGATGTTTTTATTTACATATTAAAGATACAAAAAATAATTTTTTTGAAAAAATTTAATAGTTTATTATTATTATTATTATTGATGGAAGTTGGCACCTCGAAAAAAAAGCGCGTGGGTGGCCCCGGTGATTTTGGCTCTTGATGTTATCTGAAATCAAAAATTCTTGATAATTCTTAACTTATAGACATGTCATTCTGGTCGGAACTACTGAAGTTAAATTTCATGGATAAATAATAAAATGACGGACTTTGGAAAAAAAAAGTCCTTTTATTTTAGCAAAGAAGGGGTTGTGAAATAAAAAGAAATTTAACTTCGGTAGTTCCGACCAGAATGACATGTCTATAGATTAGGAATTATCAAGAATTTTTGATTTCAGATAACATCAAGAGCCAAAATCACCGGGGCCACCCACGCGCTTTTTTTTTCGAGGTGCCAACTTCAATCAATAATAATCATAATAATAAACTATTAAATTTTTTCAAACAAATTTTTTTTTGTATCTTTAATATGTAAATAAAAACATCCTAAATATCTAAAACGATTCATTTTTATTTTCCTACAAAAAAACGCCCTCCAAAAAAGACATGAAAATCGGCTTAAGTTACCAGACTACTACTTTGAATCAGCCTGTGCATTTATTCGACTTAAATTTTGCGTTATTAATATTAAGCAAAATATTCATTAATTAAGCATTTCTTAAATAATTAACGTTTGACTTTTCGTGCCTTGTACACCCGATACAATTTTTTTTCAATGGCTCACACACCGCTGCGCGCCCTGAAAACCGAGTAAATTTGAAAAATTATTATGATGGTTATATGGTGAAAAATAAAATAAAATCTCGATTTCACATTTTTCATTGACTTTTCAACTGTGAGAAAAAAAATCTTTTTTTTTTTTTTTTTAATACTAACATTATTTTTTACGGGTATAAATGGACACCGCTGCGCGCCCTGAAAACCGACTAAATTTGAAAAATTATTATAAACGTTATATGGTGAAAAAAAAAATTAAATTGTTGATTTCACATTTTTTATTAACTTTTCAACGATAAGAAAAAAAAAATTCTTAATTTTTTTTCTTAATATTAATATTATTTTTTACGAGTATAAATGGACTACTGATGAAAACCATGGGGCCTCCTTGTAGACATCACAACTTAATAAAAAATGATCCAATCTGCAAAAATAAAAAAGAATCTATTAAAATAATATATTAGCAATAGTCTGACGGAGGGATTTTTTTTTCTCTTAAAAAATAAACAAATTACAGTATTTCGAACTTTAGTATGCAATTTCAAAAAGAAATTATTGTTTAAAAAATGATAAAAGATTGTCCAATCAAAAAATTGAAAAAAACCTCACGTCAGACTATAGATAAAATAATTATCAGGATTAAAAGAAAAACGAAAAGTTAAAAAATATTAAAAATTGACTGAGTTATCGTGCTGACCACTGTCTAAAAACAAAGTTTCGAGAAAAATGCGTTTAAAGTTTTTGGTAGGTAGCCGTCCCGACCGGATGTCCGGTCACATTTATTGCCATAACTTTGTATCGGGGTGGATTTTTCTTAAAAGTATTTTTTTCGAAAAAAATTCGTAAAAGTATAAAGAATAAAAATCCGTAAAAAAAATGATTGACTTTTTGAAAATTTTCGGGCTACACGAGGCCCTTAAGGTGGTAGTCTGGTAACTTAAGCCGATTTTCATGTCTTTTTTGGAGGGCGTTTTTTTGTAGGAAAATAAAAAATGAATCGTTTTGGACATTTAGGATTTTTTTATTTACATATTAAAGATACAAAAAAAAAATTTTTTGAAAAAATTTAATAGTTCATTACTATTATTATTATTGATGGAAGTTGGCACCTCGAAAAAAAAGCGCGTGGGTGGCCCCGGTGATTTTGGCTCTTGATGTTATCTGAAATCGAAAATTCTTGATAATTCTTAATCTATAGACATGTCATTCTGGTCGGAACTACTGAAGTTAAATTTCATGGATAAATAACAAAATGGCGGACTTTGGAAAAAAAAAGTCCTTTTATTTTCGCAAAGAAGGGGTTGTAAAATAAAAATTTAGGGGTGAAAAAATTTCTCGGTAGTTCCGACGAGAACTATAAGTGTGTAGAGTAGCCTGTTAAAATTTGAAAGCAATCGGTTCGGTAGAAAAAAAATTAGGACCCGGGCTGCCAACTTCGAGGTGCCAACTTCGATCAATAATAATAATAATAATAAACTATAAAATTTTTTCAAAAATTTTTTTTTGTATCTTTAATATGTAAATAAAAACATCCTACATATACAATACAATTCGGCTTAAGTTACCAGACTACTACCTTAACGTGAAAATTTGACGAATTCTTTGCGCGAAAGAAAATTTCAATTATTTCTCATTTACCACACGAAGGTCTCGTTCGTACGGAAATATTTATAAGAAACTAAACCTAAGAACTACTAGTTCGGAAAAGTGAATATTTTCGCGTTGAACTTTTATTGCCGCGAGGTGGATTTATAAAACCAGCGGGAAATTCACTTTTCGCGCATCAGTTAATTAATTATAATTAAACAATTAACTTCACGGTCGGGCGGTTCCGCGATTTTGCCATCAATGTTTCCAGTGGAATATTTCCTAGTGGGTTTACGCGAAAAGTCGGAAAGAACGCGGAATGCAAAGAATAATGAAAAAAAATAAAAAATAAACAAAGTACTCCGTTGGAACGAACGTTATATTATTTCTTGGTTTATAAATATAATCTCAAATATATTAATTGCTGTTTAATTCCCACGTATACCCTCTTCGGGTTTTTACATATATCTCAAATATATTTCATTTATATTTCGTAAACTTAAAAAAAAAAAAAAGAATACCTGCTTCGTAAAATGTTTTTCGTTCCGACACACTTTGAGTATAAAAATTTTTTTTGGCCGCCGATAATTTTTATGCCACGATACTGTGCCATCATCCTAGAAGCCCGGTTATGTAATTTTTCATAAAATAACGTGAAGATATGATACGGTAATTTTTTTTGTGTGTCCTTTACCTTGACGCAATGGTCTGAACAGTCGTGGTAAACAAATATTTTGTACGATTCCAAACAGCTTTTTCCTTCTGTCTCTCCCGTGTGTTACGTACACATATTATTTTATCGCACAAAGCGTTATTTTTCGTTTTATCGACCGAACAATCCTTCCCCCTCTACCGGGCAACGAGTCAAAATTTCTAGAGCAGCTCCCCTATTTATCAATGTATTGCGAAATGAAACGCCGTTAATAAGATATTAAAAGTTTCCATTGAGTGTCTTTGTGTCAACGCTCTCTCGCGTCATCGGTACTTTCCTTATTTGTTTAGCTGCGACTGTTATTCCTACAAGGCCAGTCGCTTCTTTTCTAATGACAATGTTACACGAAAAAAAATAGAAAAAAATAATATTTTAATCCACCGACGCGTGTGTGCTCCTATTTCAGCGCGTGGAAGTGATCATTTATAACTGAGTGTGAAAAAAAAAAATCGTGTCTCGTGACGTTACGGACAGTGTACAGAAGAAATATTACATTTGTCGTCGCGGAAGGAAAGATTGGCACTTTTTTTTTAATATTAGAAGCGCGTAATATTTCACGAGGAATGACACTGAGATAGATTATTTAGTCGCGGATGCCAGACGAGTGAGATAGAGGCCTGTCGATGTCGGGAACATGAAAAATCTAATCGTTCGTGGACAAAGCTGATTTCCTTCGGCCTCTTTTTTATTCTTTTGTTCTTATCTTCGTTTTTGTATTGACCATCGACGATAAACGACGAGGAAGTAAGTTTTGCTGTTTGCATTTTATTTTCTCTCGCTCCCTCGCTGTAATCAGCTTTTTTTTGGATTCTTTTTTGTTCAATACCGTCAGTTAAATCGGCGAGGATTGAAGAAACAAATTTTTCGTATAAACTTCAAGCGATCCTATCGATTCTTCGCCTGAAATCCGAATCAGACTGAAACTTTGTACGTAAATGCCCTACCGTCAGAGACAAAACTATGAAATTTTTTCATATTTTTTTTCAAAAGCGGTATGGGTATTCGTCAAGGGCGTTAGCTCGTGTAACTTTTGGGGCTGTTGGGGCCAAAGTTTCCACCGTGAATCCGTAATAAAAAGCATTCGTAGTAAAAACATCCCCCAACAAAAGAAAAAAAAACGATGATCAGAGCTTTACTATTGTTTCCCGTGCTAATTAGTGTCGATTGACTGGGAATGAGCGGCCATATTGAAAAGGGGCACTCCGCGCCTCAGTGCCAGGCTGCTCCGTGCTAATTCCCAATATATTGGAAGCCCACAATTCGACCGGACTGATTAGCAAATTACAGCGGCATTAACACGAAACGACTTACTGTCGGTATGAAAATAAATCATCACGATGGAACGCGCAGGAAGCAGTTAGCCAAGAAATAATGCAACCTGGACCTTCCCCGATTGAATTTCCGCCGGTGCGCACCCCCGCTAAATATTCCATAGGAGGCGCCCCCCCCCCCCTGGGCGAGCACATCGGATCAAAAGGTTCACCCCGGATAAATTCGTATCGACACGACAATAAATCGCGGTTCCCCATTCCGCAATGCCCCGTGGATTCATGGGCTCTAAGAGAGAGCTAAACATTCAATTAGCGCTTCCTAATCCCACCCCACGTTGTCAACAGCCATTACTTCCAGCATCTTCCTCGAAAATCCCGGCGAGTCGCTCACTCCCGCAACTCGTAATGTTACCGCGTGTACCATACATGTGCATCCCCCCCAAAAGGATGGTCCCCATCCACCGAAGCTTACGCCAATGACGGACTATCGTCACGGCTGCCTTCGCGTCTCTTCCCCTACTCCCCCCTTGCCCCATTGAACTCTATAGTCCCTTCGGTGACCTACGTACGTATCTATTAATCCTTGTTGAATGACACTTGAGGCACTCGAAACCACCGCGCTTGATTCGCTAGGGTAACTCTGCCGAATGCCAGCCCTAACGAAATCGTAACTACATCCCACCCCCCCCGGCCCGTGCCTCGAAGCGATACGATCCCACACTCCCTTCGACCACTACAGGTTTTCTTTACATTATATTGTTATTGTTGTTATTATTATTTTTTTTAATGAATCCTCAAGGCGATCCACGTTGCCGATTGTTATTTAGCTCTCTTGGCTTAAGCTCTCGGGCGATTTTCGCCCCTCCACGTGGCACCCTTCCACTCGGGAGCCGGGAGGTTTGACACTTTTTTTCGTTGGCATTCCTCGAGCACGCGCACGCGACATTGCTTAATGTCTTTTGACACGGGGCAGTGGGATAAGGTTCGTTTGCTCGTGAATCAAAGAGAGGCCATCAGAATGGATCGGCAATTAAAGCGGTGCTGCTCGAAAAGGCGAGATGGGTTTCGATGTTACTTGTGTTGCTTCGATCCCCAGCCCGTGGATCATCGAGTTTTTGGGATTAACGACGAAAAAACGAAAAGAATCGATACTGGTTTCAACATCCTTCGGTGATAAATGCCAAGTGAATGTCATTTGAATGTTGTGACATTTGTGGTAACGTTGTTTTTATGATCTCGTCTCAACGTACTAGGAAGAAAAATGCTTTCGATGCGCAATTTTAATGTCCGCAATTTCAATCTGTGTAAATAATCGACGTTGGTGGTTTTTGATCTAATGATTGCAAAACCGCGAGTGCCCGAGTTCACTCCGGTGACTGCAGACCATCCGTTAAGAATGCTTGATCCAGGTTTGACAAAGATTCCGCTAGGGGCTTTCGCAATTTCTTTCCCAGAGTCGTTTTGTCCCTCTAGCGGACGAACGAGCGATACATAGCGCACTTATCCCCTCCCTTGCGAAAAAGGCACGTAACGAAATCCGATTCTGAAGTGAGGACACTAACTCGTCATTATGATTGGCTGTCGATGTCGCACTCGGAGTTCGTTCATCGGCATACTTCGGATCCCGCGACGAACCTAACCTACAAAAGCAGCGCGTACCACCGATTCCAGTCCGGCGAAGTATCAAGAGACGCGGGAGGCAGCGTCTCGACGGCAAAGTCATTGAAAGACTAAATTTTCGAGAAACGGGTGCCGCCATCTGTGCATTGAGGGCTCACATAACACTGCGCGCCCTGAAAACCGAGCAAATTTGAAAAATTATTATGAAGGTTGTATGGTGAAAAATAAAATAAAATGTCGATTTCACATTTTTCATTGACTTTTCAACTGTGAGAAAAAAAATCTTTTAATTTTTTTTTTTAAATTATAACATTATTTACGGGTATAAATGGACTACTGATGAAATCCGTGGCGCGTCCTTGTCGACATCATGACTTCACCAAAAATTATCCAATCTGCAAAAATAAAAATGAATCTAGTAAAATAATGTAATAATGATAGTCTGACGGAGAGAATTTTTTTTTTAAGGCCGTAGTCTGGTCTTGAGCGAGATTTTTGACGTCATTTCTAATGTGCAATAACGTTTAAATCGTTGAAGTTGTCTTGATGAAAATTTACACGTGCATTTATTGATCCTTAGAGAATACTTGTACATTAAAAAAACAAAATTATTTCAAATATTTTCATGTAGTTTTTTGCCTTGTTGCAACATGGTGCGCCGAAATCGGCGCCCACTCTTGACGATGTTGTGTGCATCTGAAAAAAAATATATATATTCTCAATCTGTATGAGTATTCTGAGCACTGGTAGCAGAATTGGTACTTAAAAAAAATTTTTGACAAAATGGCAGCCTGTTGTACTTTCATTAATGATATTTCATTATTCGACGAGTTATAAAATGTCGGCAAAATTATTGTTCGACTCAATAAAAAAATTTTTTTAAGTACCAATTCTGCTACCAGTGCTCAGAATACTCATACAGATTGAGAATATGTATATATTTTTTTTTATCAGATGCATACAACATTTCGGCGTACCATGTTGCAACAAGGCAAAAAACTACATGAAAATATTTGAAATAATTTTTTTTTTTAATGTACAAGTATTCTCTGAGGATCAATAAATGCACGTGTAAATTTTCATCAAGACAACTTCGACGGTTTAAACGTTATTGCACATTAGAAATGACGTGAAAAATCTCGCTCTAGACCAGACTACGGCCTTAAGAAAGAAATTACAATATTTCAAACTTTAGTATGCAATTTGAAAAAATAAAATAAAAATAGCGTTTAATAATTTATAAAAAATTGTCCGACCAAAAAATTAAAATAACCTCTGGTCAGACTATAGAGAAAATAATCGTCATTAATTAAAAACAGTTTAAAAAGAAAAAGTTACAAAAATATTAGAAATTGACTGAGTTATCGTGCCGACAGTGTCTAAAAACGTAGTTTCGAGAAAAACGCTGCTTAAGGAAGGGGTAGGGATTTCAGCGTAAAAAAAAACACTTTTTTGCGATTTTTTTTCTCAAATATGGATTGAGCAATTTTATTCGAACCTTTTGTACATTATTGAGCATACTGTTGACAATGTTGTGTAATTTTTTCATGCAGAAACATTGAAGCATAAGCCCGTAACAGAGCTTCCCCCAGAACGTCTTGGAAAAAAAACAATTTGTGGTGTTCACTATAACTCGGCCGGAAATTATCTGAAAATGAAAAACCATGAAAATTTAATCAAATTATAATCAAATCTTCCCCCCAACGTTCTCTGATAATTTTTTTTTCCATTTAAAAATTTTTGGCGGCCATCTAAAGTGTGAACTGTTATTTTCCACGAAAAATTCCGCCATTTTATGCTTGGGAAACACCCTTAATGTAAAAAAAACAATTTAACTAAACGTTGGGGGGAGGTATTTTATATGTAGAAAATGTGTACAAAGTTTGAAATGAATCGGTCAAGTAGTTTTTAAATGGAAGTGAACACGGACTTTAAAAAAGTAGTTTTCAGAAAACCGCGTCTAAAGTGCACTGCTAGCCCGACCGCCCGCAGCTGTTAGAGGTATAACGTTAAAGGCCAGGAGATTAATAAGACAATAACTTCAAGAATATTGCTTAGATCGGTTTAAAATTTTAAGGACATATTCTTGAAATGTTAAACAATGAGAGAAGACAAAAAAAAATTCGATTTTTCGAAAGTGAAAACCCTTACCCCGCCCTTAAAGTTTCCGGTAGGTACAACGTGAGCCCGATGTCCGGTCACATTTATTGCTATAACTTTGTAACGGAGTGTAAATTTCTTAAAAGTTTGTTTTTTTTTAAATTCTTAAAGGTACAACGAATAAAGATTTGTAAAAATAAAACTTGAAAATTATTTTTTTTAAACTTCAGGGATATGTGAGCGCTTAAGTTGTAATAATTGTAATATTCAAACTTATTTTTATCGCGCCAAGTATTTTGTTTTTATTTCACGACCGACCAATCATTCCCACGCTTCATTATGGCAACACACCCAAATTCCTAGAGCGTGTTTCCACTGAATATTTTTCGCTTCGTACTCGCGTCGGGCACTTTCCTCATTTATTCAGCTGCGAGCACGACGCTATAGCGCCTATCGCTTCTTTATTACGCTAGAACACCGCAGGAAAACAAAGATTGTGATTCCGACGCGTGTACTCCTATTTTTCAGCGCGTGGACGATAACTGATCGTGTGGAACGTGTCTCGTGACGTTACAAACGGGGCACAAAAGAATTATTACATTTTTGTCGGCCCGGGGCGAAAAATCGGTACTTTTTATTACAAGCGCATGATATTTGATAAGAAATGAGATTGAGACTTCATTGCCCTATTGATGCGAAATTCCAATGTGAATAAAAAATACATTTATTCGGCCCATTTGCCAATTTTCGTAATTGCAGACTTAAACGATTCGCTTCCGCGGTCATTCGATTCACTCCGGTCATTGGTTAATGGCTTATCAGCCTTCGTGACAAATTTCAGACTCTCTTATTTTCTGGATCGAAAAACGCAGCGGAATTTCTATTATTTACTGTGATTTGACACTCTCGTTTTTCTTCCGGACGAGCAGAACGAAATGCCAAATGTTCGAGGCACTTTGTTCGCTCAACAGTTGTCTGATGATCGAGAATTTGCGACGTTTCGCCATTCCCTCGGGCATTGGTAATTGAAATTACGACCGTAAGCTGTAATATGTAAAATGTATTTCCCGAAGCGTATGCCGCGCGGAAATTGTGTTAGGAATCCACCTGGATCCCTGTGATTATTTTTACACTCTGGTAAAGATTCCACTAGATATTGCGATCCCAACACGGAAACGTCACAGGTCGTAAATTGGATCCCGATAGGGAATCCCGACTGGATTCCTAACTGGATTCCTAACTGTATCGAGTCCCGATCCTACAGGATTCTTAAATAATTGCATGAGATCTCCACGGGATCCTTACATCATTTTACAAAGTCATGAAATTGATAACGAATGTTTGATCTGCAATATTAGGGTTTCCATGGGAATATCTTTTCACATTTGTCCCATCCCATTTTTACAGCGACAAAATAACATAACACAAAAAATAGGAAATCGTAAAATTCGATCGCAATCGTTATGAAAGAGTGGTGTCAAAAAAATATTACCATTAGGATTCGTGTTTTTAAAGATCCGGCGTGTTCCATTTGTTCGTGAAAATTTGTTTGCTTACAACGGCATTTTACAAAAACCATTAGAGATAGAGAAAACAGTTCCGAACAAAAAATGTGTCTTCTTTCATGAAAAAACATGTTTCGTTTGAAACTTTCTTTTCTGTCTTCAACAATTTTTCCACAATCATAATTTAAACAATCAAATTCTTATAAACGAATAGACGGCATATGATTTAGTAAAAATGGTTATCGTATTTGTGTTAAGAGACCTCGAAAACATAAGTTCCAAGAGTAAAAACTGCTGAACAAAAAATAATAATTTTCATAATCGAAAAAAAAATTCTAAGAGTTTCCTAAAAAACGGGAAAACCACTGGACCGATTTTATTCAAAGTCTAATCAGTATCGCTTCAATCGTTTCATATCTAATCAATATTCGTTTCAATCGCTTCCTTAGTTATTGAGAAATCGTGAACCAGAATTTTGTTTACATACATTTTTTACACACACATATGCAGCGATGTCGAAATAGTCGAAAAATATTGTAAAGACCTTGAAACGTGGAGACATGATGAAAAATCAATTTTCGATTTTCGGGAGGATAAGAACTTCCCCTATCGGAAAGTTAAACAAAAAATAGTGAATCGCGATTCGGTAAACGAATTAAAAAATAAAACTAAACAATTATTTACAATCCGTGAGTGTATGTCACTTAAACCCCGAAGTCGGCACTCGGTTACTCGGCATCAATCTAAGCAAGCCCCCCCGATTCTTATAGCTCAGGAGAGCGCTCGATCGCCGACGCGAAAACCACGCGACGCTCGTCATCTAGCGGCGGATTGGGAAACTTCTTTATACTAGCTACACTCCGAAGTTCATGTGTTTTTTACATTATGACGAAATAAACACAAGCCCTACAATCGAATAACGTACTGAAATTGTAAACACGAGATTCGTGTGTCGCGTTTAAGGTGTCACATACCTTTTCACGTAGCATACGAGGGGGGACCCAACAAAAACGGGAATTGCGCTGCGGCGGGGAGGGAGAGTGGGGGAACCCATTGCTCGACCAGATGAAGTTCTGTCGCCGTGAGTGCATCGGTTCGCCCGTGGGAATTTTTGTAGTGAAACAACTTTTTCCATTTCAGCGAAAAAGTGATGGCCGATTGTCGAGAGCAACGCGCGGCTGTGAAGTTTTGTTTCCTGTTGGGGAAATCGGTCGCGGAAACTACTGTAATGCTTAAGACCGCTTATGGAGATGCTGCCCTGAGTAAAACCAGAGTCGACGAGTGGTTTTCACGTTTTAAAAATGGAGAAACGTCAATTGAAGACCAACCCCGTTCAGGACGCCCCTTAACGTCAAGAAGTGACGAAAACCTCGACAAAATCAATGCTCTCATTCATGAAGACCGTCGCCGAACCATTGATCAACTCTGTGAGATGTCTGGGATATCATGGAGTTCAATTCAGAGGATTTTATCCAAAGATTTGCACATGAGCAAAGTTGCAGCCAAATTTGTCCTTCGCCTGCTCACAAACGAGCAAAGGGAGCGTCGACTTCGGGCATGTTTTGAACTTCAAAATCAGCTCGAAGAGGACCCTGAATTTTTTTCCAAGGTGATTACCGGCGATGAATCGTGGTGCTATGGATACGACCCCGCAACAAAGTAGCAATCAAGCCAGTGGAAGATATCTCGCTCTCCTCGTCCGAAAAAAGCTCGCCAAGTGAAGTCAAACATCGAGACAATGCTCATTTGTTTCTGCGATTGCAGAGGTGTTGTGCACGCGGAGTTCGTTACCCCGGGACAAACTGTCAACCAGAAGTTCTACTTGGAGGTTTTGAAAATATTGAGGAAGAGTATCCGGAAGAAAAGGGCAGATCTTTGGCGCACAAGTGACTGGTTCCTCCATCATGACAACGCGCCCGCCCACGTCGCTCTCTCCGTAAAGCAGTTTTTGACCAAAAACTGCATGACACCAATTGTCCACCCCTCCTAATCACCGGATCTAGCCCCCTGTGATTTTTTTTTTGTTCCCCAGACTCAAAAGGGACACGAGAGGAAAGCGTTTTGCCACTGTGGAGAAGGTAAAACAAAAATCGCTGAAAGGCCTAAAGAACATCCCGATAAGTGAATTTAAAAAATGTTTTGAACATTGGAAGGATCGTTTGCAGAGGTGCGTTGTGGTAAAAGGAGAATACTTTGAAAGTGATCAAAATTTGGTGTAAAAATATTAAAAAATAAAGAAATTATGACGAAATTCCCGTTTTTTTTTGGGTCCCCCCTCGTATGTAACTAATCGGGAAATTGGGAATCCCTTGATAAGAAGTGGCTAAAAAATCCCGATCGGGATTTGGCTGAGAGTGGGTATACTCTAGAAAATTTCTGCCCGTGATATTTGTTCGGCTGGAAATTCTCAGTCACGTAACTTCGGATTAACCTCGTGATGGAATTGACATTTTCAAAAATTTATAATATCTCTTTGTGTAATATGTGCAGCCAACGTGTATTTTCACACGAGCGCTCTGCTAATATTTTAACAACGTGCCGAGCCGTTAATTAACTCGCGCGAAGAAGTTTGAAAGATCGTGTGTTTATTAATCTCGTGATTTAACATTTCAGAGCTGGCGGCAATATGTGCGACGGCGGTGCATTCACGGATACGCTACGCTGCATTCCCGGGATGTCCGTCGGATCGCCACCCGGTGGCGGTGGCGTCGGTCCAGGTGGCGTTGGCCTCCCGAGTCCTCTCGGTGCTATCAAAAAACCCGAGGCCAAACACGTCAAAAGGCCCATGAACGCTTTCATGGTTTGGTCACGATTGCAGCGGAAAAAAATCGCCCAAGAGAATCCCAAGATGCACAACAGCGAGATATCGAAAAGACTCGGTGAGTTGAACGTTCCTTGACGTTGAAGTTATAGTTCGCGAAACAATTTTGACGAGAACGAAACGATTTATGAACGTCGGTTTGTTTTGTCAATAATTGAATTTTTACACGGGTTTAATGACCCGAGTGGACATTGAATTTCTAATTGAATTTCCTCTCGGGTCATTAACTTCAGTAATTCAGATAAGCTAGCTCGATATCGTCCCACTGAGAATCCGATTGATTATGAGCAAGGGAATGTGAAAAATTACAATTATGCGCGATGACGCCTCAATCAGGACCTGATTAGTAGAGCCCGGAAGTTTGTACAGGATTCGTCACGGTAAGATTGAAAACATTCGGAAAAGTGAGCGTTGAACTTTTTTTAACGGACTTTGCAACTTTTCGAAACCTTGAATAATTTCACGTTGTCGGGGGAACATATAAAAAATTTCGTTGGTAGGGCCATGGAAAAAATTCAGGTCCGTAGGAGTTGGAAAAATGTCGACTACGCGTGACTTTGAAAATTTTTCCATTGTGGCACGTGGAAGAAAAAAATTTGTTTTCTATGAACAGAAAATATTCGAGTCTGCAGGACTTGAAAATTTTCGTATTTTTTTTTGACTTCTTCGAACACTCGCGCGATAATTAAGTTGTAAACTCTGATAGCCGGAGTTTAAAACTTAATTATCGCGCGAGTGTTCGAAAATCTTCAAAATGACGAAAATACTCAAGGAGTCATAAGAAATACGAAAATTTCCAAGTGCTACAATAATGTGCATCCACATGCACATTTTTTTTCTTTCTATATTTGCTCGAAAATCTTCGAATCTCCGATAAAGGAAATTTGTAAATTCTTGGAAATTATCGGAATACTAAATAATTTACATTCCTAGTTTAATATTTCGATGATTTACAGGAATGTTACAAATTTACTTTCTTTTTTTTTTATATTTTTTAAAGGAAATTTGTATATTCTTGTAAATTATTGAAATATTAAATAATTTAGTTCTCGAAAGCCAGTTGACTTTCGGGGCTGCAATTTTTCCCAAAAATTACACATTTAATATTTCGGTAATTTACATGAATTCACAAATTTTCTTATTCTTTTATATATTTTTTAAAGTAAAATTTTTAATTATTGTAAATCATCGAAATACTAAATAATTTAGTTTTCGAAAGCCAATTAACTTCCGGGGCTGCAATGTTTCACAGAAATTCCTCATTTAATATTTCGACAATTTACAAGAATTTACAAATTTCCTTTCTTATTTTTTGAAATATTTTTTAAAGGAATTTTGTAAAATCTTGTAAATTATCGAAATATTAAATAATTTATTTCTCGAAAGCCAGTTAACTTTCGGGGCTGCAATTTTTCCCAAAAATTACACATTTAATATTTCGGTAATTTACAAGAATTCACAAATTTTCTTATTCTTTTATATATTTGTTAAAGTAAAATTGTAAATTCTTGTAAATTATCGAAATACTAAATAATTTAGTTTTCGAAAGCCAATTAACTTCCGGGGCTGCAATGTTTCACAGAAATTCCTCATTAAATATTTCGATAATTTACAAGAACTTACAAATTTCCTTTCTTATTTTTTGAAATATTTTTTAAAGGAAATTTGTAAAATCTTGTAAATTATCGAAATATTAAATAATTCATTTCTCGAAAGCCAGTTGATTTTCGGGGGTGCAATTTTTCCCAAAAATTACACATTTAATATTTCGGTAATTTACAAGAGTTCACAAATTTCCTTATTCTTTTATATATTTGTTGAAGTAAAATTGTAAATTCTTGTAAATTATCGAAATACTAAATAATTTAGTTTTCGAAAGCCAATTAACTTCCGGGGCTGCAATGTTTCATAGAAATTCCTCATTTAAAATTTCGATAATTTACAAGAATTTACAAATTTCCTTTCTTATTTTTTGAAATATTTTTTAAAGGAAATTTGTAAATTCTTGTAAATTATCGAAATACTAAATAATTTAGTTTTCGAAAGTCAATTAACTTCCGGGGCTGCAATGTTCCACCGAAACTCCTCATTTAATATTTCGATAATTTACAAGAATTTACAAATTTCTTTTCTTATTTTTTGAAATATTTTTTAAAGGAAATTTTTAAAAACTTGAAAATTGTCGAAATATTAAATAATTTATTTCTCGAAAGCCAGTTGACTTACGGGGCTGCAATTTTTCCCAAAAATTACACATTTAATATTCCGGTAATTTACAAGAATTCACAAATTTTCTTATTCTTTTATATATTTGTTGAAGTAAAATAGTAAATTCTTGTAAATTATCGAAATACTAAATAATTTAGTTTTCGAAAGCCAATTAACTTCCGGGGCTGCAATGTTTCACAGAAATTCCTCATTTAAAATTTCGATAACTTACAAGAATTTACAAATTTCCTTTATTATTTTTTGAAATATTTTGTAAAGGAAATTTGTAAAATCTTGTGAATTATCGAAATATTAAATAATTTAGTTCTCGAAAGCCAGTTGACTTCATGGGCTGCAATTTTTCCCAAAAATTACACATTTAATATTTCGGTAATTTACAAGATTTTGCAAATTTTCTTATTCTTTTATATATTTGTTGAAGTAAAATTGTAAATTCTTGTAAATTATCGAAATACTAAATAATTTAGTTTTCGAAAGCCAATTAACTTCCGGGGCTGCAATGTTCCACAGAAATTCCTCATTTAATATTTCGTCAATTTACAAGAATTTACAAATTTCCTTTAGTATTTTTTGAAATATTTTTTAAAGGAAATTTGTAAAATCTTGTAAATTATCGAAATATTAAATAATTTAGTTCTCGAAAGCGAATTGACTTTCGGGGCTGCAATTTTTGCTCAACGATTCCTCGGACTACACGCAATGAAATGTGAGAATGACGGACAAATCAAAATGTTGATCCTGGATAAAAGTGACTCAGTTGATAAAGAATACCGCCTAGAAGAAAGAGTGTAGCAGTCACTTTTGTTTGTCTCGATTTAAAGAAACAGTCTATCTCTTCTCCGCGGTTCATCCATTGCGAGCCAGACTGTCGAATTATTTTTAGAGCACCGAGATCCGGGCTCTACCGATTATTTGACAATCGATTATATTTTTCAATATCGGCCATCTCGGGTTAAAATCTATAACCCGTAATTAGTTGTGTCTAGTGGCGGGGGGGGGTCGAGTTTGCTCTGACTCAAGGATGAAAAAAGCTTTTCGGCACTCTTGTTCAATCTTTTATTGAGGTCCCTCGTACGATGGATCCCTCTACCGCGTATGCTACACGCGTGACTGCAAAATTCCCCGACTCGCAGTGGCTCCCTTATTCCGTCTCGTTAGCCACGCGAAACCGCCCACGAAAAAGGTTCTCTCGCGTAAGCGGTTAAGGATATACTACCGTATATACGACTAAGCACGATGCGTAGACTCCGCGACACGTTGAATCCGTCGAGCGTGGCCAAATGAGAGAAAGCATATTGCCGCGAAGGTATGTCCCGTCCGGCATTTCCGCTAAATGCCGCAGAATCCACAAAGATATTTCCCGCCGCATTTTTTTCCGTCGGCCTTTTTCCCCTTCGATATTTCACTTTTCCTCGCTTCGTTTCTCTTCCGCCTCTCTGGTCCCCGTCCCCCGCATGTTTCTTCGTACAACAGGACCTCTTATTCCGTCCGTTAGTCCTTTTGCCCCTTTGTCGTCGCTCTTCTGATAACTCAGCCAAGATGAATTTTCATCACGGCTCTTTTATTCGCATATTTATTAATTTTTTTTCTTTTATCAAGTGCGATCGTCGCACCGGAAGTCGCTCGTGAGCGCTTTTTCTTCTCATTATTATCAACCCTCGTCGCTCGTTGACGGCGAGCAGTGAAGGATTTTTTTTCCCCCGCAACCCGCAAAAAATAACGGTTGGTTTACGAAAAAATTCAATCCCAAAAACCAATCTAGCTCTTGCCGCAATTCCGCGGCGTGGATATAGTTGATTCATGGATGATATTATTTGACGATTACAGCGACCGAGTTTCGATACATTCTCGCGAGGAATCGTGGGAACCAGGTTGCTTTTCGTCGAGCTAATCTTCCGTCAATTGTAGTGTGGAAAGCGCTGTAATTTCGTCTTAGATCGTGTACCCCCGGGTGGACTCACGAAAATTTTCGGAACTAGCGTGTTTATCGAAACGATTATCAAAATTCTCTACAATACTTCTCATCCAATCGTCGAGCAGTTAGGTTGTGATATATTCGGGTTGATTGCAACCGTACGATGTGCAAGTCTCATGTGTGCCAACTCTCATGTCCAAGTGCCATTATGGGCAACTGCTTTCGTGCCCCGAGTCCCATGGCGTTCAACTAAACTCGCGCTGCTTCAGTTTTGGCAATTCGTTCGATCCGACCCGGCTAAAGTGTCGGACGTGCAAGTCCCATGTGTCCAACTGCCTTCACGTTCGAGTGAGACGTGTGTGGACATTAGACTCGCGCTGTTTATACGAAGTGTCCTTCGTACCCAAAGCCCGCGTCGCGTTCCCAACTCTCTTCGCGGTCAACTGGGGGTATACATGGGGCAGTTGGACAATTCGTATAAACAGCGCGAGTTTAGTGTACACACTAGGGTGGTTCTTAATTTGGTGATGTTGGAAATTCTTTGGTATTGTTCCTCAAATGTAATCAACATATCTAGAAAAAAAATTGGGCGCAAGCGGAACTTTGTCCAATCATTCTAACCCACCTCACCGAGCTGTCGAATTTTTATATGAAAAAATGCATGCATTCAAAATTTTGTTAAGAAAATTGTTTATTATTTCAAAACTATTTATGATAAAAGAATTTTATATAACGTTTTTGTAGGAAATATAATGCTCTACAAAAAAGGTATCTTGTGAAATTCTCGTGAATCTAATATTTATCACGTAATTGGCAAAAAACTGTCATCATTTATTCCAAAAGACGATCATTACGGTCAAAACAGGAGTTTGACGTCGAATAGCTGCAATTTATTTTTCGTATGTATACAAGATTATGAAGAAATACGTAGCGCACTCAGCAATGAAATGTAAACAATATTCAAATTTTCAATTTTATCAATTTTATTGGGAATTACAATGAATGATGTCATATATTTTAAAAATCAACTTACAATAATGAATTACATCGGTTGGAGCAAAGTTGCTTTGTTAATATCAGGATATTTTTTTTTATATTCTTCAATTATTTGTACAATGAATTGTTTCTGATCTTCATCATAAGTGAGACGATCATTGTACTCTGTAATAAGTTTCACTCCTCTTTCCGCAACATCGTTAACCACTTTAATTCCTTTAACTATTTTTAAGTCTTGTAAATAATTTTCATTAGAAATCCATTCGCTCACATCGATATCAGAAAATGAGGAGTTGATTTCAAATCTTTCGAAAAAAGCCATCGATTTGGAACTGATAAAGAAATCAATGTCCTTATCGATCAAAGAAGAAAAATTTATCATAAATGATAAAAAATTGATAAAATTGAAAATTTAAATATCGTTCACATACTGTTATTGAGTGCACTACGTATCTCTTCATATTTCTAATTGCATATGAAGAATACATTGCGGTTTTTCGACGTCAAACTCCTGTTTTGGCCATAATGATGGACTTTTGGAATAAGTGATGACAGTTTTTTGCTATTAACGTGATAAATATTAGATTCACAAGAATTTTACAAGATACCTTTTTTGTCGAGCATTAAATTTCCTATAAATACACAATATAAAAATTTTTTATCATGAATAGTTTTGAAATAATAAACAATTTTCTTAACAAAATTTTGAATGCATGCATTTTTTCATATAAAAATTCGACAGCTCGGTGGGGTGGGTTAGAATTATTGGACAAAATTCCGCTGTCGCCCAATTTTTTTTCTGGATATGTTGATTACTTTCAAGGAACAATACCAAAGAATTTCCAGCATCACCAAATTAAGAACCACCCTAGTACACACACATCCCTCACTCGGACGTGAAGGCAGTTGGACACATGGGACTTGCACGTTCGACAGTTCTGGAAGGTTTTAACCGAATGATTTTAAAGTCCCATGTGTCTCAAGTCCCATGTCTAACTCTCATTGTGCTTAAGTCTCATCCCACTTAACTGCTTTCGTGTCAAACTCTCATAGGGTTCAATTAGAGTCACGCTACTTAAGTTTCGGAAATTCGTTCGATCGAATCCGAGATCCGATCAACTGTCGAGCGCTTAACTCTCAACATGCTTAACTGCCTTTATGCTCAAGTCCCGTCGTGCAGCGTCCCGTGTACACCCCAACTTGCCCGCAAAGAGAGTTGCGACCGACGAGACTTGAGCATGAAGAAGGTTAAGCATGATGGTACTTAAGTGTCCGACAGTGAAGCGGATCACGGGTTCGATCGAACGAATTTCCAAAACTGAAGTAGCGCGACTCTAGATGAACGCCATGGGAGTTTGGTAAGAAGGTAGTTGCACACGACGGAAAGTGGACATGGGAGTTGACACTTATGGGACTTGCACATCACACGGTTGCAACCATCTCAAATATTCGAGAATATAAATATTCGTATACGTGTATAAATCCCTCTATATTATATAAATATATCGTCGCCGCCACCGCCTAGAAGAATTGAGAAGGTCAGCTTCCCCATACGGAATGACCCGCAAACCCAAACATGCAGAGGTGCATTTGCGGTCATTCTGGTTTGGGTTCGTTTGGGTTTGAATAATGCTATGACGCGTACCGCCCCTGCCAGGGGTTAGCCCGCGAGGCGCGCATGGGCCGAACCCTCCCCAGTATATAATATATGCGAATAAACAAATAATAGCTTTATGCCATATTTATTGGTTTGCCATTTTTTTAATTTTAAGCTACTTGTTTGATGAAATTCAACGAAAAAATACGGAAAGTTTTGTGATTTTCATCCGGAAAACCTGAAAGTATAGAATTCCATGCTCGGAATCTGTTGGACATCATGAAAAAAAAAATTGTATATCGTTTTTTTCTTCATTTAATCGCAATAAATAGATAATAATACGATCAATTACCGATCATTAGTGACGAAACAATTGAAATATAGATTTTTCAACGTTTATTTTTCTCGCGTATCTCTCCGTCTTCTATAAGCTCAAACAGGGCCGAAGCGCGAAAATTGCAGAGTGTGAAGTGAATGGCACTCTACGGGGAGTGCTGCTCCCCGGCTTTGAAGACAGAGAACCGAAGGGGGAGCCGCTGACCGCCGGAGGCGTCACCCACACTTACGCATCACCACACGTTTTCAACGGTCAATCGCCCCTTCAAGTATCAGGGGGTATATACTCAATGGCCTTAATGTTTTGGCTACTGCGCCCCGATGAAAGTGGCAAACCTGTTATTATAGGGATACGGCAGGCATCTCGACGGTCCGGGCAATTAAAATATATCAGGATTATTTCGAGATTCTTTCGCGCCACTCCGCTCTCATGAATTAATTAACGTTCGTGGCTGGAATAACATTTCGGGGCATCGACTTTATCGGCTAGTTTTATCGCATCATTGTTTGTTGTACGTGTGTTCTGAGAGTTCTCGAGGTCGCTGGTCCATTCGGTCATTAAGGTAGTACCATCGCTCGCCGCGAGGGGCGAATAAACGGAAACGTAGACGCCGACGGTTCGCGGGAAGTGGGGCCCGCCAAAACAGAAGAGGATCGGTGCCCGCCTGCGAACTAGTGTATACTTCGATTTATTATAAATATTATAATAAATGGATGGTCGATCATTCTGAAATTTTTACAGAATGTCCGGCCAGTGGATCTCCAACGGCTCCTGGTTTTCTTCATAATAATCTTACCAGCCGTTTGAAAGTTGCGATAAAGAAATGATCACTGTAGACGCTTGGTATGGGCGATACGTGCAAAAACTGCTTGTTTACCACGGGTGTTAGTTGAAGTTTGCCGGTTTTGCCAGTAGATGTCACTAGGAATATGTATACATTTCTATGATTTGGCATGTATGTCATTTTTTTCTATTGACATTAACCTACAAAAATACGCAAGTCACATTCCGCCAAAATAATAGCGTCATATTTGTTTACCTCAGAGAATATGTCGAGTTTCGTTCCAAGTAAATCGCATTTGCGGCATTCGTTGCTTTTCTTATTTCATCAAAAGAAAAAAGCAGCTGAAGCTCACCGGTTGCTGGTAGAAACTTATGGTGAACATGCTCCAGTGATTAGAACGTGTGAGACATGGTTTCGTCAATTTAAAGGTGGAGATTTCGATTTGACAGACAATGCACATCCTGGCGCAGCGAAAAAGTTCGAAGACGAGGAATTGCAGGCGTTATTGGATGTTGATCCAACCCAATCGCAACAAAAATTGGCAGAAACACTAAATGTGACTCGAGGAGCAATTTGCCAACGTTTAAAAGCCATGGGAAAGATCCAAAAGTATGGAAAATGGGTGCCACACCAGCTGAACGATAGACAAATGGAAAATCGAAAAACCGTTTGTCAAATGCTGCTTCAACGATTCGAAAGGAAATCTTTTCTGCATCGAATTGTCACGGGGGACGAAAAGTGGATTTATTTTGAGAACCCGTAGCGAAAAAAATTATGGCTTTCACCTGGTGATACCGGCCCATCGACTGCAAGGCCAAATCGCTTTGGCCGTAAGACAATGCTCTGTGTTTGGTGGGACCAGTGTGGTGTGGTGTACTACGAGTTGTTAAAACCTGGTGAAACGGTGAACAAGGATCGCTACCGACAACAAATGATCAATTTGAATTATGCGTTGATCGAAAAACGGCCGGAATGGGCCCGAAGACATGGCAAAGTTATCTTGCAACATGACAACGCGCCGTCTCATACCGCTAAACTGGTGAAAGACACATTAAAAACACTTAATTGGGAAATATTATCACACCCGCCGTACTCTCCAGACCTCGCGCCGTCCGACTATCACCTTTTCGCATCGATGGGACACTCCCTTGCAGAGCAGTGATTTGCTAATTTTGAAGAAGTCGAAAAATGGCTCGTCGAATGGTTTACCTCGAAAGAGAAAAAGTTTTTTTGGGATGGTATCCATAATTTGCCTGAGAGATGGGCGAAATGTGTAGAAACCAATGGTCAATAATTTGAATAAACAAATTTTGAGATTCCTCTGAAAATTAAGTGTTTTCTTTATCGAAAAAACCGGCAAATTTCAACTAACACCCCTGGTACTTGTTGTTATTTTGTTGTTTTCACGCACTGTACAGCTGCGATGTTTACGGGTCATTGTTTTCTTGCGGCACGCAACTTGTTCTGTCGGAAACAAAAAAAACTTTTGCGGCAGACTTCAAGAAGCATTTTTGGTGGGATGGTGTGCATTTTCTCGGCGTTTGAATTGTCCGTAAAGAGAAAGAGGCAACCAAAACCACGTTTACAAAAGTATTCCCAAACATGCATTTTTACGGGGTGTTTTACCATGCACCGGAAAATCTTATTAGTCTTCGTTCACCGCGCTTTTGATAAGGAAGATCATGCCGAGAAAGAAGACTCGTCCGCGAAGATAACATTGTCCCAATTTCGATCCAAATTTTCCATTGTCGGCAAGTCCTTTTTCCACATGCTGTTCTAACAATCAAGGTTTCTTCAAAGTTGATCGAAAAGATACGTTTTTTTTTCACGCAGCCGACTTCGAATCTTCCGGGTACCAGCGCAGCGAAAAAGGCCTGTCTTGAAAAAGACGTAAGATCGTTTTATCGGCCTTCGTTGTTGCCACGCCGGCTAATTCCCCTTCCGGCGGATCGTCCATATTTCTAACCTGTAAATATAACTTTACCCGCGTCTTAACAAATGCCTTTGACATCCGCCTATATTTTCCAGCCGCTTTATGCGCCAGTTTCGGTCTTTTCGGCTTCAGGAATTTTACACTCATCGTCAAAACAACGAATTCACTGATAACAACATAATGTTCCGGCAAACTGTTATATACATTGCGCAAAACAGCACGAAACAAAGATTCAATCGAATAAGGACAGATGGCACCGCGGTGGCTACTTGCGAAATGTGGACGGTTGCTTTCTCGTTGAACAGACTCTATCTCACGTTTGGGACGGTCAATGTCTCTAAAATTTCCCCGAATATTAGATGCTATCTCGCTCAACATCTGATTAAACGAATTCTTAAGAAAACTTCTATTTCGAGAGAACTACACTTAATCCACGCTCTGTACAAGCGTGTAACGAAACAAAAGATAAACATCGTTGAGCATACTCGTCCTCGATCGATCGCCCACTCCCACCGTAATTTCTCTTTCGCTCCCGTCCGTCGTGCTGCGCGCCGGAGGAGTACTCCCCGCTATGTTTTTTCGTTTGTTTGTTTGCGGCATATCCGGAATACCTTCTATCATACATTGTAGTGTATCGCTGGGCACATTGAAGAGGAGGTAGACGTCGTTCGGGGAGGTAAGACTCGGCTGTACTGGTTGAGGCCTCATCGGTGGTGCGCGCGCAAACTAACGCCCAGCGCTTTACTCTTTCCCCCTCTTCCTTTCTCTTTCTCTCTTCCCCGGTAGTCGGGGCTAACGTGTAGAACCGACCGACAAGGGGTTGATCCAAGCTCTTGTTACGGTGGAGTTGGCGGAAAAGGCGGCGGGGGTGCCATCGAGTATATGCCGATGGGAGGGAACAAGAGTACAGAATAGAGCGGCGGGCGATAGGAGAGTGAGGGATGGAGGACGAGGAAGAAGAAGAAGAAGTAGAAGAAGAAGAAGAAGAAGAAGGAGGAAGGGATCGCCGCGGAGTCGGGAGGGTATAGAAGCACAAGCTTTCATCGTAATGAAGTATTCCTGCATTGCTCGTCCGCGAGAGACTCAAACCTTTCAAACGAAGAGAAACGTAAACTGCAGCTTTTGCCATTACCATAGCGTTCACTCTCTCTTCCCGCAAGAAGAACGACGCGGGGTGAGCTCCGCGTAACGAACAACGCACTGTACAGTGTTGCTGCGCGAGTCGGAGTCACTTCGTCTAAAAACCCTTTGAAAAACCCCGGAGGACCATTGTAACTCGAGCTGTTTTTTCCATGCTTATCATAACGGAGGAGTATTTATAACCGACACTTTGCCCGCTTCAAGCACGCTGCGCAGAGTAGGCCGTTTCATTTTTAACTTTTTTTTCTTCTATCTTTACGTTCCACCACCCTGTGGACATTTTTACTTCGACCTCTACAAAACACTCCGAAGATCGGTTGTTGTTGAAACCTGTTGTTGAAACCATGGGTCAAGCAGAGGGCATTCGTTTCGTTCGATTCGTCTCAAATACCACTTCAATTGTATCCTCCGTCCCCTTAGAACAAAGACATGTCACGAAGCATCTCGAAGCGGCGATTTATTTCCGAAGCCCCGCCAACCCACGTAGAAATTGCCAGTATAATTCTACTGGCCAAGCTTTGGGCCAATATTGGCGGCCAAACTTTGGCCGCCAGTAATGGCCCCGTACTGGCTGACTATCTGGCCATACTATGGGCCATGCTACGGGCCGTACTACGGGTCATACTACGGACCAGTATAAAATACAGTCTTATCCTAGTACTGGTTGAATTCTACTGGCCAAGCTTTGGGCCAGTATTGGTAGCCAAACTTTGGCAGCCAGTATTGTTTCAGTACTGGCTGACAATCTGGCCAAGCTTTGGGTCAGTATAGAATATCGTCTTGTGCCAGTACTGGTTGTCAATCTGGCCGCACTACGGGCCGGTATAATAACCAGATCTGGGCCAAAATAGGCTATAAAATACGGCCAAGCTCTGGCTTCGATACAGGCTTAGTACTGGGCTATAGAAAATGCCAATACTGAGAGTATTTCACTTTAACCGTTGCGTTCTGTAATGTAATTGTAGACTAGGTTATTCTGATCAAAAGTCCATTATTTTGCAAACAACCAAATTGTTGAATTGTAATTTGCCTCGAACTTGAAATTGCACGATTAATACAATATTTTTTAGTGTAATATTTGCTCCATATAGCCTATATTTTATAAACACTGTACTATAAACATTTAAGTACGTATTTTAGACCTGTATATGTACTTAGTCTCTTATTAATTAAAACTACTCCGAGTATTTAGTATATATAAAATGCGTTTAATTATCAAACATTTATGCATAAACAACCCAGACAACACAGACATCCAAAGGACGTCCCAAAAACATCCGAAGAACGTCCTTACGTCCAAAGTACATCCTTTGGACGTACGTGTGCTGCTTGGGAAACGTTTGGTAACGTGGTAAAAAGGAATATAAATTACTCCCAGAGAGAAATAGAATTTAAATAGACATTGGATCGGCGTCCCCTAGACGCCAAAAGTGTCTAAAAGACGTCGATGTGATATCTATTTAATTTGCCATTTCTCGCTGAGATCTAATTTGCACCGTCGGCAAAATCGTCTGCCAAGATCCGACGAAATGAAATAACTAGTATTGGCACGACCGTTGGTGCCAGTAGTAAGCCAGAAGTTTGCCAGATCTGGGCCAAAGTCTGGACCAAAGTCTGGTCCAAAGTCAGAGCCAAAGTCAGAGCCAAAGTCCGGGCCAATTAAATAACCGGTACCGGCCCGACCGTTGGTGCCAGTATAACGGCCGGCTATTACACTCCTGTACCAAATCTGTACTGGCCCTATACCGACAGCCAGTACCGGCACTACGGCAACCAGTATTGGCCCAACGCTCGGCCGTTACAATTTTTCTACGTGGGAACTCGTCATTTTGATTGGCCGTCAATGCCGCGCTGCAGCGTTCGTTCATGCGCATACTTCAGACCGCACGACGAACTTAACCTACAAAAGCAGCGCGCGAAGCGCGTACACCGTTTGAAATGTTGATACTTGTTCGATTTGTTATGTACGCTATTTTATTGTATCGACGGCAATTCTTAATCTTAACGTCATATATATTTTTACGCTTTAAAATGTTGAATACCGTGTGGGAAAAAAAACGAGCAATCTCGTGAAGTTTTAATCCGACTACTTTGGCACTGACGTTCTGTTCAATTTGGACAAAAAGGCGTTTCGGAGAAGACGCCTTCGGGCTATTGACTGGGCGGAAAAACGGACGTTCGGTTCATCAACTTTTTGGAAGAATGGCGGAAAGAAAATGCTACGTCGCATTATCGCAATGGAATGTATAACAGTTAGTTTAAATATTCTTGGTGGAAGGGGGATGGTGAAAGCTAAATGTTAATGCGAGATGAGTACAGCACCTGAAACTCAACGGTGTGCTTATTGCTGCAATGTTATACAGCGGAATATATATTCTCGCGGGGATTTGTGCGAAACAAATCGGGGTATATCCCAGTCCTCCCTCGCAGCCTCTTTATACGGACCGTGACAATGGTAACACAATGCTACCAACACCAATGACATACGCATATGTCCATTCGCGCTCGTGTGACGCTCACTCACGCTCACTCACGCGTACGGGATTGGGAATGATTTTAGTACGCGGTGTAAATACTGTGCAGCGGTATATACACCGAGAGAAATGGATGAAAATTGATCTATTTGAATCGTATGGAATCTATGTGAATCAAATGGAATTCACTTGGATTAAATGAAATTTATTTAAAGCAAATGGAATTTATTTGAATTAAATGGAATTTATTTGAAGCAAATGGAATTCATTGGATTCATTGGAATCAAATGAAATATATTATTTTTTATTATTATTGTATGTTCCAACGTATAGCCTTTCGGGTTTTTACGCATGACCCTTCCCAATACCATTTTTTTCCATTTTTTCCCCTATCACTCCCTACCCGCAACTTCGCTAAGCTAACCTAACTTCCATTGCGTCTGCAGACGTCTTAGCTACACTGTATCGCATTTGCCATGGACACAGAGAAACTGCGGAAAACCTGTGCTGATCAGACGGCTTTTTGTTTTTTGAGTGAGTTTCAGTTGTATTATCATCAGAAACTCGGATAAACTGCCTCCCGCTCAGTAGTCGGCGGGCAAGCCACTGCACAGCCAAGCGATCACCCATCCCAGACCGCGGGCAATACTGCTTAACATGGGAGATCGTCGAAGCCGCGCACCGACCGCGCGTCCACTGCTGTCGGTCATGTGAATTATATTTGAAGCAAATGGAATTTCATCGAATCAATTGGAATTTATTTTAATCAACTGGAATTTATTTGAATCAAATGGAATTTATTTGATCCAAATGGAATAATTTGAATCAAATGGAATTTATTTGAATCAACTGGAATTTATTTGAATCAAATGGAATTTATTTCAATCAAGTGAAATTTATTTGACCCAAATTGAATTTATTTGAACCAAACGAAATTTATTTGGATCTACTGGAATTTATTTGAATGAAATGAAATTCATTTGATCCAAATGGAATTATTTAAATCAAATGGAATTTATTTGAATAAACTGGAATTTATTTGAGTCAAATGGAATTTATTTCAATCAAGCGAAATTTATTTGACCCAAATTGAATTTGTTTGAACCAAACGAAATTTATTTGAATCAAACGGAACTTATTTAAGTCAAATGAGATTTATTTCAATTAAATGTAATTTATTTGACTTAAATGAAATTTATTTGAAGCAAATGAAATTTATTTTAATTAAATGGAATTTATTTGAATAAAACGGAATTTATTTGAATAAAATGGAATTTATTTGAATTAAATGGAATTTACTTGAGCCAAATTGATTTTATTTCAACCAAACGAAATTTATTTGAATCAAACGGAACTTATTTAAGACAGATGGAATTTATTTGAATTAAATGTAATTTATTTGACTTAAATGAAATTTATTTGAAGCAAATAAAATTTATTTGAATTAAATGGAATTTATTCGAATCAAATGGTTTTTATTTGAAGCCATTGGAATATAATTGAATCAATTGGAATTTATTTGGCGCTACCGGAATTTATTTGAATCAAACGGAACTTATTTGAATCAAACGGAAGTTACTTGAATCAAATGAAACTTATTCGAATCAAATGGAATTTATTTGAAACAAATGGAATTTATCTGAAAGAAATAGAACTTATTTGAGTCAAATGGAATTTATTTGAAAGAAATAGAACTTATTTGAGTCAAATGGAATTTATTTGATTCAAATAGAATTAATTGAATCAAATGGCATTTACTTGAATAAAGTGAAACTTATTTGAATAAAATGGAATTTATTTGAAGTTCTTTACAACGGTTACGGTTCTTTACTAGGCCGGTCATTAAATATCTTCTATATTATATAAATGTTTCGCCGCCGCCGCGGTGCACAACAGTTGGGGGGGGGGGGGTAGTTTGAATTGGTTTGGGTGAGGGCGCGTGGCGTCCTCGCCGTACCAAATCTTCGTAAATAATACCTGACGGCCAGCCTAATACAGCTCTATTTCTTTCAAATACATCCTATTTGATTCATCTAAATCCATTTCTCTCGGTGCAGTGTCACCTAAAACGTCGAATAGCCCAACACTGAAAAAAAAAAATGCGTCGCTACTTTAAATCCAAAGTTTCAGCCCGATAGATCATTGCTGAAACTGACGTACAAGATTGCAGGTGCACAATAGCCGTGTAATTATTATCCGCA
This sequence comes from Oxytorus armatus, assembly GCA_958009045.1. Classification (NCBI taxonomy): domain Eukaryota; kingdom Metazoa; phylum Arthropoda; class Insecta; order Hymenoptera; family Ichneumonidae; genus Oxytorus; species Oxytorus armatus. The sequence continues at coordinate 3,835,258 of OY253748.1, read as the reverse complement.
TGTCGTATTTAGTGAAAATTGATCCGGAGACTTTTGCTCATCGCAATCCCGTAGAATGTTGATATCACACGGAAGATTTTAATTTTTTCTCCGCGAAGGTAATTCCGCTAAAGACTGGTGGGCCAGATAGCCGACGAATATACAATAGAGATGAAGGTTTCTTCTCGTAATACGCGCTCTGTAAATGTGTGCTCCATATATATTAAAAACGTCGAATCTCTTGGGGGGCGGGAGGGCAAAGCGTCGTCATTCCCAAGAGAGAAGGATATGTCTCTGTGCTTGGGAGGCTATTGTTGGACGAATAATAAAAGCCGCACGGCAGTATTGAGAGTTATATAGATGGTGAAAACGACGGCAGTATGGTCGTCATCGTCGTCGTCGTCGTCGGCGTCGTAACGCGCCGTTCAGGAGCTCACCGTTCTCGGGTACCGCCATCACGATGGCATCCTCCGGGCTCTCGGGTTTTTGCGCCCACCGCTAGCGCTCCTCGGTCCATTAATTAACAGGCTTTGTACTTTTAAACGATGTTAAATAAATGGCATTGTCCTACGGCGAAAGGACTGAAAGGCTGGCGCCATTGTGTTTTAAGCTCGGTCGGTCTCCGAATGCACGCGAACGAGAAGAGGAGGAAGAGGGCGACCGGGAGTACCAACCCGAGAACCAACTACCTACTAATACCGTCGTCGCTCGGCGGCCTTTGTTCTAAACAAATACGCCACCCCCCGTGCGCCCCCCTCCCTTCCTCTCCACCTCCCAGTTTCTGCCTTTCTCCCTCGTTTGCCGAACCACCCATCTAAACCATACAACCCGATTCCCCTTGACGCCGCAGAAAATGCGCGTGCGTATCGATTGAATAATCTCGCGCTCGCTCTCTGCGCCCCGTGTGGAAAATATATTCAACCTCAGCCACCTCATCTCCAGCCGCCGTCAACTCCCGGAAAGTAAAAGTATCGGATAATTGAATTGTCCGGATTATCCATCGTCTGGACGGGCAGAGACAGCCGAAACGACTCCTTGTTAATGATCTTACGCACGTGTTGCGGGATGTATTCAATTTGATAATGCTAAATTTGGCTTGGTCCTGCTTGGCGAGAGACCAATCCAGGGTGCTTTGAGCTTAATTCAATTAAGAGACGCCGATGGTAGCGCCATATCTCGAACGAAGTTTCCAATGTCTTCGTACCTTGCCTGAGGAAACTGTACGAGCATTAATCTGTCGTCAACAAAATACAAACGAGTTTTCGTAACTGTAGGTGCGTTCGTCCCGTAAATGAACGTAATTTGCTCGTACTTCATAGAGGATTATTAATTATCACTGTGGTATTTAATAATTGTATTTCCGAGGATTTTTAACGCTCTGCTGAACGCGACCACCAATGCTGTCACACTTCATTTACGAGCATAAACATATTCCTGTTTGTAGCTCGTTCAATGTTACATCTAGCAAATAAAAGTTTCGTGCGTACGACTGTATGTACTTTTCCGAACTCTCACCACTACGCACGTATCCATTGTTGAAATTTGAATACCGATCCCAGAGTCGGGAACGACAAGCCCCCTCTACCAATACGTGGTTTGTCGTGTACGGTTTCTCACCGAAAAAGCATCTCGGAAGCTCGGCAACCGGTCAATGTCGCGATTCGGTCCGTGTACCGTTTCATTAAGATCGAGGTGTGTTCCACACACTCTGTATCGCGGTATTCGAAAATACGCGATCTAAATGAGCGCAGAAAACATTGTAAATAGCTTTTGAAATATTTTCATCTGCCGTGTGATGTACCCTTAGTTGTACGTACCTTCGTCATTTGTTCGGCGACCTGAAAAAATATTTTTTTAAATAGTAACTCAAGTAACGGTGAATGGAATAAAAGTGGAAATAAACGTCTATTAAGATTCCGAGGTTGCATATCATCTGCACCCCGCAGTCGGTACACGTTTGCTCGGTATCAATCTGAGCGAACCTCCCGATTCTTATAGCCGAGGAGAGCTCACGATCGCGGACGCGAAAACCTCGCCACGCTCGCCACCTAGCGACGGATTTGGAAACTTCTCTATACTAGCTACGCCACGAAGTTTGTGTGTGTTTTACATTATGCTGAAATGAACACAATCACACCACACATATTTCTTACAAAAGCTGGGTTATATAAACCGCGAGCCCTATACTCGAATAACTTACCGAAGCTGTAAACACGAAAATCGCGCGTCACATATAAGGTATATTCCTTTTCCCGTAGCATCTGTAGCTAATCATAATACAACCCGGGATCCAGCTGGAATCGTAGAAGGAAATTCATTGTTGAAATCCCGAAAAAGTATCGATTGGACATTTTATGAAAAAATCAAGTCCGATTACTGATACCAGAAACGTCAATTTATACACTTGAAGTTTTGCCGATCAACGCTAATCGGGATACAACTCGGGATCCACCTGAAATCCGGCCAGGAGTCCCTTAAGGCCGTAGTCTGGTCTAGAGCGAGATTTTTGAGGTCATTTCTAATGTGCAATAACGTTTGAACCGTTGAAGTTGCCTTGATGAAAATTTACACGTGCTTTTGTTGATTCTTAGAGAATACTTGTACATTAAAAAAAATTATTTTAAATATTTTCATGTAGTTTTTTGCCTTGTTGCAACATGGTGCGCCGAAATCGGCGTCCACTCTGGACGATGTTGTATGCATTTAAAAAAAAATATATATATATATATTCTCAATCTGTACGAGTATTCTGATCACTGGTAGCAGAATTGGTACTTAAAAAAAAATTTTATTGAGTCGAACAATAATTTTGCCGACATTTTATAACTCGTCGAATACCCGAAAATGTATGAAATATCATTAATGAAAGTTCAACAGGCCGTCATTTTGTCAAAAAATTTTTTTAAGTACCAATTCTGCTACCAGTGCTCAGAATACTCATACAGATTGAGAATATATATATATTTTTTTTTTCAGATGCATACAACATCGTCCAGAGTGGGCGCCGATTTCGGCGCACCATGTTGCAACAAGGCAAAAAACTACATGAAAATATTTAAAATAATTAATTTTTTTAATGTACAAGTATTCTCTAAGGATCAATAAATGCATGTGTAAATTTTCATCAAGACAACTTCAACGGTTTAAACGTTATTGCACATTAGAAATGACGTCAAAAATCTCGCTCTAGACCAGACTACGGCCTTAACAGGGACACCTGGCCCGGGGTTTCCTAACAAATCCCGATCGGGGTTTGGCTGGACGGGAGGACACTGGCAAATTTCTGCACGGGCAGCCTTATCTAAATAGAGGCTTTCGTCCAAGTAACGCCTCTTGCTACAAGAGCTGAATGTAACGTTACGTATTTTCTACACTGATTATCAGCACAGCCCACAAGTCGTTAATTAGGTGATGAGACCGTATTTAATGATGTGTCATCAGGGGCTGGAACTGAAATTTTGATTATCCACATTAATTCCCGGGATTTTTGTGAGAGAAAATGTTGCATTGCTGCGTTCTTGCTTGAACGCGATGACGATAGCTTGTTTATTCTTTCGACATTGTGCATTATTATATTTTGAAGGGATGACGCGTATCTGGGTATAAATTTTGTTCACTTGGTCGATACTTGCACCCCGGTATTGTATCTCCTGTGAAAAAAAAACTCGTCGCACCCGCTCAACACGTTATCATTATGCAGCATGACGTCGTCCAATTATAATCTAACGAGGTTCAACGGTGCCCAAGAGGACGTGACGAAGGGGTATTATACGTGTACCCAAACCGTTCACTATATATATATATATAAATATATATATTCACGTTTTCAGTTACACCGTAACATCGACAAAACGTTTATATATGTTACGTGATTTTAACTGGAGCCGGGAAAAAATTATATGTGGCGTTTACTGTTGTAAGTACCATAGGGTTGATTCAACAAAAAAATATATGAAGAAATAAAGAGGACGTGGAAACAGACAGAAAAATTCGATACTAGTCGGAGTTATTTAAGCGAAGTAAATTATAACAAGTAAAACAAATGAGGATAATTTAATCAATAACGGCCGATTCCTCCAACGTTAATAGAAGTTTAACGGGTAACGCCACTCTAGCGTCAGAAAAAAGACCTAACTTTGACGATTTATTTTGCGAGTATGAAGACAGGAATATGATTTCTTTTCAGAAGGTTTATTTAATACATATTGAAGTATGAAAAGAATTTTTGTTATTATCATTTTGATACAAAATGGCGGCAACAGAGCCCATCTTGAAAATCGTCTTTTTTTAAAACACCATCACGGGACAACGGTTTTCTCGGAAAGTATAAGACCTGGAACAAAAAATAAAATATTTTATAATCTACATACTATTGGCTACGGGACTACGCAGGGGTTTTTTTTTTAATCAAATTTTGTAGAAATGGTGCACTTTTGAAAAAATTAATCGATTTTTTGAGCGAAAAAGCTATAAATTGTTTATTAAAAAAAGTTTACATTAAATAAAGAAACGGCTACGTACTCCGATAGAGAATGTAATTGTGAAGCTACTATCAAAATTTCAAAACGATCCGTGCAACGGTGTTTGAGTAATACGTCATTCCAGTTTGAAAAGGACAATTTTCAAGATGGGCTCTGTCGCCGTCATTTTGTATCGAAATGATAATAACAAAATTTGTTTTTATACTTCAATATGTGTTAAATCAACCTTCTGAAAAGAAATCCTATTCCTTTTTTTTATAGTCCCAAAATAAATCGTCAAAGTTAGGCCCTTTTTTTCTGCCGCTAGAGTAGTGTTAACCCTTAATTATTGTTTCGGGAGAGGGGTTAACCCTTAAACTCAGCTCAGCCTATCTCGAAACTACGCAAAAACAAAATTGAACTCCGTTCACACCATGTTTGTGGAGTTGGGCGTAAGTCTGATCAATAAATACCCGAGAAGGCATGTCAATCGTTGTACGCATACAAATTTATACATTATACATTATATTTATACATACATTAATTTATACATTATATATATTATACATTATTCACACGCACGCATTTCCTTCCAACGTGCATACATTTTTACACACGCACACACCGATATGTCTTTGAAAATAGTCGAAAAAAACATTGTAAAGACCTTGAAAAGTGAAAATATACTGAAAAATCGATATCCAATTTTCGGGGGTTATTTACAATAACTTCCTCTATCGGGAAGTGAATTATCCGATTTTAATAAAAATTGGTAGCTGAAACTTTGTGCAGTCGTAGATTTCGGAGGAATTATAAACATTACGGACTTTAAACGAATGAGATTGAAGTAGGCTGCTAGTAATTCGTGATAATCCCGAACTATTAGTCATGATTATTAAAAATAATTTTATATCTAAGAAAGAAAGTAAACGACAGATATAAAAATGGCCATTGTATGGCTGGGCTATTTGGCACATTCGTCGGTACAGCGTGTATTAAATTTCCATTGTTTTTGGCTGTTTTAGGAGCTGCGTGGAAACTGCTGCCCGACGACGACAAACGTCCCTTTATCGACGAGGCAAAGAGGCTGAGAAACTTGCACATGAAGGAACATCCCGATTACAAGTACAGACCGAGGAGAAAGCCAAAGTCACTTAAGAAAGAAGGCTATTCATACAGTATTCCGTACGCCAGTGTTTCCATGGATGCACTTCGAGCTGGTGAGTCCATGTTTCAATGTGATGCATATAAATGTTTATAGGACCGCCGTGCGACGTGGTCGAATAATTATTTTGTGATACGGTAAATCCTCGTGCAGAAATTGTATTAAGGATCTAGCTAAATCCATGTGATTAAGGGAGGGGTAAGGGTTTCAGCGTAAAAAAACACTTTTTTTGCGATTTTTTTTCTCAAATATGGATTGAGCAATTTTATTCGAACCTTTTGTACATAATAATGTACAAAAGGTTCGAATAAAATTACACAACATTGTCAAAAGTATGCTCAATAGAGCATACTTTTGACAATGTTATGTAATTTTTTCATGCAGAAATATTGAAGCATAAGCTCGTAACAGAGCTTCCCCCAGAACGTCTTGGAAAAAAAACAATTTGCGGTGTTCACTATAACTCGGCCGGAAATTATCTGAAAATGAAAAACCATGAAAATTTAGTCAAATTATAATCAAATCTTCCCCCCAACGTTCTCTGATAATTTTTTTTTTCATTTAAAAATTTTTCGCGGCCATCTAAAGTGTAAACTGTTATTTTCCACGAAAAATTCCGCCATTTTGTGGGTGGGAGACACCCTTAATGTAAAAAAAAAATTTTTTACTAAACGTTGGGGGGAGGTATTTTATATGTAGAAAATGTGTACAAAGTTTGAAATGAATCGGTCAAGTAGTTTTTAAATGGCAGTGAACACGGACTTTGAAATAGTAGTTTTGAGAAAAACGCGTCTAAAGTGCACTGCTAGCCCGACCACCCGCAGCTGTTAGACGTATAGCGTTAAAGGCCAGGAGATTAATAAGACAATAACTTCAAGAATATTGCTTAGATCGGTTTAAAATTTTAAGGACATATTCTTGAAATGTTAAACAATAAGATAAGACCAAAAAAAATTGGATTTTTCGAAAGTGAAAACCCTTACCCCGCCCTTAACCCTACTCTCTGGTAAGGATCCGACTACATATCGGATGGGATCTCAGCACGTAAACGTGACGCTTGTAAATTCGATCCCGATAGGGACTCCCGACTGAATTCCTAACTGTATCCAGCCCGGATCCTACGGGATTCTTGAAGAATTGTATGGAATCTGACGGATCATTACATGATTTTACAAGGTCTTGCAATTGATAATGATAGTTTGATCTGCAACATTAGCGCGTCCATAGTATATCTTTTCACATTTGTACGCGTCCCGTCTCATTTGTTCGCCGACCAAAATAAAATATTCATAAAATAGGAACTCGAGATTCAGTAAACGAATTTAAAGAAAAATCATTTACTAATTGTATCCAGCCCGGATCCTACGGGATTCTTGAAGAATTGTATGGAATCTGACGGATCATTAGATGATTTTACAAGGTCTTGCAATTGATAATGATAGTTTGATCTGCAACATTAGCGCGTCCATAGTATATCTTTTTACATTTGTACGCGTCCCGTCTCATTTGTTCGCCGACCAAAATAAAATATTCATAAAATAGGAACTCGAGATTCAGTAAACGAATTTAAAGAAAAATCATTTACTTAGCTTCCGTGGGTGCGTGTCACGTAGACCCCAAAAACGGTCCGCGGTAACTCGGTTACAATCTACGCGTGCCTCCTGATTCTTATATAGCCCATGAGTCCTCGATCGCAGACGCGAAAACCTCGCGGCGCTCGCCACCTAGCGACGGATTGGGAAACTCCGTTATACTAGCTCCATTCTACGACGTTCTAGTGTTTTTTTTTACAATTTACAGAATACGTAGTTTCGTAGAATAAAAGAAAATTACAATGAGTTACCGATTGCACCATTACGGGACACAATTTTCCAAATTTCAATTTTACACAAAACATATTTTCGAAACGTTTTTTTTTTATTAATTTTCTTGAGAATCAGTGTTTCGGAGTATTTTATACAAGTAAAATACTCTTTAGAGTAGAAAATGACAAATTGCTATGTATCTTCATTAACGAATTCAAAAATTAAAAATTCATCGTGTCGAATGGAAAATTCATCATCATCATTTGTGTGTGTGTGTGTGTGTGTATTCGAGTGAATTGTATATTCATAGGTCCACAACCGCGAAAAGATCAGACAAAGGATAAAGTTCTTTTCGAAGAATAAACACTTCATTATTCCGCTTATTCATCCGAGAACGGCATTTTGCTTTCCATTGTCATTGTTCGGGGACCTCAAGTGGCCTCGGGCGACCGGAAATCGTGTAGAGCAAAACTCGGAGAAAACTCCGCTCACTCTGTGCGCGTTCCTCTTTGCCTCGTTCACGAGTGTGCTAAATAAAAGGGGTTGAAATTTGTTCATACGACGAGAGATCGATCGCTCTCAGATATTTATGATATACAGTGCTGGGGCATTTGAAGTGGAATGCGGATAATTTTCGACGATTTTTCGCGAAATTTTGACGAATTTCAACACTTCAAAAAAGTACATTCGAGGAAATTCGATAATCTTTCGAACGAAACGGGTCCCATTAAGATTAATAAAAAATTGCGCACGTGCGCAACGAAAATGTGCGGGGGGGGGATCGTGTGATCCGTCGACCTCGCAATTTAAGGAAGTAGTCTAGTAACTTAAGCCGATTTTCATGTATTTTTTGGAGGGCGTTTTTTTGTAGGAAAATAAAAATGAATCGTTTTGGATATTTAGGATGTTTTTATCTACTTATTAAAGATACAAAAAAAAAAATTTTTGAAAAAATGTAATAGTTTATTATTATTATTATTATTGATCGAATTTGGCACCTCGAAGTTGGCAGCCCGGGTCCTAACTTTTTTTCTACCGAACCGATTGCTTTCAAATTTTAACAGGCTACTCTACACACTTATAGTTCTCGTCGGAACTACCGAGACATTTTTTCACCCCTAACTTTTTATTTTACAACCCCTTCTTTGCTAAAATAAAAGGACTTTTTTTTCCAAAGTCCGCCATTTTGTTATTTATCCATGAAATTTAACTTCAGTAGTTCCGACCAGAACCATAAGTGTGTAGAGTAGCCTGTTAAAATTTGAAAGCAATCGGTTCGGTAGAAAAAAAGTTAGGACCCGGGCTGCCAACTTCGAGGTGCCAACTTCGATCAATAATAATAATAATAATAAACTATTAAATTTTTTCAAAAAAATTATTTTTTAAATCTTTAATATGTAAATAAAAACATCCTAAATATCCAAAACGATTCATTTTTATTTTCCTAAAAAAAAACGCCCTCCAAAAAAGACACGAAAATCGGCTTAAGTTACCAGACTACTGCCTTAAGGGTCGCGGTCGCGATAGAGAGTAAATATGGTATCCAACTGAAGGGGCGACGAGCAAGGATGAAAATTATTTCAGAAGCAATTGGATACGCAACCCCCCTTGCAGTTGAAATTTTGAAAATGGAAAATATTGGATAATAAATGGATAATTTTATTTTTTATCTTATACAATCCGCGTATGGGGTTCCGTTAAAATTTAGGGTGGCGCTTTTTTTCACGATTCGCCCGAATTTAAAGAAAATATCAGGCCACAACCGAAAAAGCGAATTTCGTTTCACAACGGTGCGTACGTCTTACAAAAAATATACGACAACAAAAAGAACATTTTTATGTCACCGATGAGAATATTAACGGGTATGGCCACGCTAGCGGGTACAAAATCATGTGCACATTTAACAATTTTTTTTTGTATGAAAAAGTGATTTTTTTATACAACTAATTACACATTTATTTAGTATAAATATCAAGCTAATAAATAATATAAAGTAATATAAATAATATAATATTGCTATTTACTTTTGGTATCTTTTTTTTTGAGGCGCTTTGACCAAGAACAAAAAAAAAATCTCGTTAATCTACATCAGGATACCTGGAGAAGTACGTACGGAATTTGAAAAATATTGTTTTATTCGAATATCGTAGGCATTTGAACTTAAAACGTGAATTTCCAGTGCAAAAATTTTGTATAAAACCGCTCATAAAATGGGAAAGTTTTTAATCAATCAGAAATTCCGTACGTACTTCTCTGCGAAATGCAATTGGAAATCTAATTTAAAAAATTTAAAGTCAATCGGATAAAAATTGTTGAAGTTATTTATCACGCAGTGCGCTCGGGTCCTCTATGGCCGTGCCAGAGGTGGGTTTACGTTATAGACTCAAAGTCGGTGAAATAAAAAAATTTCTCGCTATAAATAGTCACTTATTTTTATCATGATAAAGCATCGCTTAAGCGAAAAAAAAACAACGATTTTTTGAAAATTCTACCGTCGCCATATCCCCTAATCATCAATCATTTCCCTGTGTATGACGAATATACGAGCGAAAAAGAGACCAATGTGTACGCATAAAAACGATTTAGCGATTTTTATAAAAATACGTACCCCAAGATTTTTCCGGTCACTGAATCCACATATGACAATTTCTCTAGATTGGAAATGGTCTAACCAATATAATGAGTTGAAATTTTCAAAAAAAGAGTTGGATTTTTATTTTTTTTAAATACTCTAAAACTCTTGACATCGCCGAATCCAAATATGATAATGGAATTTCAAGAGTTAAGATGGACCGGACGAAATTTGGAAAAATTATTGATTTCTCATCAAAAATGTTTATTTCAAAATTCTTGGTGTCGATGAATCAAAATCGATACACCACAATTTCGTAACGGACGGAACATATTTGAATGCTACGAGTTTGGAATTACTGTGATACCAATTTCGACATTCTTTTCAATCGTGATCTTTTTCCAAAATATTAGCGCAATCGTTTTTATAAAAATGTCCACGATTTTTTATAAATTTTTGAACTGCCATATTCCATTCAGACATTTTTAGTTGTGAATTTTTAATATCAAATTTGGATCGAACGACTAGAATTGATTTGCATCTTTTCTTTTTTTTTGAATAAATTCGATCTGTACAATTCTGAGGGATCGCGAAAGTTTCACGATTCCAAACAATCGTAAGAATCGTATTTTTCACAATTATAATAAATTATAATGCTCAAAAATTTATTAAAGTTAGCGCGATCGATTGATTTTGCAAAATTTTCAAATGTCCAAACATTCAATTTTTTTTTTTACAATCTCTAAGCACTTTACCAATTCATGTCAAACTCAATACCCAACATAATGTTCCCTAAACTATTTTTATGCCAAGTTTTGCCTCTATGCTTAAAAATTTAAGAATGTTAAAAAAAAAACATACAGTTTGCGTAAAATATAAGAAAATGTACAAAGTAAAAATTGAATAAAATCTTAACGATATCATCGATTCGTACTAAATTTAATACGGATCGTCCTTCAATGATGATTCACGAGAGAAAAATTATCCGAAGGTCTCAAAACGTTTGGAAATAAAATGAATCTTAAACATTTTTCGAAAAATGCATTCTATGCATTCTTATATCTTCTATATAAATAAAAATCAATTGCCGCATGTATGACGGATCATCACTTGAGAACGGCTCGACCGATTTGGCTGATTTTTTTTTGTTGTGTTCGTAAAATTCAAAACGAGGTTTGTATGAAAGAATTTTTTTGGAAAATCCACCTGAAAAGTCGGAAATTTGAAAAATATGAAAATATGAAAAATATGGAAATAATATATGAACATCTCAATAATAAAAATGTGACGTTCAGTTTGAAAGTTCTGCTGTCACATGTTTCATAACGAAAAAAAATGTGACGTTCAGTTTGAAAGTTCTGTTTTCATAACAACAACAAATTCCGCATTGAATGTTGATATTTTGCGAAAAAGAATTTAATTGAAAGCGATACGTCATTTCGTGGTTTATTTCTTTGAAAAAAATGCCATCAGTCGGACGTCCAATGCGGAAGTGATGATCCGTCATACATGCGGCAATTGATTTTTATTTATATAGATGAAATATTAAATAATAAAAAAAATAAAAAATAAAAGAACTTCAATATCTCGAGAAATATTAATCTAAGCAATAGGGTCGATGGGACCTTTTTTATAGGAAATTAAATTTCCAACAAATTTTTCGTTCACAATTTTTTCGTAAAGTTAATTGTTTCGGAGATAACAGCAAAAAAACGAGGATTTTTGGTAAAAATCAACTTCAGTGACCCGTACCAACTCATCAGTACAATTTACACTTTCGTCGCAAATAGCACTTTTTTAGATTGTTTTATTCTGAGTAAATCGAAACCAAGAACAATATGATAGCATAAAATGCGGCTGAGTTATAGAAATTTGAAAAATAAAAAAAAAAAAAAAAAAAAAAAAATCGATTTACGTGTCGATTTAGATGGAAAATCTTCTCACGCTTTGGGAAAGTACTTAGAATTAATATTAAGGGCTGTAACCTTCAGAGAATTTCTTTTTCGACATATCCAACAAAATTTCGGGTGGGGACTGAAAAAAAAAATAGTCGAAAAAAAAATCGCCCTAATCTATATATATAAAAATGAATCCCTATTTCCTTTGGTAACGCCATAACTTGAGAACGACTTTACCGATTTCATTCATCTTTTTTTTTCAAGTTTTCTAATGCTGTGTAGAAGGTTCTTACGGGAAGAAAAATTAAGAAAATTGCGCAGAAAATTGGAAAATTTCAGAAAACTTAACGACTATATAACCTTCGCGGGTTTGACAGTTCCCGCGAAGCAAATGTGATTTAATAGATACATCGGTCGGCATCTATCGATCAAAAAATTCATTTATTCATTTCTTAGTGTCCAGTCCATTCGATCTGAACGTTTATCCAGTTTTGAGTTTGTTGAGTGAGTTTTTTGAGAAGTGTTTGTTCGTCGCAATTAGTTCACCGCAATCACGGCTTATAATAAAAGTTTAATTTAATATCGATTTTTCGTAAGTTTTGATAGATTAACACGTGGTATACATGCTTATACAGAAACACTAAGGGAGTCAATTTTTTATTTTCAGTTACAATAAACACTATGTTTTTGAAATAATTTTGTTTAAAATTATTTATTCCAGTTCGAATTGAATATTCATAGCTCAGACAGGAAAACGTCTGTCGGGTCAGCTAGTATTTAATAAAGTCCAAAGCCTTTAACCGATTCCTGCCAAATTCTATACGAAACATTCCTGCCCCCTGATCCTTTTATTTCGAAATTTTTCACCCGGTTAACTGACAAATTTTCGGACTATTTTCGAAAATTTCGCCATAGCGTAAAATCTCCGAGTCCCAAAGTGACAACGAGAATTGCAGCAAACAACGGAGCTTCGATGACTCAAATATGTGTGAAGTTTGCAAGAAATCGGTCGGGGTCGTTCTCGAGAATAAAACAGGTTAAATTTTTGCTAGAAAAATCAGGAATTTCGAACGGTCGCTCGTTCTTTTTCCTTCTCGGGGAAATCTTCGCTTCGAAAGTCGAACTCAATCCAGAGAGCACATGTGCCCTCAGCGGTCACGTGACTTTTGCCCTTATCTCCGCAAAGAATATTATATCGTTCAGCGTCGTAAAATTTTTTTTTATTGCCCATCAACGATCATAACGAAACCGTATTAACGAAGTCTCTTTGCCTTTTTCTTTTTATCGTGTTCGCGCAAATATTCGCTCAATGGAGTTTCCTCGAATTTATTGTTCGTCATAAGTCATCCGATGTGACGGGACAGTTAAAGGGAACATCGGGCCAAGACAAACAAAAAACAGCACGTAGTTAATTGCGAGGTCATACGGTACACGTCATGTATTTACTTTTATTGGATCCTAGGCCAATGAATGATGGATCGTCTAGTGTCTGTTTTTTTTTTTGTTCCGGTCTCCAAAGAATTACAGCGAGCGTATCCTGTCACTGTATCATGAAGTAGATCACGAATTATGTAAAAAAAACACGGTATGGTTGTTGCTAGAACTCGATTTGGACGAGAGCCTTTAAGAGCAACTTGCTAATATATTTCGGATCGGATTTTTCGAATCAGCTCACCAACTGAACGATAATTAAGGGGTGACACCATTCTAGAGGCAGAAAGTAAAAGGCCTAACTTTGACGATTTATTTTGGTAGTATGAAAACATGGTAGAGGATTCCTTTTCAGAGGGTTCATTTAACACATACTGAAGTATAAAAACAAATTTTTTTACTATCATTTTTATACAAAATGGCGGCGACAGAGGCCATCTTGAAAATCGTCTTTTTTTTAAAACACCTTCACGGGAGGACGGTTTTCTCATAAAGTATAAGACCTGGAACGAGAAACCAAAAAATTTTATAATCTATACACTATTGGCTATGGGACTACGTAGGGGTTTTGTTTTTAAATCAAATTTTGTAGAAATGGTGCACTTTTGGAAAAATTAACCGATTTTTTGCTAAAAAAAACTGTAAATTGTTTATAAAGAAAAAATTTACATTAAATAAACAAACGGCTATGTACTCTGATAGAGAATGTAATTGTGAGGCTACTATCAAAATTTCAAATCGATCCATGCAACGGCTTTCGAGTAATACGTCCTCCCAGTTTGGAAAAGACGATTTTCAAGATAAGCCCTGTCGCCGCCATTTTGTTGCAAAATGATGATACAATTTTTTTTTTTCATACTTCAATATGTGTTAAATAAACCCTCTGAAAAGATATCCTATTCTTTTTTTCATACTCTTAAAATAAATCGTCGAAGTTAGGTCTTTTTTCTGCCGCTAGAGTGGTGTTACCTCTTAGGTAGTCTGGTAACTTAAGCCGATTTTCATGTCTTTTTTGGAAGGCGTTTTTTGTAGGAAAATAAAAATGAATCGTTTTGGATATTTAGGATGTTTTTATTTACATATTAAAGATACAAAAAATTTAATAGTTTATTATTATTATTATTATTGATCGAAGTTGCCACCTCGAAGTTGGCAGCCCGGGTCCTAACTTTTTTTCTGCCGAACCGATTGCTTTCAAATTTTAACAGTCTACTCTACACACTTATAGTTCTCGTCGAAACCACCGAGAAATTTTTTCACCCCTAACTTTTTATTTTACAACCTCTTCTTTGCTAAAATAAAAGGACTTTAGCAAAGAAGGGGTTGTAAAATAAAAAGTTAAGGGTGAAAAAATTTCTCGGTGGTTCCGACGAGAACTATAAGTGTGTAGAGTAGCCTGTTAAAATTTGAAAGCAATCGGTTCGGTAGAAAAAAAGTTAGGAGCCGGGCTGCCAACTTCGAGGTGCTAACTTCGATCAATAATAATAATAATAATAAACTATTAAATTTTTTGAACAAATTTTTTTTTCTATCTTTAATATGTAAATAAAAACATCTTAAATATCCAAAACGATTCATTTTTATTTTCCTACAAAAAAACGCCCTACAAAAAAGACATGAAAATCGGCTTAAGTTACCAGACTACTACCTTAAACGGGGTGGAGAAACTGTTTGATTTTTGTCACGGAGTTTCATTTAAAAACACTATCATTATGCTTTATTTATTTTCTCTGCATATTTTCCTGAGGGCGGGAACACGAAGTGCAATAAGGCCGTACGTTGAATTGCGAATTTTCAACCTCAACTCTTCTCGAACGGTGTAGGTGAAAATTCTAAAATAATTCAGACGTATCCGCGTGTAGGCGAGGAATGTAAAAGAAAAATTTCCAAAATTTCTGCGCATTCTAGTTCCACCAAGCGAACCTCCTTAGCCGATCAGTGAAAATTACTCCTAACATTGTTTTTTTCGTAGTGTTCCAAACATTTGTGTCCGAACAGTTTTAAACCGTCCCACTTCACTAAATTCGAACTCACGTTGATGAAACAAAAAATTGTTAAACTGGTATTGCCGTTCCATATCCGTTGAATTAGT
This sequence comes from Oxytorus armatus, assembly GCA_958009045.1. Classification (NCBI taxonomy): domain Eukaryota; kingdom Metazoa; phylum Arthropoda; class Insecta; order Hymenoptera; family Ichneumonidae; genus Oxytorus; species Oxytorus armatus. The sequence goes on along the minus strand of OY253748.1, from coordinate 3,819,856 downwards.
TTTACGGATTTTTCGTGCCAACGGAATTCTATCCGTCGAATAGAATATTCCGTAAGCGAAAAAAAAAGCAGTAGCGCTTACCGGCCAATTAGCCAATTACTCATGTCCGAAGGACATTTTTCGAAATTATCGACGTACCGGCAATCGATAAACGTGTTTTGAAGACAAAAAAAATAATTATGCATCTTTTTCTTAATTCTTTACAACCGAATAAAAGAAATATCGAAATGTACAACGCGCCACTTCCAAATTTCCGTTAAAAACGACCATAAAAATTGTTGATTTGCTTCGCGAATAGTTTTCATTCCACGATATTTCACTATTACAAGAAGAGGGAGAGGAAAATGTAAAAATTGTAATTTCATTGTTGCAGGAATGGCCGGTGGCATGGGACAGGGTGGTATGGGATCTTACTACGGACCAGCGGCAGCTTATGGATCCCTTTCGGCAGCCAGTATGGCTGCGGCTGCTGCAGTCCAACAATCAGCAGTGGCAATGTCCGCCGGTCTTGGGACACCTGGCCAGGTGAGTTTCTCTTTCATATTCGATTCAAAAGTTTCCCTTTTTCGAGTCTATCCCTCCTCCTCCTCTCCGCGCCCTGCCTTTCGAACCGCGTAACTCCGTCGTGTATCCCCCCCCCCCCCCCCCCCCCCCCGAACCCTTCGACCCTGTATTGCCCTATTCTCTTTTCTCGTGTCTATGGAACTTTTTTTTTTCTAGAAGAAACGAAACCTGCGAATATTTCGGTCTCGAGTCCGACTCGAAGAGGGCAGCGAAAAAAGTTCTTTTGTTGATCAAAGGATTGAGGCATGTTGTGTTTACAATGAAAGGAAACTCGCTCTATGTGGAGATATATATATATATATTATAAATGTAAATATTCCGTCGAGCCGCCTGCCACCGCTTACAAGAGTTGATGGGGGTGGGTTTGGGGTTGTTCGGGTTAATTTTAGTTTGTTTCGTTTCAATCGCAATTAGGTTGCTTTGGGTTTGGTTGACGCGAGAAAACCTAACACCCGAACCGTCCGAAATCTTCGTAAATATAAGTTACGAACAAAGTTACGAACGTTCTTGCAAGAAAAAAAATGAAATGCTCTTAACTAGAGAAAACTTAATCCTAAATTGTACGGGAATATATATTCGTACGAAAACCACATGATTTAATCTGTTAATAGGCTTAAGATGCGATAAAATGAAGCTACGGCTCAATATTGTTGAAAAACAAAAGTGTTCTTCGGATTCCAAGCCCGTGTCCTGTTATTTGATTATTCGAGGAGACTGATCGGACTCTATGGTATGTTAAAAAAATATAAACCAAAATATTTAAGAAAGGAAACTTGATGAACGCCCGCCAGAACGACCATATTCCGTTTGGGCGTTCATCAACGGCTCGTTTTCGAAATATTTTGATTTGTTTATTTTTTTAACATGATAGAGGTCTATCGGTGTCGTAGAAAAATCGAAGAAAAACAACGAGTCACGAGCTTGGAATCCGAGAAAGAATGTTTTTTTCGAGAAAATTGAGTCAGAACTTCGTTTTATCGCATCTGAAGGTAGTCTGGTAACTTAAGCCGATTTTGATGTCTTTTTTGGAGGGCGTTTTTTTGTAGGAAAATAAAAATGAATCGTTTTGAATATTTAGGATGTTTTTATTTACATATTAAAGATACAAAAAATTTTTTTTTTGAAACATTTAATAGTTTATTATTATTATTATTATTATTATTATTGATCGAAGTTGGCACCACGAAAAAAAAAGCGCGTGGATGGCCCCGGTGATTTTGGCTCTTGATGTTATCTGAAATAAAAAATTCTTGATAATTCTTAATCTATAGACATGTCATTCTGGTCGGAACTACTGAAGTTAAATTTTATGGATAAATAACAAAATGGCGGACTTTGGTAAAAAGTTTTTTTTCTCCAAAGTCCGCCATTTTGTTATTTATCCATGAAATTTAACTTCAGTAGGTTAACTCGTATATGCTCCCGTTCGTTCGTGGAGTAAGTTTTCTCTAATTAACCACATTCAATTTTTTTTTTTTTGCCAGAACGTTCGTAACCTCAACCAACATAAATTCACCAAGATTCCACGTTTCGACCCTTTGCCTAGAAAGCTATCCCTCGACAATTTCGCTCACCTGTTCGACCAATATATATTTACATCAAATTCCTTAAATTTGAACGTTTATGGTTATATACATATTTCTCTATATTATATATATATATATCGCCGCTGTGTACAAGAGTTGAGGAGGTCAGCTTCACCGTACGGGATATGACCCTGCCCGTTTTGCGAAGCTGACCGTTTTCCCTTTATGACAAAGGAAAAACGGTCAATTTCATCATACGTGACGATCTCTCACCCGTACGGTGAAGTTAACCCTCACACAAACCCAAACAAACCCAAACCAGTTTGGTTGGGTTCGTGCAAAGTATGGGAATTTTCCCAGTATAGGAATTTTGCAAATATGGGAGAAATTCTGGCTTGACAATTTTTCCCATACTTTGCGAAAGTATGAAAAATTTTCCATACTTTTCGTAAAAACAAAATGTCTAGACATGGAATGAACCCGCGCGCCCCTATAGCCCATTTAACGTCTCGTTGAGTGAGCAATACCATGCCGTTGTTTGCTCAGCGTCGGACTTTGACTTTTTTTTGGGTTTAATTGGGCACGGTCAGCTTCACCATGCGGGCCAATGATATTTCCCGTGCGATGAAAATAAGTCACTGTGTTTTAAAAATAAATTTTTCCTACTCAATCATCTATGGATTGTATGAAAATGACAAAATTCAAACGATAGATTCGTGTCACGATCGATCGAACGAAATGAATCAAACTAAAAGACCGTTTTGTTTTTTTCGTATTCTCTTTTGTTAGATTGCGCTCGCTGAAAACAGAGTAAATTTGAAAAATTTATATAAGGGTTATATGGGGGAAAAAAATTAAATTGTTGATTTCACATTCTTTATTAACTTTTCAACTATAAGAAAAAAAATGTTTACAATTTTTTTTTAAAATATTAACATTATTTTTCACGGGTATAAATGGACTGCTGGTGAAAACCATGGCGCCTCCTTGTCGACATCATAACTTCACCAAAATTTATCCAATCTGCTAAAATAAAAAAACGAATCTAGTAAAATAATGTAGCAGTAACAGTCTGACGGATGGATTTTTGTTGTTGTATTTTTAATAAAGAAATCACAGTATTTCAAAGTATAATACGCAATCTAAAAAACAAAAAATTAGTGTTTAATAATTTGTAAAAAATTGTCGAACGATAAAATTTAAAAAAACCTCTCGTCAGACTATAGAGAAAATAATTATCAAAGATTAAAATTAAAAAACAGTTAAAAATATTAAAAATTGACTGAGTTATCGTGCTGACACTGTCTAGAAAGATAGTTTCGAGAAAAACCCGTTAATAATATTGATATTAAAGAAAAAAAAAATTTTTCAATTTCTATCCTTATAGTTGAAAAGTTAATACAAAATGTGAAATCAACAATTCAATTTTCTTTTCACCATATAACTTTTATAATAATTTTTCAAATTTTTATTCGGTTTTCAGCGCGGCACAGGGATACGTGACCCCTTAAATTGTCATTTTTTTCTTCACAGGGACTTAAGGTAGTAGTCTGGTAACTTAAGCCGATTTTCATGTCTTTTTTGGAGGGCGTTTTTTTGTAGGAAAATAAAAATGAATCGTTTTGGATATTTAGGATGTTTTTATTTACATATTAAAGATACAAAAAAAAAATGTTTGAAATAATTCAATAGTTTATAATAATAATTATTATTATTATTATTATTATTATTGATCGAAGTTGGCACCTCGAAGTTGGCAGCCCGGGTCCTAACTTTTTTTCTACCGAACCGATTGCTTTGAAATTTTAACAGGCTACTCTGCACACTTATAGTTCTCGTCGGAACCACCGACAAATTTTTTCACCCCTAACTTTTTATTTTACAACCCCTTCTTTGCTAAAATAAAAGGACTTTAGCAAAGAAGGGGTTGTAAAAAAAAAGTTAGGGGTGAAAAAATTTCTCGGTGGTTCCGACGAGAACTATAAGTGTGTAGAGTAGCCTGTTAAAATTTGAAAGCAATCGGTTCGGTAGAAAAAAAGTTAGGACCCGGGCTGACAACTTCGATCAATAATAATAATAATAAACTATTAAATTTTTTCAAACTAATTTTTTTTTGTATCTTTAATATGTAAATAAAAACATCCTAAATATCCGAAACGATTCATTTTTATTTTTCTACAAAAAAAACGCTCTCCAAAAAAGACATGAAAATCGGCTTAAGTTACCAGACTACTACCATAAATTCGTTGAACTCTACGGATCGATCATTCGGAACAATGTGGAAACGATGGTATCGGTAATACCTGTATTATTTTTTCCCCGTGTGTTTTCGAATGCGCGCGTCAAGATCCGTGACCTTTGGGTGGTTTTTTTTTCTTTTTCTTTTCTTTTCTTTCCTCACCGATCAATTTTCTATATAGAACCCCTAGAGCTCCGCATATACTCTGGACGATCCATGTTTGGGTTATACATACCGTGAGCAAAGTTGTGTAAAAGGGGAGCGCGATATAGTTTGAGACCCGTGTCAGGCGCAAACGTCAGTCCCAATAGTTTTCACACGGCACCACAAAAGAGCGCAATCAGGAAACCAGCCGTGATTGTTCCATTGTCGAGGGGGGTATTCCTAAAATAGCAACTGTACCCATGCATTTATAATGCGCCGTCAGTCCAGGAAGTATATCCTTGGGGCCGGTGATACATAATTATTTTTGTGTGCTAGCACATACTTTTCGAATATTCAAATGTCCCTTTTGTATTCGATCAATTGAATACCATCGATGAACGGTTTTTTTTTTCTTTCTTCAATATCTGAAAGCTTTGAAAATGCACAACGTGAATTTGTTTTTGTTCTTCATTGGAAATGGGATTTATTGATTGATACGTTTTTTTTCTTCTTCAGAGATAAATGCACGTTTATATAAATAATCGCCGAAGTATTCACTTAAAAAATTCGGGCAAGGTGAACTCGGTGAAATAAATGATGCACGATATAAAATACAAAAATGTAAACGACACAACTCGCACCATCCGAGATATCGCAATGCGAGAAAACAGGAATTCGTCGTACAACACTTTTTTTTCACGAGTATGAAAAAAACAAAAGTTCATTTTGTATAATAACGTAAAATAGCTGATTTCTATTGTATTTAGTCGAAATAAATCGAACAATCGATTATCGGCGATTCGAACAATCACCACAAATAATCGATATTCGTGGGGAAAAAAAAAAACAAAATAAACAATCGATTACGAGGATAATTGATATCAACGTATCGATTATTTGGGGAAAAAAAATCGAAAAATAATCGTTTGTTCGGTTATTTTTTTCAATAATTAAAATTTAAAAAATACTTAACGCTCATTGTTTTTTTTTCTTCATTGGAAATGTAATTTATTGATTAATACGTATTTTTCTAGATAAATGCACGTTTATAAAATGATCGGCGAATTATTCACTTCGAAAAATTCGGTAAGAAGAACTTGGTCAAATAAATGAAGCACGATACAGAATTAAAAATTTAATGTAGTAGTCTGGTAACTTAAGCCGATTTTCATGTCTTTTTTGGAGGGCGTTTTTTTGTAGGAAAATAAAAATGAATCGTTTTGGATATTTAGGATGTTTTTATTTACATATTAAAGATGCAAAAAAAAAATTTGTTTGAAAAAATTTAATAATTTACTATTATTATTATTATTGATCAAAGTTGGCACCTCGAAAAAAAAAGCGCGCGGGTGGCCCCGGTGATTTTGGCTCTTGATGTTATCTGAAATAAAAAATTCTTGATGATTCTTAATCTATAGACATGTCATTCTGGTCGGAACTACTGAAGTTAAATTTCATGGATAAATAACAAAATGGCGGACTTTGGAAAAAAAAGTCCTTTCATTTTGCCCGCCATTTTGTTATTTATCCATGAAATTTAACTTCAGTAGTTCCGACCAGAATGACATCTCTATAGATTAAGAATTATCAAGAATTTTCGATTTCAGATAATATCAAGAGCCAAAATCCCCGGGGCCACCCACGCGCTTATTTTTCGAGGTGCCAACTTCGATCAATAATAATAATAAACTATTAAATTTTTTCAAAATATTTTTTTTTTGTATCGTTAATATGTAAATAACAACATCCTAAATAGCCAAAACGATTCATTTTTATTTTCCTACAAAAAAACGCCCTCCAAAAAAGACATGAAAATCGGCTTACGTTACCAGACTAATACCTTAAACGAGATAACTCGTATCATCCGAGATATTACAATGGAAAAACAGGAATCCGTTGTACAGTACGATTTTTTTTGCACGAGTATAAAAAACAAAATTTCATTTTGTATAACCACGGAAATAGCCTACGTCGATTATATTCAGCGAAAATAAATCGAAAACGACATTTACCATATTGTGACTGTAGCCGCTTGTCATATTTCAACCTGACAGGTTAAATCATTTAGTCGTTGAACTGTTTTTTATTCCTACCAGAAGGACAGACACAGGCCTGAAAAATAGATTTCTTTCGTTCCTCAATTAAAAAAAAAAAAAAAAAAAAACATTTTCTCGGAAACAAAAGAGATCTGAATTTCATCGGGATGTAATTGAAATTTTTTTTCCGCTATTATTAATAATTACAAATAAGCATTTTCTTGGAAACAAAAAAAATCTCAATTTCATCGAAACATAATTGAAAATTGTTTCGGCTGTTATTAATTTAAAATAATCATATTCTCGGAATGAAAAAAGATTATCGTTTAATCGGGACGTGATTGAAATACTTTTTCGAATACTTCAAAAAATTCCCAATTCATTTTCACATTATTCGAAATATCAACGGCTCCGGTTGTTCGCGACGAAAAACCCTATGAGAAATGAACAAAAATGCAGACACCTGATTGATATTCAGCGCTGAACTTGTCGCCATGACGCGAGATACAATCCTGCCTATTAGTGACAGAAAAAAAAAAGAGAAAAAAGAAGAAAAAAAAAACGTTTCTGTACATCTAGCATCATCGGTTTCCGAAACAAAACTTAATTAACGTGCCGCACGGTGTCGCTGTCAATGCAACAATGAGATCGTAGCGTGTTCTCATTGTGTGGCGTTCCTATGTGTTTCATTCACAAAAGCAACGTATATCCATACCGGCCCGATGTGTCGTCGACCGTGGAGAATGCATTTTGCCCTGTGCCGCGCGTTATTTCCTAAATGGCTTCTCTATACAACAAGAGGCCCGTTGTCCGAACACGCTCGTGCATGTATTATGTCCTGTAAAATGCCCGGCGAAACGGTCGAATGGTCTCCTCGGAGAGTCAGGCGTGTCAACGGGCAAGTCAATCGAACTGCTTTGCATAACAACGGATCCGCACTTTTATCTACAGTTCTACTTGAATAATTTAACATTCACGAAATAATAAGAAATGAAAGAAATAAAAAATAAAAATTTGTTCATTCGTCATTGCCGATGTACGTATATCGGATAAATTGTTCGCTCTGAAATTCCATTCCGAGAAAAATGCCCGAGCACAGGAATAACGTGGCCTGCTTGGCTAAAAAGGAAAAGACGAGTTTTAGGAAAAAATAAAATTAATAGAAGCTTGTGAAAATTTGGTAAGGCTAGCATATTCACCAAAACCGGATTCACCGAAATTCGTAATTCCCAAATTCATATTTCTCAAACCGGCATTTTGTTTCCAGCTAGAGTTACGGTGGATTAACTTTGCACATGTATTGTGTTGTGAGCAAGGAAAATCGTATTGTCTACAGTGCCGGGCATTTGAAGTGAAACGCGGATATCTTCGTTGATTTTCGTGAGAGTTTGATGAATTTGAAAATTTCACAAAAACGGAACATTCAAGGAAATTTGATGGTTTATCGAAAGAAACGAGTCCCATTGGGATTGGTCAACAATTGCGCACGTGCGCAACGAAAATGTGAGGGAGTGGAAAATCGGGTGATCCGTCGACCTCGTGATTCAAGGGTTGCGGATGTGGTAGAGGGTAATTATGGTATCCAACTGAAGGATTACGAACAGGGATGAAAACTACTTCAGGAGCAATTGGATCTGCAACCCCCTGGTGGCAGGGAAGGCAGTTAAAGTGGAAATCTTTTGTCGGGGCTAGCGCGGAAACTGTTGGACCGACTGGGCTCATTTTTATCATGGTTGTATTATTCGCGATGGCTCATGACCTCCTGAAAAGAAATTGGCATTATCGTTCCCGGAAACGGTGGGGAGATGCATCGTCGTAGTGCAATTTTCCAAATTCGTCAAATTTTCGTCAATATCGGCCACGATATCCGCATTCCACTTCAAATGCCCAGCACTGTATGTTACTCGCGATACCGGGTGAGCAAAACTACTGCCGAGTTCCTCGTGCAGTTATTAAGGGCTCACATACCGCGCGCTGAAAACCGAGTATATTTGAAAAATTATTATAAAGATTATATGGCGAAAAAATATATGAAATTGTTGATTTCGCATTTTTTATTAACTTTTCAACTATAAGAGAAAAAATGTTTGATAAATAAAAATATTAACAATATTTTTTACGGATATAAATGGACTATTACAAATGAAAACCATGGCGCCTCCTTGTCGACATCGTAATTTCACCAAAAATTATCCAATCGGCAAAAATACAAAAAAGCATCCAGTAAAATAATGTACTAGTAATAGTCTGAGGGAGGGAGTTTTTTTTTTTTTTACAAAAACAAAGAAATTACAGTATTTCAAACTTTAGTATGCAATTAAAAAAAAATTAGTGTTTAATAATTAATAAAAAATTGTCCAACCAAAAAATTCAAAAAAACCTCTCGTCAGACCATAGAGAAAATAATTATCAAGATTTAAAAAAAAAGTTAAAAAATTGACTGAGTTATCGCGCTGACACTGTCTAAAAACGTAGTTTCGAGAAAAACGCGTTCAAAGTTTCTGGCGGGTACAACGTGAACTTACAGTTAGTCTCCCACTCCACCTATAATTTTGTAACCGAGTGAAAATTTCTTAAAAGAATTTTCTTTTTTTTTTGAAAAATTCTTAAAAGTATAAAAAATAAAAATCTATAAAAAAAAGCGATTTTTTGAAAATTGTATGGGTATATTAACCCTTAATATATATCATTGTCCACGTAGACTCTGTAAACAATGTATGTACTTCCGGTGAGTGGGCTATATTTTTTTGTACTGGATCGTAAAATAAATACATGGAGGAACGTCATATAGCCGAACTCATACTCGCGAGATCCGGGTATCCGAAGTTTTTGAAGTTAATTTTTTCTATGTTTTACTTCATAAGCTTAAGGTAGTAGTCTGGTAAGTCAAGCCGATGTTCATGTCTTTTTTGGAGGGCGTTTTTTTGTAGGAAAATAAAAATGAATCGTTTTGGATATTTAGGATGTTTTTATTTACATATTAAAGATACAAAAAAAATGTTTTTCGAAAAAATTGAATAGTTTATTATTATTATTATTATTGATCGAAGTTGGCACCTCGAAAAAAAAGAGCGCGTGGGTGGCCTCGGTGATTTTGGCTCTTGATGTTATCTGAAATCAAAAATTCTTGATAATTATTAATCTACAGACATGTCATTCTGGTCGGAACTACTGAAGTTAAATTTCATGGATAAATAACAAAATGGAAAAGGACATTTTTTTCCAAACTCCGCCATTTTGTTATTTATCCATGAAATTTAACTTCAGTAGTTCCGACCATAATGACATGTCTATAGATCAAGAATTATCAAGAATTTTTCATTTCAGATAACATCAAGAGCCAAAATCACCGGGGCCACTCGCGCGCTTTTTTTTCGAGGTGCCAACTTCGATCAATAATAATAATAATAATAAAGTATTACATTTTTTCAACAAAATTTTTTTTCGTATCTTCAATATGTAAATAAAAACATCCTAAATATTCAAAATGATTCATTTTTATTTTCCTACAAAAAAACGCCCTCCAAAAAAGACATGAAAATCGGCTTAAGTTACCAGACTACTATCTTAAATTAACTTGAAAAACTTCGGAGGCCTGAACCTCGTGAGTATCAGTTTGTCAATATGACGTTCCTTGATGTATTTATTTTACGATCCAGTACAAAAAAATATAGAGCACTCATCGGAAGTGCACACATTGTTTATAGAGTTTATGTGGACAGTGATATATATTGATGATTGCATGAAGTACTCCGCAGTAGTTTTGCTGACCAGGTATCACGTCAATAACATAGATAATACGATTTTCCTTGCTCACGACAGAATATATGGGCAAAGTTAATCCACCGTTACTTTCGGGGCAAACAAATGCCCGTTTGGGAGACTATGAATTTGGGGAATCACGAATTTTGAGAATCTGGTTTTGGGCAATATGATAACCTAGCGAAAATTTGCTGTAAGCAACTGTTTTTGTTTTTTTTGTCTACTTTTTGTTGCATTTTTCTTTAACCGGTTAATTTTACGTGAAATTAAGTCTACAGCCCGCCTTTACGTCGTAAATTTAAGGGAACTAGTGTCAGCAGACGCGCCCTCGCGCGTTTTGTAACGTGCCTGTTTTTAGGTTAGGTGTGTTCCTATCGGCTGAGCCGAGATTCAACGGAGTGAAGTGCTTCACTTTTTCGGCTTCACTTTTTCTTGATCGGCTTCACTTTTTCGATATTCAATTTATCGAAGCTTCGTGTTTCATCGCTTTTTTTTTTACTAAAGAAGAATACGAATTGTTCTCTGCGGAATTTTTTAAATCGCATAAAATTGTCATCGTTCATTGAAGAATTTTCTACCGGTACAATTGACAATACGATTGAAACGAGTTTCATGTTTTTTTTTTTCTGCACACCAATGAATCATTAATTTTTGACATTTGTTGAGCTGAGAGCGATCGGAGCGGAGGACAAAAGATGGAGTACACGTTCGACAATGTTCCTGATTAATTTGATCGATCTGTAAAGTGTTATGAAATTAGAGATGAGCGATTATAATCGATTGTATGAAATTTTCGAATCGCAATTCGAGCACTTGGCGAATTCACGAAGGATACTGAAATAACGGTTTATAAAAAAAATAATTAAAAAAAATCGTACAGTTAATACGTCGTTAGGAGATGATTAAATTATTTTATGCAATTTTTTTTCGTCCATCGAATAAAATTCGGAACAAAACAAGCAGCCGCACTTGACGACGAAACTTGTCAGACCTGATCGCGTTCCATTGTGATATCAAAATGAAATTTTACGAAGTAGAGTGTGTCTCGTGGTGCAAATTGTAGAAACACGTTCGGGAGAGTACGTCCCGAACAAATAATCAATGTCGTCGTTGGGGGGGTGGGGGTGGCGGAGGCAGTTGGGAGGAAGAAGAGAGAAAGAGGCCCGCATAAGACTTGCGTAAATCACAGAACGTGGACAAAGCCAGCTTAACGACCCGACAAAGGACTCTTCGCGGTCTCTCTACGAATTATAGAATTAGGAATATGGTTCGCGTTTTTTTTTTTTTTCGCTTCTCTCGTTGCTTTATTTTTCATCCAGGCGCGAGGTTCCACACTCGCGCCGTGACCGAATTTATGGGTATTGGTTGGTCTTTGTCCGAGCGATAAAAGAATTCTTCGGTGTCCGAAGAGCTGACTCACTGCGCGAAAGAGGACCGAGTGTGCGCCGTTCCCGTATACAAATATTCGATCATTTTTTTTTTTTTTCTGTCACTATCCCATAGACCGTCTTCGAGAAGTCAGATATCTCGCCTCGAGGCGATTTAGCAGGCTCAATTCGATATTTCGCAAAGAGAAATATTTCGTGTAATATACACTCGGTCCTTTTACACGAAAATCGTTCCTTCTTTGTCTCGTATTTTTTTTACCAGTGACGACGAAACATTCGATTATTAATAATCGTGAATCTTTTAGAAAAGAAATCGCGTCGTATTTTACAACTTTTACTCGCTGCATGGACAAACATTTGATCGTAATATTGTGGTTATTTTAGAAACTATTATTTTTGAAATTATCATTTTTCTTATAATTTAATATTGTCCCTTGTCCGGGGGTGGTGGTGTCGTTTTCGACGGGGTGAGTACCATCAAACGGGTTAGCGGTCGTCCCGCCCGGTGAAGTTGACCGTTTTCCCTTTACCATAAAGGGAAAACGGTCAGCTTCACCAAATGGGGTTAGAGGTTGCTCCGTTCGGCGAAGCTGACCGTTTTCCCTTGATTAGAAACGGAACATGGTCAACTTCACCAAACGGGACATGGATTGGCTTCACCAAACAGGTTAGGTATCTCCCGTGCGGTGAAATTGACCCCCTGAACTCTTGTACACGGCGGCGGCAGCGGCTATATACGAGTATTTATACAATATAGAGAGACATATGTGAATAAACAAATAATAGCCTCATGTTATATTTATTGTCTTGCCATTTTGTTATTTTAAGCTACTCGTTTGAAAAAATTTACCGAAAAAAAAAAATCATGAAAATTTTGTGATTTCCACTTGAAAAAAAAAACGAAATTCCATGGTCCCAATATGTTAAGGGAGGGGTAAGGGTTACAGCGTTAAAAAAAACACTTTTTTTGCGATTTTTTTTCTCAAATATGGTTTGAGCCATTTTATTCGAACCTTTTGTACATTATTGAGCATACTTTTGACAATGTTGTGTAATTTTTTCATGCAGAAATATTGAAGCATAAGCCCGTAACAGAGCTTCCCCCAGAACGTCTTGGAAAAAAAACAATTTGCGGTGTTCACTATAACTCGGCCGGAAATTATCTGAAAATGAAAAACCATGAAAATTTAGTCAAATTATGATCAAATCTTCCCCCCAACGTTCTCTGATAATTTTTTTTTTCATTTAAAAATTTTTGGCGGCCATCTAAAGTGTGAACTGTTATTTTCCACGAAATATTCCGCCATTTTGTGGATGGGAAACACCCTTAATGTAAAAAAAAAATGTAACTAGACGTTGGGGGGAGGTATTTTCTATGTAGAAAATGTGTACAAAGTTTGAAATGAATCGGTCAAGTGGTTTTTAAATGGCAGTGAACACGGACTTTGAAAAAGTAGTTTTGAGAAAAACGCGTCTAAACTTTATGAAGTAAAGAAGTGAAGAAACAAATTTTTTTTTCCAACTTACACAGAATCATCGATTCACGCTCGTTATTTCTTTTAAAATATTGTAGTGTATAGTATACACTATATACTATATACACAATAGCAATGAATAAACTGTATACCTGTTCGACAGCTGCACTGCTAGTCCGACCGCCCGCAGCTGTTAGACGTATAGCGTTAAAGGCCAGGAGATTAATAAGACAATAACTTCAAGAATATTGCTTAGATCGGTTTAAAATTTTAAGGACATATTCTTGAAATGTTAAACAATAAGATAAGACAAAAGAAAAATTCGATTTTTCGAAAGTGAAAACCCTTTACCCCGCCCTTAAACACCATGGTCTAATCTATCGAATATTACCGATAAATATGCTCTATATTCTGTAATTTTTTCTCTACAGACGAAAGACATAATTTTACGACATTCGCACTATCGGTAAATCACGAATTTATATTAGTCACGAGCTTTGGCTCCTATGTTCCTCATTTTGGCTCCTAATTGAGTTTGGCTCAATTAGTACGAGCTTTAGCTCCTATTTTTCCGATCCCGCGGTTTAACCGTTATTTACGTACGTTTGAATGCGAAGTTTTGACATCCTAAGGGCCCAAACCGGCGTCCCAACTCACATATAGTCACTTCGCGAGGCTTCCGTACTCGAAACGTTACGTTTTGTCAATAAGTATAACGGTAATTCTTAAACGGAATGCCATGAAAAAGAAAAATAATAAAAAATACAACAGCGTGAGAACGAAAAAACTAATCCATGGTCGTATCGTCGGTTTTTTTTGCTGCAGGTCGTAAGTTCAATGGACGCGATGAAATACTCGATAGAGGCGGACAAATATCGAGCGGCTTACATGCCACAGAGTACTCTAGCGATGAGCATGTATTCGGATCCGAAGTACCTAGACACGAGTCCAAAGCCCTATCTCGATCGCAGCTATCTCGATTCGGCGAAAGCTTACTTCGAACAGTCGAAGCTTTACATGGATCAAAAGCAGAGTATGACGGATTACAATCGAGCGAGTTACGAGCCGAACAAGCTTTACGAGGAATCGAGTCCGGTCGGACCAGCGAGATCACCGGCCGCCGATTCGCCGGACGTTATGAAGCAGCAACACTCCGAACGAACGGAACAGCACGGCTCGTCGAGCGCGAGTTCAACCTCGACCTCGTCGGCGGCAAGTCCAGGCGCGAGTTTACCGTCTTATTATCCCGGTGCCGTGCAATCGAGCGGATTACTCGCGCCGCAGATGGGACAGTACGGTAGTTATCAGACTGCCCCGACACCCGGTAACGAGTTTCGTCGACCTCTCACCGTAATCTTCTGACCCGACAGACCGTAGCTCCGTTCCATCCTCGCCGAATATCGATCGCCGACTTATCGATCGTAAAGTTAGATAACGGATAGACACGAGATACGAAAAAACAAACAAACAAACAAACAAATATATATATATATATATATATATATATATATATTTAAAAATATTTAAAAGAAATACCTTAGAACGTAGAAGAGCGCGGACGATTCGAGAAAAGAAAGAAAAGAAAAAAAAAACAGTGTGTTCGACGAGCTCTCTTGCCCACGCAAGCTGATTCTTCGAAAGGTATGACAATTAATCTACGTTCTCGGTTGTTATTTTCCCCTCCTAATAGCTGTTCGTGTACTTCCGGAATAATTCCAGAATCTATATGAATCCTCGACTATTTCTAATATAAGGTTAGAATTCGTCAGCCAGCGTCGTCGGCGCGCGCACGTGCGCGGTAAAAAAAAAAGGCTCCATGCGGCGCACGCACGGCACATGCGCCGAGAGATAAGCGCATGCGCAACGCGTACGGCGCATGCGCGAACGAGAATGGGCGCTTGCGCGGAAAAGAAAACGCGCACGCGCAGAAATCTACGGATAAGCGCGCGCGCGTTTCGTATCCATTTCGAGAATAAAATAAAGGATCTTTGTGATTTGGAAATCGCAATATCGTTTCTTGTCTCGTACATATCGAGAGTCGGTGATACTTGCGAGCCGTTTTTTTTTGTTTTTTTTTTTAAGTCCAATCGAAGGATTATATAAATGTAAATAACGCGTCCCGTGTACATATAGGTATATGTAGTTGATGGAGATTCTCGTGGTATCGCGCTCGAACGAGATTTCTCGCGTTCAACATCGCATCGAAGATTCTGAGCGAGTATGTCAACGAGCTTACGGCAACCGAGTAATCTCCGAAATTATTTTTATTTTTATTTTCATTTATTTCTTTGGTTATGTGCCCGTACATGCACGATCACGCTATCGCATAGCGGCATTACTGTAAATAGATTTCACTACGTTAGTTCGTAACACTTCTGGTACTTGGGCATTCGATCTCGAAGCATTGGGACAATTAAACGGTCCGCAACCCTTTTAACGGATTGAAAAAAAAAATTACACCGTAAACGACGCCCTCTCGATTCTGGCTACGGTTCTATCTGGACCGATCTGGAATTACGCGTCCGAAAGAATGTCCAAGGTTTCATACGGACTGATGTCACGTTGGGGAAAAAATAAATAAAAAATAAAAGAATATACGCGAATAACGTTAACTAAACTGGCTGTATGACGTAATGATGAGGTAAAGATTTATTTTATTTTTGTTGTTGTTAAAAATGCACGATATTTTCTACCAGCGCGCTGCAGGAGTCTCTCGTGATGCACCGTTAGAACGAATTTTTCGGCGTTCCAAGTATTTATTTGCGTTTGTTGATAAAATAAACATTGTTCGTGAAATCGAGATTTATCGGTGATTATTATTTTTTTTATTTTTATTTTTTTCGTATAAGATGACACAAAAATTCGTGTTAAAAGTGTAACGGCTCGTCTTTGGACGATCCTTACCCTTTTAACAAGACCTCGATAATAACAACTATGAGAGAGTCAGAATTTCAAGATTGTATACCGAGCAACGAAAAAAAAAAAAAAAAACCTCTCCTCAGCGGTGATGGCAAGACTTTTGTTTTTTTTTTCTTTTTTCGTTGCTCGGTATACATTCTTGAAATTTTGACTCTCTCGTAGTTGTTATTGCGGTAGTCTTGTTTCTTAAATTCAATTATCCGCTCTGTTCCGTCTCTCGGAGGTGGGAAAAGCCCGTTACGGTAAAAAAATGTGGACGATCGCGTCAATTTCGTACGATCAACGAAGAGTTCTCGCTGGCTTTTATAGGAGGCTCCGATTAACCGCGCCTCGATCGACCACTTGTACAACTTGTAACCCACTTTGTATTGCTCTATTGTTACGACGGAAACACCTGTCGACACACATGGATCACAAAAAAAAAAGTCTTACAGTTTCACACATATTGCATAGACACTCTAACGATTATTCGAGTATTATATTGTACGAGCGAAAAAAATAATAATCTATAAATATTGTACCGTAAGTAAAAAAAAAAAAGAGAGAATAAACGATAAGTATTATCCTTCGAATTGATGCGGATGTTCCGTTTGAATTTTTATTCGTAACATCGATAGTGAACCATCCCACGTGACTATTGTTTCTTTTTTTTTTTAAACATTCCTAATCACGACTACTGGAAATGGAGATCAAACGTGACGACCAAAATCCCACGATGCGGGGCTAGCCAATGGAAGGTAACAGAACATCTGAAGGTGAACTATTCCGATATAAGAGTATACTAAAATAATAAAGCTGACCGTTTTCCCTTTGCCCTAAAGAGAAAACGGTCAGCTTCACCAAACGGGTAAGGTAAGGCCCATACGGTTAAGCTGACCATTTTTGCATTGCCGTAAAGGGGAAACGGTCAGTTTCACCAAACGGGCAAGGTAATTCCCGTATGGCGAAACTGACCATTTTCCCTTGACCATAAAGGGGAAACGGTCACCTTCACCAAATGGGCAAGGTCATTCCCGTACGGTGAAGCTGTCTCCGCCGAAAATGACCGCAAATGCGGTGGTGCATTTGCGATTAATTTTTGCGGGGTCAGTTTCATAAAACGGCCAAGGTAATTCCCGTACGGTGAGGCTGCCATCCTTGACTCTTGCACACTGCAGCGATGGCGGCGATATATTTATATAATACAGAGAGATACAGTGCTGGGCATTTGAAGTGGAATGCGGATATTTTCACCCGTTATTCGTGAAGAATTTGACGAATTTGAAAACGGGTCCCATTGAGATTGGTCATCGATTGTGCACGTGCGTGCAACGAAAATGTTCGCGGGTGCAAAATCGGGTGATCTTACGACCTTGTGATTCAAGGGTTGCAGATGCGATAGAGGGTAAATATTAGGGTGGCCCTTAATATGGGTAAAAAAAAATTGATCGCGCCGCCCTTCAAAGCGGTTCCGAATACTAAAAAAAAAAATCTACGCGAAGCCCCAGCTACGTCCGTTAAGAGGAAGACGTGCCTGTAAGCATGAACTCAAATTTAAATATCAATTTTTCTTCATGATTGGAGAAATTTTGATTTTTTTAATCTAGTTTATGTGTCAATTTTTTTTTTATCTTTCCGAAGCTATTGTATATTGGTATTCAATATACAGATCAGATAATATGGTCCTCTATACTAGATTTGATGAGCGTTCAGGTCTGCCATCCTATTATTTTGGAACAATGGTTTGATTTAGCTGCTGTCAAACGTTTTTAATCATATCAAAATCAAACGTTAAATTTGCATCTCGTCAGAAAAATCTATTAAGTAAGAAGGATATAAATTCACGATAAACCATTCACATCGAACTTCCGGATCGGCCAGAATTGTTTTTTTCTTTCAATTTTGTTGGAAATATTCCTTGTGTGCTGAGATGCAAACATATTAATATTTCACTGAGATCAGACTTCCAGTGATGTGGATAAAAAATATATTTGAAAATTACTTTCGCAAAAATGTATAAGGACATTTTAAATTTGGCAGGATTTTAAACTTGGCGAGCTTGTTCGTTTTATTGAAAACAAAGTAATTATTTTTTCGCACAAGTCATCCAATTGGTCGGAAAAAGCATAATTTTTTTTTCATAATAAGTTCACAATACCAAAATGTTTATACCAATTAACGTTTACTTTTAACGAAAAATAAACAACATTTTCTTAATCGGGAGGTCAATATCTAAAGTACGCGATTAATTTATCGCGCGAACCTTTCATTGCACACAGGAAGTTTGCGTCCAGGACTATTCTTACGATTTTTTTCACTCGACCAGCAGATATCGCCCGTTCTCAAACTCTTTTACCGACGACACGTTACAGCGTGGTCAGGCCCGGCGTGGTGAGGGTAACACCACTCTAGCGGCAGAAAAGAAGGCCTAACTTTGACGATTTATTTCGAGAGTGTGAAAAAAGGAATAGGATTTCTTTTTATAGGGTTTATTTAACACACATTGATGTATGAAAAAAAAAATTGTATTACCACTTTCATACAAAATGGCGGCTACAGAGCCCACCTTGAAAATTGTCTTTTTTTGAAAACACCTTTACGGGACGACGGTTTTCTCGTAAGGTATAAGACCTGGAACAAAAAATCAAAAAATTGTATAATCTATAAAAATCGCCGTCCGGCGATTTCCCATGTTAAGCTGTATAGGCCGCAGTCAGTACTGAGATGGGCGACCGCTTAGCCGTGCAGTGGTTTTCACTCCGACTACCGGTCGGGAGGCAGTTTTTCTGAGTTTCTGATGGTAATACAACTGAAAGTCAGTAAAAAAAAAACAAAAATCCGTCTGTATCGACACAGGTTTTCCACAGTTTCCCTGTGTCCATGACAAATGCGGTACAGTGTAGCTAAGACGTCGGCGGACGCAATGGAAGTTAGGTTAGCTTAGCGAAGTACGGGTAGGGAGTGATAAGGGGGTAAAATGGGACAAATGGAAAAAATGGAATTGGGAAGGGTCATACGTAAAAGTCCGAAACGGTATACGCCTGTTGCGTATTTCCTGCAGCGCCGCTCTATCGGTAAGATCTGGCAATACAAGGGTGAACCAGCTGACGAAACGTTCATTATGGCTTCGAATAGCAGCGAAATTATTCGCTCAAATAGAAATTGCAGCTTTGTCGATTGCTTCAATACTGAAGCTAAAAAACCGGAGTTAAAGTTCTATTGTTTTCCATCAAAGAGTTATGAAACAGAAAGAAAGAAACGATGGATTCAAGCCGTTAAGAGAAGTTAAGTTAATGTATGATTATTCAATATATAAATAAGGTACAGAGTTATTCTTTCTGATTGAGTTAATTTTTCAGTTTGTACGTATTTCGCAAATGAACAGTCTAACAGCGTAAGTTCTTCTTGTAGGTGTTCAATTTCATCTACCGAGGAGCATTTTTCCGAAACAGCTATTTCTTGTGAAACTAAACTGTCTATAGTGCATCCTTTTTTGTATTTTACAGAATGGAAGTTACTAGGCTTATTCCACATTAGCGGCTGGTCGGTTTTGGATGTAGTACATTCTTCATTGACATAAATGCACACAGCTGCGACGTGTTTACTACACCCTGGTTTAGATAGACCAGCCTTACAAGCGCAATCACTGTATGAAATCGAACGATCGTTTTGCAACTGAAAAATATTTATAAATTCTTTCATAGCTGACATTTAATTAATTAATTAATTAATTAATTATATTATTTATATACAGTAGTTTTATTTAACTCACCGTTTGTTTCCAATATTTTTTACGAAATTACCTACAGAAAATGTCGATTAATTTACAAATTTAATAAACTCACTTCAATTGTGATTTCATATGGAGGATTATTTATTTTAGTTACAGGTAAAACTTTCCCTTTTATGATCCGCGAAGCACCGTTGCCATCTACAATCTCTCTGACTTCACTAGGTCTTTTGTCACAAATAACAGTTAATGTAACATTAAAATTTTATTTAGCATTTTCCGTATGAAATATATTGCGTTTTATACGTTAGCAAAATTTATTTATGCTTACCTCGTTCTCATTCAACGCGTATATTCTTGCAAATACAATACCTCTGGAGATAGATTTTGGACGAAACAAATTGGTCTTAACATTTTGAAAGCCGCAACAAATTATAAGGGAGGTCATTTTGTTGAATAGGAATAATAAACGTTTCATTTTCTCGTATACATTGAAACACATAATAATAATATAAAAAAATACTATTGGCTATGGGGCTACGTAGGGGTTTTTTCTTAAATCAAATTTTCTAGAAATGGTAGACTTTTGAAAAAATTAATCGATTTTTTGCCAAAAAAAAGCACCAAATTGTTTATAAAAAAAAAAGTTTACATTTAATGAAAAAACGGCTACGTACCCCGGTAGAGAATGTAATTGTGAAGCTACTATCAAAATTTCAAATCGATCCATGCAACGGTATTCAAGTAATACGTCCTCCCAGTTTAAAAAAGACGATTTTCAAAACGGGCTCTGTCGCCGCCATTTTGTGTCACAATGATAGTAACAAATTTTTTTTTCACACTTCAATATGTGTTAAATAAATCCTCTAAAAAGTAATCCCATTCCTCTTTTCATGCTCCCAAAATAAATCGTCAAAGTTAGGCCTTTTTTTCTGCCATTGGAGTGGTGTTATTCATTAAAACAGGCTAAGGATCAGTTTCGTGGCTTCTCGTGTATGAGAAACTTATTTAATTGGTACACATATTCATTTCGTTCGTTTTGGCGGCCGATGCTCGCACTCGTTGACGCACGACCCTAACCTACAAAGTTGTCTCGTTTCACAATTATATGCTGTCGTGTAAGAGTAAAGTATTTTGTATTTTATTTCTTTCATTCGAGAAGGAACTGCGGGACGAATAAAACTATTTCATTCTCACAATGGTATATCGATGGGGCACACGCTCTACCATTGAGGCATTTGCTGAGCATCGTCGTTGCTTGTCGCTACGATGGACAAAAAAAAAGAACCTCCTAGGAACTTCGGTGTTCGCTCTCTTTGTGAACGGCTAGCAGCTGCAACGATCACAAACCATTTGAAATTTGAGATATTCGCTGTTCACACCTAGAACCATTGTTATGGCATTGAAAACTGTTGCACCTTATACCCGTGAACGTCTCGTTTCACGCGGCGGGGACAGGGCCGGGGTTTATGAGATCTTGCGGCATACCGGGCAGAGCCCCCCGTGCAGCATTCGTACAAAAGTATAAACGTACTACGCACTGCGAGTAGAGCAACAAGTACTGACCCCCTGACCGTCGTTCATATTGTATTTCACCACCATTCAAAATGGCTTTGAGCCAACGCATTTTCTTTCCCATTGTCTCGGTACATTTTCTAGAAAATCTTCGAATTCCAATGTGTGTATTATTTTTCTTCTTTTTAGTCGTAGAAAATTGGATGTTGCGACGAGCGTTTCCCTTTTCCAAAGCATCTTCTTTTCACCGGAAGTGTCGAAGAATTGACAATGCCGCTCGCTCGTAAATTGAAAGTCGTTATGGACGAATACACAGGCTTCATATTAAACGTCCAAAGTTTCAAGATCATTGGCTAATCAGTTTCGTGTATACATATGGTACACCAGTGCTGGGAATCCCTAACTTTCTAGCGAAGATCGTCGCTGTTCCGAGCTAGCGACAGCCAATTGCAAGGAAGATCCAGGGGAAAGATGCGACTCTCATAGGATATCGCTCGCTAACGATACCGACAATCATCGACAGCGAATTATAGAAACCTGCCACAAGATCTCGACTGTAGAGAGTTCTATTTCACGAAAAATCGACGCTCTTTTGCCTCGTCTGCGCATGGCGGGGCGCATTACGTCACGCTGGCCAGGACCGTAGTCGTATTTCTCCTGAAAGTCACTGAGGCCCTTTTTAGGTTAGGTTGCTCGCACGTTGGCACAACGTAGTACTTATGTACAAAATATCGACATACATAACTTTAAAAATTACGAGAAAGGACGCCCCGATCCCATGCTATGATACGGTACCAAGCAGCCTCGATTATAAGAACTTCCGGTTCCAGTTTGTTTTTAAAATCAATGTCTTACTTTGTAAATCTTTTTGAAGGGCCACGCAAATGTTACTTGCGAGTCACTGATTTTTCACGAGCCTTCTTCCATGATTATTATCCGGTACCAAGAAATTTGTTACTTCTCATGACAGTATTCTCGTACAGACTAGTATTATGGAGGTGATTTTTGGGGTAGAATAAATTTTAAACTGTTCGAGTTTTCTGAAATTTTTTCGCACACATTCGTTGATACTGTAAAAAAATGTTTAAATTTTGCATTAAAAAGAAATATCGCGTGGCTCGGTACATTCGGGCACAACGGTGCATGGAAAATCGCCCCGATTGACATTCAGCATTCTGGAAATTGGATGGATCTGAAAGAAAAACAAACATATTCTTAATCTGTATGTGTGTTACGATGGTTGGGAACAGATTCGACCAGACATTTTTTTTGTTACAATACAGCGGAAAAATCGACGATCAACTCCTCTTTGATTTATACAATTTTCATCAAAATTCATGTACTGATTTCAATTGTGAAGAATTACGGTTAATTCGGTGAAAAAAGCATATTTTCAAGAACTTTATTAGACGACACAGATAATGCTGGTTTATTAATTTACTTTCTATATAATAATACAACATCTGAACTAAATTTTCCGAAATTTTCATTGCAAAATATTGATAAATAAGCCGTTGGCAGCAAATCTCCGCAGGTGCCTCGAAAAAAAGTTGTTTTGCGGTGTACGCTGTAACTCGTCACTGGATCATCCGAAACAAAAAAAATCAAAATGCGTTTATTAGATGAGATGTTTTTCGAGGTAACGCTGTCGACATTTTTTTTTCGATTTTTTCATTTTTGGTAGCACCTTGAAGTCAAAAACGCGGTTTTCGCTAAGAAAATCGGCAAATTTGTTGTTGTAAAATAAAAAATAATTATAAAAAAAAACTCGGCAGCGTTACCTGGTGATTTATGTGTAGAAATAGTGTACACAATTTCACAAGAATCGGTTCATTAGATTTTGATTTACAGCGCACACCGACTTCAAAAATGACAAGTTTCAGAAAAACGCTTTACAGTTTTGACAAGTTTCAAAAAAACGCTTTAAAGTTTCGACAGGTTTCAGAAGAACGCTTTAAAGTTTTGAGAAGTTTCAGAAAAATGCGTTAAAGTTTTGACATGTTTCAGAAAAAACGCTTTAAAGTTTTGACAAGTTTGAGAAAAACGCTTTAAATATTTGACAAGTTTCAGAAAAACGCTTTAAAGTTTTGACAAGTTTCAGAAAAAGGTTTAAAGTTTTAACAAGTTTGAGAAAAACGCTTTAAAGTTTTGATAAGTTTGAGAAAAATGCTTTAAAGTTTTGACAAACTTCAGAAAAACGCTTTAGAGTTGTGACAAGTTTCAGAAAAACGCTTTAGAGTTTTGACAAGTTTCAGAAAAACGCTTTAAAGATTTGACAAGTTTCAGAAAAACGCTTTAAAGTTTTGACAAGTTTCAGAAAAATGGTTTAAAGTTTTGACAAGTTTGAGAAAAACGCTTTAAAGTTTTGACAAGTTTGAGAAAAATGCTTTAAAGTTTTGACAAGTTTCAGAAAAACGCTTTAGAGTTTTGACAAGTTTCAGAAAACCGCTTTAAAGTTTTGACAAGTTTCAAAAAAACGCTTTAAAGTTTTGACAAGTTTCAGAAAACGCCTTAAGGTTTTGACAAGTTTGAGAAAAACGCTTTAAAGTTTTGACGAGTGTCAGAAAAACGCTTTAAAGTTTTGACAAGTTTCAGAAAAACGGTTTAAAGGTTTGACAAGTTTCAGAAAAACGCTTTAAAGTTTTGACAAGTTTCAGAAAAACGCTTTAGAGTTTTGACAAGTTTCAGAAAAACGCTTCAAAGTTTTGACAAGTTTCAAAAAAACGCTTTAAAGTTTTGACAAGTTTCAGAAAAACGCTTTAGAGTTTTGACAAGTTTCAGAAAAACGCTTTAAAGTTTTGACAAGTTTCAAAAAAACGCTTTAAAGTTTTGACAAGTTTGAGAAAAACGCTTTAAAGTTTTGACAAGTTTCAGAAAAACGCTTTAAAGTTTTGACAACTTTCAAAAAAACGCTTTAAAGTTTTGACAAGTTTCAGAAAAACGCTTTAAAGTTTTGACAAGCTTCAGAAAAACGCTTTAAAGTTTTGACAAGTTTCAGAAAAACGCTTTAAAGTTTTGACAAGTTTCAGAAAAACGCTTTAAAGTTTTGACAAGTTTCAGAAAAACGCTTTAAAGTTTTGACAAGTTTCAGAAAAACGCTTTAAAGTTTTGACAAGTTTGAGAAAAACGCTTTAAAGTTTTGACAAGTTGCAGAAAAACGCTTTAAACTTTTGACAAGTTTGAGAAAAACGCTTTAAAGTTTTGACAAGGTTTAGAAAAACACTTTAAAGTTTTGACAAGTATCAGAAAAACGCTTTAAAGTTCTGCCAAGTTCGAGAAAAACGCTTTAAAGTTTTGACAAGTTTCAACAAAACGCTTTAAAGTTTTGACAAGTTTGAGAAAAACGGTTTAAAGTTTTGACAAGTTTCAGAAAAACGCTTTAGAGTTTTGACAAGTTTCAGAAAAACGCTTTAAAGTTCTGCCAAGTTTGAGAAAACGCTTTAAAGTTTCGACAAGTTTGAGGAAAACGCTTTAAAGTTTTAAGAAGTTTGAGAAAAACGCTTTAAACCGATCTGGAGCAACAAACGCTCAAATGCTCAAAACTCTGTTAATTTCGCTCCGATCGACTTGAAATTTTGACTTAATATTCTTGAGATGTTATACACTCATTAAAAAAATGCAAAAAAAAAAGGTCAAATGCTTCACGCCGCCCTTAAAAAAAAACATTACGATATTCTTCTTATACAGAGGGCGCTTCTTCGTGTAACGAAGTCCGAGGGGGAACGACATTTTGAATAAAAACAACCAAACAATCCATAACATCACGAGTCAGCACCTTAGTTCTCCTCTCCTCTTGAGAAGAACGATTACCGGCCGTATGCTAACGTGCTAAAAAGGGCCCCAATGACTTTTAAGAAGTATATGCGCATGACCGGGAACTTCGAGCACGACCTCGAAATTCAATCCTAACCCGTCTATGCAGTGCATTCAGGAGTAAATCGCATCACGAGATATTTCATGATATGCCTTTTTCATAGGAGAGACTAAAATCGGCGTACGCGCTTCGCTGCTTTTCTAGGTTAGGTTAATCGTACGTTCTGAAGTACGTTACATGACGAGTTGGTCAGTTTCAGAAATAAATTACATTTCGAGATAATTCGTGACGTTTTTTTTTATAGAAGAACATAAGAGTCTTCAGCCGTAAAAAGAAAAAAGTTACAAAAATTTTTATTCTACAGAGGGTGCATCGTCGTTACACGTGCCGTAAAGCACGAAGCACGCCGGTAAATAAGAGTTTGCGCAGGAGGAGGGGTAAAGACATTCAAAATAAAAACAACCAAACAAATCATAATATAACGAGTCAGCACCTTATTTATCCTCTCCTCAAAGAACATTCCACTACAACGCTCGGGACTTCTCGAGAAACGACGATTACCGGGGCTTATACACGCCTCGCAACGCAACAAACTGACAATTTTCACCGTTATTATCCACTCGAGAGTGTGGCATTGTTTCTGATCTCTGGAGAGTCGTTATATACGGTGGCAGTGCGTATAGTGAGTGGGAGCAATTTCAGGAGGAGAACTTGAGAGTCGCCAAGCGGGCGACGAGTCGGGAGGAGAACGAGAAAGGCAGTGGGATCCCAACAAACACGACTCACCGTTGACGACGAAGGCGGGGTCGAGAAGTCTTCTGCCACCTTCTCATTAAATTCATTACGCGAAATGAGTAACCAACGATGATGAGAGTGAACAAGCGTACACGGGTTCGCTCGTTTCCTTTGATGCCCGTCGACAATACACACGCAAGTTACACGCGAACGGATCGCTTAGGGTTTAGCAGGAATCTAAATTATTTCATCCCGTCAGCGAGAGAGGCCCTCCGATGGGCTCTAAGCTCTCCTGATGACTTCATTAGTCGGCTCCCTCTTCCTTCCTTGCCTCATAACATGAAGCTACCCGCCGATTCTGGAATGTGACCCAGAGAGATCCTCGTAAGCCTCGGAAAGGAAATCCCAGCGGACCTGTGCCCCGCAAGGACCCTTTTCTTCATTCCGCTCGTTGACCTCTTGGTTCATTCAAGAAATCCGTTTTCCTAGAATATCGTGGGCAATCCGGGTCACCCTTTAAAATGTTTCATATCAAAACAAAGTTCGTTTCATCTTCTACTCTGCTGAATAAAATAATAATATAAAAACGGGTCAATCGTGAGCATACTGTATTCCGAGGGTTCCATTGCCCTAAGAAAACAAGAGTTATTATAAAAACATACGTCTAATTATTTTCATCGGAATAAGAAAGTTGGTTCATGAAATATTCTAAATCTCAACTTCTAAACTTCTTATTCGACTTCGTAGAATTGTATTGGAACAATTAATGCGAATTTTATATCCAATGACGAAATACGAAGATCATCGAGAATCGCCGTTGTTCCGGTTCGACGATTTTCGTGGGTTCTTGGTCTCGCACTCTTATTAGACTATTAACCGTTTAATGACCGGAATTATGCTTATAGTAACTATTCAAAAACAATTGAAACCTTAAAAGTGTTTTTTTTTTACTATTGTCGATAGTTAGTAAACTTGCAACAGTTACTGCTCATACTGAATCTAAAATATCATAATGAACAATACAGGGTGAGGCACTAACTGTTGCCACGTAGAATAACTCCGAAAGTACGATAGTAGTAGAACATTTTTTGAAACAAAAGTTGCATGGGACAACGGGGGCTATCATATGGCGTTAGTTTTTTGTTGCTAGGTGGAATCGCATCGGAGATTTCAAGGTCAACATTGTTTTTTAAGATAGAATGCTATGTTTTGGTACTTATTTTCTGGTAGCGGTTATCGAGCCGAATCCAATGATGTTTTTATTAATTTTTTTTTTGTTTAAAAAAATTTTTTTCCCTCTCGCATATCGTGCAAAATTTGACCGTGTATTTACACGGTATATTGTAGGTTTGAT
Source organism: Oxytorus armatus (assembly GCA_958009045.1). Lineage (NCBI taxonomy): Eukaryota > Metazoa > Arthropoda > Insecta > Hymenoptera > Ichneumonidae > Oxytorus > Oxytorus armatus. Next base: position 3,792,676 of record OY253748.1, on the reverse strand, counting down.
GAAAACGCCGTATTTAGTAAATATTTACTATTAACGCACATTTACATTACATTGTATCGTACAATGTATTACATAGCTAGAAATGAGTTGCAAAGGAGATTTCCAAATCGTTGGATTGGACGCGGAGGAGCTGTATCGTGGCCGGTTCGTTCGCCAGACTTGACGCCTCTGGATTTTTTCTTGTGGGGATATTTGAAAGATCTTGTTTATAAAGAACGTCCAACTACGTCTGATGATATGCGAGAGAGAATTGTTAGAGCATGTGATTCGATAAGTGCCGAAGTGATAAGAAATTCTACACAATCCGTGATAAGGAGATTGCAGTACTGCATTGATTCCAATGGCAATCACTTTGAACACCTTCTGTAAATAAAGTTCATCTCACTTTTTTGCCTCAAAAAAATAAATAAATTAAAAAAAAAATGTTTAAATAGAAAAAAAATCAAAATTTTTTTTTTAATATCATTGGATTTGTCTCGACAGCCCATATCAGAAAATAAGTACCAAAACAAACCATTCTATCTAAAAAAATAAAGTTGACCTTGAAATCTCCGATGCGACTCCATCTAGCAACAAAAAACTAACGCCATATGATAGCCCCCGTTGTCCCATGCAATTTGTGTTTCAAAAAATTTTCTACTACTATCGTATTTTCGGAGTTATTCTACGTGGCAACAGTTAGTGCCTCACCCTGTATATTATCGTTCCATTTCCCTAAGGAACGAAGCTTACCGTTGATACCATTGTATCATTTTCATAAAATCTCAAAAATGAAATACAACTTAGACTTGTCATATGCCTTCACATATTTTTGAACAATTTTTATTTTTTTAATGACTCGTGATCCATGTGAGGAACACCTTGCTGTAGATACGTGCTAAATTTTAAGTTGATATGTTACACCGTTTAGAAGTTATGGGCCCATGATGGATGGACCTCATAAGGGTTATATTTCTCCGGTACAGAACCCTAAAAATGATCCCGCAATGAATCCTAAATAGTTACGAATCCCAATCGAAAATCGACATAAATTTAGGATAACGTGCCGCAGGGTAGACTTCTTTCTCGATCAATCATCATTTACGAACCCGTAATCAACGTCTGCTTCATGGAGACTAGAGCGAAGGATTCCGATCTTTAGTGGTGAGGGTACGAAAAATCCATCCTCAGCCATCCGTCGTCTAATGGTTTCAGATTTTGTCAAAGGCGTCTCTGCCGTCGCAAAGTTGGCAAGTGCAGTCAGCAAGAAGTAAACTGCACGTGGACCTAGCTGAACCTGGACACCAACAGTAAATATACACATGATTCTTCAGTGTAATCGCGCATAATTCTCAATATACGGTAAAAGTTATATAAAACTATTATTTACTGCCAATCTATTACATATTAGGAATTAAAGCAAATTAAGATGAGTCGACGATCTCTAGTGGGGAGCGTACGAAAAAATACGTCCCAGCAGTCCGTCGTATAATGGTTTCAGATTTTGCCAAAGGCGTCTCTGTCGTCGCAGTGTTCTCGAGTGGAGTCAGCAAAAAGTAAACTGCACGTGAAACCTAGCTGAACCTGGGCACCTACAGTAAATGTACACATGATTCTTCAGTATAATCAAGCGTAATTCTTGTCGCAAATAAAAGTATTATTGTTAATCTTTAAAAGTAAGAAGCTTAAATTGCATTATATCGAGTTTATAACGTAGTAAGAAAAAAAATGGTTTCAAGTTAAAGTTGAATACGATGAACACGATTGTGGACGAGCTTCTAAAAATTGACCCGTTGCCAATGGTTGGGTGTCACGAGCATAAACATAACGACGCGCACAATCATCGACTTTTACCCGGTCATGAGACAACATTTCATAACCAAAGCTTATAATGCCAACGACGGTACGAAGCGTCAGAAAACCAGTGAGCATCGCAAACTTGCCAAATTATAATAAAGAATGTAAAAAAATTTTCTCAGTACATTCAAATTTTCATATAACAATGAGATAATGTAGACAATATCGTTGACATAATTATTTATTACATGCTCATCGTCTGTACTTTTTATATTCATTATTCGACGGAAAATATGTTACAAACAAATATTTATTTTAAAAGTTACAAGAAGCAATGATATAATATTCGGAATTATAGTAAATTAAGGTGAGTCGACAATCCTTCATTTACCACAGTTGAGATGTTGAGTCTCTATGTCGCTATGTCGAGTCTCTCCCAACCGCTCGTTAAATTTTTGCAACATCAGCGCTTCGCAGTGTCGGCTGGCCCAAGCATGGAGATTACAACAAAGCAGTCCGATATTCGTACTTCTGAAACAGGATAAAAAATTCAGACAATAAGGCTTGTGCCAGCCGACACGGCGAGGCGTTGATGTCGCCAACAACTCACGAGTTGTGGGGAGACTCGACATGGCGATCTAATGTGGAGTAGATAAAGGATTGTCAACTAACCTTAACTCGCTATAATTCCTAATATTATGCATTTCTTCTTTTCACTTATTAAATATTCGTAACGTATTTCGAGTCGAATAATAAATATAAAAAATACAAACGAGAAGCCTGTAACAAACAATGATGTCAACGATATTCTTTACATCATTTTATTGTTATGATATACAAATTTTTATGTACTGACAAAAGTTTATAACATTGTTTTTTATAATTTGGCAAGTTTGCGATGCCCCCTGATTTTGTGACGTTTCGTATCGTTGTTGGCATTATAAGCTTCTGATATGAAATGTTCTCTCATGATCAGTAATTTGCTATATATAAAACAAAGTCGGGTTAGTTACACCATTTATAACTCAAGAACGGTTGCACCGATTTTAATGATCTCTGATTTGTCGGATTCGTCTCCGCCCCGAATAGCAGAATAACTATTAAAATATCTGAAAAATTCACGGAAAAAGAATTATGAATAAAATGAGTTTTTAAATAAATTAGGTTCCCGGCAGGGCAGGTTAGGGGGCATGTTTCTCTCATGGTCAATTGTACGTGGCATGTTCACGTGTCGGCAAACCATCCGCTTCATTTGTTCTTGCGCCTGATAACGAAACGAAAAAAGGTCGTATACCACAAGGTGCTTCACTGAAGAGAATCAACCCGAGTGCAACTTATGCAGCAATAAATTATTGAACTTAATACATTTTTAGTATTCATTTTATTACGTTAATAAAATCCTAAATTAAGTTGAGGCTAAAAGTTCGTTTAGCTAAACACGACATTCATTGACTGTTAGGCGGTACGAAGTTCGCCGGGTCAGCTAGTTTCCTATAATTCCTCGAATTATCCCTTCTTTTAATTATTCAAATAAATCTTTAGTCATACCCTTTTTCGAGTTGAATAATAAATATAAAGAGTACAGACGATGAGCATTTAATGAACAATGATGTCAACGATATTGCATACATGATTTTATTGTTATATGAACATTTCTATGTATTCAGAAAAGTTTATAACATTCTTCATTATAATTTGGCAAGTTTGAACTTCTCCCTAGTTTTCTAACGCTGAAAGTTTCATATAACTTTTATATTAACTATTACACGTGATTACACTGAATAGTCATGTGTACATTTACCAGGGGTGTTAGTTGAAGTTTGCCGGTTTTACCAGTCGCTAGCAATATGTATACATTTCTATGATTTGGCATGTATGTCATTTTTTTCTATTGACATTAACCTACAAAAATACGCAAGTCACATTCCGCCAAAATAATAGCGTCATATTTGTTTACCTCAGTGAATATGTCGAGTTTCGTTCCAAGTAAATCGCATTTGCGGCATTCGTTGCTTTTATTATTTCATCAAAAGAAAAAAGCAGCTGAAGCTCACCGGTTGCTGGTAGAAACTTATGGTGAACATGCTCCAGTGATTAGAACATGTGAGACATGGTTTCGTCAATTTAAAAGTGGAGATTTCGATTTGACAGACAATGAACATCCTGGTGCAGCGAAAAAGTTCGAAGACGAGGAATTGCAGGCGTTATTGGATGTTGATCCAACCCAATCGCAACAAAAATTGGCAGAAACACTAAATATGACTCGAGGAGCAATTTGCCAACGTTTAAAAGCCATGGGAAAGATCCAAAAGTATGGAAAATGGGTGCCACACCAGCTGAACGATAGACAAATGGAAAATCGAAAAACCGTTCGTGAAATGCTGCTTCAACGATTCGAAAGGAAATCTTTTCTGCATCGAATTGTCACGGGGGACGAAAAGTGGATTTATTTTGAGAACCCGAAGCGAAAAAAATCATGGCTTTCACCTGGTGAAGCCGGCCCATCGACTGCAAGGCCAAATCGCTTTGGCCGTAAGACAATGCTCTGTGTTTGGTGGGACCAGTGTGGTGTGGTGTACTACGAGTTGTTAAAACCTGGTGAAACGGTAAACAAGGATCGCTACCGACAACAAATGATCAATTTGAATTATGCGTTGATCGAAAAAACGGCCGGAATGGGCCCGAAGACATGGCAAAGTTATCTTGCAACATGACAACGCGCCGTCTCATACCGCTAAACTGGTGAAAGACATATTAAAAACACTTAATTGGGAAATATTATCACACTCGCCGTACTCTCCAGACCTCGCCCCGTCCGACTATCACCTTTTCGCATCGATGGGACACTCCCTTGCAGAGCAGTGCTTCGCTAATTTTGAAGAAGTCGAAAAATGGCTCGTCGAATGGTTTACCTCGAAAGAGAAAAAGTTTTTTTGGGATGGTATCCATAATTTGCCTGAGAGATGGGCGAAATGTGTAGAAACCAATGGTCAATACTTTGAATAAAAAAATTTTGAGATTCCTCTGAAAATTAAGTGTTTTCTTTATCGAAAAAACCGGCAAATTTCACCTAACACCCCTGGTACTGTAGGTCGCTAGGTTCAGCTAGGTTCAACGTATAGTTTACTTGTTAGCGACGTCAGAGATGCTTCAGGCGAAATCTGAAACCGTTATCGGATGAATTTTTGAGGACGCTTTTTCGTACGCTCCCCATTGGAGATCGGACTCCTTAACTCTACTCCCACTGGTCGCAAACCTTATTTTACGGATTTCTGATACCGCTTCATAAGCACGAACATCAGACTCTAGTCTCCATGATCTCTAAATAATAAACTCTGAATAAACTTTAAAACGTCATGTCTCAGGACTGAATGTGCAAATTTGTGATCGATTAGTTGACAATCTTTCTTTCGGGTAAAACATCACGATCTTGAATGCACCCAAAAGTTGTCAAGTGTAACACACACCCGGTCGAATATTTATCAAAGATCGTCAATAGTGGTGTAGTGCCAGACTTTTTGTTAATCGGAGAACGGAACTGACGAAAAAAAACATATATGTATATAGATCCCTAAAATAACATACAACTTGAAGAATTAAAGATTGAACAAACGAAAAGAAAGAGAAAAAAAAACGAATGTAAAATACACATGATCTGATTGTGCAAAATTGAATGCGTGACGTGAATAGCTTTACGTGGATATATAGTACCATGCCTACTTCTTCCCCTCCTATGGAAATAACATCTGCGCATATACTTGCCAGAGGGACTTTCTATTGAATTCCGTGGGTGCACCAGTTTCCCATAATTCATGCCACAAGGATATATTATTCTTAAGACCGGGCAACTGTGGGTTTCACGACGTGTAAAAAGGCGTATAATCAAGACAAGGATCAAGCGTGAATCGAGGATCAGTTGGATCGATCTGGGGTAAGAATATATATGTTTCTCAACGTAATGTATATATATGTATACATGATTAACCTCTTTCGTACAACGAATCGTTCTCGCACAGCAATAGCTTATTCGTATTAACCTCTAAATGCGTGTAGAACAGTTCTGTGTCGCACTAAGGAGTATATGTATATATATGTATATATATATATATATATATATATATATATATATATATATATATGAGGGCTATGAGGAGTCGAGTGTGCACTTTGCCGCGCAGTCAATCTCTTACGATCAGTATAATAATTAATCGTCGGTTCATTGTTTTCGCGTCGTGGCATGCCGTTCACGGTGAGCCGACTCTCGAGGTGCCACTCGACTCTCCGTGATCTCGACTGAAAGAGTTTATGGCCCCGGCGATGGGGGAGCTCCTAACGGAACACGAATGAACTAAAAGAGAGAGAAAGGAAGAGAAAGATAGAGAGAGAGCGAACGAGAGTGAGTGAGCAGGCGTGAGAGGGGTCTGACGATACACGCCCTAATCCATAATACTTCCACGTTGCGAGAGCATGTGACTTGTCGACTTCGTCAATATACTAACAATACCAGGTGCTATTTCATTATTAGCTTACCCTTGTGAGCCGGCCGGAAGACTAATTTCCCATGACCCGTCTCGTCGCTTGTATATATACTTACAATTTCGAGTCTTCTCCCAATTATTGTCGATATAATTCCCCAACTACCTGAAGTGAGGATCAATTTAGAATCGGCGTGACAAAGACTCACGGAAATAAAAAAAAATCGCAATAAACATGTTAAACACGGATTTGCTGATCGCCACATCTCACCGGGGTCACCCGACTCAAAATTTACGGAAATGTTGTTGGACAAGCGTTTTTATTGTGCAGTCCCCAGAAACTTGTCGACCTTTCATGGATGACCGTTCTACGCAGTGATATATACCGATAATATGAAAGTGTCCAGTGGTGCGGGCAGAAACCCTACGCCTACGTTAACTCGGATATCATCCTGCTTTCAGACACACGCAATTCAACAGAGACATATATTTTTTTATCGATTCAGAAAGGTTTGTATATTATTCTCCATTTGGACAAAAATCCTACACCAATTTGCCGATCAGTGTTTAATTTTTTTTCTTTCGGTGAACACGTTTACGCCCGAATCCGTCGACATGGTTTGACCCGTTCAGGAATTTGCTAGGGTGTTCCCGTTTCACAGCCAAACCCCGATCGGGATTTATTAAGGATTCCCTATCAACAGATTCCTGTCTGAATTCCAGGTGGATCCCGGGTTGTATCCCGATTAGCGCTGGTCAACGAAACTTCAAATGTATAAATTGAAGCTTTTCGTTTCAATAATCGAACTTGATATCATTTTCCCGTAAAATATCCATTGATCATTTTTCGTGACTTCAACAAAAAATTTCCTTATAAGATTCCAACTGTATCCCGATTAGTTACATATGCTACGGCAAAAGGTATGATGCCTTGTACGAAAGACGCGACTCTCCTGTTTACAGCGTCAGTACGTCATTTGAGTGTAAGGCTCGCGGTTATATACCTCAGCTTTCGTAAGAAACATGCGCGTTTCTATTGTGCACATTTCATTATAATGTAAAAACCGCAAGACTTCGCGTTGTAGGAAATTTTCCAATCCACCGCTAGGTGGCGAGCGTCGCGAGGTTTTCGCGACTGCGAACGAGGGATAGCGGGCTATAAGAATCGGGAGGCTCGCTCAGATTGATACCGAGTAACCGAGTACCGATTACGGGGACCAAGGGGTTTAGCCACTCTAGCGGCAGAAAAAAAGGCCTAACTTTGACGATTTATTTTGAGAGTATGAAAAAAGGAATAGGATTTCTTTTGAGAGGGTTTATTTAGCACAAATTGAAATATGAAAAAAAAAATTTTATTATCATTTTGATACAAAATGGCGGCTACGGTGCCCATCTTGAAAATCTTATTTTTCAAACTGGGAGGACGTGTTTCTTGAACATCGTTTCATTGATCGATTTGAAATTTTGATAGTAGCTACACAATTACCTTCTCCATCCGAGTACGTAGCGGTTTTTCGATTTAATGTAAACTTTTTTTGTAAAAAATTTACTACTCTTTTTTGCAAAAACTCAATTCATTTTTTCAAAAGTGTACTATATCTACAAAATTTAATTAAAAAAAAAATCCCTACGTAGTTCGATAATAGTTTATAGATTATAAAATTGTTTAGGTTTTTGTTCCAGGTCTTATACTTTACGAGATAACCGTTTTCCCGTGAAGATGTTAAAAAAAATGATTAACTTGTTTTAAAAAAATGATAATAAAAATGTTGTTTTCCTTATACTTCAATATGTGTCAAATAAAACCTCTGAAAAGACATCCTATTCCATTTTCATATTCCCAAAATAAACCCTTTTTTTTCTCCCGCTAGAGTGGTGTTTCCCCTTAAGTCATATAGACCCATAGAAGCTAAATAAATGTTTTATTAAAAAATTTTTAATTCCGTTACCGAAATTCGAGTTCATATTTTATTAAGCGTGAAAAGACATACCATGGAAACACTATTATTGCCGATCAAACAATCATGATCAATTTCATAACTCAGTAAAATTGTGTAAGGATACCGTCAAATCCCATACAATTCTTTAAGGCATCAGACCACAGTGCGCGCGCGGTACGAGGTTGTATTTTTCATAATTTTTCTCGAGCAAACGATGAATGGTTTTTTTTATTGATACTAATATTCAATATATACATATAGAAGACACTACACAAATTTTTTAATTCGAATCTTAAGAATAATTTGCGGTGTATGCCGCGTCCAAAAGGACACTCTGACGAAGTTGCTGCTTGGTGGATGACAGCAATTAAGGGGGGAAATACGGTTAGGACAGCGTTTTCTTAATGATTTTCATGAATTTTTTTATAGTATAAAAAATGAATATAATTTATTGAAACTTTGAGAATATTTTATACATATATTTAAGTATATACTACAAAATTTGTATACATATATTTAAGTATATACTATAAAATATTAGCGACCCCATATTGCAGGTCACAATCAGACTCAGCATTTTGCGTACATTCTGGAAGCCGCAATTTTCATCAGAAATCAAAAGAGGTTGGAATTTACTCTTATTATATTTCTCTCTTCTATATGAACCTAAATGCTATAAAAAAAATAAAAAATTGAATTTTTTACAGGGGTCAAAACAAAAAAGCATGATTTTTCGCTAATTTTTTACAACTTTATTTGCAAAAAAAAATTATTAAAAATAATGATAATATTCCGATTTTAGGTTCATATAGAGCGCAATACTATGAAGAAAGTAACTGCCAATTTTCAAAACGATTGGTTGAAAACTTTTCAAACTAGCGTGTACGCAAGTTCAAAAAAAGTCGTTTTCAGAAAAACGTGTTTGAAAAAATAGTACCAAGAAAAACAAGCAATATGGGGTCGCTAATATTTTATAGTATATACTTAAATATATGTATAAAAATGTTATAGTATATACTTAAATATATGTATAAAATATTCTCAAAGTTTCAATAAATTATATTCATTTTTTATACTATAAAAAAATTCATGAAAATTATTGAGAAAACGCTGTCCTAACCCTATTTCCTCCCTTAATGGCTTATAACAATAGAACGATTCGGAGTTTTCATTTAAAATTTTGGGAACATATTTTTTAATACTTTTACTAACAATTAATGAAATAAAAAAAAATCGATTTTTTGAACCGTCTAACCCTATTTCCCCCCTTAAGCCATACGGTTCATCAGAAAAATAGAAAAAAAATATATTTATGAACTAGACATATAGGTTTATAGCATCACGTACGGGGATTTCGATATCTAAAAAAAAATGGCGGACCAGCGAATTGTATTTCCCATTTTCACAGAACATTTTCATAGTTTATGAAAAAAAAAAAAAAAAAAAATAGAACCAGGCACATTTTTAAAAAATCTCTACGTGGTACCATAGAGACTGGATTTTCGAACATTTTAAGACTTAGTACATGCAAATCGGATGAATAGTTTTTCAAATATGTTGTCAACCAGGTTGAAAAACGTAGTTTCGAGAAAAACGCGTTGAAAGTTTTGCTGAAGGATAATTCGACATACAAACTAAATTTTTAAAATGCTGTATCTCCGTCAATTTTACGAATTTCTTTACAAAATTTGGTGAGAGCATTCTTAACAAATGCATCTTTCAGAAAATGAAAAGAAAAAAAAATTTTACCGTGGTCTGGCGCCTTAAGAATCCTGTAGGATCCGAGCTGGATACATCCAGTCTGGAGTCCCTACCGGGATCCAATTTACAAGCGTGACGTTTCCGTGTTGGGATCTGATCCGATGTCTAGTCGGATCCTTGCCAGAGAGTAGGAATAATTAACGGGATCCAGCTCAGTCCCTACCACAATTTCTACATAAGGAACGAATTTCAATTTTTTTTTGTACAGTTCGGAGATAGACTGAACTGAGTTTGAACATCGATTAACGTTGGAGGAATCGGGCCGTTAGGATCTGTAACAATCAACAAATATATGCCTAATAAATTATTATGCCAACAATATGTTTTGCTTCTGCCATTTCTTTGCAATTAGCGAAAGTCGGTAAATATTTCGAATTTTCATGAACAAATTTTCATTGCCAGTAGAATTACACTGGCAAGTTCTACGTGGGAAGTGAGGGGTCTTCCCGTATGGTAAAACTCACTGTTTTACCTTTAGCATAAAGAGACACACTTCACCAAACTTCACCAAACGTGCAATATAGAGAAATGAGATTTAATTGTCGTAGATCAAAAATAATATGGTGGCGAAGTAAATGTAATATACACTCCTACATTGATATTAACAAATATTTCTTAATTTCAATACGGTTCCAATTGAGCATTCCATTAAATGTTATAAATATTCAAATGCGTGTGTGTATCAATATTACTGCACATCATCATTTTTTAAACACCACTATCGCAATATTAAATTGCGTATTTGAAATTTCATTAACGATATCTGCAAAACAAAATTCCGATACTTTCGTATTGATTTTAACAACGGAGATTTTTTTTCAACAGCGTATTAGATAAACAGAAAATGGATAAAACGGCGTTTTTCTTATTGACGATTGATGGAATTCTCAATCCCTGTTCATCCTCGCGAAAAAAAAACACGTTTAGAGGGAGCGGTGTTAAAACTCCGAACTGTGAAAGCTACGACAGTGCAAAATTCCGAATATTACGAACGTTATACAGTTGAGTTTTGATTTTTGACACTTTTTCAGTTGGTTCCGTAATTATTCTTGTCATTTAATCCTCGGCGTATAACTATTCTTGGCAATGACATTTCTGTTTTAAAAATGTTGATTTGAAATGATTTTTCGAAATTCCACACTTTTAAGATCCTCCCACATAAATCCGGAGTTTTACACCTTCGGAGCTTTCGAAGTTCGAAGTTTTAACCACGTCCCGTTTAGAGTGAGACTATTAATACTACGATTCAATAATTATACGGGGTAAAAAGCGCCGTTAAGTTCAACGCACTGGAAAAAAAAGTCTTTGGAATTGACTAAATCGACGTTCACCCTCGATCAAATGAATTTGTAGTTGACACTGTAAATATTTTGTTTGCCGTAAGGATATTTTCGTCAAATAACTCTAATAATTGTCGAAGAACTTAATAATTTATTTGTACTAACTAAACATTCGTTTGAACGAGGGGTGGAGGTCGGTTTAGTCAATCCAAACATTTTTGTTTTCTCAGTGTGTGAATTTACGTTAAGAATGATGATTCTTTCCATTGTAATCCATTATCTATAATATTTATGTATTTCTGTATTGACGCTTTTATGTACACGTAGCCGATGCTTGTTGAAAAGAGATTGTCTTTTTTGCGTGTCTTTTCAATAGTCGCTTCTGGGCTACCTGAATGATTAATTTGTATTTCATTATTACATCATCGGCGAATATCATTGTTGATGTCTGCGCGAAATGACGTTCATTGTGCGAAAGGTCGAGAAACTCAACGGGCGGTGAGAACGGACAATGTGCGATCATTAGGGCGCCAAGATTCATAACGCAAATTTCGTTACGACAAAAGCGTTCGCTTTGTATGACCGCGGACTCTACTCCCTATGTTTCCTCGACACGAAGGCAAAAAAAGGTTTGGAGAAAGCCCGGTTGGTACGAAAAAGAACAGTCAATACATGCCATTGGGAATTATATCGTTCGACCTTGTTTATACGGACAGCGAGACAACCGACCAGTTTGTTGTGTACGGCCCGACGATTGAATTTTACGACGATGTTTACAGAATTTTTCGTACTTCGTGTGTCCCGCGTTTAAGCGACGCGACGTTGGTGGGGCGAATAATGACGCGTCAACATTAGAAAATGATGATGAGATAGGCGGAGAATTGCTAGAGCAGCGAGTTCCAGCATTTGTCCTACCGTCGCCCGTAAGGACACATGTGCGTATTGAAGATCGGCGATTATAAACGTTTTCCGTAAAATCGATTGTTCTTTTTAATGTATGTCGATTATTTGTGGCGATTGTTCGTATCGTCAATAATCGATTGTTCCATTTATTTTGGCTGAATATAATTGAAAACGACCATATACGTTTCCGGTATTATAAAAAATAATTTTTTTCCTTTATGTTCCACAGTGGGGAAAAAGCAGAAATCGTGGCCAAAATACAAAAAGTGCTCCAATCGCAATGAAGTATGGTATTGGGGGGTTTTCGGGTTCGCTGATTCCGAATCCGTACTCAAAATTCAGAAATTCAAAATGGCAGATTCAATATGGCGGGCGAAAATGCTAAAAATGATTCGATTGTGCTGAAATTCTGTACTAATAAGTTTTCGGGGTGGCTGATTCGGAATCCGTACTCAAAATTCAGAAATTCAAGATGGCGGATCCAATATGGTGGGCTAAAATGCTAAAGATGCCTCGATTTGAAATTTGGAACTCATACATACGTTCGTGGCTGAGTCTAGCCAGCATCCATTTAAGGACCCAAATCTATCGTTTCTCCTTTTCGCTAATTCCCATTTCTTCTTTCGTTTACTTATAGAGCGCTTACAATTTTTTTCAATTTTTTTAGCGATTCATCCTCGACGTCACCTATATTAATATTGAATTTTTCCAGAATGTAACTCACAGCCACAACTGTATCTTTTTCGCTACATTTATTTAATAATTGTTGGACAATTTCTCGTTTAGTAAATTTGTAATCCATGGTTTCAAATGATACTAATGTGTGAGCACAAGTGAGTGTTCTCACTTTTGAGATAATATAGTGTAAAAGGACGGCTTCCTTCTTAATGAAACACAGAAAAGACTAATTAAAAGTACGTCTTTATTCCATAACGTTCAATTCACAACTCACAAACTTCGATCAATCAAACAAATGTCTTAGCAACCGAAAGACAGTCCATTCAACTGTCTAGATATTATATATACATTAGGGTGGCCCTTAATATGGGTAAAAAAAAAATTTGATCGCGCCGCCCTTCAAAGCGGTTCCGAATACTAAAAAAAAAACCTACGCAAAGCCCCAGCTATGTCCGTTAAGAGGAAAACGTGCCTGTAAGCATGAACTTAAATTTAAATATCAATTTTTCTTCATGATTGGAGAAATTTTGATTTTTTTAATCTAGTTTATGTGTCAATTTTTTATTTAACTTTCCGAAGCTATTGTATATTGGTATTCAATATACAGATCAAACAATATGGTCCTCCATACTAGATTTGATGAGCGTTCAGGTCTGCCATCCTATTATTTTGGAACAATGGTTTGATTTGGCTGCTGTCTAACATTTTTAATCATATCAAAATCAAACGTTAAATTTGCATCTTGTCAGAAAAATCTATTAAGTGAGAAGGATATAAATTCACGATAAACCATTCACATTGAACTTTCGGATCGGCCGGAATTGTTTTTTTTTTCAATTTTGTTAGAAATATTCCTTGTGTGCTGAGATGCAAACATATTAATATTTCATTGAGATCAGACTTCCAGTGATGTGGATAGAAAATATATTTGAAAATTACTTTCGCAAAAATGCATAAGGACATTTTTAATTTGGCAGGATTTTATACTTGGCGAGCTTGTTCGTTTTATTGAAAACGAAGAAATTATTTATACGCACAAGTCATCCAATTGGTCGGAAAAAATATTATATTTTTAAAAACAATTTGGTTTATCGTGAATTTATATCCTTCTTACTTAATAGATTTTTCTGACAAGATGCAAATTTAACGTTTGATTTTGATATGATTAAAAACGTTTGACAGCAGCTAAATCAAACCATTGTTCCAAAATAATAGGATGGCAAACCCGAACGCTCGTCAAATCTAGTATGGAGGACCATATTATTTGATCTGTATATTGAATACCAATATACAATAGCCTCGGGAAGTTAAAAAAAAATTGACACATAAACTAAATTTAAAAAATCAAAATTTCTCCAATCATGAAAAATTGATATTTAAATTTAAGTTCATGCTTACAGACACGTCTTCCTCTTAACGGACATAGCTGGGGCTTCGCGTAGGTTTTTTTTTTAGTATTCGGAACCGCTTTGAAGTGCGGCGCGATCAATTTTCTTTTTTACCCATATTAAGGGCCACCCTAATATACATATATGATATTTCATATGTACCATGTATATATATATATATATATACTATGACTACTACAATAGTATCAATTATAAATATACTAAATGCGAAATTGTTCAATAATTGTCAGATAAATTTATCGAAAAAGATACAGTTGTGACTGTAAATTACATTCTGGAAAATTTGAATATAAATTTAGAGGAATACATTGAAAAAAAATTGTAGGCGCTCTCAAAAGTAAACGAAATAAGAAATGGGAATTAGCGAAAAGGAGAAAAGATAGATTTGGATCCTTAAATAGGTGCTGGCTAGATTCAGCCACGAACGTATGTATTAGTTCCAAATTTCAAATCGTGGCATCTTTAGCATTTTCATCTGCGATATTGGATCCGCCATCTTGAATTTCTGTATGTTGAGTACGGATTCGGAATCAGCGACCCCGAAAACTTATTAGTACAGAATTTCAGCACAATCGAATCATTTTTAGTATTTTCGCCCGCCATATTGGATCCGCCATGTTGAAGTTCTGAATTTTGAGTAGGAATTCGGAATTAGCGATCCCGAAAATCCATGAGTACTACATTTCAAAGCATTTGAAGCACTTTTAGTATTTTTGACATTTTTTCGGTTTTCTGGTCCGTACTCTGTGTAAACATTAATATTAAGGCAGTAGTCTGCTTTAGAAGCCGAAGAAAAAGCGTTTTTTCAGCAATTTTTTTGAAAGGGAAGGAAATGATTGCGGTAAACGAAATTTTGAGACGATAGTGTATTATATTCAAGCTTTAAAAAACAATTTTTATTATTAAAAATTATTGAAATTTTCCAAAGTTGTAACGATTTTTCTGGGGCGCCTGGAGTCTGGACTTGTAAATCGGTGCCGGTGATGGAGGTCGTGCGATGCATCTGAAACAGTCGAACCAAATTTTTTTAAATTTTTATAAGTTCCTTTTCTATATGAACTAAAAAAATACCGAAGAAATGATGAAATTCCAAATTTTTTCGAAGTTTAAAAAAAAAATTCACTTTTTTGAAAAAAAAAAATTCACTTTAAGAGTTCAGATGAAAAGTTGCAAAAAGTAGCAGGCTCATTTTATTCGTCGATAATTAACGAATGCAACGAACATTTTCAATTGCTGATATCAAGGGTTGTCTAAAGTAGACGACATTCCAAAGTATGATGAGGAGCTGCAAACGCCGAAAAGTCTTACTGAAAGATAACCGTGTTCCAAATCATGTTTAATTTTCCGAAATTTCAATTTTTTTTCTCATACCTACGACCATTAGTAAGGATAAAAACCATATCCCACATTTAGATTTGTACATTCGTTGAAATTTATTATATTTATGACATAATGAACCATCTCATTCTTTACGCAATTTGTTTTCATTCGACTACTTATTGTGAGAACATTTGAACCTTAATAGCCACAATATTTTCTCTACATCTGCTCTGACGTATTAATGTGTGAAAAATTATGATTTCATGTCAAAATTATGAAGTTGGTTTTTGGCCACGATTTCTACCTTTTTACCTACTGTGTGTTCGTGAAAATAATTTACTGCATAGCGGATTCCTGTTTTCTTTCATTGTGATATTTCGGATGATGCGAGTCATATCTTGTTTAAACTTTAAATTTTGTATCGTACATCATTTATTTGATTTTGATCTTGATATTTTTTTATATTAACGACACACAACATATTCTACTTTTAATGGGCGAAATGAGTTCCTCTTACCGAATTTTTAATGTTAATAATTTGGCGATTATTTAATAAATGTGCATTTTCTACAAAATCGTATTAAAGGATAACACCACTCTAGCGACAGAAAAAAGGCCTTACTTTGACGATTTATTTTGGGAGTATAAAAAAAGCAATAGGATCTCTTTTCAGAGGGTTTATTTAACACATATTGAAGTATGAAAAAACATTTTTTTTATTATCATTTTGATACAAAATGGCGGCGATAGAGCACATCTTGAAAATCGCCTTTTTTTAAAATACCTTCACGGGAGGACGGTTTTCTCGTAAAGTATAATACCTGGAACAAAAAACCAAAAAATTTTGTAATCTATATGCTATTGGCTATGCGGCGACGTAGGGGTTTTTGTTTAAATCAAATATTGTAGAAATGGTGGACTTTTGAAAAAAATGAATCGACTTTTTGTGAAAAAACGCAGTAAATTGTTTGTAAAAAAAAGTTTACATTAAATCGAAAAACAGCTACGTACTTGGATAGAGAATATAATTGTGAAGCTACTATCAAAATTTCGAATCGATCGATGCAACGGTGTTCAAGAAATACGTCCTTCCAGTTTGTAAAAGAGCATTTTGAAGATGGGCTCTGTCGCCGCCATTTTGTATTAAAATGATAATAACTTTTTTTTTTCATACTTCAATATGTGTTAAATAAACCATCTGAAAAGAAATCCCATTCCTCTTTTCATGCTCTCAAAATAAATTGTCAAAGTTAGGCCTTTTTTCTGCCGTTATAGTGGTGTTACCCCTTAACAAATAAATCACATTTCCGATCAAAAAAAGAATTCGCGTGGTGTATTTTTTAAATTTGAAATATTGAAAAGAAAATCGATTAAGTGATTTTGTTCGATCTTGTTGTTTCGAATTTGACGAGGATCGTTTGGATTTCAGATCGACTGACAATTAGTAGTTCCTGTGGGAACCATCGTCAGTGATTCTATAATTTCTTGTACGTCATTGAGCTTGTTTGTGCAAACTTTTGCTCACGCTAAGTAGAGATATGCCGAGGCGTGTAAACAGTAAAATATATGTAAGAGGTTTAGTTCACGCGAGCTGCTACTCTGCGCGTGGCGCTACCGGTGTTATCAGAATCTCCCGTCAACGCCATCTATTGATTCTCCATGTTACTACGTGCGCGTTTAACGGTTTACGCGACCCGAATGTATCTTCGTCAGGTTTCCACATCCCCTTCCAGATTTTGATCCCAATTTAGCAGTCCCTTCTCCCGAATTGCGTCCGCAGCTGTTTTAACTGATGGGGAGATCGCCAGAGTGGCGGAAGGTGAAAAGCACAAGCCCTCTGGCCACCTCCAACCATCTATTCCGGATTCTCAATATGATGAATTATTTTTCCGTCACGATGTTTAGTAGCGAAAATGAATTTGCTTAAGTGGTTTGGAATCGCTCGTCACCTTTCCTCACTTTTGACAATTACGTCTCCTTTTTCTTTTTTTATGCAGCCAGCGCGTTCGAGCAAGACACATCGCGACGCTTTGACGTTCCACGTGATTCAAACACGTGCGTCGTATTATTTGCCCTCTTTCAATCTCGCGACTTTCATGCCGGTACCGCGTGCATTTATGCTCGCAGCACCCCATTCTCCACAGTTCTGTGCTTTTCTACTATCGCGCCACACCTAATAAACGCCGTTGGGTTTCCTTTCTTTTTGGCGACGCTCAACGATCACCCTTTGACGTAGTTTCGTTTGAACACAACGATCGACGCGCACTGCCGGGGCTTCGACGCGGCTCGAGGGAGGTGCGTGAGCGAGTTTGTTCCTTTGCCTCGGCAATACGACGGATTATCGTGTAACGTGGGTAGAGCGTACAATGGTTGCGCTTGCTGGAAAACATTCGTTTCATTTTGCTCTTTATTTTAATTTTTTCCTCACATACGGGACACGGTATTACACGGCGTCATACAGACGCATAATACGTCTGAAATGGACTAACCCAACATCAACCAAATTACGAAAACAGCTATTTGACAAAAGTCACCATCCCGCAATCCCTCTTCGTCCCGCGAGTATGTTTCATGCGTGTGTGAGATAAAAGAAGTCGTAAGAACTGAAGAATAAAAAAATTACACATCTATCATCACCACGTAATATTACGCAATGTTTTTGCCTCGTCATGAGCGACGCTTTGTCGATGTGACAATATACATCATAATTTGTTCCTCGTGTTGACGAGGGTGAAAGTTTTAATCCGCAAACTTTTTCCGTTCTTTTCATCAGTCGGTTGCCACTAACGAAGTATTCGGAATTTTTATTTAGCTAACCGGCCTCTCTCGGCCAAATTTCAAACTCTTCTCTTCCAGTCGGTGCCCGATGATAATTGTGCGAATCTGTCACATTTTAATCATAATTGAAAATGTATTTTTTATTACAGCAACGATATAATAAATAAAAGTCGGGAGAACACGGACGCTGTTCGGTCAGAGGGCTATGAGATTTTCAGCCCACGCAAAAGATCAAAAACCGTTTTATTCGTGTCGTTTGAACAACACGAGGCGCGGCTGGAACACGCTACTCGAGTGTAGGGCTCGCGGTTATATATCTCAGCTTTTGTAAGAAATATGCGTGGTTCGATTGTGTACATTTCATCGTAATGTAAAAAGCACAAGAACTTCGCAGTGCAGCTATTATAAAGAAGTTTTCCAATTCGCCGCTAGGTGGCGAGCGTCGCCAGGTGTTCGCGTTTGCGAACGACGACTCGCGAACTATAAGAATGGGGAAGGTCGCCCAGATTGATACCGTGTAACTGAGTGTCGACTTCGGGTCTTAAGTGATATACACCCACGGAAGGTAAATTAATGTTTATTTATATCTTGTAATTCGTTCATCGAATCTTCAGTTTCTGTTTCTTTTTTATTTCATTTTATTTTTTATTTCATCCCGTCAGATCCCATGCAATTCCTTAAGAATCCGGAAGGATTCAACTGGATCCCCACCACAATTTCTGCACTGGTAGGGAAAATCACCAAATCCAACTGGATCCATTTTCCTGCACGGGTGTAAACAAGGGCCCAAAAACTTCAATAATTCTGCAAGAAACGATTAGTTAAGAAATATTGAATACTGTATCGTAATGGTGGTAACAATTACGACCGTTCCATACAAGCGATGCGGAGTATCGTGATTTTCACAATGAAGACATTCTTTTCGATGCTCCCCGCAACAGGATGTGAAATTTTGTGGACAAGTAGATAAATGCCTCAATTGCCAGATCCATAAAATTAAAAAAATGAGAGCTATTTTTTACTCTGACGCTATGTAAAATAAAAGATGCTAAAAAGAGCTCGCTTTTTTTTTAACGAGATTACGACTCTATCGGGACTATCGAGTTATATATTGTTTTTCTTCGTCGGTAGAAAAAAAAGCCCCCCCACTGACAGTCAATCGTTCGAAGAAACCGCGGAGAGCAAGTTGAAAGATTTTTTGGAATATCTTTAGCGACAGCCGAGGGAGATTTAAGCGTGTGTGTAGTCCCAAGTATAATGCAGCACTGTCATCTACGACGTTATACCGGGAATGCTGAATTGGACGCGGGACCACGGGCAGTTTTGGTATGTAAATTAGCTGTGGCTTCTATTCACACCCATTCGTACATCTGGTCGAGACCTCCCGCTGTACCGAATAGATCTCCTCTCGTGTCTCGTACGTGGATTTCGATCTCGAGGCGTTACTTCTGTAGTCCCTACTGATAGTTTCAAATTTCCATATACATTTGGATAGGAATAAATTTCTATAAATTCTCTTTTAAGGGGAGTAGGAAGACTTAATATTTTAAAAAATCGTATTTTTTCCTTATCGATCTATTCCATTAGTACAATCTTTTACGAACATTTTGCCACAAATAAAACTCAAACATTCGCAATATTGAGCTTAGGAGAGCCAAAAGTTTGCGAGTGTGTGTGCAAAATGTGGAAACTGCGTGAACGCTCGTTGAAAGCAGTAAACAAACTGCTGGCATCAACAAAAGAAGCTAGGGCACAAAAGAACCGACGTTCTGCGATTGCTGCTGACGGTGAAGTTGCCCCCGAGAAGTCATTTAACAGCGTGGATAATTTTTCACGTAGATAAGTTACAGTTTCCTGTAGTAATACTTATAGTAATAATTTCAACAATTTTAACAATTTAACAATATTAAGAATTTAGCAATTTTTTTCTACAGATTGTGCAGATGTCTGTATAGAAAAACTATTATTTTTTTACTGATATAATGATAATTGTAGAAAATATTTCGTATTTCTCAGATTATTAGCCGCCATTCTCCTAATTTGTACGTTTTTTTACAATCTTTACGTTCAATGTAAGGAGATAAATCTCTCTAATGGAATGCCGTTTGAAAACTTGGAAAATTCGCCTCTTACTACTTGGACTCGTGACAATAACCAAGCAATGTGCGAGACCCACGGGGGACTTCAACGCTCAGTATATTCCTCAATTATTAATATTTTTTTTTAATATCAATGATTTTCATGTGATAAGTACGCGCGCTTCAACTCGGCTGTAGCCCTGCCGTCGTTATGAGAATTTGGAGTTAACGGCATGTATTAATTCTTCATGTTTGCGCGACCTGAATATCTTAACAACTTGGCGTGAGCAAAAGTCCGCGTAAATAAACTGATAGGCATTTAGAATTAATGAATGAAATAACGTTTGCAAAAAAAAATTGAAACTATAAATTAGAAAATTGCGCATTGCTTCCTTAATATTTTCTTTTCTCTTGGAGGGAAGCTTCGTGAATTAAAAAACCGACTTGCACATAAAATCTTCGTAAACGAGATAACACATAATGACGAAGCAATGTGCAATTTTCCAATTTGTACATTTTTTTCTCGTAAGAGAACAGCTCTCCCGATCTCCGCTATATAAAGTTCTAAGCTGATTCGATAAACTATCCTCGACAATAGTCAATATTTTTTTATGATACGTTCATATTTTCAACTGAGAAGTCGAGTGTACTAACATAACATATGTAGAAGTGATGGACGCGGTTTGCTTCAGGAGACACAGTTCAAACTTCCTCCTAGCGATCCTACGGCCACTTTCACGTACGACATATTAATATGTCCGGTCGGGTGTTAGTAGAGAGGATCATGATTGCTTGATCTGCGATATTAGTGTTTCTATAGTATATCATTTCACAATTCTACTTACCTTTCCATTTGTTCGTCGACAAAATAAAATATTTAAAAAATACGAACTCGAGATTCGGTAAACGAATTAAAAGATAAAAACAAATATTTATTTATCTTCCGTGGGTGTATATCACTTAAACCCCGAAGTCAGTGCTCGGTTACCCGGTATCAATCTGAGCGGCCTTACCGATTCTTATAGCCAGAGAGTCTTCGATCGCAGACGCGAAAACCTCGCGACGCTCGCCACCTAGCGGCGGATTAGGAAACTTCTTCATACTAGCTACACCGCGAAGTTTATGTGTTTTTTACATTATTAGCGTTAACGGCATTTGGAATTTATGAATGAATAACCTTTGCAAAAAAAAACTGTAAATTAGAATATTGTGCATTGCTTCCTTAAGGCAGTCGTCTGGTCTAGAGCGAGATTTTTGACGTCATTTCTAATGTGCAATAACGTTTAAACCGTTGAAGTTGTCTTGATGAAAATTTACACGTGCATTTATTGATCCTTAGAGAATATTTGTACATTAAAAAAAAAAATTATTTTAAATATTTTCATGTAGTTTTTTGCATTGTTGCAACATGGCGCGCCGAAATCGGCGCCCACTCTGGACGATGTTGTATGCATCTGAAAAAAAATTTTTTTTATATATTCTCAATCTGTATGAGTATTCTGAGCACTGGTAGCAGAATTGGTACTTAACAAAATTTTTTGACAAAATAATGGCCTGTTGAACTTTCATTAATGATATTTCATACATTTTCGTATTCGACGAGTTATAAAATGTCGGCAAAATTATTGTTCGACTCAATTCTGCTACCGGTGCTCAGAATACTCATACAGATTGAGAATATATATATATATTTTTTTTTTCAGATGCATACAACATCGTCCAGAGTGGGCGCCGATTTCGGCGCACCATGTTGCAACAAGGCAAAAAACTACATGAAAATATTTAAAATAATTTTTTTTTTTATGTACAAGTATTCTCTAAGGATCAATAAATGCACGTGTAAATTTTCATCAAGACAACTTCAACGGTTTAAACGTTATTGCACATTAGAAATGACGTCAAAAATCTCGCTCTAGATCAGACGACTGCCTTAAGGGAGAACACCACTGTGACCCCCTGTTTTTTTTCACATTTTTCAAGAATTTTTTTTTGTGGGAAAAGAAAGAGATATTCGAAATTTTTTTTTGGGTTTTGTTCCTTGTTTATTAATGTATCAAAAAACATTTTTTTCACATTTTTCACGCCGCATGGTGGCGCTGGGGAAGCTCTCGCGTCAGGTGCTGTCATTTCCGCGGCACGCAACAGAACTCTTTTCAACGTCGATCTGAAAAAAATACCAAGTGTTTTCGTTAATAATATGATATTTTTAAGAGAAGTACACAGGGATTTGGAAAAATATTGTTTTAAAAAAAATAGGCACTCCTTTGAAATTAACTTTAATTTCAAAGGCGTGCCCATTTTTTTTAAAACAATATTTTTCCAAATCCCTGTGTACTTCTCTTAAAAATATCATATTATTAACGAAAACACTCGGTATTTTTTTTCAGATCGACGTTGAAAAGAGTTCTGCTGCGTGCCGCGGAAATGACAGCATCTGACGCGAGAGCTTCCCCAGCGCCACCATGCGGCGTGAAAAATGTGAAAAAAATGTTTTTTGATACATTAATAAACAAGGATCAAAACCCAACAAAATTTTTGGAATATCTCTTTTTTTTCCCACAAAAAAAAATTCTTGAATAATGTGAAAAAAAACAGTGGGTCACAGTGGTGTTCTCCCTTAACATTTTCTTTCCTCACAGAGGGAAGCTTCGCGAATTAAAAAACCGACTTGCTCATAAGGGTACTTCGTGAACGAGATAACACGTAATGAGGAAGCGATTGTGCAATTTTCCAATCTGTACATTTTTTCACGTAGGAGAAGAGTTCTCACGGTCTCCGCTATCTCAAGATCCAAGCCAATTAGATAAACTATGCTCGACAATCGTCAATATTTTTTTAATGAAATTTTCATATTTTCAACTGTGAAGTCGAGTGTACTATGTAGAAGTGATGGACGCGGTTTGTTCCAGGAGACACTGTTCAAACCTCTCCCTAGCGATCCTACGGCCACTTTCACGTACGTCATATTAATATGGCCCGGTCGGGCGTTAGTAGAGAGGATCTGCTGTATTGTACAGCTGCATTCCTCGAGCGAGGGTAGCCTGCGTGGCTACTTCACCTCCCTTCGCTCTCCACCTTGTTTGAGTTCGCCATATATAACCAACGCCCGCGCCTCCAGTAACGCCGACGACCTCCACTTCTGTTGTCCCTTTCGAATTCTCCGCCTTTTATCGAAAGGTCGCGTGGCTCGACCTGTTGGGCCTAAAAAAACTATTCGCAGAATCGTTCTCACCGTTCTCTCGGCGATGTGATGGGTCTTCGGGTTAAAATTGTAACTTTCACCAATTGGACGTCAACTGAGTATATTTGTTTTTTTTTTTAATCTACAAGTAAAAATAAATAACAATCGAAATTGACCGCAATTAGTTGATTTTGATGCCTCTTCATCGCCGCAATATTGTTCAAGTCGTATTGTTTTTATATACGCCAGAAAATGAATGAAATGAAATATTCACGCGGGATTAATTTTTTTGAAATTCATACATTTTGTGATTTTAGTTAGGAATTTTAAAAGCGTTAGGGGTATAATATAGGTTGTAGTATGGCTCTTCGATTTGTCAAAGTCACCGACAGAAGAGGGCTTTGAAAAAAAATGCCATTTTTATCTTACAATGACTTTGTTTACGGGGACTTTAGCTCACACTAATTGTGGATATTCAGGGTCACGGAACTGCCAAATACATGTACGAGGTTAGGTTTACGCTGGCCACCGCACCGCTGTAGCGCTACCGGCGTTGTCGAAGTCTCGCGTAAATACTTTAGTCTAAGATCCGAATTAGAGACGACCTTCACCCATCGCGTAAATGGATAGGATTTTATATCGAATTTAGTATGTTAGAAAACATATCGCGAGTGGGTTGCCTAACAAATTCCTGGGATAACTATGATTAATTAACAATTTAAATATGAGTTTTTATTCATCCATGAGTCTAACGAATAAATTTAATACCAACCGAAAGTATGAAGCCTATAGAATATGCAAGCGTTGGGTTGTCTATTTTTTTCCTGGCGTAACTACTGGGTTGTCCGGTATAAACAGGTAAGTCGATACTAACTATTTTCAACAATTTATTTCATAAATAAATCTTATACCAAAATAAGCGCTGTTTCATTGCAAACACGATGATATATGGTTGTCTGCGAAAAATCTGGGTTGAATAACGGTTGTCGAGTTTTGAAAAGTGAAATTTTTTTGCGAATGGAAATGTACGACGAAGAGGTATGAGCAAAGTATCCGTGCATTGTAGCTACGCGGACGCGCCGCGCGCAGCTACAATGATGGGTCCTCTTCTATCGCACGGGATACTTTGCTCAGACCTCTTTGTCGTACATTTCCATTCGCATAAAAATTTCACTTTTCAAAACTCGACAACCGTCATTCAACCTAGATTTTTCGCAGACAACCGTATATCATCGTGTTTGCAATGAAATAGCGCTTATTTTGATATAAGATTTATTTATGAAATAAATGGTTGAAAACAGTTAGTATCGACTTACCTGTTTATCCCTGACAGCCCAGTAGTTACGCCAGGAAAAAAATAGACAACCCAACGTTTGCATATTCTATAGGCTTCATACTTTCGGTTGGTATTAAATTTATTCGTTAGACTCACGACTGCAATGTTGAATAAAAACTCATATTTGAATTGTTAATTAATCATAGTTAGCCCAGGATTTTTTAGGCAACCAACTCGCGATATATTTTCTAACATACTAAATTTGATATAAAATCCTTTCATCCATTTCCGCGATGGGTGAAGGTCGTTTTAAATGCGTATCCTCTACTACTTCATCCGTCCGTTCATTCGAGAGACGCGGTGGCGTCTTGACGTCAAGTAATTAAAATACTGTATTTCGTATTACTGTGTTTTTGTATTCGGTATTTCGTATTCGTATTGCTGTATTCTGTATTTTGTATTTCGTATTACTGTATTCTGTATTTCGTATTACTGTATTCTGTATTTCGTATTACTGTATTCTGTATTTCGTATTACTGTATTCTGTATTTTGTATTACTGTATTCTGTATTTTGTATTTCGGATTACTGTATTCTGTATTACGAGTTACTGTATTTCATATTACTATATTCGATATTTCATATTACGGTATTCGGGATTTAGTATTACAGTATTCGGTATTTAGTATTACGGCATTCTGTATTCCGTATTACTGTATTCTATATTACTGTATTCTGTATTTTGTATTTCGTATTACTGTATTCTGTATTTCGTATCACTGTATTCTGTATTTCGTATTGCTGTATTCTGTATTTCGCATTGCTGTATTCTGTATTTCATATTACTGCATTTTGTATTTCGTATTACTGTATTCTGTATTTTTTATTTCGTACTACTGTCTTCTGTAATTCGTGTTACTGTATTCTGTATTTCGTATTACTATATTCAATATTTCATATTACAGTATTCGGCATTCAGTATTACAGTATTCGGTATTCGGTATTTAGTATGCCAGTATTCTGTATTCCGTATTACTGTATTCTGTATTTCGTATTACTGTATTATTTATTTCGTTTTACTGTATTCTGTATTTCGTATTACTGTATTCGATATTTCATATTACTGTATTCGCTATTTCGTATTACTGTGTTCGATATTTCATATTACTGTATTCGCTATTTCGTATTACTGTATTCTGTATTTCGTATTACTGCATTCTATATTTCATATTACTTTATTTCGTTCAAAGACAATGAACGAAACTTTACGATCAACTAGTCATATTGAGGAAGAGATAGAACATTCGCCATGTCCCTAATGTTTGTTTGCTTTTTTTTCCAAAATTTCGCAGTTACAAAATGTGATAGTTGTTAATACATAGTTTTTAAATAAAACTACCGTCCGAATTAATCGAAGAGAATTTATAAAAAAATCGTTGAATTGTTTTAAATATATACACAGATATATTATTATATGTGTGAATAAACAAATAATAGGTTTTTGTTATATTTATTGGTTTGCCATTTGGTTATTTTAAGCTACTTGTTTGATAAAATTCAACGAAAAAAATATCATGGGAATTTTGTGATTTTCAACTGGAAAACTTGGAAATATCATGGAATTTCCTGGTCACGATCTGTTAGAACCATGGCATTATGATTAGGATACGATTAAATTTGATAGGTTTCAATACTCGTTTGTGTTCAATTGGAATACCTACATTTCGAGTATCCGTCGGTGGTTCGTTATGTCGCTACTTTGTGAAACCGAAATTACCATTTCATCGTAGAATCCCGTCAATCCCATCCACAGCCCCCTCTACCCTCAGCGCCTAACTGCAGGGTTCCATTCAATTACCGCTCCTAGGTATGCGTAAACGCATCCGTTTTCGCATTTAATCGTTCTAAAAGCAAACTCATTTCTTTAAGTTCGAATCTATAGTGTAGAAGTAGATTGGAATTCGAATACCGTATGAGGCTGTTACCTTTCAACGACCGATAACAGGGCGTACCATTTAAAAGTGATTCATCGCCCGAAGAAGTTCAGGACCGTTTCTCGTTCGGGAAGTGGGGAAACGAATCGATCGTCGTATAATATACGTGACTGCACGTCCGGCACGAGGACTTGGAATAATTTAACCTTCCAGAAAACCTCTCATTTCGGATACGCACTTAAGGAGCGACGTCAGTGAATTTCGTAAATACGATACTTCCGTGCAGGCTTAAGGGTTAACATCACTCTAGCGGCAGAAAACAAGGCCTAACTTTAACGATTTATTTTGGGAGTATGAAAAGAGGAATAGGATTTCTTTTCAGAGGGTTTATTTAAGACATATTGAAGTATGAAAAAACATTTTTTATTATCATTTCCATACAAAATAGCGACGACAGAACCCATCTTGAAAATCGTCGTTTTAAAACTGGGAGGTCGTATTACTCGAATACCGTTGCATGGAACGATTTTAAATTTTGATAGTAGCTTCACAATTATATTCTCTGTCGGAGTACGTGGCCGTTTTTTTTATTTAATCAAAACTTTTTTTTTTATAAGCAATCTACTGCTTTTTTGGCAAAAAATCGATTCATTTTTTCAAAAGTGCGCCATTTCTACAAAATTTGATTAAAAAAAAACCTCCCTACGTAGTCCCGTAGCCAATAGTATAGAGATTACAAAATTTTTTGGAATTTTGTTCTACGTCTTACACTTTACGAGAAAACCGTCCTCCTGTGGAGGTGTTTTGAAAAAAGACGATTTTCAAGATAGGCTCTATCGCTGCCATGTTATATAAAAATGATAATAACATTTTTTTTTTTTATACTTCAGTATGTGTTAAATGAACCCTCTGAAAAGAAATCCTTTTTCTCTTTTCATACTCCTAAAATAAATCGTCAAACTTAGGCCTCTTTTTCGGCCGCTTGAGTGGTGTTACCCCTTGAGGGCCTTATCCTAAACATGTGGCTAACAATGGAACCGACGACGAATGGTTGTCAATTTTTTATTGGACATGAACGGGAAATAAAAGAAAAAAATGGCGTATATAGACGTTTACGACACGACGTTTTTTACCTGTCCGTCATTTTTCTTAAATTCCGTAAAAATAATTTTATCAATAATCGGCAAAGCCTGACTTTTCATTTTGTTCAGCCGAGCACGGAGACCAATTTTCAGTTTCAATCATACAAAATTGCAAGAGTCGTAACACACTCGTCAATTGACTGGCGGAATTTTTCGTTTATATTTTTGAAATGACAATTTTTTTTTTTTTAAGACTTTCCTCACTATTATGTAAAAAAAAATGACTTTAGCGATATAGACTACGATGAGGCAGTTGGAAGATAATTTTCTTGATGTGGTCGAGTCACCGAAATGTGTACAAAATTAAAACTGCTATAATTTTGTTGCCACGAGAAGTTCAGATCAATGATTGGTATTTTGAATAACTGGAAAAAATAACGTTTCACTTCCTGGCAGAATTTTGGCACTTCTGCCTTTGTTTTGTCTTTCAGCAAATTCTGCGCACGATTGGAGTTAAATTGCTGGGCAGATCAATGCCAAAAGATGTTTAAAATGTCCCGAAACATTGAAAAATCACATTTAAAAGAAATATCCGAAAGGATGGGTGTGTGTGACACGGGTGAAAAATTGAAACCGCTGTAAAGTCCAATTGTCTTTGAGCTTTCGGGCTAAAATTTGGCACGCGAGTAACTCAGCAATGGCCCTTAGTTCACTATGATTTTTGTAATAACTGACAAAGTATTTTGGATTTTAAAAATATTTAAAAATTTTCCAAAAACCTGTGTCGACAGCATAAATCACGCAATTTTCTGTCTGTCGGGCTAGACCTTTTAACACAAATAGAGCACATATTGAGAGCATCGCATCTCCATTGTTAAATTAAAACGCCAAGAAATTATTAACAAACAGTTGAAGAAATATATTTCTTAACGAATAATCCGGAAAGTTTTTTTAACATTTTTTGACAAAATCCCTTTGCTGACATTCGCCAGTAGGTAGTGATATTTAAAAATGACTTTTTCTCATATTTCGAGTCGTCGAACGAACAGTGTCGCTGAAAACTTTTCTTTCAAATTATTAAAATGATTATTTATCGTTCTATAATTAAAAATGAATGTTCTCAGTATCGTAAAAATCGTAAATTAAAAAAAAACATCTTCATCGTACAGTAAAAAGTACTCGAAGTGATTGTCGAATTTGACAATAGGCTGATGGGAATTGATATATGTGAAACATCGTTCATTACGATTACGTAAAGTTTTCGAGCTTTATTCATTTCTTTCGTGGCAACGACTAAACTAATTGGAATTTGAAAAAGCAACGTACGTGTTAAACAATAAGTGATTATGGAATGAAATAACAACAGAGAATTATACGAATATTTCACGTACGACAGAACGTGTTAATAATATATTGCCGGAGGTTTTGGAGGTTATAAGGACAAACATATTGAAAACCGAAACGTTCATTATATTATCAAATATGCGTTCCCACGAAGTATGATAACAATTGAATAATCCATTGTAATGAATAAAAGAGAAATTCAAACCAATGGTTTTAGCGATGTATGCGTTGCGATCCCGACCATGTGTCGCTACATGAAAATACCCTCTCTTTCCTTGTCGTTCCGGCAGTGTTGCCAACACGAGAAAGGTCGAAAGAGAAAGAGAGAAGGAGAGACGCATTTGTAACGAGAACCATTAACCTTTTGTTGTCCTCACTGTTGTACAACGGACTATTTTTCACGCTATTGATACAGCGGAAAATAATGTCGTGCCACGGTTTCGTCCTATTGTTGACGGACGTTCTAAACTGTGAATACATCGGTGTACACCCAAGTGTACCAGGTGTACGTCAATAATCGCGTTATACGACACTCAGGCTCGTTCATTCGTTGGAAAGATCTACGTATGGGTAGGCGGGTTCGCTATAATACCAACGTTCGATTGCACGCACGATATATTTCTAGGTTAGTTTTGATCCCGGGGCAGAGGTACGATGAAACTTTTTCTCGTTATTTTCCTTCAAAACGCTATACTATATTGTTACTAACGACACTTTGCAATGTAAATAATTGTTCGTTAATTGAAGCGGGTCATTTTTCAGTGCATTCTTTTGTGTGTTTTACAACCGTTCGTTTTTTTTGTAGGAAAATAAAAATTAAATTAATAATTAAGGAAAATAAATTGATACCAATATTCAATATATACATATAGAAGACACTACACACATTTTTTTATTCGAATCTTAGAAATAGTTTGCGATGTACGCCGCTTCCAAAAGGACACTACGACGAAGTTGCTGTTTGGTGGTTGACAGCAATTAAGCCATACGGTTCATCTGATAAATACAAAAAAAATATATTTGTAAACTAGACATATAGGTTTATAGCATCACGTAGGGGAATTTCGATATCTAAAAAAAAATGGCGGACCAGCGAATTTTATTTCCCATTTTCACAGAAAATTTTCATCGTTTACGAAAAAAAAAAAATAGAAGGGGGCCCTTTATAAGAAAAATCCCTACGCGGTGCCATAGAGACTGGATTTTCGAACATTTTAAGACTTGGTACATGCGAGGTTGAAAAACGTAGTTTCGAGAAAAACGCGTTCAAAGTTTTGGTCAACGATAATTCGACATACAAACGAAATTTTTGAAGTGCTGTATCTCCGTCAATTTCACGAATTTCTTCACAAAATTTGGTGAGAGCATTCTTAACAAATGCATCTTTCAGAAATTAAAAAAAAATAAATAAATTTTACCGTGGTTTGGTGACTTAACACTGGTTGGAATTCCTCAGTCCAGTTAATCCCGCGTGTGTACACTGGGTCTTTAAGCGAACAGTTGAAATTTCAAACTCTTATTTCCCTCCGATTTTTTCAACTATTTGTCAATTTTTATTAACAACGGTTTTAAACTTTGGACTTTGGCAACTTCGGAGCCATGTACTAGACACTTCAAGAAGTAATCCATCATTTTTTCAGATTTTTTGAAAGCCTAGGAACCTCTAAAAATTCGAGTGTTCCCTCAAAGACCCAGTGTACACATCATGTCTCGAAAAAAATAGTGTACACACGAGGGGTTAATTTTTTTAAGGGCTCACCATACCGCTGCGTGCGCTCAAAAACGAGTAAATTTGAAAAATTATTATAAAAGTTATATGGTGAAAAAAAAAAATTGGTAAATATGGAGCAAAAGGGACCCACTTCTGATTATCTTGTCCTTCATATAAGATGTCAAGGGAGCCTTCATGAACAACTTTTTCCTCTGACAAAATTCGGGGCCGTTATTTATTAAAAAGTTATTAACAAACGAAGTTGATAATTCATATAGGTATTTTCCTTATATGTCAGTCTCAATCATCTTATCCTTCACATACGTTGTTAAGAATAACCACCTGAGTAACGTACAAAAGTTTTATCCGTCGCTCATTGTTTGTTAAAAAGTTATGAACAAAAGAAGTTTCATAAATCGAATGGAATACTTGTACTAGTATATAGCGAACAGTACACGTATGAGCGGGGGAGCTGCGCCCCCGGCATCCCCCTCACACACCAGCCCAAAAACAAACCAAAAACAACCCAACCAAACAAACCCAAACACCCCAAACAGCCTAAACAAACAAATCCAACAAACAAACCCAAATAACAAATCCAACAAACCAACAAACAAACAAATAACCCTCCCCTCCCCCGCCGCAACTTCGCACCCCCATTCACTAATGTGTATTTGTGTTTGTATGATGAGTAGCATACGTATATGTGTTATTTTCTATATTTACGAGTTGTTTGGGTGGTTTTTGGTTTATTTTTGGGCTGGTGTCGAGGGGCCCACACCAGCCCAAAAATAAACCAAAAACCACCCAAACAACTCGTAAATATAGAAAATAACACATATACGTATGCTACTCATCATACAAACACAAATACACATTAGTGAATGGGGGTGCGAAGTTGTGGCGGGGGAGGGGAGGGTTATTTATTTGTTTGTTCGTTTGTTGGATTTGTTATTTGGGTTTGTTTGTTGGATTTGTTTGTTCGATTTGTTTGTTTAGGCTGTTTGGGATGTTTGGATTTGTTTGTTTAGGCTGTTTGGGATGTTTGGGTTTGTTTGGTTGGGTTGTTTTTGGTTTGTGTTATTTTCTATATTTACGAGTTGCTTGGGTGGTTTTTGGTTTATTTTTGGGCTGGTGTGGGCCCCTCTCCCACACCAGCCCGAAAATAAACCAAAAACAATCGCTCTATCTCTTGATCGCTGCCCCCCGCAGCGATCAAGAGATAGAGCGAGCGAGATCAGGGCCGATTGCAACTTTTTACATGTAGTTTTGGTCTCTGTCTGATGACAGAAACTAAGAATTACGACAAATTGCTTTTGCTTCTTCGTAGATGAATCTTCGTAATAAAAAATTTCGAGTTTACAGCAACATAAAAGCAATATAAAATGTCAAAGTGATTCGGAATAATTTCGTCGAAAAAGTTGTAAATTTTATAAAATCCTAGCCGTCGTTTCGATTCTCACGAAATTTGACATCAAACATCATGTAACCTCAATTTATTTCTGAAAAAAAAAAAAATTGACGTTACAGAATGTTTAATATAAAATTTCATGAGAATTGAAACAACGGTTAGGATTTAATGAGATCAATCCGAATTTCAGACCGAAGCAAAACGCGTTATTCAGGACGATAAAAAGATCAGAAAAAGGTTGCGAACTGAAATTTGTAAGTCGCATCCACCTGGTCATCGAAGATTCGCATAGTTTCCTCCGCGACGACG
This sequence comes from Oxytorus armatus, assembly GCA_958009045.1. Classification (NCBI taxonomy): domain Eukaryota; kingdom Metazoa; phylum Arthropoda; class Insecta; order Hymenoptera; family Ichneumonidae; genus Oxytorus; species Oxytorus armatus. Next base: position 3,760,031 of record OY253748.1, on the reverse strand, counting down.
CCAAAATGAACAAAGCCACTTGCTCGTGGAGAGTGATTTATAAATCCTCGAAAACGAGGTGAATGCGATGTGCAAGATTCAATTTACACTTCTTTTCCGTTTCGAACAGCATGTGAAAAATACACGAATCTGTATGCATACAATATATACGAGGGGGGACCCAAAAAAAAACGGGAACTTCGTCATAATTTCTTTATTTTTAAATATTTTTACCCCAAATTTTGATCACCTTCAAAGTATTCTCCCTTGACCACAACGCACCTCTGCAAACGATCCTTCCAATGTTCAAAACATTTTTTAAATTCACTTATCGGGATGTTCTTTAGGCCTTCCAGCGATTTTTGTTTTACCTCCTCCACAGTGGCAAAACACTTGATTGCTGCTTTGTTTCAGGGTCGTATCCGTAGCACCACGATTCATCACCAGTAATCACCTTGGAAAAAAGTTCAGGGTCCTCTTCGAGCTGATTATGAAGTTCAAAGCATGCCTGAAGTCGACGCTCCCTTTGCTCGTCCGTGAGAAGGCGAGGGACAAATTTGGCTGCAACTCTGCTCGTGTTCAAATCTTTGGATAAAATCCTCTGAATTGAACTCCATGATATCCCAGACATCTCACAGAGTTGATCAATGGTTCGGCGACGGTCTTCATGAATGAGAGCATTGATTTTGTCGACGTTTTCGTCACTTCTTGACGTCGAGGGACGTCCTGAACGGGGTTGGTCTTCGATTGACATTTGTCCATTCTTAAAACGTGAAAACCACTCGTAGACTCTGGTTTTACTTGGGGCAGCATCTCCATAAGAAGTCTCAAGCATTACAGTAGTTTGCGCGGCCGATTTCCCCAACAGGAAACAAAATTTCACAGCCGCGCGTCGTTGGCTGCCGCGCGAAATGGAAAAAGTTGTTTCACTACAAAAATTTCCACGGGCGAACCGATGCACTCACGGCGACAGAACTTCGCACACTGACTCAGGAGACGTGTCCCCAACGGACACCCGGTCGAGCAATGGGTTCCCCCACTCTCCCTCCCCGCCGCAGCGCAGTTCCCGTTTTTTTTGGGTCCCCCCTCGTATTCTATATGTATGGATTGGATGGAATGCGAAAGTGTGCGATATGTATAAAATGTGCGTGTATTTAATGTACGAGCAGGGAATAATTGTGAATAGAAAGACTAAAGTACCGCAGATTCGATTGTTAACACGATACGCGCCGTTAATTCCGGTTGGATGTTCATGGCGAGTCGAATTGATTCTCTAGCAGCAGTTTCATCAAAAGAATTTGTTGAAATATGCCGCGGGGAATAAAACAATAGGAGGGATAATTGATCGATTGTCATTGTATCGCGCGCAGTGTGTCGTTGATACGTTCAATTGCGATACATCCTAAAAATTTCCTATTACGGACCAAAGGCGGCCATTGTCGCTGTACATGTGTATCACCGCATTATTTCAGCGAAATATCGATTTCATTCCCTTCTCCCATGTTTCTCCTCCTTAGCATAAACAATCCGTTACGACTTCTTGGTCGAAATTGGTCGAAAAACCCGTGAGATCCTGGGCATTAATCTCCCGAACACTTGGATTGTTCGCGAAATAAGAGATAAACAGAGACAGAATGAATAGATAGAGAGAGAGTGAGAGACAGAATATAACGGAGAATGAAAACATTTTACAGAATCACGCTACATGCTGCGTAAAAGGCCAAAATAACCATTCGTTATACGGGACACAATGAAGAGGACAATGGCAACGATGTTTGGTTATAGTTGAGAAGCGGGCGAGGCACGCGCTTATGATCTATTATGGGAAAGCGGAAACGTATGTTTTATTCCAGTTTCCCCCGTTTAGTGGCATTTAGTTCGCTCCACTGAGTCGTATGATATTTATTTTTATCAGTGGCGCCCTCCGGGCACACTAATTCGCCATCTCTATACGCTTTTTCCTCGCCCGTTGCGGTGTGCGTTTGCGCGCGTGTATCGGGCATATTGGGGCTCAACGACGCCATTTATCATCCAACAATTCTCTGTCCACACGGGTTGAACGACGCGACGTCCTCTGTATCCACTGTATGGATGTTAACGTTGACGTTACGCCATTATACGACCTCTATTGTCCGTCATATCCCACTTCACGGATATCTTCGCACGCAATGAACAAACATAACCTAATATTCGACAATTAATCTACCGAATACCGTATTGTGTACATATTTTTCTTTATAATTTTCTGATTCACTCTGACAATAACTTTTTCGTCTTAAGCCTACATATGCCAGTACATATTTGTCTGATCGCCGGATATTGAACGAAGATGTTTGGTCCGGCGTCACATTGAAATTTCGAACTGTGAAAGATCCGACGTTGTAAAACTCCGAATTTCAATATTACGAAATCCAGGTGTGCCCGTACAGTTTATTCTGACGAAAGTGTACATAATTGACTGTAAATAACATCGAACGGTAGGAATAGCGATGAAAAAAAAAAGATCCACACTTGATATAGTAAATAATTTTTGGAACCAGTACGCGGAAGACAGAAGAATTTATCGAACGATGAGTAGTACTCTTTGACAAATTCCGAACAATTGATGTTTAGGGATCCACAAAGTTCCGTAAATTAGATTAACGAACAACAAACTATCGGAATGTTTGAGCATAATAAAATTAAAGAAACGATTTATCAGGTTGATGAAGATTTCGGAAACCTTCGGATGAAGGTTTTTTTCAGATGAGTACAACATCGTCCAGAGTGGGCGCCGATTGAGGCGGATTTCGGCGCACCATGTTGCAACAAGGCAAAAAACTACATGGAAATATTTTAAATAATTTTTTTTTCTAATGTACAAGTATTCTCTAAGGATCAATAAATGCACGTGTAAATTTTCATCAAGATAACTTCAACGGTTTAAAAATTATTGCACATTAGAAATGACGTCAAAAATCTCGCTCTAGACCAGACTACCGCCATAACGAACAACAAACTATCGGAATGTTTGAGCATAATAAAATTGAAGAACCGATTTGTCAGGTTGATGAAAGTTTTGGAATCCGAAATCACAGTCTTGACGAGGCAGTATTCCGAAAATTAAATTTTAGAAGAGTTGAGATTCCAAAAATTTCCAATTCGAGTGTTTAGATCCGCAGCACCGCTGATGTCACGTTTTATGGACCGTTTTCACGATCGAACGGAGTCGAATTCTTTCGAAGTTTTGATCCGTCGGATTTATACACTACCGTGTTTTTGAGTGGTTAGGCCAATCTAGAGGCCGAAAAAATAGGCTTTTTGGGGATTTTTTTTTCGGAAAAACTACGAATCAAATCGAGATTACAAAATAGAGTGTTTATCATACACATCAGTGACTGTATGCAATATTTTTTTTGAAGCGTTTAATTTTAAAATGGCGGCTGTGCAGCGTTTTTGCGATGACGTCTCCGTTTTTGTTGGCCGGAAACATAACTCAGTCAATTTTCAACCGATTCACTTTAAATTTTGAATATTTCATTAAAAATACATAGTCTATGGAAGTGCGTAGGATTTTTTTTTTATATTGCATAGTTCATTTGTTATTAATAATTTTCTGACGATTTTTTAAGCAAATTTTTCAGTTTTTAGTTTAGAAGTGCGCCATTTGGCCAAAAATTGATATATCGAAAAAAATCCTACGCACTTCCATAGACAATGTATTTTTAAAGATATATTCAAAGTTTCAAGTGAATCGGTTGAAAATTGTCTGAGTTATGTTTCCGGCCAACAAAAACGGAGACGTCATGGCAAAATGCTGCACAGCCGTCATTTTGAAATTAATCGCTTCAAAAAAATTATTGTATACAGTCACTGATATGTATGATAAACACCCTATTTTGTAATCTCGATTTATCTTGTAGTTTTTCTGAAAAGAAAAATCCCTAAATAAGCGTATTTTTCCGGCCTCTGGAGTGGCCTCTCCCCTTAAGGTAGTAGTCTGGTACCTTAAGCCAATTTTCATGTCTTTTTTGAACGGCGTTTTTTTGTAGGAAAATAGAAATTAATCGTTTTGGATATTTAGGATGTTTTTATTTACATATTGAATATAAAAAAAAAATTCGTTTGAAAAAATTTAATAGTTTATTATTATTATTATTATTGATCGAGGTTGGCACCTCGAAGTTGGCAGCCCGGGTCCTAACTTTTTTTCTACCGAACCGATTGCTTTCAAATTTTAACAGGCTACTCTACATACTTATAGTTCTCGTCGGAACCACCGAGAAATTTTTTCACCACAAACTTTTTATTTTACAACCCCTTCTTTGATAAAATTAAAGGACTTTAGCAAAGAAGGGGTTGTAAAAAAAAAAGTTAGGGGTGAAAAAATTTCTCGGTGGTTCCGACGAGAACTATAAGTGTGTAGAGTAGTCTGTTAAAATTTGAAAGCAATCGGTTCGGTAGAAAAAAAGTTAGGACCCGGGCTGCCAATTTCGAGGTGCCAACTTCGATCAATAATAATAATAATAATAATAAACTATTAAATTTGTTCAAAAAAAATTTTTTTTGTATCTTTAATATGTAAATAAAAACGTCCTAAATATCCAAAACGATTCATTTTTATTTTCCTACAAAAAAACGCCCTCCAAAAAAGACATGAAAATCGGCTTAAGTTACCAGACTACTACCTTAACCTTTCTGCAGATTCAAATTCTAATATATTTTACTTTGATATTCTTTTTTTTCAACCTCTTCCCGTCTAAAACTTGACTGTTCAGGAAGTCGGTTTACCAAAACCATCTTTTTTCGAAACTCTACACTTTCTAATCGTGAAAATAAGGTTTCTTTTCGAGCGGGGTTGAAATTCCGAACTGTGAAAGCTCCGAAGGTGTAAAACTCCGAATCTATGTGCGAAGATCCTAAAAGTTTTGGAAATTGTAAAATTCAATATTTTTAAAAGAGAAATGTCATTGCCGACAATAGTTATACAACAAGGATTAAATGACAATAATAATTACGGGACCGACTGAAAAAATACTGATATCAAAACCCAACTACATATAAGCTTCTTATAAACCTGATTTCCAAAATTAATTAAATGTGTATCATTTTTTTATCGCTACGTTCGATGTTATTTACAGTCAATTATGGACCCTTTCGCTGGAATAAGTTGTACGCAGACCTGTAGGTCGTAATAATGAAATTCAGAGTTTTAAACAGTCGGAGCTTTCACAGTTCGGGATTTCAATCCCGCCCTATTTTTTTATGTAGTTGGTTATCAACGTTCAGTACGTTTTCAGTCAGTCCCGTAATTATTCTTGTCATTTAATCTTTGGTGTATAACTCTTCTTGACAATGGCATTTCTGTTCTCGAAATGTTATGAATTTTTTAATTTTCAAAACTTTTAGGATCCTCGCTCATAAATTCGGAGTTTTACACCATCAGAGTTTTTACAGTTCGGAATTTCAACCCCGACCCGGCATGAGCACAGAGGCATCTGTTACAATTTCACCCAACAAAATTTTGTAATGAGGCAAACGGCCTGGTTACCAACACTTTTAGGCAGATATCTCAACTCTGTCCGTGGGAATTGGTGGAAAAAAAAACACGGAGGGGCACTAGTGTTTCTCCTGTTTCCGATATGTACTCGACTGTTGATCGAGTGATAGGGGAAACAATCCCCAATAATATTAGGCACCGGGATAGTGTCAATTTTTACAGTACCAATAATGTGAAATTTTAGTATTTAATTTCATACTTTACCGAAAGGATAATTGCGGATAGAATTGCGTAATGTCGACTCTGCTCCGCATTAGCCATTTCATTAAAATGATAACTGGTGCGAGCTTCTCGAATGGAACAAGGGAAATTCCCGAACAACGGTTTTTAGGAATAAAAAGAGGGGCATCGTATTGCGGTTGGAGTCTCCTAGCCAATTTCCGCATGAGGAGTTTCCGATGGTAAGACAACCGAAACTCAGTAAAAATAAAAAATAAAACCGTCTGTATCGGCGCGGGTTTTCCGCAGTTTCCCGGTGCCCACGTTAAATGCGACACAGTTTAGCTAAAAAGCAGCTGCGGAAGATACGGAAATTAGTTCGGGTTAGTGCGGGTAGGGATTGATAGGAAGGGATCCACGAGACCTTAGCAAAATTTGCCATTGGCAATCAATGGCAAAGGCTGATTACTATACACTTCCAATGTGAATCGTATGGCAAAGTCAAGGGAAATTTTTTAATGACATCAAGCTGAATGGAAAATCAATGGCAAACTCGTATGGCAATTTCTTTTCATACAAACTGAACGAGACGCCAATGGCAGTTTTTTTAAATACAAACTGAATGGTAATATTACCTTTCAGCTTCATTTTGAATGGTAAATTCGTATGGCATTTGTTTCTTTTTTTTATAAAATAACCTATCAAACTCAGATATATATATATATATGAGGTTGATACATACCTTATATAAACTACTAATATTATGAACTTATAATATTATTATCTCTTCTTATAATATGGTTATTTCTTTGCATGGATTTTTAAAAATTGTTATAAATACTGAAAGGACATTATATACATACGAAGCATTCTTCATAAACTTATATAGTCGTAATTTTTTTCGCAATCTCCTCAGATAGTTCCTATTATTTACCAGTTCTTTGAATTTCCCTTGCTCCAGACGCAATGGCAATTGAAGGTACTTTTGCCAAGGATAGAAACTCCATTGAAAATCCCATTGGTATTGCCATTGCTGGTGCGTATGGGAAGTCGAATGGTAAAAACTCCAATCAAAATTCCGTCGGTAGTGCCATTGCTGCCTATGGGAAATTGAATGGTAAAATTTTGACGTTGGCAAAACTGCCTTGGCATTTTTTCCCAATGACAAAAATTCTATTGAAATCGCCAATGGCATTGCCATTGCTTGTGCCTATGAGAAATTAATGGTGAATTTACCATTCATATATTTGAATGGTAAATTTACCATTAATTTCCCATAGGCACCAGCAATGGCAATGCCAATGCGACTTTGAATGGAGTTTTTACCATTTATTTCCCACAGGCAGAAGCAATCGCAATACCAACGGGATTTTGAATAGAGTTTTTACCCTTGGCAAGACTGCCTTCAATTGCCATTGCGTCTGAACCGATGTAAGTTCAATGGCATTTCTTAATGGGCAATGATTGGCAAATGTTGCTAAGGGATACGTGGAAACACGCGATAATAAAAGAAAAAATACATTTTCCGAGTGTATTTTTCTTCGTTCAATTCTACATGGCGTCCTCCGTCTTTTTCGTGTCCCATCCCCCAACCTCTTCTAATACCATATTCCATTTCATGCCTTCAGACCTCCGAGAGTGTCGTTCACACTCTTTCTTGAAGCACTACTGTCCGGAAAGCTCAACCAATACAGCCGGCTATATTTTACTGAATTTCAGTTGTACTACCACGTGTAAGAATAGCACTATAGCGACCAGAGAGGATAGACTATAGTAAGAGATGCCGCTATAGTCACGTTTCCCCCGAATAACGGCCCGACGAATATAATGCCCAATATCATTGATTATCATTATAATCGGAATACTGGCGAATAGATTCAAGATCTGCGTCTCGCACTCTCCCAGCGACCGCGAACTGTGACGGTTTTATATCTGTTGTGCGTCGATTATAATGTACGAGACAAACGTCTATGTCTCTATATCCACCCATGTATCGGGATCTTAACCTGTCATATACTTGTCGGGAATAACGCGTAGATAGAAGTGTCGACTGCACATCAAGCAAATTATTGGCTGGGAGAGGTAAGATCGGCAAATTTATGATTGTATAAAGAATAATAATGCGAGATAAATTATGATCAAGAGTATTTCCGATAATTAGTGTTTTAGAGAGAGCCTGTTTGAGGAACCAAAAATAAAAAAAGGAATCGTTCCCCACGTAGAAATTGCTAGTATAATTCTACTGGCCAAGCTTTGGGCCAATATTGGCGGCCAAACTTTGGCCGCCAGTAATAGCCCCGTACTGGCTGACTATCTGGCCATACTATGGGCCATACTGCGGGCCATACTACGGGCCGTACTACGGGCCGTACTATGGGCCATACTACGGGCCAGTACAAAATACAGTCTTATGCCAGTACTGGTTGAATTCTACCGGCCAAGCTTTGGGCCAGTATCGGCGGCCAAACTTTCGCAGCCAGTATTGTTTCAGTATTGGCTGACAATCTGGCCAAGCTTCGGGTCAGTATAAAATATCGTCTTGTGCCAGTACTGGTTGTCAATCTGGCCGCACTACAAGCCGGTATAATAACCAGATCTGGGCCAAAATATACTATAAAATACGGCCAAGCTCTGTCTTCGATACAGGCTTAGTACTGGGCTATAGAAAATGCCAATACTGAGAGTATTTCACTTTAACAGTTGCGTTCTGTAATGTAATTGTAGATTAGGTTATTCTGATCAAAAGTCCATTATTTTGCAAACAACCAAATTGTTGAATTACAATTTGCCCCGAACTTGAAATTGCACGATTAATACAATATTTTTAAGTGTAACATTTGCTTCATATAGCCTATATTTTATAAACACTGTTCTATAAACATTCAAGTACGTATTTTAGACCTGCATATGTACTTAGTCTCTTATTAATAAAAACTACTCCGAGTATTTAGTATATATCAAGTGCCTTTAATTATTAAACATTTATGCATAAACAACCCAGACAACACAGACATCCAAAGGACGTCCTAAAAAGATCCGAAAAACGTCCTTACGTCCAAAGTACATCCTTTGGACGTACGTGTGCTGCTTGGGAAACATCTGGTAACGTGGTAAAAAGAAATATAAATGACTCCCAGTGAGAAATAGAATTTAAATAGACATTGGATCGGCGTCCAGTGGACGCCAAACGTGTCTAAAAGACGTCGATTCGATATATATTTAATTTGCCATTTCTCGCTGAGATGTAATTTGCACCATCGGCAAAATCGTCTGCCAAGATCCGGCCCAATGAAATAACCAGTATTGGTACGACCGTTACTGCCAGTAGTAAGCCCGAAGTTTGCCAGATCTGGGCCAAAGTCTGGGCCAAAGTCTGGGCCAAAGTCTGGGCCAAAGTCTGGGCCAAAGTCTGGTCCAAAGTCAGAGCCAAAGTCCGGGCCAAAGTTCGGGCCAATTAAATAACCGGTACTGGCCCGACCGTTGGTGCCAGTATAACGGCCGAATATTATACTCCTGTACCGAATCTGTACTGGCCCAATACTGGCAGCCAGTACCGGCACTACGGCAACCAGTATTGGCCCAACGCTCGGTCGTTACAATTTTTCTACGTGGGTCGACGGATCAAGTGACGCCCTCGAAACACAAAAGAAAACAAAGAAAAGATAAGCGAAAGAATTTTCTATTATCAATATATGTGTGTGAATGTGTGAATTCATTATGTATGCATCTCGCGGCACCTTCAAATTATAACGAATTTTAAACGATCTCGAGTCTCCAAAAATAATAATAAAAAACAAATAAAATTTACAATCAAATATTACTAATTTCAAATGAACAACGAACAGAAAAATAAATTACAAAATAAAAACGAAAATTGTCGTTATTTCCAAATAAAATAATCATAATAATTTTAATAGAGAAAAGAAATTATTACACACAAAAAACCCTGAAGAACTGCCACCCGTTCAACAATCGGCACGCGAGTCAGCGTATGGGCGAAGCGGTCCCCAATCTTAGTATTGATCGCGACCAATACCGCTTAACATGGGATTAATCCATAATGGCGTTAGTTAATTCGCACCCAAGTTTTACCACGAGACCATATCCTTTGAGATTTATTTCGACAAACATTCCTGCGTTTCTATTGATGACAAAGGGGTAGCGGAGTGCAACGTTAATACAATAAGAAAGTTTAACCAGAAGACGATAATAAATATGCGGTAAAAGAATAGAGGAATCGTACAAGAGGTCGGTGTATTCAACGTGCCCATTAATGTTTTCGCGTCGCATTATTATCCGCCCGGTCGTTCTCTTCCGTTGCTGGTTACACGCGGTACCATGCAATACACGTTCCTCGAGAGTAAGTTCTCCTTTGAATTGCGTCAATGTACATTTAAAAAAAAAAATGCCATAGACCAGGGCAGACTTTCAAAGGGGATTCGTGCACAGAGATGTGGCAGTATTAAACGATATTACGACGTGATATATTTAACGACCGTTGTAATTAAAATAAAATAATAATAATTGTTCGGAGACAAGGAGGACAGGGAAAAGAGTCAGGTATGATATAATACACATTGGCGGAAAGTTTATACTCCGTCAGCATTTACACTAAAGTTCCATACGATCCTCGCTTGATATCTTTGTCTCTTGACTCTCGTAGAAGTGAATCGGGGAACTTTTTCTTCTCTTGAGGCTTGCTCTCTCTCTCTCTCTCTCTCTTTCTCTCGCCCAACCTCTGCCCGTCCTCAGAAATATATTCTTCAATGGCAAAAGCGTCGCGGGCTTTCTTCTCTTCTTTTCCGTCGACCTGTCGCGAGTGCCCTCTCTCTCACTCTCTCGCTTCCAGAGCTCTTTGTGAAAGTATAAAAGGCAGAGTACCGGAGTTATTATTCGGGTCAAAGGACGAAGAGCCCTTGCAATGTGCGCACTGTGAGGAGTAAAAAGAACCGGGCAATACGCGCAAGTGCGTTCCTCCGGAGTTTATGTCGCGCGCTCTTCCGTTCTCATGCAGAGATGGAAGAAGAAAGTTGGCCGTGGAGTACATACATAAATAAAAAAAAAACACATGGACACACACACACATACACATGTAAAAGTGGAGGTGCTTTACAGAGTCGTCGCAGTGGTGGGTCGTCGACTCTGTGCGGAGATCATTCTCCCGCTCTGCCTAACCTCTCTTTCGCGCTCGAATATCGTATTTGCAACAGCCGCAGGCCCCAACGCCGAGGCTTCATGCTCGCCTCTCTCGCCGATGTGCATGCCTTTCTGCCATTCAGGGTGAAAGAGCCGAGCTTGATGTGGTGGGGCCAGCCATTACGACCGGCTATCCCGGCAAAAGGAGTCGAACGCCTGGCCAACAATGTGTTCTATGGTAACAATGCCTGTTTACTGTCTACACTCAGTGTACTACAATGGCCGATCGCTTCGCTGTCAGTTTTTGTCGATTGTTGTCGAACATTCCGAGAGAGAGTGAGAGGGAGAGGAGCAGGGAGGATGGAAGGTTTCTACCAGCGAGAGAAACAATCAACAGCAAAGCTAGCCAGCACCCATCATCGATCTGTACATAGCCTCTGCGTGCATCGAGCGAGCACCGATCCATCCACGAACCTTCCGGCATGTACACAATTTATCACGTTCATACAATCGATCGTCGATAAAGATGGTTAAGGCAATGTTTCAATGCAATAGCCCGCGATTGACGGGTAATCCGATGGAATTAAAGACAGGATTATAGGAAACATGATACAACTAGCAAATTAGAAGGAATCGCCATACGTGGAGTGGTACGGGAGTGACGGAACCGGACGAATCTCGGTAATCGAACAAGTGTACTTATGCAATTCGCTTACGAACAAGTTCAGTTAATAGAACGAATCATATTAATCCATTCGAGGCACATTCTGTTGGATGATGGACGGAAATGGCAACGACGGAAGTTCAACGTTTATAATTTCTAAGATTAAAACGTGACACATTCGCACAGTAATCATCGGGCACCAACTGGGAGAGAGTGGTTTGAAATTTGGTCGAGAGAGGTCAGGTTGCTAAACGTTAATTCCCAATGTTCACCGTGCTTCAACGGTTAGTCTGCTCTGGTTACCGCGCGTACAGTGAGTCCCAACATGTACAGCCATATACTTAAGGGATAACACCACTCTAGCGGCAGAAAAAGGAGGCCTAACTTGGACGATTTATTTTGGGAGTATGAAAAAGCCACACATCTCACTCTACCCGTGGAAAGTGATGGAAACAAAACAAGAAGGGGCACTGGTGCTTTCACCTGTTTCTGACACGTACTCGACTATCTATCGTGTGGTGGAAAAAATATTCTTGTCAAATAGCTGTTTTCATAATTTGATCGATGTTCGGTTAGCCCATTTCAGACAGATGTATGGTTAATTATGATAAAAACGTGACACATTTGCACAGTAATCATCGAGCACCAACTGGGAGAGAGTAGTTTGAAATTTGTTCGAGAGAGGTCAGGTTGCTAAACGTTAATTCCCAATGTTCGCCGTGCTTCAACGGTTAGTCTGCTCTGGTTACCGCGCGTACAGTGAGTCCCAACATGTACAGCCATGTACTTAAGGGATAACCCCACTCTAGCGGCAGAAAAAAGGCCTAACTTTGACGATTTATTTTGGGAGTATGAAAAAGGGAATAGGATTTCTTTTCAGAGGGTTTATTTAATACGTATTGAAGTATGAAAAAAAAATGTTATTGTCATTTTGGGACAAAATGGTGGCGACAGAGCCCATCTTGAAAATCGTCTTTTTTTAAAACACCTTAACGGGCGCGCGGTTTTCTCGTAAAGTATAAGACCTGGAACAAAAAACCAAAAAATTTTATAATCTATAACCTATATTGGCTATGGGACTTTGTAGGGGTTTTTTTTAAATCATATTTTGTAGAAATGGTACACTTTTGAAAAAATTAATCGATTTTTTGCCAAAAAAGTAGTAAATTGCTTATAAAAAAAAAAAGTTTACATTAAATCAAAAAACGGCTATGTATCCGAGCAGAAATTTGTTCCGGCTGGCCTGATATAGGATCAGGCGCCGTTCAGGAATCGATAAGGTTAGCCTGATCATACTAACCGGATCACGCCCAGATCAGGGGCGGATCATATTCTGATACGGCGTGAATTATCAGGCTAGCCTTACATTACATATATCAGGACCGGATCAGGTGCGGCTAAGACATCTGTGGCAAATCCTGATCAGGTTAACTGGATCACCCCCACATCAGGGACAGATCATATTCTGATACTGCGTGAATTATCAGGCTAGCCTTACATTACATATATCAGGACCGGATCAGGTGCGGCTAAGACATCTGTGGCAAATCCTGATCAGGTTAACTGGATCACCCCCACATCAGGGACAGATCATATTCTGATACTGCGTGAATTATCAGGCTAGCCTTACACTACATATATCAGGACCGGATCAGGTGCGGCTAAGGCGCCCGTGGCAAATCCTGATCACGCTAACCGTATCACGCCCAGATCAGGGGCGGATGATATTCTGATACGGCATGAATTATCAGCGCAGCCTCAGGTGTTGACAATGAATTTGTGTTAACACAAGTTCATTGTCAACACAAGTTGAAATTTTGCATTAAGATAAGTATCTTTCGACGATTTAATAGGATCGACGGAGGATACTCATTTGGGAAATCTCTGTGTCGTATTATTTCGAATAATGCTTCTTGAGACATTATTCGATTGACATTTAGATAATATTAATAATAATAATAATGACAATAATAACAATAATCATAAGATTGACAGCAGTGGACGCGCGGTCGGTTCGCGGCTTCGGCGGTCTGCTATGTTAAGTAAGCGGTTACCCATCCCAGTACTGACTACGGCGAATTCTACTGTATTCGCTGGAATACACTATATACGCTGGAAATACTAATAATGAAAGGAAACTATAATATAGTATTTATATTATTATCATTATCATTATTAATATCATTATTATCATTACTGCATCGATTTTTCAATCGAGAACCTACACCACCTTAAAATTAAATCTACTACGAAGACAATTTTTAATATAATTCACCATCTTCATTTCTGGTGGTTGGACTACATATAAGATATTCCGAGAAGTAATTCACAAGTGCTCGATAGAGTAGTGGTTACAGCGTTAGTTCGGTAGGTAGACAGATAGGTAGGTTTAAATAGCACAACTCCCGATTGGAAAATTAATTTTAAACGACCCCGCAATTAACGTTTAAATAATAAAAAAACGTCTAAAAAATGACTGTTAGTACAGTAACATTTTTTTTTTCAATATTTTTCGGTCCAATTTGAGAATGGAGGCTAGTGAGAGTGGTTGCAGGTTCGAAACCCGGTGGGGGCTGTTTTTTTTTTTTTTTTTTGTTAAAGATTATTATATGGGCCAGCTAACATCATACGGTGGCCAATAACCTAATTCTCAGAAGATAAATAGATTTTATTCATTTGAAATTTGAAAATTGGAATTCAGTGCCATATCGGTGCCGGATCACGGCCGGATCAGGCCTGGATCCGCAACTCCGTTACATGCCGGATGCGGACCTGATACCGATCCTGATCACGGCCGTGACAGGCTGATAGGGCCGAATTTAAGCCGGACCCAATTTCCGCTCGGGTACTCCGATAGACAATGTAATTTTGAAGCTACTATCAAAATTTCAAATCGATCCATGCAACGGTGTTTAAGTAATACGTCCTCTCAGTTTGAAATAAACGATTTTCAAGATGGGCTCTGTCGCCGCCATTTTGTATCAAAATGATAACAAACATTTTTTTTTCATACCTCAATATGTATTAAATAAACCCTCTGAAAAGAAATCCTATTCCTCTTTTCATACTCCCAAAATGAATCGTCGAAGCTAGCCTTTTTTTTCTGCCGCTAGAGTGGTGCTATCCATTAATAACGCTTGACCTGCTTGTACGAAAATTGAAGCGAGTCCCGGATAACATTTGAAAAAGCGCTAGCTCAATGTCATTAGAGTTTTAATTAACCACGAAAAAGAACAAAATGGCGAGCAAGTGTTATCGAAATGTTCATATCGAATTAACAGTAATAGCCTCATTCTCAACCAATTGAGCAAGTCCGATCGCCGTATAGAAATTAATGACGACAATGGATCAAGAATAAATTAATTCACACAATTTTATTCATTTTATCGAAATGAACACGGGACAACGAGATATCTGTTGCCATTATGACTCAATTAGTCTCATCTTGATTACGTGATAGCGTTGTTATTCCCGCTGTTGTGCGTCGTCGAGAGAGAGAGAGAGGCCGAGCAAAAGAAGATACCAGAGTGGAGTGAAACGCGATGGCCGTAATACCGTGGCTACGCGTAGTAGGCACATCGCGGACGGGCTTCTAATTATAAATCTATTGTTAGTTCAGTATTTTTGTGCGACGTCCTTCCTGTCTTTCTCGGAGATAGAAAGGCTATTCTATTCCCGGCAGTCGTCGTAATGCCGGCATTGTACTCATTGTCGCAACATCGTCGTACGATAAAGCCCAAAGACAAAAGCATCTGCAAAGGTCCTCCCTCTCGCGTAACAAGTCGTACGTCTCTTTGCCCCATTCTTCTCGCTCCTACCACGTGCTATTTCTCTTTCTTCCTCTCTCTCTCTCTCTCTCTCTCCCGTTCTGACGCAGCGAAGAAAATAACAATGGTTGAATATTATCGATCGACGTTAACAGAAAAGATCGGTAAGTCATCAATGGCTTGTTATGTAATCGCATGGGTTATATATGACGATAATGGAAAAGTTTGAAAGAGAAATAACGAAATGCCACTCTGGTCCCGCACGTTAAACGTACTGTTAACATGTAAACAAACATATGATTCTATGCATTCGGATGTTTGTTGACGTGTACCGCCGTCAACTAGGATAATTGTTTCGGTTTGTTTGGGCTAGCGACGCTATTATGATAGATGTTATTTTCTCTTGTATACAAACATCACGAAATCGAGAATCGAAACGATTCTCGATTTTTTGCTCGAGTGATATTTTATCGGAACTGATGTGTTTACGTTCTGAATGTTATTTTCCATCAAACTCACCAAGCTATCATGTTTGGATCTGTTTTCGATCATTCACTCAAATGGTGTACCTCGACGAATCCGGACTTCGACCATCTCACCCTCCGGTTCGACTGAATCGATCGGAAGTAACGTTTTTTTTTTATGTTTTGAATGTTCATTTACATCAAATTCTCTAAGATTCTACTTTTTCATCACCCGCTTGATAGCTACATCGACAAACTTGAGAATCAACGATTTCGCACTCTTCTTCTACTGATTCGATCGCAAAATTAGGTTTTCACATTTCTTACGTTCATTTCCATCGGATTATTCAAGATTCCACTTTTTTACCATCTCGTCGAAAAGCTACCATCGACGTATTTCGAGAATCGACGAATTCAATTTCGTGCTCGAGTGGAACCGATCGAAACTACACATTTGTACGTTGTGAATTGTTCATTTGGATGAAATTCGCGAAGATTCCGCGTTTTGACCATCTGCTTACCCTACCTGGGCAAACTCGAGAAGCGACAATTTCGTTCTTCGGGTCGACTGAATCGATGGAAATTGACATGTTTACCTTTCTTATGTTTACTCACATCATATTCACGAAGATTCCACGTGTCACCCATTGGCCCGAAATTTGACATTCATCGGTTTATATATTAGGATCGACCCTTCTTTCATTCGCTTTGTTCTTTAAATATCGTTGCTTCTTCAAGGAGTAACACCACTCTAGCGGCAGAAGAGAAGGCCTAACTTTGACGATTTATTTTGGGAGTAGGACAAAAGGAATAGGATTTCTTTTCAGAGGGTTTATTTAACACATATTGAAGTATGAAATTTTTTTTTTTTTATTATCATTTTGATACAAAATGGTGGCGACAGAGCCCATCTTGAAAATCGTCTTTTTCCAACTGGTACGACTTATTACTTGAACACCGTTGCATGGATCGATTTGAAATTTTGACAGTAGCTTCACAATTACATTCTCCATCGGAGAACGTTTTTTTTAAATAAAAATTTGTAGAAATGGTGCACTTTTGTAGAAAATGAACCGATTTTTTGCCAAAAAAATAACTACTAAATTGTTTATAAAAAAAAAAGTTTACATTAAATTGAAAAACGGCTACGTACTCCGATAGAGAATGTAATTGTGAAGCTACAATTTCAAATCATTTCAGCAAAGTATAGTTTTAGTGTTACTTCTACGAAAATAATACTAGTGTAAAAAATTCACGCCGTGTAAAAAAAATTAGTCTACCGCAGAGCGTCAATAGATCAACCAGAATCGTCTATCAATAATGCGTCTATGTGGACGCTACCAGATGTGTCATATAATTGTAAATTGGCCCTCAAAATCTCTGAATAGTTCAGGAAACGTCAACGGTATGAACATTTTTCGAAATTGTATTATAAAAATAAAATTTTATTTTTATATTATAGTAAAAATTGAAAAAAAAATTAAAATATAAAATTTCACGTTCAAAACGATATTTCGACAAACTTAACGTAGTAGTCTGGTAACTTAAGCCAATTTTCATGTCTTTTTTGGTGGGCGTTTTTTTGTAGGAAAATAAAAATGAATCGTTTCGGATATTTAGGATGTTTTTATTTTCATGTTAAAGATACAAAAAAAATTTGTTGAAAAAATTTAATAGTTTATTATTATTATTATTATTGATCGAAGTTGGCACCTCGAAAAAAAAGCGCGTGGGTGGCCCCGGTGATTTTGGCTCTTGATTTTATCTGAAATCAAAAATTCTTGATAATTCTTAATCTATAGACATGTCATTCTGGTCGGAACTACTGAAGTTAAATTTCATGGATAAATAACAAAATGGCGGACTTTGGAAAAAAAAGTTCTTTTATTTTTCCCGCCATTTTGTTATTTATCCATGAAACTTAACTTCAGTAGTTCCGACCAGAATGACATGGCTATAGATTAAGAATTATCAAGCATTTTTGATTTCAGATAACATCAAGAGCCAAAATCACCGGGGCCACCCACGCGCTTTTTTTTTCGAGGTGCCAACTTCGATCAATAATAATAATAATAAACTATTAAATTTTTCCAAACAATTTTTTTTTTGTATCTTTAATATGTAAATAAAAACATCCTAAATATCCAAAACGATTCATTTTTATTTTCCTAGAAAAAAACGCCCCCCAAAAAAGACATGAAAATCGGCTTAAGGCCTTACATACGTCGAGAATTTTCAAAAAATCGATTTTTTTTTGTTTACAGATTATCATTCCTTATAGTCTTAGGCGTATTTCTGTGTAAGCTGATTGTAAAAATTCCCCATTGTTCAAAAGTTATTGTAGATAATGTGACTGCCCGACGAAAGGACAAAGGTCTGACGCGCGCCTACCTGAGTTGAGTTGTCGAACAATTCGTCGATTAGAAAAAAAATTAACAACAACAATTTTTTACTGACAAGGAAGGCGTACAATATGAAGCTGGAATGGGAGAATAGACGTAAGTTAACTAAATAAATTTAAAAAATTCATAAAGTTCTTGCTCCAGCCGCGCGCGACTTCGAGCGGAACGCGCTTGAAACTTTAAACGCGTTTTTCTCAAAACTACTTTTTCTGACACGGTCGGCATGATAACTCGTACGGTTTTTAATATTTTTTGATGATTTTTTTTTAAATATTCGGAATTGTTTTTTCTATAGTCTGTCGAGCCGGATTTTTTAAATTATAATTAGAAAATTTTATAAAAACAATTAAAGTGTGACTTTTTTGACACAAACTTAACATTTTTTTTTAAATTACCGTAAATTGTTTAATTTTTCGAATTTCAAAAATCCGGCTCGACAAACTATAACTACTACCTTATTTTACAAGAATTTCTTTACATTTTGCAGATCCGTCAACATTTGAGGAAGAAATACTGCCGACCGTGGAGCAACTTTTTTTTTACAGTGCTTCAAAAAATGTGGTTTTTCATGTTGTAATTTTTGAAAAAAAAAATTAAAATAAATTTTTTTACAAACTTAACACAGTAATAAACAATGTGTAAGAATTTTTTTATCAATTTCTATTTCTATCCCTCCTAAAAACAGTTTTTCTTTTGGTACGTTTTCGGTACCGCTGGACGTATGTAAGGCCTTAAGTTACCAGACTACTACCTTAAATGCTGTTGACTTTTCGTAAATTATTTGCCGACTTGAGTACCAACGTCCATGTCACATCTGGAAGCGTTTGCATAGACGCATCCCTTAGTAAAATTGGCTATTGGCGGTCAATGGCAAAGGCTGATTACCAATACACTTCCAATATGAATTGTATGGCAAAGTCAAGGGAAAATTTTGAATGGAAAGTCAAAATGGCAAACTCGAATGGCAATGACAAAAATTTGATTGAATGGGAAATGAATGGGAAATTTACCTGGCAAATGTACCAATTTACCATTTATTTCCCATAGGCACAAGCAATGGCAATACCCATGAGATTTTGAATCGAGTTTTTACTCGTGGCAAAACTGCCATTAATTGCGATTGGGTCTGAAGCAATGAAAATTCAATGGCATTTCTCAATGGCAATGAATGGAAAATTTTGCTAAGAGATTTTTGGTAAACGATCAATGTTTCTTTATACGCGACGCCATCTCATATTAAACAGCGGGAATTGAATTAAAAACCCAATATTAGATGCGCCGTTGAAGACGAGGAGATAATGACTCGCGGACCAATAGGACGAAACGAACAGGGCTATGAGAAAGTCGCGGTCAATAACGATCTAACGTGAGAAACGCGGCAGCATAACCTAGACGTATGTTCGCAGGGCATATTAGATACATACGCATACTAGATGCACACCCAGAGAGAGAGAGAGAGAGAGAGAGAGAGAGAGAGAGAGAGAATGGGGCAGGATCGGTGGTGAGGAACGTTGGCAGCATCAGCAGCAGCAGCAGCAGTAGCAGAAGCCCTTTGTCGCTATCAGGGCCGATAGCGAGTTAGCATTCTCTTGGACAAGAGCTTCAATGTACCGAGACAATGTAGCGAACGTTCGGGCATTCACTGGTAAACAATACCAGCGAACATAATGTGATGACGTAGGGGTGGACGAGGGGTGGATGGGTGCCAGGGACCGTTCGTCGGCAAGATCCACGCCGACGACGGTTGCTGAGCGAGTGGGAAGGGATGCTTTTGGTATACAGTTGACGGAATATAGCGAGGAGGCGAAAGAGGCGTTGAGCGACCGAGTGCGAGAAACGGGGAGTTTCAGAGGACGGCTCGGTACAGAGAGTAAGGATGGTGTGGAGGCCTGGATGTTGGATGAATAGGGTGGGAGGACGTTCTATGGAGGAGACAGTTGTGGAAAATGGGACAAAGTGAGTTTTATTAACGCATCCATGATTAAAAACAGTCAGTGCGCCTCGCGTTATTTCTCTCTCTCTTTCTCCGCGAGAGCGTAAAAAACACGAAGGGGTAAAAGAGTGTTGAAGCGCGAGAATCGAACGTGAGAGGCTCGCGCTACACGCTCACGAAAGAGCCTTTCTCGCTTTCCACTCTTTTTCTTCCCCCGCTTGCGCCCTCGCTCGTGCTCTCCGAGGGTGTAACTCGGATTTTTGTAGAATCTCATTCCCTCGAAGTGGTCGCCGTATACAGGAGAGCCTCTCCTTGTCATCCATTTGAGTCTTCCAAACGCCCGCACATCCAGAGAAACCTACACTACACGTACATCCCCGCGTGTCGCTGCTACCCTGTTCTCAACGTGAGCTCCAAAGACGAGATGTGTTTCGTGGAAACCGGAATCCTTTTGTTTATTTTACTCTGATTACGCGCCCGAACATACGTTACGAAACAACGATGTTTGAATAATTTATTGAAATATCGAGTATAGGATTTATGAAGTCGATTTAGAGTTTGAATATAACGGTTTTCAGGCCACTTTACTGTATAGAGACATGGGCGCAGTTTAAAAATTCTTTTTAAATAATTGGCGCCAAGACGCTGCCGCGTCTATTGATGAGATCGTCCTGCTTCGATGGAATAAGATAAAAAATGTGAAAAGATGATCGATGCTCCGTGTCTTGTAGATAGTTCTTGAAAGAACCTCTTTCGGGAGACGCTCCGCGAAAGTCCATCTAGCGGACGATTCGCGAGGTCTCGCGCTACGGGAGCGTCCCTTTTATGGTAGGACCGTTAATCGTTACAGACGAGGAACGAGCTCTTGTCTGAAGAATCGCAGGCTGGGCATACCGATCCGTCATAATATGTTAATACATTTATTAATATCTAGACGACGTTATCGACAACAGTGGACGTACGGTCGGGGCGCGATCACCCAAGTTAAGGTATTCCTA
The DNA here is from genome assembly GCA_958009045.1 of Oxytorus armatus. Classification (NCBI taxonomy): domain Eukaryota; kingdom Metazoa; phylum Arthropoda; class Insecta; order Hymenoptera; family Ichneumonidae; genus Oxytorus; species Oxytorus armatus. The sequence continues at coordinate 3,738,990 of OY253748.1, read as the reverse complement.
TCGCGAAGGGCCGTGTTTTGTGGGCGCATAAGTAGGGCCCTACTCAATCGATCGTAAATTCGACTGATTCGTAAAAATAAAAAAAGTTATAATCAATCATTATAAGTAACGACAACCTTGAATGGAAATTTTTTTAGAAATTGCGTCTATTTTTAAATTTCAACATTTTCTCGTAAATTGGCTGAAAGGACGATGTGGCAACGCCGCACGAGCGCCCCACGAAACACCGTGGCTAGGCGGCCCTGCGATAGCTACAAATGTAAACAATAGCATGAGTGAAAAGTGTAAACAACAAAGTGTAAATTAACAGAAGAGATTTAGTGTCACTATTGAAAGTGTAACCATGAGTGACAGAAGAAATAAGATTCGGACGGAGGCTGGAAAAAACAAGGGGCAATTTGTGAACATAAGAAAAAAGCAGCGCTTGGAAGAAATCATCAACGCCTCCGCAAAATGTGTCAGTGAGGTTAGAGAAACAGATATAATTGAACGAGTAATCAAACGAACGTTAAGGAAATTAGTAGTTCAATTATAATTAATGTTTTTAAGTAACCTCATATTCCAAGTGAGCCAGATTTTGAGGGACGTCGAATTGTTGAGGTTAGAACGCTCGCAGCTGAACTGTGGTGTACAACTTGTGATAAACCGCTGTCACTGAGACATATCAAATCTGAACAACAACTTGGCCTTGCGAGCATCTTCACCGTTAAATGCCAAACATATGACGGAAGTCACCTTGTCCATACTAATTGCAATAGCTCTGATGCGCCAAGGTTGTCTGACGTTAAGTGCAAAGTAGCCATTGGTAAGAAGAATAAATAACGATTTCGTCGAAAAAAGACCAAGGTATATAAGAAATGTATATATATTCTTTCTGGTTCAGCTCTCTTTGATGCTGGTAATGGAGAAGCCCAAATTAATACAATTTTATCAGCAATCAACATCCCAACACTCTCTCCCGCTATGTTGAAAAGATATGAGCGTATCTTTGCCAAAGCCGGTATTGATGCAGAAATGATGAAAAAAACCTACGTGCAACATGGTGAAGAAGGTGTTCGGTTGTTGCTCGGAGAATCTGTGCAAGGCAAACCCCGCGTGACAAGAAATGTTAAAATTCTACGAGCTATCACTGACCAACTCGCGGGTTGGCAAAATAAACAGAACCAAGAATCCCTATAGATGTATCATTTAGAATGAATATATTATGTGATAAAAGCTGTAAATTTATTTCCAATATATGTATATTTATATTTTAAAGTTTCGTATCATATTTTTTCAGGTTATGTCATATATTGCCTTTATATTTCATGAGACACTCACAAAATATGAACGTATATATATAGATGTGTGTGTGTGTGTATGTGTGCGATCAGCTGACTCGAATCGAGAGCAACCAGTTTGCGGTGTTGCCGTCTGTATCGACACAGGTTTTCCGCAGTTTCCCTGTGTCCATGGGAAATGCGATACAGTGTAGCTAACAAGGAAAGTACCCGAGGTGTCCCCCTCTGATACTGTTGAAACTCGTGTATGTTATAGACCATTAAAAACTACGCGACACGTGTTTTTTTTTAATCGGCGGAGAAACGGTTACAAGGGGTGCAACCACCCCCTAAAGTTTCACAGGTCAGGGGGCGATTTTGCAGTTTCACCTACAAGCAGTGAATTGATTTTGATGAAACGAAAATGAAAATGTTTCTCGTGCGAAGGAATGAAGAACCGACCAGATGATGAAAATAAAAATATATTTTAAAGGAATGAAACACCCTTGAGCATCTATTTCTTGCACTCTACTTTGAAAACTTACGAATCGATTGGAATGAAAATTATGCTGTTTTATAGTGGAAATAAAATTAAAGTTCAGTGGAACAAAGGAATAATAGAAAAAATTAAAATAAAATGAAATAAAAAATATTTAGATGATGTTCGGATGGCGGTAAAATAGTGCACATATAAGCTCAAACGCGATTGGGAGATTTATTATTTATTATATGCCAATATTTTGACATCTTGAAATCGAACTGGTATGCCCACGTATATTCACAAGATAATTCACACAAACACCAGTACGTTGGACAAGGTTATGCGCTCGAAAATGATGAAAATTTTCAAAGAGCGAACGATCACAAGGGTGCGATAGTCCCAACCAACAATATACTTCTTTACAACCCCTACATGTACGCATAGTTTCGTTGCGTCGAGATAAGTGTACACGTCATATATCCACGATCATGAAGCACATTTAATGAAAACATTCCTTTTGCGCGTTTGTTACATATTCGATAAGCATGCTCAATAAACATTGGCTTTTCGATAAATAACGACTAACTTTACACGTGAACAAACGTTTCGTTCGATCATTCGCGGAAGATCAGTAGGTTACAAAACCTTGCGTTTCCTCCCAGGTCAGTTTCAAACATTCGTTTCCTCTTAGGTTCGGTAGAATAACAATCCGAAGAAAAATGTTTGTACAACAAGACAAAATTACTAATACCCCGAAATCAGATTATGTAACTCCGTACTTTGGGCGAAGGGAAAATTACAAATAGAATTGCGTAATGTCGATTCTACCTCGCCATTAGCCATTTCATTAAAAATATAACTGGCGCGAGCTTCTCGAATGGAACAAGGGAGAATTCGCGAACAACGCGTTTTCAGGAATAAGAGGACGGGGGGTGGGGGGAGGTGGGCATCGTATTTTAATGCGGGCGTTGAATATACGACGCGCGTTAGCGTATCACCGAGCGGGCGTTAGAGCGAATAACAAACAAAACAAAAACAAAAAACGAGTCTTCACCAGCTCTACCGTGACAATAAGGTGTACGGCATATACGATTTGCGCGACTCTCGTAGTTGACGCCGCAGGGTGGCGGAAAAAAAATATAATCCCTCGAGGACTGCTATAGGCCGGGAATGGCGGTGTTGTTCGATAGTGAAGGGAGGACGGTGTGGCGAGGGGGATGGAGGGGGGGGGGGGCGGAAGATGTGCCTGGTGGCAGTGATGCGGGAGGATGCGAAGACCCCCGGAGGAACGAACGGCAGAAGAACGCCGGAGCCACTGACTGGCGGCTGCTAACGACCGTCGGAGCTTATCGTTATAAAATCGGGGTAACTAAGTTCGAACGGGTCTCGGGGAGCGCGATGGGACGGGGGAAGTGTGCGCGCAGTTGGCAAAGCAGGAAGACCCGGCCGGTGGGCGCGGGAGGACGGGGAGGGCGGAGGCTGCAGCGAGGCGACGACGACGCCCGGTCGTAATCGGCAACCGATGCCGAAGGGCTCAGAAGCGCTGCCCCAGAGTGTTGCGGGTATAAAATGGGGGATGATTAAAATAACGAGGCTGCAGAGGGTCTCCGGTAGACCCCCCCCCCGGTCCCCTCCCACTCCCACCCATTTCCTCCCGGGGTAGTCAGGGAGGGATGATATTGTGCTGAAACAATGTGGCGCCTGACGCCCCTGTACCTCGTACCGGCGAGCACGACGACATCAATTGATGCTCTCACACCACCCCGTTCTTCCTTTCGCCCCGTCGCGTAACCTATGCTCAGCCCGTTCCTCCTGCCACCATCGACACCCCCGTTACTCGGGACTCCGGCTCTCGGCGAGCAAACCAACGGCCCCCGCTCCCCCGCACCCTCGTCCCGAGAGCAGAAACGGCAGCAACACCATCACCAACGGATACTTCATCCCCTTAGCGCACCTATACACACCTTGTACACTCCGCCAACGCACGTCCTCCACCTTTCGGTAGGTGACTCTCGGTTTGCGCGCTAACTGATGCTCTGGTTGCTCCAACAGTGCCTGCACCCGGCAGGTACCTACCGCTAGAGGCTTCGGTATCCCCGTACCATTTCCACTGGTACGCGGCGAGATTCCCAACCTTATTGGGAATCGAAGCAGGAAACGTGAGATTAAATATACGCACCGTCGCGTCCCACCCCCGCCGATGAGGTGATTTTACACGTCGAATCTCTCTGTTCTTCCGTGTCGCTGTCTATCATCCCGGTACCGCGACGCCCGAACTCTCTTGAAACTACGATACGATCCCTGTACCCATCAGGATCCTTCGTCATTCGTTCATCTCTACCTTCCCATTATCTTTTTTTTGCAAACGACTTTACGTACGCCAGGACTTTTGTTGTCGTGAAATATTTTTTATTCGCCGGTTTTTCGATGTCGGCGAGCTCCCGGAGATCGGCTACAGCAGCTTTAAAAATCATTATTTTTGCAAATAAAAAATATGATAGTAAAGTTAAGAGGTACCGCAATATGTATATACATTTTTACGTTAATAAATTAAGATGTCTTTCCAGGAAAAATTTTTGAAAAATCGCTTTTTTTCGGTCTCCTAACTCCGTATAAGTCCTTAATTTTTGGAATACCGCATCGTTGAGGCTGTGATTTCCGGAGACCGCAACCTCCGTGAACTGGATAAATCTCTTCTTCAATGTTATTATGCTCAAACTTTCCGACAGTTTGTTGTTCGTTAATCTAATTTTCAGAACTTTGTGGATCTCTAAATATCAATTGTTCGGAATTTTTCAAACAGTACTACTGAACGTTCGATAAATTGTTTTGTTGCTTTATTATTCTATTGTTTCTTCCGCGTACTGTTGCCAAAAAGTATTTACTGTATGATATTGAATGTGTATCATTTTTTTTATCGCTATTCATATCGTTCGTTGTTATTTACAGTCAATTATGTATACACTTTCGTCGGAATAAACTATACGAAGATCTGTAGTTCGTAATATTGAAATTCGGAGTTTTACACCGTCGGAGCTTTCGCAGTTCGGAATTTCGACCCCCCGACATATCCCATCGAATGATTCCGGATCGGTTTATCTGTATTTTACGTGGTTGATTTACATCGGGGCTTTGATTGACCGGGGTCCGGATAATCAAAGTATTACTGTAATTTTATTGGATTAGACATTTAGATGAATCCCTGTGTTTCGTTAATTATGTATAAATAAGATGGCATACCGATTGAGATCGAAAAATCGAAGATAGTATAAAAAACAATTGATAATAGAGCTTACGTCTGTGTCCACATGTGTGAACAGGGGTAAGTTCTATTCTCTTATTTCGATCGAAATCACGTTTTTTCCTTGTGACAGAACTCGCATAACCCTCGTCGCACTCGTACCTTATATTTTTCTCAACCCCGCATACATTGTCGGGTAATTCATGTATGAAAAATACGTGTAACTGTAGGGGAGGCGATAGTACATCAGCTGCTTCGACAATGGCTTGTTATCGAATGTAAGAGACAGGTAGACACACGGGGATGACTAACAAATGTTCTGCTACACGTACAGACACCTTGCTGAATAAGTGACGAGCATGAAACCCAGAAGCAAATTTTTTTCCCCCCATTTAAGCGCGATGGCTGAGAACTAACCATTACGAATCGATAATAACAAATTCTACGACTCGAGGGGGACCCGCAAACGTTCTACCGCATTCTACTGCGAGAGGGATCGCGGGCTCTAAGAATCAGGAGGCTCGCTCAGATTGATACCGAGTAACCGAGTACCGACTTTGGGGTTTAAGTGATATAGACCCATAGAAGCTAAATAAATGTTTATTTCCATTCGTTAATTCGTTCATGGAAACTCGAGTTTCTGTTTTTTGATGTGAAACATCTTTACGCGCGTTGGGAGTAAATCGGTCGATAGGGAACGTCGATGGCACGTCGTGGTGATGCTCCCCTCCACGCAACTCTGCGCACGGGTTGATTGCGCATGCAGAGAGGCGATTCTGAACGCACAACCGAAATAGCCAATTGCAAGGAAGATTCCAGCGGAAAGGCGCGACTCCCATAGGCTATTTCGGTTTTGCGTCAGACGCTATGATATTGTGCCTGGTTCAGAATCGCCCCTCGGATGCAATATCATAGCGTCTGGCGCTAGCGAGCAACAGCCAATTGCAAGGAAGATTCCAGCGAAAAGGCGCGACTCTTATAGGCTAGTGCTCGCTAACGAGACCGATAGTTTTAGGTAGATCTCAGATGTCTATACTATACATAGTATAGAATAGACATCTGTGCGGTAGAGAAGTTCATTTCCCATTGATACTTGAGGGGCGATTCTGTACCAGACTCAATATCATAACGTCTGATGCGAAACCGAAATAGCCTATGACAGTCGCGCCTTTCCGCTAGAATCTTCCTTGCAATTGGCTGTCGAGTTGCGTCGCTTCGTTGCGTCAAGTACAGAATTGCACCCCTGGATGTGCTATTCATAAGTCTCAAGGGGGGACTTACAGCGAAATTGTTTATGAATATAAGAAAACTCATTCTATACAATTATTATATGTAGCCCTATCGCGAGTAACAAGTATTGAAGGCTTATACACGTAATATTGATCTAAAATTCTACCACAGTAGACGAATTGATCCATCAGTTGTAGCGTTGCAAGAAGAATTTAAAAGATTATCGCTCAATAGACTCGAGACACTCCAAGGATTAGTATCAAATTTCATAACATCAAGAAAAGGATTGTCGTTAATCCCGTTGAGTTGCCAAAGTCTCAGAAAGCATGTCCCAGATCCACAAGATTCGATCGTTAACAATAGTAACTTCTTATTATTGAGTGAAACATGGCTTGGTAATGAAGAAAACGCCGACATCCCCAACGTTCATTGTATTTTTAACTTCAAACGCAATACCAGGGATGTTAGTTGAAATTTGCCGGTTTTTTCGATAAAGAAAACACTTAATTTTCAGAGGAATCTCAAAATTTTTTAATTCAAAGTATTGACCATTGGTTTCTACACATTTCGCCCATCTCTCGGGCAAATTATGGATACCATCCCAAAAAAACTTTTTCTCTTTCGGGGTAAACCATTCGACGAGCCATTTTTCGACTTCTTCAAAATGAGCGAAGCACTGCTCTGCAAGGGAGTGTCCCATCGATGCGAAAAGGTGATAGTCGGACGGGGCGAGGTCTGGAGAGTACGGCGGGTGTGATAATATTTCCCAATTAAGTGTTTTTAATTTGTCTTTCACCAGTTTAGCGGTATCAGACGGTGCGTTGTCATGTTGCAAGATAACTTTGCCATGTCTTCGGGCCCATTCCGGCCGTTTTTCGATCAACGCATAATTCAAATTGATCATTTGTTGTCGGTAGCGATCCTTGTTCACCGTTTCACCAGGTTTTAACAACTCGTAGTACACCACACCACACTGGTCCCACCAAACACAGAGCATTGTCTTACGGCCAAAGCGATTTGGCCTTGCAGTCGATGGGCCGGCTTTACCAGGTGAAAGCCATGATTTTTTTCGCTTCGGGTTCTCAAAATAAATCCACTTTTCGTCCCCCGTGACAATTCGATGCAGAAAAGATTTCTTTTCGAATCGTTGAAGCAGCATTCCACAAACGGTTTTTCGATTTTCCATTTGTCTATCGTTCAGCCGGTGTGGCACCAATTTTCCATACTTTTGGATCTTTCCCATGGCTTTTAAACGTTGGCAAATTGCTCCTCGAGTCACATTTAGTGTTTCTGCCAATTTTTGTTGCGATTGGGTTGGATCAACATCCAATAACGCCTGCAATTCCTCGTCTTCGAACTTTTTCGCTGCACCAGGATGTTCATTGTCTGTCAAATCGAAATCTCCACTTTTAAATTGACGAAACCATGTCTCACATGTTCTAATCACTGGAGCATGTTCACCATAAGTTTCTACCAGCAACCGGTGAGCGTTAGCTGCTTTTTTCTTTTGATGAAATAAGAAAAGCAACGAATGCCGCAAATGCGATTTACTTGGAACGAAACTCGACATATTCACTGAGGTAAACAAATATGACGCTATTATTTTGGCGGAATATGACTTGCGTATTTTTGTAGGTTAATGTCAATAGAAAAAAATGACATACATGCCAAATCATAGAAACGTATACATATTGCTAGCGACATCTACTGGTAAAACCGGCAAACTTCAACTAACACCCCTGGTAATGTTAGAGCTGGTGGTGCAGCTATTTATTAGAATAGAGATTCGATGTTATTAAATCTCGCATAATCGTTAGGTTGGGAAATGTACGGGGACTTGGTTTTGGTCAAGACGATATTGGCGATTTATGTGCGGCACAAATCGTTATGGAAGATGGAAGGGTTGGAGGGGGGATGGTCATGGACGTTGTATATATTTCCCCAAACCAAAAAATTCACAATATCATACGATTTTTACACGAAGAAATACTCAAATATAGTCCAGCTCGTTCAATGCTATTAGGAGCAAATTTACATCAACTTCCATTCATTTTAGCAGAGGATTTCAATGTTAATTTTACCAAAGCTGAATCGTTGCCACTCATAAATTTTCTCCAAAATGAATTTCAGTTGATCATGAACAACCACGGAAATGAGCCTACTACAAGGTATGGCACGACTATAGATGCAGTGTTCCATAAATATCTTGAAAACCTAACATCTAAAACATTCGTTTCATACTTCAGCCATCATCGACCGATTGTTAATTTCATGGAATCAAACGCAGCAACGACTGCTACTATAACCGAAGTAACAGATGAAGCAAGCAAATAAAAATTAGAGAAGAAAATCAAAAGCTACTTTTCTTGTTGTTTTTTTTAATTCTCCACGCCACATATCCCACACGGTATTCTCACGATGTTGAATGTTTCACATCTACCAGGCGTCCCATGACGTCTCACTTTTTTTTTTATGTGGAAAGATATACTATGGAAACACTATTATTGCAGATCAAACAATCATGATCAATTTCATAAATCGGTAAAATCATGTAAGGATACAATTCTTTACAATTCCGTCAAATCCCATACAATTCTCTGAGAATCTAGAATTCGGGCTGGATACAGCCAGTCAGGACCCTACCGGGATCCAATTTACTAGCATGACGTTTCCGTGTTCGATTGTGTACATTTCATCGTAATGTAAAAAACACAAGAACTTCGCGGTGTAGCTGGTATAAAGAAGTTTTCGAATCCGCCACTAGGTGGCGAGCGACGCGAGGTTTTCGCGACTGCGAACAAGGGATCGCGGGCTATAAAAATCGGGAGGCTCCCTCCGATTGATACCGAGTAACCGAGTACCAATTTCGGGGATTAAGTGATATAGACCCATAGAAGCTGAACAAATGTTTATTATCATTTTTAAATTCATTGACCAAAGTTCGAGTTCATATTTTGTTAAACGTGAAAAGACACACTATAGAAACACTATTATTGCATATCAAACAATCACGACCAATTTCATAACTCAGTAAAATCATGTAAGGATACCGTCAAATCCCATACAATTCTTTAAGGATCCTGTAGGACCTGAATACATTCAGTCGGGAGTCCCTATCGGGATCCAATTTACAAGCGTGACGTTTCCGTGTTGGGATCCAATCCGATGCCCAATTAAATCCTTGCCAGGATAGTAGGGATAATCATAGGGATGCAACTGGATCCCTACTACAATTTCTACACGGGTATTTACCATTTTTAGTCAGGACCCTTCGCTCTATTGCAGCTCAACTAATATTCTCTAACCTAAAAACCTGTTGGCTTAAAATCACGTGAAACGTGTGCATTGAATACTAACATTGATTATCTACAAGCGCAGGATGATAAGGGGAAAAAAATCGGAAGGAAAGGACGGGATTCCATGATATTTGTCAGGATTTTTCGAGGCTCAACCAAAATCCATGATATTTCCAAGTTTTCCCCATTTTCCAGAACGTTAGACACCCTGTCGACGTATAGGTTGTATCCATACAGTCTTGGACTATACTTTATATCTACCCGATACTAAAATACGGCAGAAATATAGAAAAATACAACAACAACAACAACAACGAAACAATACACATCATCGCAACTTGCAGATGGTAATGATTGTGTGGTAAATGTGTACGAAGAAGAATGAAGAAGGATCGTTGCCGTGGCGTCGAGGCGTGTTGCGCCCGCGACAGAATGGGCCACACGGCGACGATGCCAAGGACGAAAAGACGACAAGCGACATCAACAACGACGTCGAGAGCGACGCTTTTCGTTCGGTCGAAAGACGGGAAAGAGGGTGAATAGGCAGCAGAGGCGGAGAAGGAGAGAGACTGGGAGAAAGTGAGGGCTGCTGGTGGAACGACGCGAGTGAGCAAGTGCGCGAACGGCGAGGGGAGGGGGGGGGGGGGGGGTCCGAGGGAACGGGGGAGAATAATTTAAAAGCTGAATTGAATTTTTTTTTCCACGGAGTCTTTCCTTCGGGCATTGGGAGGCGGACAATGGCTCAATGGCGATGTATCAAGGAAAGTCGAGTAGCGGGAGAGGCTAGCATTGTATCGGGTCTTTCCCCGTGCCTCTCCGGCTCTCACGCTCTTCTCTCATGCTTTCTTCCGTTACTCTTCTTCTCTCGCTCTCTCTCTCTCTCTCTCTCTTTTTTTCTCTCTCTCTTTACCCCTTCCACGTACTCGTTTTTTCTCTCTCTTTGTCACGAGACGATGGCACTATTCCACATCTCTTCTTTGGCGAATATAGACCGTAGTAAAGACTGTTTGTGGCGCTGCTATAGCTCGATGTATATGTACTTTGGTTTGTAATAGTAACACTGCGCGTTATAGTGCGCGAACAACGCGTAAGCTATAGTGTACGTTAGTAACACATCAAAGTCCGTTACGCGCATACAACCTCGATTACTTTCTCGACTTCTTCAATTCCTCTCAGGCATTAGTGTCTCGTCATGTAAATCGATTTATTTCTTTTCATTTTACGCACAAAACCGAGATTTAAAACCGCAATAGCTAACGACCTTCTGTACTATTATTTTTAGGGTTTTTCTACCGAAAAACACGTTTTTATTATCGCGGAATCCGAATAAACCGTGAATCGCGGATTATTTTTTCTTGTGAAAAAAAAGCTCGTAGAATCTATTGTGTTGCATCGCTGTTCGATAACTCGAAACGGCGTTAACGGTCTCACTTCGTTTTCGATATTACTCGCGAGATTCCTATCGAATAACTCTTACATCTTATGAACGATCGCCTCAGAATTTGCAACATCCATGACGGATTAAACAATTTATTATGGACGATTGATTGTTCACCCTGACCGCGATGACTTCAGTGAAACATTTCTCGTTCGTTTCTTTCTGTTCCATTCAAATTTTGCCCGCCACTTTACGACCGATCGAAAACGTTATTTATGGCATCCTCAATATTGCATAAATATTTCGACATCGCGGCCAGGCGCCGAGTACACAAATGGCGTTGTACACTGGAACCTCGATTTTAACGGGTTAGGCCACTCTAGAAGCCGGAAAAATAGGCTTTTTTTGGGATTTTTTTTCAGAAAAACTACAAAATAAATTGACATTATAAAATAGAGTGTTTATCATGCACATCAGTGACTGTATACAATAATTTTTTTGAAAAGATTAATTTCAAAATGGCGGCTGTACAGCGTTTTTGAGATGACGTCTCAGTTTTGGTTGGCCGGAAAAATAACTCAGACAATTTTCAACCGATTCACTTGAAATTTCGAATATATCTTCGAAAATACATTGTCTATGGAATTGCGTAGGATTTTTTGTTTGCATATTTTTCACTTTTCACTTTAGAAGTGCGCCATTCGGCCAAAAATCAATATATCGAAAAAATCCTACGCACTTCCATAGACAATGTATTTTTAAAGATATACGAGAGGGGACCCAAAAAAAACGGGAATTGCGCTGCGGCGGGGAGGGAGAGTGGGGGAACCCATTGCTCGACCAGGTGTCCGTTGGGGACACGTCTCCTGAGTTAGTGTGCGAAGTTCTGTCGCCGTGAGTGCATCGGTTCGCCCGTGGGAATTTTTGTAGTGAAACAACTTTTTCCATTTCGGCGAAAACGTGATGGCCAATTGTCGAGAGCAACGCGCGGCTGTGAAATTTTGTTTCCTGTTGGGAAAATAGGCACGCCTTTGAAATTAAAGTTAATTTCAAAGGCGTGCCTATATTTTTTTAAACAATATTTTTCCAAATCCCTATGTACTTCTCTTCAAAATATCATATTATTAACGAAAGCACTCGGTATTTTTTTTCAGATCGACGTTGAAGAGAGTTCTGCTGCGTGCCGCGGAGATGACAGCACCTGACGCGAGAGCTTCCCCAGCGCCACCATGCGGCGTGAAAAATGTGAAAAAAATGTTTTTTGATACATTAATAAACAAGGAACAAGACCCAAACAAATTTTTCGAATATCTCTTTTTTTTCCCACAAAAAAAATTCTTGTAAAATGTGAAAAAAACAGGGGGTCACAGTGGTGTTATCCCTTAAGAACAAAACTAGGACCGGAAGCTCTTATAATTGGGGCTGCCTAAGCCCAATCCCTATAACGCAAATAGGCACTCACGCGCTTATGGTCAGTACCCGCTTTATGGCATACGATCGAGGCGCCCTCTACCGTGTTTAGGGTTATGTACGACCACACTTTTTACATAAGCACACTACATTTTGCCAACGTGCAAACAACCTAACCTAAAAAGAGCCACAATGACTTTCAAGAGAAATACAACAACGGTCCTAACCGTCCTGACGTCGATGGGTCCCACCATAGACAAGCGAAGCAAAAGAGCGGGAATTTTCTTTAAAATCAAACTCCTTAAAACGAAGATCCTACTGTATATACAAGTTTTAGACTCGTCCGATTACATTATTAATCGAGCTTTCCCACAGAGATGATTTATCGTTAAATTTATACTCGAAACATCGCACGCACTCGCTTTATTATTATCATATGCTTTAACGTAATCGTGACCGTTTTGTAGATACTATTATGACGACGGAGAAAGACCGATCACACTCGCCCGTCCTCCGCAGACGTTTTGTGTTTAGCTATAGATGAATTGGAATATACCAGCTCTCATACACGCAGACTAGATCTCATCTCACGAACAGACATCGATTCATAAAATGCCTTTGTTTCCCTTTGTTTTCCAAATAGGGTGGGACAAAACGCTACCATATCCTGAATGGAACTCCGTACCCCATTGTGCGCTCTTCACAATGCCCGAGTTCGTGGATCTACTACTTCGCTTGATAACACAAATTTAACGAATTTCTACTTATATAACGGTTCAATCTAAAAACTGCCGTACTCAGACCGTATCGATTGATGAAGTTTTTATTTTTCTTTCCTTTTTCTTGTTTCCTACAAACGGACTCGCCATTATTCGACGATCGATGACAGTTATGCATAAATGGGAGCATGACGATATTGGAAATAAACAGAAATGTGTGGATCACATTATCAGGTAAAAACTCGCACGGTAACGGAAAAAGAACGTTAATGAAATTATGTCAATCGATAATTATCTTATTATATCAACCTGTAAACGAATATTGCCATTGTAAATCATTGAGTTGATGAATCACGTGTCTTCTCGATAGTGACACCATTTAAGGGGTCACTCTAGCCGCAGAAAAAAAGGCCCATCTTTGACAATTTATTTTGGGAGTATGAAAAAATGAATAGGATTTCTTTTCCGAGGGTTTACTTAGCACATATTGAAGTATGAAAAAAAAAATTTTTATTATTATTTTGATACAAAATGGTGGCGACAGGGCCCACCGTGAAAATCGTCTTTTTTCAAAACACCTTTACGGGAGGACGCTTTTCTCGTAAAGTATAAGACCCGAAACAAAAAATCAAAAAGTGTTATAATCTATATACTATTAGCTATGGGACTATGTAGGATTTTTTTTATCAAATTTTGTAGAAATGGTGCACTTTTGAAAGGATGAATCGATTTTTTTCCAAAAAAGCAGTATATTGTTTATAAAAAAAAAAGTTTATATTAAATCAACAAACGGCTACGTACTCCAATAGAGAATGTAATTGTAAAGCTGCTGTCAACATTCCAAATGAATCCATGCAACGGTGTTCAATTAATACGTTCTCCCAGTTTGAAAAAGACGATTTTCAAGATGTGCTCTGTCGCCGCCATTTTTTATCAAAATGATAATAAAAAATTGTTAATCATACTTCAATATGTATTTAATGAATCCTTTGAAAAGAAATCCTATTCCTTTTTTTCATACTCCCAAAATAAATTGTCAAAGTTAGGCCTTTCTTTCTGCCGCTAGAGAGTACCTTAAGGTAGTAGTCTGGTAACTTAAGCCGATTTTCATGTCTTTTTTGGAGGGCGTTTTTTTGTAGGAAAATAATAATGAATCATTTGGATATTTAGGATGTTTTCATTTGAATGTTAAAAATACAAAAAAAAATTTGTTTGAAAAAATTTAATAGTTTATTATTATTATTATTATTATTATTGATCGAAGTTGGCACCTCGAAAAAAAAGCGCGTGGGTGGCTCCGGTGATTTTGGCTCTTGATGTTATCTGATATCAAAAATTCTTGATAATTCTTAATCTATAGACATGTCATTCTGGTCGGAACTACTGAAGTTAAATTTCATGGATAAATAACAAAATGGCGGACTTTGTAAAAAAAAGTCCTTTTTCCAAAGTCCGGCGAGGAGAACTCAGTAAAATAAATGATGCACGATATAAAATGCAAAAATGTTAACGACACAACTCGCACCATCCGAGATATCGCAATGCACGAAAACAGGAATTCGTCGTACAACACATTTTTTTTTCACGAGTACAAAAAAAGCAAAGGTTCATTTTGTATAATAACGTAAAATAGCTGATTTCAATTGTATTCAGTCGAAATAAATCGAACAATCGATTATCGGCGTTTCGAACAATCACCACAAATAATCGATATTCGTGGAAAAAAAAAACAAAATAAACAATCGATTACGAGGATAAATGATATCAACGTATCGATTATTTGGGGGAAAAAAAAATCGAAAAATAATCGTTTGTTCGGTTATTTTTTTCAATAATTCAAATTTAAAAAATACACAACGCTCATTGTTTTTTTAAATTTTCTTCATTGGAAATGTAATTTATTGATTAATACGTATTTTTCTAGATAAATGCACGTTTATGAAATGATCGGCGAATTATTCACTTCGAAAAATTCGGTAAGAAGAACTCGGTCAAATAAATGAAGCACGATACAGAATTAAAAATTTAAGGTAGTAGTCTGGTAACTTGAGCCGATTTTCATGTCTTTTAGGAGGGCGTTTTTTTGTAGGAAAATCAAAATGAATCGTTTTGGATATTTAGGATGTTTTTATTTACATATTAAAGTGCCAAAAAAAAAAATTTTTGAAAAAGTTTAACAGTTTACTACTATTATTATTATTGATCGAAGTTGGCACCTCGAAAAAAAAAGCGCGCGGGTGGCCCCGGTGATTTTGGCTCTTGATGTTATCTGAAATCAAAAATTCTTGATAATTCTTAATCTATAGACATGTCATTCTGGTCGGAACTACTGAAGTTAAATTTCATGCATAAATAATAAAATGGCGGACTTTGGAAAAAAAAACTTTTTGCTGCCATTTTGTTATTTATCCATGAAATTTAACTTCAGTAGTTCCGACCAGAATGACATGTCTATAGATTAAGAATTATCAAGAATTTTTGATATCAGATAACATCAAGAGCCAAAATCACCGGGGCCACCCACGCGCTATTTTTTCGAGGTGCCAACTTCGATCAATAATAATAATAATAATAATAAACTATTAAATATTTTCGAAAATTTTTTTTTTTGTATCTTTAATATGTAAATAAAAACATCCTAAATATTCAAAACGATTCATTTTTATATTCCTACAAAAAAACGCCCTTCAAAAAAGACATGAAAATCGGCTTAAGTTACCAGACTAATAGCTTAATAAAAAGTTTCACATTTATTGCGTCAGTCGCGCGCCATAGCCACGCTTTAGCAATCAATCTCCGAACCTTTATTCGCGTATTCCTTGCCCAAAAAGCCGGGCTGTTGTATCGATTTAATTCGATTAAAACGAAATATACATACGTTCATAACTGTCTGGTCGCATTGACGAGGAAACTAAACGGATTTTCCGAAAAATAACACATCGACCGATCCGCACTGATTGAGAAAAAAAATACTCCTGTTCGATACCCGTCAGAGATAATTGATTTAAAAAAGAAAACCGCGATTGGAAACAAAGTAGTTGCGAAGAGTAAAAAAAAATAATAATTACTCGTTCTCGGAACGACGGAAAAATATTACTGTACCTAACGGGAAATGAAAATGTCCTTTTTGCATGTGTATCTTCTATAGTTAGACAGGACAAGGTAATGGTATATTACTTTGGGAGAATTGACCCTCTGAGCAATTGAAATAAATTATTAAATATATACAGCATCATCCTTCGCATAGCGAGGGTCGAATATAGTGCGGGGTTATCAATTACCTAGTATACCTGTGTTTACCATTCGGGCTCAATACAATACTATAAGTATACTGAAAGAAAGTGACCTTCTGACGGTACAATTGGATATTTTTCTTCTCCATAGACTCCTATAACAATAAAATGCATTTTTTTAAAATTCTATAACGTCGCACGACCTTCCTTAATTAAGATTGTTAACTTTATTTCAATGCAATGTTATTTTCACTTTAATGTTCGGCAATAAACTTGCATTTACGAAAGTCATCGAATGAATGCTTCGTGTAAATCCTGATTGGCCTGTTGGAATCTCGATAGGAGCATTATTGGGGTATTAAAAAAATGCGAAAGGTCTGTTTCATCGACTCTGTTTCACCGGCAACGTGCATTCAAATTTTTGGTCAAACGTCATTCTGAAACTATCGAATCGTATGATTTGAAATTTGGTCATGTTACTCTCGACATCTCTATCTGGAGTATAAAGATCATAAAAGTTTGATATTCAATATGGTAATGTACATTTTCAATAATTATCATGAGTCTAATTTAAATTAATGATTTACCGAACGCGTGGTAGATGGCGGAATCGTGTTTTTCGTTTATGACGAAAAAATCGCACGATATACCTTCCCTTTTCAGCGCCATTCGATAGACAATACATCGAAGTACTTTCGCGATTTTTTTCAGTTCTGTCAACAAAGTTTCGTACGCCAAACGACGAGCTTAATTGTTCTATGACAAAACGAGCTTGCAAAAATGTTTATTCAATAATCGTAACTTGAAATGTACGGATAATGGATAGAAATATTGTAATTCGTGAAAATCACAGTGCTACTATTGTACTTAGAGTGGAATTTTTCCGATTTGCAGAATATTGAATAGTTTTTCAGATATAGCGATTTCAGTATGGTGCCCTCTTTAGAAACCATTCGACCCCTTCTGACAAAACTTACTTCTATTACCGAATTTCAATTAAATTGCACACGACCTTCCGGTACTTGACCTTGAGGGGAATAGGAAGGTCTAAAGAAGCTCTAAAGAAGGGCATCAAAGAATCGACGATTTGCGATCGCTGCTGAAGTATAAGCTGCCCTCGAGAAGTCATTTTACATGCGCGGGTCATTTTTGAGGTACATAAGTTACAGTTTCCTACAGTACATACATATGAGGTCTGTTCAAAAGGTATCGCGAATTTTGAATTTCCGCGCGCTACGTATGTTCGATTTTCGATTTTTTTGTGGCGTTAGGTTGGTACTCGTGTCCCTCACTTATGCTGAAAAAATCGGCCGTTTTGAATGTTTAGTTAATTGTTGACAGCTGTTTTGGTTAGACGTGTTTTGGCTTGTCTTCGATTTTTGCCTATTCCAAAAAAGCAGCTTCCATTGCGATGATTGAGCTTTGGTTTCCACGTCATAACCATAAACCCATGATTCGTCACCAGTTATGACCCTCTGCAGCAAATTTGGGTCGTCGCGGACCGAGTCCAACAGCTCCTTAGCAATGTTAACGCGACACTGTTTTTGTTCGAAATTCGGCGAACCGTCTCATGCCCAAATCATTCGTAAAAATCGAATAGCACGAGCCAATCGATATGTTTAGTTCCTCAGCAACTTCTCTAACGGTGATTCGACGCTTGGCCAATATTATTTTCTTCACTTCATCAACGTTTTCGTCTGTTGTTGATGTGCTCGGGCGTCCGGAACACATTTAGTTGTTCGCATCTTCTCGGCCCTCTGAGAACATTTTGTACCACCGACAAACGTTGCTCTGGTCCAAAGTAACTTCAGCATATGCCACAGTCAACATTCGGAATGCGTCCGCGCACTTAATTTTGTTTTTCACACAAAATTTAATACAGATTCTTTGATGCATTTTTTGGAATAGGCAAAAATCGAAGATAAGCCAAAACACGTCTAACCAAAACAGCTGTCAACAATTAACTAAACATTCAAAATGGCCGATTTTTTCAGCATAACTGAGGGACATGAGTACCAACCTAACGCCACAAAAAAATCGAAAATCTAATATACGTAGCCCGCGAAAATTCAAAATTTGCGATACATTTTTAACAGACCTCGTTCTGCGCACGAACGTTAAACTCGGTTTTCTCAAAACAACATTTTTTATTACTTCTGCCACGATAACTCAAGAACGCCTGAAGATATAGTCTTGATTTTTCTTTCAAAATGAATATAGCAATGTTCTCCACACATTTAACTAACGTCTGTATGAAAAAATTAATTCGTTTGTGATGATATAACAATAAATGTAACATATTTTTTGTGTTTCTCAGATTATTCGCCGCCATTCTTCTAATTTTTACGTTTGTTTAACAATTTTTAGGTTGAATTTAGGGAGGCAAATCTCCTCAATAGAATGCTGTTTGAAAACTTGGAAAATTCGGCATCCGGCTACTTGAAATCGTGGCAAGAAGGGAGCAATGCGCGAGGCGCGCGAGGGTATTCAATGCTCAATATATCCCTTAATTGTTAATATTTTTTAAACGAATACCAATGATTTTCATCGACAAAAATGTGATAAACAATTTAAAAATAAGCAACATTGCGTATGTTCTTTTCAATTGCTCATAAACGCCATTTGAATTTTTACCCTATTTTTAGCAGTCAGCAATGCGCAAGGCGCGCGAGGGTTTTCAATGCTCAATATATCCCTTAATTGTTAATATTTTTTTAACGAATACCAATGATTTTCATCGACAAAAATGTGATAAACAATTTAAAAATAAGCAACATTACGTATGTTTTTTCAATTGTTCATAAACGCCATTTGAATTTTTATCCTATTTTCAGCAGTCAAAGTCTTCCTACTCCCCTTGAGCTAACTGCGTTATATCGCCGTCTATCCTATTTTACCCGTGTCTATATACTTATATTATTAGACCGATACTCGATCAGTGCATTCTCGCTTTCTCGCACCGATCCATTCCGTATACCTTCACTCTTGCCCCACGCTTAGATCCACGGCGCAGCAGCCGATCTTCTCGCTCATACACCGTATTCTCCCTCGCATCGTCTGTAAACTCTATCTGTATCCGTCTTTCCACTGTTCCTCGCTCTATCTCCCTTGTATCCTGGTCGGGCACGTCGAGGCGCGAGATCCGGCCACGGAAGGTACAAAGGGTGGAGACAAAGGGAAGCGCCGCCCCTCGCAATACATAAAACAATGGTGGACCAACAATACCCGACCAGCTACACTGAAAATTTAACCGATAATCGAAGGTGCCTGGTGAACGAGCTATTTCTTTTATCTTCGGCTCCTATATTGAATTATCCGTTTACTCCGATTTTTTTTTCTTCTAATGAAAATGCCACAATTTCCATTATAAAAATTTATAACGCGGGAAGAAAATCAAATGATATCTTCCTGGCGCTCTCGTAGTTGCTGCTTTCAACCCCCCCTAACGGCAAAAGCGATTCGCCCGAATTGAATGGAATTTTTATGGAACACGACGCGCGGAGTGTGAAGGGCCCTTTCTTGTGGCCTTTCTTGACACTTCTCATTTCCCGACGACTGACGTTTCGTGTCCTTTCTATTTTATCTACAGCCTTATCTCAATTTCGACCAGTGTGCATGAATGTAAGAAAAATCCGTGCGCAAGTTCTTTTTACAAGATTTTCAGGTATTTTAGAGTCTGTCATCGATTCTAAATGACGAATACACGTGCGAAAATGAATTTTGTCAGGATGAGAATTATCAATGATATCGATAGATATTTGTTATTAATTGCGTCAGTAAACTGCATTTTTTAAAGGAAAAAACATACCGACGCATCACCAGAAAGAACGAAAGCTTTATGAACATTTAGCCCAACGGTAAATCATCGCTAATTGTTCGTGACGGTTATGCAATTGAAGTTTGACTTTTTGGGTCGAGGGCAAAGACTAAACACCGCGTGACCGATGCGACTTTCGAACGGAAATTGATTAACGCCCACACAGCACCGAGACAACAGTAAGTAGTCAAGAATTGGTCTTAAAAAATGCAATTCGATATTATATGGCGTCTGAATATCGCACATAATGGTAACTAGAAATGCTTGTTAAGAAATTTTACGCGTCAATTTTCCACCTAAAATTGAAAACTTACGTGTAAACTTTTTAAAAGCACATAATAGGGCGTTTAAATAAGTCAGAAGATACATTGTAATTATGGATTTTTTCAACTCAGGGACAAGAGAATTATAAATATTACAAGGATATATGAAACGTACAGAAACAGTGGAAGCTATGTATAGGCGTAGAGGCAGTCTTGCGCCTACGCGAAGCACTTCGCCCAAAGCCATCTGGCGGATTTCCACCGAACTTTCAAAAAACTTGTCGGATGTATTGTCACTATGACCTCAAAAATCGACAAATATGACGAATATCACACATAATGAAAACTATAAATGCTGGTTAAGAAATTTTACGCGTCTATTTTCGACCTAAAATTGAAAACTTACGTGCAAACTTCTTAAAAGCACATAATGGGGCCTTTAAGTAAGTCAGAAGATACATTTTAATTATGAATTTTTTAACTCAGGGACAAGAGAATTATAAATATTACAAGGATATATGAAACGTACAGAAACAGTGGAAGCTATGTATAGGCGTGGAGGCAGTCTTGCGCCTACGCGAAGCACTTCGCCTAAAGCCATCTGGCGAATTTCCACCGAACTTTCAAAAAACTCGTCGGCAGTAATGTCATTATTGTTAGTGACGCCTCTACGAGCAGGCATATATTCCATTATATTCAAGACTTCGTACATGTCCGCAATCAAGATATTTTAATTGTTGACCGAAAATAAATCGTTCGGAAATCTTTGGGTTTTTTTTCAAAACTCATCTGTAGGATCCTTTAGAAATTATATTGTGTAGCAATTATTTAGCGTATTCTGCGTTCTACGGAGTAATTACCAGTTATTCGAGAAACCCTCGTGGCTCGCGTGACTACTATGGGGAGCATTGATTCGAACGTTGAAAAAATTCACCACGTCTACTGTATTTGCTGACAAAGCGGCCGCTGTAGCCGTGGATTTTGACCTGAAAGCTGTACATTGCAACAGTATCCCTTTCGGCTCCAATGCAATTTCCAATAACAGTGATGAGCCGTTTGACTCCCTATCAAGGGATTCCAGGTGGATCCCGGATTGTGTCCCGATTAGCGCTGTTCGGCAAAACTTCAAATGTATAAATTGAAGTTTCTGCTTTCAGTAATCGGACTTGATAACATTTTCCCGTGAAATATCCATCGATAATTTTTTGATATATCAACAGAGAATATATCAAAGAATTTCCTCGTAGGATTCCCGCTGGATCCCGGGTTGTATCCCTTACTAGCTAGGCATTCTACGTGAAAGGGGATGATACCTTATACGTGACACGCGACTTTCGTGTTTACAGCTTCAGTAGGTTATTCGAATGTAAGGCTCGCGGTTATATATCCCAGATTTCACAAGAAATATGTGTGATTCGATTGTGTACATTTCATCATAATGTAAAAAACACATACCCCCCGCGATGTAGCTACTATAAAGAAGTTTCCAAATTTACCGCTAGGTGGCGAGCGTCGCGATGTTTTCGCGTCTGCGATTGGGAGCTCGCGGGTTATAAGAATCGGGAGGCTCGCTCGCATTGAGTCCTAGTAACCGAGTACCGATCTCCGGAGTTCAAGTGATATACACCCACGGAAGGTAAATATATGTTTATTTCTATCTTCGAATTCGTTTACCGAATCTCGAGTTCCTATTTTCTTTCGTATATTATTTTGTCGCCGAACAAATGGGAAGGTACAAATGTGAAATGATATACTATTAATATTGCAAACCCTGTAAAAACATGTAAGGGTCCCGTCAGATCCCATACAATTCTTGAAGAATCCCGTAGAATCCGAGCTGGATACATTAAGGAATCCAGTCGAGAGTCCCTATCAGTATTCAATTTACAAGCGTGACGTTTTCGTGTTGGGATCCTACCCGATATCTAGTTGGATTCTTACCAGAGAGCAGGGATAATCACGGGGATCCAGCTGGATCTCTACCACAATTTCGATAGATCTCTGATCGGGATTGCGGTGCCCGTGTAGTTTACACTAGTGATCTCGAACCGCAGCACTGTTCGACGTAAAAACCATGGGAGGTAACGGATAAAGGATAAAAAGTATCGAAGCACTTCACCGGGGCATTACAGTAGGCGTCGATAATCGATATTGCAATGAGGTTCGAGGAAGCAGAGGGATGTTTGGTGTATCTCGTGTCGGTATAGGTTAGGTAGAAAGCCAGGGTCGAGAGTACCGAAAGTGCGAGAGAGAAAGAGAGGGATTCCGAGAGTTGTGCGCTGGGATCTGGTTTCCACGACAATGTCGCGAAATGAAGATGAACGGGCGAGTACAATGCCTCGCGTATTCACCGTGTACAAATACGGCTCAGCTCCAAACACGTGAAATCGATTTCGAGCAAATAATCGGATACTCGGTCCGGATGGCGGGGTGGGGTGGGGTGGGGGGGGGCGGCGTAGAACGATAGTTCAGCATCCACGATGAGGGGCTTTGGCGCGGAGGGCGAACGGGGTGGGGGACGGCGGGCAGGAGTGTAGTCGCATAATTCAGAATCGACAAAGCAGCAGATTATGGAAATAGAGTCCCTGGAGTTGGAGCCGAATCGCTCTGTCGTCATCTCTCCCTCCCGCTACCCTCTCTTCTCTCTTCTCTGTCGTTCGCGTGCACACTCAATCTCACCAGCATAGCCGAGTCGGCGAGTAGCAGCGCCAAGCAAGTAGTACGTAAAACACCCCCCCCCCCCCCGCCCCCCGCCCTACCGCCCCGCGCCGGATCGTGTAAACCTCGCGCGCGCCGCGGTGTTGCCATGCCGACCATTGTGGTACTCGTTTCGTCCGTTCTCCGCTTCAGTCCCGCATCCACATCGCTAGAGCATCTCTCACGTACGCGAGCAACCCTTCGTCCGCCCGCACCTTCCTCCCCGTCCGTCCCCACCCCCCGCCCCCGAGAGTCGGAGAAGTCCCGCGATCCGGCTGCTGCCGGTGGTACACACGTACCGATGCCGTCGCGGCGTCCTACCTCCATGGTTCCGAATCCGGGAGCTTCGGGATGTTGGCGACGGGAGCGCGCGGGCCTCGGCAAAGCAACGCAGCGTTTTGCCCGTTATAACGGCGCACCCCCGAAGCTCCAGCGCATATCGGGAGTAAAGCCCGATGCCGCCCACCATCCAACGGCATCCACTCCTCGCTTCACCCCATCTTCCGAATCCTCCTCTCCCTCTGCCGTTCCCAATCCTCTCTTATCCGTCCGTATACACCTCATCTCTCTAACGACTTGTTGTTAATGTTGTATCAACTCAACCCTGCAAACAAGCTCGGGCAGCACGAAACCAGTAGGTATATATCCTGGGAGGAACCTCCCCCTACTCCCGTGTGCCGTTCCCGAGTTTCCTAACCTTAACGGAGCACGTACAATGCGTTGAAACGGGTATGCGCAACCACAAATGTATATTTATATATACGTGGTTACAGAAGGATCGAAGTGACACGGTGGGGGGAGAGGGGGGGAGGATGGGGATGAGCAGAGCGCGAGAGAACATTGACGGTTTTTACCCCCTTGCGGCTCTGCCTCGTACGCCTTTGCGGGGCTTTCGTTTTTTATGGTATCGTGTGTATGTTTGATATGTGTGCACCCATACGCCGGTAATACGGGCTCGGTTATGAATATATTTCATCTTTTTTGTTTTTCCTACATTTATCGACACCTTCACGACATCAATAACATCATAATGTGTCAATATTATGCACAGGTACGGACCATTCCACCAGAGATCGAGCTGATTTCGATGCTCAACCTCTGGCATTCGCTTCACAATTTTTTATGCTATCGTTACGATCCTAAAAATCGTGCTGTTTTTTTTCTAGATTTTTTTTTGATTCCTTTCGTTGACCGCATATTTAATTATGATTTGGAAAAAAGTATTTTTTATGAAGACTATTTATTTTGGGAGTATGAAACAGGGAATGGAATTTCTTTTCAGAGGGTTTATGTAACACATATTGAAGTATGAAAATTTTTTTTTATCATCACTTTGATACGAAATGGCAGCGTCAAGTCCCACCTTGAAAATCGTCTTTTTCAAACTGGGAGGACGTATTACTTGAACACCGTTTCCGATCGATCGGAAATTTTGATACGAGCTTCACAATTACATTCTTTATCGGAGTGCGTAGCCGTTTTATCATTTAATGTAAACCTTCTTTTTAATAAAAAATGTACTCCGTTTTTTTCGGCAAAAAATCGTTTCATTTTTTCAACAGTGCACGATTTCTACAAATTTTGATTAAAAAAAAACCCCTACGTAGTCCCATAGACAATAGCATATAGATTATAAAATTGTTTTGCTTTTTGTTTCAGGTCTTTTATACTTTACGTGGAAACCGTCCTCGCGTGAAGTTGTTTTAATGAAAGACAATTTTCGAGATGGGCTGTCGCTGCCATTTTGTGTCAAAATGATAATGAAATTTTCTTTTATCATACAATACTTCAATATGTGTTACATAAACCCACTGAAAAGAAATCCTATTCCATTTTTCATACTCCCAAAATGAATCGTCTAAGTTAGGCCTTTTTTCTGCTGCTAGAATGATGTTACCCCTTCAAGAATTTTTTTGAAAAATCCTCTGACTAATATCGAGATTTATAAACGACTAGAATCGGTGTACGCGCTTCGCGTGCTGCTTTGTAGGTTAGGTTCGTCGTCCACGAACGTACGATCTGAAGTATGCACATGACCGAACTCCGGGCGCGATATCGTCAGCCAATCGTAGTGACGAATAAGTCTCCTTCAAAAATAAGGTAGGGTATCATAGTCCCCAAACGAAACAATCCCCAAAAGACATAATCCCCAAAAAGTTACTAGATAACAGAATCGACTGTCACGTTGACAGGTTAGTACCTGTCAAAGTGATAGATGGCGTTGCAGGCATTTTCCGTCCCATGTATAGTCAATATTCGAGGATCACGTCCGTTGCCCTTTTTCCGATTTTTCAGGTTATGTATCAGGTTTCAGGTTATGTACTAGTCAACTTTTTTTTTGTGTACAGCCTAAAACGATATAGGAAAAAGAAGAAGATTTAGGTTATGTGCACCCAACAACTGTTTGAACTGGTACAACAACAATTGCTTGTCCATGATTTTTTGTAATTTTTTGTAATTACTCCTCGAGCCAATAACTATTCGAGCGTGATACACCAATATTTGCATTTCTATTTATTCAATTTTCATTAAAATATTCCATTTATGGTTCCTTTATATTTATTTATTGAACAACCGAATTGCAATATTCTGTTTTGGCTCTTTTAGCAACAGATGCAATCATACATATATAAACGAATATTGTAATGAAAATTGAATAAATAAAAATGCAAATATTTGCGTCTCACTCGAATATTTATTGGGTCGAAGAGTTATTATTTAAAAAATTTTAAATCGCAGTCAACCAATTATTCCACTTCAAACACTTGTTTAGTGTAAGTAACCTAAATCTTCTTCTGCCTATATGGTCTTAGGCTGTACGCAAAAAAGCCGTCTCGTACGATACATAACCTGAAAATTCGGAAAAGGGCAAAAGGGCCAACGCGC
This sequence comes from Oxytorus armatus, assembly GCA_958009045.1. Taxonomy (NCBI): domain Eukaryota; kingdom Metazoa; phylum Arthropoda; class Insecta; order Hymenoptera; family Ichneumonidae; genus Oxytorus; species Oxytorus armatus. Next base: position 3,713,080 of record OY253748.1, on the reverse strand, counting down.
GTAATCCTCGAATGTTTACTTTAAACGAGACGGAAAATGCCCGCAACCCCATCTATCACATTGACAGGTACTAACCTCCATCATGACAGTCGATTCTGACATCTAGTAACTTTTTGGGGATTATGTCTTTTGGGGGATTATGACTTTTGGGGATTATGTCTTTTGGGGGTTGTGTCTTTTGGGGACTATGACACCCTACCAAAAATAAATCACACTTCGAGATATTTCGCGACGTGTCTTTTTTATAGGAGGGTGATATTTCTTTCGCTAACCACCATTTAATAACGATTTACAAAAAAGTTGCATCGACCCGTTGCTTTTGTAGGTTAGGTAGATCGCGCGGTCTGAAGTATGCACACGAACGAACTCTGAGCACGACATCGACAGCCAATCATAATGACGAGCCTCAGAAATAAATCGAGATATTTCGAGACATGTCGTTTTTGTGGTGGGGATAATGCGTAACACAAGCAGCAGTGTTGTACGCTTTTTACGAAGATGAAAAATAAGTTTATAATTCGCGAATTGATTGCACGGTTGCGATTTCTTTTGTGCAATTTATTGGTTGATATTATCATCTTTAACGAACGGCTTGCTAATAAAAAATAACTAAAAATGAATCGAATGCATTCCTAGTAGCAGAATCTTCACGCTAGTCTCGTTACGCACCATCTATAATAACATAATCATGAATTACCGTAATGAACATCCAACGACACATTATTCACTGATGTGTGTTAAACAAATCGTTGAACATTTCGAGCAATTAGGATCGATTTTGTTTAAAAATAAACTTTCACGTCATCGTCACACGAGATGATTACATTTTTATTTCCCTCAGGTCGATTACGAAAACGCGAAAGTTTGTTTTTGTTTTTTTTTGTTCCTTTTGTTACCCCGAGGACTTTTTCCATTCGAACAAAAAGCGCGCGGACGGTAAAATGTGTCGATTCCGAACAATGCTCTGTTTGCCCGGTAAATTCAGAGGGATAGTTGTACGAAAAAAGAGAAGAAAAAAAAAACGGAAACACGGAGTCCTCAAAACATTTGTTCCCGGTCGAGAGAGGTTATGTTACAGGGAAACGTACTCGGGACAAGTATTTATCGAAAACGAAACGCTGGTCATTCCGGACCAATTGTATGTGGGAACCTTTTTCGGATTTCCTTTTTCAAGCGAGGGCAGGACCCAACCTTTTCAGAGCATTCTACTCTTACACAAATCTATACACAACCCCATCCATACATAAACACATCCACACCATATATATATATATTTGTGTATGGGACTACAATGCATACTATTACAAGCAATACTGATAAGAGCCTGCGGCCCAGTCATACAGAATACATATGACTGCGCTCTTTTTCGCGGTCCGCGCTTTATATCGTCACATTATGTATCCGCTTTAAAATATATTACGAACATTCTGTCCCGTTTTTTGATGAATGAATTTGATTAAATACCAAAACGTTCTTCAACGAATGGAATAATGATAACAATTTACGAATCTATAAGGAATAAATATTCTAGAGATGGGTGATTATAATTGGTTCCCATAAAATCGATTGGTTTCTTTTTCTTCATGAATATCGATTATCTGTAGCGATTTTTCGAATGAATTTGATTGGATCCCAAAAAGTTCTTTAACGAATGGAATAATGATAAAAATTTACGAATCTATAAGGGATAAATATTCTAGAGATGGGTGATTATAATCGATTCCCATAAAATCGATTGTTTTTTTTCTTCATGAATGTCGATTATCCGTAGCGATTTTTCGAATGAATTCGATTACATTCCAAAAAGTTCTTTAACGAATGGAATAATGATAAAAATTTACGAATCTATAAGGAATAAATATTTTACAGATGGGTGATTATAATCGATTCCCATAAAATCGATTGTTTTATTTTTCTTCATGAATATCGATTATCTTTAGCGATTTTTCGAATGAATTTGATTGAGTTCTGAAAAGTTTTTTTAACGAATGGAATAATGATAAAAATTTACGAATCTATAAGGAATAAATATTCTATAAATGGGCGATTATAATCTATTCATGAAAAATCGATTGTTTTTTTTCTTCATGAATATCGATTATCTGTAGCGATTTTTCGAATGAATTTGATTAAATTCCAAAAAGTTCTTTAACGAATGGAATAATGATAAAAATTTACGAATCTATAAGGAATAAATATTTGATAGATGGATGATTATAATCGATTACCATAAAATCGATTGCTTTCTTTTTCTTCATGAATATCGATTATCTGTAGCGATTTTTCGAATGAATTTCATTACATTCCAAAAAGTTCTTTAACGAATGGAATAATGACAAAAATTTACGAATCTATAAGGAATAAATATTTTACAGATGGGTGATTATAATCGATTTCCATAAAATCGATTGCTTTCTTTTTCTTCATGAATATCGATTATCTGTAGCGATTTTTCGAATGAATTTCATTACATTCCAAAAAGTTCTTTAACGAATGGAATAATGACAAAAATTTACGAATCTATAAGGAATAAATATTTTACAGATGGGTGATTATAATCGATTCCCATAAAATCGATTGCTTTCTTTTTCTTCATGAATATCGATTATCTGTAGCGATTTTTCGAATGAATTTGATTGGATTCCTAAAAGTTCTTTAACGAATGGAATAATGATAAAAATTTACGAATCTATAAGGAATAAATATTCTACAGATGGGCGATTATAATCGATTCCCATAAAATCGATTGCTTTCTTTTCCCTAATGAATATCGATTATCTGTAGCGATTTTTCGAATGAATTTGATTACATTCCAAAAAGTTCTTTAACGAATGGAATAATGATAAAAATTTACGAATCTATAAGGAATAAATATTCTACAGATGGGCGATTATAATCGATTTATGAAAAATCGATTGTTTTTTTTCTTCATGAATATCGATTATCCGTAGCGATTTTTCGAATGAATTTGATTCGAATGAAAAAAATTATTCGAGTTGTGTATTTTTTGAAATATTGAAAAAAATAATCGATTAAACGATTATTTTTTGTATTTTTTTTCCTCGAATAATCGATTATATTTTAAATATAATTATTTCAAATAATTGATTACGACGATAATTATTTGTCGAATAATCGATTACGAGGATAATCACATTTTCGACGAAAAAAAAAATTTGCATTGCGTATTTTTTAAATATAAAATATTGAAAAAAATGATCGGTTAAACGATTATTTTTTCCTCAACGATCGATTCTATTTTTAATACAATAATTTCTTATAATCGATTACGAGGATAATCAATTATATTTTTAAATATTTCAAATTTAAAAAATACACAAAGCGAATTATTTTTTTCATTAGAAATGCGATTTATTGATTAATACGTTTTTCTAGAAAATGCACATTTATTTAAAATTCGCCAAATTATTCAATTAAAAAATTCGGTAAGAATTATGAATTATATATTCGATTTATGAAAAATCGATTGTTTTTTTTCCTTCATGAATATCGATTATCTGTAGGGATTTTCCGAATGAATTTGATAACATTCCAAAAAGTTCTTTAACAAATGGCATAATGATGAAAATGTACGAATCTGTAAGGAATAAATATTCTACAGATGGGCGATTATAATCGATTTATGTAAAATCGATTGTTTTTATTTTTCATGAATATCTATTATTTGTAACGATCGTTCGTCGGGTATTTGTCGCCGATAATCGATTGTTCGATCTATGTTGGCTGCATGAAATCGGAATCGACTAATTACGGTTCCGTTATTATGGAAAATAAAATTTTTCGCACGGATTTGTATGAAATTTTATATTCAGAAGTTTCTCGCGTCGCTAAATACGAATGTGAGGTGAAAATTATAAGATTCGAAATAGCGCATCAAAAATTCCAAAGATCGCGTACGTTGATGGATTTTTATGAAACATTGTTTACAGAGGTTTTTTTCGGACGCTGAATACGAAATTGAGGTTAAATCTATACAAATCAAAATGGCGAATGGAAAATTCAAAAATTTGAATTGAGTGACCCAAATAACCTGTGGATACGAAATTTCATAACCATGTAGCCGGATATGCAATTTTAAGAATTAACGTTGCGTCATTTTGAATTTTTTTAATTTGCATTTCAAATTTGTATTTTAAATTTGTATCGAGTGACCCAAAAAACCGCTGGATACAAAATTTCATAATGATCTAGCGAGTTGTGCGATTTTTAGAATTCGCGTCGCGCCATTTTCAATTTTTGTAATTCGTATTTCAAATTTGTATGTGACCCAAAAAACCTCTGGATACAAAATGTCATACAAATCCGGTAAGTTATGCGCTTTTTTTTTAGTATATCACCCGTCATTTTGAACTTGCAATTTTTCGTGAAAATCTATAAGATACATGTCACGAACAAAATCAAAAATTGCGTGAAAAATTTCGTGCAGATGACATCCCGCGGATATGTTTCTTCGTGTATATGATTTTTCGTGTATATGAATTTTCGTGTATAACAATTTTCATGTATGTGACAGCCTACCGTTAATGCATAGGAGAATCACAAAATTTCGCTCGTCGACACTGACGGCGAGGATACATGCTTAGAATGTATGAAAAAAAAAAAAAAAAAAAACCGATATTGTAGAGTTCAACAGATACGGTATGAATCGGGTGTGTGGGCGGGCCGTTGTGGTATAAGGAGCAGTAAACATCGTAAATCCCGAGTTACGAGGCGAGGGTCTCTTGTGAGGACGAAAAGTCCCTGTCTCCCCGATAGGAAAGAGGGATTCCACGATATAATTGTACGGGGACGCCTGTAAAGGGGCTTGTTCTCGAAAAGAAGCCTGGAAAGGCTCAAAGAAGATATTCTTAACGACCGTATCAATTGGCATTTTCGTTCATTCACGGACATTATAATCCTCGGTCTCGACTGACAATGAGTATGTGCCACCAGCAGCAAAGTACACAAGAGTGGCGTGAAGTTTGTGCTTTTTTTTTCTGATATACATAGAAGATCGTTTCCCGCGTTAGCGTCGTCGAGATGTTACGCGATAGAAGGGCCTCTCTAACCTTTAAAAACTTACGCGCAAAGCAAATCTCGAAAGATCGAAATCCTGACGTCATTATATTTATTCGAATTGCTACTAATTTCTCTGCAGTCAATATGGCGTTCAATAAGATGATCACAACCTAAACTATAATGCAGATTAGGACGTGCCGGCGAACATTCTTTTCGTATGTTCGAGAAGTCGAGCATAATACCATCCAAAAGTTATATAGATTTTTCGTTCGCAAATTAGTATACAAAAGCTGACACAATCGCACGTTATCTTCGCTTCTGGATAGAGACTTCAATTGTGGAAAATTCACTTTGGATGGCGCTGCAGACTTTTCGGACATGCTCAAAAATGTTTACATCATTTTATCTACCTCATACCGATAAAACTGATCCATATTTTCCTAGTCTCTGATCATGCTGTGCTGGTCAATTTTCCAAGCAGCTAAGTCGTTGCTAGCAGCCAATCATAACTCATCATTTTGATTGGCTGCCCACACCACGTCGTGATTGGAGTTCGTTCATGTGCATACTTCAGATCGTTCGATCGTAGACGACGGACATAACCTAAAAAGTAGCGCGCGCAGCGCGTGCACTGATTCCAACCGTTAAAAACCGTTGATATTGGACAGAGGATTTAAAAAACATATTTACATTCTTCAATTACCGCTAACCTTTTGTTTTAAACAGGATACGTTTTTGTAAATCATTTTAGAACGTCGGTCAGCGAAAAAAATATTCCATCCCTACAAAGAAGACATTTCACGAGATATCTCGAAATTCGATTTACTTTTGAAGTGGGCTAACTCGTCATGATGATTGGCTGTCGATGTTGCGTTTGGAGTTGGTTCGTGTGCATACTTCAGATCGCTCGATCGTAGACGACGGACATAACCTAAAAAGTGACGCTCGCAGCGCGCACAACGTCTCTAGTTTACTAAAAAAAATATCTATTTCGTTCATAATGTATTTCGGCGGTGCGCGGGAGGGAGGTAGGCAAATCGTAACCCAAATTGAGCGAATATAAACGCGCGGATCTTACGTGTCTGTCAGCGAGAGGGTTTAGTATAGCGGAGCGATATGTCATTGACTGACTACTGTGAATAATGTGATCGATCGTCATTGCTAGACGGAATGAACTGAAGCGCGATTGGGATAGCAGGAAAACGCCCTGGAAACTTAGATAGAGGCTCGATCGAAAGAAGAGTTTCGCAGAATCACTAATGGTGGAAATGACCCGGAAAATTTGAACGGTCCGGCAGCTATCCATCCACGGAATGGACCTCCTCCGGACCCCCGGTCTTCCTTTCACTAATGCGGGACCACGCTCGCTTTTATTATGTGAAATATCACAGATTATCCTTGGAAAAACAAGAATCCAACATCCATCATTTTCGAGTCTCAAATGAATCATGAATTTTTCGAAATTCTTGATAGACAGGCGAAATTATACATTGTACGGTGTAAAATCGTACACACTAAAGAGTTTACTTTATTTTTCAATGTTATAAATCAGGTATGGGCAACCTTTGACATGTTGTGGGCCAAACTTTAGTGTGCAAATACGTTCGCGGGCCGCGTTTAAGGCCTTACATACGTCGAGAATTTTCAAAAAATCGATTTTTTTTGTTTACAGATTATTATTCCTTATAGTCTTAGGCGTATTTCTGTGTAAGCTGATTGTAAAAATTCCCCATAGTTCAAAAGTTATTGTAGATAATGTGACTGCCCGACGAAAGGACAAAGGTCTGAGTTGTTTGAGGCAAAATAAACAAAGAGGAAAAAATAAACAACAACAATTTTTTACTGACAAGGAAGGCGTACAATATGAAGCTGGAATGGGAGATTAGACGTAAGTTAACTAAATAAATTTAAAAAATTCATAAAGTTCTTGCTCCAGCCGCGCGCGACTTCGAGCGAAACGTGCTTGAAACTTTAAACGCGTTTTTCTCAAAACTACTTTTTCTGACACGGTCGGCATGATAACTCGTACGGTTTTTAATATTTTTTGATGATTTTTTTTTTTATATTCGGAATTGTTTTTTCTATAGTCTGTCAAGCCGGATTTTTAAAATTATAATTAGAAAATTTTATAAAAACAATTAAAGTGTGACTTTTTTGACACAAACTTTACATTTTTTTTTAAATTACCGTAAATTGTTTAATCTTTCGAATTTCAAAAATCCGGCTCGACAGACTATAACTACTACCTTATTTAACAAGAATTTCTTTCCATTTTGCAGATCCGTCAACATTTGAGGAAGAAATACTGCCGACCGTGGAGCAACTTTTTTTTTACAGTGCTTCAAAAAATGTGATTTTTCATGTTGTAATTTTTGAAAAATAAAATTGAAATAAATTTTTTTACAAACTTAATACAGTAATAAACAATGTGTAAGAATTTTTTTATCAATTTCTATTTCTATCCCTCCTAAAAACAGTTTTTCTTTTGGTACGTTTTCGGTACCGCTGGACGTATGTAAGTCCTTAAAAGTAATGCATTTTAAAGTAGTGTTCATAATTTTTAGCGATAGATATCAGACATGAAACAATACGACAATGTTATTATAATACAATTTATTAAAATAACAAAATGAAATGAAAAAAATGGGTACAACATTATAATTAAATCGTTAAATTTGGAATTTTTACAAACTACGAAAGTTAAATAGCGACACCGAAATCAATGAGACACTTGAGCTTGAATTTGGGAAACTAATCCATCGATGTTTGGATTAATTCCACTGATACAAAGACGTAAAGAATTTTCCAAATTATCGTCAGTCAGCCTTGTACGATGTTTTGATTTATTAACTTTCATCAATGAAAAGAACCGTTCGCATTTATAAGTATTGCCAAACGCACAAATCAATCTTTTTGCGAATTTTCTAAACTGCGGAAAATGGTCTTCTTCGAGGTATTTTTTGTAGAAATCGCACAACTCCGCGTCTTCAAATTTAGATTTTAGGAGTGAGTTTTCTTGAATCTCGATCAACTTACATTTGCAAGTGTATTGGAGCATTTTGTACATTACTTTTTGTTGGAGTAGCAAATAAATTGAAACAGTCTTTCATGTTTTTGAAATCGCTGAATCTGTTCGAAAATTGCTCCGACAGTAACTTGAGTTCTTCAGCATATTGAGCATAAGCAATATTTTCATACGCAGAGAGCTCGGTGAAATGGTAACTGTTACCAGACAGCATATGTGCCTCCCACAGGCGGATTTTGTTAAAAAACTTGTTTTGTTAAGAAATTTGTTTTGTTTTCACTTTCGAAAAATCGAATTTTTTTTGTCTTATCTTATTGTTTAACATTTCAAGAATATGTCCTTAAAATTTTAAACCTATCTAAGCAATATTCTTGAAGTTATTGTCTTATTAATCTCCTGGCCTTTAACGCTATACCTCTAACAGCTGCGGGCGGTCGGACTAGCAGTGCACTTTAGACGCGTTTATCTCAAAACTACTTTTTAAAGTCCGTGTTCACTGCCATTTAAAAACTACTCGACCGATTCATTTCAAACTTTGTACACATTTTCTACATATAAAATACCTTCCCCCAACGTTTAGTTAAATTTTTTTTTTACATTAAGGGTGTTTCTCACCCACAAAATGGCGAAATTTTTCGTGGAAAATAACAGTTCACACTTTAGATGGCCGCCAAACATTTTTAAATGAAAAAAAAAATTATCAGAGAACGTTGGGGGGAAGATTTGATTATAATTTGACGAAATTTTTATGGTTTTTCATTTTCAGATAATTTCCGGCCGAGTTATAGTGAACACCGCAAATTGTTTTTTTTCCAAGACGTTCTGGGGGAAGCTCTGTTACGGGCTTATGCTTCAATATTTCTGCATGAAAAAATTACACAACATTGTCAAAAGTATGCTCAATAATGTACAAAAGGTTCGAATAAAATTGCTCAATCCATATTTGAGAACAAAAATCACAAAAAAAGTGTTTTTTTTTACGCTGAAACCCTTACCCCTCCCTGAAACGCTTTCAAATAGCTGTACAAATCATTTACTAACTGTCCTTGTTTTTGAAGTTTCAAATTTAAATCATTCAAATGGCCTGTAAGGTCGACCAGAAATGCTAAGTCACATATCCATTTTGGGTCACTCAATTCGGATAGTGGTTTATCTTTTATTTGCATAAAGTCTGCTATCTCATTTCTAAGCTCGTAAAACCGTTTCAGCAGTTTCCCTTTGCTTAGCCATCTGACTTCACAATAATATGTTACGTCGTTATATTCGGCTGATATTTCATCCAAAAACGCCTTGAACTGACGATGGTTAAGCCCTCGGGATCGAATAAAATGTATGGTTTTTACTACCACATTCATAACATTCTGGAGTCGAATGGACTTAGAACACAAGTTCTGCTGGTGGATAATGCAATGAAGGACTATCAAATCATCTTTTTGCACACTTAATTCAGATGCTTTTTCATTCAAAATTCCGATGAAACCTTTACGTAAGCCGACCATAGAAGGTGCACCATCTGTGCATACTCCAACTAATTTTGACCATGGCAAGCCAAAACTTGTGAATACCTTTTGAACTCCATTAAAAATGTCCTCTCCCGTAGTGGTTCCTTTTAGCGGCTGTAAAGCAAGCAATTCCTCAGTAACAGTGAACTCTTTATCAACACCTCGAATAAATATAGCCAGTTGAGCTGTGTCAGACAAATCGGTGCTCTTGCTCGCTCACTCGATTCCGTGAGTATGAGTAAGTAGTAGGGTGGTTCTTAATTTGGTGATGTTGGAAATTCTTTGGTATTGTTCCTCAAAAGTAATCAACATATCTAGAAAAAAAATTGGGCGCAAGCGGAACTTTTTCCAATAATTCTAACCTACCCCACCGAGCTGTCGAATTTTTATACGAAAAAATGCATGCATTCAAAATTTTGTTAAGAATATTGTTTATTATTTCAAAACTATTTATGATAAAAGAATTTTATATAACGTTTTTGTAGGAAATATAATGCTCTACAAAAAAGGTATCTTGTGAAATTCTCGTGAATCTGATATTACCACGTAATTAGCAAAAAACTGTCATCATTTATTCCAAAAGTCGATCATTATGGTCAAAACAGGAGTTTGACGTCAAATAGCTGCAATTTATTTTTCGTATGTATATAAGATTATGAAGAAATACGTAGCGCACTCAACAATGAAATGTAATCAATATTCAAATTTTCAATTTTATCAATTTTATTGTGAATTATAATGAATGATGTCATATATTTTAAAAATCAACTTACAATAATGAATTACATCGGTTGGAGCAAAGTTGCTTTATTAATATCAGGATTTTTTTGTTAATATTCTTCAATTATTTGTACAATGAATTGTTTCTGATCTTCATCATAAGTAAGACGATCATTGTACTCTGTAATAAGTTTCACTCCCCTTTCTGCAACATCGTTAACCACTTTAATTCCTTTAACTATTTTTAAGCCTTGTAAATAATTTTCATTAGAAATCCACTCGCTCACATCGATATCAAAAAATGAGGAGTTGATTTCAAATCTTTCGAAATAAGCCATCGATTTGGAACTGATAAAGAAATCTATGTCCTTATCGATCGAAGAAGAAAAATGTATCATGAATGATAATAAAATTGATAAAATTGAAAATTTAAATATCGTTCACATACTGTTATTGAGTGCACTACGTATCTCTTCATATTTCTAATTGCATATGAAGAATACATTGCAGTTTTTCGACGTCAAACTCCTGTTTTGGCCATAATGATGGACTTTTGGAATAAACAATGACAGTTTTTTGCTAATAACGTGATAAATATTAGATTCACAAGAATTTTACGAGATACCTTTTTTGTAGAGCATTAAATTTACTATAAAAACACAATATAAAATTTTTTTATCATGAATAGTTTTGAAATAATAAACAATGACAGTTTTTTGCTAATAACGTGATAAATATTAGATTCACAAGAATTTTACGAGATACCTTTTTTGTAGAGCATTAAATTTACTATAAAAACACAATATAAAATTTTTTTATCATGAATAGTTTTGAAATAATAAACAATTTTCTTAACAATATTTTGAATGCATGCATTTTTTCATACCAAAGAATTTCCAACATCACCAAATTAAGAACCACCCTAGTAAGTAGTGTAATATTTTTTTTTAATTGGGGTTTTCAAAATGTCTCGCGGGCCGGACCAAATCTTACAGAGGGCCGGATCCGGCCCGCGGGCCGGTTGTTATCCACATATGTTATAAATTGATCTTTTTAGAGACGGGCGACATTGAAAATATAATCGTTTGTCAAATAACCGATTACGAGGATAATCACATTTTCAATGAAAAAAAAATAATTCGCGTTAATCGATTAAACGATTTTTTTTTTTTTTTTTTCCCGCATAATCGATTATATTTTTTATATAATAATTTCAAATAATTGTTTACCACCATTCAACGCGTCCAATCCAAGACGCTTCGAATGATTGTCAACGCCCCATGGTATGTTTCGAACGAAACAATCCATAGGGACACCCGTATGGATACAGTCCAGCAAGTGATAAAAAAGGATAGCACAAACTACCTGGGCAGGATTCAAAACCACCCGAACCACCTAGCCACTCAACTACTCGACCAACACGCTGACACAAGGCGACTAAAGCGACATAAGCCTCTAGACCTCCCACACCGTTACCAATAAACAATCGAAACTGAAAAAATAAATGAATAATAATGATAATAATAATAATATAATGAAATAAAAATCACAACACGCAGGCACGTCACTGGACGCTACTACGTTTCACCCATTGTAAATAAACTGAACATCCCAATTACTCATTGTCAAGCATCAAAATTGACAGATCGTAATTTAAACAGGAAATTAAAAAAAAATAATTGTTTACGACGATAATTGTCTGTCGAATAATCGATTACGGGAATAATCACATTTTCAGTGAAAACACAAATTTGCATAGTGTATTTTTGAAATTTGTAATATTGAAAAAAATAATCGATTAAACGATTATTTTTTCTATTTTTTTCCTCAATGATCGAATATATTTTTAATATAATAATTTAAAATAATTGATTACGACGATAATTGATTGTCAAATAATCGATTATGAGGATAATCACACTTTCAATGAAAAAAAATTATTCGAGTTGTTTATTTTTCAAATTTGAAATATTGAAAAAAATAATCGATCAAACGATTATTTTTTGTATTTTTTTTCCTCGAATAATCGATTATATTTTTAATATAATTATTTCAAATAATTGATTACGACGATAATTATTTGTCGAATAATCGATTACGAGGATAATCACATTTTCGATGAAAAAAAAAATTTGCACTGTGTATTTTTTAAATTTGAAATATTGAAAAAAATCATCGATTAAACGATTATTTTTTCTATTTTTTTTTCCTCAACGATCGATTCTATTTTTAATACAATAATTTCAAATAATCGATTACGAGAATAATCAATATCTACAAATCGATTATTCGGGAAAAAAATCGAAAGAATAATCGTTTAATCAATTATTTTTTTAAATATTTCAAATTTAAAAAATACACAAAGCGAATTATTTTTTTCATTAGAAATGCGATTTATTGATTAATACGTTTTTCTAGAAAATGCACATTTGTTTAAAATTCGCCAAATTCTTCAATTAAAAAATTCGGTAAGAAGTAGTCATTTCGCCCATTGAAAGTAAAAATGTGCTTGTCGTAAATAGCAAAAAAAAAGCCAAGATCAAAGTGAAATAAATGATGCACGAATACAACATTTTTAATCTAGACGAGATATGACTCGTATCATTGGAGATATCATAATGGAAGAAAACAGGAATCCATAAATTTTTGTCACGAGCATAAAAAGGTTTTTTCTTATTTTGTATAATAACGGAAACGCAAATAGTCAATTTCGATTATATTCACTCAAAACGAATCGAACAATCGATTGTCGACGATTCGAACAATTGCTCCAGATAATCAATATTCATGAAAAAAAAAACAATCGATTTTTATGGAAATCAATTATAATCGTCCGTCTGTACATTTTTTACACTCCAAACACTGTTTATCCCAGTCTGAGAGCTCGTCGTGTAGGTGGTAAAAATGTAAACGTTTATTTCAATGCAGGAATCCGTGCTCTTGATTAAAAGCAATTTTTCGTATTTTGCTACTGCTATCCTGCATTTCAATACGATAAGCAATATTTTTATACGAAAGCTTGGAATGTTTTACGCAAGAGCGGATTTTTCGTTGATTTTATTTGTGGCTTTTACATATAGTAAAAAAAAAAGATTATTAACACTGTTTTTGGAAAATTGTTAAAGGAAACAATGAGCCGCCGTAGCAAAACTGGATTGTATGAAGTTCTATAGAAAAAAAAACAGTACGTACGAGGGGGGACCCAAAAAAAACGGGAATTGCGCTGCGGCGGGGAGGGAGAGTAGGGGAACCCATTGCTCGACCAGGTGTCCGTTGGGGACACGTCTCCTGAGTTAGTGTGCGAAGTTCTGTCGCCGTGAGTGCATCGGTTCGCCCGTGGGAATTTTTGTAGTGAAACAACTTTTTCCATTTCGGCGAAAACGTGATGGCCGATTGTCGAGAGCAACGCGCGGCTTTTAAATTTTGTTTCCTGTTGGGGAAATCGGCCGCGGAAACTACTGTAATGCTCAAGACTGCTTATGGAGATGCTGCCCTAAGTAAAACCAGAGTCTACGAGTGGTTTTCACGTTTTAAAAATGGAGAAATGTCAATTGAAGACCAACCCCGTTCAGGACGCCCCTCAACGTTAAGAAGTGACGAAAACGTCGACAAAATCAATGCTCTCATTCACGAAGACCGTCGCCGAACCATTGATCAACTCTGTGAGATGTGTGGGATATTATGGAGTTCAATTCAGAGGATTTTATCCAAAGATTTGCACATGAGCAGAGTTGCAGCCAAATTTGTCCCTCGCCTTCTCACAGACGAGCAAAGAGAGCGTCGACTTCAGGTATGTTTTGAACTTCAAAATCAGCTCGAAGAAGACCCTGAACTTTTTTCCAAGGTGATTACTGGTGATGAATCGTGGTGCTATGGATACGACCCCGAAACAAAGCAGCAATCAAGCGTTTTGCCACTGTGAAGGAGGTAAAACAAAAATCGCTGGAAGGCCTAAAGAACATCTCGATAAGTGAATTTAAAAAATGTTTTGAACATTGGAAGGATCGTTTGCAGAGGTGTGTTGTCGTCAAAGGAGAATACTTTGAAGGTGATCGAAATTTGGTGTAAAAATATTAAAAAATAAAGAAATTATGACGAATTTCCCGTTTTTTTTTGGGTCCCCCCTCGTATGTGTGTGCGCGTATGTCCATATGCGATAGGGGTGTAAAATTGAAAGCGCTGTAACTTCGAATTAAGTCAGTAGAGGTACTTTTAGTTCCCTACGATTTTTGTGACAGATATTTTTGGATTTTATAAGATTTTTAAAACTTTCAAAAAGGTTTGTCAAGAGAATAACTCATGCAATTTTCAAGCAATCGGGCTAAAACTTTTTACGCGAATAGACGTTCATAAAATACAGTTCGTTGGGAAAATTTGGGGAAAATCGATCGAGGCACTGCAAAGTTATGGAATTTCGAATTTTTCGAAAAATCACTATAGGCGTTTGTTAAGTATCTAAGTCGCGTAATTTTTGGTCCATCGAGCCGAAACTCCGTGGAACAGTCGGGTACTATTAGACGATATTTTGTATCAAATTTCAACAAAATCGATTCGGACGTTTTAGATTTATGAAATTGTGAATTAAAAAAAAAAATCGATATAGCCGTTTGTTATGATTCTCGCTGGCGTTATTATTGGGCCATCGAGTCAAAACTGTGTACATCATGGATTGGAGGCTATCGAAGAATACTTCGTCTTGAATTTTAATGAAATAAAAATCAATCCAGGCGATCTATGGAACTTTTAATTTATAAAAAATCGAGATGTGTGTAAAGACACTAGTTGGTGGCAATATGTACCGAATCTTTGTACCCCCTCGTATATCTCCTTAATGTACGTGAGTAAATTTTAGACCATGAGGTTCGCAACCATTATGGCATTCTCAGCGAATCAGTCGTGTGCACGAGTTCTGCTTGAAGAATATTGTTACGGAATTAACATTTCCATAAATAATTCGATCTCTTCTGAGCATTGAAAATTCGAAAATTATCTTAAAATCGACGGCATTTTCGTTTCATTGTATTATAATAATCGCGAAAGACGGTGAGGCTATTATTTTACTAAGAAAGTTTCTGGTAAATGGCAGCGTTTATTGGGTCACAGGACAAATTATACCTCGAAAGGACCGAGAGAGAAAGAGAAAAAGAGTGAAAGAGCGAGAAGGGGGGAGGGGAGAGAGACCTGGAACGTCAATGCGGAATGTTAACGGGCTACAGGCCAACTCCCGCCGGTCTCAATGCAGCAAATCTTAGCAGCTCAACGAGGGTCGCCGGTTTCGAACGAGTCTCATTCACGTCTCTCTCGTTTTATTAACTTCCATCTGAATGCCTTCTCTCGTTCTTCCTCGATACAACTATCTGAATGCGCTTAACAGGATATTTCGTTATTCAGAATGAGAGAGAGAGAGAGAGAGAGGGTGCGAAAAAGGCACATCTCCACGGTAATTATCCGCCAAGTCGTAATAAACAGGATGTCTAAAGGGTCATTGAGTCACGGGTGAGAACAGTATCAATGTGGGAATACACTGTGAGGATATCGCGCCGTCATCGCCATTGATGCAATGAGAACGCGACGAGCGAATCAGCGTCAAACGCATTTTATTACCTCGATCTTAACAATTTTTCCAGTTTAGGATAAAGAAATGTTTTTTTGTCTATCGGTAGGATGCAAAATAACTATAAGAGATGACAAAAATGAAATGCTGATTTTCTATCACTCGTAGAATACTTGTCGTCTGCCTTTTAGCAGGCGTAATTCTATGAGTTTGTTTACGCGGACTTTTGCTCAAGCCAAGTGCAGATATTGGGAGGCCGCGTAATCTGCCAAACACATGTAATGTAAGAGGTTACGTTTACGCGAGCTACAACTCTGCTCTGTGGCGCGCTGACGGCGTTATAGGAATCCCGCGTAAACGCCATCTGTTGGTTCTTCGTGTGACTATATCTACGACCACTGACCTCTCTCGGCCAAAGTTCAAACCACTCATTCCCAACCGGTGCCCGATGATTCTGTGCGAATGTGTTACACTTTTATCAGAATTAAAAATGTTAAGCGTTACCACAGCAACAATATAATAAATGAAAATCGAGAGAACATGGAGGATGTTCGGTCCGAGGGGTATGAGATTTTCAGGCCACGTGAAAGATCGAAAACCGTTTTATTTCCGTAGTGTAAACAACAAGAGGCGCCACTGAAATTGCATAGTTGCTGAAAAATTAACAATTTATAAATGTAAATGTGTGTCATGTCATAGATCGATATATGTAATATATGTAATTGTTTGTCGCCATATATTTAGGCCAAGACTCCGAAATAATTCCTAATAGTAACATGAAGAATTGATTGATGACGTTTACGCGAGATTCCGATAACGCCCGCGGCGCCATTGCCGAGTTGTAACTCGGAATCTCGCGTAAACGCCATCTGTCCATTCTTCGCGTTACTATTGGGAATTACCACGGAAGTTTATATATATAACGTATTTATTGTTCAAATTCGGTCGTATTTACATGATTTAAGATCATTGCCCCTAGGGTCTCTATACACTTATGGGATAGAATTGTTTTATTTAATTTTGTCTTTTCCTAACTCGATGTTTGTTATAACTTTTGCTTTTCAGCAACTTAGTTTTGTTTTGTTTTTAACATCTTTATGGAACTAAATTCTACTGATAGGATGAGTGAAAGGTGAAGAGTGAAAAGCGGAAGATGATTTATAGAGGGGGTAGATGAACTGGACAAAGGATATTAGCTTTTGCAGCTGCACTATTGTACG
Source organism: Oxytorus armatus (assembly GCA_958009045.1). Lineage (NCBI taxonomy): Eukaryota > Metazoa > Arthropoda > Insecta > Hymenoptera > Ichneumonidae > Oxytorus > Oxytorus armatus. The sequence goes on along the minus strand of OY253748.1, from coordinate 3,696,040 downwards.
GTCTTCGATCTTCTTCCGTAAGTCCTCGTAAGTAGGGACAGACGTGATGTCGATGCTCATCTAGCCTGTCTTGGTGTATTTGGCAAAGTCTTTCAAGGAAAGGTTTCTCGTTCGTCATCAGCCACAGGTCAGCGGTTGGAAAAGACATCGGTAGGCCGGCAGCATACTTTAGTGCTTTTTTATAGTATATTTCCATTTTGCGTAGGGATGTCTTGGTGTACAGCGGTAGTAAACACCCTGTGCCATAGTCCAGCGATGGCAGCACACATGCTCTGATTATTCTTAGCTTTATGTATGCTTCTACTTTGCTGTAGCGCCCGATGATTCCTTGCAGGCAGTTTACTACAAATTTAGTGATGTCGAGTCTTTTGTCTGTTTGAGGTGTTATTTTTAACGTTCTCGTAACAGTGACTCCGAGGTAATTAAGTTTTCTTGATGGGTCGATTATCTCGATGTTATTAGTTTGTGGGTGCGTTATGCTAATGGTTCGTTGTTCTACACGTCGATGTTGTCTTCCAAAAATAATCGCTTGCGTTACGGAAGTTTGACCTATCCAATATGACCGCTGATTCCAAGTCAACCAGCACTAGTTAGCACGAGGAACAGTTCTAAGCCGTTGATTATCGTATTTTCTGGCGAAGTGTAATGTGCTCGACAATTTACGCCGTCTTGAATATCGCCACTTACAAGGAAAGTACTCGAGGTGTCCCTCTCCGATTTTGTTGAAACTCAAGTATGTTATAGAGCATTGAAAACTAAGCGATACGTATTTTTTTTTATCGGCGGAAAAACGGTTTCAAGGGGTGAAACCACCCCCTAAAGTTACACATGTCAAGGGGCGATTTTGCAGTTTCACATAGAAGCAGTGCATCGATTTTGATGAAACAAAGCTCAAAATGTTTCTTGTGCGACGAAATGAAGAACCCACCAGATAATGAAAAAGATAAATATATTTTAAGGGGTTGAAACACCCTCGACCATCCACTTTTTGCCCCCTACATTGAAAACTTGCGAATCGATTGGAATGAAAATTATGCTATTGTGTAGCGGAAATAAAATTAAAGTTGACGTGTTTTTGTATTTGTGCGAGAAATTTTTTTTCAGGGGGTAAACTACCCCCAATTGAGTTTTTACATTCCAGGTGTCTCCTCGTCATCCCAAATGTGCTTGCCGATACGAACTTTTCTCATTGAGCTAAAATTAATGTTTCACCATTTTTCTATTATTTTAAGGGGTAGAAACACCCTTGAACATCTACGTCTTGCACCCTACATTGAAAACTTGCTAATCGACTGTAATGAAAATTATACTGTTTTATAGCGGAAATAAAATTGAAGTTGACGTGTTTTTGTATTTGTGCGAGAATTTTTTTTCAAGGGGGTAAACTACCCCTATTTAAGTTTTTACATTCCAGTTGTCTCCTTGTCATTTTGAATGCGTTTGTCAATAAGAACTCTCCTCATCAAGCTAAAATTAATGATTCATCGTTTTTTTAAAAACAGTACGTATGCATAAGGGGGCACACCACCCTTTGAAAACGCTTTTTTTAAATAGTTATTCAGAAGTTTCCGAACCACGGCCAAGAAATTTTATGATGGTATGATTTTCGTCGTCAGATAAACTTACGCATTTACGAGAAGCATAATTAAGAGGGATTATAGTATACTTCATTCGCTAACGCATTCGTTTTTTATAACATTTTCCTTTCCTTTTCACACGTTGCTGCAAGAGCATATTTTCAATATTAGCAGTCCAATAATAGCTAAATGCCTGACCGTGAAAATAAACTTTTGATTGTGCCTTCGTATTATTATCCGTAATTGAGGAATTTACAACTTCAGTACTATTACCTTTTACCACCTAAATTCGTTACTAACACTTTGCTGTTCGGAGACACTACGTGGATGTCACGGGCAATGCTTATCAGAAATCGTTGTGCTTGAAGCATTTTTTCGATGACTACCATTTTTGTTCGGCCTATTAACCATGATTGTGGTTATAAGTTGATAACAACGGACAGTAGATAATGGACATGAATACAAATGATGATGATGGCGTGTGTTAGAGTAAAGTTACTATGTAAATAAAGTGTGTACGTCAAAAGCGCTCATACACATATGATTCTTTCGAAAGAAGCAAATGATTCACTTGAAATATACTATTAAGGTTCCCGTTTCAAAGAATTTATCACATCTGTTTTAAGTAAAAGTAACACCTAACTGAAAATCTATACAGAGAAATTAGTTCGTCCATTAAAACCTGTCACTTTATTACGGGTAATATCATTTAATAATATATAAACGACGTGTTTATGCTAATAATAAAAAAATACTCCCACAGTGACATGTGAAAAAGTGAGGAAAATTATATAAAAAAAGGATGTGTTAGCGAATGATGTATAATATAATCCCTCCTAATTATGCTTCTCGTAGATGCGTAAGTTTATCTAAATACGAAAATCGTAACATCATAAAATGTCTTGGCAGTGGTTCGGAAACTTTTGAATATCTATTGAAAAAGGGGCTACAAAGGGTGGTCTACGCCCTTAAGTATTCGTACTCATTTGAAAAAACGTTGAATCGTTAATTTTAGCTTAATGAGAAGAGTTCATATCGGCAAACACATTTGAAATGACAAGGAGACACCTGGGATGTAAAAACTTCAAATAGGGGTAGTTTACCCCCTTAAAAAAATGTTCTCGCACAAATACAAAAACACGTCAACTTTAATTTTATTTCCGCTACACAATAGAATAATTTTCATTCCAATCGATTCGCAAGTTTTCAATGTAGGGAGCAAAAAGTGGATGTTCGAGGGTGTTTCAACCCCTTAAAATATTTTTTTTTTTTCATTATCTGGTGGGTTCTTCATTTCTTCGCACAAGAAACATTTTAATCTTTGTTTCATCAAAATCGATGCACTGCTTCTATGTGAAACTGCAATATGGCCTCTTGACATGTGTAACTTTAGGGGGTGGTTTCACCCCTTGAAACCGTTTTTCCGCCGATAAAAAAAATACGTGTCGCTTAGTTTTCAATGCTCTATAACATACTTGAGTTTCAACAAAATCGGAGGGGGACACCTCGAGTATCTTCCTTGTTAGCGTGAGCAAAAATCTGCGTAAACAATTTCATAGTGTAACCCAGAGTTCGACGAGGCCTTCGAGCAAGTAGTTTCTAAATTAGGTACATTTATGCTGTATACTCACGTGGGCATAATCACCGTACGACGATTAAGCAAAGAGTACACACACACATACACAGGGGATACGATTGGGTGAGCAAAGGTTAAACTGTTAAACCGTCTTTTCCCTTGGGTCGGAGAAAGTGGCTGGAGGAAACGGAGGGGTGTGCATACGAGTATATGTGTATCCGAGAGAGCGTGATATAATGGGTAATTATTCCTTCCGGGATCCCTGCGGTTAAACGTGAAGCAGATGAGGCTGTGAGTGTCGGACGAAGGGTTACCTGGCACGCGACCACATTTTCGACATCATCCAATAGTCTTTAAGTACAACAAAATATGCTAATAATACACGATTATAAAGCTCTCGTACCTCGGGTGCCTCCGGTGAAATCGCTCTTGTACGGTCCACGGGATGCGCGTCGACGTTGATCGAGCTCACGAGTGCATATAAAATGTAAATACTAGACGGGGAGCCTCTTACCTCGTTTCCATCCTCGAAATGTATTACAATGTAATAACAAGAAGGAAACACATGCACCGTCAGGTAATAATCTGTGTCTACCTGCGATATCCCTTTATCTATACCTCCCTCCCAGCAGCCACGGCAGTCCTGTTCCTTACGATCAACATTGGCCATCCTCTCGATTTAATCTCGTAATATCACAGGCTTGTGAATTCTGGCTGTTCAAACAATCGGAACTCGAGTGGGGTAAGAAAAAAAAATGCAACGATAGTTAGATGGAGCTTCGGTGTCCGGGGAGAAAATGCATTGGTGCGCGTGAAAAATGTATTATCCACTGCCGTTACACCGTAACTATAAACCACAAGCTATGGGAACTGGCGTGTACATCGAAGTGGAGTAACTCGCGGACTTTCGGCCGAGCGAGCTCGTATACCGAGTAGAAAACACTTTGTGTAGTGAAGCATATAGCTAGCCGAGAATGCCAAACTCGAGAAGAGAAGTGAGAGTAGAGAGAGAGAGAGAGAGAAAAAAATGACTGGTAAGGGATATATACGAAACGTGGCTGATACGTGGGATCGAATCTGCATGCCAAAACCATTTCCTGTGCCACCGGGAGCCAAACGGCCAAATCCCAGCACCAAGCACCGGCCACCAGTTCTCTCGTCTTCAATGTCGCGTGGCCACTTATACGAAATTCCCCCCCGTCTATTTATCAGTCTCTCGATGCAACACACTTGCCTTTTGCCAATATTACGACGCCAACACAACGAGGACCGACCGTCGCAAACAAAACGAATCTTCCGTGCATCCTCGAGTATTTCTACCATCCCCTCATATTCTTCTACCTCGATAAACGTATATGCGCGTCATTCGATTATAACTATCTGTCGGTTCATCCTGATGCGATGGAGAAAAAAAAAAGGATGAAGAAAATACTCTCCGGATAGATGGATTTGCCGAGGTTGTCCGTAACAGCTGTCTCAAAATCCCACGGAAGCTGCGTAAGTGATCACTTACTTTAACCGCTGACGAGCACATCTGGCCACATTTGTAAAGGCTACTTTATCCAATGGATTACCTGAGATTTTATTATCATTATTATTATTATTATTTTTAATTACAACGTACTAATGACACCGCGTACGATAAAAGACGGGTGAATCGCGTCGCCCGGCCATAGGTGCGCTACCATTATTTATAATACAAGCATAATGAAGGAATGAGTTCGTTCAGGCGGACTTTAAGGGAGAACACCACTGTGACCCCCTGTTTTTTTTCACATTTTTCAAGAATTTTTTTTTGTCAGAAAAAAAAGAGATATTCGAAACATTTTTTTGGGTTCTGTTCCTTGTTTATTAGTGTATCAAAAAACATTTTTTTCACATTTTTCACGCCGCATGGTGGCGCTGAGGAAGCTCTCGCGTCAGGTGCTGTCATTTCCGCGGCACGCAGCAGAACTCTCTTCAACGTCGATCTGAAAAAAAATACCGAGTGTTTTCGTTAATAATATGATATTTTAAAGAGAAGTACACAGGGATTTGGAAAAATATTGTTTTAAAAAAAATAGGCACGCCTTTGAAATTAAAGTTAACTTCAAAGGCGTGCCTATTTTTTTAAATATGAATAATATGATATTTTGAAGAGAAGTACACAGGGATTTGGAAAAATATTGTTTCAAAAAAAATAGGCACGCCTTTGAAATTAAAGTTAATTTCAAAGGCGTACCTATTTTTTTAAAAACTATATTTTGCCAAATCCCTGTGTACTTCTCTTCAAAATATCATATTATTAACGAAAACACTCGGTATTTTTTTTTAGATCGACGTTGAAGAGAGTTCTGCTGCGTGCCGCGGAAATGACAGCACCTGATGCGAGAGCTTCCCTAGCGCCACCATGCGGCGTGAAAAATGTGAAAAAAATGTTTTTTGATACACTAATAAACAAGGAACGGAACCCAAAAAAAATTTTCGAATAACTCTTTTTTTCCCACAAAAAAAAATTCTTGAAAAATGTGAAAAAAAACAGGGGGTCACAGTGTTCTCCCTTAATCCACTCAAAGTTGTTATTCAGAGTGTATGTACGTGTGAGTGTGCTGGCAAACGAACGATTGGGATTCCACTAGAGATGGGCGATATTGAATATATAATCGATCGCCAAATAATCGATATCCGCAAATCGATTGTTCGGGGAAAAAATCAAAAAATAATCGTTTAATCGATGGATTTTTTAATATTTCACATTTGAAAAATATACAACGCGAATTATTGTTTTTCATTGGAAATGTGACTTGTTGATTAGTTTACGTTTCTAGAAAATGCACATTCATTAAATAATCGCAAAGTTAGTCGCTCAAAAAATTCGATAGGAAGAACTCATTTCGCCCATTGATAGTAGAACGTGTTGTGTGTCGTAAATGACCAAAAAAGCCAGGTTCAAAGTGAAATAAATGATGCACGATACAACATTTAAAATGCAAACGAGATCTTACTCGTATCATCCGAGATATTGTAATGGAGGAAGATAAGAATCCGTTATACAATATATTTTTTTCACGAGCAACATTTTTTTAAATTTTGTATAATAACGAAAACGGAAATAGTCGATTTCGACTATACGTACTCAGCCAAAACAAATCGATCAGTCGATTATCGGCGATTCGAACAATCGCTACAAATAATCGATGTACGAACCGAATATCGTTCATCTTCTACCGATTTTCATTTATTATATTTTTGCTGTGATACAGCAGTACATTTTTAATCCCCTCGCTCTACAAAAAGACACGTCACGAAATATCTCGAAATGCGATTTATTTCTGAAGCCGACTAACTCGTCGTTATGATTGGCTGTCGATGTCGGGCTCAGAATTCGTTCATGTGCATACTTCAGATCGGAAGATGAAGCGTGAACTTTAACCTTTTGGTCCACGATTTTGGTAATGGGTAATGGAGTTTAAATAATAAATCATTATTTTCATCAATGGAATACTCAATCCATTACTCATTATTTTCATAATTTGTAGTGAAGTTATTAAACTTCAAGAATCGATCATTGTGCTCATAGATAATGGTGCAATACCTATCATAAGTAATGATGCATATGTGATGGGTGATGATCATCATAAGTGGGGTAAATGCTGATGGTTTAATTCATTATCGATTATTTATAATTTTAATGATGGCTAATGAAGTCTCCTTGCTCTATCTAATTTTTTTGTTTTCAATCAAAAACGCGTTATTTTTGCATTGAAATTATTATACGCCTGTTCGGGTCTCATTTAAAAACAATAACAACCCACCATCCTCTCAATAAAAAAGGCACGTCATGAAATATCTCGAAATGCGATTTATTTCTGAAGCCGACTAACCCGTCGTTATGATTGGCGAACGGTGTCGTGCTCATAGTTCGTTCATGTGCATACTTCAGTTCGCACGCTGAACCTAACCTACAAAAGCGGCGCGTGAAGCTGCGCACACCGATTCTAGTGATTCTAAATGGGTAATCCAATGACGTCACCCAGATATCGAGCTAATCTTGCATTTTACGAACGAAAGTTACACTGAAAAGACGAGCTTATGGTAAATATGGAAAAGGTGGAAATTGGTACTACAAAGATATTTATTTCGTGCGTCAAAGTGGGCCAGGAGAGAGAAACTAATTTTTCGTTGAGGACATTTGTGAATATCGAATTGTTGCTAGCGCACGAATCACTTCGTTGTTTTTCGGACCATCCTAGTAATATCATTGAGATTTGTTTTGGGCAAAATTTTCATCTTGAATTTTTATTTGCATACGGGTAATTCGCGAGCGAACGGGACATTATAACATGACTCCCTATAGCACATATACCGTTTGGGTACGTGACTTATTTTGTTCATGAGAACGTCGATGCTAGAACGAAATTTGCCATCCAATCGAAAACCCCCGTTTATTCTCGTGTCGTGACGACGCGGGTTTAAGATCCGGCGTTTTGTGCGTCGGGGCCAAATCACGCTTCAACGACGATGCACAAACGCGAGGGTAAATATTCGACGCGTGTGGTCATGCATGAGCATATATGGGTATCTAAGTTTTTGAGAGTTGAGTCAAGACGGTGAGCATTGATCGGTAGCGGTGAAAGGAAATAAAAGTGGATGCAAAGTATTCGTCGGTCACGTTTTTGCTGTGCCGTTGTCCTCGTCGGAGTCTCTGTGGCGAAAGAATGTACGGCACTTCAACGCCGCCGGGTTCACCAATGCGGTTTTTTTTTCTACGATAGTACACGCGAGAGACGGTTTCGATAACTCGATCGTGAAGATGCGGATGGAAAAGTGAGCACTGCTGTCGCCAGAAATACGAAAAAAACTTCGAACTCAATGAGCACTCGATAACAGACCGATTCGAGCGCCCGAAACGTAATGTCTCTTAGTGTACATGGCGCATGTAGTGGGGTTCATGCAATCCTGCGAAAAAGGCAGGAAAGAGCGTGAACCTAAAACGATACACCCAGAGTGGTGACTCGTTTCGACAGATTCCAACTATACGCAGCCCTAAGGCTAGACATTACCAACCCCACATACGCACCACCACCGCTTCACATTATCAACTCTGCACATCGACAATTCTACAGATTAGAAACCCCACATATTATAAATCCTACATATTATCAACTCTACACATTAAAAACTCTATAAATTATCAACTTTACATATTATAAATTCTATACATCATCAATTCTACACATTACCGAATCTACAGATTATTTACCCTACATATTATCAACTCTACACATCAACAACTGTACAGATTATCAACCCCAAATATTATCAATTCTACATATTATAAGCCCTACATATTTTCAATTATACTTATCAAAAACCCTGCATATTAACAACTCTACATATTATCAACTCTACACATTACCAACTCTACACATTGCCAAAGCTACCCATTAACAACTTTACATATTATCAACTGTACCCATTATCAACTCTACACATTGTTTACCCTACATATTATCAACTCTTCACATTATTTACCCTACATATTATCAACTCTACACATCAACAACTCTACAGATGATCAACCCCACATATTATCAATTCTACATATTATAAGCCCTACATATTCCCAATTTTACATATCAAAAACCCTGCATATTAACAACTCTACATATTATTAACTCTGCACATTATCAAGTCTACACATTGTTCACCTTACATATTATCAACTCTGCACATCAACAACTTTACATATTATCAACTTTACATATTATTTACTCTACATATTATCAACTCTACACATCAACAACTCTACAGATGATCAACCCCACACATTATCAATTCTACATATTATAAGCCGTACATATTTTCAATTCTACATGTCAAAAACCCTGCATATTAAGAACTCTACATATTATCAACTCTACACATTATCAAGTCTACACATTGTTCACCCTACATATTACCAACTCTGCACATCAACAACTCTACATATTATCAACTCTACACATTATTTACGCTACATATTATCAACTCTACGCATCAACAACTCTACAGATGATCAACCGCAAATATTATCAATTCTACGTACTATAAGCCCTACACATGTTCAATTCTACACACCAAAACCCCTACATAGCAACAACTCTACATATTATCAACCCTACATATTATCAATTCTACATATTATAAACTCTACATATTATGAACTCTACAGATTGTCAACTCTACATATTATCAACCACACATATTGTCAGTACTACATATTATCAACCCTATATGTTATAAACTCTGCAGATTATCAATTATACATAGTACCGACTCTACATATCAACTTTACACGGACCCAGCTCCACACTTCACCGAATCCAGAATCGATCAACCAGCAATATTACCAGCAATACATTCTATGCACTCGACACTTTACCAACCATACACCTTTCAACTTTACACGCTACCACGCCAATAGATTACCAACTATATAGGGCATATAGTTGGTAATCTCTAACCGACTCTACACAGACAAAACTCTACACCGTATCAGCTATACATGGAGAATCTCCACACATTCCGACTCTACACCCTTCAAATCTACAAAGTGCGAACTGTACACCGCTTAAACTTATACGGTGCTGATCAACATCGCCGCAACTAATTTTGCTGTGTGTATATTTTTTTGTGTCTTCGACTATGTGAAAATATTCACCATGATCTTTAACATTCTGTTCAGTTTCATAGTGTAAAAAGCGCGTTCAAAGGTGACAAAATTTATGTGATATTCCTCGATAACATTGCTTTGTTACTCATATACCCTGAGAATTGGTACCATCAATGACCCAAGGTTGGCTGGGTTTTCCCCCCTATAAAAAAGACTTGTCTCGAAATGTGACTTATTTCGGAAGCCGGACAACTCTTCATTGTGATTGGCTCTCGGTGTCATGCTCGGAGTTCATTCACGTGCGTAATTCAGATCGCACATCGAACCTAACCAACAAAAGCAGCGCGCCACGCGCGTACACCGATTCCAGCTATTAACACATCAACTCAAAAGCCACTGAGGTGTTTTTTGAGATTAAAAAAAAAATCTGTCTTTCTTAAAAACCGATCAAATCCTCAATGACGCACGATCCGGTGGCCATAATAGCGAATACTTTTAATTTATAGATACAATCGACAAGGTGCGACCTGCCGTGCTATACTGGTGGTTCTCATTGTGCACAGTGTCGCGCGCACCAAGTGGAAAGTGCTTTGTATCGGAGCGTGTCTCACTGCAAGTCACAGCATGCTTGCTGATTGCATCGGTAAATGGAAAAGGACTCATGGAGTTTGTGTATAGTATCCAGCAGCTCTCAATTGGTTTTACACTAAAAAATATGATCTTCAATAGTAGGGGAGAACGGGGCGAGTATACCGAACGCTTAATTGTCGGAAAGAGCGAAGTAATTTTCATTTTGTCATATCCCCCGTAAAAAAAAGACATGTCACGAAATATCTCGAACTGCGATTTATTTCTGAAGCCCGCTAACTCGTCATTGTGATTGGCTGTCGAGGTCATGCTCAGAATTCGTTCATGTGCATACTTCAGATCGCAGGATGAAACTAGCCTACAAAAGTAGCACGCGAGGCGCGTATACTGATTCTAGTGGTCATAAAAATTATCGGGAAATGGAAAAATCGTTACGAATAATCGATATTCATGAAAAACAACAATCGATTTTACGGAAATGGGATCTTACTGGTGACTGTGGAAAATTAAATCGTCAAATTGTGTCCAAAGACTAAAAGTCTATTGCAAATACCAATGGCACTGCCGCTGCTTGTGCCTATGAGAAAATGAATATATCACCCTTGGACAAATAAAAAAATTCCTTCACCGCTTTTGTCGCTAATTCATCAGTGCAATGAAAATTCAATGGCATTTTTTCCATCGCACTTAATAGCAAATTTGTCCTTTAATGTGTTATATACAACATACATATATATATTTATGTGCATATCGTCATTAGAATCGAAGGGACGTATTTTCGAGGTTTATAGACATAACGTACGCCATAGAGTATTGACATCAGTTGGAAACATATTGAGAATATTATCCCGAGCATACATCTGTTCCAGCTGGCCTGATATAGGATCAGGCCCCGATTAGGAATCGATAAGGTTAGCCTGATCAGGCTAACCGGATTACGCCCAAATCAGGGGCGCATCATATTCTGATATGGCGTGGATTATTAGGCTAGCCTCACATTACATATATCAGCGTCGGATCAGGTGCGGCTAAGGCGTCCGTGGAAAATCCTGATCAGGTTAACCGGGTTACGCGTAGATCAGGGGCGGATCATATTCTGATACGGCGTGGATTATCAGGCTAGCCTTAGATTACATTTATCAGGGCCGGATCAGGTGCGGCTAAGGCATCCGTGGCAAATCATGATCAGGTTAACCGGATTACGCGCAGTTCAGGGGCGGATCATATTCTGATACGGCGTGGATTATCAGGCTAGCCTTACATTACATACATCAGCATCGGCTCAGGTGCGGCTGAGGCGTCCGTGGCAAATCCTGATCAGGTTAACCGGATCACGCCCAGATCAGGGTCGGATCATATTCTGATACTGCGTGCATTATCAGGCTAGCCTTACATTACATATATCAGCGTCGGATCAGGTGCGGCTAAGGCGTCCGTGGCAAATCCTGATCAGGTTAACCGGATTACGCGTAGATCAGGGGCGGATCATATTCTGATACGGCGTGGATTATCAGGCTAGCCTTACATTAGATTTATCAGGGCCGGATCAGGTGCGGCTAAGGCATCCGTGGCAAACCATGATCAGGCTAACCGGATCACGCCCACATCAGTGTCGGATCATATTCTGATACTGCATGCATTATCAGGCTAGCCTTACATCACATATATCAGGGCCTAATCAGGTGCGGCTAAGGCATCCGTGGCAAATCATGATCAGGTTAACCGGATTATGCGCGGTTCAGGGGCGGAACATATTCTGATACGGCGTGGATTATCAGGCCAGCCTTACATTACATATATCAGCGTCGGATCAGGTGCGGCTGAGGTGTCCGTGGCAAATCCCGATCAGGTTAACCGGATCACGCCCAGATCAGGGTCGAATCATATTCTGATACTGCGTACATTATCAGGCTAGCCTTACATCACATATATCAGGGCCTAATCAGGTGCTGCTAAGGCGTCCGTGACAAATCTTGATCAGTTTAATCGGATTACGTGCAGATCATATTCTGATACGGCACGGAAGATTTGATACTCATTTGGAAAACTTCTATGTCGTATTATTTCGAATAACGTTTCTTGAGACATTATTCGATTGACATTTAGATAATATTAATAATAATAATAATTACAACAATAATAACAATAATCATAAGATTGGCAGCAGTGGACGCGCGGTCGGTTCGCGGCTTCGGCGGTCTGCTATGTTAAGTAGTATTCGCCGCAGTCAGTACTGGGATGGGTGACCGCTTAGTCGTTTACTGGCTTGTCTACCCACTACCGAACGGGAAGCACTTTTTCTGAGTTTTTCAAACAACCCAAAAATATACGCGCGAAATACTAATAATGAAAAAAAAATGATAATATAGTATTTATATTATTATTATCATTTTTATCATTACTACATCGATTTTTCAATCGAGAACCTACGCCACCTTGAATTCAAATCTACTCCGAAGACAAGTTTTAGTATAATTCACCATCTTTATTTCTGGTGGTTGGACTGCATATAAGATAATCGTAAAATTAATTCACAAGTGCTCGATAGAGTAGTGGTTAGAGCGTAAGTTCGTTAGATCGGTAGGTAGACAGATATGTAGGTTAATAGCACAACTCCCAGTTTTAAAATTAATCTTAAACGATCGCAGTTATCGTTTAAACAACAACAAACATCTAAAAAATTACTCTTAGTATAATGACATTTTTTTCAATATTTTTCCGGCCATTCTGAGAATGAAGGCCGTTTTTTTTTGTTAAAGATTATTATATGGGCTAGTTAACAATACACCACGGCCAATAACCTAATTCCCAGAAGATAAATAGATTTTATTCATTTGAAATTTGAAAATTGGAATTCAGTGCCAGATCGGGGCCGGATCGGTGCCGGTTCATGACTGAATCTGCAAGTTCGTTATATACCGGATGTGGACCTGATACAGATCCTGATCAGGGCCATGTCAGGCTGATAGGGCAGCCTGACATGGGCCGGATTTAAGCCGGACCAAATTTCTGCTCGGGTATTAGTGTCACCTTGTAAAGGGAATATATATTGGGTGAACATTTATTGCGATACATCATTCGGATGCCATTGACAATGAATACCAAACACATCTTCCCTCAAGGGTTAACACCACTCTAGCGGCAGAAGAAAAGGCCTAATTTTGACGATTTATTTTGGGAGTATGAAAAGGGGAATACAATTTCTCTTCAGAGGGTTTATTTAACACATATTGAAGTATGTAAAAAAATGTTTATCATCATTTTTATACAAAATGGCGGCGACAGAGCCCATCTTGAAAATCGTCTTTTTTTAAAGCACCTTCACGAAACGACGGTTTTCTCGTAAAGTATAAGATCTGGAACAAAAAACCAAAAAAATTGATAATCTATATACTATTGGCTAGGTCGACTAGTTAGGATTTCTTTTTAAATCAAATTTTGTAGAAATGGTATACTTTAAAAAAAAAGATTTTTTGACAAAAAAAGCAGTAAATTGCTTATAAAAAAGAGTTTATATTAAATGAAAAAACGGCTACATATTCCGCTAGAGAATATAATTGTGAAGCTACTATTAAAATTTCAAATCGATCCATGCAAAGGTGTTCAAGTAATACGTCCTCCCAGTTTGAAAAAGATGATCTTCAAGATGGCCTCTGTCGCCGCCATTTTGTATCAAAATGATAATGAAAAATTGTTTTTTCATACTTCAATAAGTGTTAAATAAATCGTCTGAAAAGAAATCCTATTCTTTTTTTCATACTCCCGAAAATATATCGTCAAAGTTAGGCCTTTTTGTCTGCCGCTAGAGTGGTGTCGCCCATCAGGCAAACGTTTGCATTACCTTATATTTCCATTGGAAATCGCGCTGTACGATATTGGCCAACAGCAAAAGAAATGCTATACGAATTTTACCCTTCGGAATCCATTGGTCATTTCCATTCAGTTTCTATGAAAAAATACTGTCATTCGAGGTTGCCATTGACCTTCCATTCGTTTTCTACGGAATGAAATTGCCATTCGAGTTTACCGTTGTCTTTCCATTCGACTTGCTACCATTAACCGTATTACCTTCACTTTTTCCATAAAATTCGCATTGAAAGTGTAACCGGTTTTTGCCATTGACCGCCATACTAAATGGCGGCACCGCGTACTAAATGGTAGTACCAAATATCACATTTTGCTGAGGGCCATACCGACAAAGTGGTACCTTGTCATTCGTCCGCACATGGATCAAAATAATGAATAACGTATACAAATAATATTGCAGAGTTCGGTTACGCCGATAATATTTTCGATTCTCGTTTATGAACAGACCGGTAGAAGCCGATTCATGAAAATAAATATAAAAACGAAAAGGTGACTGTTAAATAATGTCGAATGACCTAGCGCACACCGGTCTATAAGTTGCGTTGAAACCGTGCAGTATATCGCTATCAGGAATACCAAAGCTCGTGAGATGTTCTGTGTGCGTGTGTTGCCAGAGAGCGAAAGAGAAAGAGAGAGAACCCCTCTGTCGTATAACCGTCGGGCGTGAAGCAAAACGAGTTTAATTTAGTGTTCGCATGCACGCAGTCTGGCGGTATAAATATTTTTATTTATCCGGGAGACTGTCCGCGAGAATAAGCTGGTAATTTACACCCTCGGCCGGTCACGACGCGATTGGAACGAACCTATGGAGGCCAGAGAGAAAGAGAGAGAGTGGACGACAGTACCGGCGTGCTTCGCGGCCCTCTCGCAGAGCCACGCCGCGGGAATACCGAGGACTATACATATAGGAACCGTTCGCTCGATAGAACTCGCAGAACGTTCCGAACGGTGGGAATTTTTGGCGATTTATGGGATTTTACGAACGACACGTAGGCGGAGGAATTAAAGGACATTGTTCGGCAAACCTGAGGGTGACGCGAATCGGTTGCTTCCCCAGTTACGAACAGAGAGAGAAAAAGAGAGAGAGAGACCTTTGTCCACTCGATAAAAATTCGGATTTGGCAAGCATAGGTTAGGTTTTTCTCGCCGATCGTTTCGTTAACTAACAATGACCCTCTCGCCATGGACCAATCGTTTGTTTGCTCGATTCATCCCGTCTTGTTCGCTCCTATAGTCGCATCCGTGTAACAAATGTCACCAGATAACCACGTAAGTGTCTTCCCTTTTGTTGCTTTCTGGTATTGCGCCACTATGATCGAGGAACACTTGAAATCTTTATTTTCTGCACGGGTTTAGGAGTGGGGCGTGTGGGGAAGAAAGGCGACGCTTTATAATGGTTTGACCGTGCTTCTGTGACCATTCGAATTTATTTAAGCACGTGGTTCCTCGGGTATAGATTACCCTGTTCTCTGGTCCGACATTATGTTTTGTTGCGGACGTATGGCAGTAAATTGTATCCCAACTCGTCGTTGGAGGAAGATTGACGATTTGAAATTGGAGAAACGGATTAAGAATGTGGTTTTTGTGGTGATCGAATCGGGAATACGACAAATGGTACGTTATAAGCATTGACGTGCGAGGCTTTAGGTAGAACAAATAAGGAGGAACGATGGATAAAATTGATCTAAAGGAAAATCCTGGGAAATCCTGGGAAATCCTGGGAAATCCTGGAAAACTTGGAAACATCATGGATTTTGGTTGAACCTGGAAAAATCCTGAAAATATCGTGGAATTCCGTCGATCCGCTTGGATTTTTTGTCTTTCGATTTTTTTCCCGTTATCATTCTGCTTTTGTAGATATTTATTATCTACAATGATGTCTGGCTCGCAATGAGTGGACTGCTGAGAAGGCATAGACTGTTTCTATGAATCGAGAGAAACGAAAGTGACTGCTACACTTTTTCTTGTATGCGGTATTCTTTATCAATCCAGCTACTTTATTCCAGGACCAGAATTTTGATTTGTCTACAATTCTGCCATCTCATTGCGTGTAGTCTGAGGAACTTTTGTGAAAAATTGCAACCCCGAAAGCTAACAATAATCACATAACTTTTGGGTCAGTCGAATTGAAATTTGGAAAACATATTACAAAAATTCAAAATGGCGCAAAGCAAATTTAAAAAATTGCATTATTCGCTTGATTATTATGAAATATTGTATCCAGAGGTTTTTTGCAACACCCAATACAAATGTGAAATGCAAATTACAAAAATTCAAAATGGCCCATCGCAAACTCTTATAATCGCATAACTCGCTAGATTACTATGAGATTTTGTATCCAAACGTTTTTTGAGGCCCTCATACAAATTTGAAATATAAATTACAAAAATTCAAAATGGCGCGTCGCAAATTGTGAAAATCGTATAACTCGCTAGATTATTATGAAATTTTGTACCCCGAGGTTTTTTGGGTTACTGAATACAAATTTTAAATGCAAATTACACTAATTGAAAATGGCGCATCGCAAATTCTTACAATCGCATAACTCGCTAGATTACTACGAAACTACGATTGCTAGATTACTATGAAATTTTGTATCCAGGGGCTTCTTGGGCTACTGAATACAAAATTGAAATATAAATTACAAAAATTCAAAATGGCGCGTCGCAAATTCTAAAAATCGTATAACTCGCTAGATTATTATAAAATTCTGTACCCAGAGGTTTTTTGGGCCACTCAATACAAATTTGAAATATAAATTATAAAAATGCAAAATGGCGCGTCGCAAATTCCAAAAATCGTATAACTCGCTAGATTATTATGAAATTTTGTATCCAGAGGTTTTTTGGGCCACTCAATACAAATTTGATATATAAATTACAACAATTCAAAATGGCGCGTCGCAAATTCTAAAAATCGTATAACTCGCTAGATTATTATGAAATTTTGTACCCAGAGGTTTTTTGGGACACTGAATACAAATTTGAAATACAAATTACAGAAATTCAAAATGGCGCATCGCAAATTCTTACAATCGCATAATTCGCTAAATTATTATGAAATTTTGTATCCAGGGGCTTTTTGGACCACTGAATACAAATTTGAAACCAAATTACAGAAATTCAAAATGGCGCATCGCAAATTCTTACAATCGCATAACTCGCTAGATTACTATGAGATTTTGTATCTAAACGTTTTTTGTGCTATTCAATACAAATTTGAAATATAAATTACAAAAATCCAAAATGGCGCATCGCAAATTCTTAGAATCGCATAACTCGCTAGATTACTATGAGATTTTGTATCTAAACGTTTTTTAGGTCACTCAATACAATTTTGAAATATAAATTACAAAAATATTTAAAATGGCTCGTCACAAATTTTAAGAATCGTATAACTCGCTAGATTATTATGAAATTTTGTACTCAGAGTTTTTTTGAGCTCCTCAATACAAATTTGAAATACAAATTACAGAAATTCAATTACAGAAATTCAATCGCATAACTCGCTAGATTATTATGAAATTTTGTATCCAGGGGCATTTTGGGCCACTGAATACAAATTTGAAATAGAAATTACAAAAATTCAAAATGGCGTGACGACAATTCTGAAAATCGAATAACCCGTTAGATTATTATGAAATTTTGTATCCAGAGGTTTTTTGGGCCACTCAATACAAATTAAAAAAAAAATTTTTTTATTGAATTTTTGAATTCGCATTTCGTCATTTTGAATCGTATAAGTTTGACCTTAATTTCGTATCCAGCGACCCCAAAAACCCTCCGGATACAACGTTTCATATAAATCCATCAAGTAAAGCGATTTTTCGAATTTTCCATAGGGTATTTCAAATTTGGGAATTTTCATCTTAAATTCGTCTTCAGCGACGCGCGAAACCTCCGGATACGAAATTTCATACAAATCCAGCAAGTTATGCGATTTTTATCGTTCATCTTCCGTCATTTTGAATGTTCAACATTCCGTCAAAATGTACAAGCCCACGTAGAAATTGCCGGTATAATTCTACTGGCCAAGCTTTGGGCCAATATTGGCGGCCAAACTTTGGCCGCCAGTACTGGCCCCGTACTGGATGACCATCTGGTCATACTATGGGCCATACTACGGGCCGTACTACGGGCCGTACTACGGGCCAGTATAAAATACGGTCTTATGCCAGTACTGGTTGAATTCTACTGGCCAAGCTTTGGGCCTGTAAACTTTGGCAGCCAGTATTGTTTCAGTACTGGCTGACAATCTGGCCAAGCTTTGGGTCAGTATAAAATATCGTCTTGTGCCAGTACTGGTTGTTAATCTGGCCGCACTACAAGCCGGTATAATAACCAGATCTGGGCCAAAATAGGCTATAAGATACGGCCAAGCTCTGGATTCGATACAGACTTAGTACTGGGCTATAGAAAATGCCAATACTGAGAGTATTTCACTTTAACAGTTGCGTTCTGTAATGTAATTGTAGATCAGGTTATTCTGATCAAAAGTCCATTATTTTGCAAACAGCCAAATTGTTGAATTATAATTTGCCCCGAACTTGAAATTGCACGATTAATACAATATTTTTTAGTGTAATATTTGCTTCATATAGCCTATATTTTATAAACACTGTTCTATAAACATTTAAGTACGTATTTTAGACTTGTATATGTACTTAGTCTCTTATTAATAAAAACTACTCCGAGTATTTAGTATATATCGAGTGCATATAATTATCAAACATTTATGCATAAACAACCCAGACAACACAGACATCCAAAGGACGTCCTAAAAACATCCGAAGAACGTTCTTACGTCCAAAGTACATCCTTTGGACGTACGTGTGCTGCTTGAGAAACATCTGGTAACGTGGTAAAAAGAAATATAAATTACTCCCAGAGAGAAATAGAATTTAAATAGACATTGGATCGGCGTCCACTAGACGCCAAAAGTGTCTAAAAGACGTCGATTTGATATCTATTCAATTTGCCATTTTTCGCTGAGATGTAATTTGCACCGTCGGCAAAATCGTCTGCCAAGATCCGGCCCAATGAAATAACCAGTATTGGTACGACCGTTGGTGCCAGTAGTAAGCCAAAAGTTTGCCAGATCTGGGCCAAAGTCCGGGCCAAAGTCTGGGCCAAAGTCTGGGCCAAAGTCTGGGCCAAAGTCTGGGCCACAGTCTGGGCCAAAGTCTGGGCCAAAGTCTGGGCCAAAGTCTGGGCCAAAGTCTGGTCGAAAGTCAGAGCCAAAGTCCGGGCCAAAGTTCGGGACAATTAAATAACCGGTACTGGCCCGACCGTTGGTGCCAGTATAACGGCCGGATATTACACTCCTGTACCGAATCTGTACTGGCCCAATACTGGCAGCCAGTACCGGCACTACGGCAGCCAGTATTGGCCCAACGCTCGGCCGTTACAATTTTTCTACGTGGGAGGGGACGAGTCCCGAAAAAATAAAAAATATACAGAAAAAAACATTTCGTCGATAAGTTTTATTCGTGTATAAGAGAATTTGCGACACCCCTGCCGTACGTTCGATGGACCCCTGAAGATCAGAAAGTAATACCCGGCCAATTTTTATCCTGAATGGAACATCGTTTCGCCCCTTCAGGCGGAGAGCGCACCAAGCGGCGTGTGACGATTTTCCGCAGGTAGAACTTTACTTTCATTGCCTTATCGCCGAGACAGGGGTACTATATAAACGTGACAGCGAGACCTCTCTCTCTCATCCCCTTGCACGAATAATTCCTTCAATCCGGCGTTCGATCCCCTCGACTTGGTTAATGAACGTCACAAGCGTCACCTAGTAGTAGCGGTATATACTCGTAGCGAGACCAAAGAGCAAGAGGGTCGGATCCGTACATAAAGCGGCAAAAAGAAAGGGGCAAAAAAAAAAGGGGAGCACACGGATCACCGCGATCGTTTGGCGAAGAAGAAGAAAAAAAAGTCCCATTCGCCAATTTACAATGAACCCCGGAGAAGCCCGGTAGATCGTACGAAAAAGCGCGAATAAAATATACTACCTGCTCTTTTTCTTCTTACAGAACAATGATTCCATTGCCGATCCGTACTGGCATAACGCTCTGTGAAATTTGACGGGGTTCGGCCGATCGATTGATTCTTTCTGTCATTGGGCATTACACCTGGATCTCTCGCGCTGGATGGTTTATTGTCACGACATATTGAATATTGTATCGATGAATGGGAAAAAAAAAAAAAAACGGGGGATGGGATGGGTCGGGGTAATACGATGCGAGAATTTCGTGGAGTCAGTGCGCGTACGCGAAACCCTTTTTTTCTTTCAATATCGCGCACCCAGCCGACATGACCGAATCTTTCAGACTCGTTTCAGACTACGTCTGCGCGCAATTTCACGGCGTTGGAATGAGCGTTCGTTGTTTGGACCCTGTATTCGATTTAAGGCGTATACCACATCGCGGTATAAATTCCCAGATAGGGGTGGTTTGGTCGATCAGCGGCGTAAAGTCAATCAGTTTGTTGGGTTTTGTTGGGGTTTGTTGGGTTTTGTTGGGTTTTGTTGGGTTTGTTGGGTTTTGTTGGGTTTTGTTGGGTTTTGTTGGGTTTTGGGTTTTGGTTTGGGGTTTGGGTTGGGTTTTGGGTTTTGGGTTTTGGGTTTTGGGTTTTGGGTTTTGGGTTTTGGTTTGGGGTTTGGGTTGGGTTTTGGGTTTTGGGTTTTGGTTTGGGTTTTGGGTTGCGTTGCTGCGTTCAAAACCCAACAAAACCCATTAAACCGCATGTGTAAATATGCGCTGTGTAGTTTTCGCCTGCGATGTTATTATCTGTAAAGTAATTGCAACGTGATGCTTAGACATGAAACCGTTCTTTCCCGATTAACGATTAAAATCGTTACATCGAGTGTAATTACTGGCTTTATTTTATTCGGACAAATTTGTGATTGTTGTTTGATTTTACACACAGTGATAATAACTTGTTTCCGAACCGCTCTCGAGGGGCCCGTTCGAACGTTACTGATTTGTGCACATCGCACAAGTCGTTTCCTCTGATGGTACCAGTAGTCGTTATGTGCCTGTTCGCCGCCGCAGAAAACGAGAGAAAGCTCTCAACTGGCTAGCAACGTTATTGGGCCACGGTAAAGCGATAAAGTTGAAAGGACACGAGAGCAATTATTCGTAGATGAGGATCCGTGCGTTACAGCTATTGGGCTCTTTGAAACAAAAAACACGAGAGCAGTGACATACCATTGGATGGAAAACCCACGTCACGTATACCGAGACGACGTCAATCGTCAATGTCGGCGGCGAAGGATGAGAATGAGCGAACGATCGTAGTAATTGGCGATCTAAGCGAACGAAAGAAATTAGTTATTGACAGAAACCTATCTCCTTTTATCCGACGTCTTGTGCCACAGAGGCTGTCAATCACTGGTGGATTGCCCATAATTGTAATGTCTAGCACCAGGAGGGCTGTCGGTGCGCGCGCGCTCTCGCCCGGCTCCAAGGGTCGCAACGCTCACGTCGTGTTCATTAATCAGCAAACCGGGGCCCACCCTCGTTCCTTCTTTGTCACAAACAACCCTCTCCTCCAACCCTTCTTGCCTTTAGTCCCTTTCCTTCTCCGTCGCTTCGGCGTTCTCTACCCTTTCCATACACGCGGAATCTCGGTACTGCCATAGAGACATCGATTACTACCACCTCTACCCCCACCCCCTTTCTCTCTCGCCACCTCTCTCTCTCTCGCTCTTACTGCCTCCCTCTGTCGTTCCCTCTTCACTCTCTCCTTCTCTCTCTCTCTCTCTCTCTCTCTCTCTCTCTCTCTTTCTCTCTCTGTACCACCTACACAGCTACTTACTTTACGTTGAGTACCGTGAGTACCGCGTTCTAACGGTGAATTTCCAATAAACGTCATTAACACTCGAGCCGAGCTAGCACGGGCACAAATCTGGACGGGGGAGATATCCTATCCCCTTACCGCACGCAGCAAATTAACACTAGAATTGCTTCGGCGGAAGATATTGGTGGTGGGATATACGACGACTTTTACCGTATGGATATCGATCAAGTCCCCCGTCACCCACCATAAATCTATGTTATAGCGTTTATAGATATTTTATATACACGTAAATAGCTTGTAGGAGAAGAGGAGTCTTATTCGAGCGAGCGACGAATCCCGTACGAACGTCCGGGCTTCAGTGATGACGCCAGTCCAAAATTATTCATTGTCGGGGACAACCTACCGTTTACCGATCTTGTTGGGTCAACATGGTAGCAGGGGTCACGGTTTGTTCATTGAGAAAGGGAAGGAAGAAGCTTTGCCCGTCAGATTCTATATTTCGTCACTGCGATCATTGACGATCCCGCTTCGTCCCCGTTATTTCCGCTTCGTGCACACCCAGTGCACGGTGAGAATACAATTGAACTGCGTTCCTCTGTACCGCGCAAACCTGTTGTGCCGTTTGGACAATGAGAATCTGTAGGATATAAGAAATAGTGAACACAGTAGGAGCGGAGAGTGAAACCAATGAGCAGAGCAGCGTGGCATCAATACA
The DNA here is from genome assembly GCA_958009045.1 of Oxytorus armatus. NCBI lineage: Eukaryota > Metazoa > Arthropoda > Insecta > Hymenoptera > Ichneumonidae > Oxytorus > Oxytorus armatus. The sequence goes on along the minus strand of OY253748.1, from coordinate 3,673,281 downwards.
CAATACATAGTGATAAGTCGAATTGTTCGTCTATGCTTCCTCCGTCCAATGGTGCCATTATATTCTACGCTTTCTATTCTTCCACTTTTCTATTCCCTCTTGTTTCGTAATCCATCCAATAGTTTTACTACTCCGCACGGTGACCCTTTTTCGGCCCGCTAGGTACGGGACGAGTACGGTTTTATAGGTTAGAACACTGTAATTGACCACCCTGTTTATGGAAAAGGTTCTTATGCTCGTTTCATTACGGATTCCCCGGGTGTCAACTTAATATCTCATGTGATCTAACCTAAGTAGTGCTGATCAATCGTGAAAAAAAGGTTCGTGATTCCCGAGCGTAGAATGCATATGGCGCTGCTTCACTTTTACCAGCGCAGAAATTGCGGTAGGGATCCAGCTGGATCCATGAGATTATCCTTACTCTCTGGTAAGGGTATCCGGACCGGATCTTACAGGATTCTTAAAGAATTGCATGGGATCTGATTATACGGGATCATGAAATTGGTGATGATTGTTTGATCTGCAATATTATTATTTCCATAGTATATGTTTTTATATTTCTACACCGCTTCCCATTTATTCGGCAACAAAATGAAAGATAAAAAATAGAAACTTGAGATTCAGTAAAAGAATCGAAAAATACATATAATCGGAGATGAACTTCCCAATTCTTCTAGTCCACGACTCCTCGATCGCGGACGCGAAAACCTCGCGACGCTCGCCACCTAGCGGCGGATAGAAAAACTTCTTTATACTAGCTACAGCGCGAAGCTCATGTGTTTTTTACATTACGAGGTCTGTTCCGAAAGTATCGCGAATTTTGAATTTCCGCGGGCTACGTATATTTGATTTTCGATTTTTTTGTGGCGTTAGGTTGGTACTCATATCTCTCACTTATGCTGAAAAAATCGGCCATTTTGAATGTTTAGTTAATTGTTGACAGCTGTTTTGGTTAGACGTGTTTTGGCTTGTCTTCGATTTTTGCTTATTCCAAAAAAGCAGCTTCCATTGCAATGATTGAGCTTTGGTTTTCACGTCATAACCATAAACCCATGATTCGTCACCAGTTATGACCCTCTGGAGCAAATTTGGGTCGTCGCGGACCGAGTCCAACAGCTCCTTAGCAATGTTAACGCGACACGGTTTTTGTTCGAAATTGAGCAATTTTGGCACGAATTTCGCGGCGACCCGTCTCATGACCAAATCATTGGTAGAAAATCAAATAGCACGAGCCAATCGATATGTGTTTAGTTCCTCAGCAACTTCTCTAACGGTGATTCGACGCTTGGCCAATATTATTTTCTTCACTTTATCAATGTTTTCGTCTGTTGTTGATGTGCTCGGGCGTCCGGAACGCATTTCGTTGTTTGCATCTTCTCGGCCCTCTGAGAACATTTTGTACCACCGATAAACGTTGCTTTGGTCCAAGGTTGCTTCATCATATGCCACAGTCAACATTCGGAATGCGTCCGCGCACTTAATTTTGTTTTTCACACAAAATTTGATACAGATTCTTTGATCCATTTTTTGGAATAGGCGAAAATCGAGGACAAGCCAAAACACGTCTAACCAAAACAGCTGTCAACAATTAACTGAACATTCAGAATGACCGATGTTTTCAGCATAAGTGAGGGACATGAGTACCAACCTAACGCCACAAAAAAATCGAAGATCCAATAACGTAGCCCGCGGAAATTCAAAATTCGCGATACTTTTTGAACAGACCTCGTATGTTGAAATGTACACAATCGAACCAAATTTTTTTTTGACAAACATTTCTCGGACTACATTATTTTTAAGTAACAATACGTCATAGCGATCAGTGACAACACATCCTAATGGATTTTAACCGAGTGTAAAATGTAAAATATCATTTGTAAATATCAGTCTAGCCCTGGCAAAATCATCAGTGTAAAAACTGCACGTTGCAAAAAAGAAATTCCACACAATTGTAGTATGTTCTTGTCCAAAAACACATTTTTAGTAATTTTTTTAGGAGTTTATTAATTTTAAAGCCGATTGTCAATTTTTTCTTTTTAATCTGAGGATTTTTCGGGCAAGAATTTGTTTAGTAAAATTTTTTTTACAAATTTTTATTGCTGTAAAAAAAAAAGAATTTCAGTGATGTTGAAAAATCTAAACGAAAAATTCCTCAGCAACTTCAGCAATTGCACGTCGTCTCTCGATGTTTCTAAACATATCCGGAAATTACGAGGAAATCCCCGAGACCTTATCCCGTCTACATAATCGCCGAAATCATCCACGCGCATCTGAGGCAACGAAGATTTTAAATTTCCACTTCAGTCATACGCTGCCAAGATTTCCCGGCGTTTAAAGATTTGCAAAGTAAATAAAAACGAACCGCGACAGCGTTCAGTAAATAAAACAAGATTCCGCGTCGCCGCGACGGCGATTTAAGATGGGATAAAAAATCTGAAAGTGGTTAATCGTGATTCGTGGCTCTTTTGTAGCTTTTGTGGTGGATTATTATGAATAGGGGCTTGAGTTATTATTCGAGTTGGAGGCACACCGTACTAGCCAATTTGCGCGGGGTGACTCGGGCGCGCTGTTCGTTTGGCAGGCATGGCGAACCAGGCGGCGCCCCAGCCAGTCAGGTTCTTCCCATTTTCCCCACGTGAGACCAATTAAGACCGCAGTATATAATTGCTACGCTCCGCGCGACGGAGACCAAGAAACCCGTTTACGGCTCAAGTCACATCCCCGTGACCACCTGCCGTCGATTAGGGCTGTTAATTAATTAGACACTCACGCAAGAACGCTCTAATAACCGGTGTGTTGGAGTCATTAAGCGAGAGTCGACAAGTCTGGGCGGCTCCATCCATGCAAATACAATTTTACATTTAAAATCTTAGTTGTACATTCGTTCTTCCTTTATTAATTGCGCATTTTTCTTTTCGTCAAGTGGATTCTCCCGTGCAAAAACAATCCTGACATTTGTATTATGCGTCAAGTGGCAATCAAAGGAAGTAGGATTGCCATTTTTGAATATGTGAATCCTCGACTTTTTCGAGAATCAATTTCTTTAATAAACTCGATTTAAATGAAATTGTCTTCTTAACGGTTTTTTTTGCTCCTGAACAATCCTGACATTCGTGTTATGCGTCAAGTGGTAATTAAAGAAAGTAGGATTGCCATTTTGAATATGTGAATTCTCGACCTTTTCAAGAATCAATGTTTTTTAAAAACGCAGTTTAAATAAAGTGGTAATCAAAGGAGGTAGGATTGCCATTTTGAACATGTGAATCCTCGACCTTTTGAAGAATAAATTTTTTTAATAAACTCGATTTAAATGATATTGTCTTCTTAGAGGTTCTTTTGGTCGCTCGTTACGAATATAAGATTGAAAAATAGTGACTCCCTAAGAAAAAAAAAGACGGAAATTAGAAACTTGCACATTGCTTCCTCGTTATTTTATCTCCCTCACAAATCCCCCTCCATGAGCATGTTAATTCTTCAATTTTGGATTCCCCATAGCGGAAGCTTTGCGAGCGAGATAAATGAGAAAGCAATAGGAGAGTTTCTAATTTGCATCTTTTTTTTACTGAATGCGATTCAAACAATTCGAAAGTACCACGGGTAGTAAAGTTTCATAATTATCCGTAACGATTATGCAAAATTTCCGACTTTTTAGATGCAAATTTACGAAATTTAAAGCGATCACATAAATTTTCCGAAAATTTCAAAATGGCGTAAAATCTCTAACTCCCGTAAAATCATTCTTATAACTTTTTTCAATCTATATTGCGAGCATACTAAGAGGGGCTTGACACCCCCCCCCCTCCCCCGCCCAGTCACCCCAACTCTTATGCACGGCGGCGGCGGTGAAATATTTATATCATATACTAGGGGGACTTTTCCTCCTGCCCCCCCCGGCCCCGCTCGAGCCAACATCACCCAACCTACTCGATCCCGCTTGCTCTCCTCAACTCTTGTACACGGCAGCGGCGGCGATATATTTATATAATATAAGATATCTCTCTATATTATATAAATAGTAGGGGGGCTTCGCCACCCTGCGCGCCTCGCACGCCAACCCCTTCCCCCCCCCCCGTTCCATCTCTCCCCCCCTCAACTCTTGTACAGGGCGGCGGCGAAATATTTATATAATACTGGGGGGGTTCTGCCCCCCTGCGTGCTTCGCGCACCAACGCCCCCGTTCGATCCCCACACCCAGCCTACTCGATACCGCTCGCTCTCCTCAACTTTTGTACACGGCGACGGCGATATATTTATATAATATAGAGACATATCGCCGCCGCCGCCGCCGTGTACAAGAGTTGCGTCGGGAGCCCGGGGCGCGATGGAACGGGGGGGGGTTGGCGCGCGAAGCGCGCAGGGGGGCGAAGCCCCCTAGTATATATATATACTAGGGGGCTCTGCCCCCCTGCGCGCTCCGCGCGCCAACCAACCCCCCCCGCTCGTTCCGCTCACCCAGCCTACTCGATCCCGCTCGCTCTCCTCAACTCTTGTACACGGCGGCGGCGGCGGCGGCGATATATTTATATATGGTAATATATAGAGAGATATATACTAGTATATATATATACTAGGGGGACTCTGCCCCCTGCGCGTTCACCCCCCGGTTATTCCATTCAGCCCCCCCCCCCCCCCCCCCGGAGATGGAACGGGGGAGGCGGGAATCGCGTAGGGGGGCGAAGCCCCCCTAGTATATATATATACTAGGGGGACTCTACCCCCTGCGCGCTCGCCACGCCTTCTGGTTATTCCATTCAGCGTACTGCCCCCAACTCTTGTACGGCGATATATTTACATAATATAGAGAGACTAGGGGAGCTTCGCTCCGCGTGCCCCCCCCCCACCCCCACCCCCCGCGAACGCTCGATTCCCTCACTCAGCCTACTCAACTCTGCTCGTTCTCGCCAACTCTTGTACACGGCGGCGACGGCGGCAGCAGCGGCGAAATATTTATATAATATAGAGAGATGAATGTAAATCTTCCCATACAATACATTAATTACCGTCCATACAAAAGGCTGGAGTATAAAACTTTTTTTTTCTCGAGGATTCCACGGCCTTTTGAATTTTAATTCATCACTGGCCCTCGGCCACCGACTGTTACTCGCGGTGATAGTTTTCAAACGCAACAATGGTTAATACAACGACGAAGGAGTTTCCGAAAGCCAATCGTGACTTTGCGATACGATTGTTCAATGTTCGATCGTTGAATTCCCGGGTGGCCATCATCGTGCGCCGTACACCGGCCGCTGCCTGGCCACGGTGTCGGTCCTGTTGTTATCGAGAAATGAATCATCTTTCACTCGAACCTTTGCTTTATCTTTGTATAACGAAAGCCCCGAGCTACCGAATAAAGCAGCGAGCTCCATGGCGGTCTGTTATATGCGCCCCTAAGGATAATGCGTTTTGTTGCTGGTGCGCGATACCTGAAGTATCGCGTATATATATATATATATATATATATGTATACCTTGTAGCATTTTTTCTATACATAAAAAAAGCAATTCAGCGGACTTCAAGGGAACGCGCCCGAAGGTAACGAATTGGTATCAAACAAAGCTGGTCAGCATCTTTTCGTCGCTTTATCCTAATAATCACCTCCGAGTTAAGGAAGCTGATCATTAACGCAACCCACGCGGAAATAAAGTATATTCCAAATACATATACAAGTCATTGAGGCCCTTTTTAGGTTAGGTTTTCTGCGCGTCAGCGTAACGTAGTGTACTTATGTAAAACAATATGGACGTACATAACCCTAACAATGACGAGAAGAGCGCCCCGATCGTATGCTATGATACGGTACTGGCCAGAAGCGCGTGAGTGGCTGGTTGCGTTCTCTACTGGCTGCGTTTAGGCAACCTCGATTTTAAGAACTCCCGGTCCCAGTTCGTGCTTTAAATCGCGGTCTTAGCGTAACGACGAATCACGGGGTCACTTTAAGTCACGTGGTCATCCAACGTTTACGCACTGCACTCTGTTGGTTCTCGTCTCAGCTGATAGAGACATACCTAACCTAAAAACTTCGTGATACTAGACGCTCGAAGCGCACCCATCGAGACTAGTTATGTGGGAAGGCGATGGGATTACCTTGACAGCAGTAAACTCTAAATGACGCGTAAAAAATATACTTTTTAAGAGATCTTTACGATTTTTGAATAAAAAAAGAAAAGAATCACTAAAGACTTCTTTCACCCAGCATTTAGACTGTACCTTGATTTCGGATGACAAATACCGAGTCTCAAATATAATAGAGCTCACATACCCCTGAAATGTTCAAAAAATCTTTTTTTCACAAATTTTTATTCATTATACTTTGAAAAATTAAAAAAAAAGCCTTTAAGAAAATTCTACTCCGTTACAAAGTTATAGCAATAAATCTGACCGGACATCGGGTTGGACGTTGTACCTACCAGAAACTTGAAACGCGTTTTTCTCGAAACTATGTTCTTAAACAGTGTCAGCACGATAACTCAGTCAATTTTTAATATTTTTTAACGTTTTTTTTAATTCTGGTAATTATTTTCTCTATAGTCTGACGAGAGGTTTTTTTAATTTTTTGCTTGGTCAATTTTTTATAAATTATTAAACACTATTTTTTTTTTAAATTGCATACAAAAGTTTGAAATACTGTGATTTCTTTATTATTGAAAAAAAAATTCCTTTCGTCAGACTGTTACTACTGAATTATTTTACTAGATTCTTTTTTATTTTTGCAGATTGGATAATGTTTGGTAAAATTATGATGTCGACAAGGAGGCGCCAATGGTTTTCATCAGTAGTCCATTTATACCCGTAACAAATGTTAATATTTAAAAAATAGATTAAAAATTTTGTTTTCTTATAGTTAATAAGATAATAAAAAATGTGAAATCAACAATTTAATTGTTTTTTCACCATATAACCTTTATAATAATTTTCAAATTGGGTCGGTTTTCAGCGCGCGCAGCGGTATGTGAGCCCTTAAGGCCTTATATACGGGAAAAATTTCAAAATTTTTCATAAAAAAAAATTTTTAACTCCATTAGTCTAAACGGTTAGGAATATTTCAAGCTTTACAGAATTGAGAATTTTCAAAAATTGCGATTAAATAAGGTAAGATTGCATTTATGATAGATATCGCGCGGCGCGCCCGACCGCTAATTTCAAAACCGTTTTTCCACGATTTACTTTTTTGAACCTTGTGAAAGTTCTAACTCTTGAACGAAGATTCCGATCGGTTTGAAATTTTTACAACATATTCTCGGTATCATCACCTATCGTGTGAACCACAGAAACAAAAATTTCAATGACACAAAAAAATATAAAAAATAAAATACCGTCAGAAAATTAAGTAAAAAAATGGTTAGTTTCGAATTATTATTATAATAATTTTGTTTTTAATAATATTGTTGGTTCACACTGAAGATACATTCATTATGCAATTATAAATATGTTCACTTTTTTTTTCAGACACCCACATCAACGCCGAGAACGTTCACCATCAATGCGCGCGCAAAATAAATACATTGCTTTATTATGTTATATCGCCGCCATTTGTTAATATTTCTGATTTTTTTTTACATATACTTAACCATGTGCATAAATGACCTGTGAAAAAAATGTTGTCAATATATGCGTCTATTTGTTTTAACCGCGTCTAGATAAGTATACAAGGCCTCAAAGTATTCGTAAAGTCTCCCGGGGCGTCGACTTTCGAGGTTATAAAGAATAGATTCTTAACCCTGACGAGTTTCTTAAATCCGCCAGGTGGCGTCCACTGTCCCTACATTTCACATCTTCGTGATACTTATAATAATCTCTCCGCAAGTTCGAATAATTGATTAATAAAATGTCTTCCGACATACTCGAAGTCGTCATTATGTGCGAAATTTTTAAATATATGACCTATTTTGTAAGATTAATTTATAACGAATTTTTGTTTGAATAACTTGTTAAAAAGTTCACTCCCAAGTCTCCTAATCTGATTTCAAAATACGTTTTGATAATACGTTTTTCGAACACTTTAAACGGTCATTACGTAGGATATTCAGACAACCTATACGGGATCCTGCATTTTTCAACACGAAATTTCTCGCTAGTTTATGCTGCCTCATTACTATGGGGTCGCCCTTATACGAGTTCTATCCAACTGATCGATTAACGTTCGTAATCCATAATGTTTTTGAGAGATTAAAAAAGAAAATTCGTCGCGAGATTTCGTTGATGAGTGTACGGGACAATTTCGTGTGCTTGGAACAAAGGAAGAGCGAGTTAATAGAAACGTATGCGAGACAACGAAAGCGTTTGACATTCAACCATCCGAACAGGCTGTTGAAGAAACTGACCAAGGTCAAAAGTCAAGGAGTCAAAAGGAGGGGAGATGGTGTTGGGGGACCCGGAGCGTCGAGATTCGTGCGACGCCCATCTATTGTCCGACATACGAGTTACTGGGTGCGGAATACACGCCGGGTGTACAATGTGAATGCGCTCCAATGCTATATTGATTCAGGAGCAGATTGACTTCTCATCTCTCGGAGTAATCTCGAAGAAAGGATATTGTTTGGGCTGTTCGAAACTGCTGCTGCTGCTGCGAGGGGAATAGGTAGGAGGGCTAATTGCTCGGATGCATTTCTGTTGGAGCACTCTTAAAGCACACCTACGACCCTGTTCAGACAGCTATTCATTGCTGTTCCTTAGGTAAGCCCCCCCCTCTCCGGTTCTTTCGCAGAAACACTTGGAATATTGGAGGCAAGTGCAGATTAAAAGTGTTCAAATAACGTCGGTTACTGGTCAACCGACGTGACGCTATCTCAACCGTTTTCGTACTCAACCTAACAATGTCGTTCCACTTGTGGAAATAGTACGTCTCCGACAGAGTGACCCTCAAGAATGGAAGCTGGTCTTGATTATCATTTGGGCTATTAAGGTAGTAGTCTCGTAGTTTAACCCGATTTTCATGTCTTTTTTGGAGGGCGTTTTTTTGTAGGAAAATAAAAATGAATCGTTTTGGATATTTAGGATGTTTTTATTTACATATTAAAGATACAAAAAAAAAATTTTTTGAAAAAATGTAATAGCTTATTATTATTATTATCATTGATCGAAGTTGGCACCTCGAAAAAATAGCGCGTGGGTGGCCCCGGTGATTTTGGCTCTTGATGTTATCTGAAATCGAAAAATCTTCTCAATTCTTAATCTATGGACATGTCATTCTGGTCGGAACTACTGAAGTTAAATTTCATGGATAAATAACAAAATGGCGGAGGACTTTTTTTTCCAAAGTCCGCCATTTTGTTATTTATTCATGAAATTTAACTTCAGTAGTTCCGACCAGAATGACATGTCTATAGATTAAGAATTATCGAGAATTTTTGATTTCAGATAACATCGAGAGCCAAAATCACCAGGGCCACCCACGCGCTGTTTTTTCGAGGTGCCATCTTCGATCAATAATAATAATAATAATAAACTATTAAATTTAAAAAAAAAAATGTTTTTTGTATCTTTAATATGTAAATAAAAACATCTTAAATATCCAAAACGATTCATTTTTATTTTCCTACAAAAAAACGCCCTCCAAAAAAGACATGAAAATCGGCTTAAGTTACCAGACTACTACCTTAAACATGGATACTTATAGCAAGACCTCGATTTTAAGAGTTGAGATGCAGCCAGGGGCGCAAAAAAATTTCATTTCATAAAACTGATTACACAGAGTTTTAATATCATGTTTCAACTTGACTTTGGCAAAATTACAAAAAAAAAAATTAATTATTTATAAAAATATCGCTATCTTTGTGGACACCCTTTTCCAAGTAGCGCTTCGCGATGACCATCATTAAATTTTACTGGAACATCTGATATAAAAAAACCAAATAAAAATAATTAGTTTAATAATAAATCTAGTCCTTAATCGTAGTTTTTTTTTTTTTTTTAAATTAACAAAATGACGGCTTTTCACAGAAAACTCGATTTTCGACCAAAAAATCACTTGTTTATTGTTTTAAAAAAATAGTAATTTTCAACAAAAATCAAAAACCTACGATCAAGGACTAGTTTTTAATGGTATTAATAAGCAGTAAAAATTTCATCAAAATCCATCGAATGGTTGTTGAATAATAGTGGTCACCGACTCGAAAAACATAGTTTCGATAAAAACGCATTTAAAGTTTATCGATGTATATTTTCGTAAAATTTTGAGCTCGATGGATGAAGCTAAACTTTTTAAATGTATTTTGATCCACTGAATTCGAATATCATAATTTTTTGCCAAAAAGTTAAGCATTCAATTGTTTATAGCCAATTGTTTAAACAATTTTTCCAAAAATTATAGTTTTTCGGGGTGAATTAATTTTTCTTAAATATTTTGGGCAATTTCAAAACGAAAGTATTCTTTATAAAATCTTGCTAAAGCTCATAGTTTTTGAGTTATACATTTTTCCAAACTAGCTGATTGAAGCTTCCGTTACTGTTTTGATTGAAGCCCTGACATGGGGACCCGAGGCCCCTCCACTAATTGTGGGATATCTCGGAAACCATTAATCGGATTAACTTGAAATTTCCAGAGAATATTTTCGAAACATAATACTTCAAGAAAGTGCAAAAAAAAGATATCGATTTTTTGAAAATTCTAACTGCATCTCATCCCTTAAGAATAAACTTGGACCGGATGTTCTTATAATCGAGGCCTAAGTTCGGCCCCCATAACGCAACAGTCAATCACATGCTTATGGCCAGGACCGTATCATATTGATCGGGGCGTCCTTTCTCGTAATTTTTCGGGGTTATGTATATCCATATTTCTTTACATGAGTACACTACGTTATGCTAACGTGCAGACAACCTGACATAGAATGGGCCCCAATGACTTTTAAGAGAATCCACCACGCACAGGCGAGGCAATAGAGTAGGGATTTTTCTTATAGTCCAGTCAAATGTATATAACATTTGGAAAGGCCAATGAACCGAAAGTGCTGATTTCTGAATATTGTGTGAGGGGGGGGGGGGGGGGGGAGCCTTGAAAAGCTTAACTTCAAATTGTCGACCAAGATTTCCTATGTGCATTCTCCGCCATCTTGAAAAAAGGGTTAAATTCTGTTTTTTTTGCAATAACTTGGCTCTCGGTCGAGATACGAAAATTGCGATGGATACTTTTTTGTTGCTTTTTTTATGCTCTACAATTTAGGTCATGTACATTTTTCACCTACCGTTCATCGTTGTTGAGATATCGAACGAGAAAGTAAAAAATTCAGGTAGTGAAACTTGTTTTTGGCTGTACACATATGTATACACACATGTATATAAATCGTCGGGCGAGCATGGAGAACGTGCGAATCACCGCACAAAGAGGAGACGGCAAGAATTAGGCGCGACTGTGAAACATGAAAATATATATATATTTTTTTTCATATGTTTGCTTTTTTACTAACTTACTTTTTTCTTCGATACTTCTTTACGTAAATTTGACAAAAAACTGTAATATATTTAACAATCTTTAAAAATATTTTGGTGGTTTTTGTAGAAAAAAAATATTTTTACTTTCTCGTTCGATATCTCAACAACGATGAACGGTAGGTGAAAAATGTATATGACCTAAATTGTAGAGCGTAAAAGAAGTAACAAAAAAGTATCCCATCGCAATTTTCGTATCTCGACGGAGAGCCGAGTTATTGCAAAAAAACAAAATTTAACACTTTTTTTCAACATGGCGGAGAACGCACATAGGAAATCTTGGTCGACAATTCGAAGTTAAGCTTTTCTAAGCCCCCCCTCACACAATATCCAAAAATCAGCACTTTCGGTTCATTTTCCTTTCTAACCCGTTTTTTCGACGTAATGACTGGACTATTAACGGATAACACCACTCGAGCGGCAGAAAAAAAGGCCTAACCTCGATGATTTATTTTGGGAGTATGAAAAAATGAATAGAATTTCTTTTCAGAGGGTTTATTTAACACATATTGAAGTATGAAAAAACATTTTTTTATTATCATTTTTATACAAAATGGCGGCGACAGAGCCCATCTTGAAAATCGCCTTTTTCAAACTGGCAGGACGTATTACTTGAACATCGCTGCACGGATCGATTTGAAATTTTGATACTGTTTTCACAATGGCATTCTATTTTATAAACAATTTACCGACTATTTTTTTGACGAAAAATCACTTCGTTTTTACAAAAATGCACCATTTCTACAAAATTTGATTAAAAAAAAATCCCTACGTAGTCCCATAGCCAATAGTATATAGATTATCAAATATTTCGGTTCTTTATTTCAGGTGTTATACTTTACGAGAAAACCGCCCTGCCGTGAAGGGGTTTTAAAAAAAGACGATTTTTCATACTTCAATACGCGTTAAATAAACCCTCTGAAAAGAAATCCTATTCCTTTGTTCATACTCCCAGAATAAATCATCAAAGTTGGCCCTTGTTTTCTGCCGTTAGAGTGGTGATACCCTTTAAAATCGAACTCCTTAAAATCGATGTCCTAGTGTATATCGGCTTCACTTTTTCGATAATTAATGTATCGAAGTTTGATCTTCGAGTGTCAGCACGTTTTATCTAGTTTTCCTACATAATTTATGTATCGGACTAGCCATGCAAATCGTCGGTGGCTTAACAACCAATTATTGCACCCTAGTGACATTCGATAAACACTTCAACGCCATGCGATTGTTTCGAATATCAATTGTTCCAGATTGAATCACGCGAAGTCCATTTCAGGTTGAAGTAAGAACGGTCGATGTTGACGCGCCACTGGACGTACGGGAGCTAAGGAACGACAGAAGTAAAGGTCCTCTCGAGTTTAGACGGGTAAACAAACTTGAACGGCACTGAATCGAAATTGACTTGACCCCGAAGGAAACAACAAACTACTTGAGTCGAGCACGTCTTTCAAGCCTATCGAGAGAAGAGCTGCACTGTCGGTCATCACAGTTCGATCGGAGTTGACAATGCGAATATACCTTTGTAACATACGTAATTGTCGACAAGTTTCAAATCGTTGCCCCATTACTCTCATCCAAACACGCTGTACGGTGTAACATCACTAATGGTAAAATACAGAAACAAACAAAGCAAAAGAAACATTTTCATTTTTGTTTCACGAAAATTGTTGCAATGCTTGTAGGTGAAATTGCAAAATCTCCCCTTGACGTGTGCAACTTTAGGGGGTGAATTCATCCTATTAAAACCGTTTTTCCGCCGATAAAAAAAATATAACGTCACTTAATTTTTAATGCTCCATAACATCCATGAGTTTCAACAAAATCGGAGGGCGACACCTCGAGTACTTTCCCTTGCAAGAAACATTTTCATTTTTGTTTCATCAAAATTGATGCAATGCTTGTAGGTGAAATTGCAGTCCCTTGACGTGTGCAACTTTAGGGGGTGGTTTCATCCCGTTAAAACCGTTTTTCCGGCGATAAAAAAAATATGGCGTCACTTGAGTCTTAATGCTCTATAACATCCATGATTTTGAACAAAATCAGAGGTGAACACTTCGAGTACTTCCCTCGTAAAGTCATATGAACTTGTGGGCAGGCAGTAAAATGAAGTTATGATCGCATAACGATCCTCGTAAGTGTAAAATATATGTACCAAGTGCTTGCATAAGATCCACTGATCTATCATTTTACAAAGCAATCATCGTCGTTCACCCCACCGAATAACTAGCAAACTCGCGACGTTTTCTATTCTGTTGTCGAGAGCCCTGCCGTTCTCGGGGACACCGGCGTCGTTTGTCATCCGCCTTGCTCTTAGACCCTTCGTATTTTGAATACAAAAAAAAAGCACCGGGCATTGTCGCGCTTCACAAAAGCTATACAAAGAAGGACGTGTGAATCAGCAGCAATGGACATAATGCAAAAGCCCCGGACGAGTTTTGCCGGCATAAGGGGGGGGGGGCGAGAGAGACGAGTATAGGGAGGGGGGGAGGCAAAAACGAAGACAAGGGGCGAGGGTGGCTCCTGGTATATATGCGCTGTTCTATGTGCTCCGTCACGACCGGCCCGCACCGCTAACGTACCAGTTACGGTGCCGTCGGGCCTCGGACGAAAATCGCCGGTATCAAATCGCAGGGAATGTTAATCCCCGTCGTGTCTCTTCGGCAAACAAGCCTTGACGGGTAATTTTCTGTTTGGTCAAATTTCCCGATCACAACGATCACGTCGCACCCCTACTTTACACATACGCCATTCTTCGCGTGTGGTTTCGAGACTCCGAGGTGTATAATGTTCTGGTAATCCTGGAAATCCTGGAAATCCTGGAAATCCTGGAAATCCTGGATATATCATGGATTTTTGTTGAACCTGGAAGAATCCTGAAAATATCAAGGAATTTCGTCGATCAGCTTGGAATTTTTGTTTTTTTTTTTTCGGTTTTTTTTCTCTCCTTATCATCCTGCTTCTGTAGATATTTAATGTTAGTATTAGTACACGTTTCACGCGATTTTAAATAACCAAGTTTTTAGGCTAGCCCACATTAACTGAGCCAAAATAGAGCAAAGTGTGCTGACTGAAAGTGGTAGATGAGGGATGAGGCATAAGGACGACGGCATTAGGTAAAGTACGACACATAACTCGGCACTGTTGTATATTGATGCATAATCTGCCTACTGGCGTCGCCCTTGTTCCCCAGTGTTTCTCATTGTGTACTGGGGCGTAAGGCAGTCTTCCAGACTAAAGGACGATTTTTTTCGAGATTAAAAAAAAAAATTCGTTGGTACTATTACGGTAGTAGTCTGGTAACTTAAACCGATTTTCATGTCTTTTTTGGAGGGCGTTTTTTTGTAGGAAAATAAAAATGAATCGTTTTGGATATTTAGGATGTTTTTATTTACATATTAAAGATACAAAAAAAAATTTTTTTGAAAAAATTTAATAGTTTATTATTATTATTATTATTGATCGAAGTTGGCACCTCGAAAAAAACAGCGCGTGGGTGGCCCCGGTGATTTTGGCTCTTGATGTTATCTGAAATCAAAAATTCTTGATAATTCTTAATCTATAGACATGTCATTCTGGTCGGAACTACTGAAGTTAAATTTCATGGACAAATAACAAAATGGCGGACTTTGGAAAACAAAGTTTTTTTTTGGACTTTGGAAAAAAAAGTTTTTTTTTGGACTTTGGAAAAAAAAGTTTTTTTTTGGACTTTGGAAAAAAAAGTTTGTTTTCCAAAGTCCGCCATTTTGTTATTTATCCATGAAATTTAACTTCAGTAGTTCCGGCCAGAATGACATGTCTACAGATTAAGAATTATCAAGAATTATTTATTTCAGATAACATCAAGAGCCAAAATCACCGGGGCCACCCACGCGCTTTTTTTTCGAGGTGCCAACTTCGTTCAATAATAATAATAATAATAAACTATTAAATTTTTTCAAAAGAATTTTTTTTTGTATCTTTAATATTTAAATAAAAACATCCTAAATATCCAAAACGATTCATTTTTATTTTCCTACAAAAAAACGCCCTCCAAAAAAGACATGAAATCGGCTTAAGTTACCAGACTACTACTTTAAATATTTGAACATCAGTCTTTTTTACCACTTGTTTATTGATACTTGCAGGTACTCTGCAAATTTTTTCGAGAACAATGAAAATAAATTAAGGGTCTCAAGACGCCAAGATCCCAGACGTTCTACTCATCTGAAATAAGAAAACGAAAAAGATTATTGATCGGTACGAGTGTAGGCTGTCGCGTGAGCCTCTAAAATTTCGAAGAAAAAACTACGAAACATGTTTTATGGTTGTTCGAAGATTTTTTAAAAAATGGGAAATCCGTACACATTCTTTAGAAGGTGGCCATTTTGTGAATTTTTTTTCTTAGAAATTTTAGATGTTGATGATAGGATAATTTTAAAAGAAATATTGTTGAATTGTTTTAAATACATATATAATTTATATGTGAATAAACAAATAATAACTTCATGTTATATTTATTGGTTTGCCATTTTGTTATTTTAAACTACTTCCCGAGAAATGGGTTAGCGTTTTGACATCGAGTATTAGAAGAAAGAAAACCCTGTGCAAATTCGACGCTCGCACATTGGTTCCTCATTATTTTCTCTTGTTCGAACTCTTCCCTCAAAGAGCAAATGGGTTTTTGAACTCTGGCTTCCTTACGGAGGACACCTTGCGAAATAATGAGGAAGCGAAGTGCAGATTTCCGGTTCGGTATAGTTTTGTTTTGGAAGATATTGAGCGCTACATGCTTTTGAAACGACTCACCAATTTTCCAAAAAATGCATAAAATATTTATTTGATTTTGAGGTTAAATATGCCACGTCATATAGGCTCACCGTATCCTTATGGCAACAATGCAATTCTGTCTGCATTCAATTCTCGCAGTTGATTCTGTCCGCGCACAGAAATCAACAGTAGATCCTGATTATCAGAGTGTACTAAAAACATTACATTTCGCCAAAAAAACCTAAACAATTCTTAGGGACCACGAGTTGCAGAGTGTCATGATTCTTTATTATCATCGTGCAACATTTACTAAAATTAGAGCAACTAACTGATTTTTCAAAATATACAAAAGTCCAAACATTCAAATTTTTTTATAATCTTGAAACACTTTACCAATTTATTTCGTGCTCAATTGGAAATTACTATTTAGGGGCCTGACCTCTCTCGGCCAATTTTCAAACCACTCTCTCCCAGTCGGTGCCCGATGATAGATTGCTGTTATAAGCAGTAGTTTATTGTTCGAAATAATTTATTTAGCCGTAGAGTGGCGGGGAAATATATTTCTGATTTTGAGATTAAACACGGACCGTCGTAAAGGTTCACTGTATAATTATGGCGATAATGCACCCCGTCTACATTCACTAATTGCAGTTGATTCTGTCCACGCACAAAAATCAACGGTAATAATCCTGATTATCAGGTGGTACTAAAAACATTACATATCGCCAAAAACTATACGATAATCGAGGGTTTACTGCCGTTTCCCATGCCAACCATAGTGCTGACTTGGAATGAGCGGCCATATTGAATGGGCGATGCCACCGTGGTAATTTCCAATTATTGGAAAAACATTCCAAAAGCCATCCACGTTAGTTCGACGCAGGGACGAAAATTAAATCCTGGAAGTAAATAAGTTTAGCGATATTTAGTCAGACGTTTAGTTTTCAATCTACGCGACAATATCTACTATAAGCTGAAGTACACACGAGGGGTATGTCTTGATTCGGATCACAGCGGGAAAGATAGAGTGGACGAAGGGACAGGTCAGTACGTTTATCGAACTCCTCTCGGACAATAACAGAAATAACGCTATACGAGAATATGGTTAAGTACATTGTGTAAGTGTCACGTGATTATTAACTAGCTTTTCACTCCACCCTCGTTTACTATTTGTGGTTTTATTTGCCAGTCCCCAAGCATAATCATAGACCGTCGTCGTGTACACGAGATGGGGTGGATTTTGGCCACCTTACAACCCCTCGTTTCACCGTCCGTAAAGCGTACTACCCCCATAGCTCGGCCTAAGTACTATTAGTCTGGAACGCCTCTCGGGGGAATTAAGGGGGGGCGCAGATTGTTCGGAGGGTGGGCTTCGAGTGAAATCATCATTGCGAAACGACGCTTGAATGTTGAGGAAACAAATCCACTCAGCCTCACTCATTTTGGTTTAAGATCGTCAACTCGTCAGGACACACGGAATAAATTGTTTGTCGATTTAATATTTGCATCCTATTGGATGGGGTGCGGAATTAATTTTCCATCATTTAAATCCATTCGAGGTTAATTCTTTTTCGTTCACGACAATATACGTAAAGTCAATTACCGTAGATTTCCGAAAATAAATGCCGGTTTGGGAAGTATGAATTTGGACATAACAAATTTGGGAAATCTGGTTTTGGGAAATATGATAGCCTACCATTTCGGTGCTCTAAAAACAATCTGACAGTCTTGCTGGCAATGAGTGGACTGCTGAGAAGACATAGATTGTTTCGTTGAATCGAGAGAAACAAAAGTGACTGCTACACCCTATCTTATATCGGATATTACTTATCAACTCAGTCACTTTTTTCTGAGGAATTTTTATGAAAAATTACAAAAAATGTACATTCCCCGAAAGCCAATTTACAAGAATTTACAAATTTTCAGTCTTACTTTTTAAATATTTTTAAACGAACTTTCTAAATCTTGTAAATTATCAAAATATTAAATAATTCAGTTCTCGAAAGCCCTTCGGGACTGTAATTTTTCACAAAAATTTCCCAGACTACATGGAATGAGATGTGATAATAGCGGACGAATTAAAATTGTGCTCCTGGAAAGAGGTTTAGTTCATAAATTATTGGTTTTGACAGTTTAGGAATGGCATTTGACCGAAAATTTCCATGCCTTCTGTCGGTAACACAGAGTCGGTAAAACAGACTATTCGTTTGGCTGTCAAAGGGAGGCGGAAGCTCGTTCCGCCCTCTATCTTTCCGCGCTTGTAAGTGCAAAAGAAATAGAAAATAAACTTGCATAACACATTTTTCATTCGAATAAGTTGTCTGCGAGAAAAATACGTTAATATTTTTTTGTGGTTACGTTGACTCTTAGTCTCTCTTTACGGAAAACCATTCGACCTCTGTTTACGTAGCTGCGTTGAGGTATGCATACATACCCTGCGTACAATATACGACGAGCTATGATGGAGAATGTTGCTCGTAGCGGGTGAATAATAATACATCGAGAACGAAAACGGAGAGAAAGACACGACGCAGAGATCGTTCTCGATAGGTCGCTGGAACGATTGGCTTCGGATTTGAGCAGTAACGATCCACACCCACGCGTCACACTTTGTCCAACATTACGATGTTACGCCGCACACGGACAGGACGCGAATACGGATGTTACCTTTAGCTTTGCGTCCACACAAGGACTTTAATCGAAGTATATATCTAATCGAAAATCTACATGCTAAGGATACGGTCATTCTATAACACGAGATTCAATGGCTCGCCCATGTGCGCGCTCACCACACGCAGTCAACTTTATCATAACTCGTAAAATGGATTACCACGGAGCACTGAATGGCAACTATTTCGTAGAAAATTGTTACTCACATATATCGACGATGCGTTATCGAATATAATCTCCTCGGATTGTTTTTTGTCTTTACATTGACATCTTAGGAATAACGGTAGAACGACAATCACTAAAATATGATGCGAATCGACAATTCTTGAGGGACAACACCACTGTGACCCCCTGTTTTTTTTCACATTTTTCAAGAATTTTTTTTTGTGGGAAAAAAAAAGAGATATTCGAAAATTTTTGTTGGGTTTTGTTCCTTGTTTATTAACGTATCAAAAAACATTTTTTTCACATTTTTCACGCCGCATGGTGGCGCTGGGGAAGCTCTCGCGTCAGGTGCTGTCATCTCCGCGGCACGCAGCAGAACTCTCTTCAACGTCGATCTGAAAAAAAATACCGAGTGTTTTCGTTAATAATATGATATTTTGAAGAGAAGTACATAGGGATTTGGAAAAATATTATTTAAAAAAAAATAGGCACGCCTTTGAAATTAAAGTTAATTTCAAAGGCGTGCCTATTTTTTTTAAAACAATATTTTTCCAAATCCCTATGTACTTCTCTTTGAAATTAAAGTTAATTTCAAAGGTGTGCCTATTTTTTTCAAAACAATATTTTTCCAAATCCCTATGTACTTCTCTTCAAAATATCATATTATTAACGAAAACACTCGGTATTTTTTTTCAGATCGACGTTGAAGAGAGTTCTGCTGCGTTCCGCGGAGATGACAGCACCTGACACGAGAGCTTCCCCAACGCCACCATGCGGCGTGAAAAATGTGAAAAAAATGTTTTTTGATACATTAATAAACAAGGAACAAAACCCAAAAAAAAATTTCAAAAATCTCTTTTTTTTCCCACAAAAAAAAATTCTTGAAAAATGTGAAAAAAACAGGGGGTCACATTGGTGTTGTCCGTTAAGTCGGAAACACCAGCAAAGTCTTCTAATGATAGGTGGAGAACGAAAGTGACATTTTGCGTTTATATCGAAACGCAAATGATGTCGTGTTGTTATTCCGGAGAGATGTTCCCCGGGAGAGTTATTACTCGGTAGACTTGTTCCCGAAGACTTGTATGCCAGGCGAGTTATTGTGCGGTGGTTATAATTTGGAGGCGTTGTTCTGCTAGAGTTTTTTCTTCGGGACTATGATAAATGTGCTCTAAATTGTAGTTCCCCACTTATAAGAGAGACATGTCAAGAAATATCTCGAAATGCGATCTATTTATGAAGCCGACTAACTCGTGATTATCATTGGCCGTCGATGTTGTGCTCGGAGTTTGTTCAGCGGCATATTTCAGATCGCACGATGAACCTAACCTACAAAAGCAGCGCTCGAAACGCGTACAACGGTTCTAGTGGTTTCAAGGGGTACCATCACTCTAGCGGTAGAAAAAAAAAGGCCTACATTTGACGAGTTATTTTGGGAGTATGAAACAAGGAATGGGATTTGTTTTGAGAGGGTTTATTTAACGCTTATTGAAGTATAAAATTTTTTTTTAATTATCATTTTAATACAAAATGGCGGCGACAGAGCCCATCTTGAAAATCGTTTTTTTTTCAAACTGGGAGAATGTGTTACTTGAACACCGTTGCATGGATGAATTTAAAAATTTGATAGTAGCTTCACAATTACATTCTCCATCGGAGTACATAGCCATTCCTTTAGGTAATTTTTTATAAACAATTTACTGCTTTTTTTTGGCAAAAAATCGATTCATTTTTTCAAAAGTGCACCATGTCCTCAAAATTTGTTAAAAAAAAACCCCTGCGTAGTCCCATAGCCAATAGTATATAGATGATAAAATTTTTTGTTTCTTTGTTCCAGGTCTTATACTTTACGAGAAAACCGTCGCCCCGTAAAAGTGCTTTGAACAAAGACGATTTTCAAGATAGGCTCTGTCGCCGACATTTTGTATCAATTTGATAATAAAAAAATGTTTATTCATACTTCAATATGTGTTGAATGAACCATCTGAAAAGAAATCCTATTCTTTTTATCATACTCCCAAAATAAATAGTCAAAGTTGGACCTTTTTTCATCCGCTAGAATGGTGTTATCCTTTAAGGTAGTAGTCTGGTAAATTAAGCCAATTTTCATGTCTTTTTTGGAGGGCGTTTTTTTGTAGAAAAATAAAAATGAATCGTTTTGGATATTTACTATGTTTTTATTTACATATTAAAGATACAAAAAAAAAATTTTTTTTTAATTCAATAGATTATTATTATTATTATTATTGATCGAAGTTGGCAGCTCGAAGTTGGCAGAAATTTTTTCACCCCTAACTTTTTATTTTACAATCCCTTCTTTGCTAAAGTCTTTTTATTTTAGCAAAGAAGGGGTTGTGAAATAAAAAGTTGGGGGTGACAAAATTTCTCGGTAGCTCCGACGAGAACTATAAGTGTGTAGAGTAGCCTGTTAAAATTTGAAAGCAATCGGTTCGGTAAAAAAAAAGTTAGGACCCGGGCTGCCAACTTCGAGGTGCCAACTTCGATCAATAATAATAATAATAATAAACTATTAAATTTTGTCAAAAAATTTTTTTTTTGTATCTTTAATATGTAAATAAAAACATCCTAAATATCCAAAACGATTCATTTTTATTTTCCTACAAAAAAACGCCCTCCAAAAAAGACATGAAAATCGGCTTAAGTTACCAGACTACTACCTTAAGTGGTCATACAGAGTTGTAGCGGACGAAATGATGACATTTTCTCGATTTTTTTTCGACGGCATAATAAATATTTATTTAAAAACTGTTGACAAAATCGATTAGTAGATGTTTTGGGGTACTTGTTAATTTTTTTTCATAGAAAAATATTCGAAAATAGTGGAACTACAGCTGTATTCCAGGAGCTCCGTTTTTTAGGCATGACTTGTAGTGGACATGATAACTCGAGAACGGTTCATCAGAAATCAGAATTTCAAAAAAAATTTCCTTAGTATATTGTATTGTCTAGTCGCTGAACGAATAATTTGTCAAAATTTAAATAAAAAAAAATGGCAACGATTGTAACAAAAAGTTAATTTTTTCAAGATGTTAAATTTCCGATTTTTTTGCTGTAAAAAAAAATAAAAAGAAAAATTGAAAATCCCTCGGTTAGCGACTAGCTATTATCATAATAAATAAGTAGTACAAATTTGGTGTTGATCGGAATGATAGTTTTTTAGTAATCTTGTCCACAGCATAGGTACTTTAAAATAAACACGATTCTGAGACAATCGCGTTTAATGTTTCAAGCAGACGCGCGAACTACTCGAGGTGGGGCGCTCTAAATAGCTATAATTTCGGATCTAATGTTTCGATCGTTATGAAATTTGGTAAGAGTATTCTTGAGATAATGAACTTAAAGAATAAAATTTTAAAAAAATTCCGACCATCACAACTGTATATGAGTCCTTAAATGAATCAAGATGCAGCCGAGAGATAAAAAAAGATTCTTTTGTTTTTTTTAATGAATTCGATTGAAACAATTCTAGGGTACCACGGGCCGCAAAGTTTCGACGATTCTTTATTATCATTCTGCAAAATTTACTAAAGTCAGAGCAACTGGCTGATTTCGCAGAATATACAAAAAAATGTGCAAACGTTCAAATTTTATTTAAAAAACTTCAAGCCTTTTACCAATTTATTTCAAACTCAATATCGAAAGTGATTATCCACAAGCCTATTTTTCTGTGCAAGTATCACCTCGATAGTTGAAAATTTACGAAAGTTAAAAGGCCATACAATTTCTTGTAAAATATAACATTTTTTAAAAAATTGAACGTTCAGTAAAATCTGATCCCGTTTATCGACTCGTACAAAATTCAATACCAATTGATCCTTCAGTGATATTAGATTTATGGGAGAAAAATTAACCCAAGATCTCAAAACTGTTCGAAACTAAATGAATCTCAAACGATATTCGGAAAATTAAAAATTACATAAAATCCAAACGGCTCAAGCGATCTTTGTCATATTCAATATGAAACATCCTTGTCCCCTAACACTTTGGAGTAAAAAGTTTCTACTCGATAGATGAAAATTCACGAAAGTCACAACCGATCACAGACAATTTACGAAAATGCCAGAGTGGCGTGAAATCTCGAATCCTCAAAGACTTCCAACAAAAAGTGCAGGGAACGACGAAGCACAAATCAGCAACATCGAGACAATCGATCACTCAAAGAAAGCTCAATCATTTTGGAATTACTGTCCTGAGAAGTCGAAAAATTATTTTTCTTCGCGAAAACAAAGCTTTTTCAATGAGGAAACAAAATGGTCTATTACGTATAGTAATTAATTGAATCCGATGCTCCTGATATTCGATCGTATTAACGTAGAACGACAGCCATTTTAGTGCGCGAAAAAATTGCTTCCCTTGGCGAAAAAAAAGACTGACGCGTATGTTAGTCTACTTGATTCCCTCAGCGCTTTTCTACCGAAAATCCGAGGACTGCCACTCGGGCACGTGCCAGAGAATGACTTCAAACTCCATTAGCGTAAACCCTGGGAGGAATATGACTGTGTTAACGTAGCTAGCAATATGCTGCCAGCCATGAAATACTGAATCGTTGTGCATCTCTCTCTCTCTCTCTTTCTCTCTTTCGCCCTGTTTCTGTGGTAGTAGGAAGGGTGATCCCAAGTACTTGGTAATGGATAGAAAGGGAGTGGAAGGGTGGATGAGCACGCGGTTGACTTGAATCGGTCGGGCTACTCACCCCGGGTTTCGTCGTCCTCAGAACCTTGTTTTGCGAATCAACACAATAAGGGCTCCGCACTATGCATCTATATTTTTTTGAACGCTTCCCATTTTTTTTTTTCAATGGATCATCGAACATACAACGTCTGTACTTCTCGAAACAAGATTTACGATTCTGCAGGGCGTTCTTTTTTTATATGTCGACTATCCCGCGTCGATGTCATTCGCGAATCCCTTAAAAAAAGCCGAAACGTTCCTAAAAGCCAGGAAAAAAATATAGAGAAAAAAAATACAAGACCGATAAGAAACATTATCCCTCGGTATACACACTACAAATTGCGCACCTCCCTAAACACACATGTGCACTACTGGTTTGCTACCATTTTTTACCATATTTGGACTCGTTTAAAAAATCTGAAAAAAATGCAGGAGATTAGTTTGAGATCTATAGAAAAAGAGCGTACGCTCAAGTACAATTTTTTAGGTGGGGTTAAGAACACTAAATATGGACTAACCGTTGGGAACTATCGATTTCTAGAAACGGGCCGGACATCACAGACCCATGTGTGCCAACTGAGGGTTATGCATGCACATTCATAAAAGACAGGTGAATAATGAGACCCAATCAAACAACTTTTAATCTTCACCCATTCCGATTTGACCCATGATTTTTGGTGTGATCGCGCCTATTCTTAAAATCACTTTGAGATTTTTCGACGATCCAATAATTGTTTTATTTTTCAAAGTCCAAAAAGGGTGTTTTTGAAAAACATGAAAAAAATTGTGAAAAATCAAGCGTCATTTAATAATAATTTTAACCCTATTTAGATTGTGGACTGAGGATGTTATCACTATTTTAGAGGGCTGCTTAATTTTTTTTAACGTCAATTTAAAAAATGACTCAAGCTAGGACATTCGGTTTCGGTGTGATTGCGCCTACCCTAAAGAGCACTTTGAGATTTTTTGGCGATCCAATAATTTTACTTTTTTTATTTTTCAAATTCCAAAAAGGGTGTTTTTGAAAAATATGAAAAAATCGTGAAAAATCGAGTGTGATTTAATAATAATTTTCAGCCTCTTCGAATTGTGGACTGAGAATGTTATCCTTATTTTAGAGGACTGTTCAATTTTTTTAAATGTCAATTTTAAGAATAGCCCAAGCTAGTGCATTCGGTAACGCTCTTCCCATTTGATCCATGGTTTTTGCCGTGATCGCCTCTACCCTTATAAGCACTTGGAGATTTTTTTGACGATCCAATCATTTTTTAATTTTTGTATTTTTCAAAATCCAAAATAAAGGTGTTTCTGAAAAATATGAAAAAATCGTGAAAAATCAAGCGCCATTTAAAAATAATTTAACCCTATTTAGATTATGGACTGAGAATGTTATCACTATTTTAGAGGGCCGTTTAATTTTATAAAATGGCTCAACCTAGGACATTCGGTAACGCTCTTCCCATTTGACCCATGGTTTTTGGTGTGATTTCGCCTACCCTAAGAAGTACTCTGAGATTTTTTGATGAACCAACAATTTTTTTTTGATTTTTCAAAATTCGAAAAGGGTGTTTTTGAAAAATATGAAAAAATTGTAAAAAATCAAGCGTTATTTAATAATAATTTTAAGTCTATTTGGATTGTGGTCTGAGGATGTTATCACCATTTGAGAGGACTGTTTAATTTTTTTTTATGTCAATTTAAAAAATAGCTTTATATTACTTCTTTTACAGTACGATGCCAGTAAGCTTCAATCGAAGTCGCGGGCCTACATACTAACGTGAAATAAGTTTTGAGATATACATCTCACACATAAACAATAATCAAATGTTCTTTACTTCCTCTCAAAATTAAGCTTTATTTTCATGAAAAAAATCGTATGTTTAATACCAATCTGTTTAGAATGTTCGGAAACCTCGAAAAATCATATTTACGAAAAATGTCCGAATGGATATGTACGAGGGGGACCCAAAAAAAACGGGAATTGCGCTGCGGCGGGGGGAGAGAGTGGGGGAACCCATTGCTCGACCAGGTGTCCGCTGGGGACACGTCTCCTGAGTTAGTGTGCGAAGTTCTGTCGCCGTGAGTGCATCGGTTCGCCCGTGGGAATTTTTGTAGTGAAACAACTTTTTCCATTTCGGCGAAAGCGTGATGGCCGATTGTCGAGAGCAACGCGCGGCTGTGAAATTTTGTTTCCTGTTGGGGAAATCGGCCGCGGGAACTACTGTAATGCTTAAAACTGCTTATGGAGATGCTGCCCTAAGTAAAACCAGAGTCTACGAGTGGTTTTCACGTTTTAAAAATGGAAAAATGTCAATCGAAGACCAACCCCGTTCGGGACGCCCCTCAACGTCGAGAAGTGACGAAAACGTCGACAAAATCAATGCTCTTATTCATGAAGACCGTCGCCGAACCATTATAAACTCTGTGAATTAAATGTGCAAAAAGATGATTTGATAGTCTTTCATTGCATTATCCACCAACAGAACTTGTGTTCTAAGTCCATTCGACTCCAGAATGTTATGAATGTGGTAGTAAAAACCATCAATTTTATTCGATCCCGAGGGCTTAACCATCGTCAGTTCAAGGCGTTTTTTGATGAAATATCAGCCGAATATGACGACGTAACTTATTACTGTGAAAGTCAGATGGCTAAGCAAAGGGAAAATGCTGAAACGGTTTTACGAGCTTAGAAATGAGATAGCAGACTTTATGCAAATAAAAGATAAACCACTATCTGAATTGAGTGACCCAAAATGGTTGTGTGACTTAGCATTTCTGGTCGACCTTACAGGCCATTTGAATGATTTAAATTTGAAACTTCAAAAACAAGGACAGTTAGTAAATGATTTGTACAGGCATTTGAAAGCGTTTCAGAACAAAATCCGCTTGTGGGAGGCACATATGCTGTCTGCTAACAGTTACCATTTCACCACGCTCTCTGCGTATGAAAATATTGCTTATGCTCAATATGCTGAAGAACTGAAGTTACTGTCGGAGCAATTTTCGAACAGATTTAGCGATTTCAAAAACATGGAAGACTGTTTCAATTCATTTGCTACTCCAACAAAAAGTAATGTACAAAATGCTCCAATACACTTGCAAATGGAGTTGATCGAGATTCAAGAAAACTCACTCTTAAAATCTAAATTTGAAGACGCGGAAGACCATTTTCCGCAGCTTAGAAAATTCACAAAAAGATTGATTTGTACGTTTGGCGATACTTATAAATGCGAACAGGTCTTTTCATTGATGAAAGTTAATAAATCAAAACATCGTACAAGGCTGATTGACGATAATTTGGAAAATTCTTTACGTCTTTGTATCAGTGGAATTAAGGCCTTACATACGTCCAGCGGTACCGAAAACGTACCAAAAGAAAAACTGTTTTTAGGAGGGATAGAAATAGAAATTGATAAAAAAATTCTTACACATTGTTTATTACTGTGTTAAGTTTTAAAAAAAATTTATTTCAATTTTTTTTTTCAAAAATTACAACATCAAAAATCACATTTTTTGAAGCATTGTAAAAAAAAAGTTGCTCCACGGTCGGCAGTATTTCTTCCTCAAATGTCGACGGATCTGCAAAATGTAAAGAAATTCTTGTAAAATAAGGTAGTAGTTATAGTCTGTCGAGCCGGATTTTTGAAATTCGAAAAATTAAACAATTTATGATAATTTAAAAAAAAATGTTAAGTTTGTGTCAAAAAAGTCACACTTTAATTGTTTTTATAAAATTTTCTAATTATAATTTTAAAAATCCGGCTCGACAGACTATAGAAAAAACAATTCCGAATATTAAAAAAAAAAATCATCAAAAAATATTAAAAACCGTACGAGTTATCATGCCGACCGTGTCAGAAAAAGTAGTTTTGAGAAAAACGCGTTTAAAGTTTCAAGCGCGTTTCGCTCGAAGTCGCGCGCGGCTGGAGCAAGAACTTTATACATTTTTTAAATTTATTTAGTTAACTTACGTCTAATCTCCCATTCCAGCTTCATATTGTACGCCTTCCTTGTCAGTAAAAAATTGTTGTTGTTTATTTTTTTCTAATCGACGAATTGTTCTGGCCTCTTTTGTTGCTTTGGTAGCGTTGATTCGAGCGTGTTTCGTCGGGCAGTCACATTATCTACAATAACTTTTGAACTATGGGGAATTTTTACAATCAGCTTACACAGAAATACGCCTAAGACTATAAGGAATAATAATCTGTAAACAAAAAAAAATCGATTTTTTGAAAATTCTCGACGTATGTAAGGCCTTAATCCAAACATCGATGGATTACTTTCCCAAATTAAAGCTCAAGTGTCTCATTGATTTCGGTGTCGCTATTTAACTTTCGTAGTTTGTAACAATTCCAAATTTAACGATTTAATTATAATGTTGTACCTATTTTTTTCATTTCATTTTGTTATTTTAATAAATTGTATTATAATAACATTGTCGTATTATTTCATGTCTGATACCTATCGCTAAAAATTATGAACACTACTTTAAAATGCACTACTTTTAAACGCGGCCCGCGAACGTATTTGCACACTAAAGTTTGGCCCACAGCATGTCAAAGGTTGCCCATACCTGCTCTAGGCTATATAACTTCATACTATGGCCATGAGGAGGGGCGGCGGCGTCGGTTTATTTTTTAGTCATTGGTCCTTTTAGTTTTCCGCATAATTTTCGGATGGTATTTTCATGAGATGCACTTGGTTATGTACTCATAATGCGTATGACACAGATCTATAATCAAAATTTAATGAGGGTGAAACCGCGGTGCACAGCTAATTTTTAATATAATTCCGCATCTTTATTTCCGGTGGTCGTACCGTATACAAGATATTCGTAAGATTAATTCCCAAGTGCTCGATAGAGTAGTGCCTAAGGCGTTAGTCCGTTATGTCATTACGTAAGGAGATAATTATAATCCAACTCCCTGATTGAAAAATAAATTTCAAACGACCGCAATTATCGTTTAAACAACAAAAGATATCTAAAAAGTGACTGTCAGAAAAATAACATTTTGTTTTCATTACTTTTGCATCCAATGTGAGAATGAAGTCTAGTGAGAGAGGTCGCAGATTCAAATCCCGGTGTCGGCATTTTTGTTTTTTATGATTATTACACGTGCCAGCTAACAATATATCATGGCCAACGCAATTCCCGGAAGATTGATAGATTTTATTGATTTGAAAATTGGAATTCAGTAGCAGATCTTGGCCGGATTGGTGCCCGTTCGCGCGTCGAATCCGTTTCCGAATCAGGGCCGATTCCGCAATTCCGTTTTCATGCCGGATGTGAATCTCACACGGGTCCTGATCAGGGTCTCGCTGACGGGGCAGCCTGAAAAAGAGCTGATTAAAACCAAAACGGATTTCTGTTCGCGAAGCCGTCCGGAAAATGTGCACGTATCCACGGGTCATTCGACGAGCACCTAATAGTTTCGTAGCATACGACTTAACCTGTCGTTCGATCCTTAGAAACACTTCACCGTACACGCGTGAGTTTACACAAACACGAGAAAATTTTCCATAGACCTCGGGTCGCAGCCTTTTTTTGTTGTTGTTCGTGACGTAAGTTCTCGACACAATTCGTCCGTACCGACAAGTGGGGAGGGCTTAGAAAATAGGTGTTTGCATATTGTAGTGTCGTTGGGGATGCCGGATGTGTCGGATGTGGCAGGGCTAGTGTTTGTTCAGGCCCCGAATAGCAAATACAGTTCTCGAGCGTAGACGTATAAACGCGCGCGCCCTCTGCGATACACAACACGCTCGGCCGTCAGTAGCACCACGCGTGTAAGATCGCGATGTATGCGTTACAAATACACAAGCTCATTCGGTGGAGCACCAAGGATTGTATACGTGTGATAGACACATGTGAAAGGTGGCCTTAGCTCGGCTATTCGAATATTAGGTTGGGTTTCTACGTACAAAAGAGCCGCGGGGTGGGGAGGGCTTCGCGCAGGTCTCAGGCGTTTATATGCACGAGCATCGCATACTCGGGTATAACGTGTGTGATATCCTCACACGTGCGCTCAATCGTGTACGGTGAAACGTTGCCCCCACTCCCGGGTCGCGGGAAGAGCAGGCAGTAACAGCGTAACGTTTGAGAACCTGCCATCCCCCTCCACGTCTAAATACCCCCACCCACGTCTAAATACCCCCACCCACGATCCGGTACTTGCCTAAACTTCGAGGTGCCAGGTTCTCGCTCCACGCTCCAGGCTGCACGTTCATTTCCATACATGCCACTAGCACACACCCTTCCAATGCATATTCAAAAAGCTTTGAGTCCTTCGCGCTCGGCAACGTTGTGTCGTATTATTACATGTGGTATACGCGTGGCGGCAGCAGCAGCAGAGACACCCCCCACCCCCCGGCGCCGATCGCTATAACCTCAAAACTGTGTGGAACAGAGCTCAACTATTTTCCCTTTGCAAACGCAACCACACATCATTTTCTAAGACTGGGTAAATTTCGCGTTTGCTGATTCAGTGTCTCGTTCTACAAATAGAATTCTAGTTATTCTAGGTTATGTTGTGGTTGCGTTGTGTATCAAATGATTGTCGCAAAGAAGTCACTGGAGCCTCCCTCACACGAACTCCTGTGGAACTAGTTTTCTTTCTCTTGTGAGAAAGTCACGTGAGGTTTGTTGTTCGTTCAATCTGTCTCTTGGCTCCCTGCAAGTTTTTTCGGTCGCTGATTCCGAATCGGACGTTGATAAGTATAGTAGTCGCCATTGTTGCAAGAACAGGCAAGGGTTTCTATGAAAATTGGTGTTCGATGATTTTTTCGAGATCGCCGATTATGGATTTGAAGCAATAAATTATCATATTATTAATGATCCAGTAAATACCAATATTCAGAAAGTTCGGAGTCCGCCAAAACCGGGAAATATCATGGATTTCGGTTGAATTTGAAAAAATTCCAATATCATGGAATTCCGTCGATCTGCTTTGAATTCCTTTTTTTTCGGATTTTTCCACTTATCATCCTGCTTTAGTAGATCTTTAATAGCACCAACGTACACGTTTCGCGCAATTTTAAGCCACCAATTATTTAAGTTGGGTTTTTTATATTAGGTCATCTGCAACAGAGGGAAGTATGTCGTCTAAAAGTGGCAAATAAGGGATGAGAAATAAGGACGATAGCGCTGGGTAAAGCACGATACATAACTCGACACTGTTGTCTATTAATGCATGATCTGTCCAGTGGCGTGTAAGAATTTCATTTATTAGAATGTAAAAAGAAAGAAATGCCGATAGACAAAAATATTAAAGGCGTCCAAGGGCTTAAATACATAGCTGGAAATATATATCTATAGATCTTTGAATGATATAACAAAATGTAATTATTATCCTCGATTACAGAAAAAGTTAATTTTGTTGTTCACGTAACACATCAATCTCATCGAGTTAATTACTTTTGGCGAATCTCGCATATGTCCGATAACCCGTATTTTAGATACATTCATTTACAATCACACATATAATACAGCCATCACAAATCATACTGATAACAATGTCCTTTGCTTTCTTTCTTTGGTGTAGATCGATCAATTTTCAAATCGTACTATCAGAGTAAATAATTGAGTACTCCATCTTTGTTTAATTCTGGCAATGAGTATCGGTGGCTCCTTTCTTCCTGAAGTTCGAAATCTTCCAACCACTTCGAAGTTTCCGAAGTCTCCGAACTTTTTGAATTTAATTTTTTCTATGTTTTACTTCATAAATTCAAATTAACTTCACAAACTTCGAAGACCCTGTGAGTATCGGTTCGGCTATATGACGTTCCTCAATGTATTTATTTTACGATCCAGAACGAAAAAGCATGGAGCTCTCAGCGGAAGTACACACACTGTTTACATAGTCTGTGCGGACAATGATATGTATTCATGATTGCACGAGATACTCCGTAGTAGTTTTGCTCACCCGGATTTTCCTCGCTCACGACACAACATAAATGTAAATTAATCACCGTAACTTTCGGGAAACAAATGCCGGTTCGGGGCATATGAATTTGGGGATTACGAATTTGTCGAATATGATAGCCTACCAAAAGGAAGATATTGAAGTGGCAGAGAAGTTAAAAAGAAATTTACATAGAAGCATGCAAAGAGTTAGAGGCAAAAAGGATAAAGGATAATGAACGAAACTTTACAAGAAACTGTATTGAGGAAGAGATGAAACATTACCAATGTCCCTAATGTTTGTCTTTCTTTTTTGTTTTTATTTTCGCCCTTGCAAATTGTGTAGTTATTAATACACAGCTTGTAAACAAAACTACCGTCCGATTTAACCGAAGATAATAATAAACTAATAAATAATAAAAAATTGTATAATATTTGTGAATAAACGAATAATAATAGCTTCACGTGATATTTATTTGTTTGCCATATTGATATTTAAAGCTCCTTGTTTCGTGAAATTCAACGAAAAATAATACGGAAAATTCGTGATTTTTACGTGGAAATCCAGGAAATATGAAATATCATGGTCACAATCCGTTGGACACCATGTCGTTAGAGTTATTAAGAATTTTCGATCTTCAACCTCACATTCGTAATAAGAGGGGAAAACAAAGGCGACGAAAACATATTTTCATGAAAATCAGGCTGATTGAAATGTATATGGTTGCGACTAAAGCCGCCATGGCGCCACTAGCGCGGGATCCTAACCTACTTATAGTTCCTTCACCGACACAAACCAATATTTCGGTTTCTATTTCATACACGAACCTTCGGCGGCTGATGGGTATCAAAACAATTCTGTTTTGAACAGTCTGTCGACCGAATATCTATAAATCAACAATACCAGCTCTTATTTCGAAATTAAACTATTCCAATGTTCGTTTCTAGTTGCGACAGACTCTGTACGCAACGAGATCCATCGATATCATATAGGGCACGTGATCGGTTCATGTCGCACCGATACGATAAATTTTTCGTTTATTATCATTCTTAAAAAGAGTGGAGACTTAATATTACAGAATATCGTGATGCTTTGAATTCGATGTGTGTAACAAAAGGTATGTTTTCGTCGTTACGGGCTCTCGCATGTAAACATAATGCGGTTCTGTTAGACCTCGCGCAGCGCGAAGGTGAAACACAAGCGAACGCGTTTAAACCTCCTATTGCACCTGTGGCAACAAGCCTTTAACATGGCGCAATGACCCTATTATGCAACGTTCTCGAGCTCTTCCAATGGGGACTTATCCGCGCGCCCTCGGAAATAGTCACTGGAAACGTGTTGCCGGAGATAAAGCGAGAGCGCCCTCTGCGCCACAAACGCGAACCACTTGTGTCAATTGCCGGCGCACGGTTAGTTTAATACGTCCCCATTGTGCGATGATAAAGAGACAACCACGTATGCTGGGGAGAAACGATAGAGAACGCGCGCGGGCTCGCGCGGGTTTGGCGTGTGTGGTTGCTGCTCGGAGATGGAAGTTGACGCACTTATTATTTCGGTAAATGGATCTTCCCCATATGTTCCCCATTCAGTTCATTTTGTATCCGCGTGATAATAACGTAGCCACTCACGGTTTAGTTCAAACGCTGCCTCAGCTCCGTATCTAGTAACGTAGTAACACACACGAAACCTACAGAAACGCACAATATAAACACGCGCGGAGACAGCGCCGTTGGGCAATACAACGGGAGATTTCGTTTTGTTGGTAGATATCGTACCCCGCTCGAATAGCAAGACATATATACTGGTGTCTGCGATACACAAGCAGAGGGGTGGGATATTCGAGACTCGAGAACTGTATCTGATTGAGTGCTCAATAAACTCCTTACTTTGCCCTCTATTTTATATCCCAATGCTTGTCGGGCGGAAATAGCGATGATAGCGCGCCGAGTCCCATACGTTCCCGCACATTGGCTACGAAATCTTCCGAAAATTAATTTAATGAATATATCGATTTGTACGAGTTGTCATAATGAGGATGGACGAGATGTCTTTACGAGGTACGGTTTAAGGGAGGGGTAAGGGTTTCAGCGTAAAAAAAAAACACTTTTTTTGCGATTTTTTTCTCAAATATGGATTGAGCACTTTTATTCGAACCTTTTGTACATTATTGAGCATACTTTTGATAATGTTGTGTAATTTTTTCATGCAGAAATATTAAAGCATAAGTTCGTAACAGAGCTTCCCCCAGAACGTCTTGGAAAAAAAACAATTTGCTGTGTTCACTATAACTCGGCCGGAAATTATCTGAAAATAAAAAACCATGAAAATTTAGTCAAATTATAATCAAATCTTCCCCCCAACGTTCTCTGATAATTTTTTTTTTTCATTCAAAAATTTTTGTTGGCCATCTAAAGTGTGAACTGTTATTTTCCACGAAAAATTCCGCCATTTTGTGGATGGGAAACACCCTTAATGTAAAAAAAAAAATTTTACTAAACGTTGGGGGGAGGTATTTTATATGTAGAAAATGTGTACAAAGTTTGAAATGAAACGGTCAAGTAGTTTTTAAATGGCAGTGAACACGGACTTTGAAAAAGTAGTTTTGAGAAAAACGCGTCTAAAGTGCACTGCTAGCCCGACCGCCCGCAGCTATTAGAGGTATAGCATTAAAGGCCAGGAGATTAATACGACAATAACTTCAAGAATATTGCTTAGAACGGTTTAAAATTTTAAGGACATATTCTTGAAATGTTAAACAATAAGATAAGACAAAAAAAAATTCGATTTTTCGAAAGTGAAAACCCTTACCCCGCCCTTAAGGAGCGATGAATTCGAGTAAAGCAGTGAAAAATGCGTTATCATTGTTCATGATCCAAGGACAATTAAGCAATTATGTTATGCTGATCCGGTAAAATTTGTGTATTACGATGTGAAATAGTGCATTTCACTAATTCCCGCACGATCTTAACGGGGGGGGGGGGGGGGGGATAAGGTTAATTCGGTGAAAAGAAAGCGTATTTTCAAGAATTTTTTTAGACGATACAGGTAATGCTGGTTTATTTGTTTACTTTCCATATAATAATACAACATCTGAACTATATCTTCCTAAATTTTCATTGCAAAATATTGATAAATAAGCCGTTGGCAGGAAAATTTCCGCAGGCGCCTCGAAAAAAAGTTGTTTTGCCGGTGTGCGCTATAACTCGTCACTGGATCATCCGACACAAAGAAAATCAAAATGGGTTTATTAGGTGAGATGTTTCTCGAGGTAACGCTGTCGAGTTTCTTTTTTTATCGATTTTTTCTTTTTTGGTAGCACTTGAAAGTAAAAAACGCGATTTTCGCTGAAAAAACGGCAAATTTATTATTGTAAAGTAAAAAATAATTATGAAAAAAAAACTCGCGCAGCGTTACCTGGTGATTTATGTGTAGAAATAGTGTACAGAATTTCAAAAGAATCGGCGCATTAGATTTTGAGTTACAGCGTACACCGACTTATTAAAGTTTTGACAAGTTTCAGAAAAACGGTTTAAAGTTTTGACAAATTTCAGAAAAATGATTTAAAGTTTTGACAAATATCAGAAAAACGATTTAAACTTTTGACAAGTTTCAGAAAAACGCTTTAAAGTTTTCACAAGTTTCAAAAAAACGCTTTAAACCGGTCTGGAGCAACGGACGCTCAAATGCTCATAACTCCGTTAATTTTGCTCCGATCGACTTGAAATTTTGACACAATATTTTTGAGATGTTATACATTCATGTTAGAAAATAAAAAATAAATGCCAATAATAAATGTTTAAATAGCATACCCCTCTCTTAAGGGATTACGAAATAAGGACGACGACACTAGGTAAAGCATGGTACATAAGTCAACACTGTTGTGTATTATGGGCTCACATACCCCTGAAATTTTCAAAAAATCGATTTTTTTTTACAGATTTTTATTCTTTATACTTTTAAGAATTAAAAAAAAGAAACTATTAAAAAAATTCCACTCCGTTGCAAAGTTATAGCAATAAATGTGACAGGACATCGGGTTGAGACAGCTACCTGGCTAACTGCTTTAAACGCGTTTTTCTGGAAATCATGTTTTTAGACAGTGTCAGCACGATAACTCAGTCAATTTTTAATATTTTTTTACTTTTCTTTTTATTAAATCTTGATAATTATTTTCTCCGTAGTCTGACGAGAGGTTTTTTTAATTTTTTGGATGAAAAATTTGTTATAAATTATTAAAAACTAATTTTTTTCTTTAATTTGCATACGAAAGTTTGAAATACTGTAATTTCTTTATTTTTGAATGAAAAAAAAATTCCCACCGTCAGACTATTACTACTACATTATTTCACTAGATTCTTTTTTATTTTTGCAGATTGGATAATTTTTGGTGAAGTTACTATGTCTACAAGGAGGCGCCATCGTTTTGATCAGTAGTCTATTTATACCTGTAAAAAATAATGTTAATATTGTTTTCACATACAATGTAAAATTTAAAAAAAATTAAAATAAAATTTCTTATAGTTGAAAAGTTAATAAAGAATGTGAAATCAGCAATTTAATTTTTTTTTTTTACCCTTTAACCTTTATAATACTTTTTCAAATTTACTCGGTTTTCAGCGCGCGCAGCGGTATGTGCGGGGGCACCACTCTAGCGACAGAAAAAAAGGCCTAACTTTGACGATTTATTTTGGGAGTATGAAAAAAGGAATAGGATTTCTTTTCAGAGAGTTCATTTAACACATATTGATGTATGAAAAAAAAAATTTTCATTATCATTTTGATACAAAATGGCGGCGACAGAGCCCATCTGGAAAATCATCTTTTTTAAAACACCTTCACGAAAGGACGGTTATCTCGTAAAGTATAAGACCTGGAATAAAAAACCAAATTTATTATAATCTATATACTATTAGCTATGGGGTAGCTACTACGTAGGGTTTTTTTTTTTAATTAAATTTGCATAAATGGTGTACTTTTGAAAAAATTAATCGATTTTTTGCCAAAAACACAGTAAATCGTTTATAAAAAGAAAAGTTCCATGAAATCAAAAAACGGCTGCGTACTCCGATAGAGAATGCAATTGTGAAGTTAGTATCAAAATTTCAAATCGATCCACGCAACGGTGTTCAAGTAATACGTCCTCCCAGTTTGAAATAGACGATTTCCAATATGGGCTCTATCGCCGCCATTTTGTATCAAAGTGTTAATAAAAAATATCTTTTCCACACTTCAATATGTGTTAAATAAACCCTCTGAAAAGAAATCCAATTCCTCTTTTCATACTCCCAAAATAAGTTCTAGGGAAAAATTAATTTTCTTCTAATACTATCAATTTGTTCTAGAATAAACAATAGAGCTTGAACTTTTCCGGGTATCCGGATACCCGAGTAATTCGGGTTTCACGGATCCGACGCTTCAAATCCGTATATCTCGATAACTCGATAATATCCGGGTAATAACGGATTCGGGTATGCGGATAGTTTCGGAGTATCCGGGTACTCGGATAATAACGCATAATATCGGGCAATTACCGCCGATAATTGATGCCGAAAATGCTGAAAAAAATTGTTCATTTTACACATTTTGTGAGGCACGCGTAGATGTTGCCAAGAACAATGTTTGCAAAGTACATTTATTAGACGAATAATAAATCATTACCGGAAGATTGAGAAACCGGGATTATATCGGTGTTCATGTCCGATCATTTAGTTGACCATTTTTTATTTTTACCGACTGATGTCAATATTCAACAAATTAGATTATCATTATAACGAAGATTCTTGAAAAGAATCTTGCAGGTGTATTTACTATTATTACCAAACTATTTCTTTACTGTAATTCACATCCGACAAAAACTACAATTTCAATAAAACATTCTTGTGTAGATTAAAAAAGCAATGACATAATCTTCTATACAATGTTAGGGAAACACATGATCATTTCATAAGAACTTAATCAACATTGACCTGCACTATTTGCATCTTCAATATTATTTTTTCATCACGATTTATTATTATTTAATAAATATCCTTAGTTTCTGAAACGTATATTTGCTTTATGGGCGTGTGTGCAGTTTTTATGAACTTTAGAGTTGGAGAAAAAATATAGAATGTGAAGAAGCGGATCTCGGCTATTCTTAATATGCGCAGGCAAGAAATTGTGATCGTAACAGCAGATTCTAAAAAAATGTGGAAGTCACATGTAAAATGTTTTCCCGAGTAAATACACAATTATTATAAATTGGAAAACCGTGACGTCTGACTCGTCAACACTAAGTTTTCATTTTTACCGTAGTTTTGCACAATTTCTTTGAACAGAGCAAATTTGATACAAGTTATTTTTCAATTTTTTTCAATGGTAACTATTAACGCCCTATATTTCGGCTTATTTGATGACCAGACTAATAAAATATCATTATTTTTTTTACGCCGGCGGTCCTATTTGAGCCTGTACGCGAAAAATCGGGTAATTACCCGACATTATTCGCTATTACCCGGTTACCCGGATCCGTGATTATTCGGATATCCGGATACCCGGATACTCGGGTACTCGAATACCCGGATACCCGGATATTCGGGTATTCGATTCTGAAGTGTTGGATCCGATTTCCCGGATACCCGGATACTTTCGGGTATCCGGCTAACCCGGATAAAAGTAACAGCCCTAATAAACAACTGTTTATTCCAGAGGAGAAATGATAATCGATTTGTCGCAGAACGGATGACTATCAATTTCATTCGGAACAAATGGTACCCCACCATGGTGGGTGGGAATGGTATCCCGACGATTCGTTAATAATTTCATTATTCATCGACCTCCCCCTCTAGCTCCGCCGGCCCTCGAACTTCCTCGCCTATGAAACAAATGATTATCGACGTTATCAATAGAAATTGATTCTCATTCTACATTTTTTTAAGGATTATCGCGAAATTTGACAGTCATTTGTTCAATGGGGAACGGACCAAAGAGGGGAAAGTTATTGGGGTCGTTGAGGCTGAGTTTGAAGGGAAAGAATCGATACGCCGGAGTTACAACGATTCGCCATCATTTTCTATATCGAACTTCCTTAAAAATCGTTTGTTCGTCAAAGCTCAAGATTTTCCGCGTACCAAATGGCCCATTGTAAATCTGAGGAAAGTCAGTTTTCGCTCGCCATTCGTCAGTTATTGGCAATAACCATTTAAGATTGAGTTTGCAAAACCTAACTGCACCCAGTGCATTTAGGTTTTGACCAGGACCCAGATCTCGGTCATCTAAAAACAATCTGACAGTATGACTCGCAATGAGTGGACTGCTGAGAAGGCATAGACTGTTTCTTCGAATCGAGAGAAGCAAAAGTGACTGCTAAATACACTCTGTAATATTTTTATTTTATATAACAGATTTTTTAATATTAAGAAAATTCTTTTTATTTATTACTATTATAAAAAACCAAAAGAGAATGGGCAACACAACAAAAGAATAACTTTAACGCTTACTTGCTAAAGATTAAAATTAACTTGATCGTCATTGATTTCGTTTAATAGGCATACCGTTAGATGGGTAATACAATAACTCTCTCTCTCTCTCTCACTCTCTCTCTCTCTCTCTCTGAAGAAAACATTACATCTATAATTTGATATATAAAAATTACTCAGCTCTAATATGTCGATGTGAAGAATCCTTTGCACGAAAATTAGGGCCAGGCCTGCGGGCTTCTCTGAGATAAAGGATCCTCACGATAACGATATTGAATCGATGAGCGAGTGGTAGACTACGGCGATAGTTGTCCGTTTTACTTTTTACACAAAGACTCGCGGAGATGATGAACAATAAGCGATACACAGACATTAGGTATATACAAGAAACGAGAGAGAAAATGAGACAGCAAAGGCGTTAAACTTAGATTCATTAGAACCCTACGGTAGCCGGACGACAAGTGTCTTTCGGTTCTTCGCTACGGATGAGAGAAGAGCCTACCGGGCTACGCATTATTTCGTGTAATTTCGGGGATCTTCGCCTTATCGATGATAGATCTTATTATTCGCGTGGATTTACGCTATTACAACTCTTTCTTGTATTCATTATCAAATCAGTCATTTTCTTTCCCGAAGCAAAATTTGGATTTGTCCACCATTCTCACATCTCGTTGCATGTAGTCTAAGGATTTTTTGTGCAAAATTGCCGCCCCGGAAGTCAACTGACTTTCGAGAACTCAATCATTTGATATTACGATAATTTACAAGAATTTATAAATTTTCGTTCGTATTTTTTAAATATTTTATAAAAGGACATTTGTAAATTCTTGTTAACTATTAAAGTCTCGAACGTTAACTGGCTTTCGAGAACTCAATTATTTAATATTTTGATAATTTACCAGAATTTATAAATTTCCAATTCTTATTTTTTGAAATATTTTTTAAAGGAAGTTTGTAAATTCTTGTAAGCTATTACAGCCCCGGAAGACGACCGGCTTTCGCGAACTAAATCATTTAATATTACGATAATTTACAAGAATTTATAAATTTTCGTTCGTATTTTTTAAATATCTTATAAAAGGAAATTTGTCAATTCTTGTTAACCATTAGAGCCTCGAAAGTTAACTGGCTTTCGAGAACTAAATTATTTAATATTTCGATAATTTACGAAAATTTATAAATTTTCGTTCGTATTTTTTAAATATCTTATAAAAGGAAATTTGTCAATTCTTGTTAACCATTAGAGCCTCGAAAGTTAACTGGCTTTCGAGAACTAAATTATTTAATATTTCGATAATTTACGAAAATTTATAAATTTTCGTTCTCATTTTTTAAATATTTCATAGAGGAAATTTGTAAATTCTTTTAGATTATTGCAATCCCGAAAGTGAACCGGCTTTCGAGAACTAAATTATTTAATATTTTGATAATTTACGAGAATTTCTAAATTTCCGTTCTTATTTTTTAAATATTTTTTAAAGGAAGTTTGTAAATTCTTGTAAGCTATTACAGCCCCGAAAGACAACCGGCTTTCGCGAACTAAATCATTAAATATTACGATAATTTACAAGAATTTATAAATTTTCGTTCGTATTTTTTAAATATCTTATAAAAGGAAATTTGTCAATTCTTGTTAACCATTAGAGCCTCGAAAGTTAACTGGCTTTCGAGAACTAAATTATTTAATATTTCGATAATTTACGAAAATTTATAAATTTCCGTTCTCATTTTTTAAATATTTCATAAAGGAAATTTGTAAATTCTTTTAGATTATTGCGATCCCGAAAGTGAACCGGTATTCGAGAACTAAATTATTTAATATTTTGATAATTTACGAGAATTTCTAAATTTCCGTTCTTATTTTTTAAATATTTTTTAAAGGAAGTTTGTTAATTCTTGTAAGCTATTACAGCCCCGAAAGGCAACCGGCTTTCGAGAACTAAATCATTTAATATTTCGATAATTTACAAGAATTTATAAATTTTCGTTCGTATTTTTTAAATATCTTATAAAAGGAAATTTGTCAATTCTTGTTAACTATTAGAGCCTCGAAAGTTAACTGGCTTTCGAGAACTAAATCATTTAATATTTCGATAATTGACTAGAATTTACAAATTTCCTTTCTTATTGTTTAAACATTTTTTTAAAGAAATTTGTAAATTCTTGTAAATTATTGCAGCCCCGCAAGTGAACTTGTTTTCGAGAACTAAACCACTTAATATTTCGATAATTTATAAGAATTTACGAATTACCTTTCTTACTTTTGAAATATTGTTTCGAGTAAATTTGTAAATTCTTGTAAATTATTGCAGCCCCAAAAGTCAACTGGCTTTCGAGAACTCGATCATTTAATATTTCGATAATTTACAACAATTTACAATTTTCCTTTTTTATTTTTTAAATATTATTTAAAGGAAATTTGTAAATTGTTGTAAGTTATTGCAGCCCCGAATGTAGTCTAACGATTTTTTGTGCAAAATTGTCACCCCGAAAGTCAACTGGCTTTCGAGAACTCAATCA
Organism: Oxytorus armatus; assembly: GCA_958009045.1. Classification (NCBI taxonomy): domain Eukaryota; kingdom Metazoa; phylum Arthropoda; class Insecta; order Hymenoptera; family Ichneumonidae; genus Oxytorus; species Oxytorus armatus. The sequence continues at coordinate 3,631,712 of OY253748.1, read as the reverse complement.
TTTGATATTACGATAATTTACAAGAATTTATAAATTTTCGTTCGTATTTTTTAAATATTTTATAAAAGGGAATTTGTAAATTCTTGTTAACTATTAACGTCCCGAACGTTAACGGGCTATCGAGAACTCAATTATTTAATATTGTGACAATTTACCAGAATTTATAAATTTCCATTCTTATTTTTAAAATATTTTTTAAAGGAAGTTTGTAAATGCTTGTAAGCTATTACAGCCCCGAAAGGCAACCGGCTTTCGAGAACTAAATCATTTAATATTTCGATAATTTACAGGAATTTATAAATTTTCGTTCGTATTTTTTAAATATTTTATAAAAGGAAATTTGTAAATTCTTGTTAACTATTAGAGCCTCGAAAGTTAACTGGCTTTCGAGAACTAAATCATTTAATATTTCGATAATTGACTTGAATTTACAAATTTCCTTTCTTATTGTTTAAACATTTTTTTAGAGGAATTTGTAAATTCTTGTAAATTATTGCAGCTCCGAAAGTGAACTGGTTTTCGAGAACTAAACCATTTAATATTTCGATAATTTACAAGATTTTACGAATTAACTTTCTTACTTTTGAAATATTGTTTCAAGTAAATTTGTAAATTCTTGTAAATTATTGCAGCCCCGAAAGTCAACTGGCTTTCGAGAACTCGATCATTTAATATTTCGATAATTTACAAGAATTTACAAATTTCCTTATTTATATTTTAAATATTATTTAAAAGAAATTTGTAAATTGTTTTAAGTTATTGCAGCCCCGAAAAACAATTCCGGCTTTGAAGAACTAAATCATTCAATATTTCGATAATTTAAAAACTTCCTTTCTCATTGTTTCAATATTTTTTTACGTACATTTGTGAATTCTTGTAATTTATTGCAGCCTCGAAATCATCTAATACTTCGATAATTTACAAGAATTTACAAAATTCCTTTCTTATCATTTAAATATTTTTTAAAAGAAATTTGTAAATACTTGTAATTTATCAAAATATTTTAAGTAATTTACATCTCGAAAGCCAGTCGACTCTCGGGTCTGGAATTTTTCACAAAAGTTTTTCAGACCACACGCAATGAGATGTGAGAATAGCGAACAAATCAAATTTTTAATCCTGAAAAAAAGTGACTGAGTTGATAGAGAACGCCGCATAACAAGAAATAATGTAGCAGTCACTTCTGTTTCTCTTGACTCAAAGAAACAGTCCATGCCTTCTCAGCGGTCCTCTCTCGTAGCGAGCCAGACTGTAAGATCATCATTAGAGCACCGAGATCCGGGCCTTGGGTAAATTAAGCAGTTCAAAGTTTTACGCACAGTTCAGTTTATTATACGCGGAGCTGACGGTATCGCGAGCTCGACATTCTCCAGGTGTCGAAACACTCGGTAATTGACGCTATCGACGAGACGGTTGGCGAAAGTATCCCAGGTACAAAGTAGAAATGTCGTCAAATCGCGCCGTGTGTATATCGAAGAAACTATCCACTGTGGTGCCCCTTTCCTGAATCGACGCACCCCCCCCCCCCCCCCAGCCCGGCAACGATTTCTCCGCAAAATCCCACTTCCACACCTTTGACCCCTTCCTCTTCGTTGCCCTCCCTCACTCCATGTGCCAATCACCCCCCTCCCTCGTCGCTTCCACCGCTCGACTCCGGCTCCTCTTTCCCTCCTCAATCGTCGTCACTCCCTCTTCGCCGATTATACCCGCCTTCTTCGCGTCTTTCTCGTTCCCCCTCCACTCTACGCCCCCGTTAACGTGACATCGCTCGGCCGTTTCACGTTGCTTAGTTTCCCCGGTACTACCCCACGCTCCCCTCTTATCAGTATCCCCCCTCCCGCCCTCGCCCCCTCCCTCACTCTTACGAACCACCTTCCTGCGAATTCTTCCTTCCTTCCTTCCTTGATTCTTGGTACTTCTCCCACTCTCGTATTTTTTTGCGGGCGCACTCCACTCTCGTTTCTGCTGGCATTGACAGCGCCTCGGCGGCACCTCAGCTGCAGGTGCTTTATCCCGGGCACGTGCTCTTATTGTTAGTGTAAACGTTGAAATTCGCTCGGTTGCTTACCCACCGGCGGTACATATATCGTTCGTTCTCGCGCCTCCCGCTGACTTGACTCGATAATTCGACTGACGGGAACCACCGATGGTTTTGTACGATGCGAGGCGGAATGAGGGGCAGAATTGTATGACGATTGTAATGTGTTGAGTCACATTGACACGCGTTTACCGATTCTTATATTCGTTGGAATGGTTTTTAGAGGATTTATAAGATCAATGACATCGGCTTCTAACGAACTCGCGAGCATATTTGTCAATTTCATTCGCCGTTAGAGGCGATTATCCACTTGCCGTGTCACTGAGGCTAATTGAACCGTTGATCTCTCAGCTATTAAGATGTCCTTCCTAACGTTGCGGAGTTTCGTTGTGTCTCTGTCAAACACACAGATAAGTTAAGACCGAATGATACGTCTGAACGCAGGAATATGGTTTCGTTACATGGGCCATGTAAGCTGAAGGACCCCAATTACCGACTGAGAGCCTGTTGACGCACGGAAATCACGATCCGTCTCGTAAACCAACGTCAATCCCACGCGCCGTCAATGACTTTTAAAGGGTTAGGCTACTTTAGAATTATCGAGAAATCGAATTTTCGTTTGTTTTTCGGTTCAATAGAGGCTCACTTTCAATTATTAATCGGTCCGAACCCTTGTCATTTCAATGTTACCAAGTTAACGAGTCCTTGTGTATCCGTGATGTCTAAATTCCTCCCGTCCATGCTCCTTGTTATTACCCCTGAGCCCGCAGTAACCACATCGAATTGTAATTTTTATCTCGGACATAACGGTCGGTAAAACGAACGGAAAACGTCTGAACCGGTCCACCGGTAACTTATCATCGAATTCCACGTCTCGAAACCTTGAATTGTTTTAGCATCTAGTACGTATTTTTAAGGACGATAACAAAACCAAGCCCACATTTCCCGGGATGCATTATGAATTCCCCACGATATTGATACCAGATCTGTTCTAAGGATACCTTATTGCCATCTCCGGATCAATGGACATGTCGAAGATTAAATTGTAAAAAGAAATGAATTGACAGGAATTGAAATTGCGTAACCTCTGGACCGTGGGAAGGTCGGCCTGTTCAGAATAAACATTTTGGAATCGTCGATGAGTATACAGTCTGTTCAAGAAGAAAGCAACCGTTGCCATTTCGTAAGGAGCCAACGCAGCGACATCTCTCCTCGTTCGTTTGAATCTTTGGTTCATGCTCTTTCGCGCAATGTATAGTTTGCCGAGACGTTATGTCATTGATATCAGTGAATTCGTTATATTCAGAATGGACATATGGAATTCCGTCGAACAATTTGGATTTTTCTTCTCGGTTTTTTCCCCCTTATCATCCTGCTTTTGTAGATATTTACTATTAGTATCGACGCGCACGTTTCACGCGATTTTAAGCCACCAAGTTTTTAGGTTAGGCAGCACATTAGCTGAGCTGAAACAGAGCAAAGTGTGCTGACTAAAAGTGGTAAATAAGGGATTAAGAGAATTAAGAAATAAGGGATTAAGAAATAAGAACGACGACAGATAAAACACGATACATAACTCGTCACTATTGTGTATTAAGGGCTCACATACTCCTGAAATTATCAAAAAATGATTTTTTTTAACAGATTTTTATTCTTTATACCTTTAGGAATTAAAAAAATAAACTTTTAAGAAAATTCCACTCCGTTACAAAGTTCTAGTAATAAATGTGACCGGACATCGGATTGGGATGGGACGGCTACCTACCAGAAACTTTAAACGCGTTTTTTTTAAAACTATGTTCTTAACCAGTCAGCACGATAACTCAGTCAATTGTTAATATTTTTTAACATTTTTCTTTAATCTTGATAATTATTTTCTCTACAGTTTGACGAGAGGTTTTTTTTCCATTTTTTAGTTGGACAATTTTTTATAAAGTATTAAGCACTAATTTTTTTCATGTAAATTGCACACTAAAGTTTGAAATACTGTAATTTCTTTATTTTTGAAAAAAATTAATGAAATCCCCTCCGTCAGACTATTACTACTACATTATTTTACTAGATTCTTTTTTTTTTTTTGCAGATTGGATAATTTTTGGTGAAGTTATGATGTCGACAAGGAGATGGCTTTCTCTATTTGTACCCGTGAAAAATAATGTTAATATTATTAAAAATATTTTTTAATTTCTTTTCTTATAGTTGAAAAGTTAGTAAAAAATGTGAAATTAACAATTTTTTTTTTCACCATATAACCTTTATAATAATTTTTTTAATTTACTCGGTTTTCAGCCCCCTTAATTTAGGACCCCTTAATTTGGGCTTTCTCTAAAACACTAATTATTGGAAATACCGCTGATTATAATTCGTCACTCATTATTCTTTATATAATCATAAATTTGTGAATCTTACCTTTTCCAGCCCATAATTCGCTCTTCACACGTGCTAGTCACGACACGTATGTAATACGATAAAATACAGGTATAACTCAGACAGATATGAAAATGTAAATACTTGTTTCTGACAATATAATCGACGTACAATAAATACAACACCGTCTCAATTCGCGAAAGTCAGAAACGCAGTGAGCGAAACTAATCTCCAGTACATGATAATAATGATTATATATTATAATAAACGTTATAACCGAATGGCCGTTTGTTTGAGGGGAACGTGCCTACAGAGGCCTATCAGACTATAGCTCATCCGCCTGGATCGCTATAGTGTTATTCATCCATAGCTAACTTTGCTTTAAAAAGGAATAAAAAGTAGAACAAAATTCATAAAATCATGTGCACATTAAACATTTTTTTTTTCTATGAAAAAGTGATTTATTTATAAAACTAATTACACATCTATTTAGTATAAATATCAAGCTAATAAAAAATATTTTGTTTTTGTTTTTTTGTTACACAAAATGGCGGACTAATGCTATCTGCTTTTGGTATCTTTTTTGTCTGGCATAACATTTGGCGTCCACAATTTTTCACCCAAAACAAAAACCAAAAATTCTCATTAATCTACATGAGAATGCCTAGAGAGGTACGCAAGGAATTTGTAAAATATTGTTTTATTCGAATATTGTAGGCGTTTGAACTTAAAACGTGAATTACCAATGAAAAATTTCGTATAAAACCGCTCATAAAATGGAAACGTTTGTAATTGATCAGAAATTCTGTACGTATACTATTCTGTACTTCTCTGCGAAATGCAATTAGAAACATAATTTTTAAAATTTGAATTCAATCAGGTAAAAATTGTCGAAGTTATTTATCACGCAGCGCGCTCGCCCACGTAGAAAGTGCCAGTATAATTTTACTGGCCAAGCTTTGGGCCAATATTGGCGGCCAAACTTTGGCCACCAGTAATGGCCCCGTACTGGCTGACTATCTGGCCATACTATGGGCCATTCTGCGGGCCATACTACGCGCCATACTACGGGCCGTACTACGGGCCAGTATAAAATACAGTCTTATGTCAGTACTGGTTGAATTCTACTGGCCAGGCTTTGGGCCAGTATTGGCGGCCAAACTTTGGCAGCCAGTATTGTTTCAGTATTGGCTGACAATCTGGCCAAGCTTTGGGTCAGTATAAAATATCGTCTTGTGCCAGTACTGGTTGTCAATCTGGCCGCACTGCGGGCCGGTATAATAACCAGATCTGGGCCAAAATAGGCTATAAAATACGGCCAAGCTCTGGCTTCGATACAGGCTTAGTACTGGGCTATAGAAAATGCCAATACTGAGAGTATTTCACTTTAACAGTTGCGTTCTGTAATGTAATTGTAGATTGGGTTATTCCGATCAAAGGTGCATTATTTTGCAAACAACCAAATTGTTGAATTATAATTTGCCCCGAACTTGAAATTGCACGATTAATACAATATTTTTTATTGTAATATTTGCTTCATATAGCCTATATTTTATCAACACTGTTCTATAAACATTTAAGTACGTATTTTAGACCTGTATATGTACTTAGTCTCTTATTAATAAAAACTACTCCGAGTATTTAGTATATATCAAGTGTATTTAATTATCAAATATTTATGCATAAACAACCCAGATAACACAGACATCTGAAGGACGTCCTAAAAACATCCGAAGAACGTCCTTACGTCCAAAGTACATCCTTTGGACGTACGTGTGCTGCTTGGAAAACATCTGATAACGTGGTAAAAAGAAATATAAATTACTCCCAGAGAGAAATAAAATTTAAATAGACATTGGATCGGCGTCCATTAGACGCCAAAAGTGTCTAAAAGACGTCGATTCGATATCTATTTAATTTGCCATTTCTCGCTGAGATGTAATTTGCACCGTCGGCAAAATCGTCTGCCAAGATCCAGCCCAATGAAATAACCAGTATTGGTACGACCGTTGGTATCAGTAGTAAGCCAGAAGTTTGCCAGATCTGGGCCAAAGTCCGGGCTAAAGTCTGAGCCAAAGTCTGGCCCAAAGTCAGAGCCAAAGTCCGGGCCAAAGTCTGGGCCAAAGTCTGGGCCAAAGTCTGGGCCAAAGTCTGGCCCAAAGTCAGAGCCAAAGTCCGGGCCAAAGTTCGGGTCAATTAAATAACCGATACTGGCCCGACCGTTGGTGCCAGTATAACGGCCGGCTATTACACTCCTGTACCGAATCTGTACTGGCCCAATACTAGCAGCCAGTACCGGCACTGCGGCAACCAGTATTGGCCCAACGCTCGGCCGTTACAATTTTTCTACGTGGGCGGTTACTCTATGGCCGTGCCAGAGGTAGGCTTACATTATACGCTTAAAGTCAGTGATACAAAAATTTTCTCGCTATAATTTAAATAGTAATTTATTTTGACGATCATAAATCATCGTTTAAGCCAAAAAAATATCGATATTTTTGAAAATTCTACCGTAGCGATATCCCGTAATATAAATTTTGTATATTTTCGAGATTACGACGTTCTTTTTCTTCTTGAATCGACCGTATATCGCGGTGGCAACCATGTGTTTTGCGAGGCATCTCTAACAGATCGTTGTTGGATAATTTCTCGTGGTGGTATGGATTCACAATGTAACCAAACGGTCGACACAATCCGTGCAGATAGTCGGATGATCCGCGTCAGCCATCAAGGCCCGGGGGTTGTTTTTTTTCCGATAGGGAGGCTTTAAGGATCTCCCTTCGTATTCTCAGGCGACGTTCAGACCGTCCTCCATACAACCCACCTATACGCCGCAGGGGGATAACACTTTAAATTTAATTTAAACGGGGCCATTGTGCATCCCCAAGCAGCGGCTTCGTCACCGCCGCCACCATCACTACCACGCCATAACCATCAACATTCGCCCATCACCCATCGAAGGGCAACAACACTCTGTGTACCACCAGAGACCATCAAGACCCGCCGTCGCTGCCGCGCCTCACCATCACTATCACCATCGGGCATCGAGGAGCACCGCGTCGTCACAAACCATATTTTCCTCGTGTTCACCCCCCTCCCCCCGCCCAATAGCCAGGCAGCCCCCTTGTGAACAGAGAACTACTTTCAATGGGGCTTGCGCCCTTTGTCGTTTTCATAATACGCTTCTCGCCCTCTCTCTCGCTCCAGATTTTTTTTTTTTTCTTCTACTTGTTTATCTTTTGAAAAGGAGAAGGCAGCGGCAGCAGGGCGAGACTTTCAACGCGGGGAGGAAATGATTTTGCTACATAAATATTGGCTCGATTTCGAGCTACACCTTTTTCATTTGGCATTCGACGCGCAACGGGCTTTTGTGAATTATATAGAAAGGCTCTCGTCGTCGCCATCGTCGACGGACCATAAGCTTCGTTGAACGAAGAACTCGGATTGTGTACCATATCCGTACAATCCTGGCGGTGCACGGTGTACATTTGTAGATAGCCCTCGCAGGGTTGCGCACCTAACCAAACCTTTTTAACCATCTTTAACAACGTGCCAACGTTAAAAGCATCCACCGTAGATTCATCCCCGTCTTTGAAACTAACCCCCACGCCGCTTTAATGCTTCTCAACGCCTCGCGGTCTCCGTGTCATTGACATCCACAGTCAATTATACCCGAGTGCGTAACTACTTTATTAGGAGAATACGGAATACGGAAAAAAAAGCAGACAATTGATAAACACTTGACGTCGTCCATTCAATTAATGTGTTGCTCCGCTACGACAACTGGCGAAAAACAATATTCCAATCGTCTATACATTGGACCGAGAGATTGGGAGTTCGTGGGGGGGGATGCAACCCCTCGGGAATTCCTCTGGAATTATTTTTCTACCGATAACATTTCAGCCGCGGGATTGAATTGATTTCAGGGACTTTCAACAAAGTTTCTCCGATAACATCGGGCCTGCGTTGGCAAAAGAGGAAAACTGTCCAGCGTGCCTGCATTATAATTGTTTCCGAATAGAACTGTGCACGGAATTTTCATCTATTTCGTTATTTCCCTGACAAACGAAATTCACAAAATATGCCAATTTTTCTCTTGCTCCAGAGTGGCCTAACACCCTTGAAGCAGAGAAAAATAATTGCATCCAACGGTGCAAGTGGAAGATGTGAAAGATAATGATCCGTTCGAATACGACAGGTTATTAAAGATGGCCGATATTGAAAATATAACTGAAAATATAATTGAAAATATAATTGAAAATATAATTGAAAATATAATTGAAAATATAATTGAAAATATAATTGAAAATATAATTGAAAATATAATTGAAAATATAATTGAAAATATAATTGAAAATATAATTGAAAATATAATTGAAAATATAATTGAAAATATAATTGAAAATATAATTGATTGGCAAATAATCGATTAAGAGGATAATCGACATCTACAAATCGATTGTTCGAGAACAAAATCGATGAATAATCGTTTGGACTGTTATTTTTTTCAATATTTCAAATTTAAAAAATACATAACGCTCATTATCTTTCTACCGATAACATTTCAGGCACGGGATTTAATTGCATATTGTTGGAATCGGTGTGCGCGCCCCTTTTGTAGGTTAGGATCTTCGTACGATCTGAAGTATGCACATGAGATATTTCGTGACGTGTCTTCTATATAGAGGAGAATATGACGTTGAACGAATGTTTATTTAACGTCAATTTATGTGAAAAACGATTGGGGCCATCAAAATAAGCTTCATTTTCAATGGCTTTGCGAACTTTAGAATTTGTTTTGCGAGTCCCTACTGGGAGCGGTGTTAAAATTAACCGCCAGGTGGCGAAGCCCCGACATCACGTCCCAATTGGAGAACTAAAATCTTATCTCGAGCCGTAATCTCATTATTATTCTCCGTGCGTTAAAGTAGTAGTCTGGTAACTTAAGCCGATTTTCATGTCTTTTTTGGAGGGCGTTTTTTTGTAGGAAAATAAAAATGAATCGTTTTGGATATTTAGGATGTTTTTATTTACATATTAAAGATACAAAAAAAAAATTTTATGAAAAAATTTAATAGTTTATTATTATTATTATTATTGATCGAAGTTGGCACCTCGAAGTTGGCAGCCCGGGTCCTAACATTTTTTCTACGGAACCAATTGCTTTCAAATTTTAACAGGCTACTCTACACACTTATAGTTCTCGTCGGAACTACCGAGAAATTTTTTCGTCCCTAACTTTTTATTTTACAACCCCTTCTTTGCTAAAATAAAAGGACTTTTTTTCCAAAGTCCGCCATTTTGTTATTTATCCATGATATTTAACTTCAGTAGTTCCGACCAGAATGACATGTCTATAGATCAAGAATTATCAAGAATTTTTTATTTCAGATAACATCAAGAGCCAAAATCACCGGGGCCACCCACGCGCTTTTTTTTCGAGGTGCCAACTTCGATCAATAATAATAATAATAAACTATTAAATTTTTTCAAACAAATTTTTTTTTGTATCTTTAATATGTAAATAAAAACATCCTAAATATCCAAAACGATTCATTTCTATTTTCCTACAAAAAAACGCCCTCCAAAAAAGTCATGAAAATCGGCTTAAGTTACCAAACTACTACCTTAATTCCCAGATAATATATACTGCATATTGAAGCGACCATTTTCTACTTAAGATAATCTTTCAGGAAAACAAGTGAATCCTTTAAATTTTCAATAAATAAATATGTCAGAAGAAATTACGGCGAATGTCGGATAAATGTATGTCGTAAATTATGCTTTGGGTCTTCGCGATATGATCCTCTTTTGAAATAACAAATTGTATGCCACATATTAGAATAAAGTTTATAGTTATAAGAGTGTACGTTTTATTACAGAACAAAAAAATAAAATATTGTCGATTGACAGAAACTGTAAGAGCGATTTCAGGTTTGAATAACTAGCTAAGGAAAATAAGTAAAACAAAATAAACAAATAAACATATATCGATATATCGTTCAATAAAATAAACAAATTCAAATATTCTTCTTTTCACAAGATACTTCCTCCCTCACCGTCACATTGCGTTACTCGTCTTTGAGTATATCTCACATATTCTCGATAACCCGTGTTTCGTGCACATAATACAAGACAGTCACACGAATCACGCCTCACTTATAAAATCATTAAAAAAAATGATATCCTCTTTCTTTTCTTATTTCTCGGTGCCAATTGGTTACGAGTTACACCGTAATGTCCGATAATATAAATGAGTACTCATCTTTTGTTAATTGGTGCGATGAGTCTCGATGGCTACTTTCTCCCTGGAGTTGGAAATCTTCGCACCTCGAGCTTCTCGGCAGTCCTTCGGGATCCACGATAAAGGATGTGTAATTCCCGTATCGTCGTTATTGTAGACGGATTAAATCGCACGACGGTGTTTTCGGATTGGATAATCGAGACGGCTCATCAAACTTGATAGGTGTTGTTCGCTCGGCGTTCCAGGGAGAAAGAGAGCGAGAAATTCGGAGAGAGGTGACCGCTGTCCCCTCTTCGCACACATTACACTCTCTTTGTTCTCACTTCGTCACGTATTATGTCCGATACGCAAGATTGCGAGCGCCAAATTTTTTAAATAGCTTCGACATCTCACATAGCTTAGATAATACGATTTTTCTTGCTCACGACACAACATATGTGCAAAGTTAATCACCGTAACTTTCGGGAAAGAAATGCCAGTTTGGGGGAATATAAATTTGGGGAATTTGGTTTTGGGGAATATTATAGCCTACAACAAGAAAGAGTGTAGCGGTAACTTTTGTTTGTTTTCAAAGAAACAATCTATGCTTTCTCGGCAGTCCACTCATTGCTAGCTTGTAAATTAATATTCTCACATAAGTTAATATACACCATCCTCGTGCAAACCCGGACGATCTTTTTTTTTAATTACTTAGTATCGGCTTTACTAATCCTGAATATTTTTCTCATTGGGAACTTCATTTAGACGCAAACCTCATAGGAAATAAAATGATACTCGTAAAAATGAGATTGCGCATCGATATACCGTACGTTATATAAATGCGTGCAAGGTTCACGAATAAGAAACGAGTAATAGTTACTTTTACTCGCTCTCTCACGGGACACAAACTCCCGTGGAGCATTGTACAGGGGTTCTACCAAAACTTCATTCGTATCACAGCGAGCTTACGGAAGTGAATAATATTTTAACATTTTTTCTTCTCTTTTATTCACATCGGAAACGACATCCCCGCAGAAACTCCCACGATGTCTGTCCACTTTTATATTAATTTCAATATTATGATAACCACAAATTTGTACGAGCAATGATTTTTTGGTATGAAAAATGCTCCCATTCGATAAGTGGAATTTTCGACATATTTAACACACGTTTATCCCGCATCGATTTATATATGTATAGGAAGACCCTTAAGCGTTAACACCACTCTAGCGGCAGAAAAAAAGGCCTAACTTTGACGATTTATTTTGGGAGTATGAAAAGAGGAATAGGATTTCTTTCCAGACCTTAAAGCGTTTTTTTAAAACTTGTAACTCAAAATCTAATGCACCGATTCTTTTGAAATTTTATACACTATTTCTACACATAAATCACCAGGTAAGGCTGCCGAGTTTTTGTTTTGTTAATTATTTTCTATATTATAATAACAAATTTGACGATTTTTCTAGCGAAAATCGCGTTTTTGACTTCCAAGTGCTGCCAACAATGAAAAAATCGATAAAAAAAAAACTGGACAGCTTTACCTCGAGAAACATCCCACCTAATAAAGGCATTTTGATTTTTTTGTTTCGGATGATCCAGTGACGAGTTATAGCGTACACCGAAGAACAACTTTTTTTCGAGTCGTCTGCGGAAATTTGCTGCCAACGGCTTATTTATCAATATTTTACAAAGAAAATTTAGGAAACTATAGTTCACATGTTGTATTATTATATGAAAAGTAAATAAATAAACCAGCATTACCTGTATCGTCTAAAAAAAATCTTGAATTTTTTCAAGACCCCCCGTTAAGCTTAGTGTAAAATTTTGAAGCAGCTTGCAAGTGTTACACTGCAGCCTGAAAGTTCAAAAAAATGTTTCATCGATTCTCGCACCAATTCAACCGCTATCAATCGTCAAAGGCATTTTATCGATGTGTAGAAAATATTATCGCAAAGTCTAAAAAGTTCAACACAATTTGTGCGAGTTAGAGTCTTACAACAAACAGCCAAATTATTATTTTGTTCTATTTTATCGTTGGGGTCTTGCACGCCAAACGCCGTCCCTCTGGATACATTTCTAAAACCCTCCAACCCTTTCGAGTTGGAATTTAGGGTGAAAGGAAGGGGATGAGTGCGAGGGTGAAGGGATGTTCTCCCTGTCCTGTCCCTGGCTGGTTTACTGACGGCAGCGACGGTGGCGGCGGCTTTATATACTTTATAACAGAGCCGAATAGCCGAAAGTGTAAGTGCTGCATTTTTACATTTGTATGGCGGTAAAGAAACTTGAAGTAAACAAAACACAGTGGATATCGTATATGGAAACATATAGAAAAGACAGTGAAGCTTCTTTGGGAATGATCGGACGGGTATAGAAAAAGAGTATCTCGGGCCCGGAAACGCCTAACGGTCCTGTATCTTTATTTATTACCGATACCCCGTGACATTGTCAGGACGAATACGTTGCGTTCGATGAACACATAGCGAACGAGCGTATATATCGTAACACGGAAACTCCGGATGAAGATCTCAACCTCGCGCTACCAAAAGAGAGAGAGAGAGGGAGAGAGAGAAAGGACAAGGGAAAAAATTTCGCGGGAAGCTATAAATTCAAGGGAACAAAAGAATAACGTGTCGCGCCCGGGGCAACGGGTGAGGTACGGATGAGGCCCATTTTCACCCCGTTTTCTACAAGACTACGGACATATTTACGACCTTAATTTATAACCGATCGTAGTCCCATCATGCTCCACTTAACCGCTCTTCTATATCCCTTACATGAATTACCCACCATTTATTGTCCTGCCTTCCATATGATCGAGGTTAACGCAAAATATGTACAAACGCATACAGACATATATATTTTAAGGTTATGTAACGCCCGAGATTGGGGTGGACCGTGCAGTGAACTTAAGAAGAAGCAAAATGGCACTTTTCGTTTAAGAATACCCTTTGTTATCGACGAGTTCATCGAAAAAGCACACAAACACGATCCACCCCATAAAGAAAAGACACTTCACGAAGTATCTCGAAACGCGATGTATTTCCGAACCCAGCTAACTCTCGTCATCATGATTCTCGTCTCCACCCATTCTAGAAAAAAGATATGCCACGAAATATCTCGAAATGTGATTTAACGCGGTAGTCTGGTCTAGAGCGAGATTTTTGACGTCATTTCTAATGTGCAATAACGTTTAAACCGTTGAAGTTGTCTTGATGAAAATTTACACGTGCATTTATTGATCCTTAGAGAATACTTGTACGTTAAAAAAAGAAAATTATTTCAAATATTTTCATGTAGTTTTTCGCCTTGTTGCAACATGGTGCGCCGAAAGCCGCCTCAATCGGCGCCCACTCTGGACGATGTTGTATGCATCTGAAAAAAAAAATATATATATGTTCTCAATCTGTATGAGTATTCTGAGCACTGGTAGCAGAATTGGTACTTAAAAAAATTTTTTGACAAATTGGCGGCCTGTTGAACTTTCATTAATGATATTTCATACATTTTCGGGTATTCGACGAGTTATAAAATGTCGGGAAAATTATTGTTCGACACAATTCTGCTACCAGTCCTCAAAAACAGGCTACCTAAGTTACGTGCAAAATTTGAGCTCGATCGGTTCATTAGTTATCGAGATATCGTGGGCGCCGATTTGAAAAACATAATTCTGAGATAAACGCGTTTAAAGTTTTGACACCGACCGCGCTACCTGAGCGCGCGGCTTGCTTAGAATTTTTATTTCTCGGCTAATATTTGAAATATCAATAAACGGTTTTCAGGAGCGTATGAAGAAAGGTCTAAGGAATAAGAAAATGAAAAAAAAAATCGATTTTTTCAAATTCCTAGACCAGACTACCGCCTTAATTCTAAAGGGGGACGAACTCGTCCTAATGATTGGCTGTCGATGTCGTGCTCGGAATTCGTTCATGTGCTCACTTCAGATCGCGCGACGAACCTAACCTACAAAAACAGCGCGGGAACCACGTACACCGATTCTAGTGACTTTAAAATGTCATCCGCTATGCAGCTGTGCCTGATTCCTAAAAAATGTAGCAGCAATATTCAGGCCTTTGCTTTCGTTAAAAAAAAATATATAGAAACTGAAAGTTGCACTTTAAGAATGGGTTCCCCTTCTCGAAAATTTTCCTACATCAGCTAGTTTCTCAATGGTGAATTCACATGGTGTCTAATAGATTGTGACCATAAACGTTCAAGATATTTTTTTCGTTGAATTTTATCAAACGAGTAGCTCGAGGGCTCCCATACCACTGCGCGTGCTGAAAGCCGAGTAAATTTGAGAAATTATTATAAAGGTTATATGGTGAAAAAAAAAATTAATTGTTGATTTCACATTTTTCATTAACTTTTCAACTATAAGAAAATTTTTTTCTAATTATCCTTTTTCAATACTAACATTATTTTTTTACAAGTATAAATGGACTATTGATGAAAACTATGGCGCCTCCTTGTCGACATTATAACTTCACGATAAATTATCCCATCAGCAAAAATGAAAAAGAATCTAATAAAATAATGTAGTAGTAATAGTCTGACGGAAGGATTTATTTATTTTTTTCAAAAATAAAGAAATTACAGTATTTCAAACTTTAATATGCAATTAAAAAAAAAAATTAGTGCTTAATAATTTATACAAAATTGTGCAACCAAAAAATTAAAAAAACTTCTCGTCAGACTGCAGAGAAAATAATTATCAAGATTTAGAAAAAAAAACGTTAAAAAATATTTAAAAAATTGACTGAGTTATCGTGCTGACACTGTCTACAAACGAAGTTTCGAGAAAGACGCGTTCAAACTTTTTGGTAGGTACAACGTGAACTCACGGCTCTCCCATTCCCGCTATAACTTTATAACGGAGTGGAATTTACTTTTAATTTCTAAAAGTTTTTTTTTCAATTCTTAAAAGTATAAAGATTAAAAATCTGCAAAAAAAATGGATTTTTTGAAAATTTCAGAGGTACGTGAGTCCTTAAAATAATAAAATGGCAAATCGGCGAATATAACATAAAACTATTGTTTGTTTATTGATATATATTCTATATGCGAGGCGGGGTTGAAATTCCGAACTGTGAAAGCACCGAAGGTGTAAAACTCCGAGCTTATGTGCGAGGATCCTAAGAGTTTTGGAAATTCTAAAATCAAACATTTTTAAAACAGAAACGTTATTGCGAAAAATAGTTATACATCAAGGATTAAATAACAAGAATAATTACGGGACCGACTGGAAACGTACCGAACATCAAAACCCAACTACATAAAAAAAAACCTTATTTTCATAATTAGAAAACGCAGAGTTCCGAAAAATTGTGGTTTTGGAGAAACGAGTTCTCGAACGGTTAAGTTTTATGCGGGAAAAGGTTCAGAAAAAAAAGAATATCGAAGCCAAATATATTTGTATGTCCAGAAAGGTTGAAGACTCGGTAGTGTATAAATCCAACAGAGTGAAACTCCGAAAGAGCAAAACTCCGAAAGCATTCAATTCCGTTCGCTCGTGAAAAAGGTCCGTAGACGTGATACCAGCGGTGCTGCCATCTTAACGTTCGAATTGGAAATTTTGCGGAATCTCGACCCTTCTAAACTTTAATTTACGGAATACTGCATCGTCAAGGCTGTGATTTTCGAAGTCCGAAATCTTCGCGAACCTCATAAATCTTCTCTTCAATTTTATTACGCTTGAACTTTCCGATAGTTTGTTGTTCGTTAATCTAATTTTCGGAACTTTGCGGATCTCTAAACATCAGATGTACGGAATTTTTCAAACAGTACTACTGATCGTTCGATAAATTGTTTTGTCTTCTGTGTACCGTTTCCAACAAGTATTTACTATATGATATTAAATGTGTATCATTTTTTATCGCTTCGCGTCCGATGTTATTACAGTCAATTATGTACACTTTCGTCGGAATAAACTGTACGGAGACCTGTAGTTTGTAATGAAATTCGCAGTTTTACACCGTCGGAGCTTTTACAGTTCGAAATTTCAAAGCCGCCCTATATATGTGTACATATATTTATGTGCGCATACATATTTTCGTGTTCATACATTTAACACTATGTATTAATAACTATCACATTTTGTAACTGTGAAATCTTAAAAAAGAAAAGAAAACAAACATTAGGAACACTGCGAATGTTCTATCTCTATCTCAATACGTCTAATTTCTCGTAAAGTTTCGTTCATTATCTTTATCTTTTTTGCCTCTAGTTTTTTGCATTCTTTTATGTAATGTCGTTATGTAATTGTCTTTAACTTCTCTCCCTCTTCAATAACTTTCTGGTTCTTGGAAGAAACTTCTTTATACCAGGAAGCAGGAATAGAGGATCTATCGTTAAACTTGGGCCGGTAACCCATTACGAGATTTATTCTTGTAGTCTTGTTAGTGATTGGTTAACAATGTGGGTCCTTTATCTCTTTCTGCTCGCGGATAGGACTCCAAGTATATTCCGGACCAGAGCCGACCTATCGGATTTTATCGTTAAGCCCAGTTCACAATGAAAAACACTGGGAACAAGGGCGACACCATTGGGCAGATCGTGTATTAATGCACAACAGCGTCGAGATATGTATCGTGTTTCACCTAATGCCATCGTCCTTATTTTTTACCCCTTATTTACAACTTCGAATCAGCACACTACGTTCGATTTCGGTTCAGCTAATATGGCCTAACCTTAAAACTTGGTCGCTTAAAATCGCGTGAAACGTGCACGTTGATACCAATATTAAATATCCACAAAAGCAGGATGATAAGGGAAAAGAAGTGAAAAAGAAGAAAAAAGTTCGACACCGATCGACGGAATTCCATGATATTTCTAGGATTTTCCAGGTTTAACCAAAATCCATGATATTTCCAGATTTTCCAGGATTTCCAGAACGTTAGACACCACGATTCATCGTAGCAGCGCCTCTTCAATGTGAAACAATAATGTGAAAACAGTGTGAAAAATGTCGAGTCTTAAATGCCAATGTTTGTAACACCATCCGAAACGCGGTACAATCGTATTTGGTCAAAAAATATAAGACTAATCCTAAACTTGTTCGGGACGATTTTTTTAATACTCGGGACAATGTACGTATTAATAAAAAATTCAATATCTCACAATAATCCAATAAAATTGCTATTGTTATTATTAATCCACGTTCGGTTATACAATCATTCGGTTTTTTTTCATTCACTCGTTCAATCTCACCGACGATCAAAACGTAATGCCGATTCACAACCGATATAACGCCGCGCTAAACACTTCCCGTTATAATGCCACAGACCGGGGCGATAAGAACCTTATAATGGAATTACCGATCATTCACGTTTCACAACAATATAAAACGCGCATTAATCCACCGAGCATGGATATGGGGTGTGCATTGTCGTTCAATGTGAGAATCATAAGGCGCACTTACTCCGATGCCTGGCGCAGATAAATCGTATGAAAAAGACTGACGGATTGAAATTATGTACTAGAGTGGGGCGGGGGGCTAACAGCTGGTGCCATGAGATCCGGGAAACGCACAGTCTTGAGCGACCGAGAAGAGAATCGTGGGCTGGTGAGCCAATGGTGACTGTGGGGCGAGAGCTAAGAGGGAGCATGGGGCGAGATTGCGGTTAAGGATGAAGTTAAGGGTGAGATTGAGGACGGGGTTAAGTGTTAGGGTGACGGGGAGCAGCCTCTCTGATCCATATGTACCTATACATACATATCTACAGCACTGGGCATTCGAAGTGGAACGCGGATATATTCGACGATTTTTGGCATAAATTTGACGAATTTCAAAATTTCAACTCCCGGGGGGGATTGTGCATCCAATTGCTCCTGGTAGTTTTTATCCCTATTCGTAATCCTTTAGTTCCATACCAAATTTACCTTCTATCGCATACGCAACCCTTACGAGGTAACACCACTCTTACGGCAGAAAAAAGGCCTAACTTTGACGATTTGTTTTGGGAGCACGAGGAAAGGAATAGGATTTCTTTTCAGAGGATTTCTGTAACACATATCGAAGTATGAACAAAAAATTTTATTATCATTTTGATACAAAATGGCGGCGGGAGAGCCCATCTTGAAAATCGTCTTTTTCAAAATGGAAGAACGTATCACTTGAATGGATCGATTTAAAATGTTGATAGTAGCTTTACAATTACATTCTCTATCGGAGGACGTAGTCGTTTTTTCATTCAATGTAAACGTTTTTTTTATAAACAATTTACTGTTTTTGGCAAAAAATCGATTCATTTTTTCAAAAGTGCACCACTTCTACAAAATTTTATTTAAAAAAAACCCGTACGTAGTCCCATAGCCAATAGTATATATATTATAAAAATTTTTGGTTTTTTGCTCCAAGTCTTCTAGTTTACGAGATAACTGTCCTCCCGTGAGGGTATTTTTAAAAAAGACGATTTTCAAGATAGGTTCCGGCGCCGCCATTTTGTATCAAAATGATAATAAAAAAAGTTTTTCTCATACTTCAATATGTGTTAAATAAACCCTGTGAAAAGAAATCTTATTCCTTTTTTCATACTCCCAAAATAAATCGTCAAAGTTAGGTCTTTTTGTCTACCGCTAGAGTGGTGTTCCCTGTTAAATCGCGGGATGGACGGATAACACCCCATTTTTCACCCTCGCACACTTTCATTGTGCACGTGCGCGATCGTTGACCAATCTCAATGGGACACCCGGTTTCGTTCGTTATCAAATTGCCTCGAATGTACTTTCTAGGAAATTTTCAAATTCGTCAAATTTTCGCGAAAATCGACGAAAATGACCGGATTCCACTTCAAATGCCCGGCACTGTATATTCCCAGAGTGTCCCGTAACGAAAGTCTGCTCGCCATGCATGCGAAAAAGTACCACTCTCTCTCTCTCTCCAGCAAGTCGGAGCAGATATTACCTTACTCTCCTCGATCTTCCAATGAAGTTTTTTCTTTTTCTCCCGTCACGTGCCGCGACAGGTCCTTCATGTCTACCCTTACTCCTAATTCCTCTTTGCTTTTCAACGAAAGCACGTCATCTGATTTTCATCTGTACAAAAAATAAACGAGTAATACAAACTCGGGACCTATCTCATTCCGAAATGCCCCGGAAATCCTCCTTCCTCCGTTCGCGGTCCAGGCTGATTGGATTTATTCTCGAATAGACGCGAACGAGATCCATATACTAAAAGCCGAGAATCGAAGATTTAAGAGTATAATTAACTTCAGTCAGTACTAGAAATTGAAATGCAATTTGTGCTTTGTGATTTCGGGAATGAACAAATTCTCATGTGTCTTGTCTCCTGCACAAATCCTAAGAACTTCCTTTTCCCCTGATATGTCAAAAGGCTTGTGAAAAAATTCGCTCATCGATATCCAGCGGTTTCTGACTAGCTCGTGTCTATTTCAACATCGCAGATTATATGTTCCACCTTACATTCCCTGGCTCTTATGTAAGTCCCGCAATGCCCGAGCGAAAATTTGTTCTCGTTTGATTCCGGCCCAGATTGTCAGACTGGCATGGGCCTGATTAGCTAGACTGACAGGGACCTGAATTGCGGATCTGGCCCAAATCCAGGACCGGCCCCGATCAGGCACTGATTTTCAAATCTGAAGATTACAAATCAATACAATCTATTTATCTTCCGGAAATTAGGTTATGGGCTATGATGTGGTGTTAGCCGGCCTGTATAATAATTTGAAAAAAAGGTCGACAGTGGGGTTAGAACCTGCAACCTCTCTCGCTCGCCTTCGTTCTTACATCCTTAGTTGGTTAGTTACATCCTTAGTTGGGTGTTCTCCTACTTGACTGATAGGTCGCAGGCGGTCAAAGACGAAAAAGGTGGCTGCTCACACTGGCTGAAGACTACCACCGGGGTACCTCAAGGGTCCGTGCTTGGTCCCTTATTGTTCTCACTTTTTATCAACGATATCGGGAACAACTTGGTTTATGCGCAGCATATGATCTTCGCCGATGATACGCAAATCTACCTGTCCTGCTCGCCCAGCGAGCTGGGGGCAGGTATTGAGAAAATTAAACATGACGTCAATGTAATAGCGGCGTACGCGCATAAAAATGGTCTTACACTCAACCTGACTAAGACTAAAGTACTCATACTAGGTGGAAGTGCTTACTTAAACAATATCGCAGTCGAAGACTTGCCGCCTATCGTTATAAATGGAACTACTCTCCCTTATGTAAATGAAGTACGCAATCTGGGAGTTATCATGACAGGTAACCTATCGTGGGGGAAACATATATCAGTCATATCGAAAAAAATTCATTATTCATTGTACAAGCTCAAATATCATCGCAATGCGCTTTCGGCCGAGTTAAAGGCTAGGCTGGCGACCACGCTCATTTTCCCGCACCTGGATTATCGCTGCTTTGTTTACAACGACCTAAAGGGAGAGCAGAACACCAAACTTGAACGACTCCTCAATTGCTGCATCAGGTTCATCTTCAATCTGCGACGTGATGAACACATCACCCCGTTTCGTCGGAGACTGGGATGGCTCACTGTGAAATCCAGAAGACTATACCATACTTCCAGGGTATTGCGACTTACAATATCCATCGCAACTGCTCACCCCCTTATCTGGCTGAACTATTTTCTCGGCCTCCTACTCCCCGACGTCCGGACCGTCGTGATAGACCTTATGACTTCCATATTCCTGCTCATCGCACCTCGATTTTCAGGAATTCGTTTGTCCTATCGGCAATGTATCTCTGGCACTCGCTGCCCAACGATATTATTACTTCTCCATCATCAAACACATTCAAAAATCGTCTGTATACTCACCTCTTCGCTCTGGACGGGAGTGACGTGAGGCAGTGAGTTTGATCTTCAGAGAGTTGCGGCATTGCGTTCCTCACTCAACGGTACTTAATAGTGTATATAATTTTTATTTTCGATTGCATCTAAGTAGTGCTCAGTACGCTTGATGTCGTACTTATGCTTTGCGAGAAATGTGTGTTAGTGCTCTATCGTCTTCAGCTTGTATTGTATTGGACTAGTATGGATATAAATCCATAGTTGAATTATGAGTGTTGAATTATGAAACCAAACAACGAAATTGTGATCTTAGCTCGATAAACCGCATTAGTATTGCTATATTCTACTTTAACTTTAGTGATAAGAATGGTATTTTTGTTCAGCTTTTGCAATTTTTGTATAACTTTAGTACAATTTGTATGTAATTTTTGTATCTTCTTTGTTTGCCCCAAGGCGTTGCCAGGGCATAATAAAACTATCAATCAATCAATCAATCCTATTGGGAATTACCATTTAGCAACCTGACCTCTCTCGGCCAAATTTCGAAACATTCCGTCCCAGTCGATGCCCAATGATTACTGTGCTAATGTGTCGCGTTTTGATGATAATTAAAAATGTGCTGTTTTGTTACAGCAATAAAAAATAAAAATCGGCAGAACATGGACGACGTTCGGTCCGAGGGGTATAAGATTTTCAGCCCACACGACAAACCACAACAAACTATTGTCATCCGCCGTTTTGAATTTTTTCAACCCCGAAACTTAATAGCTTATTACCAGGGCCCGGATCTCGGTGATGTAAAAACAATCTCATAGTCTGCCTCGCAATTAGTGGACATCTGTGAAGGCATAGACTGTTTCTATGAATCGAGAGAAACAAAAATTACTGCTACACTCTTTTTTGTATACTTTATCGGCTCGGTCAATTTTTCCAAAACCAAAATTTAGATTTTTCCGCCATTCTTATATCTCATTGCTTGTAATCTCAGGAATTTTTGTGACAAATTCCAGCCCCAAAAGTCAACTGGCTTTCGAAAACTAAATCATTTAATATTTCGATAATTTATAATAATTTACAAATTTCCATTGTCACTTTTTAAATATCTGTCAAAGAGAATTTATAAATTCCTTTAAAGTATCGAAATATTAAATTATTACAGCCTCGAAAGTCAACTGGCTTTCAAGAACTAAATCATATAATTATTCGATCATTTACAAGATTATATAAATTTCCATTCTTATTTTTAAAAATATTTTATAAAGGAACTTTTGTAAATTCCCGTAAATTATTGCAGTCCCGAAAGTCAGCTGGCTTTCGAGAAATAAATTATTTAATATTCCGATAATTTAGAAGGATTTACAAACTTCCTTTAAAAAATATTACAAAATAAGAAAGGAAATTTGTAAATTCTTGTAAATTATCGAAATTTAGTTCTCCAAAGCCAGTTGGCTTCCGGGGCTGCAATGTTTCACGAAAATTCCTCAAAATACATGCAATGAGTTGATAAAGAATACCGTATATAAGAAAGAGTGTAGCAGTCAAAGAAACAGTTTATGCCTCTTCAGCAGTCCACTCATTGGTAGCCATACTGTCAAATTGTTTTTAGACCACCGAGATCCGGGCCCTGGTAATAGGATCCTTCGGCGCACAGTAAAACACCTTGTAAAAATGCACGTTTGGAGATGCTTTTTTAAACGCGGTTTTGGTTGCCTCTTTGTCTTTACGGACAATCACAACATCGAGAATCCATCAAGAAATGCTTGTTGGAGTCTACAAAACAGTTTTTTGCTTCTGACAAAACAAGTTCGGTGCTGCAAAAATGACCTTAAACATAGCGGAAAACCGTGCAACATGGAAACAATAACAATAAACAATAAAATAACCTGCATTACGATAAAATGGCCGGCGATGTCGTCGTACACGAGAATCAAGCCCAAAGTCTCGATACGGCGATCTTTGCCAAATTAATATGCGGAAAATCTCATCGAAAGCGTGGGAAAAAGTGATCAAGCTATAATCAGCAATGGCGGTGATTGGACAAGATATCAGGTAATTGCGCAATATTTAATAACATATAATATAACCATAAAAAACAAGTATCTCTAAATTTTCATGTTTTCCCGATTATGTCGGTCTTTTTCTTCTTGAACAGGCCGTATATCGTCGGTTACTACGAGGGATCTAGAGTCACGTCGAAATAGCGTCCCACCCGTACATGTCTATTTGTGCCCCGAACAATTACTCACTGATTAATTGATCGAGGCTGACATTGTGAAATCGGTGTCCCTGAATGGCGCATGCGCGACCCATTCGACCACGTCGAGATTGGAACTGGGCAGTAAAAAGAATAGCGGACGGATAGTCATTGCGAGGAAAAAGGGATGAAAAATTCGATCGTATACGTTCGAGCAGCGATGACAATGAGGTTCGAGAGTTTTGGTAGGCGAGGGATAACAGGAGAAATAGCGGAGATATACCAACGATGAATTCGAGGAGAATCGTCCACCGTGTCTAAAAGCCACCCCGTTCTACGCCGAAGAGAACACACACGCAAACACACACGCGCGTAGTTCCGGAGTCGCTCAGTCGCGTGGCCCTCATCCGGACGTCGCAGCAGACTACCGTCTCTGTCCTCGTTCCTCCCCCCTCCTTGACAGATCGACCGACTTGGGAGAGAGGGATGGGGGGGACAGAGCCCCCCCTTCCCTCTCATGCCGCAACATAATGTGTATATTATGTTAACAAATAAGTGGTCGTGGTAATAAAAGCACGCTATAATGTATGCGCGATGTCTCGAACAATATTCCTTCGGTCGGGTGATATAATGGTGGATATAAATAATACTCCCCTTAGCTCGACGACCTCAGAAGTCTCCGCTTGACGGCTACTGCTCTACTGCTGTTGCCACTCGCTCCCGGTAGAGCGATGAGTCTATGTGTGCACGTGGGTATGCGGGTCTGTGTGTGTGTTTTGTGTGTGTATGTTGCGAGAGAGAAAGAGGGGGAGAGATCATTCGTGGCAACAGAGAGTATGGGGCTATGTGACGGGTGCTCCCCCGCAGCAATGCTGCTCTGCTGCTCGCGGAACGCGTAAGTACACAGCAATGAACGAGAGAGGGTGCGCGAGTAGGACGCCGGGGTCTACGAGGCCGGAGTCAAGAGCCGGTGTGTGTAGGGCGAGAGAGAGCTGAAATATGTACAAACTTGCGGCTTCTTGTTATGAGCGGTGATAAATTACACCGGGAGATCCATTATAAGTGCGCTATATATGTATAACCCACTTGTGTCCTACACCATGTTCAAACTCGTGCCCGTAAACGCCACGCTTTTATCCCGAAAGTATACCGTATGCATTCACACACGCACACACGCGCGCATAATATTGCAGTCGATAAAACGCCGGGGCAAATTTTAATCGTCGTTTCTTTCTCAACGCGCTAATACCCCGCTACGGATCTTGAATAAATTTGTAACCTGTCGGATAAATTTCCATAACGCATGCGATGCCCGCGTTCAACGTGATCGTGATTTAATCGATTGACACGGGATGAAGCGTTTGACGAAAACTAGGAATGGCTGCTTTTTTTTTTTATGTTTTGAGAGAATGCCATGTTAAATAAAAATGTGTAAATGCATCCTCGAAAATGTCGGACGGATTATAATATGTTAACAGTTAGGAATTTTTATTTTTTAATGTACCTTAGACAAAGTAGGGTTTTGTTCCTTCTTTGCTCCGACGTATACCCTTTCGGGTTTTTACGTATCACCCTTTCCAATTCCAGTTTTTTTTCCCTATCACTTTCTAAGCACACTTTGCTAAGCTAACGTAACTTCCATTGCGCCCGCAGACGTCTTAGCTACACTTTATCGAGTGTCCATTGTTGTCGGGCAGAAAATATGTTAAATATCTGTGAAGCGCTACGAATGGTAGTTCTGTCATGAAATGTTACTTACTGGCAAGTATGCCACCTACGACTGTGCTCGAATTTTCACGGAATTTTCTTTTATGATTGTAATAGACATACAAAAAGAAGCGTTATTTCTTAATGGTCACATTAATCACATTATAATCACATTACATTAGAGATCGGCCGTTTTAGAGAAACCGTTTTATTCGTATCGTGTAGACGATAAGAGGCGCGACTGAAATCGCATAATTGCTGACAAATGAACAATTTTTAGATATAACATTATGTCATGCGATAGATTTATGTTGTAAGTAATAGTTCACTGTTCGAAGTCATTTATTTAGTCGTAGAGTGGCGGGCAATATTTTTCTCATTTTCAGGATAAACATGGCGCGTCATAAAGGTTCCCGTATCCTTCTGGCAATAATGCAACTTCGTCTGCATCGAATTGTCGCAGTTGATTCTGTCCGCGCGGAAACATCAACGGTAATAATCCTGATTATCAGATGTTACTAAAAACATTACACATCGCTAAAAAATATACGATAACTAGCTGATCCGGCGAACTTCGTACCGCCTAACAGTCAATGAATGTCGTGTTAACTTTTAGCTAAACTTAATTTAGGATTTTATTAACGTAATAAAATGAATACTAAAAATGTATTAAGTTCGAAAGTTTATTAGGATAATATATATAAAGAAAAAAAAAATTCAACAAAAGTACAAAAATCAAGTATTTCAATGGCGTGTCACCGAGACATTTGCTTTATTGGAGCTATGTATTTTGCTGCATGGGTTGCACTCGGGTTGATTCTCTTCGGTGAAGCACCTTGTGATATACGACATTTTTCGTTTCGTTATCAGGCGCAAGAACAAATAAAGCGGATGATTTGCCGACACGTGAACATGCCACGTACAATTGACCATGAGAAAAACATGCACCCTAACCTAACCTCCCCCCTAACCTGCCCTGCCTGGAACCTAATTTATTTGAAAACTCATTTTATTAATAATTTTTTTCCGTGCATTTTTCAGATATTTTAATAGTTATTCTGCTATTCGGGGCGAAGACGAATCCAACAAATCAGAGATCATTAAAATCGGTCCAGCCGTTAGTGAGTTATAAGTGGTGTAACTAACCCGACTTTGTTTTATACACAAAGACGAGGCTTTACTACCGTTCCCCATGCTAATTAGTGCTGGCTGACTGGGAATGAGCGGCCATATTGAATAGGCCACGATTCTGCGGTAATACCAAATACGCAATAACGATAGAACATTACTAAATATTTGTTATCTAAAGATTGTCATTCCTCGGATTCGACATCATTGGCCAACATTGTAACAATCAAAAGGAAATGGCCAATGTTCAATTCATCTACATCACAATATATGTACAATGTACAATAAAAATTTCTAATTGATTTAAATCTCATGGATGGAGCATCCGATCACGCTATCATTACTCCATGTGAATTACAAACTCGTTTTCGTATGAATTTTCAACGAAACGAGTAAAAAAATAATAATCGTAACTTGTCGCTGTTGTAAGTATTACATAAACTCACAGCGTAGAAACGTCGAATACGGTCTCTATTCGTGGATTTGAATCCACAGTGGAACGAGGATGGAGGAAGAAACTTTTTAACGTACGAGTATATGCCGATGAATAGTCGACGAATAGAAGGAGTATAAGTCGGTAGCGAAATGGGGAAGGCGAACTATAAAGCCGGTATAGAACGCGCGTATGTAAAACTCGCGTATGTCACAAGTGTGCAAGAGCAATATGCATGCTGCACGGAGTTCAGTTGCATCAAAAGCGCCGGAGCAGGTGAGTAGTGTGTACAATATACATATATGACTTACATGGAACCAAATACTTCGCTCGCTCCCTTACTTCACCACCCTTACAACCACGAAAGGATATTCGGTTCGGGCTTATTCTCGATAGAGCCTCGACAAATTTTTACCACACAAAACGACCGAGGCAAAATGGTGCAAACCGTGGAATATCAAATTCTCAATAAGAATGGCTTTGGTACATGTAGTCAAATCGAAAGACCTAAATACTAGCGACCACGATATGTCAAGCTCATTTTAGTAGCCACGGTTTATCATTATTTGCAAATTTCATTGGTCGTCACATCGTCCATTAAAAGTGCTGGAGCAGAGTTAAATATTATTTATCATTTTTATTTCAGTGCTTCGTAGTGCGAATATTTCTATAATATAAACGTCATTCAAGACATTACATTCTCGAAATATTACTTCTACAAGATTTCTTGAAAAAAACAATGATATTTAGAAGTTACAAAAACTTGCTCAACGTTACGTATGATGTACTTTGTAAAAATAATTTATCCCTACTCCCTGGTAAGGATCGAATTAAATATCGGATCGAGTACCAACGCGGAACGTCGCGCTCGAAAATTGGATCCCGATAGGGACTCCCGACTGGATTCCTCACTGTGTCCAGCCCGGATCCTACAAGATTCATAAAGAATTGTATGGGGTGTGACGGGATCCTTACATGATTTTACAGGGTCATGAAATTGATCGTGATCGTTAGATATGAAATATTACTGTTTCCATAGGATATCCTTCCCCATTTGTACCTCCATTCCCATTTGTTTGGCAACAAAATGAAATATAAAAAAAAATAGGAACTCGAGATTCGGCGAATGAATGAAAAAATAAAATAAAATATTTATTTAGCTTCTATGGGTGTATATCACTTAAACGCCGAAATCGGTACACGGTTACTCTGAATCATTCTGAGCGAGCCTCCCGACTCTTATAGCCCGTGAGCACGCGATTGCAGACGCGAAAACCTCGCGACGCTCGCCATCTAGCAGCGGATTGGAAAACTTCTTTATACTAGCTACACCGCGAAGTTCAATTGTTTTCTACATTACTAGCGTGAACATCGCGCGCTTAAGTGCGCGATTGTGGAATTGGACAAAACAACAACACCTGTGTGCGCGTATAACCTCGAAACATCGCCGCGCATCGATGACAACTGTCAAACTCGGTAACCCAAAGTCAGATCGGAACTCTCCCTCTCTCGCTCTCTCTCTATCTCCCTCTGTCCCTCTCTTTCTCTCTCTCTCTCTCTCTCTCTAAATCGTTAGGATCGACAACAATACTCTTGAGATTGCGATAAGTATCGTAGAGTCAACTTTTTAGGAGAAGATGATCAAATGCATAAAAAGGAACCACAAATATTTTCTTACAAAAGCTGGGGTATATAACCGACAAGTCCCACACTTGAATAACTTACTGAAGCTATAAACACATGAGTCGCGTGTCACGTATAAGGTGCATGGTATTTAACGTTCTGAAAATCCTGGAAAACCTGGAAATATCATGAATTTCGGTTGGACCTGAGAAAATCCTGGGACTATCATGAAATTCCGTCGATTAGTTTCGAATTTTTCTTTGTCTCTCGGTTTTATGATCCTGCATCCCTTTATGATCCTGCTTTTAGAGATATTTAATACTAGTATCAACGTACTCGTTTCACGTAATTTTGGACCACCAAGCTTTTAGGTTAGGCTATATTAGCTGAGCCGAAATAGAGTGAAGTGTACTGACTAACAGTAAGGGATAAGAAATAAGGACGACGGTACTAGGTAAAGCACGATACATAACTGAACACTGTTGTGTTTACATGAGCTGCCCAGTGGTTCCGCCCTTGTTTCTGATGTTTTTCATTGTGTACTGGCCTTAACGATGAAATCCGATAGGTCGGCTCTGGCAGCGAATATACTCGGAGACCTATCCACGAGCAGAAAGAGATAAAGGACCGACATTGTTAACCAATCACTAACAAGACAAAAAGAATTAGCCTCGTGATCGGTTAGCGGTCGAAACTTGGCGATAGATTCTCTATTTCTGTTTCCGGGTATAAAGAAGTTTTATCCGAAGAAAAGAAAGATGTCGAGGAGCCAGAGAAGAAAGTAAACAAACGACGTTACAGAAGCATGCAAAGAGCTAGACGCAAAAAAAGATAGATATAATAAACGAAACTTTACAAGAAACTAGTCGTATTGAGGAAGAGATAGAACATTCGCAATGCCCTAATGTTTGTTTTCTTTTATTTTTAAGATTTCGCAGTTACAAAATGTCATAGTTATTAGTACATAGTTCGTAAACAAAACTACCGTCCGGTTCGACCGAAGATAATTTGAAAAGGAAAATTATCGAACTGTTTTAATTATATATACACATATATAATACTAGCTTAAATTTGTATTATATATCTGTTCCATACGCATTACGAGTACATAACCAAGTGCATCTCATTAATTATAAATACCATCCGGAAATTATGTGGAAAAATAAAAGGACCAATGACTAAAATATAAACCCAGGCCACCGCCGCTCCTTAGAGTCATACCATGAAGTTATATGACCCAGAGCATTCCCGAATAAACGGGCTATCTAATGCCAAAAGAATTTTTCAAATCGAATAAGTATTTCCTGAAATTAGCGCGTTCAAACAACCAAATCTCCAGCTTCATTATAGTAATAAGATATACGAATGAACAAATAATAGCTTCATGTTATATTTGTTGGTGTGCCATTTTATTTTAAGCTACTTGTTTGATAAAATTCAATGAAAAAATATGGAAATGTTGTGATTTTCACCTGGAACACCTGGAAACGTCATGAAATTTCATGGTCACAATCCGTTAGACACCATACCTTTACACTTAGCATATGTAGCTAAAGGGGATACTGCCGGGGAATTGATGAGGATAATTTCTGAGAACTAAAATTAAATCGTCACAATTGATAAGAGGTTAGGATTTTTAGTACGGATAACCTGTAACCGGCAGATAAACGTGTTCGAAGAAATTGGGCCGTTGCGGTGGTGGCTAACATACGAAAATACGTGATGAGATTCTTCAACCGCGCCTTGATGTCCCTCGACACGAGTCGCCGAGTATTTTGCTACACGACGTCTCGCCACACTGTGCGTTACATTGTCAGAACAAAAAAAAACAAACAAAGCATTTCGTATAAATAGTGAGCCAGAAACGAGACCCTCTTTCTTTCTCGTATGCCCTTTCAGTTTTTTCCTTGTCTCTGAAGCTATCTTTCATCGAGGCTCATCGTCCAATGCACGGCTCGGTAAACAACGCGCGCAAGCCCACACACGCGCGCACACATATCCCGCAGCGCCATCTCTCGCTCTACCCAAGTCACTTGGGATTCTTTTATGAATACTCGCGAACGTTATGCGCACTGTACTCAATGTTGTGATTTACATTAGAGACGAGTGCCTCGCAACACCCGCGTAAGAACGAACACACACAATAATGCCATCGGTTCTCACGAGGGAGCTTTATCGAGGTTATAAGAAGGGTATATACGTCGGTTGGCCTGCCTCACTGCGATCTCGTCAGAGTTCGGAACTAACTCCCCCGGGGCTCGCAAGTTCCCATCCCAACTTTCGTGCATGTGTACATGGAGCTGGTCATAATCGCACAATGAGCGACTGAATAATTGCAAAATAGCGACATTATGGCAACTTGTGGGGATTTTGAAAAATAAAAATAAAAAAAATAACACAAAACATAATAGATCCCTGCAAACTTCACAATTATCAAGATGCGCGTCAACCCTACTGCCGTGGCTTTGACAATGGTGAACGTTTTGTTTGTAGTTCGAGGATCCCTCTGTCATCGATACATCGAATGTGACGCGATGATGAAAATTGCGACATCTCGATTATATTCCCAAGCGGGCCGGCCATTATTGTCATTAACAAATCATTGGAAATAATTTCATGTCAGTAATTTATGAATAATATTGACGATAAAATATTTTTGTAATTCGACAATAATCGAAAATAATTCTTCCTTAATAACGAATTGTAAACCGATAACGGGTCGAGCCATTTATTTAGTATTTTATTTCGTGTATCAATTTCACGAAAAAGATTTTTATCCGTTTATTTTATTTTTTCTTTCTTCATTGTCGTTCGAACAGTGACGAATTGAACTTTAAAGATTCTTCAACGTGCATACACGGTAAAAAATTTTTCTGTTCGAAAATTAATACACCAGTGCAGGAAATTTTTGTGCATAAACCGTACACGAAATGTCATACGTGTCCGTATCCAAAAATTCGAAGATGAACTGTGATTTGAAAAAAACAAAAAAAACGCGGTATATTAAATTTCATATGCAGCTTAGGGTGGTTCTTAATTTGGTAATGTTGGAAATTCTTCGGTATTGTTCCTCAAAAGTAATCAACATATCTAGAAAAAAAATTGGGCGCAAGCGGAATTTTGTCCAATTATTCTAACCCACCCCACCGAGCTGTCGAATTTTTATATGAAAAAATGCATGCATTCAAAATTTTGTTAAGAAAATTGTTTATTATTTCAAAACTATTTATGATAAAAGAATTTTATATAACGCATTTGTAGGAAATATAATGCTCTACAAAAAAGGTATCTTGTGAAATTCTCGTGAATCTAATATTTATCACGTAATTAGCAAAAAACTGTCATCATTTATTCCAAAAGTCGATCATTATGGTCAAAACAGGAGTTTGACGTCGAATAGCTGCAATTTATTTTTCGTATGTATATAAGATTAAGAAGAAATACGTAGCGCACTCAACAATGAAATGTAAACAATATTCAAATTTTCAATTTTATCAATTTTATTTTGAATGATAATGAATGATGTCATATATTTAAAAAATCAACTTACAATAATGAATTACATCGATTGGAGCAAAGTTGCTTTGTTGATATCAGAATATTTTTTTTTTATTCTTCAATTATTTATACAATGAATTGTTTCTGATCTTCATCATAAGTGAGACGATCATTGTACTCTGTAATAACTTTCACTCCTCTCTCTGCAACATCGTTAACCACTTTAATTCCTTTAACTATTTTTAAGCCTTGTAAATAATTTTCATTAGAAATCCATTCGCTCACATCGATATCAAATAATGAGGAGTTGATTTCGAATCTTTCGAAAAAAGCCATCGATTTGGAACTGATAAAGAAATCAATGTCCTTATCGATCAAAGAAGAAAAATTTATCATGAATCATAATAAAATTGATAAAATTGAAAATTTAAATATCGTTCACATACTGTTATTGAGTGCAATACGTATCTCTTCATATTTCTAATTGCATATGAAGAATACATTGTAGTTTTTCGACGTCAAACTCCTGTTTTGGCCATAATGATGGACTTTTGGAATAAATGATGACAGTTTTTTGCTAATAACGTGATAAATATTAGATTCACAAGAATCTTACAAGATACCTTTTTTGTAGAGCATTAAATTTCCTATAAAAACACAATATAAAATTTTTTTATCATTAATAGTTTTGAAATGATAAACAATTTTCTTAACAAAATTTTGAATGCATGCATTTTTCCATATAAAAATTCGACAGCTCGGTGGGGTAGGTTAGAATTATTGGACAAAGTTCCGCTTGCGCCCAATTTTTTTTCTGGATATGTTGATTACTTTCAAGAAACAATACCAAAGAATTTCCAACATCACCAAATTAAGAACCACCCTAATACAGCTGGATTGAATATTTCATGGATCAATATTATTTTCAAAAAGTTTTTGTTATTCAATTAATATACGAAAGTAATATTACTTTCAGGGTCGTTTTAATAAAAAGTGATAACTGGGAATAGAAAAGAACACAGTATTTCGACATATCGAAAGAATTAATCGATCTTTGAAAAAAAAAACGCGGTATATTAAGTTTCATATAGAGCTGGGTTGAATATTTCATGGGTCAATATTATTTTCAAAAAGTTGTTGGTATTAAATTAATATACAATAACGATGCTATTTTCAGGGCCAAGTTAATAACTGATAAGTGGGAATAGAAAAAACAAACCGTACTTTCGTATATTAAGGGGTACCACCTTTCTAGCGACAGAATAAAAGGCCTAACTTTGATGATTTATTTTGAGAGTATGAAAAAAGGAATAGGATTTCTTTTCATAGGGGTTATTTAACACATATTGAAGTATGAAAAAAAAAATTTAATTTCCATTTTGGTCCATAATGGCGGCGACAGAGCCCATCTTGAAAATCGTCTTTTTTTCAAAACATCTTCACGGGAGGGCGGTTTTCTCGTAGAGTATAAGACCTGGAACGAAAAACCAAAAAAATGTTATAATCTATATACTATTGGCTATGTGACTACGTAGGGGTTTTTTTTTTAATCAAATTTTGTAGAAATGGTGCACTTTTGGAAAAATGAATAGATTTTTTGCGAAAAAAATAAGCAGTAAATTGTTTGTAAAAAAAAAAGTTTACATTAAATGAAAAAAATGGCTACGTACTCCGATAGAGAATGTAATTGTGAAGGTACTATCAAAATTTCAAATCGATCCATACAACGGTGTTCAAGTAATACGTTCTCCCAGTTTGAATAAGACGATTTTCAAGATGAGCTCTGTCACCGCCATCTTGTTTAAAAATGATAATAACAATTTTTTTTTCATACTTCAATATGTGCTGAATAAACCCTCTGAAAAGAAATCCTATTCCTTTTGTCATACTCCTAAAATAAATCGTCAAAATTACACCTTTTGTTCTGCCACTAGAGTGGTGTTTCCCCTGAAACGAATCAATCCTTGCGTTTAAGAACAAATCACTACATATTAAATTTCGTGTATATTTGTATATTAAAGAATTCAATCTGTGTTTACGAGTATAGAAAGTCTGCGGAACTACGCTCGTTAGTACTTCGTATCGTAATATACATATTTACGAATTCCTTTATTCATCGTCGTAAAATCCACAATCGGCAACGACGACGCCACAACTCATAGCCACAGAAAACGATTGTCTGTTCCGAGTCGACGTCTATAAGATTCGCCGCTATATTTAATGTCTGGGCCTTTCCCGATAGGCAGTTTATAATTGCTTGGTTAGGAGAAACGTCAGAAACAACCGTTCGACTCCCAATTTAGATGTCCAACGGAGATATCGATTTGAAAAGCTCAATGCCAACTTCGGTCAATTAAAATCGCAGTAAAAAAAAAGTTTTCCGCGCCTACACACCGGCAACATTTCGAATCTATCGATACTCTCGATAGATTTAAAACGTCCGTTATCTCTCGTACAACGCGATTGTACGGTTCACGCACGAATGAAAAAAAATAAAATAAATGTCGTCCGTATGGAATTATATTTTTTTCCGTCCAGATCGGAAATCACTAGCTTGAGTAAATTGGTTCGACGATTCCGATGGATTAAACTATATGCACGATTCACAGCGAGAAATTAAATAAATAATATGATAAAAATTTCAACAGTCGTTGGGATTTTCATTACATCATTTATTTTATGCCGGAATAATATTGGTCGGGACTACTGAAGTTAAATAACAAAGTCCGCCATTTTGTTATTTATCCATGAAATTTAACTTCACTAATTCCGACCAGAATGACATGTCTATAGATTAAGAATTATCAAGAATTTTTTATTTCAGATAACATCAAGAGCCAAAATCACCGGGGCCACGCGCGCGCTTTTTTTCCAAGGTGCCAACTTCGATCAATAATAATAATAATAATGATAATAAACTTTTTCAAAAAAATTATTTTTTGTATCTTTAATATGTAAATAAAAACATCCTAAATATTCAAAACGATTCATTTTTATTTTCCTACAAAAAAACGCCCTCCAAAAAAGACATGAAAATCGGCTTAAGTTACCAGACTACTACCTTAATCTCAAAATGACAAAAATATTGCCGGCAACCAAACGGCTAAATAAATCCCTTCCGAACAATGAACTAATACGAATAACATCCTACGACATGACGCAATGTTACATTTATAAATTGTTCATTTTTCAGGAATTATACAATTTTAGTCACGCCTCATGTTGTTTACTGCGACACAAATAAAATGATTCTTGATCTTTCGCGCGGGTTAAAAGTCTCATACCACTTGCACCGAACATCGTTCATGTTTTCGCGATCTTCATTTATTACATTGTTTCATTACCGTTGATATTTGCGCGTGAATAGAATCAATTGCGACAATTCGGTGAATCTATACGCCTGTTTGCGTATCTCCCGTGGTCAATCGACGCGCCGTCTATCGGTCCACGGAAGGCATAACGAAGGTGGTCAGCTGGCGCAAAAATACGACATGTAAACACAAGTATAGAGAAAATGAAACGTTTATTATTCCTATTCAACAAAATGACCTCCCTTATAATTTATTGCGGCTTTCAAAATGTTAAGACCAATTTGTTTCGTCCAACATCTATCTCTAAAGGTATTGTATTTGTAAGAATATACGCGTTGAATGAGAACGAGGTTATTGATAAATAAATTTTGCTTACGTATAAAACGCAATATATTTCATACGGAAAATGCTAAATAAAATTTTAACGTTACATTAACTGTTATTCATGAAAAAAGACCACGTTTTCTATGTCTATTTCCCTTAATATATTAGGAATAAAATTATTCCGAAGTAATCACGTTAGTGAAGTCAGAGAGATTGTAGACGACAAAGGTGCTTCGCGGATCATAAAAGGGAAAGTTTTACCTGAAACTAAAATAAATAATCCTCCATATGAAATCACAATTGAAGTAAGTTTATTAAATTTGTAAATTAATAGACATTTTCTGTAGGTAATTTTGTTAAAAATATTGGAAATAAACGGTAAGTTAAAGAAAACTACTGTATATAAATAATTAATCAATTCATTAATTAAATTTGTTAATTAATTATTAATTAATTAATTAATTAAATGTTAGCTATGAAAGAATTTATGAATATTTTTCAGTTGTAAAACGACCGTTCGATTTCATACAGTAATTGCGCTTGTAAAGTTGGTCTATCTAAACGAGGGTGTAAAAACGTCGCAGCTGTGTGCATTTATGTCAATGAAGAATATACTACATCCAAAACCGACCAGCCGCTAATGTCGAATAAGCCTAGTAACTTCCAATCTGCAAAATACAAAAAAGGATGCACTATAGACCGTTTAGTTTCACAAACAATAGCGGTTTCGGAAAAATGCTCCTCGGTAGATGAAATTGAACTCGTAGAACAAGAACTTATGCTGCTAGACTGTTCATTTGCGAAATACGTACAAATTGGGAAATTAACTAAATCAAAAAGAGCTCTTCACAAGCAAGAAAAAGAGAAGCATCTAGAAGAATTGCGTTTTGTGTGTGAGGAATTATTAAATTTCAAACTGGTGCTACATATCACAGTTATGAATGTCTTTCACAAGATAAAGGATCGAAGGTAATTCTTAAAAGAATTGAATGTCCCGAGAAGCTTCAGAACTTGTATAAAAATATTATAACAATTATATAGCCACATAATAAAAATTTGATTTAAATAATTCTGTACCTTATTTATATATTAAATAATCATACATTAACTTACCTTCTCTTAACGGCTTGAATCCATCGTTTCTTTCTTTCTATTTCATAACTTTTTGATGGAAAACAATAGAACTTTATTTCCGGATTTTTATCTTCAGTATTGAAGCAATCGACAAAGCTGCAATTTCTATTTGAGCGAATAATTTTTCGCTGCTATTCGAAGCCATAATGAACGTTTCGTCAGCTGGTCCACCCTTGTGTTGCCAGATCTTACCGATAGGGCGGCGCTGCAGGAGATACGCAACAGGCCTATAGGACGAGCCATGTTTAACGTCAAAATCAATGAAATATTGCCCGCTATTCAACGGTTAAATGAATGACTTCGAACAATAAACTAATACTTATGCCATCAATCCACGACATGACATAATGTAATGTTTAAAAGTTGTTCATTTTTCAGCAATTATACAATTTCAGTCAAGCCTTTTGTCGTTAACGCGACACGAATAAAACGATTCTTAATCGTTTGCGCGAGCTGAATATCTCATACCACTTGCATCGAACATCATTTATGTTTACCCGATCTTCATTCGTTACATTGTTTCAACCATGTTTCGATACGAATGACATAGACCATTGATTCGACCTGTAGATCCATTTTTTAATAATGTAAACATTAACGAATTAAATATAAAGCGGTTCGTATTTGCGCCAACTCGTCGACGGAAATGGCGGAGGAAGAAGGATCGGTGAGAATTGTTGTACTCGACAACAGATGCCGTATCCCCATCGTCACTGACCAATTCTTCGGACATAAAAACGTCTAGGAAACTGGCAGAAGTGGTATATCAGCACGGAGTTTCGTTGAGAGCTTGTCAACAGAAATATCAACGGGTTCTGGTACAGTGACCATTACTTGCGATTCTATGCTATTTCAAATACTCGACGTTACATTTTTCTGTCTCTTTGCTCACCGTAGAATGTGTAGTGTGTATGGTATCAGCATTCTGTTTGACGTCGTCACAGGATTCCCTCTCCTATCCCACTATTACCTCGACCGAACTATAATACTTTCTTTCCCTTGGCCTTGCTACATTTCCGCTCTATTTCCTATCTTACTACTATAATAAAGCTGGAGAGTTTGTATGTTTGTTCGAACGCGCTAATCTCAGGAAATACTAATCCGATTTCGAAATTTTTTTTTTGCATTAGATAGTCCGTTTATTCAGGAAGGCTCTAGGCCATGTAACTTTATGTTATGAACCTAAGAAGCGATGGCGGCGTCGGTTTATTTTTTAGTAATTGGCAACTTTAATTTGTCCGCTTAATTTCCGAATGGTATTTATAGTTTATGAGATGCACTTGGTTATGTACTCATAATGAGTATGGAATAGATATATAATCCGATTTTAACGCGGGTAAAATCGCGAGGTACAGCTAGTATATATATAATCATGTAGATATATACGTATATTTATATGCGTATAAATATGTACGGTAAGTATATAAAAAAAGGTAAACTTCGTGTTATTGGGAATTACCATTTAGTGACCTGACCCCTTTCGGACAAATTTGGCCCCAACGCTTTCGTGGTAATTCACAATCTAAATTAGTATCCTCTTGAATACAACATTCACGGTACTACTACGGTATATGTTGTCTCCAAAAGGATATCAATTCTGCCAATGAATAACTTCCATTATTTTGTTAATGGATAATTGATTTATTATTTCATTTTATTAAAAAAACGAACAATGAATTATTTTTACATTAAAATTTGTACATCACTGTGGTTGTCAATGTAACCAAACTAAG
This sequence comes from Oxytorus armatus, assembly GCA_958009045.1. NCBI lineage: Eukaryota > Metazoa > Arthropoda > Insecta > Hymenoptera > Ichneumonidae > Oxytorus > Oxytorus armatus. The sequence goes on along the minus strand of OY253748.1, from coordinate 3,593,240 downwards.
TCTGTGCCGAGTCAGATAGGCTCTGTGTGAGAATCCTTATACGTATTCACGTGAGTATACAATGGGAATTTAGCAACCTGACCTCTCGTGGCAAAATTTTAAACTACTCTCTCGCAGCCGTTACCCGATGATTACTGTACGAATTAGATTACGTTTTAATCATTATTAATCCTGATTATCAGATCGTACTAAAAACATAACATTTCGCGAAAAAACATAGGATAATCGAGGATTTACTACTGTTCACCATGCTAACGAGTGCTGGCTCACTTGGGCTGATTGGGAACGAGCCGCCATATTGAATAGGCCAAGCTTCAACACGTTACATCCAACAGTGTGTGTCGTATCCAAGAGGATACTAATTTATATTGGAAATTACCAAGGAAACGTGGCCTAATGACGAAAAGAATCATCGCGTAATAGACCACCCTCTCACGCCACGATTATTTTCGTCAGTCATAGGTTCACCCGTGATCTTACTACTATAATAAACCTGGCGAGTTTGTATGTTTGTTCGAACGCGCTAATCTCGGGAAATACTAATCCGATTTCGAAAATTCTTTTTGCATTAGATAGTCCGTTTATTCGGGAAGGCTCTAGGCTATATAACTTCGAGCTATGGCCCTAAGGAGCGACGGCAGCGTCGATTTGTTTTTTAGTGATTGGTCCTTTTATTTTTCCACACAACTTCTGCATGGTATTTATAGTTAATGAGATGCACTTGGTTATATATTCATAATGCGTATGAAACAGACATATAATTCAAATTTAACGAGGGTAAAATCGCGGGGTACAGCTAGTTTCATAATATTTCCAGTAGCATTAGGACCGGAATAATATTATTTCGTTTAGAATTTGAAACAACAGCAAAGACGAAACTTCAATATTCCGTCAACGACCATACCACGCTGAAAGCACCAGTTCTCGTCCGATCACTGAAGTTAAGTAGCATTGGGCGCGGTCAGTACTTTGATGGGTGACCACTTGGGAACACCGCTTGTCGTTGGTATCCATTTTTTTTTCACCAGGTCCAAGTTTCTTTCCGCGCTCTCAAAATACATGTGACATAAAATTTTCAAATTATTTTGTTTTCGACAGTTTTAACGCCAAAATTCACGCTCGAAGATGGCCAATCGTCTCGTGCGAGTAACGGCTAGGTGTACCGCGATTAAATGATGTCATTCCGAATCGGAATCTCTTCTTTTCATAGTAGAACCGTCATTGAATTTAGGTTAGGACACTGTTAATAAATTTATACACGTCCGAATCGTTTAATGATGACTTCAGGTCCTTCTACGATGAACAATTTTATCTCATCGAATATCCAATCGTGCAGCTAGATTTAGGCACGGTATCCTTAATCAAAATGGATAGTCTCGGTTATAGAAACACGCATGAATGCCTACTGACTGTATGGATTCGAGAGGAAGGATATTAAAGCCGAGAAGTACCGCTTGGGTGTACTGGTGAATCAATCTCTCTCTTTCTTTCTCTTTCTCTATCTCTTTCTCTCTCGTTCGCCAGTTCAGTGACAATGAAACTCGGTGAAATAATAAATCGTTCTTCGTGTAGCAAGTGCACATTGGCTCTTCAGGTAAATAGAATTGATCATGCTATACACACGAGATGATGGTCGAATCAGCCCATCAACCGGGTGGGACTGAAGTTATTGAAAGAGCGGTAGGACTTGCGAGGGTTCCCGTCGCTCGAACGAAGTAAGGGTCACCTACCAATATAACAACATGACTATACACGTTTTCGTCGAGGTCCTAACCATTTTACTTTTATTTTTTTATTTTATTTTTCTTTCATTGGGTCTGGAATCAGCCGTCGGTGTGTCTCCAACTTTCGTCCTGCATTCTTTCGTTTCTTTTTTTTTTTATATACATTTTTTCTCTCTCTTTGTATCTCTTTGTTGACAGTGTTGAGCTATTAGCGGCGTGCAGCTGTTTTCGCTATTTATGATTTTATCCCGTTTAGTCATGGTCGTGGCTTTCAATACGAGCACCCTTTGCACACCGACGATAGAAAACTAACTCTTTAAGTGTCATTAGGTGAGGAAGTGACTTTTACGGCCCGAGGCAAAACTTTCATCTTCGTGCTTCGACTTTATACATTGAGAATCAATGGAATGATACTCGAGGTGTCTTGGGCCGGGTAATCGATGAAAAATATTCCAAACAATGAGAAATTATTTTGGAATGACGTACACACAATTTTGATTACTCATTGAGGAAACTTTGGAAGGTTTCTCAATATAAGTTCACCGAGTCCTTATGACAATTACGCACTCCATCTGTATTCAATTGTCGCAGTTGATTCTGTCCACGCACAAACATCAATGGTAATAATCCTTATTATCAGATCGTACTAAAAAAAGCATTACATTTCGCGAAAAAAATATACGATAATCGAGGGTTTACTACTGTTTGCCATGCTAACGAGTGCTCGCTGACTCGGGCTGACTAGGAACGAGCGGTCATATTGAATAAGCCTCACTTCCATTGTAATTCCTAATAAGGTTTCATCCGTTATTCACTATTTTGGCAATGAATAACTTCCATTATTTTTTTAATGGATAATTCATTCCTTATTTGATTTTTACATTTCTACATCCCTATAGTTGTCAATGTAAACGATACTAAGTCTGTGCCAGACAGACAGTCTCTGTGTGAGAATCAGTATACGTAGCCGCGTGAATATATATATAGAAGTGGTTTGGTTTGTAACTATGAGGATATAGATACTTTTCACCTCAAATCGTAATTCCATCATCGACCAGTATACGTTGCGCAAATTGTCAGAACACTTGGCCAATCGCGAACAATAGTCGAAATTTAGTACGTTACGGGGAGTTTGGTCACGGTCATGGTGTCTCCGTTTTTCCTTCGACAACCGAATATCCATCAACGGGCCCCTTTTTTCTCATCGCACGTACGCAACAAATAGTATATAGGACCCATAGTCGAAGTTTGTGTCCAAGCGCGTTGTTTGCTGATGAAGGATATACGAAGGGTAAGTACATTCGTCGTGTCAGCGCACGAGAGTGAAGATGAAAAACAATTTATTAGCCATGGGAACAATGTCAATTTGTTGGGGTCTCGGTGGGTCGGTGGAAAATAAAAAAAACTCCCCTCGCGTGAATTGCCACCGATGTGGAACACTGGCGGAGAGAAAATCCACACCGATGATGCGTCGGGGCTTGCACGGGATATCGATCACTTTCGATTCCATTTTGTGCCATTAGATACGTCGGTCCAAGAACCAACACGTCGTAACGCCTTAACCTAGGTATACACACGATCGTTTTACGAACAGTGCCACGAAAACTTGGGATTCATGGGATCAAAGCTGTTGTTAGTCCTTTCACTCTTGAACCGGAAACATCTATCAAATGAGAGAGAGAAAGAGAAAAATTTTTCATTGCAGACAACTGATTTGCGTTGCCTGTGTTGTTTGAACGACGAAAGACTCGATAAATGACTATATAGCTAAATATTAGTTCCACTTTAATTGGTATTTAGTTTTTAGCACTGAAACACACTTCAGATGTCAACAGACTGGCGAAAACATTTATGATATAAAATTAGCTTGAACATCTTTTCAAACGCTTTTTATTCAGGAAATGTATGTAACGATGGAATTATGCTCATTGATAAAACATGTGTGAATTAATTTCCAATTAAGAAGAACCATCCTAGTCCACAATGCAAGAACTGTGCAGCAAGAACGTAGTAAGAGTGCAGCAACAGCGCAGCAAGAGTGCAGTAAGAGTGCAGCAAAAGTGCAATAAGAGTGCAGGAAGGGTGCAGGAAGAGCGCAGCAACAGTGTAGTAAAAGTGCAGCAAGAGTGCAGTAAGAGTGCAGCAAGAGTGCAGGAAGAGTGCGGGAAGAGCGCAGCAACAGTGCAGTAAGTGTGCAGCAAGAGTGCAGTAAGATTGCAGCAAGAGTGTAATGAGAGTACAGGAAGAGTGCAGGAAGAGTGCGGGAAGAGCGCAGCAACAGTGCAGTAAGAGTGCAGCAAGAGTGCAATAAGGGTGCGGGAAGAACGCAGCAACAGTGCAGTAAGAGTGCGATAAGAGTGCAGTAAGAGTGCAGGAAGAGTGCGGGAAGAGCGCAGCAACAGTATAGTAAGAGTGCAGTAACAGTGCAGCAAGAGTGCAGCAAGAGTGCAGTAAGAGTGCAGCAAGAGTGCAGCAAGAGTGCAGCAAGAGTGCAGCAAGAGTGCAGCAAGAGTGCAGTAAGAGCGCAGGAAGAGTGTGGGAAGAACGCAGCAACAGTACAGTAAAAGTGCAGCAAGAGTTCATCAAGAGCGCAGGAAGAGTGTGGGAAGAGTGCAGCAACAGTGTAGCAAGAGTGCGGCAACGGGACCAAAAAGGGGCCCATACACTACGACTATACTACGACATGGATCTAGGAAACGATTGGCGTGGCAAAGAATAGCCTAGAGAAGAAGACCGAGGGAAAAATGGCCGTGGAAAAATAAACCAAACAAACCCAAACACCTCGACGTGTGTGCATGGGTGTCGAATCCGTAGAATGGTGGGGTGGGTGTTGAATACCTCGACATGTGTGCATGAAATCGTGGGGTACTTGGAATTGTGAGATTCGGTTGTTGGTTTCAATTATTTTAACATTAGCGATTTTTATTCCATCGACTATTTTTTCCAGCGGCCATTTTTTCCTCGGCAATTTTTTTCCGGGGCCCGTTTTTCCCCTCGGCCGTTTTTCCCCGGTTATTTTTTCCGCGGCCATTTTTTCCTGATAGGCTACTACATAAATCGCTATATTAATTGCCGATCATCACATCGAAATATCATTAAAAACACAAGAATGTTCCCATTAGCGTTTTTCTCCCCAAGAGAGAACGCTACAGTAAACAACGGAAGAGATGTCTTGATCGAAGGAAGTACCGCCGTCGGCAATACGGGATGACGAGTCTCTTCCAAGCACAAAATTAGATATAGGCGTGGTTTATTGGCCTGTGGTGATGGCTATACCCTCTCTCGTCTAATCAGCCAGTGACTTTATACCATGGAAATATCGTTGTTTGTTCAGCCGTTGCCAAGAGGTGAACCGCTGACAAAAGAGGCCCATCGATGCATTTATGCATGACGCCAAGATCATGCAATAATATTTTCACTAACCGACGAGTGGGTGAAAGGAACATGCTCGCGGGAGCCGGCAAAAGTTTCAATAAGAATCTCCTGAAAACTCGCGCGGTACTCGCGGCTGGAGAAGGGGTCGTCGTATTATATGTACTTTTCGTGCAATGAAGAAATGAAATGATATATATGCATAGAGATCGAGAGAAAGATAGAGAGATACAGAAATAGAGCGAGAGAGAAAGAAAGAGAGAGAGAGAGAGAGAGAGAAGAACAAGAAAATTAAAAGTATCCTAGACAATGGGACACGGGACAAGAAGCGGGAGCTCATTTGGTGTCTACCAATGAATGAGCATTTATTATGATGCCTCCCGTACTAACAATCGGGTTCATTTTGTCTCACTGCTCGTGGCAACAATGGACGGGGCCACAGTCAGGTTGCTGCCTTCGGATCCGCCATCTTGACTCTGCCGCGATGTTCTTTTGTCGTCTTATAAAAGGAGCTCGGGGAAAAGAAAACGACGACGGAACGGGAGAGCAACTCTCTCTCTGCCGCCAGTTCGAAAAGAAGACTCGGCGGAAAAGAGAAAGAGCGGGTACGACAAGGACGGGCGGTGGGAGGAACGGGCAAGTCGGGCGCGGAGAAGCAGAGAGAAGACGCGTAAGTGAAATAGAAGGCATCGAGGCAAAGCGGATCGGCTCGACGCTAAGTTTCGTTTTTTTTTCTTCTTTTTTTGTTCTTGCTCACTCACTCTTTCGTTTGTATCTTTCGACCATCGTGTTACGCTTACGAAACCGTCCAGACAACCCAGAATCACGTACTTGTTGGGAGATCGTGATTATACGGGTCATCGTGCGATTTCGAGCGGATCGAAAGGTCTTGAGGACACGATGTACCTGTAACATAACCTCTCCCGTTTAACCCACGGTGTCTAACGTTCTGTAAATCCTAGAAAACCTGGAAATATCATAGACTTTGGTTGAACCTGGAAGAATCCTGAAAATATTACGGAACTCCGTCGATCAGCTTAGAACTTTTTTTATTCTTCGGTTGTTTTTCTCCTTATCGTCCTGCTTTTGTATATATTTAATTTTAGTAACAACGTACACTTTCCACGCGGTTTTACCACCAAGTTTTTAAGTGAGGCCATGTTAGCTGAACTGAAATAGATCGAAGTATGCTGACTAATTATTAAATAAGGGATTAAGAAATAAGAACGACGGCACTAGGTAAAGCGGGACACGTAACTCGTCACTGTTCTGTATTAATGCATGATCTGCCCACTGGCGTCGCCCTTGTTTCCAGTATTTTCCATTGCGGACTGGGCTTAACGATAAAATCTGATAGGTCGGCGCCGGCCGCGAATATACTCGGGAACCTATCCCCGAGCAGAAAGAGACGAAGGACCGACATTGTTAACCAATCACGAACAAGACTAGAAGAATGTGCCTCGTAATGAGTTAGAAGTCTAAGTTTAGCGACAGATTCTTTATTTCTGTTTCCGGATATAAAGAAGTTTTATCCAAGGATAAGAAAGATATTGAAGAGGGAGAGAAGTTAAAGGGAAATAAACGACGTTACGTAGAAGCATGCAAAGAGTTTGAGGCAAAAAGGATAACGATAATGAACAAAACTATACGAGAAACTAGTGTTATTGAGGGAGAGTTAGAACATTCGCAATGTCCCCAATGTTTGTTTTCATGTTTTTTTTTAAGATTTCGCACTTACGAAATGTGATAGTTATTAATACATAGTTTGTAAACTAAACTATCGTCCGGTTTAACCGAAGATAATTCTAAAAGAAAAATTGTTGAATTGTTTTAAATATATATGCATAATATATATGTGAATAACCAAATAACAGCTTCATGTTATATTTATTGGTTTGCGATTTTGATAATTTAAGCTACTCGTTTGATAAAATTCAACGAAAGAGTATCATGGAAATTTTGTGATTTTCGCCTGGAAAGCCTGGAAATATCATAGAATTTCATTATCAAAATCTGTTAGACACTGTGGAACCTCAGAATCGCCAAAAATGTCCACGTCACTATTCGGGTAAATCAACAACGTTGAACAAAAAAGTAATGTTTATACTCGTATCATCACTCTATCATGAAATTATATTATAACTATAACATTTGTTATGATAAATATTGTGATTCAGCTGTAAGGTGGCGAAGAAATTTTTCGTGCCGTGGTAAGATCTACCCTGCTTAAGGGATAACACCACGCTAGCGGCAGAAAAAAAGACCGAACTTTGACGATTTATTTTCGGAGTATGAAAAAAGGAATAGGATTTCTTTTCAGGGGATTTATTTAACACACATTGAAGTATGAAAAAAAATAAAATTTATTATGATTTTCATACAAAACGGCGGCACCAGAGCCCATCTCAAAGATCGTCTTTTTTCAAACTGGGAGGACGTACCAGGGGTGTTAGTTGAAATTTGCCGGTTTTTTCGATAAAGAAAACACTTAATTTTCAGAGGAATCGCAAAATTTTTTGCTTCAAAGTATTGACCATTGGTTTCTACACATTTCGCCCATCTCTCAGGCAAATTATGGATACCATCCCAAAAAAACTTTTTCTCTTTCGAGGTAAACCATTCGACGAGCCATTATTCGACTTTTTCAAAATTAGCGAAGCACTGCTCTGCAAGGGAGTGTCCCATCGATGCGAAAAGGTGATAGTCGGACGGGGCGAGGTCTGGAGAGTACGGCGGGTGTGATAATATTTCCCAATTAAGTGTTTTTAATGTTTCTTTCACCAGTTTAGCGGTATGAGACGGCGCGTTGTCATGTTGCAAGATAACTTTGCCATGTCTTCGGGCCCATTCCGGCCGTTTTTCGATCAACGCATAATTCAAATTGATCATTTGTTGTCGGTAGCGATCCTTGTTCACCGTTTCACCAGGTTTTAACAACTCGTAGTACACCACACCACACTGGTCCCACCAAACACAAAGCATTGTCTTACGGCCAAAGCGATTTGGCCTTGCAGTCGATGGGCCGGCTTCACCAGGTGAAAGCCATGATTTTTTTCGCTTCGCTCAAAATAAATCCACTTTTCGTCCCCCGTGACAATTCGATGCAGAAAATATTTCCTTTCGAATCGTTGAAGCAGCATTTCACAAACGGTTTTTCGATTTTCCATTTGTCTATCGTTCAGCCGGTGTGGCACCCATTTTCCATACATTTAGATCTTTCCCATGGCTTTTAAACGTTGGCAAATTGCTCCTCGAGTCACATTTAGCGTTTCTGCCAATTTTTGTTGCGATTGGGTTGGATCAACATCCAATAACGCCTGCAATTCCTCGTCTTCGAACTTTTTCGCTGCACCAGGATGTTCATTGTCTGTCAAATCGAAATCTCCACTTTTAAATTGACGAAACCATGTCTCACATGTTCTAATCACTGGAGCATGTTCACCATAAGTTTCTACCAGCAACCGGTGAGCTTCAGCTGCTTTTTTCTTTTGATGAAATAAGAAAAGCAACGAATGCCGCAAATGCGATTTACTTGGAACGAAACTCGACATATTCACTGAGGTAAACAAATATGACGCTATTATTTTGGCGGAACGTGACTTACGTATTTTTGTAGGTTAATGTCAATAGGAAAAAATGACATACATGCCAAATCATAGAAATGTATACATATTGCTAGCGACATCTACTGGTAAAACCGGCAAACTTCAACTAACACCCCTGGTATTACTTGAACGCCGTTGCATAGATCGATTTGAAATTTTGACAGTAGTTTCACAACCACATTCTCTATCGGGGTACGTAGTCGTTTTTTTAATTTAATGTAAACTTTTTTTTATAAGCATTTTACCGCTTTTTTGGCAAAAAATCGATTCATTTCTTCAAAAGTGCACCATTTCTACAAAATATGATAAAAAACAAAACCCCCTACGTAGTCCCATAGCCAATAGTATGGAGATTGTAAAATTTTTTGGTTTTTTGTTCCAGGTCTTATATTATACTTTATGAGAAATTTTCAAGATGGCTCTGTCGCCGCCGTTTTGTATCGAAACGATAATGAAATTTTTTTTTTTTCATACTTCAATACGTATTAAATAAACCCTCCGAAAAGAAATCCTATTCCTTTTTTCATACTCTCAAAATAAATCGTCAAAGTTAGGCCTTTTTTTCTGCCCCTGGTGTTACCCCTTAAGGGGCTGTATCACACGCTTCGACCCCATCCAATACGCGAAATCTACTTTCTTGAAAATGACACGTGACGAAATGAGGCTAGTCACTGCAGTATGGTCGCAAAAGGTGGCTAAGCTCATTTCATCGCCGATCGGTTATGCTGTTCGGAAGTAAGTACCAATAAAAATGTGCGGCCATCTCTCCCGCACTCACGTGTCCACGTGCTATATGCCAGCCTTCCTCTTGATGTCTAAGTGGCCCTCTCTCGCTCGTTCTCGCGCAATCCCTATGCCCCTAATTATGAAAATGGTCGATATCGATTAAATTCAGTCAATTTCTCGAAAAAAAAAAAATTATTTTTCAAACATGACACGGGATCCATCCTCGAAACAACTCATTCTAGCTGCACGCCAAATCTCAAGTCGATAGGTCAAACCGTTTAGGAATTAGAGGCTTTTGGAAGACCGACAGACGGACAAACGGACGGACGGAGTCTCACCGTGAGCGGTTCGTTTTTGGGGGTACGAAACCCTAAATAGGTGGCTGTTCGAATGGTTAAAAAACGATCCCTCGTCACACCGGTGATAAGGGTTAAGGTTGGAGTATTACAACAATGAGTGGCGAACACCGAGGGTAAATGTTACCACTGTTCTTCATTCATCATTGAGGACCACCTGCGTTAATGTGCAGTCTCGAAATCGTATAATCCTTCGCGCGAGTATATTTTCTATAGGCTGGATGGACATTTGAATAGTAGAATCAGCCGCTCCTATATGCCTACCTGACTTGTAATCAGAATGATAGAAAGTATATGCGTGGCCTTAGACTCGCAGGGACTGTCACATCTGTCAGGTGGAAAGTGATTCGATCGCGGTGAATGACATGACATAATCTTGTTTTGAATGCTCGGGCTGATTCTTCGGAGCTGCTATGCCCAGTCGAAAAACGTGAAACAAAAAAGAGAAAAGAATTATTGCGGACTGACAGAAAAGACGCGCCGACCAAAACGATAAGCTGCTTCGCTACTTTCGAAAAAATTCTCGTTCGTTCGTGTTGCTGGAAGCTCGACGTCAATGAGTAGACGTCCGTGGAAAGGAAATTTAACCGAAAACAATGCATATCCCGAACATAGAAATTTTTCGTCGTTTATATTAGTAATGGCCGATTGTAATCGATTTTCTTGTGAAATCGATTGTTTTTTTCTTTTCATGACTAACGATTATTCGTTGCGATTGTTCGAATGAATTTGATTCAATTCCAAAACGTTCTTTAACGAATGGGACAATGATAAAATTTACGAAAGTATAAGGAATATATATTCGAGAGATGGGCGTTTATAATTGATTTTCGTAAAATTGATTGTTTTTTATCTTTTCATGAATAACGATTGTTTGCAGTGATTGTTTGAACGAATTTGATTAAGGGCTCACATACCCCTGAAACAAAAAAAAAATCGATTTTTTTTACAGATTTTTATTCTTTATGCTCCTAAGAATTGAAAAAAAAACTCTTACGAAAATTACACTCCGTTACAAATTTATAGCAATAAATGTAACCGGACATCGGGTTAGGACGGCCACCTGGCTAACTGCTCTAAACGCGTTTTTCTGGAAACCATGTGTTCAGACAGTGTCAGCACGATAACAGTCAATTTTTAATATTTTTCAGCTTATTTTTTATCATGATAATTATTTTCTCTATAGTCTGACGAGAGGTTTTTTCTTATTTCTTTGTTGAAGAATTTTTTATAAATTATTGAACTCTAATTTTTTTTATATTCACATACTGAAGTTTGAAATGCTGTAATTTCTTTATTTAAAAAAAATTAAAATAAATCCCCTGGTCAGACTATTGCTACAACATTATTTTACTAGATTCTTTTTTATTTTTGTAGATTGGATAACTTTTGGTGAAGTTATGATGTCGACAAGGAGGCGCCACGGTTTTCATCAGTAGTCCATTTATACCCGTAAAAAATAATGTTAATACTAAAAAAAATTTTTTTTATTTTTATCTTGTAGTTGAAGAGTTAATAAAAAATGTGAAATCAGTACTATTGAGTACTGATTTCACATTTTTTATTAACTCGTCAACTAAAATAAAAAAAATTGTTTTTTTTTCACCATATACCCATATTATCTTCACGTTTGTAATAATTTTTCAAATTCACTCGGTTTTCAGAGCGCGTAGCGGTATGTGAGGCTTTGAATTCCAAAGCGTTCTTCAAGGGCGGGGTAAGGTCTTTAAACTTTTTTTTTGCATATTTAAATGAATGTATGACATCTCAAGAATATTGTGTCAAAATTTCAAGTCGATCCGAGCAAAATTAACGGAGTTATGAGCATTTGAGGGTCCATTGCTCCAGACCGGTTTGAGGGAGGAAATAGGGTTAGGACAGCGTTTTCTCAATGATTTTCATGAATTTTTTTATAGTATAAAAAATGAATATAATTTATTGAAACTTTGAGAATATTTTATACGTATATTTAAGTATATACTATAAAATTTTTGAAGAATTTCCTTGAAAAACACCGAAGATATTAGCGACCCCATATTGCAGGTCACAATCAGACTCAGCATTTTGCGTACATTCTGGAAGCCGCAATTTTAATCTGAAATCAAACGAGGTTGGAATTTACTTTTATTATATGTCTCTCTTCTATATGAACCTAAATGCTATCAAAAAAATAGAAAATTGAATTTTTTACAGGGGTCAAAACAAAAGAGCATGATTATTTGCCATTTTTTCAACTTTATTTGCAAAAAAAAAATTATTTTAAATAATGATAATATTCCAATTTTAGGTTAATATAGAGCGCAACACTATGAAGAAAGTAACTGCCAATTTTCAAAACGATTGGTTGAAAACTTTTTAAACTAGCGTGTACGCAAGTTCAAAAAAAGTCGTTTTCAGAAAAACGCTCGGTTATATACGTGGCGCGCTCTGGGCCTGAAGGAGAGCTACTCACTTTAATGGCTTATATTCTTATAACAATAGAACGAGTCGGAAGTTTCATTTGAAATGTTGGAAACATATTTTTCAATAGTTTTACGAACAATTTATGAAATTAAAAAAAAATCGATTTTTTGAACCGTCTAACCCTATTTCCTCCCTTAGCGTTTTTCTGAAACTTGTCGAAACTTTAAAGCGTTTTTCTGAAACTTGTCAAAACTTTAAAGCGTTTTTCTGAAACTTGTCGAAACTTTAAAGCGTTTTTCTGAAACTTGTCAAAGCTTTAATGCGTTTTTTTGAAACTTGTAAAAACTTTAATGCGTTTTTCTGAAACTTGTCAATTTTTGAAGTCGGTCAAAATCTAATGCACCGATTCTTTTGAAATTTTGTACACTATTTCTACACATAAATCATCAGGTAACGCCGCCGAGTTTTTTTTTATAATTATTTTTTATTTCACAATAACAAGTTTGCCGATTTCTTTTAGCGAAAATCGCGTTATTGAATTCCAAGTGCTACCAAAAAAGAAAAAATCGATAAGAAAAAAAGTTGGCAGCGTTATCTCGAGAAACATCTCACTTAATAAACGCATTTTGATTTTTTTTGTTTCGGATGATTCAATGACGAGTTATAAAGTACGAGGGGGGACCCAAAAAAAACGGGAATTGCGCTGCGGCGGGGAGGGAGAGTGGGGGAACCCATTGCTTGACCAGGTGTCCGTTGGGGACACGTCTCCCGAGTTGGTGTGCGAAGTTCTGTCGCCGTGAGTGCATCGGTTCGCCCGTGGGAATTATTGTAGTGAAACAACTTTTTCCATTTCGGCGAAAACGTGATGGCCGATTGTCGAGAGCAACGCGCGGCTGTTAAATTTTGTTTCCTGTTGGGGAAATCGGCCGCGGAAACTACTGTAATGCTTAAGACTGCTTATGGAGTTGCTGCCCTAAGTAAAACCAGAGTCTACGAGTGGTTTTCACGTTTTAAAAATGGAGAAAGGTCAATTGAAGACCAACCCCGTTCAGGACGCCACTCGACGTCAAGAAGTGACGAAAATGTCGACACAATTAATGCTCTCATTCATGAAGACCATCGTCGAACCATTGATCAACTCTGTGAGATGTCTGGGACATCGTGGAGTTCAATTCAGAGGATTTTATCCAAAGATTTGCACACGAGCAGAGTTGCAGCCAAATTTGTCCCTCGCCTTCTCACAGACGAGCAAAGGGAGCGTCGACTTCAGGCATGTTTTGAACTTCAAAATCAGCTCGAAGAGGACCCTGAACTTTTTTCCAAGGTGATTACTGGTGACGAATCGTGGTGCTATGGATACGACCCCGAAACAAAGCAGCAATCAAGCGTTTTGCCACTGTGGTGGAGGTAAAACAAAAATCGCTGAAAGGCCTAAAGAACATCCCGATAAGTGAATTTAAAAAATGTTTTGAACATTGGAAGGATCGTTTGCAGAGGTGCGTTGTGGTCAAAGGAGAATACTTTGAAGGTGATCAAAATTTGGTGCAAAAATATTTAAAAATAAAGAAATTATGACGAAATTCCCGTTTTTTTTTTGGGTCCCCCCGGGTACACCGCAAAACAACTTTTTTTCGACTTGCCTGCGGACATTGGCTGCCAACAGCTTATTTGTCAATATTTTGCAATGAAAATTTAGGAAAATATAGTTCAGATGTTGTATTATTATATGAAAAGTAAATAAATAAACCAGCATTACCTGTATCGTCTAAAAAAATTCTTGAAAATATGCTTATTTTCATCGAATTAACCTTATTCCCCCGTGATAGAAAGTCATAATGATAAAATTTACGAATTTATAAGGAATAAACGTTCCAGAGATCGGCAATTCTAATCGATTTCTGTAAAATCAATTGTTTTTTTTTTAATTTTCACGAATATCGATTATTTGAAGGGATGGTTCGAATTGCCGATAATCAATTATTCGATTGCTTTCATTTCTAATAAAAACAAAAAATGTGCGTTGTGTATTTTTACAATTTGAAACATTCCAAAAAAAATAATCGTTTAAGCGATTATTTTTCGATTTTGTTTTTCCCGATCAATCGAATTGTAGATATGGATTATCCACGTAATCGAATATTTGACAATCAATTATATTTTCAATATCGCACGTCTCCAGTTTATATATCAACAATATATCGTAAATATAATTTGATTATATATCGCAGATATATAGATAGATATATGGAGGTTTCCACGATACAATTTTGAAACTGGCCAATTTTAATTTCCCTGATTTTTTTTTTTAATTCTTTTTTATCACTGAAGATCCGTGATTTTTTTCGGTTTTCTTTTCCCGTCCATTTTCATCTAATAAATAATTGAACATTCACGAGGCTGAAAACAACAAGAAAAATCTAACTTCATGAAAAAATGATATCGAAAAAAAAAACAATCACATAGCAATCCAGCTTGACTTTAAGAAACTAAAAAAAAAAAAATGTTAAAGCAGTTCTATGGAAATAGAGCTTTTTTGGGGGAGGAGAGTCAACCCCGATGACGATCGATTTTCTTTTAATCTCTGTGTATCTCGTTGCACGAAGAAACTTTCATTTTATTCGGAGAAATCTATCGAGCGGGCACGCGCGCATGCAGAATTTTTGGAGGTTGGCTTATACCGCGCAGATGGAAAAGCTGGTGCGCCGGGTCCTCTTGCCAGAGAGAACAAAAGCGAAGAAAAAGTTTCGACAGGGGTGGGCTTTGACGGAGAAAATGTTATACCGACTTCTGCATCTGGTCGAAGCCCGTTGACCGTCGGTTCGCTCTGTATTTTCGGTGAGGTATATTGTTCGACGGAATGACAATGCTTACGCTGGCCGGTGGTCAATTTGTTCGTCGGACAAGTAACAGTCCGAAGATACAATGGCTCCGTTAGTTCTGTCCCAGGGCATAAATCAATTTCGGCAAGACGGTCTCTCTCTCTCTCTCTCTCCTTCTCTCTTTTTCTCCTTCTGTCTTTCTCTCTTTCTCTTTTTTCTTTCTTTCGCATTTTTTTCCTCTCTCAGTAGAAAAGCGAGATACACTCCAACAAACGAAATGCTGAAAGCCTTGAATTTTATGACTGTAAGAAAAAAAATTGTTAGATGAATGCATATGTATATGTGTTTGCTTAAAAGAAAATCAAGATGGAAATTTTACAACCGTGCCTGACAAAACAAATTAGAAATTTGCCAATCGCCTTTATTCCCATTACTTACTTTATCTCTATCACATATCCCCATCCAGGAGCAAGTTTTAGTTCGTCTATTTTGTCCTTCTCCATTCGTAAAAGAGTGATGAGGCTCGAAAACATTGAGGTTTGATACATTGAATATCGAAAAAGTGAAGCCTTTATAAGGACGAAACAAAGGATGATTTTTAATCACATGGTCATTCAAATTCAACGCACTTCACTCTGTTGAATTCCGGCTCAGCTGGTAGGGACGTAACTAGCCTCTAACCTAAAAATTCACTATACAAAACGGGCGAAATACGCCCGTTGATACTAGTCCTTTAGTAAAAAAGTGATGACACTCAAAGATCGAAGTTCGATACAATGAATGTTGAAAAAGTGAAGCCTGTATGAAGACGAATCAGAGGGTGATTTTTAGTCACGTGGTCATCCAAAGTCAACGCACTTCATTCTGTTGAATCTCGACTGAGCTGATGGGGACAGAACTAACCTCTAATCTAAAAACTTCACGATCCAAGACGCGCGAACACGCCCGTTGATACTAGTCCTTTAGTAAAAAAAAGGACTTTTTCGATACGTTAAATGTCGAAAAAGTGAAGCCTGTATAAGAACGAATCAGAGGAGATTTCCTAGTCACGTGGTCATCCAAAGTCGACACACTTCATTCTGTTGAATCTCGACTGAGCTGATGGGGACAGAACTAACCTCTAATCTAAAAACTTCACGATCCAAGACGCGCCCGTTGATACGAGTCCTTTAGTAAAAAATGTTATGACACTCGAAGATCGAAGTTCGATCCTCTCTTAAAAAGTTCATGACGATACATCGAAGATTATCAAAATTTCTATAGTTTAGTTGTTCACATTGAAGCCTTTCTATTCGCGCTGTGATTGGTTGGTGATCGGACCACTTTTGTGGCCAAGTTCTGTTTTGTCACCGCAATATCGATAGTAGACCGTATATGTTTTGACGTTTGCGTTATTTTTTAGTATTATCATAACTATTATTAATATTTATATACAATTATGATATTATCGTTGATATTATAAGCACATCTTAATAATAAGTAAATTCAATCCTCTCTTAAAAAGTTCATGACGATACATCGAAGATTATCGAAATTTCTATAGTTTAGTTGTTCACATTGAAGCCTTTCTATTCGCGCTGTGATTGGTTGGTGATCGGACCACTTTTGTGGCCAAGTTCTGTTTTGTCACCGCAATATCGATAGTAGACCGTATATGTTTTGACGTTTGCGTTATTTTTTAGTATTATCATAACTATTATTAATATTTATATACAATTATGATATTATCGTTGATATTATAAGCACATCTTAATAATAAGTAAATTCAATCCTCTCTTAAAAAGTTCATGACGATACATCGAAGATTATCGAAATTTTTATAGTTTAGTTGTTCACATTGAAGCCTTTCTATTCGCGCTGTGATTGGTTGGTGATCGGATGACTTTTGTGGCCAAGTTCTGTTTTGTCACCGCAATATCGATAGTAGACCGTATATGTTTTGACGTTTGCGTTATTTTTTAGTATTATCATAACTATTATTAATATTTATATACAATTATGATATTATCGTTGATATTATAAGCACATCTTAATAATAAGTAAATTCAATCCTCTCTTAAAAAGTTCATGACGATACATCGAAGATTATCGAAATTTCGATAGTTTAGTTGTTCACATTGAAGCCTTTCTATTCGCGCTGTGATTGGTTGGTGATCGGACCACTTTTGTGGCCAAGTTCTGTTTTGTCACCGCAATATCGATAGTAGACCGTATATGTTTTGACGTTTGTGTTATTTTTTAGTATTATCATAACTATTATTAATATTTATATACAATTATGATATTATCGTTGATATTATAAGCACATCTTGATAATAAGTAAATAAGTAAAATGAGTGGTTTTCACCGCTGTACGAATATATTGGTACAGCAGTGAAAACCAGTATGGGTGAAGGGTTGTAAAAACATCAATAGGTATAATATACTCCCAGGTATAAAATGGAGGAGCTGAAAGAAATATTTAAAAGTTTCGCGCAACCGATGAGACGGAAGTATTGAATCCAGTTTATGCACATACCATGGTGATGCTTATTAACCATCTATAATATGTATTATAATGAAATAGTCTTATCCGCATGTCTCGTGACGCCTTGCTTCTTTCTTTCTTTCCATCCACTTACATCTTATGATGAATAAGTGTTCGGAGTCTCTCTTGACCATCGAGAAGAATTAATATTTTTTTTCGAACACTAAAAGATAAAGAATATTTCTGATGACAATTCCTATTTCGAATAATATTTTTGATGATCCACGATGTATACGATCCCTATTCGTTAATTTATATAGAAGAAATTGTAAAAAATTCTAAATAAGCACGATAACTTAAAACGATGAATGTTACGAAATCATCGTTTTTTTCAGTATATTCTCCGCATTCAGCGTATTGTACGTCCGTATGTTATACGTATTTTGGACGACCATTTATACTTGGCTCATCAAATCTTTGCCAGAATCAAAGGACATAGCAAAAATCATTGATACAAAAGAGGGGCAAGAAAACCAGAAGGCAGCGTTGGTTAAAGGGATGAATATGAGGCATTAACACGATAGAAACAATAAATTCACAATAAACAAACAACTTTTGACCGATGAGAATAAGCAATAATTACAAGACTTCTTCGTTAAGTCGAGAGTCAAATATCGAATTGGTTCGGGGTCATTTTTCCATTTAACTTGGATCCTCATTAAGTACCAGTCGGTTTTTTTTAGCTATAATAAGGATACGACGGGGTCAGTAGAATGGAAAATTGATCCAACAGCGACTCTCTGCTCGACACCCAATCTCGAATAACTCAATGAATAAGCAGCGTACAGTGCCGAAAAGTATAAGAGCGCTGCAGCGCCACCAGTAAACTGCTCGCGCGCGGCAGCGCGTGTGCCCTAGTATGTTATAAATTCGAAAAAGTGAAGCCTGTATAAGGACAAATCAGAAGGTGATTTTTAGTCACGTGGTCATCGGAAGTCAACGCACTTCACTCCGTTGAATCTCGGCTCAGCTGATACGGACATAACTAACCTCTAACCTCTGAAGTTTTGAGCTTCACGATCCAAGACGCGCGAGCCGCATCCGCTGATACTGGTGACAAGTAGAGACTCAACGAAATGCGATAAGTATATTCGTGTAAGAAAACTTTTAATTAACACGTAATTTAGAATATAATAAACATCGTGAATCGATTAATCTTTGAATACCTTACACCCAAGCTGTGAGCTTACAGAACTTGTTCCGATTGTTTTAACTTAATTTTTGTATTATTGATGTATATTGATTATTCAATGTTTACTGCAAAACTATCATACGAATTAATAACTTATTTTTCATCTCATTTTCGCGAAAAAAAAAAATTCTACTCGACTAATATTAAAGAAATATAAATATGTTCTTAAAGCTTTTCAATCCTCGCCTGAAAAAGAAGGGCATTTCACTTCAGAGTGAATAAGTTATTGTTAAGCTGTTTGTGCCCTCTTAACTTGCGTTGTTTGGTTTAAAAAGTTTTTCTTTTTGAATTAACAATTTGTAACCATGGCTCAGTGAAAAATTGATCGTTAAAGAATAGAAAAAAGACTAAGTCAGTCATACCATTGTTTTTTTAATCACTCTCTAGCCAAATTATTTTCACAACACGCGTTTAGATGGACTTTTAGATTTGCGATGTTATCAAACGTCTTTCTCCAGCGAACAATGTTTAGTAACATTATTTCAGAAAATTATTCGTTCGAGTGTTTAAGGGCTCACATACCCCTGAAATTTTCAAAAAATCGATTTTTTTTACAGATTTTTATTCTTTATACTTTTAGGAATTTAAAAAAAACTTATAAGAAATTTCCACTCCGCTAAAGATATTATATCAATAAATGTGACCAGACATCAGGTTCGGACGACGACCTGGCCAAACTTTAAATGCGTTTTTCTCGAAACTATGTTTTTAGACAGTGGTCAGCACGATAACTCAGTCAATTTTCAATATTTTTTTGACTTTTTTTTTTTTTAAATCTTGATAATTATTTTCTCTATAGTCTGACGAGAGGTTTTTTAAATTTTTTGGTTGGACAATTTTTTATAAATTATTAAACACTTATTGTTTTTTTTTTAAATTGAATACTAAAGTTTGAAACACTGTAATTTCTTTATTAAAAAAAGAAGAAGACATTTCCTCGGTCGGACTATTACTACTACATTATTTTACTAGATTCTTTTTTATTTTTGCAGATTGGATAATTTTTGGTGAAGTTATAATGTCGACGAGGAGACGCCATGGTTTTCATAAGTAGTCTATTTATACCCGTAAAAAATAATGTTAATATTGGTAAACATTTTTTTTTAATTTTTTTTTATGGTCGAAAAGTTAATAAAAAATGTGAAATCAACAATTTAATTTTTTTTTCACCATATCACCTTTATAATGATTTTTCAAAGTTACTCGGTTTTCAGAGCGCGCAGCGGTATGTGAGCCGTTAAAAAATGTTGATATTCGTGCAGTTGCACTTTTGAACAACAGAGCGAATGATTCTCCAATTAACAAAATCGATTCTATCATTGAAAAAAAAAAGAAACAATTAAAGAATCGTCGTACATAAAAAAAAAAATGAATTGCTTAAAAACGCGTATTTCACATTTCCGGCAAATCAATCTCGAATGAAAACCGCAGTTACGGGAAAACATTTTTTTTTTTTGCGGATGGAGCGTCAGGATCCAATTAAATTTCCTCGATAAATTTTCAAAAACGGATGACTAACGATAAAATTTCGAACATTTAACGAAATTCACGGAATCCTATGAAATGTGTGGGTAATGAATGAATTTCAATTAATGTAACGAGCCAATTAAACGAAACCATATTTCGTTTATACACGCCCGAGGCTAATATAGGTATATGTATATAATAACTGCTGTAGAAATTGAATGTACAAAAGAGTATGGGATATAGTATTTAAAAATGTTTTTAAATCCTTTCCTCAAACGAAACGAAAGAGGGGAAAAAAATAAAATAACGAGCGCACTCTCTTTGTAGGTTTCGTACATGTATATAAATATATATGTATGTTTTTTTTCCCCGATTAATTTTCACGGTGCGGTAAACATATTGAAATTCCGCGACGGTGTAAAGTGACTGAAAGTTGTTGGGTACTTATTTGAAAATTCATTTGATATGCACACGGAGCTTGGCTCGGTTTGAATTAGTATAACAAAGTGCCCGAGCGTTATTTTCGACGTTGTTTCTTAATTAGCGACATATTTTCAACCGTCACCCGCGATCTTTTGTACTTTATTCGCGTTGATATACGTTTATACAGCGAGTACATACAGTGCCAGGTAATTGAAGTGGTACGCGGTATATCTTCGCCGATGATCGCGAAAATTTGACGAATTTGACAATTTCAAAAAAGTACATTCAAGGAAATTTGATAATCTTTCGAACAAAACGGGTCCCATTGTGATTGGTGAACAATTGCGCGCGTGCGCGACGAAAATGTGAAGGGGTGGTAAGTCGGGAGATCCGTCAACCTCGTGATTTAAGGTTTGCGGATGTAATAGAGGGTAAATATGGTATCCAACTAAAGGATCACGAACAGGGATGAAACCTACTCCAGGAGCAAGTTGGTCCGCAACCCCCCGGTGGCAGGGGAGCGGGTTAAAGTGGAAATCTTTTGTTCGGGCTAGCGCTAAAACTGTTTTACCGACTGGGCTCATTTTTATCCCGGACTCACGAGGTTCCGTGAACTCGTGAAATGAAATTGGCGCCATTGTTCCCCGGAAAAGAATGGGAAGCGCAGCGTCGAAGGGCAATTTTCAAATTAGTCAATGTTTCGCGAAAATCGGCGAAAATTTTCGCATACCACTTCAAATGCCCAGCACTGTATGTGTAGACATAAATATATAAAAATAAACTACAGCACGATCGTTCTCGCATGAATAACCAACTTTTTCCATTTACCCTTTATTATTAAAGGGTAATTAAAATCGACGCGTTTATAAACAAATGGTTTCTACTTTATGATACCGTTGTTGTTTAGTTGTACTTTTTTGTTTTACTAACTAACCAATCGTTAAATAACACGACGTGACTCATTAACGTAAAATATATTGTCTTTATACACAAGCAATGAAATTTCGTGTATTGCGTTTTTTGCAGTTGGGAGGAAAAAATAAATAAACTTCCATCTCGAACGGATTTATCGTTTTTATTACCGTCGAAGTTGTTTTATCTTTATTTTTATATGTCGTGAAACATTTTTTAACCCATGGTAAATTCAAATAAAAAAAAAATTTGTATTATGCAAAAAATCGAATATATTTATGGCTAACTACTCAAAGTTGAAACAAAATATTTCAGAGGTCCACATTGACACGAGTAAATTGAATACAAACACTACAGTCTTAGATGAATAAACTCTCGATCGGCGCACCGTAGCTGGCTAGGCGGTCACCGATCCAATTAACGGACTCAAGCATTGCCGCTTGATTTCGTCGGCATCGGTAGGTTTATGCTTGCGCGATGAACCGTGCTACCCTCTATTGACGCCACGATGAAATATCGAGCGAAAACTGTGATATCTAATAATTAAAATTGAACAAGATTTACGTGGTGATAGGGTATACTTTATTTTTCAGTTCTTTTTAAAGATCGTTCTAAGGCTGGATGTTTTATTAAATATCTTCTTTTTTTTTAAATCGTCCGCGCCCCAAATCGAAAATGTTTTCGTTCAAATTTTTAAGCACCATGCGATCATGTAAAAAAATTTTACCGACTGTGGATATCTTCAACAGTCGGTAAGAGTAAGATGTTATTTATCGACATCGGATATCTTTATCACTGGTCGGTATTGGAGATATCTTAGATCACGTCGGCAACACAACATCGATAGTGTGTCGCGGAAGGTTTTAGCAATAAAGATATTCGTCAATCGCAGCACTTGACCATAGGGACATGTATTGAGTGTATACATTAATTCTATGCTTTAACAATAAAATTAAAATTTGAATTATTAAATGAAATATACACAACTAATATTCGAAATAATCGCCCTTGCTTTCTATTGCTTTAGCCCATCTTTCGGGCAGCCGATGAATGCCATCGCGACCAAAACTTGGTGGTTTTGATTTGATAAAATCTTCGATGCTATTTCGGACCTCGTCGAACGTTTTAAAGTGTTCGTTAGAGAATGATTTTGAGACGATCGAGAAAGATGAAAATCTGAAGGAGTAAGATCTCGTGAATAAGCCGCGTGAGGTACAATTTCCCAGCGCAGACTATAGATAACATCCGGAGTCCCTTTTGAGACATGTGATCGAGCATTATCCTGATGCAGAATCACTTGCCGACTTTCACTGCGGGTATAACGTCTTATTTGCTGTAATGCATCACTTAAGGGAGAACACCACTGTGACCCCCTGTTTTTTTCACATTTTTCAAGAATTTTTTTTTGTGGGGAAAAAAAGAGATATTCGAAAAATTTTTTTGGGTTTTGCTCCTTGTTTATTAATGTATCAAAAAACATTTTTTTTCACATTTTTCACACCGCATGGTGACGCTAGGGAAACTCTCGCGTCAGGTGCTGTCATTTCCGCGGCACGCAGCAGAACTCTCTTCAACGTCAATCTGAAAAAAAATACCGAGTGTTTTCGTTAATAATATGATATTTTGGAGAGAAGTACACAGGAATTTGGAAAAATATTGTTTTAAAAAAAATAGGCATGCCTTTGAAATTAAAGTTAATTTCAAAGGCGTGCCTATTTTTTTTAAAACAATATTTTTCCAAATCCCTGTGTACTTCTCTTCGAAATATACAGGGATTTGGAAAAATATTGTTTAAAAAAAAATAGGCACGCCTTTGAAATTAAAGTTAATTTCAAAGGCGTGCCTATTTATTTTAAAACAATATTTTTCCAAATCCCTGTGTACTTCTCTTCAAAATATCATATTATTAACGAAAAGACTCGGTATTTTTTTTCAGATCGACGTTGAAGAGAGTTCTGCTGCGTGCCGCGGAAATGACAGCACCTGACGCGAGAGCTTCCCCAGCGCCACCATGCGGCGTGAAAAATGTGAAAAAAATGTTTTTTGATACATTAATAAACAAGGAACAAAACCCAAACAAATTTTTCGAATATCTCTTTTTTTCCCACAAAAAAAAATTCTTGAAAAATGTGAAAAAAAACAGGGGGTCACAATGGTGTTCTCCCTTAAGGCCGTCATCCCGTGTGAAGGCCCTTTTTCACGCTTTCGTTTGGGAATTTTTTTTGGCGAACTAAATAAAGATACAACTGCGAAATTTTTACCACATATTTATTCACATTTCGACCACACTTTACAATTTTTTCAACCTGAAATCGTCGCTCATTTCTGAGGTACACGGCAACTTAGCCACTCATTTTCGAAAAACGGTCATCACGATTGCGGGCGTTCTGCTTATCCGAAACAAAAATATCAAACGGCATTTTAATCTGTGAAGTTTTAACTAGTCTTGGAACTACGATTATCAAAAACTATTGAAAAGTTTCGTTTTGTCATGCTGAAGAAGTCGTGAAAAAAAAAACCAAAATTGACGATAAGAGCCAAACAAACAACAAATTGCAAAAAATTAACTTTTCAATACTTTTTGATTATTCAAGTTCCAAGACTAGTTAAAACGTCACAGATTAAAATGCCCTTTGACGTTTTTGTTTCGGATAAGTAGAACGCCCGCAATCGTTTCAACCGTTTTTTTTAAATGAGTGGCTAATTTCCCGTGTACCTAAGCAATGAGCGACGATTTCGGGCTGAAAAAATTGTAAAGTGTGCTCAAAATGTGAATAGATATGTGGTAAAAATTTCGCAGTTGTATCTTTATTTAGTTCGCCAAAAAAATTCCCAAAAAAGCGTAAAAAAAAGAGCGTCCACACGGGATGACGGCCTTAAGGGGATACATACCGCTTTGCGCTCTGAAAACCGAGTAATTTTGAAATATTATTATAAAAGATATACGGTGAAATAAAAAATTAAATTGGTCATTTCACATTTTTCATTAACTTTTCAACTATAAGAAAAAAAAGTTTTTATTTTATTTTTTAAATATTAACATTATTTATTACGGATATAAATGGACTACTGATGAAAACCATGGCGCCACCTTGTTGACATCATAACTACACCAAAAATTATCCAATTTGCAAAAAAAAAAAGAATCTAGTAAAATAATATAGTAGTAATAGTCTGACGGAGGGAATTATAATTTTTTTCAAAAATAAAGAAATTACAATATTTCAAACTTTAGTATGCGATTTAAAAAGACAAATAGTGTTTAAAAATTTATAAAAAAATTGTCCAACCAAAAACTTAAAAAACCTCCTATAGAAAAAATAATTATCAAGATTTCAAAGAAGGAAAAGTTAAAAAATATTTTAACTTTTCTTTTTGCTATAACTTTGTAACGGAGTGGAATTTTCGTAAAAGTTTTTTTTTAAATAACTCTCAAAAGTATAAAGAATAAGAATCTATTTTTGAAAATTGATTTTTTGAAAATTCCAGGGGTATGTGAGCCTTTAAACGAATAAGCTGTTGCTGATAAATATCCGCAGTAACATTTTTTCCAGGATCTAACAACTCAAAATACACCACGACCTTCGTATCCCACCGGATGCTCAGCATCACTTTCTTTGTGTAAATATTCGGTTTTGGAGTCGATGTTGACGCTTTTTCTGGATCCGCCCACGATTTTTTTTCGTTAAGGGTTGTCAATATAATATCTACATTTCATCACCCGTAACGATCTTGTACAGTAAATCTTTTTTTTTTTTTAAACGGGTTAACAAAGAAAGTGCCGTGTGGAATCTCTGCGCCTTGTTTTCTGGACTTAAACTATGCGGGACCCATAAATCCTCTTTTTGAATTTTTCCAAGTTTATGTAAACAGCAAGATTGCATTGCCGGGTGGCACTGAGTTGTGAAGCAAGGTCTTCTTGAGTCACCAAAATGTACGAAGGAGTAATGAAAAATTCTTGAAATTTGGCACGAAAGTAGTTTAGTAGATGAAGAATAACATATATTTTACAGTAAATTTTTAACCATACAGTAAAAAAGTATGGACTATTAAAAAAATATTGTTTTGAGGCTAGAAGAACTCGTTAGTGAGCATGACAACGTCGCCCACCCCCCGCCAACCGCTGCATCCACGTTTCCGCGTATCCGCCCCGCCCGCCGCGTCGAGCGTTAGAACTACGGTAAATCTTGTTTATCGACAGCCATCGTATTCACTACTGTCTTTCAGATTAAGTGATTTATTCAGATGAAACATGTGGTGTTTTTTTAAATTAAGTGTTGCCAATGTACAATATAAAAATTTTTAATGATCGGCACTTATATAAATTTGCAAAGGAAATATGAAGCAAGATTTATTAAACAGTTTTTTTTTGCTTGTTCAATATCACCGCAAAAACATCCGCGGACCTTTTTATTTGTAATAACGTCCGTGGTAAATTATTAATATATTTATTACGTTCCAAAGTTTATAATGAATATTATTGTATTTTTGTTTATTTTATTAGTTTTCATCGTATAGTTTTTCAGATTTTTACGACCTTTCTCCCTTGTATCCTTCCCAAATCCATTTCTTCAGACCGTCCCCGCCGACAGTGCTTGTATCCGCAGCCAGTGTTTCCCAATGCACTACTATATCGCATTTGGCACGAGGACACTGGCTTAATAAAAGAAAATGCGTTAATTACATGCTCGGGATTACGATATACGAGGTCTGTTAAAAAAGTATCGCGAATTTTGAATTTCCGCGGGGTACGTATATTCGATTTTCGATTTTTTTGTGGCGTTAGGTTGGTACTCATTAGGATGGTTCTTAATTTGGTGGTGTTGAAAATTCTTTGGTATTGTTCCTTGAAAGTAATTAACATATCCAGAAAAAAAATTGGGCGCAAGCGGAACTTTGTCAAATAATTCTAACCCACCCCACCGAGCTGTCGAATTTTTATATGAAAAAATGCATGCATTAAAAATTTTGTTAAGAAAATTGTTTATTATTTCAAAACTATTCATGATAAAAAAATTTTATATTGGGTTTTTATAGGAAATTTAATGCTTTACGAAAAAGGTATCCTGTAAAATTCTTGTGAATCTAATATTTATCACGTTATTAGCAAAAAACTGTCATTATTTATTCCAAAAGTCCATCATTATGGCTAAAACAGGAGTTTGACGTCAAAAAACTGCAATGTATTCTTCATATGCAATTAGAAATATGAAGAGATACGCAGTGCACTCAATAACATTATGTGATCGATATTTAAATTTCCAATTTTATCAATTTTATTATCATTCATGATAAATTTTTCTTCTTTGATCGATAAGGAAATTGATTTCTTTATCAGTTCCAAATCGATGGCTTTTTTCGAAAGATTTGAAATCAACTCCTCATTTTTTGATATCGATGTGAGCGAGTGGATTTCTAATGAAAATTATTTACAAGGCCTAAAAATAGTTAAAGGAATTAAAGTGGTTAACGATGTTGCGGAAAGAGGAGTGTAACTTATTACAGAGTACAATGATCGTTTCACTTATGATGAAGATCAGAAACAATTCATTGTACAAATAATTGAAGAATATTAAAAAAATATCCTGATATTAACAAAGCAACTTTGCTCCAACCGATGTAATTCATTATTGTAAGTTGATTTTTAAAAAATATGACATCATTCAATATAATTCACAATAAAATTGATAAAATTGAAAATTTGAATATTGTTTACATTTCATTGTTGAGTGCGCTACGTATTTCTTCATAATCTTATATACATACGAAAAATAAATTGCAGCTATTCGACGTCAAACTCCTGTTTTGATCATAATGATCGACTTTTGGAATAAATGATGACAGTTTTTTGCTAATTACGTGATAAATATTAGATTCACGAGAATTTCACAAGATACCTTTTTTGTAGAGCATTATTTTTCCTACAAAAACGTCATATAAAATTCTTTTATCATAAATAGTTTTGAAATAATAAACAATTTTCTTAACAAAATTTTGAATGCATGCATTTTTTCATATAAAAATTCGACAGCTCGGTGGGGTGGGTTAGAATTATTGGACAAAGTTCCGCTTGCGCCCAATTTTTTTTCTAGATATGTTGATTACTTTTGAGGAACAATACCAAAGAATTTCCAACATCATCAAATTAAGAACCACCTTAGTACTCATTCCCCTCACTTATGCTGAAAAAATCGGCCATTTTGAATGTTTAATTAATTGTTGACAGCTGTTTTGGTTAGACGTATTTTGGCTTGTCTTCGATTTTTGCCTATTCCAAAAAATGGATCAAAGAATCTGTATCAAATTTTGCGTGAAAAACAAAATTAAGTGCGCGGACGCATTCCGAATGTTGACTGTGGCATATGGTGAAGCTACCTTGGACCAAAGCAACGTTTATCGGTGGTACAAAATGTTCTCAGAGGGCCGAGAAGATGCGAACAACGAAATGCGTTCCGGACGCCCGACCACATCAACAACAGACGAAAACATTGATGAAGTGAAGAAAATAATATTGGCCAATCGTCGAATCACCGTTAGAGAAGTTGCTGAGGAACTAAACATATCGATTGGTTCGTGCTATTCGATTTTTACCAATGATTTGGGCATGAGACGGGTCGCCGCGAAATTCGTGCCAAAATTGCTCAATTTCGAACAAAAACAGTGTCGCGTCAACATTGCTAAAGAGCTGTTGGACTCAGTCCGCGATGACCCAAATTTGCTCCAGAGGGTCATAACTGGTGACGAATCATGGGTTTATGGTTATGACGCGGAAACCAAAGCTCAATCATCGCAGTGGAAGCTGCTTTTTTGGAATAGGCAAAAATCGAAGACGAGCCAAAACACGTCTAACCAAAACAGCTGTCAACAATTAACTAAACATTCAAAATGGCCGATTTTTTCAGCATAAGTGAGGGACATGAGTGCCAACCTACACCACAAAAAAAATCGAAAATCGAATATACGTAGCCCGCGGAAATTAAAAATTCGCGATACTTTTTGAACAGACCTCGTATAGTACACTCGCGTGGCAAAGGCGCGGAGTGGAGGGTCGAGACCATCGTCAATTCTTCATTTCGGCGAAACCATCGAACGTTCGATCTTCTACCTGCCAGCGGAACAGGAAATATAGGTAGTATTGGAAGTTTTAAAAGGACGAAACGCTGGGTGGAGAGATGACAATGGGTTGCAAACGGGATTTGAGGATTTCGATGCCGCGGCATTGCCCTGAACAAAGTAGAGATAGAGAGAGAGAGAGAGAGAAAGAGCGAGGGCAAGAGATCTGAATTGGAACGTATTGCCCACAAAAGCACAAAGAGAAGCTTTACTCGACTGTCTGTATGACCGATGAGTGGCTTCAAACCATTCGCGTAATAAGACCCGCAATAAGATCGTTTTCTTTTCTTTACCACTACGATTAAAACGCTACACGCCATTGTAATTACAATTAAAACGTGACACACCATTTTAATTACGATTAAAACGTGACACATTCGTAGAGTAATCATCGGGCACCGACTAGGAAAGAGAAAGAGAGAGAGTGGTTTAAAATTTGGCCGAGAGAGATCGGGGGTGCTAAATGGTAATTTCCAACACAACTCTACCAAGCATGAAAGCGCGTCAGTATCCCCTATCAAATTTAAATTCTTCCTGAATATAGACGCGGTGTAGAATACACGGTCGATAACGAAAATTACAATTGACTTTTTTTCAATCGCTGCTTGTTCCAGATATGCCGAAGGAAAGTAACTTCTCAACCTTCATCGTTCAATTCTGCATAAGATAAGAATTTGCTTCGCTTCGCAATCCCAACGCATCCATAAAACAAGTCAATTCAAATTTTGCCGCTCTTTTATAATCGTCTCGCTCCAGTGTGTCGCTTTCGCTCTGACACACGAACGCTATTAGCCTTGTCTCTCACTCGCGCGCCCGAGGGATTTCGCACACTCTTGAAAACCAGCCCTTTTGTCGAGTGTCCTTCACCGGCACGAAAGCTAAGAAACCGAAACTGGCTCCTCCAGTGGACAACTACGAGAGGACAAGGGGAAAGCTTCAAGTGCGTCCTCCAGTGATACCTATCAATTCGGTTCGAGTGGCAAGTGTGTGGCTTTATAACACGCGGCGTACACTTTCCTAACCACAAAAAAGTCACCAACAGATCTCACGTATCTATATGTGACATTATACCAGTTTCCAATGTGTGCATACTGTGTAACACATCATTGTTATTCTACCTGAAAATGCAAGCGAACAGAAGTGGTGCACTGAATATTGATAAATCTTGGAGAATCCCCGGTCGTGTGGCAAGTGGAAGAGCGACGGGGGGTTGGGGACTCCCCTCTACTCATGATCTGTATATATATGTGATTACGGAAATGAAGCAAATCGGCAGATAGGGCGTACGAACATTAGAGAACGTATCTTACTCCGAGAGGTTTAATAATTAAACCAGCCACAATTGCGTCTTGATAGATTCTCATGACTACACTCGTACATACGAGTCGCGTCTTGACAAATCCCGCTTACATACGTATGAGCTTGATTCTTTGATATATTTTTTTCTTTTCAATGTTAAACACATCGAAAAATTGATTCAATATTTTCCGACATAAATTTGATTAATACCTCCGAGAGGTTTAATAATTAAACCAGCTCTAGTTGCGTCTTGATAGATTCTCGTGGTTATACGAGGTGTGTAAATTAAGTAACGAGACTGATTTTTTTCATTTTTTTTATTCAAATATAATTACAATTTTATATTGTCACCCTCCGAATAACTTCCTCCTGAAGCCACACAGCGTTGGAGAAGGTTCTTCCAATCCTCATAGCATTGCTGGAACTCCGATACTGGAATAACCTTCAGCTGGTCGGTTACAGCCGTTTGAATGTTTCAGAGTGTCCCAAAATGAGTTCCCAATTGACTTTTCAATCTCGGGAAGAGAAAAAAGTCACAAGGACTCAAGTCAGGCGAATAAGGAGGCTGAGGAGCCACAGGAATGTTTTTACTGGCCAAAAAATCGCGTTTTTTGGAACCATTTTTGCGCAGATTTTTCTCATCCCCAATTCATTGCTCAAAATCTGATGAACGGTGGTGTGAGTCAAATTCAACTCTTCCCCGATCATTCTGACGGTCAACCGACGATCTGAACGCACAAGATCCCGGATTCTGTCGACATTTTCATCGGTTCTTGAAGATGAAGGCTTCCGCTTCGTGGTTCATGTTCAATCGACTCTCTGCCTTCTGAAAATGTGTTAAACCACCGAAAAACGTGGGCTCCTGACAAAACACTGTCTCCGTAGGCCTGCTGAAGTTTAGCAAGAGTTTCCGTTGCACCGTGCCCAAGTCTGAAGCAAAGCCTGATAGCACACCGTTGCTCGAAATTGATGTCACTCATTTTTAGAACACAATAGAAAAAACTGTTTGACTCGAGCGAGTTCAAACCCGTACTGAAGGCGTATCACATGTTCCCCTGCCGCCCCTCCAAGCCCAGCGCCCCCAAGTGTTGCCAGATCGAACGCTACGTTGCCAGTCTCATTACTTAATTTACACACCTCGTACATACTGTTACGTCCCGGCTTTAGTTCGACACTCTGTTCGGTTCATTTTTATTTTATTTATTATTACGAACCTTTTTGTCGAAGTTCTCCGTGGTACATTAACGTAGATTAACGTTGTTGTCGCTCCCTGTTGGGACGGGAATGCGCCCGTTCGGGATGGGAGCGTAGCGAGGACGACTTGAATAGATTTAGGATAACGTTGTTGCCGTAGGCGTAGAGGGTTTGATGTTTCGAAGAAAATAAATGGATCTTGGTTATTTTAACAGGTAACATTTTTATTAAAATCACGATTTAACAACTCCTCACTTAAACATTCTTCGTATTATTCAACGCGCGAGTCGACAGTACGGTTTCTGCTTTCGATTAGTCGAAT
Source organism: Oxytorus armatus (assembly GCA_958009045.1). Taxonomy (NCBI): domain Eukaryota; kingdom Metazoa; phylum Arthropoda; class Insecta; order Hymenoptera; family Ichneumonidae; genus Oxytorus; species Oxytorus armatus. Next base: position 3,561,786 of record OY253748.1, on the reverse strand, counting down.
ATTCCCTAGGGGACGACCATACTGGTCGTCCCCCGGGTTCCGAACACTCAATCGCACATGCAACGATATAATGTCGTCTTTGAGATTGACTGATTATTCGATGGTGCGTCTTAAGGTATTCCTTCCACGAGATCGAACACTTAACAATTGACTGATTTTTTCCTAAAATAAAGTACAGATGCATCCAGTTATAATGTGAAAATTTCAAGCCAAGTTGCCGAATATTTATCCAAGTATTACGGCTTTGAAAGTCGTTAAATTTATACACCACTATACGAAGAGTACATGCTCGCCACGTTTCTATCTGAAAATGCATATACCAAACGACTCTATATGCCCAATACAAACTGCCCTACGCATCAAAAAAATATTGAAGAATCCGAAATTACAATAAAAACAGGGTCCCACCGAATGTTTAAAGAAAATATAAATGTTCAAACTCACAAAAATCTCACATGCGGAAGGATTTTCGGAACTGCGAACTGCACGAGGTTATGTCTGGTAACACCGCAAACTGGTTGCTCTCGATTCGAGTCAGCTGCTCGCACACACACACACACACATATATATACTTTTATATTTTGTGAGCGCTCATGAAATATAAAGGCAATATATGACATAACCTAAAAAAATATGATACCAAACTTTAAAATATAAATATACATATATTTATTGCAAACAAATTTACAGCTTTTATCACATAATATATTAATTCTAAATGATAAATCTATAGGGATTCTAGGTTCTGTTTATTTTGCCAACCCGCGAGTTGGTCAGTGATAGCTCGTAAAATTTTAACATGTGTTGTCACGCGGGGTTTGCCTTGTACAGATTCTCCGAGCAACAATCGAACACCTTCTTCACCATGTTGCACGTAGGTTTTTTTCATAATTTCTGCATCAATACCTGTTCAATTATATCTGTTTCTCTAACCTCACTGACACATTTTGTGGAGGCGTTGATGATTTTTTCCAAGCGCTGCTTTTTTCTCACTTTCACAAATTGCCTCGTGTTTTTCCCAGCCTCCATCCGAATCTTATGACTTCTGTCACTCATGGTTACAATCAGTTACACTTTCAATAGTTTTAAATCACTTCTGTTAATTTACACTTTTCACTCATGCTATTGTTTACATTCGTAGCTATCGCAGGGCCGCCTAGCCACGGTGATTCGTGGGGCACTCGTGCGGCGTTGCCACATCGTCCTTTCAGCCAATTTACGAAAAAATGTTGAAATTTAGAAATAGCCGCAATTTCTAAAAAATTTTCCATTCAAGGTTGTCGTTACTTATGATAATTGATTATAACTTATTTTTTTGACGAATCAGTCGAATTTACGATCGATTGAGTAGGGCCCTACTTATGCGCCCACAAAATACGTCCCTTCGCGATAGGAATACCTTAAGGGAGAACACCACTGTGACCCCCTGTTTTTTTTCACATTTTTCAAGAATTTTTTTTTGTGGAAAAAAGAAGAGATATTCGAAAAATTTTTTTGGGTTTTGGTCCTTGTTTATTAATTATCAAAAAAAATTTTTTCACATTTTTCACGCCGCATGGTGGTGTTGGGGAAGCTCTCGCGTGAGGTGCTGTCATTTCCGCGGCACGCAGCAGAACTCTCTTCAACGTCGATCTGAAAAAAAATACCGAGTTCTTTCGTTAATAATATGATATTTTGAAGAGAAGTACATAGGGATTTGGAAAAATATTGTTTTAAAAAAATAGGCACGCCTTTGAAATTAAAGTTAGTTTCAAAGGCGTGCCTATTTTTTTTAAAACAATATTTTTCCAAATCCCTATGTACTTCTCTTCAAAATATCATATTATTAATGAAAACACTCGGTATTTTTTTTCAGATCGACGTTGAAGAGAGTTCTGCTGCGTGCCGCGGAAATGACAGCACCTGACGCGAGAGCTTCCCCAACGCCACCATGCGGCGTGAAAAATGTGAAAAAATTTTTTTTTATAATTAATAAACAAGGACGAAAACCCAAAAAAATTTTTCGAATATCTCTTCTTTTTTCCACAAAAAAAAAATTCTTGAAAAATGTGAAAAAAAACAGGGGGTCACAGTGGTGTTCTCCCTTAAGTAATTTCGCGCTCAGAGATCACTGCGCGCTACTGTCCCACGGTGGATTTGACCCTCGTGCATCCCAGAGGCGTGAAGCTTCTGCTACCATGAGATCTACGCTGTCAGCAAAACGCAGAACAGTGTGACACCGAGTAGCCATCTGTCGCACGCCTTAAGGTGCACGATTAGCAAAAATCCACCGCGAGAATCCCGCTATCTTTCGTCTCGCACGCTGATAAGGCGCTTCGAAAAATCGCTACAAATAATCGATATTTGTAAGAGAAAAAAACAATCTATTTACGGAATTCGATTATAATCGCCTGTCTTCACATCGAACATGTCTCTTCGTGACAAACTTCAGAGTGATTACGTCATCGAATGCTCTGGAAGCTTCGGGATTGTGACGACTTTAGGTACTTTGAATTTCGCGCCTTCGCGCATGCGCAATTGCATTAAAGTGATCCCAGAACCCGCCATTGTATAACTACTCGTGTAATTACGTCAGCACAGATCCACCGTACACCGTTGAGCCTAAGTATATCAGGAAAATTCTACATTGTCGCCCCCGGGTACGCATGTTCACAGCGGAATACGAATTCCAAGCTTCGACACGTACGTACGTGAGGTTTTCGTAATCAAAAGCGTGAAAAGATCCGAACGGATCCTCCGCGATGCTTGCGATGAAGACAAAACGGGAAGGAAGGAAAGTCGAATGCTTGTTTCTGGCCCGCGGGCCAACCGGAGGCCACGTCGCAGGGGTTCTGTTGTCACTCCTTCGATATTGCTGCTTGTATACCCGAGGCCACGCGACTCATATCGAATCTCGACAATGCCCCACCATAATGGTGACAGTTCGCCATTGTCCACTGTTGCCCAAAGATATCTTTTCTCCCTTGCCACGCGCAATAGCGCCTCTACACGACCCACTGCCCTTCATGAAATACAATCCAGCTCTTTATCCTTCCTTCGCACTTTTTTTTTACCGTCCATGAATATTAGTTCGCCAATGGGAACGAAACTTTTTTTATTTTTACATATACTCAGAATCGCTGGGTACACACGAGAATTATAAATAAAGCGTTACTCAAATGACACGTTATCAGTTGACCATTATGAAAAAAAAAAACAAATGGAAAATAGACCATTTGTTTGGCAGAGGAATGACGATTTTGGACGTTTTTTCATGTTCAACGCGACGCGCAACATCTTTCCAACCTTAAGGGGTGAGATACAGTCAGGAGCGCGAAATTTTTTTTTTACATTAACAAAATGGCAGCTTTTGACAGAAAACTCTCGATTTTTTACCAAAAAATCACTCGTTTATTGGTTTTTAAAAATAGTAATTTTCAACAAAAATTGAAAACCTACGATCAAAGATCAGTTTTTAATGGTATTAATAAGCAGTAAAAATTTCATCAAAATCCATCGAGTGGTTGTTGAATTATAGTGGTCACCGACTTGAAAAACATTGTTTCGAGAAAAACACATTTACGATTTTTCGATGTATATTGTCGTAAAATTTTGAGCTCGATGGATGAAGCTAAACTTATTTAATTGTATTTTGATCCACTGAATTCGAATATCACAATTTTTTGTCAAAAAGTCGAGCATTCAATTGTTTATAGCCCATTGTTTAAACAATTTTTCAAAAAATTATAGTTTTTCGGGGTAAACTAATTTTTTTTTATTTTGAGCAATTTCGAAACGAAAGTATTCCCGATAAAATCTTGTCAAGGCTCATAGTTTTTGAGTTATAAATTTGTCCAAAATAACTATTTGAAGCTTTCGTTGCTGTTTTGATTGAAGCCCTGCCATGGGGACCCGAGGCCCCTCGACTAATTGTGGGATATCTCGGAAACTATTAATCGGATTAACTTGAAATTTTCAGAGAATATTTTCGAAACATAATACTTCAAGAAAATGCAAAAAAAAAGAAATCGATTTTTTGAATATTCTACATCTCAACCCTTGAGGTAGAAGTCTGGCAACTTAAGCCGATTTTCATGTCGGTTTTGGAGGGCGTTTTTTTGTAGGAAAATAAAAATGAATCGTTTTGGATATTTAGGATGTTTTTATTTACATATTAAAGATACAAAAAAAAATTAGTTTGAAAAATTTTTATAGTTTATTATTATTATTATTATTATTGATCGAAGTTGGCACCTCGAAGTTGGCAGCCCGGGTCCTAACTTTTTTTCTACCGAACCGATTGCTTTCAAATTTTAACAGGCTACTCTACACACTTATAGTTCTCGTCGGAACCACCGAGAAATTTTTTCACCCCTAACTTTTTATTTTACAACCCCTTCTTTGCTAAAGTCCTTTTATTTCAGCAAAGAAGGGGTTGTAAAATAAAAAGTTAGGGGTGAAAAAATTTCTCGGTGGTTCCGACGAGAACTATAAGTGTGTAGAGTAGCCTGTTAAAATTTGAAAGCAATCGGTTCGGTAGAAAAAAAGTTAGGACCCGGGCTGCCAACTTCGAGGTGCCAACTCCGATCAATAATAATAATAATAATAATAAACTATTAAATTTTTTCAAACTAATTTTTTTTTGCATCGTTAATATGTAAATAAAAACATCCTGAATATCCAAAACGATTCATTTTTATTTTCCTACAAAAAAACGCCCTCCAAAAAAGACATGAAAATCGGCTTAAGTTACCAGACTACTACCTTAAGTGTTTTATACTACTCTAGGGGCAGAAAAAAAGGCCTAATTTTGACGGGTCATTTTGGGATTATGAAAAAAGGAATGGGATTTCATAACAGAGGGTTTATTTAACGCATATTGAAGTATGAACAAAAAACAATTTTATTAACATTTTGGCACAAAATGGCGGCGACAGAGCCCATCTTGAAAATCGTCTTTTTCAAACTGGGTGGATGTAAAAAAAATCGATTCATTTTTTCAGAAGTGTACCATCTCTGCAAAATTGGCAATTTACAATAGTATATAGATTATAAAATTTTTTGGTTTTCTGTACCAGTTCTTATACTTTACGAGAAAACCGTCCTCCCGAGAAGGTGTTTTAAGGATGATTTTTAAGATGTGCTCTGCCGCCGCCATTTTGTATCAGAATGATAATTTTAAAAAAATGTTCATAGTTCAATATGTACTAAATAAACCCTCCGAACAGAAATTATATTCCTTTTTTCATGCTTCCAAAATAAATCGTCAAAGTTAGACCTTTTTTTCTGCCGCTAGAGTGGTGTTACCACTTGAAACATGATTGCTACCTACTGGTCTCACTTGAAACTACGGCGAAATATTTTTGTCAAAAATATATCGATGGTACAGAAGAATGACGCGTTTGCTTGAGACACTCACTTACGAAACATTGCCCATTAAGAAAAAGAAAACAAATGGAAAATATAACATTCATTTGGCAGATGAATGACGATTTTGACGATTTTTCATGTTCGCCGCGACGCGCAACGTCTTTCTAACCTTAAAACACGATTGGTACCTGCTGGTCTTACTTGAAACTACAGCGATTTATTTTACTTAAAAATATATCGATGATACAGAGGAATAACGGGCTTGCTTGAGACACTCACTTGTGGAACACGACTTAGGTGATGAAAAGATGCAAACAAGAATAACAAAAACACATCACATGCAATCAGTAATCCGGGTGAAAAAGATCTAGATGGCACTGCTTTAGAACGCGTGAGCCCAAGACGGCAGCGCCTCCTATCTCACAAATATTGACTCATTTTCGTCGGTCCATAGATGTGACGGACAAACAGTTATAAGTATGGATTAGTTTCAAAATATATTTATAATTCAATATAAAAATCTTTCGACCACTTTTTTTGCACGCCATAGCAAAGGTTGAGTTGGTTGTAACAGGCCAGAGGAATGACTCTTAACGGGGGCGTAGGGTTTTAAAGGCGAAAAAAAAACATATTTTTATGATTTTTTTGCGGCGTCATGAGTAATATAATTTTATTAAATAGAATAACATATTATTGTACAACTATTGAAGTATCTCAGAAAAAATTTTCAATGAAAAATATTGATAAATAAGCCGGTGACGTTGAATCTCCAGAGGCGCCTTGAAAAAAAGTGGTTTTTCGGTGAACATTATAACTCGTTACCGGATCATCTGAAACAATAAAATTGATATGCATTTTAAAGGTGATATATTTCTCGAGGTAATCAGGAAGAGTTTTTTTTTTTTTTTTTTCTATATTTTGCAGCATTTGGAAGTGAAAAACGCAACTTTAGCTAAAAAAAATCGCGCTTAATTTGTTATTAAAAAATTGAAAAAATTGAAAAAAAAAAAAACTCCTGATTACCTGTTGATTTATGTGAAGAAGTAATGTTTACATTTTCAAAAGGATCGGTTCAGTAGATTTTGAGTTCTAATGTTCACAAACTTCAAAAATGACGTTTTCGGGAAAATCGATTTAAAGTTTTTTATACGTACCGAGCTGCTAAAAATCAGGTATCACGGCCGGTCGTTTGAAACGCTGTAACTCCGTTAGTTTTACTCCGATTGACTTAAAATTTATACACAATATTCTCGACATATTGTTCATTCAGGGAAAAAAAATGCAAAAAAATAATTTAAAAACCCAACCCCCCCTTAAGTAATTCCTGTCGCCCGGGGTTAAAATCTGAGAGGGTTATCACAGGGCAAAAAAATGAAAAACAAAAATGCTTCGACTTTACAAATATTCACTCATTTTCGTCGGTTCAAAGCAGTGACGAACAAACAGTTATAAATACGGTTTAGTTTCAGAAAGTACGTGTAATTTCGATATAAAAATCTTTTAACTACTTTTTAGCCGGCTATAGCGAAGGGTGAATTGGCCAGAGGAAAGACTATTAAGTAGTTCCTCTCACCCGGGGTTAAAAACTGAGGGGGTTATCATGGGCTAAAAAATGAAAGAAAAAAATATATATAGAAACAGTCATGGGGTTAAAATCTGAGAAAAAAGCAGTTAACACGATTTAAAAGAAAAAATCTATTCCGTACGTTTACCTCAAAATATCATTAACTAATATATTCCGAAGAAGAATTTCCGATAAATCATAGCGTTTATTAACAACAAAAAGAAAAATTTGATAACCGGCAAAACGATCGATTCCGGGAGAATCACGCATCTATACAGATAACTACTTAACGTACTTTGTAGCTGGTATTTCGTTGAAAGAAGAAAAAAAAGAATCAACGAAATTTGAGGCTTATTGTCAAATTGCACTTTTATTGCCCACGAGAGCCACACAAGAGGTAGGAGACAACGAGATTGAAAATCATAACTTCTCCTGAAATCGTGGTGGAAAAATAAAAGTGTATGGGCGGCGGGGAGAATGTTTGAACGTTCATTCGTGTAAAAGTATAAGCCCTGTACGTGCGAAGCCAGAGAGTCAAAAGTCACACTCCGGGAATGGGGATTATGATATTCCAGTCACACGCTCCTGTCCCGTTGATGTATTCATCGTATGTAACCCAACGGGACTCTATAAAATACTACCCCCATTTTGTTCCGGTCGAATAACTTATTGTGGCGTGTTCTATTTTGATACGGACGATTGTGCGACACTGCGCTCTGTGTGTGTGTGCGTGCGTGTCGCGCGTCCTGAATATGGAAAATTGGCTGGACTGCAGTCGGGACAAAGTTAAATTCGATTCTCCCTCTCACAATGAACATTCATTCGACGCCTACAAACAATGAATCTCGTTCATAGGCGCGAACACCGGGCCAGGTCAATACTGATTTACTAAACTTCCGCAAAAAAAAAAACTTTCCGGCGTATACACATATTTACACGACAAAGAGATAAATCATTCATATACCGTTAGTTCCGTTGATGAAAGTGTGTACATGCTGCATGATAATGGACATTTTATTTTCGACCATCTCGATCGAATATTGGCATATCTATTTCATTTTGAACGCGATTCTTTGTTCTTACAGGGATGACCGGAATTATCGGCGTCAACGACAGTTGGAGTCACTGTTTTTTCGAAAAAAATTTAGTCTCGATATCGAAATAATGCTTATTCGATTTTTTAAATATTTTGGCAATGCATTTGTTGAGCTTCATTCTATTATTTGTGATTTAATTCAACTATCTAGCTTGTTCAACTAACGATTCCCGTGCTAATAAATCTCGCTCGTTGCCAAATGGGCACGGATATACGAGGGGGGACCCAATAAAAACGGAAATTGCGCTGCGGCGGGGAGGGAGAGTGGGGGAACCCATTGCTCGACCAGGTGTCCGTTGGGGACACGTCTCCTGAGTTAGTGTGCGAAGTTCTGTCGCCGTGAGTGCATCGGTTCGCCCGTGGGAATTTTTGTAGTGAAACAACTTTTTCCATTTCGGCAAAAACGTGATGGCCGATTGTCGAGAGCAACGCGCGGCTGTGAAATTTTGTTTCCTGTTGGGAAAATCGGCCGCGGAAACTACTGTAATGCTCAAGACTGCTTATGGAGATGCTGCCCTAAGTAATACCAGAGTCTACGAGTGGTTTTCACGTTTTTAAAATGGAGAAATGTCAATTGAAGACCAACCCCTTTCAGGACGCCCCTCAACGTCAAGAAGTGACGAAAACGTCGACAATATCAATGCTCTCATTCATGAAGACCGTCGCCGAACCATTGATCAACTCTGTGAGATGTCTGGGTTATCATGGAGTTCAATTCAGAGGATTTTATCAAAGTTTTGCACATGAGCAGAGTTGCAGCCAAATTTGTCCCTCGCCTTCTCACAGACGAGCAAAAGGGAGCGTCGACTTCAGGCATGTTTTGAACTTCAAAATCAGCTCGAAGAGGACCCTGAACTTTTTTCCAACGTGATGACTGGTGATGAATGGTGGTGCTATGGATACGACCCCGAAACAAAGCAGCAATCAAGCTAGTGGAAGACACCTCGCTCTCTTCGTCCGAAAAAAGCTCGCCAAATGAAACCAAACATCAAGACAATGCTCATTTGTTTCTTCGATTGCAGAGGTGTTGTGCACGCGGAGTTCGTTCCCACGGGTCAAACTGTCAACCAGAAATTCTACTTGGAGGTTTTGAAAAGATTGAGGGAGAGTATCCGGAAGAAAAGGGCAGATCTTTGGCGCACAAGTGACTGGTTCCTCCATCATGACAACGCGTTGGCCCACGCCGCTCTCTCCGTAAAACAGTTTTTGATTAAAAACTGCATGACACCAATTGTCCACCCCACCTACTCACCGGATCTAGCCCCCTGTGATTTTTTTTTGTTCCCCAGACTCAAAAGGGACATGAGAGGAAAGCGTTTTGCCACTGTGGAGGAGGTAAAACAAAAATCGCTGGAAGACCTAAAGAACATCCCGATAAGTGAATTTAAAAAATGTTTTGGACATTGGAAGGATCGTTTGCAGAGGTGCGTTGTGGTTAAAGGAGAATACTTTGAAGGTAATCAAAATTTGGTGTAAAAATATTAAAAAATAAAGAAATTATGACGAAATTCCCGTTTTTGTTGGGTCCTCGTACGATACAATGTTTATACGGCTACGTTTGGCTACACCATGTTAGCCGAACGTTTCCGAAGGATTCCGAAAGATTCCGAAAGCTTCCGGAAATTACCGAAATAAAGATTCATGAACTATGCTTACGGATCAACATAACCTCAAATTTGTTTCGTCTCGACAATCTTGAAACCGACTTGATTCCATCAAAACAGCAATTATTAATTACCCGAATAGGCCCACTTATCGGTCTTTCTGAATAATGTTGTAACGAATTTGTTTGAGCTTCATTCGATTATTTGTAATTTAACTCAACTGTCTAGCTTGTCCAATTACCTAACGATCCCCGTGCAAATTAATCTCGCTCATTGGCAAATGCGCACGAGTATAAGATACAATGTTTATATGTGAATGCCGTTCGAATATGCACGGCAAGAGAGGCGTACCTTGCTTGTACGTTTTCACATAACTTTGGCTCGTATTTTTCCGATATCGCATGTTTGAAGGTCATTTACATGTGTGTTCAAACGTGAAGTATCATGGCGTTGTCGATTCACCGTGCTGCACCCGGTTTAGCCGAAAGTTTCCGAAGGATTACGAAAGATTACGAAAGCTTCCGTAAGTTTCCGAAAGTTTCCGAAAGTTTCCGAAAGTTTCCGAAAGTTTCCGAAAGCTTCCGAAAGAAAGATCCACAAACTACGGCATGGAGCCTAGAGTAAAGGAGTCCAATCTTCGTACTTTGAAGCGGCATCAAGAATTCAGCAAAAAAGGTGTTGCTGCGGTCGCAAAGTAGTCCGATGTGAAGTGAGCAAGAAATAAACTGTACGTGGAACCTTGCTGAATCAGGCACCTACGGTCAATATACACATGACCCTTCGGTGTAATTGAGTGTAATCACGCGTCATCGTTAATATAACAGTTTTATGAAACTTTTAATTACTGCCAATCTGTAAAAGTAAGAACATAGAATAGCATTATATCGACTTTATAATATACTAACAGAAAGAAATGAAATAGTTTCGTAAAGGTTACAAAAAAAACCAATGTGATTTATATTTAACGAAATTTAAAGTACAATAGGTGAGAAGATTGTGCATTGATTATTCCAGGATCAATAAATAACTATAAAGACATCCCAGTTAAAAAATACAGACGATGAGCGTGTAATAAATAGTGAGGTATACAACGGGTTTAGGGGACCCATCGGTCTTTCTGAATAATGTCGTAACGAATTTGTTAAGCTTCATAAGATTATTTGTGATTTAACTGAACTGTCTAGCTTGTCCAACTACCTAACGATCCCCGTGCAAATAAATCTCTTTTGTTGCCAAGAAAACCGCTTCTGGCACGGCTAATTTGCAGATTTGATACATGTCCCGTGAATGTTACCCAAATTTCCAAGATTTCCACTATACCGACGCTTGGAATTTTTCATCGTCTTTCACATCCTCTAGCAAACAGTTCATTGGTCCAGTTGTATAAAATGTTTCAGTCCGATAGGTGAAAAATCATGAACGGCAGATTTCGAACGAACATTTTTCAAAAATTGAGCGAGTTACCCCCTTACATATTTTTCGACTGACCACAGATTTTACATTCATAAAATGAAACAATTATTGTAAACTTCCTGGCCGTAAATTTCTTCAATCGAACGTTCTTTTCCGTTACATTGTATTTTTATTTGACAACGCAACCATAACGAACGAAGCACCTGATATTTCGTTCGTGTATAGATGCAAGTTCTCGATTTCACGGTATGCCGACCGGAAAACCTTTTGTTTTTCGAAAATAGTAGTATACAGCTACAACCAGGAAAATGGCATGAGAGGTGATAAAGAGACAAAATAGACTAGAACGCGAAACGTCCCGTGTGCGTGACGGAGGAAGGGTAGGGACGGGGTATCGCGATTAACTGAAACAACCTACCAGCCTAACAATGGTAGTAATCAGTGAGCTTTTCGCGGGCTGGCATCGCCATTGTTGTCACCTCAGCAATAGCTATGATGCCTCAATGTTGCTTGTATTGTTTCGACCGTGTATTGCCGCATCTCATCACTGTTGAAAAGTATTTAGTGACTTGAGCGTTGATTTGCAGATTCATCTCACCCGCTTCGTTTATATATCGACAATTAATATACGACCGTTATATTTCAATTGGATACATCGGGGAGTTTGAGTGCGAATGGTTTTCCTAATTCACAATTCACTTTTGGAGAACACACATCGATGTTTTTATATCCAAGATAAACTATTTACGCGAATCAACGGACAAAATGTAACCAGAACCTTTAACCATTCGATATAGGAAGAATATTAAGGAGGTATAGTCGAGGTTCGAGTTAAGAATATGTTTATAATTTTTTGCATTTACTAGAATCGGTGTGCGCGCTTCGCCCGCTTCTTTTGAAGGTTAGGTTCCTCGTGCGATCTGAAGTATGCACATGAACGCACTCTGACCACGCCATCGACAGCCAATCACAATGACGAGTTAGTGAACTTCAGAAATAAATCGCATTTCGAGATATTTTATGACATGTCTTTTTTATAAGAGGGATTGGGAATTATCACGGAAGCGTGGCTTATTCAATATGGCCGCTGATTCCCAGTCAACCCAAGTCAGCCAGCACTTGGGCTGCTTGGTAGCACGGGGAACAATAGTAAACCCTCGATTATCGTTTATTTTTTGGTGAAATCTAATGTTTTTAGTACGATCTGATAATTAGGATTATTACCAATGATGCCTGTGGTGTTGAACCTCAAAATCAGAAAAATATTGCCCGTCACTCTACGGCTAAATAAATAACTTCGAACAATAAACTCTTACTTATAACCTTGATCTATCATTGGGCACCGACTGGGAAAGAGTGGTTTGAAAATTGACCGCGACAGATCAGGTTGCGAAATGGTAATTCCCAGTTGAATTGCAAATAAATCGGTAAAGTTTCTTAAGATCGTAAACAAATTTGAATGTTTGGACTTTTGTATATTTTGCAAAATCAGGGAATTGCTCTAACTTCAATAATTGCTGCACAATGATAATAACAAATCACGACACTTTGCAACCCGTGGTACTTTCGAATTGTTTGGATTTGTTTGGCAATATATAATGTTTTTAGTACGATCTGATAATCAGGATTATTAGCGTTGATGTTTGTGCGTGGACAGAATCAACTGCGACAATTGGATGCAGACGGAATGCATTATTGCCATATGGATACGGCGAACCTACATTACGTGCCATGTTTGAGCTCAAAATCATAAAAATATTGGCCGCCACTCTGTGGCTAAATGAATGATTTGGAACAATAAATTATTCACTTATAACATCGGTCTATCAGCGGCCACCGACTGGACGAGAGTGGTTTGAAAATTGGCCGAGAGAGGTCAGGTTGCTAAATCGTAATTCCCAATACGATTGCCGCAACATATAACCAGCTATGTTCAAGTGCTTTTTTTAAACTAAACTTCTTTCGGGAGAGTACCGAAAGTTGTCATGCGACACGAAAAGTGAAAGGTTTTAAGGGGAGCGTATTGTTCGTACGGTGGGGGAAATAATGATCAGGCAGGACATGCGGGAGACGGCAGGGAAGATACGAGACAACCGCGCAGCGTGCACAAGAAATTTACAGCGCGACACGAAAAGTGAAAGAATGTGAGTTGGCGGGCCGGTGCGAAAGACGGCAGGGGAGTTACGAGACCTGTTTGTTAATAATTGATCAAACATCGGAGATGTTGGTTTCGTTGAATCGAAAGAAGTAAAAAAAAAAAAAATCAGCAAAGAAGACGGTACACATCCTGTGAGGATATTTGATGGGCCACCAGGGACGAACAGCAGGATTGTTTCCATTGATGAGCGAGCATTCAGAAACGATGGGTGCGACGGCGTTTATGACTGGAACCCTCTTTCACCCTGCTGAGCGATGAATGGTATAATCAGTGGTCGCGTGGCACCCCCTGCCCCCAGCCCCCTTCCTCTGGCAGTCCCGCATCCTTATCCTCCGCATCGTCTCCCCACTCAACTTAAACTCACCATTTCCACACCTCCACCGTCATCAGATTCGAGTGAGACACAGCGATTGTTGAAAAGTCGCGGTGCCCACCCTCGATTGAACACCCCCCATCACTAGTTATATATATATCTATATATATTCGTTCATTCGCTCACGGTGGATCTTTCGTCCCAAGATGATAATCTAACTATGACTACCCAGCCAGTTCATATAGACACGCGTAACGATACATACAATTTTTTTTTATACCCACACTATTTGCCCCTCGCTCGCACAGTTTATCGCTCGAATACAAGGGTCTAATTCGCGCCGTATTTATCGCAGTCAGATCTAAATGGCGCTCGATGGTGTCTGCGCCGCGTAGAGAGAAAGAGAGACAGAGAGAGAGAGAAAAAAAAATCGATTCCAACATGACCTCAGAGTTTATAGAAATTTTGGAGGCTCGGCATATACCGAGTTATAATAACGTTAAAATCGCAATAAGAGTCGTTTTTTCTCAATGTCTCATGCCTGAATTGTTTCAAAATAAAAGCGATCTATTGGGTTCCGAATGCTTGAAATACGCAGAAACTACAAAAGGAAATTCACGAGAGATCGTGAGTTGGCTTGTGCGAGCGCTGCGCTTTATTCCCGTGTTCGATTGCAAGAATATTCCTATCGACTTTGTTTCGAACGAAACGCGATCTGAACTGCCGAACTTGTAGAGCTCGACGAATATCAATATTTGCTTTTCGAAGAATCGACCGGAATATTGATTCAGCTGAAACCGTCAAACGCCGTGTAAAAAAAGAGCGTCTATTTAAATCAATCGGTGATCTACGATGGGAATAAGTCCATCAACTGGGACGATCGTGGACGTGAACTCTTAGCCTTGGCGGCCGTGGCACTAATCCAAATCCAATCTACGTATATCTACGAATCCAGATCCAATCTACATCCAATACCATTTACTGGCAGTACTTTGACAAATTCAATGTACTTCCGGTACCATGTACTCGCCGTACAGAGTACTGGAAGTACTCTGGCACATTCAATGTACTTTCAGTACAATGTACTGGCAGTACTGAGTACTGGAAGTACTCTGAGAAATGTAATCTACTTTTAGTACCATGTAGTGGCAGTACTGAGTACTGGAAGTACTTTGACAAATTCAATGTACTTCCGGTACCATGTACTCGGCGTGCAGAATACTGGAAGTACTCTGACACATTTAATGTACTTTCAGTAGCATGTACGGGCAGTACTGAGTACTGGAAGTACTCTGAGAAATTAAATCTACTTCCAGTGCCCTGTAGTGGCAGTACCGAGTACTGAAAGTACTTTGACAAATTCAATGTACTTCCGGTACCATGTACTCGGCGTGCAGAATACTGGAAGTACTCTGACACATTTAATGTACTTTCAGTAGCATGTACGGGCAGTACTGAGTACTGGAAGTACTCTGAGAAATTAAATCTACTTCCAGTGCACTGTAGTGGCAGTACCGAGTACTGGAAGTACTTTGACAAATTCAATGTACTTCCGGTACCATGTACTCGCCGGACAGAGTACTGGAAGTACTCTGACACATTTAATGTACTTTCAGTACCATGTACTGGCAGTACTGAGTACTGGAAGTGCTCTGAGAAATTTAATCTACTTCCAGTACCGTGCAGTGGCAGTACCGAGTACTAGAAGTACTTTGACAAATTCAATGTACTTCCGGTACCATGTACTCGCCGTACAGAGTACTGAAAGTACCCTGAGACATTTAATGTACTTTCAGTACCATGTACTGGCAGTACTGAGTACTAGAAGTACTCTGAGAAATTTAATCTACCTCTAGTACCATGTAGTGGCAGTACTAAGTACAGGAAGTACTTTGACAAATTCAATGTACTTCCGGTACCATGTACTCGCCGTACAGAGTACTGGAAGTACTCTAACACATTTAATGTACTTTCAGTACCATGTACGGGCGGTACTGAGTACCGGAAGTACGCTGAGAAATTTAATCTATTTCCAGTACCATGTACTGGCAGTACTGAGTACTGGAAGTATTCAGAGAAATTTAATCTACTTCCGGTACCATGTACTCGCCGTACTGAGTACTGGAAGTCCTCTGACACATTTAATGTGCTTCCAGTACTTTGCCCTGTTCTTATTTATAATGCAATTCATTGTAAAAATGAAATTACCATTAAAAAATAATGAGGAAGTAATGTGCAGATTTAAAAAATTGATAGTGCGAAGTTTGCTTGATTTCTAATGCATTTTTTAGAAAAAATTAAAACACTACTAATATAAAACGCTCTGATCGATTTTCTCTAAATTCAATACCATGTGTCTTTTCATATTACCTAATTAATGTAGGAAGTAGTCCCTTAACCGATTTTTACGACTGATAGCCCCTCTACCATTGTAAGTTTAAACAAAACATACAAATTCTTATAAAATACAAACAATTTTTATTCAGAATTCAATAAAACCTTAACTCTTTCATCGATTCATGCCAAACTCAATCCCAATCATCCTTTAACGATACTTTATTTACGAGATAAAAATTAGCCCAAGATCTCAAAACTTATGGAAATTAAATCGATCTCAAACATTTTTCGAAAAATTCAATATCTAATGAAATCCGAACATCCTTGTCCTCTAATCCTTGAGTGTAAAAACTTTTGGCTTGATACAGGAAAATTTACGAAAGTCAGAGCAACTTCAAGCATTTTTCGAATATTTAAAAATAGCGCAGAACCGCGAATCCTCGAGTTACTCGAACAAAAACTACAGCAATCAACGGAGATTCGATGCCCTAAATCTGTGCAAAGTTTGCAAGAAATCGGTCAATTCGTTCGCGAGATATATCAAGTTGAATTTTTTCAACTAATCACATTCCCAAAACACGCGCACGGACATTTTTTTCTGCGTGTGATTTTCCGATGTTTCGGCACATTTTAAACACATTGACATTAAAAGCTCGACATTTTTTTTTCACGCACACAAAGCTTGCTCGATGAGGAAGCAGCAATATTAAAATTGAATCACCCTAATGTATTGATGTGCTAAAAACTTTTCGTTCAATCAGCGGCAGGCGATGCCGTAAAATGTTTCGGTTTTCTGTGGAATTGCCCATATACATTGTATATACACAACATCTTTATCATTGCCGTGAGAAAAGTCCTGCTCGAAAATAATCGTTCCTCTCCATCTCTCGTTTCGCCTTCTTCGCACTTTATCGTCTTATCACGAGAGTCGTCACCGCAGTGAGTCTACACCCTACTAGGAACTCCCCCCCCCCCCCCCCCGCACCGCGCACACTCGCTATCCGCTGGCCCGGCCGATAACATTTATTACTAGAAGTACGTATTCCATCCCCATCCGACTATATACGTTTCTTGACTCGCAACAAAGAGACGAAAGAGACCGATGTCTAGGCACGAAAAAACAGCTTGAAGAGGAATAGAACGTCGCATTACACTATATGGAGCGGTTGATATGCGCGAGTAATTTCTCCTTGAGAAATGCTCGAATTGTTCGAGAACCATGAATTTAATCAAAGAAATGTGAAATACACGGTGGTTGCTAGCGATTATAATCGATTTCCGTGAAATCGATTGTTTTCCTCGCGAATAAGGATTATTTATAGCGATCGTTCGAATCGCTGATAATCAATTGTTCGAATGGCTGATAATCGATTGTACGCTGAATATAATCGAAATCGACCATTTCCGTTTCCGTTGTCATAGAAAATTAATTTTTTTGTTATGCTTGTGAAAAAAATGAAATTGTGATAAAGATTCGAGTAGATATCGAATTGGATCCCAACACGGAAACGTCACGCTTGTAGATTGGATGACAAAAAAGACTTCCGACTGGATTCCTAACTGAGTCCATCCTGAATCCTACAGGATTCTCAGAGAATTGTATGGGATCTCACGGGATTCTTACATGAATTTACAGAGTAATGAAATTGATCATGATTATTTGATCTGCAATGTTAAGGGTGAACACCACTGTGACCCCCTGTTTTTTTCACATTTTTCAAGAATTTTTTTTGTGGGAAAAAAAAGAGATATTCGAAAAATTTGTTTGGGTTTTCTTCCTTGTTTATTAATGTATCAAAAAACATTTTTTTCACATTTTTCACGCCGCATGGTGGCGCTGGGGAAGCTCTCGCGTCAGGTGCTGTCATCTCCGCGGCACGCAGCAGAACTCTCTTCAACGTCGATCTGAAAAAAAATACCGAGTGTTTTCGTTAATAATATGATATTTTGAAGAGAAGTACATAGGGATTTGGGAAAATATTGTTGTAAAAAAAATAGGCACGCCTTTGAAATTAAAGTTAATTTCAAAGGCGTGCCTATTTTTTTTACAACAATATTTTTTTTTTAATTTTTCGAATATCACTTTTTTTTCCCACGAAAAAAAATTCTTGAAAAATGTGAAAAAAACAGGGGGTCACAGTGGTGTTCACCCTTAATGTTTCCATAGAACGACGTTTGTTCAAAAAGTATCGCGAATTTCGAATTTCCGCGGGCTACGTATATTCGATTTTCGATTTTTTTGTGGCGTTAGGTTGGTACTCATGTCCCTCACTTATGCTGAAAAAATCGGCCATTTTGAATGTTTAGTTAATTGTTGACAGCTGTTTTGGTTAGACGTGTTTTGGCTTGTCTTCGATTTTTGCCTATTCCAAAAAAGCAGCTTCCATTGCGATGATTGAGCTTTGGTTTCCACGTCATAACCATAAACCCATGATTCGTAACCAGTTATGACCCTCTGGAGCAAATTTGGGTCGTCGAGGACCGAGTCCAACAGCTCCTTACCAATGTTAACGCGACACTATTTTTGTTCGAAATTGAGCAATTTTGGCACGAATTTTGCGGCGATCCGTCTCATGCCCAAATCATTGGTAAAAATCGAATAGCACGAGCCAATCGATATGTTTAGTTCCTCAGCAACTTCTCTAACGGTGATTCGACGATTGGCCAATATTATTTTCTTCTCTTCATCAATGTTTTCGTCTGTTGTTGATGTGCTCGGGCGTCCGGAACGCATTTCGTTATTCGCATCTTCTCGGCCCTCTGAGAACATTTTGTACCACCGATAAACGTTGCTTTGATCCAAGATAGCTTCACCATATGCCACAGTCAACATTCGGAATGCGTCCGCGCACTTAATTTTGTTTTTCACACAAAATTTGATACAGATTCTTTGATCCATTTTTTGGAATAGGCAAAAATCGACAAGCCAAAACACGTCTAACCAAAACAGCTGTCAACAATTAACTAAACATTCAAAATGGCCGATTTTTTCAGCATAAGTTAGGAACATGAGTACCAACCTAACGCCTCAAAAAAAAACCGAAAATCGAATATACCTAGCCCGCGGAAATTCAAAATTCGCGATACTTTTTTAACAGACCTCGTATACCTTTTCACGTTTGTACGTCCCACTTTACCGGCGGTAAAATAAAATATTTACAAAATAGAAACTCGAGATGCGGTAAGAGAATTGAAAAATAAAAACAAGACATTTATTTCACTTCTACGGGTGTATATCAATTGAATCCCGAGGTCAGTACTCGGTTACTCGGTACCAATCTGAACGAGCCTCCCGATTCTTATAGCCCGCGAGCCTTTGTTCGCAAACGCGAAAACTTCGTGACGCCCGCACCCTAGCGGCGGATTGGGCAACTTCTTTATACTAGCTACACCGCGAAGTTCGTATGTTCTTCACATTATGATGAAATGTACGCAATCGAACCACACAAGTTTCTTACAAAATTTGGGGTATTTAACCGCAAGCCTTAAACTCGAATAACGTCCTGAAGCTGTAAACACAGTCGCGTGTCACGTGTAAGGTAACATACCTTTTCACGCAGCATATGTAGCTAATTGGTATACAAACCGGGATCCGGCTGGAATTCTAGAAGGAAATTCTTTGTTGAAATCCCGAAATATTAATCGGGTTTACAACCCGGGATTCAGCCAGAATCAAAAGAGGAATTGATAGAGAGTCCCTAACAAATTCCGATCGGGGTTTGTCCGGAAGCGAGAACACTCTAGGGAATTTTTGCACGGGCAGTCTCCCCTAATCATACCCACAGCGGCACGATACTAATTACTGGGAACCCGCGTGTACGAGTTAACGTCTGCAGCGAAGGACGTTGGCCAAATGTGTGAAAGACGCGGATAGGCGTAATCTGCAAAGTATAGACGTAATATACACGAGTAGTCGATGAGACAGACGGAAAAGAGGACACCGTACACACGATGAGAAGTAGAGAAGAGAAGAACGTACGCAAGCTCCCCCACCTGTTGCGTTCAAGCGCGTTTAACCTCGTCGTAGTACAGCGAGCAGCCATGTCGAACAACTAACCAATGGCGTCTGTTCGTTCGGACGTCCGAGGTAGTGGGGAGATATTCCCTACCACACGATTCGTCCGTCTCCCTCATTTACCGCGCGTATCTTTCGCCCCAAAGGAATCGTGGCACACGGCGCAACTTTGTTCTTCTACGATCCCCGCTTTTCGGCCGTTTCGTCGGGCAAACGGAATACTCACTTCGTCCCAAACACGTCCCGTGCGAGAAGCGTATACTCGTCGGGTCGCTCGTAGTCAAACAACTCGCTCCAAGGACAACACTCTGTTATTGTTCTCGCGTACACTCTAACGCGCGATTATCCGCTCTCCGTGTGCTCGAATGTCTCCTCATTGTCCTCTGCGCTCTCGTCCGATGTTACGACCGACGTAATTGCTCGCAATATTATGCTTTGTCGTCACGACGACACAGAACTATTTCGATATTGTGCATTCCACGTACAAGTTCGAGCCACTTCGCGAATTATGTTTCACGATGTAAATGACAAGAGTACGTCGAGTGATGTTTTTTTTTCCCCCTTTATTCTTCGAAACGGTTTTGACCCTTCGGTAACCGCCAATGTCAAGAAGTCATTCAAGCTGTGGTGAACAGTGAACGAGATTAGTAAGGGTGTTGTTGTTTGAACGAAATTTGTTTTGGTAAAGAAACGAAAAGGAAAGCCATTTAACTTTCATTCTCAAAGTGCTGATAAAAGGGTAATGAAGGTTCGAAAAAATTGAGCGGGAAACGCGATCTTTTGAATAATCGAAGAGTTCATAACGTAGGATCACGTGACAGGGGACTTCCCAGCCAATTAACGCTCGTAATATGATTTTTGGGATTATTCAACGGAATCACGAGAACGAGAGATTAACGTGAAAACGAACGAGAACGTATTAGTAATGATTAATGACGCGTGTACGAGACAACAAGAGGATTGAAGGAGCCGCGAGAATACACGAGTTACACGATATATTGGACAAGGTAATCCATTCTGGGATCGGGGATTCGTCGTCGAGGATGTCTTCCAAAGCCCTTCAGAACGAACATGTGAAAAGACCGATGAATGCGTTTATGGTATGGTCACGAGGACAACGACGAAAAATGGCGCAGGAAAATCCCAAGATGCACAACTCGGAAATTTCAAAGAGACTCGGCGCCGAATGGAAACTACTGAGCGAGAGCGAGAAACGGCCATTCATCGACGAAGCCAAGAGATTGAGGTATTTTACGAGCGTGTAATGTTTATTTGCGCATCTTTATTTTTGTCATAAATCATCGCCCATAAACGAAAATATTTTAGGATTTTTCAGCTTTTCTTTCTTCATCGACCTTTCAACCACAGTAATAAAATCCTCCGGTTACTTCCGAACTTACTGCACTTTGTTTCTTCAGTATGTGAATAATTTCATATGCATTTATTCGTTTACTAGCATAATATTTTAACGATAAAGTGTCTAAGCATTTTTATTTCAAAAATCGGGTTTTCTGTCTCGAAAATTCCGTTTCGAAAAATTCCATGAAAACAAAATAACGAGCATTGTCCATTATCTATTACTTTAATGATATTTTTAAGTTAATTTATTATAGATAAATAGATTATCTTTTCGTTTTCAATAAAATTCTTCAACATCTTCGTAACAAGAGGGAAGCGGTGTTCTCGGATGAAAACGAATTGGTATGAATTCGTTTATGATGATAATAGACAATCACAGTGAGTTGAAAATTTGCGGGTCGAGTGACAACTTTGCCTTAGTCAAAACATTACGAGCGAGTAATATTCAGGTAATTGTTGAAACACCGAATTCAACACTGTAACATATTATTGACGTAAGGAAAAATATTAATAACAAAAATATTTTCATTGTTCTATCAACTTCGAAAAATATTAAGAATAAAAATATTAAGGGGTACGGCCACGGGAGCGGGTATAAAACCATGTGTACATTCAACAATTGTTTTTTGTATAAAAAAGTGAGTTATCTATAAAACTAATTACACATCTATTCAGTATAAATATCGAGCTAATAAAAAATATATTTTTTTTTGTTTTTTTCTTATACAAAATGGCAGACTACCGCTATTTGCTTTTGGTATCTTTTTTTTGCGACGCTCCACGGCGTGATATTTGGCATCCACAATTTTTGACTTGGAACAAAAAAAAAAAATTCTCGTTAATCCACATCAGAATACCTAGAGAAGTACTTAGGGAATTTGAAAAATATTGTTTTGTTCGAATGTTGTAGGCATTTGAACTTAAAAGATGAATTTCCAGTGTAAAATTTCGTATGAAACTGCTCATAAAATGAAAAGTTTTTAATTAATCAGAAATTCCGTACGTACTTCTCGGCGAAATGCAATTGCAAACTTAATTTACAAATTTTAAGTCAATCGGGTGAAAATTGTCGAAGTTATTTGTCACGCCAATTAGAAAAAAACTTTAGGGCCGTGCTAGAGGTAGCCATATGTTATACGTTCAAAGTCGGTGAAAAAAATTTTTTTCTCGCTATAAATCGAATAGTAACTTACTTTTATAATAATAAAGCATCGTTTAAGCAAAAAAAAGATTGATTCTTTGAAAATTCTACCGTGGCCATACCCATTGATATATTTTTTGTTATTTTTTTTTACAAAAATAATATATCACTTGATTGTTTAGTTATTTTCAAAAATATATTTTTTTGTTTTTTTTTTGTAGAAAAATATAATATTTGTTTAATAATTTTAAAAATATGTTTTTTCGTACAAATATATAATGATGAAAATATTCGTGTATTTCTGTGTTGTTTTGTAAAAACGAGTAAACATCCTCGTTATTTGTGGTATTTTAAAGTAACAATTGTCCCGATATAACAAACTTGTAACGGACATTTATAAATTCACTGCTTGCTCTGCATACACCGCGAAAGAGAACTGCAGAGAGCGAATTGAAGCTAGAGATATTAATTTCAGATTGTCGCTGAGCACATCACGGAGCACGTACTCAATCGATTGATTTCCTCGAATTCCTTTTTTTTTTTTTTGTCATTCTCGCGGTCCTCACAATGTGACGGAATGTATCAGACAAAATCAAACTCAGTCGTGCCACAATACAGAACCAAAAAAAAAAAAATCGAAAAATATGCAATCAAACACAGTAAGAGGCGCGACTGAAATTGCATAATTGCTGAAAAATCAACAATTTATAAACATATCATTGTGTCATGTGATAGATTGTTATAAGTAATAGTTTATTGTTCGAGGTCATTTATTTAGTCGTAGAGTGGTGGGTAATATTTTTCTGATTTTAAGGTTAAACGGGGCACATAATAAAGGTTCACCGTATCCTTATGGCAACAATGCATCCCATCTGTATCCAATTCTCGCAGTTGATTCTGCCCACCTGCAAACATCGACAATAATAATCCTGATTATCAGATCGTACTAAAAACATTACATTTCGCCAAGCAAACCCAAACGATTTTAAAGTACCACGGGTTACAAATTGTCGTAATTCTTTATTATCATTGCGTGACATTTACTAAAGTTAGAGTAATTCGGTGATTTTGGAACATATACAAAAGTCCAAACATTCAAATGTTTTTAGAATCTTGAAACACCTTACCCATTTATTTCTAACTCAATTGTCAATGTAATTGCCAATTGAGTTTGAAACAATGGTAATTCATCAGGAAATGGTAATTCATTTAGCGACCTGACCTCTCTCGGCCAATTTTCAAACCACTCTCTCGCAGTCGGTGCTCGATGATAAATTGATGTTATAAGTAGGAGTTTATTGTTCGAAGTCGTAGAATGACGGCCAATATTTTTCTGATTTTGAGCTTAAACATGGCACGTAATGTAGGTTCGCCGTATCCATATGGCAATAATGCACCCCATCTGTATCCAATTCTCGCAGTTGATTCTGTCCACGCACAAACATCAACGGCAATAATCCTGATTATTAGATCGTACTAAAAACATTATATTTCCCCAAAGAAACCCAAACGATTGTAAGATACCATGGGCTGCAAAGTGTCGCAATACATTTTTTTAATTGTTCGACATATATTAAAGTTAGAGTAATTCACTGATTTTCCAAAATATACAAAAGTCCAAACATTAACATTTTTTTACAATCTTGAAACACTACCCATTTATTTCAAGCTCAATTGGCAATGTAATTGCCAATTGAGTTTGAAATAATTTATTTAGCGACCTGACCTCTCTCGGCCAATTTTCAAACCACTCTCTCGCAGTCGCTGCTCGATGATAGATTGATGTTATAAGTAGGAGTTTATTGTTCGAAGTAATTTATTTAGTCGTAGAATGACGGGCAATATTTTTCTGATTTTAAGGTTAAAAATGGCACGTAATGTAGGTTCGCCGTATCCATATGGCAATAATGCACCCCATTTGTATCCAATTCTCGCAGTTGATTCTGTCCACGTACAAACATCAACGGTAATAATCCTGATTATTAGATCGCACTAAAAACATTATATTTCCCCAAAGAAACCCAAACGATTCTAAGATACCATGGGCTGCAAAGTGTCGCAATACATTTTTTTAATTCTTCGACATTTATTAAAGTTACAGTTATTCACTGATTTTCCAAAATATACAAAAGTCCAAACATTAACATTTTTTTACAATCTTGAAACACTACCCATTTATTTCAAGCTCAATTGGCAATGTAATTGCCAATTGAGTTTGAAATAATTTATTTAGCGACCTGACCTCTCTCGGCCAATTTTCAAACCACTCTCTCGCAGTCGCTGCTCGATGATAGATTGATGTTATAAGTAGGAGTTTATTGTTCGAAGTAATTTATTTAGTCGTAGAATGACGGGCAATATTTTTCTGATTTTAAGGTTAAAAATGGCACGTAATGTAGGTTCGCCGTATCCATATAGCAATAATGCACCCCATTTGTATCCAATTCTCGCAGTTGATTCTGTCCACGTACAAACATCAACGGTAATAATCCTGATTATTAGATCGTACTAAAAACATTATATTTCCCCAAAGAAACCCAAACGATTCTAAGATACCATGGGCTGCAAAGTGTCGCAATACATTTTTTTAATTCTTCGACATTTATTAAAGTTAGAGTTATTCACTGATTTTCCAAAATATACAAATTACATTGCCAATTGAGCTTGAAATAAATGGGTAGTGTTTCAAGATTGTAAAAAAATGTTAATGTTTGGACTTTTGTCCAATCAATTGGCTCAATTGGCAATTACATTGCCAATTGAGCTTGAAATAAATGGGTAGTGTTTCAAGATTGTAAAAAAATGTTAATGTTTGGACTTTTGTATATTTTGGAAAATCAGTGAATTACTGATTTTCAATTGGCAATTACATTGCCAATTGAGTTTGAAATAATTTATTTAGCGACCTGACCTCTCTCGGCCAATTTTCAAACCACTCTCTCGCAGTCGCTGCTCGATGATAGATTGATGTTATAAGTAGGAGTTTATTGTTCGAAGTAATTTATTTAGTCGTAGAATGACGGGCAATATTTTTCTGATTTTAAGGTTAAAAATGGCACGTAATGTAGGTTCGCCGTATCCATATGGCAATAATGCACCCCATTTGTATCCAATTCTCGCATTTGATTCTGTCCACGCACAAACATAAACGGTAATAATCCTGATTATCAGATCGTACTAAAAACACTATATTTCCCCAAGCAAACCCTCACCATTCCAAGATACCACGGGTTGCAAAGTGTCGCAATACATTTTTTTAATTGTTCGACATTTATTAAAGTTAGAGTAATTCACTGATTTTCCAAAATATACAAGAGTCCGAACATTAAATTTTTTTTACAATCTTGAAACACTTTACCTATTTATTTCTCAAACTCAATTGGCAGTTACATTGCCAATTGAGTTTGAAATAATTTATTTAGCGACCTGACCTCTCTCGGCCAATTTTCAATAATGTAGGTACATAATGTAGGTTCGCCGTATCCATATGGCAATAATGCACCCCATCTGTATCCAATTCTCGCAGTTGATTCTGTCCACGTACAAACATCAAACGGTAATAATCCTGATTATCAGATCGTACTAAAAGCAATAAATTTCCCCAAGCAAACCCAAACGATTCTAAGATACCACGGGTTGCAAAGTGTCGTAATTCTTTATTATCATTGTGCGACATTTATTAAAGCTAGAGTAATTCACTGATTTTGCAAAATATACAAAAGTCCAAAAATTCAAATTTTTTTACAATCTTGAAACACTCTACCGATTTATTTGAAACTCAATTGGCAATTACCATTTAGCGACCTGACCTCTCTCGGTCAATTTTCAAACCACTCACTCTCAGTCGGTGCTCGAAGATAAATTGACGTTATAAGTAGGAGTTTATTGTTCGAAGTCATTTATTCAGTCGTAGAATAACGGGCAATATTTTTCTGGTTTAAGGTTAAAAATGGCACATAATGTAGGTTCGCCGTATCCACATGGCAATAACGCACCCCATCTGTATCCAATTCTCGCAGTTGATTCTGCCCACGTGCAAACATCAACGGTAATAATCCTGGTTATCAGATCGTACTAAAAACCTTACATTCCGCCAAACAGTATACGACAATCGAGGGTTTACTGCTGTTTCTCATCTTAATTAGTGCTGGCTTACTTGGGCTGACTGGGAATGAGCGGCCATGTTGAACAGGCCACTCCTCCGTGATAATTCCCCATATGATCGTGACGCCCTTACTCGTTATATTTAGTGTTATGTATGCCTATATTTTTTACACAACAACACTACGTTATGCGCACGTGCAAACAACCTAATCTAAAAAGGGTCCCGCAATAACTTTTAAGAGAAATACGATAACGGTCTTGGCCGTCGTGACGTAGATGCACCCAACCATGCACAGGCGAGGGAAAGAATGGGAATTTTTCTTAAAATCCATATCCCTGTGTAGATAGTTTCTCGGGTCAAATGCAAGCACCATACCTCTATTTCTCCATACAAGTAACAAACGATACGAAATGGAACAAAATTACCGTTACAGCCCTTATTTTACGACAACCCCGATTAGACAGATATTTAACGGTACATAAAAATAATTACGGTTCTTTGTCTTATTACAATTAGCAGTTATCGCGTTCGGATCGCAGATCCAAACGCGGTCGTAAAGATTGAAAAAACAAATCGATTAGCCATGGAAATCACGAAAAGTGCAATTTAATGGGCGAACTTAAACTAGACACACTCCGTACATTCGGAGATTGTTCAAGCGGATAATCTTGGCGCAGAGAGGAGGCTTTTTTCGAGGCCTAATTGCTCTTTAGTCACAAATGCTCGAGTGAAATTATTGCATTTGCGGCGTTCGGGAGTCATGGAGGGTCGAAGGGAGAGACTAGATTATACACTGAATAATACTTCACCATTGTTGCTGATGTTAAGGGCGTGCTGGCGAGACTATGAAGGGATCCAAGTACCGAGGGGTGGAAGAGATCAGGCATTATTTATAGGGAGGGGAAAAAAAAACTATATATATCTTCGTATTACCGACCATGAATATATTTAATCACTGTTATGAGTTCATTGGAATGACCGAGGAATCGGGGTCCCATTGAAACGTGATCGTGGGATTATCATCTTCGCATAAATATCTCGCTTAATAATCACGCTACTTGGACGTATATACGTTCGAAATAAGACATTTGTGGTGGATCACTTCTGGACGCATCAAATTTTTTCTCGTTTAAGGCGTGACACCACTCTAGCAGCAGAAAAAAAGCACCAACTTTGACGATTTATTTTCGGAATATGAAAAAAGGAATAGGATTTATTTTCAGAGGGTTTATTTGACACATATTGAAGTGTGAAAATAAATTTTTTTATTATCATTTCGATACAAAATGGCGACGACAGAGACCATCTTGAAAATCGTCTTATTTTAAAACCACCCTCACGGGAGAACGGTTTTCTCGTAAAGTATGAGACCTGGGACAAAAAACCAAAAATATTTATAATCTATATACTATCGGCTATGGGACTAAGCACGGGTTTTTTTTTTTATCAAATTTTGTAGAAATGGCGCACTTTTGAAAAAATTAATCGATTTTTTGCCAAAAAAAAGCGGTAAATTGTTTATAAAAAAAAAGTTTACATTCAATGAAAAAACGGCTCCGTAGTCTGATAGAGAATGCAACCGTAAAGCTGCTATTAAAATTTTAAATCGATCCATGCAACGGTGTTCAAGTAATACGTCCTGCCAGTTTGAAAAAAACGATTTTCAAGATGGGCTCTGTCACCGCCATTTTGTATCAAAAAGATAATACAAATTTTTTTTTCATACTTTAATATGAGTTAAATAAACCCTCTGAAAAGAAATTCTATTCCTTTATTCATACTCCCAAAATAAATCGTCAAAGTTAAGCCTTTTTTTCTGCCGCTATAGTGGTGTTATCTTTTAAAGTAGTAGTCTCGTAACTTAAGCCGATTTTCATGTCTTTTTTGGAGGGCGTTTTTTTGTAGGAAAATAAAAATGAATCGTTTTGGATATTTAGGATGTTTTTATTTACATATTAAAGATACAAAAAAACATTTTTTTGAAAAAATGTAATAGTTTATTATTATTATTATTATTGATCGAAGTTGGCATCTCGAAGTTGGCAGCCCGGGTCCTAACTTTTTTTCTACCGAACCGATTGCTTTCAAATTTTAACAGGCTACTCTACACAATTATAGTTCTCGTCGGAACTACCGAGAAATTTTTTCACCCCTAACTTTTTATTTTACAACCCCTTCTTTGCTAAAGTCCGTTTGTTTTAGCGAAGAAGGGATTTTAAAATAAAGAGTTAGGGGTGAAAAAATTTCTTGATGGTTCCGACCAGAACTATAAGTGTGTAGAGTAGCCTGTTAAAATTTGAAAGCAATCGGTTCGGTAGAAAAAAAGTTAGGACCCGGGCTGCCAACTTCGAGGTCCAAACTTCGATCGATAATAATAATAATAATAATGAACTATTAAATTTTTTCAAAAATTTTCTTTATTGTATCTTTAATATGTAAATAAAAACATCCTAAATATCGAAAGAGATTCATTTTTATTTTCCTACAAAAAAACGCCCTCCAAAAAAGAGATGAAAATCGGCTTAAGTTACCAGACCACTACCTTAAGGATGTTTTTTTTTCGATTTTTCTCGAAAACAAAAGAGGTGTTTGTACCGTCGCGAAGCTTCTTCTACGAGGAAGCAAAATAATCGAATTTTATTATGTTAATTTCATAATCATCCCGTTCGACTTGTGAGGCTGGTGGACAAATGAACATTTTCGTTTCGGATAGCTCAATGAAGAATTGTGGATTGAGCTATACACCAGATCGATCGCGGAAAATATTTTTGATATAAATGGATCGGGAACGAGTTTACCTTTGAGAATTATAAACAAATGGCAGTTGTGACGTGTAATGTTTAAAGTATCGATAAACATTATTTAACGAATATTACTACGAATAGTACTACGACAAATTTCACATTCTTCGGAGCAAGATTTTGGGATCATCGTTAGTAAACAGATATTATTCATCAGCATTATCGGTAGAGTGATTGGAATTGTCCGAAAGATCAAGCAATGCCATTCCGTTCAGCATTATTTATAAACAAACGAAATAAGCAACTTCTCGTCTATTGTTCCGTTCAATAGATTTTACTTTGACGAACGACCTAATAAAATTTTGCGATTACAATGGTAGGTTCCCAAGAAATACATTTCATTTACAGAAATCACAAAAAGTTTTTTAATTAATCGGCATTCGCTGCCCGGGGTCTCCTTCATGATCGACATCGACGTGAGCGATCACTGATATTTTTCAAAAAATTCAAAATCTCATAGAATCTGAAACGCTCAAGTGATTTTCGCCAAATTTAATATCAAATATCTTTGTCTCATAACCCTTTTTCGTCAAAAATTTTGGCTCGATACACAAAAGTTTATGAAAGTTAGAGCGTTCACAGACATTTTTAAAAAAATTCAAAATCTCATAAAATCTGAAACGTTCAAGTGATTTTCGCCAAACTTAATACCAAATATCTTTGTCTCATAACCCTTTTTCGTAAAAAATTTTTACTCGATACACAAAAGTTTATGAAAGTTAGAGCGATCACAGAAATTAACAAAAAAATTCAAAATTTCATAACATCTGAAACGCTCAAGCAATTTTTGCGAAATTCAATACCAAATATCTTTGACCCCTAACCCTTTCATGTAAAAACTTTTGAGACGATAGACGAAAATTTACGAAAGTTAGAGCCATCACAGACATTTTTCGAAAAATTCAAAATTTCATAAAATCTGAAACGCTCAAGCAATTTTTGCGAAATTCAATACCGAATATCCTCGACCCCTAACCCTTTTATGTAAAAACTTTTGACACGATAGACGAAAATTTACGAAAGTTAGAGCGAACCCAGACATTTTTCAAAAAATTTTAAATTTCATAAAATCTGAACCGCTCAAGTTATTTTTGCCAAATTCAATACCATATATCCTTGACCCCCAAACCTTTTATGTAAAAAGTTTTGACTGGATAGACGAAAATTTACGGAAGTTTGAGCGATCACAGACATTTTTCGAAAAATTCAAAATTTCATAAAATCTGAAACGCTCAAGCAATTTTTGCGAAATTCAATACCAAATATCCTCGACCTCTAACCCTTTTATGTAAAAACTTTTGACACGATAGACGAAAATTTACGAAAGTTAGAGCGAACCCAGACATATTTCAAAAAATTTTTAATTCCATAAAATCTGAAAGGCTCAAGTTATTTTTGCCAAATTCAATACCATATATCCTTGACCCCCAACCCTTTTATGTAAAAACTTTTGACACGATAGACGAAAATTTACGAAAGTTAGAGGCATCACAGACATTTTTCGAAAAATTCAAAATTTCATAAAATCCAAAACGCTCTAGCTATTATTGCGAAATTTAATACGAAATATCCTGGACCCCTAACCCTTTTATGTAAAAACTTTTGACTCGATAGACGAAAATGTACGGAAGTTAGAGCGAACCCGGACATTTTTCAAAAAATTTTTAATTTCATAAAATCTGAAACGCTCAAGTTATTTTTGCCAAATTTAATACCATATAGCCTTGACCCCCAAACCTTTTATGTAAAAACTTTTGACTCGATAGACGAAAATTTACGGAAGTTAGAGCGGTCACAGACATTTTTCAAAAAATTTAAAATTTCATAAAATCTGAAACGCTCAAGTTATTTTTGCCAAATTCAATACCATATATCCTTGACCCGCAAATCTTTTATGTAAAAAGTTTCGACTCGATAGATGAAAATTTACGGAAGTTAGAGCGATCACCGACATTTTTCGAAAAATTCAAAATTTCATAAAATCTGAAACGCTCACGCAATTTTTGCGAAATTCAATACCAAATATCCTTGACCCCTAACCCTTTTATGTAAAAAGTTTTGACACGACAGACGAAAATTTACGAAAGTTAGAGCGATCACAGACATTTTTCGAAAAATTCAAAATTTCATAAAATCTGAAACGCTCAAGCAATTTTTGCGAAATTCAATACCAAATATCCTTGACCCCTAACCCTTTTACGTAAAAACTTTTGACACGATAGATGAAAATTTACGAAAGTTAAAGCGAACCCAGACATTTCTCAAAAAATTTAAAATTCCATAAAATCTGAAAGGCTCAAGTTATTTTTGCCAAATTCAATACCAAATATCCTTGACCCCCAACCCTTTTATGTAAAAACTTTTGACTCGATAGACGAAAATTTACGAAAGTTAGAACGATCGACCGGGGTCTCCGTCATGATGGACATCGAAATGGATGATGAACGCGTGGACTCACTCCACGAAACACTGAACAATCTTAATAAATTGAGGTCAGGTCGAGGGAGAATTAAGAATTCAAAGGTTCGACTTAGGATCAATTTGTCCCCGAGATGAAATAAAATGTGCATCGCGAGAAATCTAATTTTTGAGCTCCCCCCTAAATTCTATTTTAAGTAACACACGACAAGAGAGCCAAAGAAAGGGAAGAACAAGAAAAAAATCTGGAGGCGCGCTGAGAGTATACGTAGAAAGAAGAGCCGGAAGAGACTCTGCGCCGGTGATACCAAATCCATTTTTACGGGGACGGAGGTCGTAAAATAAAAAGCAGGATGATAAAGTCGTTCCCGCGTTGGGAGACTTTGCGCGTGAGGTGCGCGTATTGTATATATAGAAGAGGAACGTTCCGTTGAGGCCGCCCTGTCACTGGCCCGACGTAATCTGTCCGTTCGTTCACGGGGACTCACAATGTGGCCCTCGAGATAACAAATAAAGCCCCATTGTCGCAATTGTGTGGATTTAAAAGGATTTGCGCCTCGTGCTTCTCCACCGCCCGCGCGTCCGTACTCGGCTGCTGCTCAACCGTCGGATCCCTTCGTGCTCCCACCCCTCAGGGTTTCAACGTGCTACACACACTCTTTCTCATTCTCTCTCTTTCTCATCCCCCCCCCCGCTCTCTCTCACACACACACACACACACACTTTACTCTCATGCCTAGTGTTGCCTAGCGAGGAACTCGCCCTACACATAACCTCTTCTCCGCTTCTGGCTTCCGTCCCGCAATACCCACTCCCCGTTCCTACTTTTTTTTTTTCGTGTGTGTACATTTGTACACATATTTGCAACTACTGCGACATATATCCCCGAAACGATACACTGTCACATCAGCGAGCACAACGCGGAACGTCCGAGCAACGATAAAGCCCACCGACCCCCGTCTCTCGGTGCTCCTTCTCGCGTTTAACATTTCGGGCCGTTCCCTAATTCGTTCCAGCATCGAGATGAGATTCACGGGATAGGATCTCGCGGCTTTTGTAAGTTTGTTCATCAATGATTTCTCGCAAGTTTTGCTCTGTTTTCGTCAACATTCCCTTTTGACGAGATTTTCATGCCGTAGTAATGAAAATTTTCGAAAATGTTGGTGAAAACATATTTACAAAAAAATGGCGGGATGGATGCGAAAATCAAAGGTCTGTTACTTTAGAATTTCTCGGCCAATCGGACTGAAATTTTGCACGCAAGTACAACTGGTCACTTCACTCTGTCGGTATTATTTTAGTGACCATTGAATAACTTGTTCGGATTTTAGAGACATCAACATTTTTTTCTCGAAAATGTTTGATTAATCGCTTATATGATTTTAGAGACTTAAATTGATCATGCTTGTTTGATCTCCGATAATAGTGTTTCCATAGTATACCTTTTCACATCTGTACGTTCCTTCCCATTGGTTTGGCGAAAAAATAACGTATTTTAAAAAATCGGAATTCGAGACTCGGTACACGAATTAAAAAATATTAATAAATATTTACTTACCTTCCGTGGGTGTACATCACTGGGAGCTCGGGCTTCGTACTCGGTTACTCGGTGCTAGTCTGAGCGAGCCTCGCGATTCTTATAGTCTAAGATCCGAATTAGGGTCGACCTTCACCCATCGCGTAAATGGATGAAAAGATTTTATATCAAATTTAGTATGTTAGAAAACATATCGCGAGTGGGTTGCCTAACAAATTCCTGGGATAAGTATGATTAATTAACAATTCAAATCTGAGTTTTTATTCACCCATGAGTTTAACGAATAAATTTAATACCAACCGAAAGTATGAATATAGAATATGCAAACGTTGGGTTGTTTATTTTTTTCCTGGCCTAACTACTGGGTTGTCATTTATAAACAGGTAAGTCGAAACTGTCTTCAACCATTTGTTTTGATATAAGATTTATTTAGTAAACAAATGGTTGAAGACAGTTAGTTTCGACTTACCTGTTTATACCTGACACCCCAGTAGTTAGACCAGGAAAAAAATAGACAACCCGATGTTTGCATATTCTATAGGCTTTATACTTTCGGTTGGTATTAAATTTATTCGTTAAACTTATGACTGCAATGTTGAATAAAAACTCATAATTGAATTGTTAATTAATCAAAGTTATCCCAGGATTTTGTAGGCAACCAACTCTGCGATATATTCTCTGAAATACTAAATTTGATATAAAAAACTTTCATCCAATCACGCGATGGGTGAAGGTAGATTTTAATACGGATCCTCTACTATTATAGCCCGTGAGCGCTCTCGATCGCAAACGCGATAACCTCGCGACGCTCGCCACCTGGCGGCGGATTGGGACACTTCTTTGTACTAACAGCTATACCGCGAAGTTCGTGCGTTTTTTTACATTGTGATGAACTGTGCGCAATCGAACCACACATATTTCTCGTAGGGTGTCATATACACGAAAATTGATATCCACGAAGAAACTTATCCACGAAATCTCATTTGCACGAAATGTTTGTATTTTTTTCGTGACGGGTATTCCTTCATAGATTTTGACGAAAAATTGCAAATTGAAAATGGCGGATGATAAACAACGAAAATCGCATAACTTACCGGATTTGTATGAAATTTTGTATCCAGAGGTTTTTTGGGATACTGAATTCAAATTTGAAATACAAATTACCAAATATTCATAATGGCGCATCGCAAATTCGAAAAATCGTATACATCCCTAGATTATTATGAAATTTTGTAACCAGAGGTTTTTTGATCCACTCAATACAAATTTGAAATGCAAATTACAAAATTTTATTTTAATTGAGTTTTTGAATTTTTTATTCTCCATTTTGAATCGTCTAAGTTTGACCTCAAATTCGTATTCAGCGACCCAAAAAACCTCGAGACACAATGTTTCATAAAAATCTATCAAGGTGCGCGATTTTTTAGACTTTTCGATGCTCTTTTCTATTATTTTTTAGACTTATCGATGAATATTTTACGGGAAAATGATATTAAGTCCGATTACTGAAACCGGAAAAACTTCAATTTGTACATTCGAAGTTTTGCCCGATCACCGCTAATTGGGATACAACCCGGGATCTACCTGGATTCCAGCGTGGAATACCTTGATAGGGAGTCCTTAAGGTCTGATAACTTAAGCCGATTTTCATGTCTTTTTTGGAGGGCGTTTTTTTGTAGGAAAATAAAATTGAATCGTTTTGGATATTTAGGATGTTTTTATTTACATATTAAAGATACAAAAAAAAAATTTTGAAAAATTTTAATAGTTTATTATTATTATTATTATTGATCGAAGTTGGCACCTCGGGAAAAAAGCGCGTGGGTGGTCCCGGTGATTTTGGCTCTTGATGTTATCTGAAATAAAAAATTCTTGATAATTCTCAATCCATAGACATGTCATTCTGGTCGGAACTACTGAAGTTAAATTTCTTTTTATTTTATAACCCCTTCTTTGCTAAAATAAAAGGACTTTTTTTTCCAAAGTCCGTCATTTTGTTATTTATCCATGAAATTTAACTTCAGCAGTTCCGACCAGAAAGACATGTCTATAGATTAAGAATTATCAAGAATTTTTCATTTCAGATAACATCAAGAGCCAAAATCACCGGGGCCACCCACGCGCTTTTCTTTCGACGTGCCAACTTCAATCAATAATAATAATAATAATAAACTATTAAATTTTATCAAAAACATTTTTTTTTGTATCTTTAATATGTAAATAGAAACATCCTAAATATCCAAAACGATTCATTTTTACTTTTCCTACAAATAAACGCCCTCCAAAAAAGATATGAAAATCGGCTTAAGTTACCAGACTACTATCTTAACAAATCTCTATCGAGGTTTGGCTGGAAGCTGAGACACCCCCACAAAATTTCCGCACGGCTTCACCAGTTTCCAAAAATCGAACCTCCTAATCGATCATACGACATATCAACCAGTAGGCGACTTAACGTTCACCCATCCGAGAATTAACCAAGCCAAAAACGGCTTGAGGCGTTATGCGCAGTCAGTAGACGGAAAAAAAACGATTTTTCAAGAATTTTTCCTGGAAAAACATTTTTATTTATTAACGTAAAAATGTATATACATTAGGGTGGTTCTTAATTTGGTGATGTTGGAAATTCTTTGGTATCGTTCCTTGAAAGTAATCAACATATCCAGAAAAAAAATTGGGCGCAAGCGGAACTTTGTCCAATAATTCTAACCCACTCCACCTAGCTGTCGAATTTTTATATGAAATGAAATGAAATATATGAAATGAAATTTAAATGGAATTGTTTATTATTTCAAAACCATTCATGATAAAAAAATGTTATATTGTGTTTTTATAGAAAATTTAATGCTCTACAAAAAAGGTATCTTGTAAAATTCTTGTGAATCTAATATTTATCACGTTATTAGCAAAAAACTGTCATCATTTATTCCAAAAGTCCATCATTATGGCCAAAACAGGAGTTTGACGTCGAAAAACTGCAATGTATTCTTCATATGCAATTAGAAAAATGAAGAGATACGTAGTGCACTCAATAACAGTATGTGAACGATATTTAAATTTTCAATTTTATCAATTTTATTATCATTCATGATAAATTTTTCTTCTTTGATCGATAAGGACATTGATTTCTTTATCAGTTCCAAATCGATGGCTTTTTTCGAAGGATTTGGAATCAACTCCTCATTTTTTGATATCGATGTGAGCGAGTGGATTTCTAATGAAAATTATTTACAAGGCTTAAAAATAGTTAAAGGAATTAAAGTGCTTAACGATGTTGCAGAAAGAGGAGTGAAACTTATTACAGAGTACAATGATCGTCTCACTTATGACGAAAATCAGAAACAATTCATTGTACAAATAATTGAAGAATATAAAAAAAAATATCCTGATATTAACAAAGCAACTTTGCTCCAACCGATGTAATTCATTATTGTAAGTTGATTTTTAAAATATATGACATCATTCATTATAATTCACAATAAAATTGATAAAATTGAAAATTTGAATATTGTTTACATTTCATTGTTGAGTGCGCTACGTATTTCTTCATAATCTTATATACATACGAAAAATAAATTGCAGCTATTCGACGTCAAACTCCTGTTTTGATCATAATGATCGACTTTTGGAATAAATGATGACAGTTTTTTTGCTAATTACGTGATAAATATTAGATTCACGAGAATTTCACAAGATACCTTTTTTGTAGAGCATTATTTTTCCTACAAAAATGTTATATTATATTGTAGGAATATAAAAATGAATCGTTTTGAATATTTAGGATGTTTTTATTTACATATTAAAGATACATAATAAAATTAAAAAAAAAAAATTTAATAGTTTATTATTATTATTATTGATCATCATTCATTATAATTCACAATAAAATTGATAAAATTGAAAATTTGAATATTGTTTACATTTCATTGTTGAGTGCGCTACGTATTTCTTCATAATCTTATATACATACGAAAAATAAATTGCAGATATTCGACGTCAAACTCCTGTTTTGACCATAATGATCGACTTTTGGAATAAATGATGACAGTTTTTTGCTAATTACGTGATAAATATTAGATTCACGAGAATTTCACAAGATACCTTTTTTGTAGAGCATTATATTTCCTACAAAAATGTTATATAAAATTCTTTTAACATAAATAGTTTTGAAATAATAAACAATTTTCTTAACAAAATTTTGAATGCATGCATTTTTTCATATAAAAATTCGACAGCTCAGTGGGGTGGGTTAGAATTATTGGACAAAGTTCCGCTTGCGCCCAATTTTTTTTCTAGATATGCTGATTACTTTTGAGGAACAATACCAAAGAATTTCCAACATCACCAAATTAAGAACCACCCTAATATACATATTGTGGGAACTTTTAACTTTATTTTCATATTTTTTATTTGTAAAACTAATGATTTTTAAAGCTGTTATAGCCGATCTCCCGGAGCTCATCTAAAAAAAGGCGTCTTGGGGCGAGCACGATATCTCTGGATTGGATCATTAAAAATGAAAAAACAAAAAATATTTCGTTAATATAAGATATCATCTAGTATTTAATCGAAGGAATGAGGAAAATATTAATTTTCAACAAAATGGTGGCTTATCAAAAAAAAATTTTGATTTTCCATCAACATTCTGGCCTTAAAATGTTTATAAATGTGAAAATATTTATCGGCGAGAAAAAACCTTCGATTAATCACTAAAAAATATATTTATAAAGTTGGTGTAGAAATTTGAGAGACTGATCGGTTTAGCCGTTTCCGAGGAATCTTGCTCACCGGCTTTAAAAACACAGTTTTGAAAAAAACGCATTCAACCTTTCAAAATCATGCTCACACGCTCCGAAACGTCTTTACACATTTGCGTGTAACTTCGAGAATATTTGTCGGATTGACATGAAATTTTCTGTGTATATACTTAAATATATGTACATTACGAAAATGAAATAGGAACACTTTTTTTTTTAAATCTTGACTGCGTATAACCCCTTCAATCTGGGCTAGAATCTGGCAGAGTTAAAAAAAGGGCGACAATGGAAAAATTTAGCGGAATTCTAAAGTTCTCGATACGTGATTTTTTTTTTACGTGCAGAAGTGTGAGACAACGGGGGGGAGTTATCGCCAAAAATTATGTTTTTCCAGAAAAATCGTTTCTTGCAGTTTCGTAAGATTTTTAAAAAGTACAAAATATGAAAAAACATCGTCGAATGCAACGTATATGAATTTTTTTTCAATCTGATCTTACGTCCCCAAACAATCGTTTGTTTACTGAACTTTTACGGCGTTGGGAAAATGAACAGTCGGTCACTTACCGACCGCGTAATTCTATCATCGTCAGAGAAAGTCTGGCTCGTTGGTTTTTTCCCGTATGCTTTTTTCCGATTGGAAAGTTTTCACGATGATTTAACATTTGCAAACTCTACAAGAGAATGAATCTTCACGAGAATAACGGAACCAATTCTATTGGATCAATATGGTATCGATTCTTAACATTTGAACAGCTAAATCGTCGGCGTAATTTACAACGCAGGTTTCATTCGACTTTTACGACTGCCCTAATCCCCCGACCCCGGATTACTCATTGTTTGATGTATTGATCATTTGTCACATCGACTCGCCCAGTTTTTATTTATTTTAGTCACCATCAAACCTGAATGATTTGAAATTTAGTGAAGTAATTCTGTAGACATCCAATCGGAACATGCAGACCAGAAAATGTTGAAATTCAAAATAGAAATGTACATTTTCAGTAAAAAAAAAAACGAAAAGGTCTACAACGAAAATCGTTACGATTATTATTGTACAGCGCAATTCAGAAAAAATTGACTTTCACTTTATAGACGGATAAAAACCTTAACTAACGAGCATTTTTTTTTGCTGTATTTGAAAAATTAACAAAATGGCATTTGGCCGAAAATTACACAGTAAAATCGTGGTAAAATGGGTTGGCTTTTATACTTTATTTATATTTCATTGATGCCACGTGTAGACCCGAACGCGAAATTTGTCTTACCTCAATTTACAGTTCGCAGGCTGTTTTCGTGAATTTTCGAGCTCCTACCTAGCAAACGCTTCCACCACTGTTAACTTGGGTATTTGATACATGTGCCTTCGGTTTTCCCCTCAAACTTACTATTTCTTATGATATACATAAACTTTAAAAAATTAATAATTTAATAATACTTTAACGCGGTAGTCTGGTCTAGAGCGAGATTTTTGACGTCATTTCTAATGTGCAATAACGCTTAAACCGTTGAAGTTGTCTTGATGAAAATTTACACGTGTATTGATTGATCCTTGGAGAATACTTGTACATTAAAAAAAAAAATTATTTTAAATATTTTCATGTAGTTTTTTTGCCTTGTTGCAACATGGTGCGCCGAAAGCCGCCTCAATCGGCGCCCACTCTGGACGATGTTGTATGCATCTGAAAAAAAAAATATATATATATTCTCAATCTGTATGAGTATTCTGAGCACTGGTAGCAGAATTGGTACT
The DNA here is from genome assembly GCA_958009045.1 of Oxytorus armatus. NCBI lineage: Eukaryota > Metazoa > Arthropoda > Insecta > Hymenoptera > Ichneumonidae > Oxytorus > Oxytorus armatus. The sequence continues at coordinate 3,522,069 of OY253748.1, read as the reverse complement.
GAAAAAAATTTTTGACAAAATGGCGGCCTGTTGAACTTTCATTAATGATATTTCATACATTTTCGGGTATTCGACGAGTTATAAAATGTCGGCAAAATTATTGTTCGACTCAATTCTGCTACCAGTCCTCAGAAACAGCCCACGTAAGGTACGTGCAAAATTTGAGCTCGATCGGTCCATTAGTTATCGAGATATCGTGGGCGCCGATTTGAAAAACATAGTTCTGAGATAAACGCGTTCAAAGTTTTGACACCGACCGCGCTACCTGAGCGCGCGGCTTGCTTAGAATTTTTATTTCTCGGCTAATTTTTGAAATATCAATAAACGGTTTTCAGGAGCGTATGAAGAAAGGTCTAAGGAATAAGAAAATAAAAAATTATAAATTAAATCGATTTTTTCAACTTTCTAGACCAGACTACCGCCTTAACCTTTTCACCGATTCGAGCGAAATTCAATACCAATCATCCTTTAGTGATACTACATTCACGAGAGAAAAATTAACTTAAAATCTCAAAACTTTTGGATATTAAATCTATCGCGAACATTTTTCAAAAAATTCAAAATTTTATAAATTCTGAAACGCTCAAGCTATTTTTGCCGAATTCAATACCAAATATTATTGAGCTCTAACCCGTTTTTGTAAAAAACGGGTTAGAGCTTTGACTCGTTTTGTAAAAAACGGGTAAAAGCTTTGACTCTCGATAGATGAAAATTTACGAAAGTTAGGGCGATCACAAACATTTTCCGAAAAATTCAAAATTTTATAAAATCTGAAACGCTCAAGCTATTTTTGCCAAATTCAATACCAAATATCCTTGAACCCTAACCCTTTTATGTAAAAAGTTTTGAGTCGATAGACGAAAATTTTCGGAAGTTAGGGCGATCACAAACATTTTCGAAAAATTCAAAATTTTATGAAATCTGAAACGCTCAAGCTATTTTCGCCAAATTCAATACCAAATATCCTTGAACCCTAACCCTTTTATGTAAAAAGTTTTGAGTCGATAGACGAAAATTTATGGAAGTTAGGGCGATCACAAACATTTTCCGAAAAATTCAAAATTTTATAAAATCTGAAACGCTCAAGCTATTTTTGCCAAATTCAATACCAAATATCCTTGAACCCTAACCCTTTTATGTAAAAAGTTTTGAGTCGATAGACGAAAATTTACGGAAGTTAGGGCGATCACAAACATTTTCCGAAAAATTCAAAGTTTTATAAAATCTGAAAAGCTCAAGCGATTTTTGCCAAATTCAATACCAAATATCCTTGAACCCTAACCCTTTTATCTAAAAAGTTTTGAGTCGATAGACGAAAATTTATGGAAGTTAGGGCGATCACAAACATTTTCCGAAAAATTCAAAATTTTATAAAATCTGAAAAGCTCAAGCTATTTTTGCCAAATTCAATACCAAATATCCTTGAACCCTAAATCTTTTATGTAAAAAATTTTGAGTCGATAGACGAAAATTTACGGAAGTTAGGGCGATCACAAACATTTTCCGAAAAATTCAAAATTTTATAAAATCTGAAACGCTCAAGCTATTTTTGCCAAATTCAATACCAAATATCCTTGACCCCTAACCCTTTCATGTAAAAAATTTCGACCCAATAGATAAAAATTTACGAAAGTGCGGGCGATCACAGACATTTTTCGAAAATTTCAAAATGGCGTAAAATCACGGATCCTCAAGGAATACCAACAAAAGTGCCAGCAAACAACGAGGGTTCGACGCCCTAAATCTGTGCAAAATTTTCAAGAAATTGGCCAATTCGTTCTTGAGATATATCAAGTTGAATTTTTGGACTCTAGCGCAGACATGATTTTCGCATATTTTGCCCCATTTTAAACACTACTGACATTAAAAACTCAATTTTTTTTCTCACGAAACCAAAGCTTTCTCTGCGAGGAAGTAAAATACAAAAGAACAAAAATCAACACGTGAAAATTAAAATACTAAATTAAATGTTAAATGTTTAAATGTTTTGTAAATGGTGGTTGCGAAAATTTATAAATTTATTAATTGGCATTAAAGAAAATTTCACGAGCGACGCTTGCACGAGTCTTTTTCTACATCATAGCGATAATTTGATCGTTGGATATCGCGATATCGAAATTTTGAAAAATACCCGAAAATGGTTTTTTTTACAAAAGGTCGAAATACGAAAAAAAAATTTTTTTAAATATGTCCTCTTACATTTTTTGCATTAAAAGAAAAATAATCGTGATAACAATTCGAAACATTCTTCGCAACGACAATTTCACAAATGTATCTATTGCGCTTGTGTGGTGTTCGTAATGTCGAAGGTTTACGTTCGGTGGAAGATATAAAGTCACTGTTTATCGCGGCAAATGTGAATTCCAAAGATTACGCTCTATGTTTATGCATTTATGCTGAATTATTGTGGTGGAGCTTTACCAGTATTTATGCTGATTTACGCATTGTGCTATCTGCCGGGACACGCTGTCCCTGTAGAATTATTATTCCATTTCTCTCCTATATACCATTCTCTCAACAACAACTGTGTCGAAAATACTACTAATTTTGTTTTATTTTTCTTTGTTTATTTTTTCATTATTGTACATTTCTTGTAATGCCCAGTTATTCATTAGCCCACTTAATTCTGTGTTCTTTCATAAATCTCAATCGTATTAAAAAAGGGAAAGCTTCGAAACACAATTACCATCGGGTTATTCAATTTTTCATCATACATTTTTTTCTCCCTTTCATTGTTTTTACTTTTCGCAAATTTTCACAGTAAATCAAAATATCCCTGGGTTTACTTGTTTTATTTATTATTATATAAAAAAGCTGATATTAAACAATTTTTTAAATCGTTATTCGGTCCATTGTCAAAGACAAAAAATCACGATACATCGTACCATTTTTTTAGTCCTTTCGCGAAGCCTTGTAGGGCACACGCCATAACATCGAGTATCTTTTCAATCATTAATTCCTCCTTTTCTGTTACCTAAAAGAAAATCCGAAAATTTCAAGTACACTAGATTTCGAAAAAGCACGGAATAATTTGTTGTTAACTTTTGTTTGTTTCGATGATATATTGAACATTTTTTAAATAACGAGATTTCGAGAAACTAGCGTACGTAATTCAGGTAAGCTTCCATGTTCACCAAACGAATATACCCCAAAGTCCTATGCTCTAAAATGTATATAACCCAAAATGCATATTCCCCAAAAGCACATTCCCCGAGTGCATAAAACCCAAAAGCATATCCCCCAAATGCATATAACCCAAAAGCATATGCTCCATATGTATATTTCCCAAAAGCATATGCTCCATATGTATATTTCCCAAAATGCATATTCCCCAAAATATATATCACACAAATGCGTATTCCGCAAAATGGATATGGGGCAATGATTCTAGTAATTTATAAAATGAGAATGGATAAAGAACAAAATCTGAATATAATCACAGATGATCTCTTCAGTATTAAAAACAATATAAAAAAAATCAGGCAATTCAAATTAAGTCGGTCTCAAAGTTGTGCGCCCATATCCGTTTTGCGGAATACGCATTTGTGAGATATGTATTTTGGCGAATATGCATTTGGAGAATATAGATTTTGGGAAATATATTTGGAAGATATGCTTGTGGGTCATATGCATTTGGGGGATATGCTTTTGGGTAATATACATTTGGGGATATGCATTTTGGGTTATATGCATTTGGGGGATATGCATTTTGGGAAATACACATTTGGGGGATATGCATTTTGGGTTATATGCATTTGGGGGATATTCATTTTGGGGAATATGCATTTGGAAGATATGCATTTTTGGAAATATACATTTGGAGGATATGCTTTTGGTCTATATGCATTTGGGGACAGCTTTTGGGTAACATACATTTGGGGGATATGCATTTTGGGAAATACACATTTCGGGGATATGCATTTTAGGAAATATGCATTTGGGGGATATGCATTTTGGGAAATATACATTTGGAGGATATGCTTTTGGGGGATATGCATTTTGGGAAATACAAATTTGGGGGATATGCATTTTAGGAAATATGCATTTGGGGGATATGCATTTTGGGAAATATACATATGGAGGATATGCTTTTGGGTTATATTCATTTTGGGAAATATACATTTGGAGGGTATGCATTTTGGGAAATATATTTGGAAGATATGCTTGTGGGTCATATGCATTTGGGGGATATGCTTTTGGGTAATATACATTTGGGGGATATGCATTTTGGGTTATATGCATTTGGAGGATATGCATTTTGGGGAATATTCATTTGGGAGATATGCATTTTGGGAAATATACATTTGGAGGATAGGCTTTTGGGTCATGTGCATTTGGGGATATGCTTTTAGGTAATATACATTTGGGGGATATGCATTTTGGGAAATACACATTTGGGGGATATGCATTTTAGGAAATATGCATTTGGTGGATATGCATTTTGGGAAATATACATTTGGAGGATATGCTTTTGGGTTATATTGATTTTGGGAAATATACATTTGGAGGATATGCTTTTGGGTTATATGCATTTTGGGAAATATACATTTAGAGGATATGCATTTGGGTTATATGCATTTGGGGGATATGTATTTTGGGGAATATGCATTTGGGGGATATGTATTTTAAGAAATATGCATTTGGGAAATATTCATTTGGAGGATATGCTTCTGGGTTATATGCATTTTGGGAAATATACATTTGGTGGATATGCTTTTAGGTTATATGCATTTGGGGGATATTTATTTTGGGGAATATGTATTTTGGGGAATATGCATTTGGGGGATATGCATTTTGGGAATATGCTTTTGGCGGATATGCACTTTGGAGAATATGCATTTGGGGGATAAGACTTTGCGGTGTATGCGTTTGGTGAAAAAGCTAGCTTACCGTAATTCGAACGTACATTTTTTGTTTGTATTTCGTTTTTTCATCCAACACTGAAACTGTTAGTTTGTTCTTTTTGTTTTTAAATCGATTCAGTTATTCGGAGCTAGGCGCTATCAAAAAACAAAAAATCACGATACTTCGCACCATTTTTTTAGTCTATTCGACAAAGCCTCGTAGGGTACACGCGAATACATAGTGTACTTTTTTTTATTTTATTTTATTTTTTTTATCATTTTGTGTCTTTTATCTACGGGAGGCGAAGCATAAATAAGAGCAACGTTTGTGCGGTTCTCTCGCTACATAATGGAGTATTATGCTCCGGAGATACCGAGTCCGTACACACCCCACAGACCGTTGTGTGCACAAGATATTTACTACAAATATATATACGAGCCCACCCTATCACGTAGCGAAACCCGCGATAATATGTCTCTGTAGGTAAAAAGTATCTTATTTTTTTTTTACGTACGTGCGGTTGATAACACGTCGAATTCGACGTTTACGGAGTAACTCCCGAACTCTAGGACTGATTTTCCCAAATCTTATGATTTTTTTTATCTACGGCATCCTACCTCAACAAAAACGATTTTTTTTCTTTTTTTTTTTTACCGAGAACGCGATAACATTCGGGACGAGAAGATGGGAGGATAAGAAGAATTTCAATACTTCTTATTGTCGTTATTTTCATTTGAAAATCCGACCATTGTGATAATGTTAAATTTCGTTAAAAGCAAATTCTGCAGACACGCGATGTCCAACAGATTGTGGACCATGAAATTCCATGATAATTCCAGGCTTTCCAGCGGAAAGTCACAAAATTTTCGTGATATTTTTTCGTTAAATTCTATCAATGGAGTACCTTAAAATAACGAAATGACAAAACAATAAATAAATTGTATATCCATTCTCCACCTTGGCTCCCTCGTTGAGGAATCTTTCGGCATTTTGCGAAAATTCGAGGAAGCAACTGGCAAGTTTGATCTTGCAGCTTTTTTTTCCTACGTGCAACTGTAAACTCCAAATTTGTCGAACAATTTGAAATTTCATAAAATTGTTTCAACGATTCTCGAAACATTCGATCCTATCATCCATTGACGACATTTTATGCTCATACTAGCTGACCCGGCGAACTTCGTACCGCCTAACAGTCAATGAATGTCGTGTGAACTTGTAGCTGAACTTAATTTATTAACGTAATAAAATGAATACTAAAAATTTATTAAGTTCAATAGTTTATTAGGATAATATATATAAAGAAAATAAAAATTAAATAAAAGTACAAAAATCAAGTACTTTAATGGCGTGTCAGCAAGACATGTGCTTTATTGAAGCTATGTATTTTGTTGCATGGGTTGCACTCGGTTTGATTCTCTTCAGTGAAGCACCTTGTGATATACGACATTTTTCGTTTTGTTATTAGGCGCAAGAACAAATAAAACGGATGGCTAACCCTAAGACCCCCCCCCCCCCTCCCCCAGGTTAGATGCCAAACCTAATTTATTTAAAAACTCATTTTATTCATAATTTTTTTTCCGTAAATTTTTCAGATATTTTAATAGTTATTCTGCTATTCGAAGAGGAAACGAATCCAACAAATCGGAGATCATTAAAATCGGTCCAGCCGTTCTTGAGTTATAAGTGGTGTAACTAACCCGACTTTGTTTTATCTATAAAGATACAAAATTCTGTCGCAAAATCGAAAAAGTTTAACGCTAATTGAACGGGCTAGCCTTTAGCAAAATTTGCCATTGGCAGTGAATGGAAAACGCTGATTACCATACACTTCCAATACTAATTTTATGGCAAAGTCACGGGAAAATGTTTATTGGCGGCAAGCTAAATGAACACAGTCAATGGAAAACTCGAATGGCATTTTCTTTCCATAGAAACTGAATGGAAAGCCAATGGCAAACTCCGATGGCAGTTCTTTTTCCATAAATACTGAATGGTAATATTACCTTTCAGTTCTATTTTGAATGTCAAATTCGTATGGCATTTCTTTGTTTTTTTTATAAAATAATTTATGTTCTCTATACTACTAATATTATAAACTTATAATATTATTATCTCTTCTTATAATATTGTTATTTCTTTGCATAGATTCAAGAGCTGCTGCGCGCGCTGAAAAACGAGTGAATTCAAAAAAATTATTAGACAGGTCATACGGTAAAAAAATAAATAAATTGTTGATTTCACATTTTTTATTAACTTTTCAACTATAAGAAAAAAAATTGAAATTTTTTTTTTTATATTAACATTATTTTTTGTGGGTATAAATGGACTACTGATGAAAACCATGGCGCCTCCTTGTCGACATCATAACTTCACCAAAAAATTATCCAATTTGCTAAAATAAAGATGAGTCTAGTAAAATAATGCAGTAGTAATAGTCTGACGGAGGGATTTTTTTCTTTCTTTCCAAAAATAAAGAAATTACAGTATTTCAAACTTAAGTATGTAATTTAAAAAAAATTGGTGTTTAATAATTTATAAAAAAAATTGTCCACCCAAAAAGTTAAAAAAAACCTCTCGTCAGACTACAGGGAAGATAATTATCAAGAATTAAAAAAAAAAAAAAGTTAAAAAATATTAAAAATTCACTGAGTTATCGTGCTGACACTGTCTAAAAACGTAGTTTCAAGAAAAACGCGTTTAAAGTTAGCCAAGTAGCCGTCCCAAACCGATGTCCGGTCACATTTATTGCTGTAACTTTGTAACGGAGTGGAATTTTCTCAAGGTAGTAGTCTGGTAACTTAAGCCGATTTTCATGTCTTTTTTGGAGGGCGTTTTTTTTGTAGGAAAATAAAAATGAATCGTTTTGGATATTTAGGATGTTTTTATTTACATATTAAAGATACAAAAAAAAATTTGTTTGAAAAAATTTAATAGTTTATTATTATTATTATTATTGATCGAAGTTGGCACCTCGAAAGAAAGCGCGTGGGTGGCCCCGGTGATTTTGGCTCTTGATGTTATCTGAAATAAAAAATTCTTGATAATTCTTAATCTATAGACATGTCATTCTGGTCGAAACTACTGAAGTTAAATTTGCATAAATAACAAAATGGAAAAGGACGTTTTTTTCCAAAGTCCGCCATTTTGTTATTTATCCATGAAATTTAACTTCAGTAGTTCCGACCAGAATGACATGTCTATAGATTAAGAATTATCAAGAATTTTTGATTTCAGATAACATCAAGAGCCAAAATCACCGGGGCCACCCACGCGCTTTTTTTTCGAGGTGCCAACTTCGATCAATAATAATAATAATAATAATAAACTATTAAATTAAAAAAAAATTTTTTTTTTGCTTCTTTGAGTTGTAAATAAAAACATCCTCAATATCCAAAACGATTCATTTTTATTTTCCTACAAAAAACGCCCTCCAAAAAAAACATGAAAATCGGCTTAAGTTACCAGACTACTACCTTAAATCATCCAATCCAGAGATATCGTGCTCACCATCGCAAGACCCCTTTTTTTATAGGAGCTCCCGGAGATCGGCTACAGCAGCTTTAAAAATTCATTGTTTTTACAAATAAAAAATATGAAAATAAAGTTAAAAGTTACGATAATATGTATATAAATTTTTACGTTAATAAATTAAAATGTCTTTCCAGGAAAAATTCTTGAAAAATCGCTTTTTTTCGTGCTCCTGACTGCGTATAATTAAGGAGTGAGCTTTCTCCAATTAAGCACATTCAAATTTTTTTTGCCAGAACGTACGTAACTTCAACCACATGGAAAAATGCATGTTCGGGGATGCTTTCAATAATAGCTTTCGATCAATAATAATAATAATAATAAACGATTAAATTTTTTCAAACAAATTTTTTTTCGTATCTTTAATATGTAAATAAAAACATCCTAAATATCCAAAACGATTCATTTTTATTTTCCTACAAAAAACGCCCTCCAAAAAAAACATGAAAATCGGCTTAAGTTACCAGACTACTACCTTAAATCATCCAATCCAGAGATATCGTGCTCACCATCGCAAGACCCCTTTTTTTATAGGAGCTCCCGGAGATCGGCTACAGCAGCTTTAAAAATTCATTGTTTTTACAAATAAAAAATATGAAAATAAAGTTAAAAGTTACGATAATATGTATATAAATTTTTACGTTAATAAATTAAAATGTCTTTCCAGGAAAAATTCTTGAAAAATCGCTTTTTTTCGTGCTCCTGACTGCGTATAATTAAGGAGTGAGCTTTCTCCAATTAAGCACATTTAAATTTTTTTTGCCAGAACGTACGTAACTTCAACCACATGGAAAAATGCATGTTCGGGGATGCTTTCAATAATAGCTTTCGATCAATAATAATAATAATAATAAACGATTAAATTTTTTCAAACAAATTTTTTTTCGTATCTTTAATATGTAAATAAAAACATCCTAAATATCCAAAACGATTCATTTTTATTTTCCTACAAAAAACGCCCTCCAAAAAAAACATGAAAATCGACTTAAGTTACCAGACTACTACCTTAAATCATCCAATCCCGAGATATCGTGCTCACCATCGCAAGACCCCTTTTTTTATAGGAGCTCCCGGAGATCGGCTACAGCAGCTTTAAAAATTCATTGTTTTTACAAATAAAAAATATGAAAACAAAGTTAAAAGTTACGATAATATGTATATAAATTTTTACGTTAATAAATTAAAATGTCTTTCCAGGAAAAATTCTTGAAAAATCGCTTTTTTTCGTGCTCCTGACTGCGTATAATTAAGGAGTGAGCTTTCTCCAATTAAGCACATTCAATTTTTTTTTGCCAGAACGTACGTAACTTCAACCACATGGAAAAATGCATGTTCGGGGATGCTTTCAATAATAGCTTTCGATCAATAACAATAACAACAATAAACTATTAAATTTTTTCAACAAAATTTTTTTTCGTATCTTTAATATGTTAATAAAAACATCCTAAATATCCAAAACGATTCATTTTTATTTTCCTACAAAAAACGCCCTCCAAAAAAGACCTGAAAATCGGCTTAAGTTACCAGACCTTAAAAGTATTTTTTAGAAAAAATCTTAAAAGTATAAAGAATAAAAATCTGTAAAAAAAGTTGATTTTTTTTTTAATTTCACAGATATGAGAGGCCTCAAAAATAAAAATAACGTAGCCGCGATGTTCAAGGTCGTTGTTTACCTTTGGCTGAAACATCCGAGAGAGGATGAATTAATTTTAAAGCGATACCTAACGAACGGCCTTTATTTTTTTTCTCTCTTCCAGAACGTTACACATGAAAGAGCATCCGGATTACAAGTACCGTCCGCGAAGAAAGCCAAAGTCCCTCGTGAAGAAGGAGAACAAGTTTGGCTTCTCGCTGTCGCCATTGATATCGACGGGTGACACATTGAGCAACATATCGAGAGGTTTGCTTCCACCCATGGCACCCCCGGCTCATCATTCCTTACTGGGCCACGAGGATCTCAAGATACCGCGATTCTTTCCGCCCTTTCCGTACCCCCTCTATCCGATTCAGCACAAACTAGGGGAGGAATTTAACGGTGGTAAGCTCGCGGCGGATCTTGCCTTCCAGGCGATTTACGGAAGCGGAACATTTTACACGAGTCATCCGTCGGTGACTTCAACGTGGCCAGGTCTGTCGCCGTCATCGTGCGTTCAACCGAACTGTGGTTGTCCATCGAGTTCGCCGAAGGATCCAAAAAGAACGAGCTCTTACCTGGCCGAAACGAAACCGGACGAGCGTTCGTTCGCCGATTCCGTAAAACCCGAGGACGAACGTTATCAGAACGAAACGACGAGGGACGCGACTCGAACGGAATATCGTTATCGTAAGATCGATGACATTCCGTATGGCTCATCGTTGGATAAACAGCAAGACGAAAAGTCGAATGATCGTTATTCACCGTCGACGGAACGTAACGAAAAGTTTTACGTTGCTGCCACCAAACCGGAAAGCACATTTTCCGTTCAGAGCTTAACGGCGAATCAACCGAGCGCAAACCGTAATCACGTCATATGAAGGCCGCTTCCGGTTCTTCCGGATTTAAACTTCCGGGGGAACCTGATCTCGAGCTGGACGCCACCGGATTGGTGGAGGGTACCGTCGATTCTTTCCCCGATACCACAAGCTACGATAACCGCGTCCAACTTGACGACAACGAGAACGATCGACGTGGATGACGACAGCGATCGGGAACGGACCAACGTTCCATCGCGCACATCGAGGATCTCTTCGGTCACGAGTGTTCAGTGAGAACATTTGGAAAACCAGAATTTTCTTTCTCGTTCGTATATCGAATGTTTAACGTTATTTTCACCGGAACTTGAACGGTGATCGCGTCGGGGTTATCGTGGAATTTGTGGAATCGTCGTTTTAGGAACGAACACAAAAATGGGCCATTATTCTCGTAACGGCCCATTGTCGGATTACAATGAGCGACGAAGTTTGAAACGTTGCACAATTGAAACGTCTCTCTGGATTCTCGGCTGTGGCTAATGACAAATGGACGGATTTCGAGATAGTGAGACCGGGATGATGCCGCGAATTTTCGTCATATCGTTGTGACGAAAATTCGCGGCGTCACACCCGCTCCAAAATGGTTGCGGATGGCGAATCGCGTGCCCTTTTGCAGCTGAAATATTTTTTTTATTGTAAAATGAAGTTTTAGCATCCCGAAACCGAGGTTGTTGCGGACAAAAAAGTCTTCGGTGTGGGTGAACAAAAATTAATGGTACGGGGCCTTGTCGTTGCTGCGTCTGACAGAACCCTCGAATTTTCAATGAAACGAATTGCTTCCGCAACCGATATCGGAATGAAACTTTTTTTTAGATATAGATGCGGCTTTTGTTATTGAAAAAATATCGATGTTGCGGCGAACAAACGTTGACTTTTCGTGTGAAAAAATAAATAAATCGTTAGTCATTTCGTCCGTGGTGGTTGCGGCAGAACCTATGATTTGTGGTAGAGGATTATATACGCGAACAACATATTCACGAAAATTCATATACAGGAAAAAACATATCCACGAAACTTTTTTTGGGACGAAATTTTTAATTTTTTTCGTGAAGGTATCCCTGTATATATCATTAGCTGTGCCCCGCGGTTTCACCCGCGCTAAGGTTGGAGATGCACATACACCCGTGAATTTTCGCCGATTTTGATTAATTTTTTTCTTAAAGAAGAATTCATTCGATGTTATTGAAACTTAGCGTATAGTTGATTTATATTTTTAACTATTACAAACATTTTTTTTTCTTTTAACAATTCAAAATGGCCGATTTACAGTCCAGTCTACCGGGAAGGTCGCAAGTGAGAGTTGCTCATTGGCGTAACTTCTAGCCTCTGTTGTGTTCATCTGAGATAAAAAAAAAAAATTTCTGAGTGTTTATTAATGTTATATTTTGTCGGTGAACTTAAAAAAAAATTAAAAATAAAAATTTGCAGATTGAAACACTTTACAAAAATTGTTTAAATTTTAAACCAAATTTTTCAATTGTTTTTGCTTCGAAAAAATAATTATTTTCAACAAATTTTTCAAAATATGTAGGTTCAAATAAATAGTAATATGATTGAAAAGACGTGGGTGCAAAATTTCAGCCCGATTGATAAAAAACTTTTTGAGTTATCGCTCACGCCAATTTGAAAAATATAGTTTTGATAAAAGTGCGTTTACAGTTTGTGCACATAAAAAATTCAATAATTGTAGTGACTTACCGATTAGTCAGCAATTCCAGCGGCATATAATAGTCCTTCGGTATCCTCGTAGAACTCATTTTTCTTAAGAAGTTCCTCGATGAAAGTTTTACATGTATTTCCTCCCTTAACTCGGTAGTCTGGTCTAGAGCAAGATTTTTGACGTCATTTCTAATGTGCAATAATTTTTAAACCGTTGAAGTTGTCTTGATGAAAATTTGCACGTGCATTTATTGATCCTTAGAGAATACTTGTACATTAAAAAAAAAATTATTTTAAATATTTTCATGTAGTTTTTTGCCTTGTTGCAACATGGTGCGCCGAAAGCCGACTCAATCGGCGCCCACTCTGGACGATGTTGTATGCATCTGAAAAAAAAAATATATATATATTCTCAATCTTTATGAGTATTCTAAGCACTGGTAGCAGAATTGGTACTTAAAAAAATTTTTTGACAAAATGGCGGCCTGTTGAACTTTCATTAATGATATTTCATACATTTTCGGGTATTCGACGAGTTATAAAATGTCGGCAAAATTATTGTTCGACTCAATTCTGCTACCAGTCCTCAGAAACAGCCCACGTAAGGTACGTGCAAAATTTGAGCTCGATCGGTTCATTAGTTATCGAGATATCGTGGGCGCCGATTTGAAAAACATAGTTCTGAGATAAACGCGTTCAAAGTTTTGAGACCGTTAAGGGAGAACACCACTGTGACCCCCTGTTTTTTTTCACATTTTTCAAGAATTTTTTTTTGTGGGAAAAAAAAGAGATATTCGAAAAAATTTTTTGGGCTTTGTTCCTTGTTTATTAATGTATCAAAAAACATTTTTTTCACATTTTTCACGCCGCATGATGGCGCTGGGGAAGCTCTCGCGTCAGGTGCTGTCATTTCCGCGGCACGCAGCAGAACTCTCTTCAACGTCGATCTGAAAAAAAATACCGAGTGTTTTCGTTAATAATATGATATTTTGAAGAAAAGTACACAGGGATTTGGAAAAATATTGTTTTAAAAAAAATAGGCACGCCTTTGAAATTAAAGTTAATTTCAAAAAGAAGTACACAGGGATTTGGAAAAATATTGTTTTAAAAAAAATAGGCACGCCTTTGAAATTAACTTTAATTTCAAAGGCGTGCCTATTTTTTTTAAAACAATATTTTTCCAAATCCCTGTGTACTTCTCTTCAAAATATCATATTATTAACGAAAACACTCGGTATTTTTTTTCACATCGACGTTGAAGAGAGTTCGGCTGCGTGCCGCGGAAATGACAGCACCTGACGCGAGAGCTTCCCCAGCGCCACCATGCGGCGTGAAAAATGTGAGAAAAATGTTTTTTGATACATTAATAAACAAGGAACAAAACCCAAAAAAATTTTTCGAATATCTCTTTTTTTTCCAACAAAAAAAAATTCTTGAAAAATGTGAAAAAAAACAGGGGGTCACAGTGGTGTTCTCCCATAAATGAGCGACTCAGTAGCCTCTGCGTTAGCTGCTTCCCGACCGCGCTACCTGAGCGCGCGGCTTGCTTAGAATTTTTATTTCTCGGCTAATTTTTGAAATATCAATAAACGGTTTTCAGGAACGTATGAAGAAAGGTCTAAGGAATAAGAAAAGGAACAAAATCGATTTTTTCAAATTTCTAGACCAGACTACCGCCTTAAATTTGGATTATACATTCATGCTATGACTCTCGCTCGTTAAGGTCATAACATGAAGTTATATGGCCTAGAAGCTTCCTGAATAAACGAGCTATCGAATGCAAGAAGAATTCTTCAAATCGGATTAGTATTTCCCGGGATTAGCGCTTCCAAACAGACTCTCCAGCTTTATTATAGTGGCATGAGATGACAAAAAATTGCAAATTGAAAATGGCGGATAATGTACGATAAAAATCGTACAACTTGCCGGATTGTTATGAAATTTTGTATCCAGAGGTTTTCCGCGTCGCTGAATACGAATTTGAGGTGAAAATTACGTAAGTCGAAATGGCGCATCGAAAATGCTAAAACCTGCGTACCTTCATAAATTTTTATGAAACGTTGTTTCAAGAGGTTTGTTTTGGTTGCTAAATACGAAATTGAGGTCAAAATTATACGATTCAACATGGCGAATCAAAAACCAAAAAACTCAAAAAAAAAAAATCTTTTTAATTTGTATCTCAAATTTGCATTGAGTGACCCAAACAACCTTTGGATACGAAATTTCATAATAATCTAGCGAGTTGTGCGATTTTTCGAATTTGCGATGCGCCATTTTGAATTTTTGCAATTTGTATTTAAAATTTGCATTGAGTAATCCAAAAAACCTTTGGATACGAAATTTCATAATAATCTAGCGTATTATGCGATTTTTTGAATTGCGATGCGCCATTTTGAATTTTTGCAAATTGTATTTCAAATTTGTATTGAGTAACCCAAAAAACCTCTGAATACAGAATTTCATAATAATCTAGCGCATTATGCGATTTTTTGGATTTGCGATGCGCCATTTTGAATTTTTGGTAATTTGTATTTCAAATTTGAATTGAGTAACCCAAGAAACCTCTGGACACAGAATTTCATAATAATCCAGCGAGTTGTGCGATTTATTGAATTTGCGATGCGCCATTTTGAATTTTTGGTAATTTGTATTTCAAATTTGTATCGAGTGACCCAAAAAATCTCTGAATATAAAATTTCATAATAATCTCGTGAATAATGCGATTTTTAGAATTGCGATGCGCCATTTTGAATTTTTGTAATGTGTATTTCAAATTTGTATCAAGTGACCCAAAAAACCTCTGGATACGAAATTTCCTAATAATCTAGAGAGTTGTGCGATTTTTCGAATTTTTGTAATTTGTTTTTCAAATTTGAGTTGAGTAACCCAAAAAACTTCTGGATATAAAATTTCATAATAATTTCGCTAATTATGCAATTTTTAGAATTGCGATGAGCCATTTTGAATTTTTATAATTTGTATTTCAAATTTGTTTTGAGTAACCCAAAAAACCTCTGGATACGAAATTTCATAAAAATCTAGTAAATTATGCAATTTTTTGAATTGCGATGCACCATTTTGAATTTTCATAATTTGTATTTCAAATTTGTATTAAGTGACCCCCAAAAATCCTCTGGATACAAAATTTCATAATAATCACGCGAATTACGCATTTTTTAGAATTGCGATGCGTCATTTTGAATTTTTGCAATTTGTATTTCAAATTTGAATTGAGTAACTCAAAAAACCGCTGGATACAAAATTTCATCCAAATCCGATAAGTTATGCGATGTTTGTTGTTCATCGTCCGCCATTTTGAATTTTCGATTTTTCGTCGAAATCTACAAGAGGATATCCGACACGAAAAAAATAAAAAATTTCGAGTGCAACTGACATTTCGCGTATATGAATTTTCGTGTATAACAATTTTCGTGTAGCTGACACCCTACCTAATTTGTGTTTGAAACGTTTACCTTCCGCAACCGATGTCGCAATGAAATCGTTTTTTAAATTATAGCTTGTACTCTCATGTTTCGAAAATCATTGCTGTTGCAGAGAACAGCATCTTCTTTGATTATGAAAAAAATATTTCCATTATTCGTTCCATTCATAACCGTTTTGTGAACGATCGATCGTCATTCCCTAGAGTTTACAGTTCGGAGAGACGTTTCAATTACGTCACGTTTCAAACGGCCCCGATATGAATTACGCCGAGTTATAGTTGCGCGTACGTTTGTGAATTTGTTGAAATGTAATTCGTAGAAAAACAGCCGATCGATTTAAATGATTCGTGCTGTCTGGCGAATTGATGCCACCAGAATCAAGTTTCTACTTGTGGCCCAGGTTCGTCGTGTATAGTGTCAATTGTAAAAAGAGACCATTAGTTCACCGTAGTTCAGCTAAATAGAAACTTTTTCACCTTCTTCGTACGATCCACGACGAAATATCACTCAACAATCGCGCTCACATCGGACATTTAACTTGGGGAAAATAACTTCGATTCATATTCCCTGCACTGCGGGTCTATGGAATTTTGTGCGATCGCGAGATTCCTTTATCGAGACACACGTAAGTTACGTGTGCAGCTTTAAGATTCGTCATTTGAGGTAGTTGTTTAGACGATGGTCCTACATTTATATCAGTCAGTTTTAGAGATGGGCGATTATAATCGATTTCCCGTAAAATCGATTATTCTTTCAGGAATATCGATCATTTGTCGCGATTTTTCGTATCGCCGTTAATCGATTGTTCGATTTATTTTTGCTCAATATAATAATAATCGGCTATTTCCGTTTCCGTTGTTATACAAAGTGAAAACTTTTTTTTTTATCCTGCTGAAAATTTTGTTTACGGATTCCATTGTGATATCTCGGATGGTACGAGTCGTGTCTCGTTTAAATTTAACATTTTTTATCGTGCATCGTTTATTCGACTTTGATCCTCGCTTTTTTTTTGCCATTTTTTAAATGAACAATTTCGCGATTGTTTAATAAATGTGGATTTTCTAGAAAAAAAACGTATTAATCAATAAATCACATTTCCAATGAAAAAAAAGTAAATAATTTGCGTTGTGCTTTTTTTTATTTGTAATTTTGAACAAAATAATCGGTTAAACGATTGTTTTTCGATTTTTTTTCCCGAATAATCGATTTGTAGATATCGACTCTCCTCATAATCGATTATATTTTCAATATCGTCCATCTCTACTCAGTTGCGGCCTTGTAACTTGAATAATAACGGATATTATTACTTAACTTCTTATTGATCGTGAGCACTGTTGACGAATGTCTATGAATTCGCGAAATTTTTCATGGTTCGCCCCGTGTACTATACCGGTCAATCGGTAGCCTGCGCTCGCACGTAAGATTATGTTATCGGAGAGGTAAAAATTGTCATCATCGTTCAAGGTTTCGGATTTTGCGGTTAGCCAACGATGTTTGATGACGTTTATAGTAAAAGCATTATTATTTACGTTATGTAATGAGTATTTTAGAAAACGGTTGCTCGTAAACTTCCGAGATTGCACAAACGTGGATTCGCAAAAAAAAAAAAAGAAGCAGATCATTATGTACCAGTTCAAGGAGCATCGGTTCTTTTCGTAAGTTCAAACGTCCATTTATTCCTCGTGGATTACATGGTTTCGGATTCTCATAAGTGCGACAGGGACAGAGAATGTTTTACTGGTACATCCGCGCCATCCTTAACCCGTTTTCTTAATTATTTTACGTAATTCCCCCCGACGACAGCCCCGTCTCAATGACATTTTTTTTCGCGAACTTCTGCTCACTCTACTTGGAGATATTCAGGTTCGCGTAAGCTGTCATGTAAGAGTTTGACGTTTTCCACGAGCTAAACTCTGCTGTAGCACTGCCGGTGTTGTCAAAATCTCACGCAAGCGCCATCTCTTCATTCGTCGTCGAACTATACGCCTTTGACAGTTTACGCGACCCGTGCTGGGATTCGGAACTAGTCTAGCGGCAACTATCGGTGTCGTTAGCGAGCTATAGCCTATGAGAGTCGCGCCTTTCCGCTGGAATCTTCCTTGCAATTGGCTGTCGGTCGCGGTAACGACACCGATAGTTGTCGGTAGGCAAGTACAGAATTGCAGCACTGAGTATCACAACTTAGCGCGACAAAAATGCCGCGCAAATAACCTTAATGTTCCGTAACAAAAGCACTGCCCAGAGTGATGCGAATCAATGAAAAATTAACCTGGAAATTACCGAGGAACTGATATTCCTCGAACTGCACATAACTACTCAATTATCTGCCCAAAAACGTAATGACGCTTCTCTAACATAATTCTATATCGATTATCAACATTTCGCTCCAATTCCATTGAACCATCCGCGGGAAAGTTTCGTTAAATATATACATGCAATATATTTTTGAGGTCATATCAATATTTTGCCGCAGCTTAACCGTTCGAGACTGCACAAATGAAGTTTTCAATCGGTGTACCAAAGGCACTAAAGAAAAATAACGAGAAACCGAAGAGAAATGCAAAAACAGCCGAGACAGACGTTCGTAAGGAAATGGGGGGATTTGGGAGTGGGTTATACACGCCGAAATCGTTCGGTAAAAACGTGAAATAGACGCGTACACATGACACAATAAGTTGTCCGGGGGTATACATACGGAGAAAAAGCGTGTCCATCGAAATCGAATCGATACTTTCGCTACGGCTAAATCCTACAAAGAGAGATCCTCCATGTTCGTACAGCGTGATATACACGAAGGACCACTGAAGTCCAATTTTGATGAGATAACCAACCCTCTCACCACATATTACCGTGTGTATATGGTAGAGGGTAGCACCGGGAGAGTAAGGTGGGGGCTATCCCCGTGGAAAAAAAAAATCTCTCTACCGACTGAGGCAAATCTCTTCTTTGGGACTCGGCCATGTGAAATAAGCCAAGCGTTTCTGAATACTAACGTAGATACGCGAACGAGGGCTCATCATTCCCATACGTTTCCGTTGCATCGTTCGCTTTATAGTACCTAGACAGAGCGCATCATCCGCCATTACGTGTATAGGGAGTCGTTCAGTTTACGTTTCAATTATTCGTCCGACGAAATTGTACCGTCATATTTCCATTATTATTTATCGTACGGTAAAGTATAATGCCATCCGAAAAGAAAATAAGAGAAGAAAGAGAACGAATGAATACGAATGAAATGCGTGTATGATGTAATCCTTCGTTTTTAGTACGTCTCTAATCCGGTTTAAACGGTGTACCAAACTATGGCTTCGGCTTCCGAAACGTTGCTTCAATTACTTCTTAGAGCTCGCGCGTACTATTGTCGTAGCGATGTCGCGTGAGTGTTGGGCGAACGGACGGAATTCCTAAGGTCAAAAGGACGCGACACTTTGCATCACGTTGACGGCCGTGAAAAGGTTCGAAACTAAACAACAACAAAAATCGTCACTCCGAATGATAACAAAAAATGTAATGGCGGTATAAAAAGCCAGAGTGAATGCCCTTGTGTTATTGGGACGAATTACGCAAACTAATGCCAAATGGACATATCCGAACCAAAATCGAAATTATTCAATAATTACACGTTTGGTATTGACTTTTTGAAAGAGTCTCATCGACTCGTCTCAAATGAGCGCGTTCCACCAAAAATTCATAATTAATTTGTTCGCAGCCTATTTTGGCAGTCGAGTCAGTTTGGCCATTAGTTTCTGCGTTTTTATTTATTTATTTTTGCAAATAATCGACGCGACAACTCACGATATTCGACGGTTTACTTTTCTTTTTTTTTTCCATCCATTTGCTTACCCTCTTTTAGGCAGTACGACCGCTCGAAGAATCTGTGCGAACAAAAAAAGTTGAAAACTAAATACTGGCGAGTACGCGAACATAAGCTAATGGTAAAAGGGCGTATTCGTCGTTTGTTTTTATATCCACGTATACCGGAAAAGGGGTAGACGATAGAAAAACTAAAAAAAGATATAAAAAACTCTAATTTTAATTTCAAAATCCAAGGAAAATCACGAGAACTTCGATAATTAACGGAATTCATTATTCATTAAGGGAATAATTAATTTGTCGCAATTTCCTTTGTTCCTGCAATTTTTACCAATTCTTTAATACTAATTTAATTATTTTTCCGCTTGACACGACAATTTTTACGAAGAGGTTACTAAAAAAAAAACCTTGACAAAAATCGTAGTTGATTAATCCGAGACTTTGAACAAAAAGTTTTTAATCACGAGGCTTGCGGAGCACACAATCCATTGAAAGGGTGCTTAAGTATAAAAAAAATATATATTATCAGATAAAGAATTTTTTTATTACGATGTAATGTAATGTTGAAAAAAAAAAACGGCTATGCTTTTTGATCGTAAATAAATGCGCGAATTGTAAAACGCAATTTTGATTATTCCTCGTTTTTAATCGCGAGTACCATGGGTAAAAGATGAAATGGTTCGGACCTCGGAATTATAAAAAAATATGGTAACGTAATGAATGAATAAAAAATATTAACTTTTGGTCAAATTGGTCATACTTCGAGGATCAAAGTTTCTCACCGATCACATTGTCTTTGTTATTGCCGTCGCGGCAAAAATTTTGCCGGGAAAACGCTTTTTTTCTTCCTAGCTGAAAATTCAGATAATTTCATATAAACGACAATTCGTATCGGGGATAGTTCATCTTTGACGAATATTTCTAATTTTATGATATCACAAAGCACTGTCGTAATGGTCACTGGGAAAAGGAGAAAGTGGCGCCGTGTGAGAATATGGCGTCGTTTGAGAGCCTCTTTTGCTCGATACGCGCATGCGCGTTGACGCACGCATGCGCATACGATATCGAAAGCAAGCTGTACGGAAAAGTACCCGAGAACGTTAAAAATACTTCCTTTCTTCGATGTTCTCATTGTCTTACACGTAAAATGACATTGGTAAAGTGGAGAAAACGTTATTTTTCTTTCAAGAGTCCGCAAAGGCGTTAAAAACACGTTTTTTTCGATATCCAAAATTGTCTTGCATATAAAATGATCTTGAACGAATGTTTATTCAACATTGGGGACGTTAAAGAAAAGCGTAATTTTTAAAGTCCTCACGAACTTTAGAATACAATTTATTTTATGAGAGCCTATTCAGAGTAGTGTTAAAATTAACCGCCAGGTGGCCAAGGCCCGTTTTCACTTCCCAGTACAGTAAATAAATTTTAAAAAATCAGGAGAGCAATCTATCCGCGACAATTACAACGTTTGAGATATTTAAAAAAAATGTATTCCACCGTTTAGGCGCGTGAAGTTTAAATAACCGTGCACGGCAAAAAATCTACTGTGCACGCACGCTTTACCTTCGTATTATATAGATGCAAAATCAGTTGATAATTTTTAATTCGCGCTTGTGAATTCGTACTGTCACGGAGAATAACGTATTAATTTATTGCGAACATGAAGTTTTTAATTGAAAGAAAAAATGTGTTATTCCAAGTTGACATTCGGAAGTTATTAATCTCTCGTGTTGATTTTACATTTTTTTATTTTACGTTAAATATATATATGGTTCATTTTGATTATTGAGCTAGTCATTGACGTTGTATACTTGAGGTATTAGCGGTATATAGTTGTTGAATAAGCACACACGGGATGACCCTCTGTAATATAAAGTGCCAATTGTAAATAAAATATGAATAATTTGAACATCGATAATACCTTTTATTAATTACACTGGTCTGCAATGAAATCCTCCTTTAAAAAATTTTGTCATAAATATGACGATTCAAATGTTCTGAATCAATCCCCGTTGGCCGATTTTTTCCATCACGTCTAGATTTTTTTATATGAATTTTTTTTTTATTTCAAAAATTTGGGTTTTTTTAAATTTTTTTGCGCGTCAATGTTACAAACAGTGTATATACAAACAGTGAATGTACAAAATAAGTTTTAGCGAGTTGTAAGAGAAAGAAGGGAAGTGCCGAAGGTGATTTTTATGGTAGTACATACGCGCATGCGCAGTATTCGCTGTGACTTCACAACAGTTGAGTGAAAACTTGTCTCTTAATTGTTTACATTTTGTATCAAATATTTTGGTAAGTTTTGCATAAAGTTCATGTTCTGTATATTGGTTTTGAGTATTTTATGTGTAGTTTATGTATTTTTTTATGAGCAGAGCCAATAAATATAAAATAGATGTTTGAAAATTATTTTAATAAAATTTTATGTAATTTTAGGTTATAAAATGCCTCGAACTTGTAAAAATTCTACCGACTGTTTTTGCTACATTTGTGGGGAATTCGTACTAAAAACACAGCGAAATGTCATGACTGATCTTGTTAAAACAGCTTATAAGCTATATTTTGGATTTTCTATCGATGAGCGAGATAAGAGTTGGTTGCCAAAATTATGTTGCAATAGCTGCTCAAGAACGTTGAGAGGTTGGCTTGAAGGAAGCCACAAATCCATGCCGTTTACAATGCCAATGATTTGGAGTGAGCCTCAGAATCATGAAAATGATTGTTATTTCTGCATGACATCAACACGAGGATTCTCGAAAAAAAATAAAAATAAGATTGTATACCCGAACGTCCCATCTGCAAAGAGACCAATTCCTCGTGGTGAAGGTACTTTACCTCCAATTCCACCAATTAATGAGAAGGTGGAAAATAAAAATATTTCTGGTCTTCAATCTCAATCGAGTTTTCTTTCTGCCGGTACATCTTCATCTTCATACACTTTGTCTGGATCTTCCAGTCCATCTAAAGGACCTCATTTACTTAAACAAGGTGACTTAAATGATCTTGTTAGAGACTTGGGACTTTCAAAATCTAAGGCGCAATTACTTGGATCAAGATTAAAACAGTGGAATCTATTGGATAAAAGTACCAGAGTTTCATATTTTCGTACGAGGCAAGAAGATTTTACGAGTTACTTTTCCAAAGAAGATGATTTGGTATATTGTAATGATGCTGCAGGGCTTTTTCAAGAACTGAGTTTTCCAGAAGATTCTAGTGAATGGAGACTTTTTATTGATGCTTCAAAAATAAGCTTAAAAGCCGTTCTACTCCATAATGGTAATAAATACCCATCTGTGCCCGTTGCACATGCTACAAACATGAAGGAAAATTATGCAAACCTAGAGGTATTACTCGAAAAAATTGAATATTCTCAATACTTATGGAATATTTGTGCTGATTTAAAAGTCGTCGCTATACTCACTGGATTACAAGGAAGATACACAAAGTTTTGCTGTTTTCTTTGTGAGTGGGACAGTCGCGCAAGAGAAAAACATTACAAAATAAAAACTTGGCCACTAAGAAAAAGTTTAACTCCTGGGCTTAAAAATGTGTCTCAGAAACCTTTAGTGCCAAGTGAGAAAATTTTTCTGCCACCACTTCACATAAAGTTGGGACTCATGAAAAACTTTGTGAAAGCTATGAATAAAGATGGTGCAGGTTTTCAATATCTAAAAACAAAATTTCCTCGAATCAGTGACGCAAAATTGAAGGAAGGAATTTTTGTAGGTCCGCAGATACGTGAGCTAATGAAAGATGAAGCTTTTGATTCGAAGTTGAGCGAAGCAGAAAAAAGAGCTTGGGTGGCTTTTGTGGAAGTTTGTCATAATTTTCTTGGGAATACAAAAAGTGAGAACTACCGACAGATCATTCGGGAGCTTCTTTCTGCTTATAAAGCCTTAGGATGCAATATGTCACTCAAGATTCATTTTTTGGACTCTCATTTAGATTTCTTTCCTGAAAATCTTGGAGCCGTATCAGATGAGCATGGTGAAAGGTTTCATCAGGATATAATGCAGATTGAAAAACGCTACAGTGGGAAATGGTCAGCAGCAATGCTTGCTGATTTCTGTTGGTCAATTCGCCGAGAAACTCCAATAGAAACGATGAAAAGGAAAAAAACCACAAAATAACAAATTTTCTCACCATATAATGAGATAACTGACCGATATTTATTCATTTTGTGACTATAATTTAGGATTTTTCACTGTAAAACTTAGACCGTAATATTTTTTCATTTCGTTATGATAATTGATATTTCAAAAATATTGTTTGTTAGTTAAATAAATATTATATTGGAAATCTACGTGTGGTACTTAATTGTATGTCAGATTCCGTGGTTAGAGCACAAAATATGATGAATTCATGCATGAAAACAAGAAGGAGAAAAATAAAAATTTTTTTTGCAGACCAGTGTTATTTATGCCTTCTCCCAATGTAACTCCTCTCCAAAGTGATAAATCGTTCGTTATCATTTGTCAAATCTATCTCTGACCATCTAGAGATTTTTTTACATGCACCCTCATTGCCGTATTTGACGGCCAGTACTTTGGAAAATTGGAAAACTGGATCTGCTATGCGACAAATACTTGACGCTTCATTAAGTACACAAAATACATAAGTTTCAAAAATTTATAAATTTGATATCTTTTCATTTTGCCTGGAATTAATTTGTCCGAGAGTTTCTTACAATTTGCACATTTCTTCATTGAACAAACTGTGTGAAAAGTACCGTAAATTTATGTTTTCATAGGTCGGGAATGATCTCGTAATTTTTCATTTGTAACATAGAATGTCTATCAATTCGGCAATTGAGAATACGGTTGAAACTCCTCGTTTAAGAATTGCACATTGTTTTTCGAGTTTTCAATGAATTATGAATATACCAAAACATCAGAAAATCACATTGTGTGTGTGTGTGTGTGTGTGTGTGTGTGTACCTAAAAATAGGAATGAAGGCGAAGAAAGGTAAGAAGCTGAAAAAGGTATACGATCAAAAACAAAAAAAAATACTGAAGAAGAATCGTTTAAGTTTTGAAACCTCATTGATTTTAGTAACGGTGGCGTCGACAAGGAAAATTTCAATTTTATCGACATCCGAAATAATATATTATTTATTTATTGTTTGGCAATGAATTTAACCCTCTCGTGATCAGTATAAAACATTGCTACGTTCAACTTGAACCAACCTAAACTTATTGTGTGTTAAACGTTACGTTAAATTTTTGTCCGCTATTACGTGCGCGTTCAGTAATACATCCGAAAGGATGATTTCTTAAGAAAAAAAACCTTCTTTTGTAATTAACGAGCGTTCCTTTATTACCGTTTCTTTATTTAAACCAAAAAAGGTCGAGATTAAACTCAACTGTTTTAAGATGAATATAATAACCGCTTGGGATGCATCTCGTGTATAAAAAATACAATAAAAGAACACTGCTAATAAAACAAAAACGCGTTTCAAAATAAATAGGATCATAATTGTTTGATCTGCACTATTAGTGTTTCCATAGTATGTCTTTTCACATTTATACGTCTCGTCCCATTTCTTCGGCGATAAAATAAAATATACAAGTTAGGAACACGAGATTCGGTAAAAGAATTAAAAAATAGCAATAAACATTTACTTACCTTCTGTGGGTGTATGTCACTTAAACCCCGAATTCGGTACTCGGCTACTCGGTATCAATCTGTGCGAGCCTCCCGATTCTTATAGTCGGGGAGCTCACGATCGCAGACGCGAAAACGTCGCGGCGCTCGCCACCTAGCGGCGGATTGGGAAAGTTCTTTATACTAGCTACGCCGCGAAGTTCTTGTGTTTTTTACATTATGATGAAATCTACACGATCGAACTACATATATTTCTTACAAAAGTGGGGCATATAACCGCGAGATCTTCACTCGAATAACGTACTGACGCTGTAAACACGAGAATCGCGTGTCCCGTATGAGGTACCATACTTTTTCGCGTAGCCTGTGTAGCTAATCGGGATACCACCCGGGATCCAGCTGGAATCCTCGAAGGAAATTCTTTGTTGAAATCCCAAAAAATTGTCGATGGATATTTTACAGGAAAATGATACTAAGTCCGAACGTCAATTTATACATTTGAAGGTTTGCCGATCAGCGTTAATCGGGATACAACACGGGATCTACCTGGAATCCGGAGAGGAATCTCTTGATAGCGAGTCCCGAACAAATCCCGATCGATTTTTCGTTGGAAGCGCCAATTTCTGCACGGGAATTACTAGAATTTGTCGTCCAAGTAATTCACTTTGGGTTTACCGATGCCCTAACAAATTTCCATACGGTTATCGTTAATCCAAAAGTGAATGCACTTAGACGAAAAATTCTAATAAAACGTTATTGTACCGCAATACCTCAAACCACAATATATTTCCCTAACCTCGCTTATAATAATTACTCTTCCATATCCCCGATCCTCGAAACTTACATCAGCCTCGGTTTTATTTAATTCAACAAAGAACACTCATTGCTTAATGAAACTTCGGGCTCTTGTCGAGTTTTCAACGAGACTTTCCTCTGTTGGTGGAATATAATGTGATACCGGTTTGATACAATGGTGGGTGAAGTCGAGAGGGTCGCGAAAGTGGAGGACGAAACGGAGGGGGATGAACGTAGAGAATTCTCGAGAGCCGCGATGATGATAGTAGTGGTGTAGTCACGCGCAACCGAGAAGGAGTGGCTGAATCGGCTGCGTGTGTTTTTACGAGCACGTCCCGGGATATTTGCCGAGCGGATGGCAGCGCGGAGAGACGAGCAGGAGGAGATGGGAGAATAGCGAGGAGGAGAGCCGAAGATTGGGATAGTGTGTGTGGCTGTTGCGAAAAGGAGAAAGAGGCTCCTTGCTGCTTCGCCCGACCGTTTCAGCCCTTCCAGCTTTTTTTTTTTCTTCTTCTTGATAGCGCCCCGTACTCACGCCACACCGTCACAGCGACGAGGGACATTATCGCCACTGCAAAAGACTCTTTCTTCCCCCATAAAGGCAATCACGCTTTCTCCGCACTGAGATAACAGAAGGAGAACGCTGAATGGAGAATGGAAAGCGGGCGCATGGGCTACCTATCTGCGTGACTGCAGAGGAATTGAAGAAAACATGCCTTTTTTCTCGCCATCCCTCCCTCCGCGACATTCTCGCAACGTTATGTCAATGGATACTAGGGTGGTTCTTAATTTGGTGATGCTGGAAATTCTTTGGTATTGTTCCTCAAAAGTAATCAACATATCTAGATAAAAAATTGGGTGCAAGCGGAACTTTGTCCAATAATTCTAACCCACCCCACCGAGCTGTCGAATTTTTATATGAAAAAATGCATGCATTCAAAATTTTGTTAAGAAAATTGTTTGTTATTTCAAAACTATTTATGATCAAAGAATTTTATATAATGTTTTTGTAGGAAATATAATGCTCCACAAAAATGGTAATTAGCAAAAAACTGTCATCATTTATTCCAAAAGTCGATCATTATGGTCAAAACAGGAGTTTGACGTCGAATAGCTGCAATTTATTTTTCGTATGTAAATAAGATTATGAAGAAATACGTAGCGCACTCAACAATGAAATGTAAACAATATTCAAATTTTCAATTTTATCAATTTTATTGTGAATTATAATAAATGATGTCATATATTTTAAAAATCAATTTACAATAATGAATTACATCGGTTGGAGCGAAGTTGCTTTGTTAATATCAGGATATTTTTTTTATATTCTTCAATTATTTGTACAATGAATTGTTTCTGATCTTCATCATAAGTGAGACGATCATTGTACTCTGTAATAAGTTTCACCCCTCCATCTGCAAAATCGTTAACCACTTTAATTCCTTTAACTATTTTTAAGCCTTGTAAATAATTTTCATTAGAAATCCACTCGCTCACATCGATATAAAAAAATGAGGAGTTGATTTCAAATCTTTCGAAAAAAGCCATTGTTGAAAAAAGTATTGTTCCTCAAAAGTAATCAACATATCTAGAAAAAAAATTGGGTGCAAGCGGAACTTTGTCCAATAATTCTAACCCACCCCACCGAGCTGTCGAATTTTTATATGAAAAAATGCATGCATTCAAAATTTTGTTAAGAAAATTGTTTATTATTTCAAAACTATTTATGATCAAAGAATTTTATATAACATTTTTATAGGAAATATAATGCTCTACAAAAAAGGTATCTTGTGAAATTCTCGCGAATCTAATATTTACCACGTAATTAGCAAAAAAAACTGTCATCATTTATTCCAAAAGTCGATCATTATGGTCAAAACAGGAGTTTGACGTCGAATAACTGCAATTTATTTTTCGTATGTATATAAGATTATGAAGAAATATGTAGCGCACTCAACAATGAAATGTAAACAATATTCAAATTTTCAATTTTATCAATTTTATTGTGAATTATAATGAATGATGTCATATATTTTAAAAAACAACAATGAAACTCAACAATGAAACAATGAAATGTAAACAATATTCAAATTTTCAATTTTATCAATTTTATTGTGAATTATAATGATTGATGTCATATATTTTAAAAATCAACTTACAATAATGAATTACATCGGTTGGACCAAAGTTGCTTTGTTGATATCAGGATATTTTTTTTTATATTCTTCAATTATTTGTACAATGAATTGTTTCTGATCTTCATCATAAGTGAGACGATCATTGTACTCTGTAATAAGTTTCACCCCTCCATCTGCAAAATCGTTAACCACTTTAATTCCTTTAACTATTTTTAAGCCTTGTAAATAATTTTCATTAGAAATCCACTCGCTCACATCGATATCAAAAAATGAGGAGTTGATTTCAAATCTTTCGAAAAAAGCCATTGTTGAAAAAAGTATTGTTCCTCAAAAGTAATCAACATATCTAGAAAAAAAATTGGGCGCAAGCGGAACTTTGTCCAATACCTCTAACCCACCCCACCGAGCTGTCGAATTTTTATATGAAAAAATGCATGCATTCAAAATTTTGTTAAGAAAATTGTTTATTATTTCAAAACTATTTATGATCAAGGAATTTTATATAATGTTTTTGTAGGAAATATAATGCTCCACAAAAATGGTATCCTGTGAAATTCTCGTGAATCTAATATTTATCACGTTATTAGCAAAAAACTGTCATCATTTATTCCAAAAGTCGATCATTATGGTCAAAACAGGAGTTTGACGTCGAATAGCTGCAATTTATTTTTCGTATGAATATAAGATTATGAAGAAATATGTAGCGCACTCAACAATGAAATGTAAACAATATTCAAATTTTCAATTTTATCAATTTTATTGTGAATTATAAGGAATGATGTCATATATTTTAAAAATCAACATAAAACTCAACAATGAAACAATGAAATGTAAACAATATTCAAATTTTCAATTTTATCAATTTTATTGTGAATTATAATGATTGATGTCATATATTTTAAAAATCAACTTACAATAATGAATTACATCGGTTGGAGCAAAGTTGCTTTGTTAATATCAGGATATTTTTTTTAATATTCTTCAATTTTTGTACAATGAATTGTTTCTGATCTTCATCATAAGTGAGACGATCATTGTACTCTGTAATAAGTTTCACTCCTCTTTCTGCAACATCGTTAACCACTTTAATTCCTTTAACTATTTTTAAGCCTTGTAAATAATTTTCATTAGAAATCCACTCGCTCACATCGATATCAAAAAATGAGGAGTTGATTTCAAATCTTTCGAAAAAAGCCATCGATTTGGATTTGATAAAGAAATCAATGTCCTTATCGATCAAAGAAGAAAAATGTATCATGAATGATAATAAAATTGATAAAATTGAAAATTTAAATATCGTTCACATACTGTTATTGAGTGCACTACGTATCTCTTCATATTTCTAATTCCATATGAAGAATACATTGCAATTTTTCGACGTCAAAGTCCTGTTTTGGCCATAATGATGGACTTTTGGAATAAATGATGATAGTTTTTTGCTAATAACGTGATAAATATTAGATTCACAAGAATTTTACAAGATACCTTTTTTGTAGAGGATTAAATTTCCTATAAAAACACAGTATACAATTTTTTTATCATGAATAGTTTTGAAATAATAAACAATTTTCTTAACAAAATATTGAATGCATGCATTTTTTCGTATAAAAATTCGACAGCTCGGTGGGGTGGGTTAGAATTATTGGACAAAGTTCCGCTTGCGCCCAATTGTTTTTCTGGATATGTTGATTACTTTCAAGGAACAATACCAAAGAATTTCCAACATCACCAAATTAAGAACCACCCTAATGGATACTGTATTATACGTATTATTGTGGATATACTTGTGTTACACATTTTTGTATGACCACGTAATATTATTGATTAGCAAAAAAAAAAAAAAAAAGAAGTTTCGAAGTTTGTTTGCGGTTGAGGGCAAACACCACACTAGCGGCAGAAAATAAAACGGGTAACTTTGACCATTTATTTTGGGAGTATGGAAATAGGAATGAGATTTCTGTTCAGAGAGTTTATTTAACCCATATTGAAGTACGAAAAAAAAAAAAATGTTTATCATTTTGATACAAGATGGCGGCGATAGAGCTCGTCTTGAAAATCGTCTTTTCAAACTGGGAGGACGTGTCACTTGAAAACCGTTGCTTGGATCGGTTTGAAATTTTGACAGTAGCTTCACAATTACATTCTCTACGGGAGTACGTAGCCGTTTTTTGATCTGACGTAAACCTTTTTTTTTATAAACAATTGACTGCTTTTTTGTGGCAAAAAATCGATTCATTTTTTCGAAAGTGCACCATTTCTACAATATTTGATTAAAAAAAAACCCTTACGTAGTCCCATAGCCAATATTATATAGATTATAAAATTTTTTGGTTTTTTGTTCCAGGTCGTATACTTTACGAGAAAACCGTCCTCCAGTGAAGATGTTTTAAAAAAAGACGATTTTCAAGATGGGCTCTGTTGCCGCCATTTTGTATCAAAATGATAATTAAATTTTCTCTTTTCATAGTCCCAAAATAAATCGTCAAAGTTGGGCCTTTTTTTTCTGCCGCTAGATTGGTGTTATCCCTTAAGGGCACGGCCACGGTAGGGGGTATAAAATCAATTGCGCAATAGCTAATAATGTGTACTTTGATAAAAAAAACAAAATGATATCTATATTTTTATTTTCTCAAGATTATAACGGTCTTTTTCTTCTCCAACAGACTGTATAATGTCTCTTAAACAAAAAGTCATTTACTTCAATGAGTTTTTCATCTCATAACTGTCGATTGATATTTAAAATTTAAGGGGTACGACCACAATGGCGGGTATAAAATCATGTGCATATTTAACAATTTCTTTTTTTGTACAATATGAAAAAGTGATTTATTTATAAGACTGTTACACATCTATTCAGTATAAATATCAAGCTAATAAAAAATATTTTTTGTTATACAAAATGGGCCGACTACTGCTATTTGCTTTTAGTATCTTTTTTCGGCGGCGTGACATTTGGCATCCACAATTTTTGACCTAAAACAAAAAAAAAAAATTCTTGTTAATCTACATCAGAATACCTAGAGAAGTACGTACGGAATTTGAAAAATGTCGTTTTATCCGAATATCGTAGGCGTTTGAACTTAAAAGGTGAATTTCCAGTGAACAATTTCGTATAAAACTGCTCATAAAATGGAAAGTTTTTAATTAATAAAAAATTCCGTACGTACTGCTCTGGGTATTCTGATGTGGATTAACGAGAATTTTTTTTTCTTGTTCTAGGTCAAAAATTGTGGATGCCAAATGTCACGCCGCGGATCGCCTCCAAAAAAAAAACGAAAAAAATATTTTTTATTAGCTTGATATTTATACTAAATATATATGTAATTAGTTTTATAAATAAATCACTTTTTTATACAAAAAACAATTGTTAAATGTGCACATGATTTTATACCCACTACCGTGGCCATAATTCTTAAGGTAGTAGTCTGGTAACTTAAGCCGATTTTCATGTCTTTTTTGGAGGGCGTTTTTTCGTAGGAAAATAAAAATGAATCGTTTTGGATATTTAGGATGTTTTTATTTACATATTGAAGATACAAAAAAAAATTTTTTTGAAAAAATTTAATAG
The DNA here is from genome assembly GCA_958009045.1 of Oxytorus armatus. NCBI lineage: Eukaryota > Metazoa > Arthropoda > Insecta > Hymenoptera > Ichneumonidae > Oxytorus > Oxytorus armatus. The sequence continues at coordinate 3,490,162 of OY253748.1, read as the reverse complement.
TTTATTATTATTATTTTTATTGATCGAAGTTGGCACCTCGAAAAGAAAGCGCGTGGGTGGCCCCGGTGATTTTGGCTCTTGATGTTATCTGAAATAAAAATTTCTTGATAATTCTTAATCTATAGACATGTCATTCTGGTCGGAACTACTGAAGTTAAATTTCATGGATAAATAACAAAATGGCGGACTTTGGAAAAAAAGTCCTTTTATTTAGCAAAGAAGGGGTTGTAAAATAAAAAGAAATTTCACTTCGGTAGTTCCGACCAGAATGACATGTCTATAGATTAAGAATTATCAACAATTTTTTATTTCAGATAACATCAAGAGCCAAAATCACCGGGACCACCCACGCGCTTTTTTTTCGAGGTGCCAACTTCGATCAATAATAATAATAATAATAAACTATAAAATTTTTTCAAACAAATTTTTTTTTGTATCTTTAATATGCAAATAAAAACATCCTAAATATCCAAAACGATTCATTTTTATTTTCCTACAAAAAAACGCCCTCCAAAAATGACATGAAAATCGGCTTAAGTTACCAGACTACTACCTTGAGGACAATTTACTTTCATGTATCGAGTGATCCCTCATTTTGCGATATAAAAAAAGGATAGATTCTTGTTTCACCCTATTTTCCATTCACCCCTGTGCAGCCCTTACCAACCAGTAAATCTGTACAAATTATAAGCGTGAAAGGAGCGTGACATTCGGCATCCAGAATTTTGGACCTAGAACAAAGAAAAAATGCTCGTTAATCTACAACAGAATACCTAGAAAACTACGTACGGAATTTCTGATTAATTAAAAACTTTCCATTTTATGAGCAGTTTACTACGTACGGAATTTCTGATTAATTAAAAACTTCCCATTTTATGAGCAGATTTATACGAAATTTTTCACTGGAAATTCACCTTTTAAGTTCAAATGCCTACAATATTCGAAAAAAAAAAACAATATTTCTCAAATTCTGTACGTACTGCTCCAGGTATTCTGATGTAGATTAACGAGATTTTTTTTTGTTCCAGGTCAAAAATCGTGGACGCTAAATGTCACGCCGCGAAAAAAGATGCCAGAAGCAAATAGCGGTAGTTGGCCATTTTGTATAACAAAAAAAAACAAAAAAAAATATTTTTTATTAGCTTGATATTTATACTAAATAGATGTGTAATTAGTTTTATAAATAAATCCCTTTTTCACAGAAAAAAACATTTTTGAATGTGCACATGATTTTATACCCGCTACCGTGGCTATGCCCCTTAATTTTATGTGAGTTTTTAAGGGGGGAAATAGGGTTAGACGGTTCAAAAAATCGATTTTTTTTTAATTTCATAAATTGTTAGTAAAACTATTGAAAAATATGTTCCCAAAATTTTAAATGAAAATTCCGACTCGTTCTATTGTTATAAGCCATTAGGGGGGAAATAGGATTAGGACAGCGTTTTCTCAATGATTTTCAAGAATTTTTTTATAGCATGAAAAATGAATATAATTTATTGAAACATTGAGAATATTTTATACATATATTTAAGTATATATTATAAAATTTTTGAAGAATTTCCTTGAAAAACACCGACGATATTAGCGACCCCATATTGCAGGTCACAATCAGACTCAGCATTTTGCTATTTTTTCAAACGCGTTTTTCTGAAAACGACTTTTTTTGAACTTGCGTACATGCTAGTTTGAAAAGTTTTCAACCAATCCAATTTGAAAATTGGCAGTTACTTTCTTCATAGTATTGCGCTCTATATGAACCTAAAATCGGAATATTATCATTATTTAAAATAATTTTTTTTTTGCAAATAAAGTTGTAAAAAATGGCAAAAAAACATGCTTTTTTGTTTTGACCCCTGTAAAAAATTCAATTTTCAATTTTTTTGATAGCATTTAGGTTCATATAGAAGAGAGACATATAATAAAAGTAAATTCCAACCTCGTTTGATTTCAGATGAAAATTGCGGCTTCCAGAATGTACGCAAAATGCTGAGTCTGATTGTGACCTGCAATATGGGGTCGCTAGTACCGTCGATATTTTTCAAGGAAATTCTTCAAAAATTTTATAGTATATACTTAAGTATATGTATAAAATATTCTCAAAGTTTCAATAAATTATATTCACTTTTTATACTATAAAAAAATTCATGAAAATCATTGAGAAAACGCTGTCCTAACCGTATTCCTCCCCTTAATGGAGATCAAATTTCGTTGCTCAAAGGAACTAAAGAATTCGAATGGAATTGAAAAATTTTCGTTCAATCCGATCGTTAGTATATCTATTCGATTAGTACATCTTTATTGGCCACAGAAAACGTCTTTACGAAAATCCGGAAGAATCAAATGTGTTACAAAATTGGGATAACAGTCGTGAATCCCCAATATAAAGCCGACACGTCACGAAATACGTCGAAATGTGATTTATTCCGGAAGCTGATTGGTTCGTTACGATTGGCTATCGATGTCGTGGCTCGGAGTTCGGCCATGTGCATACTTCAGACCGCACAATTGTAAACAACGAACCTAACCTACAAAGCAGCGCGCGAAACGCAAACGCCGATTCTCATTAGAACGATATGACAATTTTTATGACGTCGCCGAAACCCCGACGTGTCGACGGCGTTGGAATTAAAATTGTCCATTTCTGTCCAAATCTTGCCCAAGAATCACAATTGTCCCAGGCTAGAAAAATGACAATTGGGAAAAATGAATTTGGAGCTCGTGGCAATGGATCGTGAATCCGTTAGAGCTACAACTGGGCTCTACTAAAATTCTCGTCATTCTTGATTTAACCTCGGTTATTCAGCAGTGAGAAATCCTACAGGCATGAAAATAGTCAAAGGGGGTGAGAGTCTCTTGATTCGAAGAAGTGTTCGTACAGGCGTGGGTCTCCTTATACCCGGCAGTCTGGCATATAGTATATATCCAGACAATGAGGACATTCTTCGGCTACAATGGCTTCTACAATCGAGCACGAAGCACTTCCGCGCATACTAATGGAGAATGCCCCCGCGCGCGCGCTAGTCGTCGTTTCCCTCGCTGCAAAGCTCTCATTCGCAGTTCGCTGTACGCATGCGTATGAGAACGTGTGATAGCCTAGAAAACATCTAATGCGACTGAGGATATGTAAAATTTCGCATCCCGGAGCATTCGTCTCATATTTCGATCTATAGCTAAAGATTTTTATATTTTTCCTTTTGTGTATATATCGTATCACATCCCTTACTAATTTCGTCTTATAACGATGGCCACGTGATCAGGCGACTAGGTCACAAAGTGATGTCCTAATCTACAGTTATTTTAGTGCACAGTACGATCTAACGATTTTTGAAAAGCCATTTAAACTAAAAGCCATAAACTACTTTATTTCACGTTACATCACGTTATTTTACACGGCGTTAATTACAATCTGTTCAACAAGAAAGCAACCGTCGTCATTTGGTAAGGAGACACCGCAGCGCCATCTATCCTCATTCGTTCGAATCTTTGTTTCGTGCTCTTTTGCGCAATATAGTTTGCCGTCACATTATGTCGTTGATATCAGTGAATTCGTTATCTTCACAACGAGTGCAAAATTCCTGAAGCAATACGAGGCGGTGTTTTTAGTAAATCATGCGAAAGGACCGATAGTGACGTATAAAACGGCTGCAAAATATATGCGGAAGTCAGAAGCTTTCGTTAAGACATGGTTAAAGCGATATTTGGAGGTTAGAATCGTGGAGGATCTGCCGGAAAGGGGACTAGTCCGCGTGGCAACAACGAAGGAGGATAAAACGACTTTACGTCTTTTTTAAGGAATTATACACAGTTAGGATCTTAAAAAAAAATCATTTTATTTTCGTAATGTACATATATTTAAATATACACACAAAATTTCATATCAATCCGACAAATATTCTCGGAGTTACACGCATATTTGTAAAGACGTCTTGGAGCGTTTGAAAGTAGATTTCGAAAGTTTGAATGCGTTTATTCTCAAAAATACGTTTTGACAGTCGGCGAGCAAGATTCCTCGGAAACGGCTAAACCGATCAGTCTCAAATTTTTACACAATCTTCATAAATATATTTTTTAGCGATTAATCAAAGGTTTTTTTCTCGCCGACAAATATATTCCATTTTAGAAACAATTTAAGGCGAACATTTTTATCGAAAATCGACATTTTCTTGTGACAAGCCGTCATTTTGTTAAAAATTAATATTTTGCTTATTCCTTCGATTAAATACTAGATAATACCTTATATTAACGAAGTTTTTTTTGTTTTTTCATTTTAAGGTAGTAGTCTGGTAATTTAAGCCGATTTTCATGTCTTTTTTGGAGGGCGTTTTTTTGTAGGAAAATAAAAATGAATCGTTTGGAATATTTAGGATGTTTTTATTTACATATTAAAGATACAAAAAAAAAATTTTTTGAAAAAATTTAATAGTTTATTATTCTTTCTATTATTGATCGAAGTTGGCACCTCGAAAAAAAGCGCGCGGGTGGCCCCGGTGATTTTGGCTCTTGATGTTATCTGAAATCAAAAATTCTTGATAATTCTTAATCTGTGGACATGTCATTCTGGTCGGAACTACTGAAGTTAAGTTTCATGGATGATAAAACAAAATGGCGGAAAAAAGTTTTTTTTCCAAAGTCCGCCTTTTTGTTATTTGTCCATGAAATTTAACTTCAGTAGTTCCGACCAGAATGACATGTCTATTAGGGTGGTTCTTAATTTGGTGATGTTGGAAATTCTTTGGTATTGTTCCTTGAAAGTAATCAACATATCCAGAAAAAAAATTGGGCGCAAGCGAAACATTGTCCAATAATTCTAACCCACCCCACCGAGCTGTCGAATTTTTATATGAAAAATTGCATGCATTCAAAATTTTGTTAAGAAAATTATTTATTATTTCAAAACTATTCATGATAAAAAAATGTTATAATGTGTTTTCATAGGAAATTTAATGCTCTACAAAAAAGGTATCTTGTAAAATTCTTGTGAATCTAATATTTATCACGTTATTAGCAAAAAACTGTCATCATTTATTCCAAAAGTCCATCATTATCGCCAAAACAGGAGTTTGACGTCGAAAAACTGCAATGTATTCTTCATATGCAATTAGAAATATGAAGAGATACGCAGTGCACTCAATAACAGTATGTGAACGATATTTAAATTTTCAATTTTATCAATTTTATTATCATTCATGATAAATTTTTCTTCGTTGATCGATAAGGACATTGATTTATTTATCAGTTCCAAATCGATGATTTTTTTCGAAAGATTTGAAATCAACTCCTCATTTTTTGATATCCATGTGAGCGAGTGGATTTCTAATGGAAATTATTTACAAGGCTTAAAAATAGTTAAAGGAATTAAAGTGCTTAACGATGTTGCGGAAAGAGGAGTGAAACTTATTACAGAGTACAATGATCGTCTCACTTATGATGAAGATCAGAAACAATTCATTGTACAAATAATTGAAGAATATAAAAAAAAATATCCTGATATTAACAAAGCAACTTTGCTCCAACCGATGTAATTCATTATTGTAAGTTAATTTTTTAAAATATATGACATCATCCATTATAATTCACAATAAAATTGATAAAATTGAAAATTTGAATATTGTTTACATTTCATTGTTGAGTGCGCTACGTATTTCTTCATAATCTTAAATACATACGAAAAAGAAATTGCAGCTATTCGACGTCAAACTCTTGTTTTGACCATAATGATCGACTTTTGGAATAAATGATGACAGTTTTTTGCTAATTACGTGATAAATATTAGATTCACGAGAATTTCACAAGATACCTTTTTTGTAGAGCATTATATTTCCTACAAAAACGTTATATAAAATTCTTTTATCACAAATAGTTTTGAAATAATAAACAATTTTCTTAACAAAATGTTGAATGCCTGCATTTTTTCATATAAAAATTCGACAGTTCGGTGGGGTGGGTTAGAATTATTGGACAAAGTTCCGCTTGTGCCCAATTTTTTTTCTAGATATGTTGATTACTTTTGAGGAACAATACCAAAGAATTTTCAACATCACCAAATTAAGAACCACCCTAATGTCTATAGATTAAGAATTATCAAGAATTTTTTATTTCAGATAACATCAGGAGCCAAGATCACCGGGGCCAGCCACGCGCTTTTCTTTCGCGGTGCTAACTTCGATCAATAATAATAATAATAATAAACTATTAAATTTTTGCAAAAAATTTTTTTTTTATCTTTAATATGTAAATAAAAACATTCTAAATATTCAAAACGATTCATTTTTATTTTCCTACAAAAAAAACGCCCTCCAAAAAACGCCATGAAAATCGGCTTAAGTTACCAGACTACTACCTTAAGGACAATTTACTTTGATGTATCGAATGATCGAACGACCATTCGCGTTCATTCGCGTTCATTTTGCGATATAAAAAATGGATAGATTCTTGTTTCACCCTATTTTCCATTCACCCCTGTTGCAGCCCTTGCCAACCAGTAAATCTGTACGAATTATAAGCGTGAAAAGCGGTCCGGGTATACGATATTATCGCTCAACTATAGGGGTTCCTTACCCATATATACATATATCGATATACACAAAAAAAAAAATATATATATATATATATATTATTTTTATTATTCCCTATAATCGGATCGGGTACGACGATACACGTTGGTGATTTCAGGTTTGTCTACGATAATGCAGTTGTTCCCAGTCATACAATGGCGCTTTGAATGGTTCATTGTCCACAAGGGGTCGCGACCCACTCAAAACTTTTACTAGCGCACACCGTCACGCAATTTTCACGCCCTTCCCCCGCAATCAAACGCGATCGTGATTGAGAACAAAACGAGAGATCGATTCCAACCGGCGAACATCATAATTAATTTATTCGCATGTTTCAACGAATGTTACGGCCAAAGTTCGAAGTTACGATATGATAAATCATCGCGTACACATGGTTTGCGATAAATTACATTTGTCCCGCTCGGAACGTCGATCATTAGTGCTCGTTTGTGTTTACGACATAATTTTTAATATTTTCATTGCTACCGAAAACAAAGCCGCGCTCGCGTTCATATCCGACAACTCACGGGTTTGTTTGAGGATTCTGGAGTACCGCGGCATCGCTACGATAATCGAAGCAGTGACGAACAGAAAAAATATTATGAACGAAAAGCGTTACGCTTCACATTCTCGAAGTTTCAAGGCCGTAGTCTGGTCTAGAGCGAGATTTTTGACGTCATTTCTAATGTGCAATAACGTTTAAACCGTTGAAGTTGTCTTGATGAAAATTTACACGTGCATTTATTGATTCTTAGAGAATGCTTGTAGATTAAAAAAAAAAATTATTTTTAATATTTTCATGTAGTTTTTTGCCTTGTTGTAACATGGTGCGCCGAAATCGGCGCCCACTCTTGACGATGTTGTATGCATCGGAAAAAAAAAATATATATGTATATTCTCAATCTGTATGAGTATTCTGAGCACTGGTAGCAGAATTCGTACTTAAAAAAAATTGTTATTTAGTCGAACAATAATTTTGCCGACATTTTATAACTCGTCGAATAATGAAATAACATTAATGAAAGTTCAACAGGCCGCCATTTTGTCAAAATTTTTTTTTAAGTACCAATTCTGCTACCAGTGCTCAGAATACTCATACAGATTGAGAATATATATATATTTTTTTTTTCAGATGCATACAACATCGTCCAGAGTGGGCGCCGATTCGGTGCACCATGTTGCAACAAGGCAAAAAACTACATGAAAATATTTAAAATAATTTTTTTTTAAGTACAAATATTCTCTAAGGATCAATAAATGAACGTGTAAATTTTCATCAAGACAACTTCAACGGTTTAAACGTTATTGCACATTAGAAATGACGTCAAAAATCTCGCTCTAGACCAGACTACGGCCTTAAGGCACCAGACCACGGTGCGCGCGCGTGGTACGAGAGTGTATTTTTCATTTTTTTTTTTTCGAGCAAACGATGAATGGTTTTTTGAAAATTGATACTAATATTCAATATATACATATAGAAGACACTACACAAATTTTTTTATTCGAATCTCAAGAATAGTTTGCGGTGTACGCCGCTTCCAAAAGGACACGCCGACGAAGTTGCTGCTTGGTGGCTGACAGCAATTAACGTAGTAGTCTGGTAGCCGATTTTCATGTCTTTTTTTGGAGGGCGTTTTTTTGTAGCGTTTTTTTTCGAGGTGCCAACTTCGATCAATAATAATAATAATAATAATAATAAACTATTAAATTTTTTCAACAAATTTTTTTTTTGTATCTTTAATATGTAAATAAAAACATCCTAAATATCCAAAACGATTCATTTTTATTTTCCTACAAAAAAACGCCCTCCAAAAAAAACATCGAAATCGGCTTAAGTTACCAGACTACCTTAAGCCATCCGGTTCATCCGAAAAATACAAAAGAAATATATTTATAAACTAGACATATAGGTTTATAGCATCACGAAGGGGAATTTCGATATCTAAAAGAAAAAAAAATGGCGGACCAGCGAATTTTATTTCCCATTTTCACAGAAAATGTTCATCGTTTATGAAAAAAAAAAATAGAAAGGGGTCCTTTATATAAAAAAATCCCTACGTGGTGCGATAGAGACTGGATTTTCGAGAATTTTAAGATTTGGTATATGCAAATCGGATGAATAGTTTTTTAAATATGTTATCAACCAAGTTGAAAAACGTAGTTTTGAGAAAAACGCGTTCAAAGTTTTGCTGAAGGATAATTCGACATACGAACTAAATTTTATATCTGTATTTTTTTTCTCTTATCTCACCGTCAGTCAGCTATTTTTGGACCATAGAACAGCTCCTCAGCGTCCAGAGATTCATCATTTTTGCCATGTTTTGCAGGCAGACGACCCTCATGCGTGTTTTTTTTCGGCTTCGTGCTCTACTTGCTATAGACAATATTGGTAGAGTGCTTCAACAATTTTTATTTTCAATATCTCCAATAAATTAATGAGGCCAATATGACCATTGTTGAAAAGTATTGAAGCAATATTAACGGCAGTTTCAACTGTGGGTCTGCCCGTCTAACAGCCGCTCGGCGCGATCGTGTACTTGGAACGGTTTCACATAAAATGCTGTATCTCCGTTAATTTCACGAATTTCTTTACAAAACTTGGCCCGAGCATTTTTAACAAATGCATCTATCAGAAAACGAGAAAAAAAAAAAATTTTATTACCGTGGTCTGGTGCTTTGAGGGCTCACAAACCGCTGCGCCCGCTGAAAACCGAGTAAATTTGACCAATTATTATAAAGGTTATATGGTGAAAAAAAAATTAAATTGTTGACTTCACATTTTTTATTAACTTTTCAACTGTAAGAAAAAAAATGTTTAATTTTTGTTTTTTAATATTAACATTATTTTTCACGGGTATGAATGGACTACTGATGAAAACCATGGCGCCTTCTTGTCGACATCGTAACTTCACCAAAAATTATCCAATCTGCAAAAATAAAAAAGAATCTCGTGAAATAATATAGTAGCAATAGTCTGACGGAGGGATTTTTTTTTTTCCAAAAATAAATAAATCACAATAATTCAAACTTTAGTATGCATTTACAAAAAAAAATGAGTGTTTAATAATTTATAACAAATTTTCCAACCAAAACAGTAAAAAACCTCTCGTCAGACTATAAAGAAAATAATTATAAAGATTAAAAAAAAAAATAGTTAACAAATATTAATAATTGACCAAGCCATTGTGCTCACGCTGTTTAAAAACATACTTTCGCGAAAAACGCGTTTAAAGTTTCTTGTAGGTAGCCGTCCCAACCCGATGTCCGGTTACATTTATTGCTATAACTTTGTAAGGAAGTTGAATTTTCTTAAAAGTTGTTTTTTTTTATACTTAAAAGTATGAAGAATTAAAATCTGTACAAAAAATCGACTTTTGAAAATTTCAGGGGTGTGTGAATCCTTAAGAGTATCATAGACCAGGGTCTTGTACGAGGTCTGTTCAAAAAGTATCGCGAATTTCGAATTTCCGCGGGCTACGTATATTCGATTTTCGATTTTTTTGTGGCGTTAGGTTGGTACACGTGTCCCTCACTTATACTGGAAAAATCGGCCATTTTGAATGATTAGTTAATTGTTGACAGCTGTTTTGGTTAGACGTGTTTTCGCTTGTCTTCGATTGTTGCCTATTCCAAAAAAGCAGCTTTCATTGCGATGATTGAGCTTTGGTTTCCACGTTATAACCATAAACCCATGATTCGTCACCAGTTATGACCCTCTGGAGCAAATTTGGATTGTCGCGAACCGAGTCCAACAGCTCCTTAGCAATGTTAACGCGACACTGTTTTCGTTCGAAATTGAGCAATTTTGGCACGAATTTCGCGGCGGCCCGTCTCATGCCCAAATCATTGGTAAAAATCGAATAGCATGAGCCAATCGATATGTTTAGTTCCTCAGCAACTTCTCTAACGGTGATTCGACGATTGGCCAATATTATTTTCTTCACTTCATCAATGTTTTCGTCTGTTGTTGATGTGCTCGGGCGTCCGGAACGCATTTCGTTGTTCGCATCTTCTCGGCCCTCTGAGAACATTTTGTACTACCGATAAACGTTGCTTTGGTCCAAGGTAGCTTCACCATATGCCACAGTCAACATTCGGAATGCGTTCGCGCACTTAATTTTGTTTTTCACACAAAATTTGATACAGATTCTTTGATCCATTTTTTGGAATGGGCAAAAACCGAAGACAGGCCAGATCACGTCAAACCAAAACAGCTGTCAACAATTAACTAAACATTCAAAATGGCCGATTTTTTTCAGCATAAGTGAGGAACATGAGTACCAACCTAACGCCACAAAAAAATCGAAAATCTAATATACGTAGCCCGCGGAAATTCAAAATTCGCGATACTTTTTGAACAGACCTCGTATACGGGTCTGAAAACTCCTCCACGTCATTTTTAATTTCTGTAGCAACCGCTAGAGGCGTTACGATCGGATAATGCTGATAAACATAACCTGAAAACCCCTCGATACTGCTATGCTTGCATATTATATTTATTTGGTGTAGATCACGGTCTTGTATACCACCACTGATTATTATATTTAAAATGACGAATCGGTGTGTGGTAACAAATTGAAAACTGAAAAATAAATTTGTTTTTAAGAAAAAATTGTCTAAATTAACTAATGAATAAAGCTTATGTGAATGGAATGTAACTCAATAATATCGTTTCTCACTCTGTACTATTTTTTGGCGCGCTAATAAATACTGTCCATTTCGAAAAATTTACAAAACTCAAATAAAGAGGAAAATGAAAGAATTTATAAAAATAAATTCTTTAATTTTCCTCTTTATTTGAGTTTTGTACATTTTCAGCTCTATCCACTTTTTTACATTTAATTTTGTAAGTTTTTGCAGGTGTTCCAGTTCTCAAAATCAAGTACGTATGAATAAAAATTCATACGTACTTGATTTTGAGAACTGGAACACGCAATTTTCACACAAATATTATAAAAAAGGATCTAATTAAATATATGAAACGGTTCGATTTATTTCTATTTTTGAAAATGAAAACTTTTGTTTATTTTCTAAATATTTCCTCGCGAGAACTATCGCGAGGTTTTTAGGTTGTGTCTGTCGGCATTATCCGATCGCAACGCCTGTGGCTGCTACAGAAATTAAAAACGATTTCGTTAAGGGGACGATAGGTTTAGGACTACATTTTTTTAGTGAATTTCATTAATTTTTCTGGCAAGAAAGGAATGTATATAATTTATTGAAACTTTGAGAACATTCTATACATATATTCAAATAAATATTGTAATTTTTTTGAAGTGACTACATGGAAAATATGGGCTGCCACCCATCGGAGATCACCATCAGACGTAGCTGTTTGTGTACATTCTGGAGGCCACAGTTTTCATCTGAAATCAATAGGGTTACAAACTTACTTTAAGGACATGTCTTTCGTCTATATAAACCTAACATACCTCAAAAAAATGGAAAATTGCATTTTTTAGAGGTGTTTAAACAAAAGAGTATAATTTTCAAAAGTATCCTCTTTTGTTTAAACACCTCTAAAAAATGCAATTTTCAATTTTTTTGAAGTATGTTAGGTTCATATAGACGAAAGACATGTCCTTAAAGTAAGTTTGAAACCCTATTGATTTCAGATAAAAACTGTGGCCTCCAGAATGTACACAAACAGCTACATTCGATGGTGACCTCCGATGGGTCGCAGCCCATATTTTCCGAGAAAATACTCCAAAAAAATTACGATATTTACGTGAATATATCTATAAAATGTTCTCAAAGCTTCAATAAATTATATACATTCCTTTCTTGCCAAAAAAATTCATGAACATTACTGAAAAAAACGTAATCCTAAACCTATCTTCCCCCTTGAGCCCCCCCGCGCGACTGAAATTTGAGGAAGTTTCCAGACCTATATGCAAGACCGTGTGACAGACGATGAGAAATCCAACAGCGTCGGTAAAGTGGGGACCTTTCAAATCTAGGTAACCCTCAAAGAACATGTATCAAATACGCCAATTAACCGTGCCAGAAACGATTTACTTAAACTAGGTGCCGTCCACTCGCGCTGATTTTTAGGTTAAGTTCGTTGTCGACGATCGTACAATCTGAACTACGCACACGAACGAACTTAAATTTTCTGGTTTTTACGATAGAGACAATGGTGTCCGTAACACCTTGACCAAATTGCAAATGATTCGGTTCAATGATTTAGAAGTGGTCTTTGGCCGAAAATTTTCATGCATTCTGTCGATAAAACAGACTTTCCACGTGCTCTCAAACTTAACGGACGTTGGACAAATAGAAATCGTCTTCTTTATGAATTAATCGGCCCGTTGAATAGCCAACCGTGCTTGTCGAGACCGGGCATAAATTGGCTTTTATTTTTTCGTCAAACAATATTGTCCGCCATTTTTAGTCTAACCAGTATTATCAGGAATATTATCATATTCTAAACGACCTGCATTTTCCTAGAACAATATCATTGTCGTATTTATTTAAATTCAAAAATAAATACGGGAACAAAGAAATTATGCAACGTCAACCACTAAAAGTTTGGTAGTAACCTAATTAAGATTATTATTTTCTGCTGCGATATAGCGATGAGCCAATTCACGTGTAATAAAGTAAGAAAGAAATCGCTCACAGTCTCGCGAACGAAAGAAAAGCATGAAGCTTTAAGGTAAACTCTTCACGTCGATATAAACTCGGATGTCCCTCTGGAAAAAAAATAAAAATATATAGTAAAATACTAGCTCGCAACATTTCACACCAGGGATCGCCGTTCGCCCGAAGATAGGATCGTCGCATTTCCCGTGGACGCTCGTATATAACGAAAACTTATGCCCAGCGTAAATTCCCACTCGCTTTGCCAACTTTATCTTATCGTGAGGTCAGTTTCGAAGACGCCTCCTGGTACAGAGACCATACTGAACATTATGCGAAATTGAAAAACCGAAAGGCCCCGATACAACCTCTCGATCATACGCGTATCCATGACTTCCGGCTAGCGGACGATGATGGATATGGACCGTACGAGCGCGGCTGTCTTTGGAATTTTGAAAATACCTTACTACGAAACATAAGTAAGTTGAAGCTACTCGTACTAAGATGGTTCTTGTTTACTTCTTTTTTTTTCACCTTTTTGACGGTGTAGCTAAGACGTGTCCAAGCAGCAATGGAAGTGAGTTTAGGTCAGCGACTTGCGTGCAGAAAGTGATAGGAGGCAAAATGGAAAAAATGGAATTCGGAAGGGTCATACGTGAAAGACCCGAAAGACTAACTTAAAAATTATTATATACGTGTTATATGGTGAAAAAAAAAAATTAAATTGTTAATTTCACATTTTTTATTAACTTTTGAACTATAAGAAGAACAATTTTTAAAAATTTTTCTTCGAATATTAACATTACTTTTTACTGGTATAAATGGACTACCGATGAAAACCATGGCGCCCCTTTCTCGACATCATAACTTCACGAAAAATTATCAAATCTGCAAAAATAAAAAAGAATCTAGTCAAACAATGTTCTAGTAATCGTCTGACGAAGGGAATTATTATTTTTTTCCAAAATACAGAAATCGCAGTATTTCAAACTTTAATATGCGATTAAAAAAAAAATAGCGTTTAATAATTTATAAAAAATTATCCAACCGATAAATTAAAAAAACCTCTCGTCAGACTATAGAGAAAATAATTATCAAGATTTAGAAAAAAAAAAGTTAAAAAATATTAAAAATTGACTGAAAAAACGCGTTTAAATTTAGTCAGGTAGCCGTTCCAACCCGATGCCCGGTCACATTTATTGCTATAACTTTGTAACGGAGTGGAATTATCTTAAATAATTAGGTTTTTTTTTTAATTCTTAAAAGTATAAAGAATAAAAATCTGTGAAGAAGAAATCGATTTTTTTTTATTTCAGGGATATGTGGGCCCTGAAATACACAACAATAGCACAATAATGGCCGTTGGCTAAAATTGGAAATCGAGGTGCCGAAAAATGTTCGTTACTTTCATTTAATGTCATAATTAGGTTCAATAAAGTGAAAAGCAGTTAACGTTTAGAGAGCACGCGTCATCTCACAGATGGAAGGAAGTGAAAGAAAGAAAAAAAAAACGAACCTGTAAACTCGTTAAATTTTTCTCCAACATAACGGATTTTTTTTTCTTCCGAGGTTCGAAAAACCTTAAAAATTTATATCAAACCAATAATCTGAGGAAGAAGACGTTACAGCGCGGGTATTTTGTCGATAATTCATAACGATTTAGCGCAATAAAAGTCGACTAAGGCGGACGATACGGAATAATACGGTTGCGCCATCTAACGTCCCGAGATTGGAAACAAAATGTCGTAAAATATTGAATTCCCCTTCTACTTATCGGGCCGCCCCAAGACGAAAAGTGATACGAAAACGAAACGATCGCGGGTGGAAAATCGGAACATGTGTGTGTGTGTGTTTGCGAGTGTGTACGCGTGAAAAGTGTTTCGGTGAGCCCTGGCCGAGCCGATGCACTTGGCTGGTAAATACAAATAAAAATGGAAAGCCGGCTATTATGAGTGGCGAAAAGTATGACGCATACCCCCGGCTGTTTCAAATTGATATTTCGAAAGTCTCCCGGCTCTTTTTCACTCTCTCTCAATTTCTCTCTTTCTCTGTATCCCTACAGAGACATCTATGCTGAGTTTCCCTTCTCTCGTCTCTACCAAAATCCGTAGAGAGCACCACAGAAATTGATTTTATTCCTCGTGCCAATCCGCATTCAGGCTTATCGCGATGCTTTCAAATGTAGGTATAACCAATCCCTTTTTCCGTTTCTACATATATATATATATATAAGCAGTGACGAGAAAGAGAAGAGCAGGGAATGATCGCGTGGCCCGATTCTATTCGTACGAAAGGAGAGACAGACGCCAACCTCGATTGTGCCTCCCTCAACGTCAAATCATCGAAACTATACCTGAAGAATCTGAAAATATGATTATAGGGGATCACGTTTATTCAACGAAACTAACCTCAATAGAAATATTATTATCGTCATATAATATACAGGGTGTCCCAATAACTATTAGCACCTTAGATATCTTCGAAACTATAAGGTTCACAGAAATATTTGCCGAATCAAAATTGCACATTACGAAGGCCCACGTAGAAAAATTGTAACGGCCGAGCGTTGGGCCAATACTGGTTGCCGTAGTGCCGGGTACTGGCTGCCAGTATTGGGCCAGTACAGATTCGGTACAGGAGTGTAATAGCCGGCCGTTATACTGGCACCAACGGTCGGGCCAGTACCGGTTATTAAATTGGCCCGAACTTTGGCCCGGATAACTTTAACCAGATAACTTTGGACCAGACTTTGGCCCGGACTTTGGCCCAGATCTGGCTTACTACTGGCACCAACGGTCGTACCAATACTGGTTATTTCATTGGGCCGGATCTTGGCAGACGATTTTGCCGACGGTGCAAATTACATCTCAGCGAGAAATGGCAAACTAAATAGATATCGAATCGACGTCTTTTAGATACTTTTGGCGTCTAGTGGACGCCGATCCAATGTCTATTTAAATTCTATTTCTCTCTGGGAGTAATTTATATTTCTTTTTACCACGTTACCAGATGTTTCCCAAGCAGCACACGTACGTCCAAAGGATGTACTTTGGACGTTCTTCGGATGTTTTTAGGACGTCCTTTGGATGTCTGTGTTGTCTGGGTTGTTTATGCATAAATGTTTGATAATTAAATGCACTTGATATATACTAAATACTCGGAGTAGTTTTTATTAATAAGAGACTAAGTACATATACAGGTCTAAAATACGTACTTAAATGTTTATAGAACAGTGTTTATATAATATAGGCTATATGAAGCAAATATTACACTAAAAAATATTGTATTAATCGTGCAATTTCAAGTTCGGGGCAAATTATAATTCAACAATTTGGTTGTTTGCAAAATAATGGACTTTTGATCAGAATAACCTAATCTACAATTACAGAGCGCAACTGTTAAAGTGAAATACTCTCAGTATTGGCATTTTCTATAGCCCAGTACTGAGCCTGTATCGAAGCCAGAGCTTGGTCGTATTTTATCGCCTATTTTGGCCCAGATCTGGTTATTATACCGGCCCGTAGTGCGGCCAGATTGACAACCAGTACTGGCACAAGACGATATTTTATACTGATCCAAAGCTTGGCCAGATTGTCAGAAAATACTGAAACAATACTGGCTGCCAAAGTTTGGCCGGCAATACTGGCCCAAAGCTTGGCCAGTAGAATTCAACCAGTACTGGCATAAGACCGTATTTTATATTGGCCCGTAGTATGGCCCGTAGTACGGTCCGTAGTATGGCCCATAGTATGGCCTAGTCAGCCAGTACGGGGCTAGTACTGGCGGCCAAAGCTTGGCCGCCAATATTGGCCCAAAGCTTGGCCAGTAGAATTCAACCAGTACTGGCATAAGACCGCATTTTATACTGGCCCGTAGTACGGTCCGTAGTATGGCCCGCAGTATGGCCCATACTATGGCCTAGTCAGCCAGTACGGGGCTAATACTGGCGGCCAAAGCTTGGCCGCCAATATTGGCCCAAAGCTTGGCCAGCAGAATTCAACCAGTACTGGCATAAGACCGTATTTTATACTGACCCGTAGTACGGCCCGTAGTACGGTCCGTAGTATGGCCCGCAGTATGGCCCATACTATGGCCTAGTCAGCCAGTACGGGGCTAATACTGGCGGCTAAAGCTTGGCCGCCAATATTGGCCCAAAGCTTGGCCAGTAGAATTCAACCAGTACTGGCATAAGACCGCATTTTATACTGGCCCGTAGTACGGTCCGTAGTATGGCCCGCAGTATGGCCCATACTATGGCCTAGTCAGCCAGTACGGGGCTAATACTGGCGGCCAAAGCTTGGCCGCCAATATTGGCCCATAGCTTGGCCAGCAGAATTCAACCAGTACTGGCATAAGACCGTATTTTATACTGACCCGTAGTACGGTCCGTAGTATGGCCCGCAGTATGGCCCATACTATGGCCTAGTCAGCCAGTACGGGGCTAATACTGGCGGCCAAAGCTTGGCCGCCAATATTGGCCCAAAGCTTGGCCAGTAGAATTATACTGGCAATTTCTACGTGGGGGGGGGGCATCCAATGATACCAAAGTACTCACCCCCACCCCCAGCCCCTGGGCTGGGGATGGGGCAACTTTGAAATCTTAAATGGAAACCCCCATTTTTTATTGTAGATTCGGATTCCCCATAAAAAAAATACGTAACTTTTGTTAAAAATTTTTTTTTTCGATTCGTGATAGATGGCGCTGTAATCGCAAAAAATTCCCGAAAGTACAGAAAGGCGATAATACTTACAGTTTCGGTAGTAAATAAAATTACTACGTTTATAGTAAGTGTTCGAAATGACGACCATCAGTATCAATGCAACATTGGATTCTTTTATCGATTGATTGACTCGCAAGTTTTACAGCGTCAGAACTTATTGATGCACAGGCTGTAATAATTCTTCGCATTCGTTTCCATGCAATTCTTGGTGAAGACTAACCATGGTACGGGTGAAATTTGTGACGGTGCAAAATGCGATGTACGCTAGTCCTGCCAATCCCAGATTCATTTTGAATTTGTCGCACGTTACAATGTTACAAATGTTACAATGTTTGTTACATTTCTTCGACAGAAACGTACAGAAAGTACAGAATGGCGATAATACTTACGGTTTACTTCATCGAAAATAAACACTGTTTCAAGGACACTTTAATAAGTTTGCAGGATAAGATAAACATGATACAATTAGTATCGATAAATCAGTCAATCGAGTGCAATGTATCCGTTTGAAGAGCAAGTCGATATTGAAAGATAAAGTGTACAAAGAAGTACCAACTACACTTGACGACATGCAACAAAGAATTCATAAGTTCTGACGCTGTAAAACATGCAAGTCAATCAATCGAAAAAAAAGAATCCAATATTGCATTGATACTGATGGTCGTCATTTCGAACACTTATTATAAACGTAGTAATTTTATTTACTACCGAACCTGTAAGGATTATCGCCTTTCTGTACTTTCGGGGATTTTTTGCGATTACAGCGTCATCTATCACGAATCGAAAAAAAAAATTTTCAACAAAAGTTACGTATTTTTTTATGGGGAATCCGAATCTACAATAAAAAATGGGATTTCCCATTTAAGATTTCAAAGTTGCTCCACCCCCAGCCGAGGGGGTGGGGGTGGGGATGAGTACTTTGGTATCATTGGATGGCCCCCTTTGTACTGTTCAATTTTGATTAAGCAAATATTTCTGTGAACCTTATAGTTTCTACGATATCTAAGGTGCTAATAGTTATTGGGACACCCTGTATATATAATGCTATGTATATGGAATATAGATCCATATAGTATTCGGAAATCGCAATTCCACGCGACTCGAAAAACGACAATCGCTATGATAAATACGCCGCGCCATTAAGGAGGTTAGGTCGATGCTCGTTTTGTCAAGAATGTGTTTGTAGTTTCTGCATTTATATGATTCTTACAATGTATAACCATAACCTATTTTTCAAGTGTTTTTTGTATAAACGATGAGTTTTTATATTGTGGGAAAAATGTATTCGTCGAATAAAAAATCCGAAATACGATACTTGAGCTATGTTATGTTTCTCTTCGACGCTTGGCAACGTCACACTAAAAAAATTACATTATTTGCATTATTCCCTTTACCAGTATTCGCATTAATTAATTTTCGTTTATTTTTAATTTTTCTTGCCGTCATAGGGCACACTGACCCGAGACGCATGACCACGTGTCATGTAGACGTAACCTAGATACGTAAACGGCGTTGCGAAGCGTCGATCAGCTGATTTGTAATTTTTAATTTCGGAATTATCCGATTATTCGAAATCAGTGTTATCCGGAAAGATTCTAGAAGTACGAAAAGATCATTTCCATACTCTTATCTTGAAGGGAGCCAATCGAAAAAAAAATCGAAATATGAAAATATGGCGATTAGGAGCATTGAGACCACGGTCTTGTATACCACAGGTCTGGAAACTCCTCCGCCAAGAATGGTCCTCTTAACGAAGCTGTTTTTTATTTCTGTAGCAGTCACTAGAGGCGTTGCGATCAGATAATGCCGATAGACATAACCTGAAAACCCTTTGATACTGCTATGCCTGAATATTATGTTCATTTGGTGTACATCACAGTCTTTTAGTAATTATTATATTAAGAATGACGAATCGGTGTGTGGTGCCACATTGTAAAACCGGTAGCAAAATAAACATAAAATGTTGTACATTCCGAGTGCCTAAGAACATTGATATGTGGAAAAAGTGGGAACAATCTATTCCAGGCATTATAAAATTACAACACACGAATCGTGTATGTGACATTTTAACAATGAAGACATAGTTCGCGAATGGGTCAAGCTCGACGCAAATGGCCAAGTAATTGCACGGGTAAGTTTAATGAAAAGATTTTAAACATAGTTTAAGAAGATAGTTACTCATATCGTGTATTTTCAATATGTAAGTGCCCATACAAAACAATACGACACAATGAGTTTGCTGTGCGAACAAGATTCGATGACATCTCAGTAGAAAAGGAAAATTCTGTGCCAGAGCATGGATATGCGAAACAAGTTTCGAATTCTGAAAGAAAGTCTCCAAGCAATGTTCCGTCCTTCAGAGTCACAAAATCGTCAATTCAAAAAATCAGTACTCGCCTTGGTAAGTTTCCTTAACGGAATGTATTCATTGCATCGTTAGTATATAAAAGAGATGAAATAAAAGTAATTTAAACATACATAAATTTCTGCTATTAATATTTCAGAAATCCCTGAAGTTCCGTTAAAAATATGAATCCTGTCCAGTGTGTCAAGAAGCTGTGAGTTTGAAAACCAGCTGCGGATCTTCAGAGTCGCAACTGGTGCAAATGAAATCACGCGGTGGTCTGTTCGCGCAAATCCTCATTTCTTTCATCTGATCCGTCATATCGAAGCATCATTTACAATATAATATTCCTCTCGTATTGATGTCTTCGATATAATTCTAGATGAAGTATTTAACTCATACACCTTCACTTATCCCTGTAAAGAGCATGGATCTGAAATCTTATCAGACGCCATAATTTACTATGTAAGATTAAAAAATGAGGCAATATGAGCACCAGGAAAATTTTAAACTCAAAAAGAAATTTGTTGTTAAGAAAAAATTGTCGAAATTAACTACTAAATAAATCTTATGTTAAGTTTTTGCAAGTGTTCGAGTTTTCGAAATCAAGGAAGTATGAATAAAAATAAATACTTGAATTTTATTTTTATTTAAGTTTTGTCAATATTCCGAAATGGACAGTATTTAATAGCGTGCCAAAAAATAGTAGATTAAGGTAAGTAAAAATCAGCTCTTTACATTTTCTTACACTCTATTTTGTAGGTTTTCGAAAAGTGTTCCAGTTTTCAAAATCAAGTATGAATGAAAATAAATTCTTCAAATTTTCTCTTTATTTGATTACCTGCAATTTTCACAAAAATATAATGAAAAAGGATCAAATTAAATATATGAAACGGTTCGATGTATTTCTATTTTTGTAAATGAAAACTTTTCTTCATTTTGTAGGATTCAAAGGAAAATCTACCGGAGATTGATCCATCAAGAGACAACTATTTCGCCTAATGAATATTCATATGACACAGATATTTACAAATAGTTTATATTTATCATGCTCGGTTAACAGTTAGAATGTTTAAAACCCGATTCAAATTAAGAGCATATTTATTCAGCATATTCATCAAAGATGACGGGATTAATAACTTATAATTACATATAATAAATATGTGTAACGCGGTGTCCGTTAGTGGGACAGACAGACAACCGCGAGAACTATCGAGAAGTTTTCAGGTTATGTCTATTGGCATTATCCGATCGCAACGCCTTCAGTAGCTGCTACAGAAATTAAAAACAGCTTCTTTAACGGGCCGCCCCCCACCACTGAAATTTGAGGGAGTTTCCAGACCTGTATAGAAGACCGTGGACCCGAGACTCATGGCCACGTGTCATGTAGACGTAACCTAGATAAGTAAACGGCGTTGCGAAGCGTCGATCAGCTGATTTTTAATATTTAATTTCGCAATTATCCGACTATTCGAAATCAGTGATATCCGGAGGGATTCTAGAAGTACGAAAAGATCATTTCCATACTCTTATCTTGGAGGGAGCTAATCGAAAAGAAAAATCGAAATATGAAAATATGGTGATTAGTTTCCATCCGCGCGTATAGAATTAAACCGCACCAGGAGCATTGAGACTAGAGTAAATGAGTCCTTCAGCCGCAAGAGGGCAGGAGGAACACGGTCTTGTGTACAGTTCTGGAAACTCGCTCAACTTTCAATGCTAGGGGGCGGCCAATTGACAGAGTCGTTTTTAATTTCTGCAGCAGCCACTAGAGGCGTTGCGATCTTATTCTGATGATACACATAACCTAAAAAGCCCGCGATAGCTCTCGCAGTTGTCTGTCTCTGCCCCACTAACGATTTCCATCGCATTACACATGTTATTACATGTAATTATAAAAGAGTTATTAATCCCGTCAACTTCAATGAATATACTGAATAAATATGCTCTTAATTTGATTCGGGTTCTAAACATTCTAACTGCAACCGAGCGTGATAAATATAAAATGTTTAAAAATATCTATGTCATATGAATATATATTTGGCGAAATAGTTGTCTACCTCTTGATGAATCGATCGCCGTTAGAATTTTGATGAATCAAAATAAATTCTTTAATTTTTCTCTTTATTCGAGTTTTGTCAATATTCCGAAATGGACAGTATTTAGTAGCGTGCCAGAAAATAGTACAAAGTGAGAAACGATATTGTTGAGTTACAATCCATTTACGAAAGATTTATTCATTAGTTAATTTGAACAATTTTTTCTTAACAACAAATTTAACCAGGTTAACTCATCGTGCGGTTCGAAGGATAATCGCTATCGATGTTGTTGATTTTTACAGTAGATTGAAGGTGAACGGTCCACGTAATAGTAGTGAAGAAATTAATAACGAATTTTCCAACTTATCGGCAATTTTAAACGGCCATGACACCTTCAGCGATGCATCATCGAATTTTTTTTCGTATAAAACAAATAATGCCCGATACACAATGAGGGTTCTTTATGCCTCGATGCTACTACCTTAATAAACCTCCCATTATAATATAGATGGACCCAAAATATGGAAGTTTTTCTCTCACTCTCTCTCTCTCTCTCTCTTTCTCCCTCCCTGGCTATGTCTCATGCTTTCGTTCTTTTTCCCAAACATTCTTTACGATGGCACGAAATCTTATTCAATCACATCATGCATGCAGTTTTGTGACGTTTCCGGGCCGTATGCACATGATTCTTCACGAGACAGTGCCTCTTACGATACAGGCTCAGAAGTGTTATGCATCAATGGACACGGGCGAGAAAAATTCGATACAGCATCGTTTCCAATAAAAGAGGGGATTTCCCGGAGAGATTGGAGTACGTACCCGCGGCTACACCTTACAAATGTTATTCTTCATTCTATTTCAAAAATGTTCATTTCAATTTTTAGCTAATTACTTTATTATTCGCGCTATTCACTTTGGGAGCGTATTGGACGATTAGTTCTATTTCGAGATGTTACTGCTCCTCTTTCCAAGAGTGTTGTCTTGTCCCTTCACCTTTTCAATCGCATTCATTGTGTCTCTTTTATTATCCCTGCCGCAATAAAACGAAATTATGCCATTTCGACAACGGCATGTGCAAGACGGTGGGAAACTGCAACAGCGTCGGTACAGTAGGCATCTTCAAAATCTGAGTGACATTCAAGAAACATGTACCAAATGCGCAAATTAAGGGAGGGATAAGGGTTTCAGCGTTAAAAAAAACACTTTTTTGCGATTTTTTTTCTCAAATATGGATTGAGCAATTTTATTCGAACCTTTTGTACATTATTGAGCATACTTTTGACAATGTTGTGTAATTTTTTCATGCAGAAATATTGAAGCATAAGCCCGTAACAGAGCTTCCCCCAGAACGTTTTGGAAAAAAAACAATTTGCGGTGTTCACTATAACTCGGCCGGAAATTATCTGAAAATAAAAAACCATGAAAATTTAGTCAAATTATAATCAAATCTTCCCCCCAACGTTCTCTGATAATTTTTTTTTTTCATTTAAAAATTTTTGGCGGCCATCTAAAGTGTGAACTGTTATTTTCCACGAAAAATTCCACCATTTTGTGGGTGGGAAACACCCTTAATGTGAAAAAAAAAATTTAATTAAACGTTGGGGGGAGGTATTTTATATGTAGAAATTGTGTACAAAGTTTGAAGTGAATCGGTCAAGTAGTTTTTAAATGGCAGTGAACACGGACTTTGAAAAAGTAGTTTTGAGAAAAACGCGTCTAAAGTTTATGAAGTAAAAAAGTGAAGAAAACATTTTTTTTCCAACTTGCACAGAATCATCGATTCCAGCTCGTTTCTTCTTTTAAAATATTGTAGTGTATAGTATATACTATATACACAATAGCAATGAATAAACTGTATACCTGTTCGACAGCTGCACTGCTAGCCCGACCGCCCGCAGCTGTTAGAGGTATAGCATTAAAGGCCAGGAGATTAATAAGACAATAACTTCAAGAATATTGCTTAGATCGGTATAAACTTTTAAGGACATATTCTTGAAATGTTAAACAATAAGATAAGACAAAAAAAATTCGATTTTTCGAAAGTGAAAACCCTTACCCCGCCCTTAACCGTGCCAGAAACAGTTTAGTACACATTTTTGGTATTGTAACTTCTAATTTGCTAGGTAAGACTCTAAAAACTCTCGTATATTGTCAGTAAATTGAGTATTCGGTAAAACCACTTTTCGACGATCACTGTGAGATCGTCGAAAAGTTTTTTTCGGGCAAATACCACGTCGTTAATTTTCCACATACAGCAACAAACAAAAGCTTGTTAGTTGGAGTTTTTGTCGGTCTCTATCGTAATGATACATTTTTTTCACAATTACGATATTCAATAATAATCACGTCCATTTTTGTTTTAGTTCTCTTCGTTTCTAGCTGGAATTGTACAGTTCTATTTTTTATTTCAACATTTTCTGATGTTTAAGATAAAGATAAAGGTGTCCAGAAAAACTCGGCCAACCCTCAAATCATTCGGTGCGATAGTCTAGGGGTGGTATTTAACCGAATATTTCAATGCATTCTATCGGTAATACAGAGTCGGTACAACAGACCTTTTACATATATGCACGGCCATGTCAAAATCACTGTATATAGATATAATTTACGTGAACGTGCCCATTTACGTGAACGTTTCCATGTACGTGAATGTGTCCATTTCCGTGAACGTGTCCATTTACTGAGGGCCGTGTTCATGCCACGGTCTTGTAAACGAACGTCTTGTTCTTAACGAAGTCGGTTTTAATTTCTGTAGCAACCACTAGAGGCGTTGTGATCTTATTGCGTTCTTATAATGCCAACAGACATAACCCGAAAACCTCTCGATACTGCTATGCTTAAATATTATGTTTATTTGCTGTAGATTACAGTCCATTAGAGATTATTATATTAAAAATGACGAATCAGTGTGTGGTACCACATTGCAAGGCCGGTAGCAAAAGAAAGAAAAAATGTTCCACATTCCGAGTGCGAAAAGACCAATACGTGAAAGAAATTGGGAAGAATCTATTCCTGGCATTATAAAATTACAACAAACGGATCGTGTATGTGAACAGCATTTTAATAAAAAAATTTGTTGTTAAACCCTTATATACGCGATTTCGCCGATTTTCGAAGGCACTTTTCTAGACGCGGTTGAAAAAAAATGACGCATATATTGACAACATTTTTTTACAGATCATTTATGCACATGGTTAAGTATATGTAAAAAAAATCAGAAATATTAACTAATGGCGGAAATATAACATAACAAAGCAATGTATTTTTTTTACGCGCGCGTTGATGGTGAAAGTTCTCGGACTCGATGTGGGTGTCTGAAAAAAAAAATGAACATATTTATAATTGCATAATGAATGTATCTTCAGTGTGAACCAACAATATTATTAAAAAAAAATTATTATAATAAAAATTCGAAACTTAACATTTTTTTACTCAATTTTCTGTCAATATTTTATTTTTTATATTTTTTTGTGTCATTGAAATTTTTGTTTCTGTGGTTCACGCGATAGGTGATGATACTGAGAATATGTTGTAAAAGTTTCGAAGCTAACTCCTGAACCTTCGTTCAAGAGTTAGAACTTTCACAAGGTTCAAAAAAGTGAATCGTGGAAAAACGGCTTTTAATTTAGCAGCCGGGCGCGCCGCGCGGTATCTATTATAAATGCAATCTTACTTTATTTAATAGCAATTTTTGGAATTAATCAATTCTGTAAAGCTTAAAATATTCCTAACCGTTCACGCTAATGGAATCAAAAATAATAAAAAAATGAAAAATTCTGAAATTTTTCGGGGTAAGGCGGGCTTCGGGGTAGTAGTCTGGTAACTTAAGCCGATATTCATGTATTTTTTGGAGGGCGTTTTTTTGTAGGAAAATAAAAATGAATTGTTTTGGATATTTAGGATGTTTTTATTTACATATTAAAGATACAAAATAAAAAATTTTTGAAAAAATTCAATAGTTTATTATTATTATTATTATTGATCGAAGTTGGCACCTCGAAGTTGGCAGCCGGGGTCCTAACTTTTTTTCTACCGAACCGATTGCTTTCAAATTTTAACAGGCTACTCTACACACTTATAGTTCTCGTCGGAACTACCGAGAAATTTTTTCACCCCTAACTTTTTATTTTACAACCCCTTCTTTGCTAAAATAAAAGGACTTTTTCTTCCAAAGTCCGCCATTTTGTTATTTATCCATGAAATTTAACTTCAGTAGTTTCGACCAGAATCACATGTCTATAGATTAAGAATTATCAAGAATTTTTTTTTTCAGATAACATCAAGAGCCAAAATCACCTGGGCCACCCACGCGCTTTTTTTTCGAGGTGCCAACTTCGATCAATAATAATAACAATAATAATCTATTAAAATTTTTCAAACTAATTTTTTTTAACATCTTTAATGTGTAAATAAAAACATCCTAAATATCCAAAACGATTCATTTTTATTTTCCTACAAAAAAACGCCCTCCAAAAAAGACATGAAAATCGGCTTAAGTTACCAGACTACTGCCTTAAATGATTCCAAAAATATCCGCCAGGGATTATTTACGTATATTCGACGTCGAGGCAATGTTGCATCCGAATTAAAAGATCAATCGATGAACAACAATCATAATATTCGTCGAAAAATGTATAAAAATAATAAAAACCGTACTATCCGCGAAGAAAATTTGCGTGACATTAAATCTATTTTAATGGCACACATTATAATGTTCCATCTAAAGTGTTTGAAAATGTGGTGGTTTGCGCGGGGCAACGGCTTTGCGAACAAATAAGAGGCTCGTTTAAACGAACGTTTAAATCAATTTCGGATGCAATGTTGCATCCGAATTAAAAGATCAATCGATGAACAACAATCATAATATTCGTCGAAAAATGTATAAAAATAATAAATACCGTACTATCCGCGAAGAAAATTTGCGTGACATTAAATCTATTTTAATGGCACACATTATAATGTTCCATCTAAAGTGTTTAAAAAAGTGGTAGATTGCGCGGGGCAACGGCTTTGCGAACAAATAAGAGGCTCGTTTAAACGAAAACTAATACGACTGACGAGAAAGATAGAGCGAGAGGGAGAGAGTACAATTTGTGTTTTTAAAATTTGTTCCACTACCTCTGGTAATTGGATTCTCAGAGAAGATAGCTTTAGGGACGCAGTTACCACGCCACCATGGCGTACTCTCTCTACCTCCGCGGTTTTTAGCCTCAGGGTTATTTAAGACAGATTATTCTCCACGGTCAGGAGCATCAGCGAAAATGAAAATGCCTCCATTTACAGAAGGATTAATTGACTACGAATCGCTTTAGGATAAACGATTCATAGTTAAAGTTAAATAGAAGGCCGTGTTACAGAAGGTTATGTCGATGGGGTTTTGCCTCCCGCGAGCTTTCGCTTTCGGTCTTTCGCATTTAATAATGAACTTATCATTGAAACTTTATAGGCTAGATTACGTTGTCTACTCGTATTTCGTTCCTTACGCCATGTTTCATCGAAACAAATGGTCTATCGATTCGGCTAATACTCGCGGTTAATTAGACTAATATTCGTGAATTAAAGTTCGCTATTATTGTCGCATTACGATTGAAAATTCGGCTAAAATGTTATTTGCTTTCTTTATTGATTAATAATAAAGAGAAATCGTAAAAAAAAAATCAGAAACAGATTAGAAAATTGAAACTAGCAAAGTGGTTTCATCGTCAAAGAGCCAAGGAATCTTTTCGTGATACTAATATCTAAAATTCCACAAAATTCGAAAAACCTTCTATCGATTATCCACCAAAATCAATTGTACCAGTTATTCACTTATCGAACATTTTTGTAGAAAAAAAAAATATCTAAAACGAGCGTTTAAAAGTATTAAGAGTACAAATTAGTTCGGTCCGTTTTTTTGTGGTCAAAAATGCATTTATGCTTTTGAATCATTCCCATGGATTTCAATCGTACGGAAACTGCTTGTTGAGTCACTCCCAATGATTCTGCAAGCTCCTCTTGCATTTGACTCGGATCTTCAGCGAGTAATGCCTCTAATTCTTTGTCTTCGAATTTTTTTGACTGTCCAGAGCGAGGCTTGTCTTCAACGCTGAAATCACCATTCATGAAACGTCGAAACTAATTAAAGCAGAAACCAATTAAAGAAAAGCAATTTTTTCCAATTAAAGCAGAAAACTTAATACTCCCGAGAATGCTGCTTAGTTAACACAAAATTTGACATATTCAACACAGGAAAAAACAAGGTTTTTGTATGAAACTCAAAGCGATATAAACTGAATATTATTGACAGATATCTAACCTCTCTGAAACCACCGAAATCAGCTGTCACTATTGAACACTCATAACAGCCAGCGCCATCATTTGAAAACGGACCGAACTAATTTGTACTCCCAATAGATTTTCAAAGTTTGAATGCGTTTTTCTCAAAACTGTGTGTTCTAAAGTAGGTGAGCAAGATTCCTCGGAAACGGCTAAACCGATCAGTCTCAAATTTTTATAAAACCTTTATAAACATATTTTTTAGTGATTAATCGAAGGTTTTCTCTCGCCGATAAATATTTTCCATTTTATAAACAATTTAAGGCCAACATTTTTATCGGAAATCGAAATTTTTTTCAACAAGCCGCCATTTTGTTAAAAATTAATATTTCACTTATTCCTTCGATTAGAAACTAGATAATACCTTATATTAACGAAATCTTTTTTGTTTTTTCATTCTCGATGATTCAATTCAGAGATATCGTGCTCACCGCAAGACACCTTTTTTTTAGAGGAGCTAACGGAGATCGGCTATAGCAGCTTCAAAAGTCATTGTTTTTATAAATAAAAAATAGGAAAATAAAGTTAAAAGTTACCACAATATGTATATAAATATTTACGTTAATGAATTAAAATGGCTTTCCAGGAAAAAATCTTGAAAAATCGCTTGTTTTCGGTCTCCCGACTGCATATCACCCATTAAGGAGTTATACGCAGTCAGGAGACCGAAAAAAGGCGATTTTTCAAGAATTATTCCTGTAAAGACATTTTAATTTATTGACGTAAAAATTTATATACATATTATCGTAACTTTTAACTTTACTTTCATATTTTTTATTTGTAAAAATAATGATTTTTAAAGCAGCTGCAGCCGATCTTCGGGAGCTCCTCTAAAAAAAGGTGTCTGGCGGTGAGCACGATATATCCGGTTTGGATTATCCAAAATAAAAAAACCAAAAAGATTCTATTAGTGGATAGATAAATCTAGGTATTGATCGAAGGAATAGTCGATATTTTTATTTTTGCGGAAATGGCGGCTCCAAAAAGAAAAAATTCAAATTTTCGACCAAAATTTTTTCGTTGAATTGTTTTAAAAAATATAAATAATTATCGGAAATCTTATTCCTTCGATCAATACCTAAATTATATATCTGGGAAGGTTGTGTTAAAATTGCAGACCGATCGGTCGAGCCGTTTTTGAGAAATCGTGCTCACCGACTGTGAAAACACCGTTTTGACAAAAACGCGTTCAAAGTTTCTAAAGTCGTTTACACACCCTTTCCTTACAAATGCATATGTATCTCCAAGAATATTTGCCGGATCGATTTGAAATTTTCAGAGAATATACTCAAATATATGTACATTCCGAAAAAGCAATAAAAAAAATCGATTTTTTGAAATTTCCAACTGCGTATAATCCGTTAATATGAAACGTTCCAACTATTGGGAGTTCGTTATTTTGAAATTCCACATTTCGGCCGTCCAAAATAGTGGTCGTTCACCGAATATTGACCCTCATCCCTCGATTAGTCGAGAATACGAGGGGGGACCCAAAAAAAACGGGAATTGCGCTGCGGCGGGGAGGGAGAGTGGGGGAACCCATTGCTCGACCAGGTGTCCGTTGGGGACACGTTTCCTAAGTTAGTGTGCGAAGTTCTGTCGCCGTGAGTGCATCGGTTCGCCCGTGAGAATTTTTGTAGTGAAACAACTTTTTCCATTTCGGCGAAAACGTGATGGCCGATTGTCGAGAGCAACGCGCGGCTGTTAAATTTTGTTTCCTGTTGGGGAAATCGGCCGCGGAAACTACCGTAATGCTTAAGACTGCTTATGAAGATGCTGCCCTAAGTAAAACCAGAGTCTACGAGTGGTTTTCACGTTTTAAAAATGGAGAAATGTCAATCGAAGACCAACCCCGTTCAGGACACCCCTCAACGTCAAGAAGTGACGAAAACGTCGACAAAATCAATGCTCTCATTCATGAAGACCGTCGCCGAACCGTTGATCAACTCTGTGAGTTGTCTGGGATATCATGGAGTTCAATTCAGAGGATTTTATCCAAAGATTTGCACACGAGCAGAGTTGCAGCCAAATTTGTCCCTCGCCTTCTCACAAACGAGCAAAGGGAGCGTCGACTTCAGGCATGTTTTGAACTTCAAAATCAGCTCGAAGAGGACCCTGACCTTTTTTCCAAGGTGATTACTGGTGATGAATCGTGGTGCTATGGATACGACCCCGAAACAAAACAGCAATCAAGCCAGTGGAAGACACCTCGCTCTCCTCGTCCGAAAAAAAGCTCGCCAAGTGAAAGCAAACATCAAGACAATGCTCATTTGTTTCTTCGATTGCAGAAGTGTTGTGCACGCGGAGTTCGTTCCCCCGGGTCAAACGGTCAACCAGAAGTTCTACTTGGAGGTTTTGAAAAGATTGAGGGAGAGTATCCGGAAGAAAAGAGCAGATCTTTGGCGCACAAGTGACTGGTTCCTCCATCATGACAACGCGCCGGCCCACGCCGCTCTCTCCGTAAAGCAGTTTTTGACCAAAAACTGCATGATACCAATTGTACACCCTCCCTACTCACCTGATCTAGCCCCCTGTGATTTTCTTTTGTTCCCCAGACTCAAAAGGGACATGAGAGGAAAGCGTTTCGCCACTGTGGTGGAGGTAAAACAAAAATCGCTGGAAGGCCTAAAGAACATCCCGATAAGTGAATTGAAAAAATTTTTTAAACATTGGAAGGATCGTTTGCAGAGGTGCGTTGTGGTCAAAGGAGAATACTTTGAAGGTGATCAAAATTTGGTGTAAAAATATTAAAAAATAAAGAAATTATGACGAAATTCCCGTTATTTTTTTTTGGGTCCCCCCTCGTATGTTTGTATTTTTCTGCACATAAACGATCGTTGCATAACCACAATCTATTCTTCAAGTATTTCTTTGTAAACAATGCAGTTTTATATTGTGAAAAAGATTTATTCATCGAAGAAAAAAATCGAAAATATAACACATGAGCTATGTAGTAATTAATGTCGCTCTTCGCGGTTTAGTAACGTCGCAATAATACAAAGATAATGCGACAACAAAATTACACTATTTCCGTTATTCGCATTAAATTAATTCTTATTTATTATTAATTTTTATGTTCGACAAAAATAACGAAAATTATCAAAGTTTTTCCTTTTTTTTTTTTCTAATTCTGTCAGTTCAAAAACTGTTGCAGATATCGTGAAATCAACCGACACTAATGTTGACAAAAATTTTTAACAATACAATCGCTAACATCGATGAAAACGGTTATCGTCGTTAAATTTCGACGAATAAAATTTTCATTTTCTACATATTTCATAGGTTCCTTTTTTTTATATTTTGTTGATACACTTTTTGTGATCATTTCCAATTATTCATAATGTCAACTTCGTTTTAGTGTATTCTCACTTCTTTTTTTTTTCAAATTCCCATTTTTTTATCGTCATTAAATTTCGACGAATAAAATTTTCATTTTCTACATATTTCATAGATTCCTTTTTTTTATATTTTGTTGTTACACTTTTTCTGATCATTTTCAATTATTCATAATGTCAACTTCGTTTTAGTGTATTCTCACTTGTTTTTTTTTTTTCAAATTCCCATTTTTTTATCGTCATTAAATTTCGACGAATAAAATTTTCATTTTCTACATATTTCGTAGATTCCTTTTTTTTATATTTTGTTGTTACACTTTTTGTGGTCATTTTCAATTATTCATAATGTCAACTTCGTTTTAGTGTATTCTCACTTTTTTTTTTTCAAATTCCCATTTTTATATCGTCGTTAAATTTCGACGAATAAAATTTTCATTTTCTACATATTTCATAGATTCCTTTTTTTTATATTTTGTTGTTACACTTTTTGTGGTCATTTTCAATTATTCATAATGTCAACTTCGTTTTAGTGTATTCTCGCTTCTTTTTTTTTTCAAATTCCCATTTTTTTATCGTCATTAAATTTCGATAAGTAAAATTTTCATTTTCTACATATTTCATAGGTTCCTTTTTTTTATATTTTGTTGTTACACTTTTTGTGGTCATTTTCAATTATTCATAATGTCAACTTCGTTTTAGTGTATTCTCACTTCTTTTTTTTTTCAAATTCCCATTTTTTTATCGTCATTAAATTTCGACGAATAAAATTTTCATTTTCTACATATTTCATAGATTCCTTTTTTTTATATTTTGTTGTTACACTTTTTGTGGTCATTTTCAATTATTCATAATGTCAACTTCGTTTTAGTGTATTCTCACTTCTTTTTTTTTTCAAATTCCCATTTTTTGACCGTCATTAAATTTCGACGAATAAAATTTTCATTTTCTACATATTTCATAAGTTCCTTCTTTTTATATTTTGTTGTTACCCTTTTTGTGGTCATTTTCAATTATTCATAATATCAACTTCGTTTTAGTGTATTATCCCTTCTTTTTTTTTCAAATTCCCATTTTTTTATCGTCATTAAATTTCGACGAATAAATTTTTCATTTTCTACATATTTCATAGATTCCTTTTTTTTATATTTTGTTGTTACACTTTATGTGGTCATTTTCAATTATTCATAATGTCAACTTCGTTTTAGTGTATTCTCACTTTTTTTTTTTCAAATTCCCATTTTTATATCGTCGTTAAATTTCGACGAATAAAATTTTCATTTTCTACATATTTCATAGATTCCTTTTTTTTATATTTTGTTGTTAGACTTTTTGTGGTCATTTTCAATTATTCATAATGTCAACTTCGTTTTAGTGTATTCTCGCTTCTTTTTTTTTTCAAATTCCCATTTTTTTATCGTCATTAAATTTCGACGAATAAAATTTTCATTTTCGACATATTTCATAAGTTCCTTTTTTTTATATTTTCTTGTTACACTTTTTGTGGTCATTTTCAATTATTCATAATGTCCACTTCGTTTTAGTGTATTATCCCTTCTTTTTTTTTTCGAATTCCCATTTCTTTATCGTCATTAAATTTCGACGAATAAAATTTCATTTTCTACATATTTCATAGATTCCTTTTTTTTATATTTTGTTGTTACACTTTTTGTGCTCATTTTCAATTATTCATAATGTCAACTTCGTTTTAGTGTATTCTCACTTCGTTTTTTTTTTCAAATTCCCATTTTGTTTCATTATTGTATTTTCTCATTTCGTCTTTTTTGTTCCGTCGAGCCGGTTTCCGTTATGTACGAGTACAGAAACGAGGTAGAAGGACAATTTTGCCCCGGGGTCTTTTGCTTTTCAATCGACATTTCGGCGTATGCACGTCGGGCGCGCTATGAACGGGACGCGCTTGATGTTTACGAGGCGTCGAGGCGTGAATAACCCTGTTTGCGGCAATTTCTAGTTTCCATTAGGTTGGCTGGCCTGCGGGGTGGATTCCTAACCCCCCAGAGCGTTGCGCAACTTCGAGAGCGGCGACGTCGAGCGTGAGCGCGTGGGGAATGGGTCGGGGCGGTGATGGGTGATGGGTGATGGGATGGGGTGAAACGGTGCGCACGACCTTAGATTCACTCTGTGCCAGATCAAATGATTCGCGCTACCGACCACAATAACCTTCCACCCTCCCTTCCCCCACGCTTAGTCTCTCACGCCTCATTCCGTTTTGATCTCGCACCCCTATACCCACCACAGTTGTTGATCCTCTTCGATTATCGAAATTGTTGTAAAACATGCGTGAAACATCGAGACGTAAATTGAGAATTGATAAAAGGTCGGATCAAGGGAGAATTGAGCGATGCGAAAGTTCGGTCGTTATAAGAGGGTGAGGGGTGCGCGTTCTGTTTTAACGCTAAACACACCAAGTGGGGTCAAATGACCCCTTTCAAAATTTACTTTAAAATCGTACATTCATTGTTATTTCCTTCGCTCGTCTGACCTTCTGTAAATTTGCTTGATTATTTTGTTAGAAATCCGAAGTTATGTTGCGAATTATTTCCTTCAATGAATTAAGAATTTCTTTCTAAAAATCATCGCTTGTTTCATAAGGGGTCAAATGACCACTTATGGTAAGAATAGGTATGTATAAAATGCCGTTACGTTTAGTTCTTTACGCGTTCATGGTGATATTTTTAAGAACGCTCATTTTGTAATTTCCGAAAGGTTTAATTAACACTAAACGTGCCGGCACTTCACATATACCTATTCTTACTACAAGGGGTCATTTGACCCCTTTTGAAATAAACGTTCATTTTTAGGAAGAAATTCTTAATTTATTAAAAGAAATAATTCGCAATTCGGTCGTTATAGGAGGGAGAGGGCTTCGCCAGCTTTTTTAACCCTAAACGTACCAAGCGTGGTCAAATAACCCCTTTCAAAATTTACTATAAAATCGTACATTCATTGTCATTTCCTTCGCTCGTCTGACCTTCTGTAAATTTGCTTGATTATTTTGTTAGAAATCCAAAATTATGTTGCGAATTATTTCCTTCAATGAGTTAAGAATTTCTCTCTAAAAATCAACGCTTGTTTCATAAGGGGTCAAATGACCACTTATGGTAAGAATGAATATGTGTAAAGTCCCGGTACGTTTAGTGTTAATTAAACCTTTAGTGTTAATTAATTTGCTAATGAAAAATAAACCTATCAGAAATCACAAAATGAGCGATTTTAAAAATGCCACTATGAACGTGTAAAGCAATATTCGGAACTGAAAAATTATCGAAGGTATTTCTTAAATATTTGTTTTAGTTTTTAAGAAACACCATCGATAATTCTTCCGAATTATTGTTTACGTATTCATGGAGGCATTTTTAGAGATCGCTCAATTTGTGATTTGCGAAACGTTTCTTTTTTTTTTTTAGCAAATTAACACTAAACGTACCATCACTTTACATACGAGGAGGGACCCAAAAAAAAACGGGAATTTCGTCATAATTTCTTTATTTTTTAATATTTTTACACCAAATTTTGATCACCTTTTTGATCACCTGATCACAGTTTTTTGCTAATTACGTGATAAATATTAGATTCACGAGAATTTCACAAGAAACCTTTTTTGTAGAGCATTATATTTCCTACAAAAACGTTATATAAAATTCTTTTAACATAAATAGTTTTGAAATAATAAACAATTTTCTTAACAAAATTTTGAATGCATGCATTTTTTCATATAAAAATTCGACAGCTCGGTGGGGTGAGTTAGAATTATTGAGTTAGAATTAATTTTTTTTCTAGATATGTTGATTACTTTTGAGGAACAATACCAAAGAATTTCCAACATCACCAAATTAAGAACCACCCCAATATATATGAATAAACAAATAATAGCTTCGTGTTATAGTTATTAGTTTACCATTTTGTTATTTTAAGCTACTCGTATGATAATATTAATAGAAAAAAAAGATGAAAATTTTGTGATTTTAACCTGGCTAACCTAGAAATATCATGGAATTTCATGGTCACAATCTGTTAAACACCATGTAACACCAACTTAATATGAACTTTATACGAAGAAGCCCGTATCAAATTGGTGATGAAGGTGTGTATTTCAGACTACAGAACGCAGGCTAGCAAAGACCTTTTGTTGCTTATATTGAAATAATTGATCGGTCGGTGTTTGAAATGTGCCACGCGTCACTTAACACCCGTCCTGTGACGCCATTGACTCAAGTCTCGTAGAATAAACAGAGCAGACTCTCGAGAGATCCGAGATGCAGACCCTCGAACATATTGTAGCATTGGGCGGGCGATCCATTTCGTGAAACGGATGAAAAGAAAGCAATCGGCGTAAGAACAAAAATTCGATTACCGAAATCGTAGATAAATACGATTCCCCGTTGCACCGTATCTGGCTTCGTCGGATCACAAGAAAAAACTTTCTAAGCGCAGCTTGTTCGATCGACCCGTTCCGACGTTATCTTATCATTCTTTCGAACGTTACGGAACTATGCAGCGTCCATTTCTCACGAGAGCTTTTCTTTCACCCGTCAGCAATACAAAGACACGTTTTGATAACGAATAGAATATATTTTCTTAACGATTCCATAGTAGTTTTGTCGGATGGACGGGTCTCGAGAGTTTAGGAAACGTACGTACGCGACACCTGGTGGTTTAATCCTGAAAACAGAAAGAACAATGTCTCCATGATACTAGTTCCAGATTTAAAAATTGAAATTGAATAAAAGCGTCAGTTAATCGAACAGGAACTTACGTACGTGGTCATATTTAATGCCGCGAATGAACATTTTTTCCCTTCTTTCCTTTTTGCCCTTCTTTCCTCTTGTATACCTTTCGTGCACGTTATCTTTTATATTTTTCTAACTGAGAGTGCCCAGGAGGCAATTTCTGCGCACCCGTCGTATTTGTTTTCGTCTTCGTAAAAACGAGAATTTACGATCTTACGCCAATCTTCGTAGGTGGTCCCGATCCGCCTATGAGTAGTCGACATAACCTATAAAAATGTGAGATCGGAAAGTTGTCGCGTTCGATTTGATCAGAGTCGACACAATTATAAAAGAATCTACGGAGTTTTGTTTCTTATGAAGGACTTAAATATTTTTCACACTGATGCCGAAACCATAAGTTCTCCAAAATGGAGTCACTGGCGCGTTTCGTAAAATGGCGAATGGAAAGTACTGAATTGAATCTACTGAAAAATTATTTATTGTCAGGCAAGCGTTTGAAAGAGAAGTAAGTTTCTCGCAGTTTTAAGGAAATATTATGAATTAAAAAATCTCAAAACCCATAATGGGAATTATCATTTAGCGATCTGACCTCTCTCGGCCAAATTTCAAACCACTCTGTCACAGTCGGTGCCCGATAATTACTGTGCGAATGTGGCACGTTTCAATCATAGGAGGTGTCATAGAAGAGATTTCGCCGCCGAACAATAAGTCAATGAACCCTTCGGACATTAACATAATTATTTAAGAGACTTCAAATACCTTTGTCCCTCAAATCGGAACCTTTAAACGACCATGATACCTGCACTGACCATCACAAAACTGTTGTGTATATGATCTTTATTTTCGATTTAGCTTCAAGGTAGCAACCTTGTTTTGATAATTAACAATTCTTTTTGTTTTTAAACCACGTTAGGACCATTATGAGAATGTGAAGAAAAATAATGGAGGTATAAAAATGTAAACTTCGGGCGAAATTGTCATCGCTATTTAATCGTCGTATAACGAGACTAAAGGAAGGGAACATTCTGAATATAGAGTTTTTCAATCTGCCATTCTATCATTGACAATTTCGCGCAAATGGGATAGCGGTGCGAAGCGTCGAGGCGTGAGACGCGCTCAGATTGCCGTTAAATAAGAGTAAACCCACTCGCCTCGCATCGTTCCGGACATAATTGCCTGTGAAATCACCCGATGGCTTTTTGCTTCTTGTTTCTCATAAACGCTTTTTCGAATATTGTGCATGAAGCGAAATCACGTTTTTTTTTCCATGGACGAAATTTAATAATAAAATAATAGATTGTGTCCCATACTATATCGGCGATTCTCCTGAAATATTCATTTTGCCTGTTATCAAGTTTTTTTCGTTGTTAATAATCGTTAGGATTTCTCTGAATTCTTCTTCGGAATATATTAGTTAATAATATTTTGAGTTAAACGCGCGGAATAGATTCTTTTCTTCTTTTAAATCGTGTTAACCGTTTTTTTTTTCAGTTTTTTAACCACTAAAAGTGAGTGGGGGTCAAAGATCGGACACGACCAAGATTTGGAACGGCAGATATTTTGAAATCAAAAAGTTTGTAATATAGATTAAGGAGGATGAAGTTATTTGAAAATTTAGTTTTTCGACAGATGACGAAGTTGAATAATTGTTATTGAGAAAGGTTATTAATTCGAAAACTCATATGTTCGAGAATATGTGTTCGGACAGTCTGTGTACTTTGAAAGTACAAAAAAAGATTTGAATGATGCAGAAAGTTGATATTTCCGGAATAAAAAATAATCGATGGATCGAAATATTGAACATCAGAATACAGAACATCAAAATAGGGGACATCAAAATAGGGAATACCAACATAGAGAACATAAAAATAGAGAATACCAACATAGAGAACATCAAAATAAGGAACATCAAAATAGCGAACGCCAGCATAGAGAACATCAAAATAGGGGACACCAACATAGAGAACATAAAAATAGGGAATACCAACATAGAGAACATAAAAATAGGGAACATCAAAATAGAGAACATTAACATAAGGAACGCCAGCATAGAGAACATCAAAATAGGGAACACCAACATAGAGAACATCAGAATGGGGAACATAAAAAAGAGAATATCAAAATAGAGAACATCAAAATAGTGAATATCGAAATAGAGAACATCAAAATAGAGAACATAAAAAAAGAGAATATCAAAATAGGGAACGCCAGCATAGAGAACATCAAAATAGGGGACACCAACATAGAGAACGTCAAAATAGGGAATACCAACATAGAGAACATCAAAATAGAGAACATCAAAATAGAGAATATCAAAATAGAGAACATAAAAATAGAGAATATCAAAATAGGGAACGCCAGCATAGAGAACATCAAAATAGAGGACACCGACATAGAGAACATCAAAATAGGGAATACCAACATAGAGAACATCAGAATGGGGAACATAAAAAAGAGAATATCAAAATAGAGAACATCAAAATAGAGAACATAAAAATAGAGAATATCAAAATAGGGAACGCCAGCATAGAGAACATCAAAATAGAGGACACCGACATAGAGAACATCAAAATAGGGAATACCAACATAGAGAACATCAAAATAGAGAATATCAAAATAGAGAACATAAAAATAGGGAACATCAAAATAGAGAACATTGACATAAGGAACGCCAGCATAGAGAACATCAAAATAGGGGACACCAACATAGAGAACGTCAAAATAGGGAATACCAACATAGAGAACATCAAAATAGAGAACATAAAAATAGAGAATATCAAAATAGAGAACATCAAAATAGGCAACGCCAGCATAGAGAACATCAAAATAGGGAACACCAACATAGAGAACATCAGAATGGGGAACATAAAAAAGAGAATATCAAAATAGAGAACATCAAAATAGTGAATATCAAAATAGAGGACATCAAAATAGAGAACATAAAAATAGAGAATATCAAAATAGGGAACATAAAAATAGGGAACATCAAAATAGAGAACATTGACATAAGGAACGCCAGCATAGAGAACATCAAAATAGGGGACACCAACATAGTGAACGTCAAAATAGGGAATACCAACATAGAGAACATCAAAATAGAGAACATAAAAATAGAGAATATCAAAATAGAGAACATCAAAATAGGCAACGCCGGCATAGAGAACATCAAAATAGGGAATACCAACATAGAGAACATCAAAATAGAGAATATCAAAATAGAGAACATAAAAATAGGGAACATCAAAATAGAGAACATTGACATAAGGAACGCCAGCATAGAGAACATCAAAATAGGGGACACCAACATAGAGAACGTCAAAATAGGGAATACCAACATAGAGAACATCAAAATAGAGAACATAAAAATAGAGAATATCAAAATAGAGAACATCAAAATAGGCAACGCCAGCATAGAGAATATCAAAATAGGGAACACCA
This sequence comes from Oxytorus armatus, assembly GCA_958009045.1. NCBI lineage: Eukaryota > Metazoa > Arthropoda > Insecta > Hymenoptera > Ichneumonidae > Oxytorus > Oxytorus armatus. The sequence continues at coordinate 3,450,086 of OY253748.1, read as the reverse complement.
ACATAGAGAACATCAGAATGGGGAACATAAAAAAGAGAATATCAAAATAGAGAACATCAAAATAGTGAATATCAAAATAGAGGACATCAAAATAGAGAACATAAAAATAGAGAATATCAAAATAGGGAACGCCAGCATAGAGAACATCAAAATAGGGGACACCGACATAGAGAACATAAAAATAGGGAATACCAACATAGAGAACATCAAAATAGAGAATATCAAAATAGAGAACATCAAAATAGGCAACGCCAGCATAGAGAACATCAAAATAGGGAATACCAACATAGAGAACATCAGAATGGGGAACATAAAAAAGAGAATATCAAAATAGAGAACATCGAAATAGAGAACATAAAAATAGAGAATATCAAAATAGGGAACGCCAGCATAGAGAACATCAAAATAGGGGACACCGACATAGAGAACATAAAAATAGGGAATACCAACATAGAGAATATCAAAATAGAGAACCTCAAAATAGGCAACGCCACCATAGAGAACATCAAAGTAGGGAACACCAACATAAAGAACATAAAAATAGGGAATACCAACATAGAGAACATCAGAATGGGGAACATAAAAAAAGAGAATATCAAAATAGAGAACATCAAAATAGGGGACACCAACATAAAAACATAAAAATAGGGAATACCAACATAGAGAACATCAAAATAGAGAATATCAAAATAGAGAACATCAAAATAGAGAACATCAAAATACAGAACATAAAAATGGAGAATATCAAAATAGAGAACACCAACATAGAGAACTTCAAAATAGGGAATACCAGCATAGAGAACATCAAAATAGCGAACATTAAAGTACGTGGTACTCGGACCGAAATGGTCAATTGATCTACAAAATTTAACACATTATGGAGATCATTTTTTAAGGTCACGATAACAACACAAAATATGTGAGCTCTGCCAGAAACAGCCGAATTTGCCAAATTTGTAGTTGATATTGGCGATGGAATGTTAAGGGGGTTAAGGTCTTCGTCGTTATTTTCACCGTTCTACTTTTTGCCCTTTCGCTATATAGACCGTTTGGCTTACTCATTTTTCGTTATTATGACAGTCGAGTTTTTGGTCTTTCGCTTTGGCGAAATCAAAATTGTGAACTTTCTAAATACCAATGGGCATTCGAACGATCCATTCGTACGCGCTCACTAGTGTTCAAATTTTGGTTTTTCGCTATTTCGACCGTTCGACTTTTTGGTCTTATCCATTTCGACCCTGCGATTTTTTGGATTTTTGCTCTTTCGACCGTTCGATTTTTTGCTATTTGGCTACTACGAGCCCCACCCTTCTCGTTGAAAAATCCGTCGTGTATTCTCGGAGAAAACGTCATTCGGGTATCGTTCACGTAATTCCTTGATTTATCGACTTGATTTATCGCGAATGGGGATCAATTCCGTGACGTTTATATTATTCCGTTATATCACGAGCAAACAAATTAAAAATATCCTTCGTTAAACTTATCCTTTCGCGACGATCTTTAGATTATGCTGTGTCTCGTTGAGGTATTTGAGAATTTCTTAAACAAAGAATAGTCCACCGCGGAATTGCGGCCGGGAGGTTAGGAAGGAACGTTGGGGGAGTCGAGTGAAATACATTTCCGTACATTTAATAATCCTTACCCCGTTAGCGTCTTATCTTGTAGCGACCGGAGTTGGCACAAAATCGTCGAGACGACGGGGCGGGCCACGGGACACAGTAGAGTCAAGGAGGGCTCGAACGAGCCCCACGGCTCATTTTAGCATAAAAATAGCGAACTATACCGACTAATAAACTGCCACGACGCACAAAAAATTCATGGCCTAACTCGGTTAGATGGTTTGAAGAACATTAGTTAGCGTAAATACCGACGATTGCCCGTACTTTTTTTTTCCTTCTGATTACCGTTTCTCGAAAAGTTAAACCTATTTACGCCTCGCGACGTCAATTCGCGCTCGAAAATAATTCCCGGTCTCTCATTTCCGGCGAAGCGCGAAATATATGGCGAAAAGTCAACAATAACGTCCGCCAACGAATGCCCGAAGGAGGAATCTTTCGAGAGGCTGTGTACATACTCTCCCGAGAGCTTTGGTGTGCGAGAGAGTAGAATCGGGACAATCACACCATGATTTTACTTTCTTACTGAATGGCTTCTAATTCATACCGAATAATCGGACATTTAAAAAAAAAAAAAGAAAAAAGACGCTGCCGAGCCAATTCGAAATGTGATTACGTGCTTTCCCGCCTCGCTCGTTTGCATCCACTTGCGAACAAATCTCATTCGTCGACCTTCCTGTTATACGTACGTTGCAATAACGCGCACTGTCATTCCAATGGCAAATATCCAATCCGCATTTTCATGAAGACGGAGAGTAACGGAATATTATCCAGCCTATCAGGAAAAAATCCTCCATTAAGTTCGAGACCGTGACAGTTGAAAGAGTACAAATATTATAGGAAGTGAAGGAAATAAATTATTTTAATTACAGCCGCGTTTCATTAGTATAATGTCTGCTGTTATTTTTTTTCCTTGTACCAACGTACCTTTTCGGGTTTTTACGTATGGCCCTTCTCAGTTCCATTTTTTTCCCGGTTCTATACAATATTCAAAAAAAATACGAAACCGAGTTTCGGTAAACGAATTAAAAAGTAAAAATAAACATTTATTTACCTTCTGTGGTTGTGTATCACTTTAACCGTGAAGACGGTACTCGGTTACTCGTTACCAAACTGAGCGAGCCTCCCGATTCTTATAGTCCATGAGCCCTCGATCGCCAACGCGAAACCCTCGTGGAGTTCGCCACCTAGCGGCGGAACGGGAAACTTCTTCATGCTAGCTACACCGCAAAAATCATGTGTTTTTTACATTACTAGGGAATGGACACACGCGCTGCCGCGCGCGAGCAGCTTACTGGTGGCGCTGAAGCGCTCTTATCCTTTTCGGCACTGTACGCTGCTTGTTCATTGAGTTATTCGAGATTGGGTGTCTAGCAGAGAGTCGCTGTTGGATCAATTTTCCATTCGACTGACCCCGACGTATCCTTATTATAGCTTAAAAAACCGACTGGTACCTAATAAGGTTCCAAGTTAAATGGAAAAATGACCCCGACCCAACTCGATATTTGACTCCCGACTTAACGACGAAGTCTCGTAATTATTGCTTATTCTCATTGGTCAAAAGTTGTTTTTTTATTGTGAATTTATTGTTTCTATCGTGTTAATGCCTCATATTCATCCCTTTAACAAACGCTGCCTCCTGGCTTTCTCGCCCCTCTTTTGTATCAATGATTTTTGCCATGTTCTTTATTTCTGGCAAAGATTTGATGAGCCAAGTATAAATGGTCGTCCAAAATACGTATAACATACGGACGTACAATACGCTGAATGCGGAGAATATACTGAAAAAAACGATGACTTCGTAACATTCATCGTATCAAGTTATCGTGTTATTTAGAATTTTTTACAATTTCTTCCATATAAATTAACGAATAGGGATCGTATACATAGTGGATCATCAAAAATATTATTTGAAATAGGAATTGTCGTCAGAAATATTCTTTATCTTTTAGTGTTCGAAAAAGAATATTAATTCTTCTCGATGGTCAAGAGAGACTCCGAACACTTGTTCATCATAAGATGTAAGTGGATGGAAAGAAAAAAAAGGAGTGAGGCGTCACGAGACATGCGGATAAGACTATTTCATTATAAAACATATTATAGATGGTTAATAAGCATCACCACGGTATGCGCATAAACTGGATTCAATAATTCCGTCTCATCGGTTCCGCGAAACTTTCAAATATTTCATTCAGCTTTTCCATTTTATACCTGGGAGTATATTATACCTATTGATGTTTTTACAATCCTTCACCCATACTGGTTTTCACTGCTGTACCCATATATTCGTACAGCGGTGAACAACACTCATTTTACTTATTTACTTATTATTAAGATGTGCTTATAATATCAACGATAATATCATAATTGTATATAAATATTAATAATAGTTATGATAATACTAAAAAATAACACTAACGTCAAAACATATACGGTCTACTATCGATATTGCGGTGACAAAACAGAACTTGGCCACAAAAGTCGCCTGATCACCAACCAATCACAGCGCGAATAGAAAGGCTTCAATCTGAACAACTAAACTATCGAAATTTCGATAATCTTCGATGTATCGTCATGAACTTTTTAAGAGAGGATAATGAAATGTACGCAATCGAACCACATATATTTCTTACAAAAGCTGCGGTGTATAACCTCGAGCCCTATACTCGAATAAATGAAGCTGTAAACACGAGAGTCACGTGTCACGTATAAACTGCTATACTTTTTCACGTAGCACATGTAACTAATCGAGATAAAACCCGGGACCCAGCTGGAATCCTAGAAGGAAATTCTTTGTTGAAATTCCGAAAAACTATTCATGGATATTTTACGGGAAAATGATATCAAGTCCGATTACCGAAACCAGAAACGTCAGTTTATGCATTTGAAGTTTTGTCGATCAGCCCTAATCGGGATAGAACCCGGGAGAAACCTGGAATCCGAAGAGGAATCCCTTGATCGGGAGTCCCTAACAAACCTCGATTGAGGTTTGGCTCGAAGCGGGGACACCCTAGCAAATATCTGCACGGAAAACCGAAAAATGATAAGCTTTTCTTAAGGTGTTATACGCAGTCAGGATAAAAAAATAAAATAATTTTCATTTCATTTTCGTAATGGACATATAATTAAGTATATACACAGAAAAATTCATGTCAATCCGACAAATATTCTCAAAGTTACACGCATATTTGTTAAGACGTCTCGGAGAGTTTGAGAGTAGGTTTTGAAAGTTTGAATGCGTTTTTCTCAAAACTGTGTTTTTAAAGTCGGTGAGTAAGATTCCTCGAAAACGGCTGAACCGATCAGTCTCAAATTTTTACCCAATCTTTATAAATATATTTTTTAGTGATTAATGGAAGGTTTTCTCTCGCCGATAAATATTTTCCATTTTATAAACAATTTAAGGCCAACATTTTTATCGAAAATCGAATTTTTTTTCGAGAAGCAGCCATTCTGTTAAAATTTAATATTTTGCTTATTCCTTCCATTAAATACTAGATAATACCTTATATTAACGGAATCTTTTTTATTTTTTCATTTTAAATGTTCCAATCCAGAGATATCGTGCTAACCGCAAGACGCCGTTTTTTTAGAGGAGCTCCGGAGATCGGCTATAGCAGATTTAAAAATAATTATTTTTAGAAATAAAAAATATGAAAATAAAGTTAAAAGTTACCACAATATGTATATAAATTTTTACGTTAATGAATCAAAATGTCTGTCCAGGAGAAATTCTTGAAAAATCGCTTTTTTTCGGTCTCCTTACTGCGTATAACTCTTTAAGGTAGTAGTCTGGTAACTTAAGTCGTCTTTTTTGGAGGGCGTTTTTTTGTAGGAAAATAAAAATGAATCGTTTTGGATATTTAGGATGTTTTTATTTACATATTAAAGATACAAAAAAAAAATTTTTTGAACGAATTTAATAGTTTATTATTATTATTATTGATCGAAGTTGGCACCTCAAAAAAAAAGCGCGTGGGTGGCCCCGGTGATTTTGGCTCTTGATGTTATCTGAAATAAAAAATTCTTGATAATTCTTAATCTATAAACATGTCATTCTGGTCGGAACTACTGAAGTTAAGTTTCATGGATAAATAACAAAATGGCGGACTTTGGAAAAAAAATTCCTTTTATTTTAGCAAAGAAGATTTTTGCTTACGTATAAAACGCAATATATTTCATACGGAAAATGGTAAATAAAATTTTAACGTTACATTAACTGTTATTTATGAAAAAAGACCACGTTGTCCATGTCTATTTCCCTTAATATATTAGGAATAAAATTATTCCGAAGTAATCACGTTAGTGAAGTCAGAGAGATTGTAGACGACAACGGTGCTTCGCGGATCATAAAAGGGAAAGTTTTACCTGAAACTAAAATAAATAATCCTCCATATGAAATCACAATTGAAGTAAGTTTATTAAATTTGTAAATTAATACATTTTCCGTAGGTAATTTTGTTAAAAATATTGGAAACAAACGGTAAGTTGAATAAAACTACTGTATATAAATAATATAATTAATTAATTAATTAAATGTTAGCTATGAAAGAATTTATGAATATTTTTCAGTTGCAAAACGACCGTTCGATTTCATACAGTAATTGCGCTTGTAAAGTTGGTCTATCTAAACGAGGGTGTAAAAACGTCGCAGCTGTGTGCATTTATGTCAATGAAGAATGTACTACATCCAAAACCGACCAGCCGCTAATGTCGAATAAGCCTAGTAACTTCCAATCTGCAAAATACAAAAAAGGATGCACTATAGACAGTTTAGTTTCACAAAGAATAGCTGTTTCGGAAAAATGCTCCTCGGTAGATGAAATTGAACACGTACAAGAAGAACTTATGCTGCTAGACTGTTCGTTTGCGAAATACGTACAAATTGGGAAATTAACTAACTCAGAAAGAGCTCTTCACAAGCAAGAAAAAGAGAAGCATCTAAAAGAATTGCGTTTTGTGTGTGAGGAATTATTAAAATTCCAAACTGGTGCTGCATATCACAGTTATGAATGTCTTTCACAAGATAAAGGATTGAAGATAATTCTAAAAAGAATTGAATGTCCCGAGAAGCTTCAGAACTTGTATAAAAATATTATAACAATTATATAGCCACATAATAAAAATTTGATTGAAATAATTCTGTACCTTATTTATATATTAAATAATCATACATTAACTTACCTTCTCTTAACGGCTTGAATCCATCGTTTCTTTCTTTCTATTTCATAACTTTTTGATGGAAAACAATAGAACTTTAACTCCGGATTTTTAGCTTTAGTATCGAAGCAATCGACAAAGCTGCAATTTCTATTTGAGCGAATAATTTTTCGCTGCTATTCGGAGCCATAATGAACGTTTCGTCAGCTGGTTCACCCTTGTGTTGCCAGATCTTACCGATAGGGCGGCGCTGCAGGAGATACGCAACACGCCTATAGTGTCCCTTCACATTTAACTCGCACTTCGAGACTTCGTGACCCCCTTCGTACCCTTCTTTTATGAGAGGATGGGGAATAAATGGGGGACGATATGTTTACAATTTTTTCTATCAGTTTTCTCCGTCAGCCCCATTCGTCAACATCAACATTTGTTGTTTATCATCTGGACATTGTTGCCCTACGTCATTCCCTTTTCAAACCTACATCGTTGGCTTTTTCTCCATTCGCTTATTTCCTTATCCGCTTCGTTTATTTACATCCTATAACCTTCCTTGCCTTTCCGGCCCTTCCTTACCATCCGTGCATAATGTAAGATGGACCTCGGAATTCACATAAATTCCGGAACATTCTAATTCTTGATGGCAGCACCTGTCCGGAAAAAGTTTCACAATGGACGCTGCGAACGATTCTATCACCCTCCGAGACGAGCGTTTCGTTGTAATACATTTTTTTAAAATCTTCATACCTTTCTAATCGACAAGCATCGTTCGGGAATTAACTCCACAATGATACATGAAGTAATAAAATATGGAATTACTTGTCTTAAAAGTCTGGAACGGCAGCGGCGTTATAACGAAACTATACTAATAATCTTGATGCTTTCGGTGCAGTCTTGTAGTATGTACTCGAGAGCGCAAAGGCGGATGTCGCGCGGTCCAAAGTTAAATTAAATCAGTACGAAGGCAGCTAATATTGTAGTTTATCTGGCGGGACATTAGCACGGTGAAATATGCCCTCCTTCAAGCCAACAACTTAAAATCAAGATTCCGTGAAGTTCGCCTCGCCTTGGAAGGCATCCTTCCTGCTAAGTCGCGCGTGAAAATACTAATTATTATACCGATTATTAATATGAAAACTTCCATGCCGTCGTGAGACGCGACCATGAGCTCCACTCTCTGTTAAACGCCTCATACCATCGCGCAAAATTTCACCCCCCAGGACGAGATAACACGCATGTCTAAACTGGAAGAAGGGATGGCTGGATTATAACGCTCAGTTATAATTTTACTTCGTATCACTTTTGTTAAACATTTTCCACGCACTTTTTATCATTTTAAATGCGACCAGAAGTTTTTTTAAAGAAAATTATATGTATATGAGACATCACACGTGACCTAGGTCATCCCAAACGATCGACTCATCATTACTAATACGATCATTTCCTCGGGTATTAAGGTCCACAGTATTTTCTACTCTGGATCAGGTGTCTATTGTGATTTTTTGCTCCAGTACATTAAGACTTCGATTTTAAGAATAAATTCGGACCGGAAGTTCTTATCATGGAATAAAGGAGTCCAGTGGAGAACGTATGGAAAATTCGTCCTCAGATTTCGCCAAAAGCGTCTCTGTCATCGCAAAGTTCTCGAGTGAAGTCAGCAAGAAGTGAACACAGCGTTACGCCAACGTGCAAGCAACCTAGCCTAAAAAGGCCCCGATGACTTATAAGAGAAATACGACTACGGTCTTGGCTATTGTGACGTAAATGCGAAAAATATCCGATTGGATGCGCAAGTTTGTGTTATTAGGCTGCAACAATTAAACTTCTGTAACTTTGGAATGGCTTGGTCGATTGGGCTGAAATTTTGCACGCAAGTAGACCCGTTGCTCTGGAGAATTTAAATTAAGTTTCAACTTGCAGCTTGTTACTTCTCGCAAGTCATAAATGGGTAATAAAAAAAATGCGTTTTACCTTATTTTTCGGGTGGCTGAAGTCACGTGCAATGTATATCAAGCACGTTCTCAGTGAATCTCGTAGTTGTTCCGAACGGTAAACTGTTGGGATAATGGGGAAAATATCAAAGGCACACACCTTGTTCAGTATTTAGCAGAATAGTAAGTGAACAATTGAAGAGCTTCGTATCGTTCGACCTGTATATTTCACTAAATTTGTTACAATTTCCGTGTCTTATAAATCGTAGTAATTCGTTAATAAAAATATTATGAATCTCGGAATTATGTAACGAGATTGTACCATTAAAATCCCAAACAGAATTGTATACAGAACATCATTACACCGTACAATTAAGCGAGGGTCGCTTTTTGTTTCACGAACGCCATATTTTCGAGAGTGCCCCCTCTCGAGAACTGGTGATAACTGAAAAATATGTTGTGTAATGTTTAGAGGTACATGAACGTAATTTCATTGATCGTAGTGATTGTAAGAAAGAAAAAAATTATTGGAAAAAAGTCTACTCACATTCGACGATATTTTTCCCTTTCAGTCGTCGACAATGACGGATTTGTTGAATTCAAGGAATTGATTAGATGCTCTTGGGTAATCTCGATTGCCTCGACGTTCGGTTTTTCACCCTGAAATTGAATATGTTATATAAATACTAGAATTGAAGCGGACGCTTCCTGCGGTGCTTTATAGGTTAGGTTCATTATCTATAATCGTGCGATCTGAAGTATGCACTTGATCGAACTTCGAGCACGAAATTGACAGCCAATCATAATGACGAGTTAGCCAGCTTCAGAAATAAATCGCATTTCGAGATATTCCGTGACATTTATTTTTTTTATAGGGGGGACACTAGGCTGCGTTCCTTGATTCATTTTTTACGCAGATCTGCGGGGATATGCAAAAAAATAGTCCTTTTATCCCGAAGATACATCGTTTCGATGTTTCAGTTTATCAACTAAAAATATTATTTTAGTGTTCTTTTATTATCAACTGTGAAGCTACTGGCGTTTGTATTTTGAGGGAAGAGATAGGTTTAGGTTAGAGATAGGTTTAGGTTAGGTTAGGACTACGTTTTTTTAGTGATTTTCATGAATTTTTTTGGCAAGAAAGGAATGTATATATTATACTAGGGGGGGCCCAAAAAAAACGGGAATTTCGTCATAATTTCTTTATTTTTTAATATTTTTACACCAAATTTTGATCACCTTCAAAGTATTCTCCTTTGACCACAACGCACCTCTGCAAACGATCCTTCCAATGGTCGAAACATTTTTTTAAGTCACTTATCGGGATGTTCTTTAGGCCTTCCAGCGATTTTTGTTTTACCTCCTCCACAGTGGCAAAACGCTTTCCTCTCATGTCCCTTTTGAGTCTGGGGACCAAAAAAAAATCACAGGGGGCTAGATCCGGTGAGTAGGAGGGGTGGACAATTGGTGTAATGCAGGTCCGTAATGCAGTTTTTGGTCAAAAACTGCATTACGAAGAGAACGGCGTGGGCCGGCGCGTTGTTATGATGGAGGAACCAGTCACTTGTGCGCCAAAGATCTGCCCTTTTCTTCCGGATACTCTCCCTCAATCTTTTCAAAACCTCCAAGTAGAACTTCTGGTTAATCGTTTGATCCGGGAGAACGAACTCCGCGTGCACAACACTTCTGCAACCGAAGAAACAAATGAGCATTGTCTTGATGTTTGACTTCACTTGGCGAGCTTTTTTCGGACTAGGAGAGCGAGGTGTCTTCCACTGGCTTGATCGCTGCTTTGTTTCGGGGTCGTATCCATAGCACCACGATTCATCACCGGTAATCACCTTGGAAAAAAGTTCAGGGTCCTCTTCGAGCTGATTTTGAAGTTCAAAACATGCCTGAAGTCGACGCTCCCTTTGCTCGTCTGTGAGAAGGCGAGGGACAAATTTGGCTGCAACTCTGCTCGTGTGCAAATCTTTGGATAAAATCCTCTGAATTGAACTCCGTGATATCCCAGACATTTCACAGTGTTGATCAATGGTTCGGCGACGGTCTTCATGAATGAGAGCATTGATTTTGTCGACGTTTTCGTCACTTCTTGACGTTGAAGGGCGTCCTGAACGGGGTTGGTCTTCGATTGACGTTTCTCCATTTTTAAAACGTGAAAACCACTCGTAGACTCTGGTTTTACTTAGGGCAGCATCTCCATAAGCAGTCTTGAGCATTACAGTAGTTTCCGCGGCCGATTTCCCCAACAGGAAACAAAATTTCACAGTCGCGCGTTGCTCTCGACAATCGGCCATCACGTTTTCGCCGAAATCGAAAAAGTTGTTTCACTACAAAAATTCCCACGGGCGAACCGATCCACTCACGGCGACAGAACTTCGCACACTAACTCGGGAGACGTGTCCCCAACGGACACCTGGTCGAGCAATGGGTTCACCCACTCTCCCTCCCCGCCGCAGCGCAATTCCCGTTTTTTTTTGGGTCCCCCCTCGTATGATGTAGTTCTCGAGATATACGGGGTCGGGCGGAGCAGTCTGACCTGATCGGTGAGTCTACGGTAGGTAGCATAAAACTTTAAACGCGTTTTTCTCGAAACAACGTTTTTCGACGCGCGGTCCGCTCTACAGGTTTGAGGAATCCACCGATATCGAAGTTTCACCGCTGAAATTAAAGTTAATTAAATTTTGGGGGGCCCTGACGGAGTGTTTTTTTTCGAAAAAATTATTGTAAATATTTCGTTTTTAACGTTAAAGCCCAAAAAAAGCATGAAAAAATTAGTTTTTTTTTTCAACGGCCGCCATTTTGTTTTAAAGGACTTTTTAAAAAATCGGAAACCGATAGGGCCCCACAAATTTCATCTATTTCAAGAATCTTTTTGGTCTTTGGATTTCAGACCACTTGGTGAGGCTGTAGAAGGTACCGCGCACATCACTTCGCACCGGGAACTTCTTTGGCGGAAGCTGGAGCCGCCATTTTAATTTATTTTATTGTGGAAAAACTCATTACAATACTTCTTTTATATACAAATAAAACCCACAACAAAATTTTCGCAAAATAATTTATTTTGTATTGAAAAAAAATTCCTCAAATTGAGATATTTTTGGGGTCTTTGGACGGGAACCTTCCCTTAAGCAAAAAAAAATCGACTTTTTGAAAATTCTACCGTGGCCATAACCCCTTAACTCAACCTAGAATGTTGAGGTTGCGTAGACACGACCAGTGAGAAATTGTCCTTTCTCTGTGATACTGCTATCAACGAGCTGGAATTTTAAGGCAGTAGTCTGGTAACTTAAGCCGATTTTCATGTCTTTTTTCTAGGGCGTTTTTTTGTCGGAAAATAAAAATGAATCGTTTTGGATATTTAGGATGTTTTTATTTACATATTAAAGATACAAAAAAAAATGTTTTTGAAAAAATTTAACAGTTTATTATTATTATTATTATTGAACGAAGTTGGCACCTCGAAAAAAAAGCGGAATTTGGAAAAAAAACTTTTTTCCAAAGTCCGCCATTTGGTTATTTATCCATGAAATTTAACTTCAGTAGTTCCAACCAGAATGACACGTCTATAGATTAAGAATTATCAAGAATTTTTTATTTCAGATAACATCAAGAGCCAAAATCACCGGGGCCACCCACGCGCTGTTTTTTCGAGGTGCCAACTTTGATCAATAATAATACTAATAATAAACAATTAAATTAAAAAAAAAAATTTTTTTTTTGTATCTTTAATATGTAAATAAAAACATCCTAAATATCCAAAACGATTCATTTTTATTTTTCTACAAAAAAACGCCCTCCAAAAAAGACATGAAAATCGGCTTAAGCTACCGGACTACTACCTCAATTGACCATCAAAGTCACGTTCCTTAATTCATCCTTTACACAGATCTACTTTAAAATCGTTCTTTTATCACGGCTGCTGGTTAACGGGAACACCGATGATGGAAATAAAAGGAACGCATTTGTTAGATAAAAGAACGTACAGAGACATTTGGGTCGTAACCCAGATGTATCTGGGATTTAAGCTGCGGCAAAAAAGCTAAATCAAGGAACGCGGCCGTATTATGACTATCGGCTTTCAAAGATGTTTCCATCCATGCCAACTGACTAACTACTCGTTTGCCTTTCAATCTCACATGATTGCCCGACCCCTCTCCGTTTCATCCGCTTTGCGCATCATTATAACGCACAAGATAATAACCCCCTCGACGTTCAGTGGAGCGTAGTTTGCGATCAAGTGGAGCGAGATGGGGTTGACGGGCTCGCGCTAATAAAGCTCACTACGCTCACTCAGTTACATAACACGCCCACACACACTCCGACAATCTTCCTGTAATCTAGTGCCGTAAGATCCACTAATGATAGTATCATAATTACGCTCTACCTGCTTCAGAAACTCAGGAACGAAGATACGCGAGTATCGTTTGATCCTCGTGTTATTAAGAATTGTTCAAACATGAAATACCTCATTTCCGGGCCGCATTCCAAGGACAATGTTTATTCGAGTTAATTCCGCGATCGGTCAGTGCAACTTTTTAAATTACTGCAAACTAGTAACGCGACGAGTATTGTGGTCTTAAAAAAAAAGTCTGTGGCTGATGTCGCGAGGGTTTTTCCCAAGGAGAGAGGCAACATGCAAACTTAAACTTGGAGCTTTGTTTTAGTTTTTTCATTGTCAATGCCAGATATGCGCACATCAACGAGTCGTGGGTATTTATTGAAAAACTCTTCAGGCTGCACAGCGCGTACCGTCACACGTAACAACGCTAAATTAAGGGCTCACATACCCCTGCGCGCGCTGAAAAGCAAATAAATTTAAAAAATTATTATAAAAGTTATATGGTGAAAAAAAAATTAAATTGTTGATTTCACATTTTTTAATAACTTTTCAACTATAAGGAAAAAAATTTTTTTAATTTTTTTTTCAATATTAACATTATTTTTTACGGTCATAAATGGACTAATGATGAAAAGAAACGTCAGCGCGATAACTCAGAAGGAAAGTACCCGAGGTGTCTCCCTCCGATTTTGTTGAAACTCATGGATGTTGTAGAACATTAAAAACTAAGTGACACGTATTTTTTTTTATCTGCAGAAAAACGGTTTTAAGAGGTGAAACCACCCCCTAAAGGTACACAGGTCAAGAGGCCGTTCTGCAGCTTCACATACAAGCAGCGCATCGATTTTGATGAAACAAAAATTAAAATGTTTCTTATGCGAATTAATGAAGAACCCGCCAGATAATGAAAAGAAAAAAAATATTTTAAGGGTTATAAGCACCCTTCAACATCTACTTTTTGCACCCTACATTGAAAACTTGCGAATCGATTGGAATAAAAATTATACTATTTTATAGCGGAAATAAAATTAAAGTTGACGTATTTTTGTATTTGTGCAAGAAAACAGTTTTGAGGGGGTAAGCTACCCTTATTTGAGTTCTTACATTCCAGTTGTCTCCTGGACATTCCAAATGTGTTTGCCGATACGCGCTCTTCTCATTAATCTAAAATTAATAATTCCCCGTTTTTTGTTATTTTAAGGGGGTGAAACACCCTTGAACATCTACTTCTTGCACCCTACATTGAAAACTTGCGAATCGATTGGAATGAAAATTATACTATTTTATAGCGGAAATAAAATTAAAGTTGACGTATTTTTGTATTTGTGCAAGAAAACAGTTTTGAGGGGGTAAGCTACCCTTATTTGAGTTTTTACATTCCAGTTGTCTCCTGGTCATTCCAAATGTGTTTGCCGATACGCGCTCTTCTCATTAATCTAAAATTAATAATTCCCCGTTTTTTGTTATTTTAAGGGGGCGAAACACCCTTGAACATCTACTTCTTGCACCCTACATTAAAAACTTGCGAATCGATTGGAATGAAAATGATACTATTTTATAGCGGAAATAAAATTAAAGTTGATGTATTTTTGTATTTGTGCAAGAAAACAGTTTTGAGGGGGTGAGCTACCCTTATTTGAGTTTTTACATTCCAGTTGTCTCCTTGTCATTCCAAATGTGTTTGCCGATACGAACTCTTCTCATTAAGCTAAAATTAATAATTCCCCGTTTTTTGTTATTTTAAGGGGGCGAAACACCCTTGAACATCTACTTCTTGCACCCTACATTAAAAACTTGCGAATCGATTGGAATGAAAATGATACTATTTTATAGCGGAAATAAAATAAAAGTTGATGTATTTTTGTATTTGTGCAAGAAAACAGTTTTGAGGGGGTGAGCTACCCTTATTTGAGTTTTTACATTCCAGTTGTCTCCTTGTCATTCCAAATGTGTTTGCCGATACGAACTCTTCTCATTAAGCTAAAATTAATGATTCACCGTTTTTTGTTATTTTAAGGGGTTGAAACACCCTTGAACATCTACTTCTTGCACCCTACATTGAAAACTTGCGAATCGATTGGAATGAAAATTATACTATTTTATAGCGGAAATAAAATTAAAGTTGACGTATTTTTGTATTTGTGCAAGAAAACAGTTTTGAGGGGGTGAGCTACCCTTATTTGAGTTTTTACATTCCAGTTGTCTCCTTGTCATTCCAAATGTGTTTGCCGATACGCGCTCTTCTCATTAATCTAAAATTAATAATTCCCCGTTTTTTGTTATTTTAAGGGGGCGAAACACCCTTAAACATCTGCTTCTTGCACCCTACATTGAATACTTGCGAATCGATTGGAATGAAAAATATACTATTTTATAGCGGAAATAAAATTAAAGTTGACGTATTTTTGTATTTGTGCAAGAAAACAGTTTTAAGGGATTAAGCTACCCCCATTCCATTTTTTAGATTCCAGTTGTCTCCTAGTCATTCTAAATATGTTTACCGATACGAACTCTTCTCATTAAGCTAAAATTAATGATTAACCTTTTTTTTTCAATTAGCACGAATACTTAAGGTAGTAGTCTGATAACTTAAGCCGATTTTCATGTCTCTTTTGGAGGGCGTTTTTTTGTAGGAAAATAAAAATGAATCGTTTTGGATATTTAGGATGTTTTTATTGACATATTAAAGATACAAAAAAAAATGTTGTTGAAAAAATTTAATAGTTTATTATTATTATTATTATTATTGATCGAAGTTGGAACCTCGAAAAAAAAGCGCGTGGGTGGCCCCGGTGATTTTGGCTCTTGATGTTATCTGAAATCAAAAATTCTTGATAATTCTTAATCTATAGACATGTCATTCTGGTCGGAACTACTGAAGTTAAATTTCTTTTTATTTTACAACCCCTCCTTTGCTAAAATAAAAGAACTTTTTTTTCCAAAGTCCGCCATTCTGTTATTTATCCATGAAATTTAACGTCAGTAGTTCCGACCAGAATGACATGTCTATAGATTAAGAATTATCAAGAATTTTTGATTTCAGATAACATCAAGAGCCAAAATCACCGGGGCCACCCACGCGCTTTTTTTTCGAGGTGCCAACTTCGATCAATAATAATAATAATAATAATAAATTAATTTTTTTCAAACGAATTTTTTTTTGTATCTTTAATATGTAAATAAAAACATCCTAAATATCCAAAACGATTCATTTTTATTTTCCTACAAAAAAATGCCCTCCAAAAAAGACATGAAAATCGGCTTAAGTTACCAGACTACTACCTTAAGGAAGTGGACCATCCGTTCTAGCCCCTTTGTAATAGATATTCAAAAGTTTCCGACCTTTTTTTCATTGTTGATAATTATTTTCTCTATAGTCTGACGGGAGGTTTTTTTCATTTTTTGGTTGGAAAATTTTTTTCAAACTATTAAACACTATTTTTTTAAATTGCATACTCAAGTTTGAAATACTGTGATTTCTTTATTTTTGAAAAAAAATTCCCTCCATCAGACTATTAATACTACATTATTTTACTAGATTCTTTTTTATTTTTGCGGATTGGATAATTTTTGGTGAAGTTATGATGTCGACAAGGAAGCGCCATGGTTTTCATCAGTAGTCCATTTATACCCGTAAAAAATAATATTAATATTTGACAAAAAAAAATTTTAATTTTTTTTCTTATAGTTGAAAAGTTAGTAAAAAATGTGAAATCAACAATTTAATTTTTTTTTCACCACATAACCTTTATAATAATTTTTCAAATTTTCTCGGTTTTCATGCGCGCGCAGGGGTATGTGAGCCCTTAACGCGATGCAGTTTACTTTTTCATCAATAAACACGAATATTTTGATCAAAGTATGTTCGGTATTTTTAACACGAGATTAAATAACAAAGCTTGAATAATGGTGAAATTTTACAAAGCAGTGAGACACGTTAAAATTGTGGCTTGTTCTCTGGGGCTTACTTTTCCACCTCAATACAGGGATTTAAATGAAAAAGAAACTATAAATCCATGAATTGAGTAGGAAAAAAAAATTTCAAAAATACATATTCTGAAAATTACTGGTCGTAGCTATAGTTACTATGGCAGATTTCTTACGTCAATTGGACTACAGTTGCCGGAAAAAAAAGTGGGATTTAAAAAAAAGCAGAAAAAAATTGAACCCTCAATTTAATATTCATCCCACGGCCGTTTCACTCTATAAAATTCAGTATTTGGAGAAAAATATAAAAACTTTGAGTGGGTAAAAAAAGCCATCAAATGTCCCTATGGGAAATTTTCGAACGAGCCACTTTTATCAAAAAATTGAGTTTTAACATGTAAAAACTATCCCCGGAGCTTGACCACTTTAACGATATTTAATGTGTCAAAGTTCGATCTTCGAGTGTCGTCACTTTTTTTAAAACGACCAATAAATAGACCTCTCCAGTCATGTACGAACCCACATATTCACAGATTTTATATATGTGAAGAGTGTCGGATCGACCCTCGACGGCAACCACCTACGACGATCACTGCGATACACACGATACCCCATGAACCCCTCTTGCTTTCCACCCTTCTTCCTATCATAATACTGCTGTATTTACAGTTGACTGTCTCTCTCACTCTTGTTCTCCTCTCTTTTTATTCTTCGTTTTGTCTTTTGTCGTTTTTCTTTAGTTGTATACTACGTTCGCGTATACAGACGTAAATATATTCACGCTCGTATATTAGCCCTTATCAATTCTTCGATTTATTCGTTTCCATTTTCAAAGTGAAGCCGATACAAGGACGAATCAGAGAGTGGCTTTTAGTCACGTGGCCATCCAACATCAACTCACTTCACGCTACTGAATCTCAGCTCGGCTGGTAGGAACGCACCTAACCTAAAAACTGGATGATACAGGATGCGCCAAGGGCGTCTATCGATATTAATCCTTTAGTAAACTAGCAACAACGCGCTCGCCTCGCTCGCGCTTGAATGTTTCATATTTCGAACTTGTCCTTTAGATTAAGAATCAACTGCAAATTCTTATAGATACTTTTTCCCAAACGGCACAACGGATTTTGTCACCATACTGCAGTCGCTAAGATTATTTCGTCTCGATCGGTTGTCATTTCGTTAAATAGTACATAATTTATTATAATGTTTTTAAATTATGAGAATTGCATTGGGCGAGAGTCAATAATCTATTGAATCTTTGTATACTATAGATGTTGTTTCATGGTGAACGAAATCATGTTTGAATTACGCGCGCTTTACGACAACCAATCAGATTAACGATAAACGGGCTTCATAATTCGATATATTTATATCGCATTTCTTTATTATATAAGCTTTTTAAATTTTGAGAATTGCATTGGGCGAGTCAATAATCTATTGAATCTTTGTATACTATAGATGTTGTTTCATGGTGAACGAAATCGTGTTTGAATTACGCGCGCTTTACGACAACCAATCAGATTAACGATAAACGGGCTTCATAATTCGATATATTTATCTCGCATTTCTTTATTATATAAAGTTTTTAAATTTTGAGAATTGCATTGGGCGAGAGTCAATGATCTATTGAATCTTTAATCTTATTAAATCTTTGTATACCATAGATGTTGTTTCATAGTGAACTAAATCGTGTTTGAATTACGCGCGCTTTACGACACTCAATCAGATTGACGATTGGCTTCAAAATTCGATATATTTATCTCGCATTTCGAGAGTTTCGAGAATCGAGTGCCATGTCTTTTTTAAGAAAGGAAAAGCGATGACACTCTGAAATCGAACTTCGATACATTAAATATCGAAAAAGTGAAGCCAATACAAGGACGAATCAGAGGGTGGCTTTTAGTCACATGGTCATCCAACGTCAACTCCCTTCACGCCATTAAATCTCGGCTCGACTGATAGGAACGCACCTAACCTAACAACTGGATGATACAGAATGCGCAAAGCGCGTCTGTCGCTACTAATCCGTTGGTGAAAAAGTGATGACACTCGAAGATCGGAGTTCGATACATTAAATAACGAAAAAGTGAGGCCGAGATAAGGATGAACGACTTGACGCCTCTCGCAGTAGACATCCTTAGCCAGAGTGTAAGCTATCGTGCTGGGGGCTACGTGCCATCGAGGTACGATGTGTCGTGACGGCGCCTCCGGGACACCAGGCGATCTCCCAAAGTAAACAAGCTCTTACCTTCGAACGGAGGTGGGCTAATTCGGTTACAAAGGTACGGCAGGGGGAAAGGGGCACCGCCAAAGATACTCCGGGGACCTAACGTCCCCTAATAAAAGGACGTACCGACTCGTGAAAGGACCTGCCAGGTAAAAATAGGAAACACTCAGGGGCAGCCATGTTCTGGATTTCGGGGAGGACTTCCGGATATGTATATATCAACGAGAATTTTATTTCTTAATTCGGATTAATTTGCATGAATGATTTGAATTTCATTATTATCGTTTGTAACGAACCTTATGTGCGGCAATTTTGGCATTTATGTTCTTTTTTATGTGAAACATCTTTACGCGCGTTGGGAGTAAATGAGTCGATAGGGAACGTCGATGGCACGTCGTGGTGACGCTCCCCTCCACTCAACTCTGCCCAAGGGTTGATTGCGCATGTAGAGAGGCAATTCTGAACCAGATGTAATATCATAGCGTCTGGCGCTAGCGAGGAACAGCCCATTGCAAGGAAGATTCCAGCGAAAAGACGCGACTCTCATAGGCTATCGCTCGCTAACGAGACCGATAGTTGTAGGTAGATCACAGATGTCTATACTATACATAGTATAGAATAGACATCTGTGCGGTAGAGAAGTTCATTTTCCATTGACACCTGAGGGGCGATTCTGTACCAGGCGCAATATCATAGCGTCTGATGCAAAACCGAAATAGCCTATGAGAGTCGCGCCTTTCCGCTGGAATCTTCCTTGCAATTGGCTGTCGATTTGCGTAGTTTCGTTGCGTCAAGTACAAAATCGCACCCCTGGATGTGCTATCCATAAGTCTCAAAGGGGGACTTACAATTATTATATGTAGCCCTATCGCGAGTAACAAGTATTGAAGACTTATACATATTAGGGTGGTTCTTAATTTGGTGATGTTGGAAATTCTTTGGTATTGTTCCTCAAAAGTAATCAACATATCTAGAAAAAAAATTGGGCGCAAGCGGAACTTTGTCCAATAATTCTAACCCATCCCACCGAGCTGTCGAATTTTTATATGAAAAAATGCATGCAATCAAAATTTTGTTAAGAAAATTGTTTATTATTTCAAAACTATTTATGATAAAAGAATTTTATATAACATTTTTGTAGGAAATATAATGCTCTACAAAAAAGGTATCATGTGAAATTCTCGTGAATCTAATATTTATCACGTAATTAGCAAAAAACTGTCATCATTTATTCCAAAAGTCGATCATTATGGTCAAAACAGGAGTTTGACGTCGAATAGCTGCAATTTATTTTTCGTATGTATATAAGATTATGAAGAAATACGTAGCGCACTCAACAATGAAATGTAAACAATATTCAAATTTTCAATTTTATCAATTTTATTGTGAATTATAATGAATGATGTCATATATTTTAAAAATCAACTTACAATAATGAATTACATCGGTTGAAGCAAAGTTGCTTTGTTAATATCAGGATATTTTTTTTAATATTTTTCAATTATTTGTACAATGAATTGTTTCTGATCTTCATCATAAGTAAGACGATCATTGTACTCTGTAATAAGTTTCACTCCTCTTTCTGCAACATCGTTAACCACTTTAATTCCTTTAACTATTTTTAAGGCTTGTAAATAATTTTCATTAGAAATCCACTCGCTCACATCGATATCAAAAAATGAGGAGTTGATTTCAAATCTGTCGAAAAAAGCCATCGATTTGGAAATGATAAATAAATCAATGTCCTTATCGATCAACGAAGAAAAATTTATCATGAATGATAATAAAATTGATAAAATTGAAAATTTAAATATCGTTCACATACTGTTATTAAGTGCACTACGTATCTCTTCATATTTCTAATTGCATATGAAGAATACATTGCAGTTTTTCGACGTCAAACTCCTGTTTTGGCCATAATGATGGACTTTTGGAATAAATGATAGTTTTTTTGCTAATAACGTGATAAATATTAGATTCACAAGAATTTTACAAGATACCTTTTTTGTAGAGCATTAAATTTCCTATAAAAACGCAATATAAAATTTTTTTATCATGAATAGTTTTGAAATAATAAACAATTTTCTTAACAAAATTTTGAATGCATGCATTTTTTCATATAAAAATTCGACAGCTCGGTGGGGTGGGTTAGAATTATTGGACAAAGTTCCGCTTGCACCCCAATTTTTTTTCTACATATGTTGATTACTTTCAAGGAACAATACCAAAGAATTTCCAACATCACCAAATTAAGAACCACCCTAATACATATATACACGTAATATTGATCTAAAATTCTAGCACGGTAGACGAATTGATCCATCAGTTGTAACGTTGCAAAAAGAATTAAAAAGATTATCGCTTAATAGACTCGAGACACTCCAAGGATTAGTATCAAATTTCATAACACCAAGAAAAGGATTGTCGTTATTCACGTTGAGTTGTCAAAGTCTCAGAAAGCATGTTCCAGATCTACAAGATTCGATCGTTAACAATAGTAATTTCTTATAATTGAGTGAAACATGGCTTGGTAATGAAGAAAACGTCGACATCCCCAACGTTCATTGTATTGTTCACTTCAAACGCAATAATGTTAGAGCTGGTGGTGCAGCTATCTATCAGAATAGAGATTCATTGGATGTTATTACATCTCGCATAATCGTTAGGTTGAGAAATGTAAGGGGACTTGGTTTTGGTCAAGACGTTATTGGCGATTTATGTGCGGCACAAATTGTTATGGACGATGAAAGGGAATTGGTCATGGTCATTGTATATATTTCCCCAAACCAAAAAATTCACAATATCATACGATTTTTACACGAAGAACTACTCAAATACAGTCCAGCTGGTTCAATGCTATTAGGAACAAATTTACATAAACTTCCATTAATTTGAGTACGGGATTTCAATGTTAATTTTGCCAAAGCTGAATCATTGCCACTCATACATTTTCTCCAAAATGAATTTCAGTTGATCATGAACAACCACATGTTTGATACTTCAGCTATCATCGACCGATTGTTAATTTCATCGAACCAAGCGCAGCAACGACTGCTACTATAACCGAAGTAACAGATGAAGCAAGCAAATAAATATTATAGAAGAAAATCAAAAGCTACTTTTCTTGTTGTTTTTTTTTTAATTCTCCACGCCACGTATCCCACGCGGTATTCTCAAGATGTTGGATGTTTCACATCTACCAGGCGTCCCATGACGGCTCACTTTTTTCTTTAGTGTAAGGCAGGGTATAAATTGCATATGACTTTATTCTATGTATAAAAAATCCGTGGTTTCACGAGATAATTGAGAAAGAATGATCTTTATAAAATAAATATGCCTGATATTCGAATTATTCAAATACCATCGATCGGGTGAATCATTTGTTTATGTCCAATTAAAGGATAATTCTTTCGATTTGCAAGATGTTAATACAGCAATATAGGATATAAAAATGTTTATATCGGGCCAAACCTTGACGCGTTCAACGAATCACTCGGCCCTAAAAAGTTGAACTCGTTGATCGACAATCGACTCTACTTACCGGTGGAATTTTCTCAAGGACACTCTCCAAAGCGTCATACTTGGCTTGTGTTAAAACCGCATTCAGATCAGCACCCGTGAATCCGGACGATCGTTGAGCAAGATCCTGTAGATCGAGATTGTTTGCGTCGATATCTTGAGCTTTGCACAAAACGTTAAGAATTGCTTTTCTGTCATTCTGAAAAAAAATCGTAAGGATTACTTCGACCGACAAATATTTTTCCCTAATGCGTACGCACGGAATCAACAAACAAAGGGCATAAGCAACGGAAAGGAAATTCCTGGACTTCGTACCTCATTAGGTAAAGGACATAACAATGATTTGTCCAAACGACCGGGTCGAAGAAGCGCTGGATCGAGCAAGTCAGGCCTTGAAGATGCAGCAACAACCGCCACTCCTTCTCTACCTTCGACCCCGTCCAATTGCGTTAGAAGCTGATTCACGACTCGATCGGTAACGCCAGTGCTGTCATGGCCACGTCTGGTTGGAAACATTTTGGGCTAATGATTCTCGCTCATTTATATTTGGTTGTTGTTCTTCAGTTAACTCCAAAATTGCTCTGTGTCAGCTTAGAACTGACACGGACCTGGTACTGTTATGAGTTGCGTTGTGGTATAAATAACTCGCAAAAATGGCAATTGGACGCTGCTGTTCATAAGTGCAGAAATCCATGGGACAAAGAAATTACTGGCGAGTGCCAGCACCATAACACAACTCATAGAGTGGCAACTCCTTATCTCAAAAACGTGTTTTTTAATCACTTTAGTACGTATACGAGGTATGTAAATTAAGGGATAACACCACTGTGACCCCCTGTTTTTTTTCACATTTTTCAAGAATTTTTTTTTGTGGGAAAAAAAAGAGATATTCGAAATTTTTTTTTGGGTTTTGTTCCTTGTTTATTAATATATCAAAAAACATTTTTTTCACGCCGCATGGTGGCGCTGGGGAAGCTCTCGCGTCAGGTGCTGTCATCTCCGCAGTGGTTCGCGGCACGCAGCAGAACTCTCTTCAAAGTCGATCTGAAAAAAAATTCCGAGTGTTTTCGTTAATAATATGATATTTTGAAGAGAAGTACATAGGATTTTTCCGATATCTCAATAATTATAAAAGTTATAGCCTATTTTCGACGAGAAATTTTGCTCAAAAATTATTCTTTAATTTCAAAGGCGTGCCTATTTTTTTTTAAACAATATTTTTCCAAATCCCCATGTACTTCTCTTCAAAATATCATATTATTAACGAAAACACTCGGTACTTATTTTCAGATCGACGTTGAAGAGAGTTCTGCTGCGTGCCGCAAACCACTGCGGAGATGACAGCACCTGACGTGAGAGCTTCCCCAGCGCCACCATGCGGCGTGAAAAATGTGAAAAAAATGTTTTTTGATACATTAATAAACAAGAAACAAAACCCAAAAAAAATTTTCAAATATCTCTTTTTTTTCTCACAAAAAAAAATTCTTGAATAATGTGAAAAAAACAGGGGGTCACAGTGGTGTTATCCCTTAAGTAATGAGACTGATTTTTTTCATTTTTTGTATTCAAATAGAATTACAATTTTATATTGTCGCCCTCAAGATAACTTCCTTCTGAAGCCACACAGCGCTGGAGACGGTTCTTCCAATCCTCACAGCAGTGCTGGAACTCCGATACTGGAATAGCCTTCAGCTGGTCGGTTACAGCCGTTTGAATGTTTTCGAGTGTCCCAAAATGAGTTCCCTTGATGTGATTTTTTAATCTCGGGAAGAGAAAAAAGTCACAAGGACTCAAGTCAGACGAATGAGGAGGCTGAGGAGCCACAGGAATGTTTTTACTGGCCAAAAACTCGTTTATTGAAATTGCTGTGTGACAAGGAGCATTATCGTGATGCAACACCCAGTTGTTTTTGATGTTTGGTCTCACACGAATAACCCTTTTTCGAAGTTTTTCAAGAACCTCCCGGTAAAAGTGTTGATTGACCGTTTGGCCTTGAGGTACCAAACTCTTTGCGGACGATTCCGTGGGTATCGAAAAAACAAATCAGCATGCATTTGATCTTCGACTTGCTCATTCTTGCTTTTTTGTGCCTTGGAAAGGTTGAAGTGTGCCACTCCATGCTCTGGCGCTTGGTTTCTGGGTCGTATTCAAACACCCAAGACTCGTCACCAGTAATGACACGTTCCAGAAAATGGGGGTCATTTTCAATCGAATCCAAAAAGTCAAGGCACCTTTCCCTCCTGATGTCCTTTTGCTCTTGTGAAAGGTTTGTTGGAACCATTTTTGCGCAGATTTTTTTCATCCCCAATTCATTGGTCAGAATCTCATGAACGGTGGTGTGAATCAAATTCAACTCTTCCCCGATCATTCTGACTGTCAACTGACGATCTGAACGCACAGGATCCCAGATTCTGTCGGCATTTTCATCGGTTCTTGAAGATGAAGGCCTTCCGCTTCGTGGTTCATCTTCAATCGACTTTCTTCCTTCTAAAAATGCTTTAAACCACCGAAAAACCTGGGCTCTTGACAAAAACACTGTCTCCGTAGGCCTGCTGAAGTTTAGCAAGAGTTTCCGTTGCACTGTGCCTAAGTCTGAAGCAAAACCTGATAGCACACCGTTGCTCGCAATTGATGTCACTCATTTTTAGAACACAATAGAAAAAGCTGTTTGACAAAAAAAATCGCCACGAACAACCAAATGACTCGAACGAGTTCAAACTCGTACTGAAGGCGTATCACAAGTTCCCCTGCCGCCCGACCAAGACCAGTGCCTCAAGTGTTGCCAGATCGAACGCTACGTTGCCAGTCTCATTATTTAATTTACACACCTCGTATATCATAGTCAAATCTACCACTGATGAAGAGTACCATATTATAAAATAAAAATTCGCCAGTTTTACGATAATGTTTTACAAAATGATGTGCGAAACCCGACTGCCGGTATATGATATTTTTTACAACTTACGTGGTACATCATACCAATTCTGTCATGGTTATACACTAGGACCTCGATTTTAAGGAGTTTTATTTTAAACAGTTCGATTTTAAGGTATTCGATTTCAAGGAGTTCGATTTCAAGGGGTTCGATTTTAAGGAGTCGGATTTTAAGGAGTTGGATTTTAAGAAGTTCGATTTTGAGGAGTTGGATTTTAAAAGGTTCGATTTTGAGGAAGCTCGATCGTGAAAGATACAGTAAGCGATGAATTACTAACCTTGGTGCTAGACTGTCGAATTCGTCGAAGAATAGAACGCACGGTTTGGCGCGACGAGCCCTGAAGAAGATATCGTTAGTTATGTCGAGGTCCAAGATTCGCAAGGGCAAATCCTAGACATTATAATTCTCATTCCAAAGAATAGAACGTAAAAAAGTTTTTCCACGAACCTCGATAAATACAATAAATCACACCGCGAGGCTTATTTCACAATTGACATTGATTGGGGATGATATTCCAAAAATACAGATTATGGTATCGAGTAGAGGACACTCGGTCAGATTGCCAACAAGATCCAATTGACAATTAACATTTAGCAACTTGACCTCTCTCGGCCAATTTTCAAACCACTCTCTCTCAATAAGTGATAGATTGATGTTTTAAAGTAATATTCGGTGTACAAGTAAGTTTTAAAAGATTTTTTGTGAAAATTGGGGCTTTATTGTGCAAAAATGGTAATCAACCGAGGTAACAATGGAGTCCCGTAACAATTCGAGTCTTCGTTCAATAATGCCTCCAATTCTGCATCTTCAAGTATTTCTGGCCTTCACCACTTTTGAACCGCCTAAACCAGTACTCACAAGTTGAAATTTATGGAGCAAGGTCCCCATAAGCCTCGCACAACAATCGATGACCTTCAGCTGTTTTTTTTTCTTCAAATAGAAGCAGAAAAGTAAAGCTTACCGCAAATTGCGTTTCGTTGGCACAAAAGTCGACATATTTGGAGTTCGAAAAAACTATGTTCTTTACACTTTGAAAAATAGACACATACCAAAAACTAAAGCCTATTGATGACGGTTTAACATGAAGGCGGTTAGGTTATGATCTGATGCGATTTGATACTAGTAACGCCCTCTCTTGAAAATCCTTTAAAACTTACTTATACCCCCAACAGTTTATTGTGCGAAGTCATTTATTTAGCCGTAGAGTGGCGGGCAATATTTTTCTGATATTAAGATTAAACATGGCACGCCATCTAGGTTCCAGCGTATCCTTATCGCTATGATGCACTCCGTCGGTCTCCAATTATCGCAGTTGATTCTGTCCACGCACAAACATCAACGGTTATAATCCTGATTATCAGATCGTACTAAAAACATTACATTTCGGCAAAAAATATACGATAATCGAGGGTTTACTACTGGTTCATGCTAACTAGTACTGGCTGACTTGGACTGACTGAGAATGAACGGCCATATTGAATCGGTCACTCTTCCGTGGTAATTCTCAATATCGAAAGTTGTTATCGACAAACCCATTCTTCTGCGAATCTTTATAAAAAAGATACAATGATAACTTTACATTTATTAAAAGATAATATTGGTAAAATCGATAATGGAGTTTGATCCACTATTAAAATAATATACAATCGATAAAACTCCATTGGAACCTCGATGGATTAATTAATTTCTTTAAACATTTAAGGCGGTAGTCTGGTCTAGAAATGTGAAAAAAATCGATTTTTAATTTTTTTTTAATTTTCTTATTCCTTAGACCTTTCTTCAACGCGCCGGAAAACCGTTTAATGATATTTCAAAAATTAGCCGAGAAATAAAAATTCTAAGCAAGCCGCGCGCTCAGGTAGCGCGGGAAGCAGCTAACGCAGAGGCTACTGAGTCGCTCATTTAACGGTGTCAAAACTTTGAACGCGTTTATCTCAGAACTATGTTTTTCGAATCGGCGCCCACGATATCTCGATAACTAATGGACCGATCGAGCTCAAATTTGGCACGTACCTTAGGTAGCCTGTTTCTGAGGACTGGTAGCAGAATTGAGTCGAACAATAATTTTGCCGACATTTTATAACTCGTCGAATACCCGAAAATGTATGAAATGTCATTAATGAAAGTTCAACAGGCCGCCATTTTAGCAAAAAATTTTTTTAAGTATCAATTCTGCTACCAGTGCTCAGAATACTCATACAGATTGAGAATATATATATTTTTTTTTTTTCAGATGCATACAACATCGTCCAGAGTGGGCGCCGATTGAGGCGGGTTTCGGCGCACCATGTTGCAACAAGGCAAAAAACTACATGAAAATATTTAAAATAATTTTTTTTTTATGTACAAGTATTCTCTAAGGATCAATGAATGCACGTGTAAATTTTCATCAAGACAACTTTAACGGTTTAAAAATTATTGCACATTAGAAATGATGTCAAAAATCTCGCTCTAGACCAGACTATCGCGTCGTGCATTGCTGTTTCATCGATATCCGTACAACCCCGAATGTAAGTCAATTGTGAAAAAGCTTTAATATCAGGGCAATTATAATAATGATCGAATGTTCATGTTGTTATCGTAAAGAAATAGATACTAACTTCTCAAAGACGTTCCGTACTGCTTCCTCGCTAGCCCCTATATACTTCGATAATAGTTCAGGTCCCTGAAAACAAAATTCACCCGCAGAACGGTTCAAACTTTCAGTTTAATCAAATATTCGTCGTAATAATGTTACAATCACCAATCTTGAATAAAAACTTGGTCCCATGAAAACGTTATTTAGTTATCAAGTTGTATGATGCATAGATTTTTTACAATAAAAAATGTATCTGTCATTCTTGTTAAAAAATTATTAAAAAATTTTTTTTTCTTCATAATCCCTGACTTTTTTTTCATAATCCTCGGAGGACATCCATGGTAAAAAGTATATACGGTAACGCAAACTCGAAATAAATGCTTTCCATATAACTGAGACATAATTAGAGGAAAATGTATGAAAAAAAAAAAAATAATAATTCCAGGAGACCAATATGTTCACCAACGGTACCTTGATGCTGATTAAATTTATACCACACTCTTTGGCGATTGCACCAGCCAATATAGTTTTTCCTGTGCCCGGCATACCGTACAAAAGCACGCCATTTTGACTCTTTATTGGTGCATTACGATACAATTCCGGATACTGCAACGGCCATTTCAACAATTGGGTCAACATGTCTTTAACCTCTGTCAGACCACCGATATTCGACCAATCGTAACCGGAACTCTTATACAATTGTACACCGTGTAAAGATATTGTTTTGTAATTTTTTAGAGTTTCCGATAAATCCTCGTCGGTCAGAGTAAGTGTCGTCTTGGCTTCATCTTTTACTGAAATAATATAAACACGTTACTTCATTCACTAACATTTAGCCATTCTGTAATGGTCAATGTTATTAATCTGTTAAATCGTCTTTCGCTTGGTACAAAAATTTCCCGGATTACCATTTAAATAACGGCAGAAAATCGTTTTTTCGCTATTTTGAAAGAGCGAACTTAAAATCATCTTTTTTTTTAGGCTTAATAGTCTTGATCCTTTTTTGATCCTTGCGACATTTAAAAAATACCCAATAAAACTGTAAATTCGTGTATGGGAATTTACGTATTGGGAAATCGAGTATTCGCGAAAAATGATGGCGAATTTTAGCGACCAGTCGCACAATCGGAATTACCACGAAATTTTCATTCTGTAAGAACGCCATTTTATGACAGCGGTCTTCATTAAATGGCTGCCGTATGCAAGCTTCCGTTCAATCGAGTAGAAAAAATTATGCAACATACTTTGAACATTGTGGAATATGGAACGATCGCGATTACTTAAGAAATAAAATTATAACACGTTAAGAAAAAATCGCAAAGTGTAAAATCAACTTTTTTCGAAAAACAATGTACGAGGGGGGACCCAAAAAAAACGGGAATTGCGCTGCGGCGGGGAGTGAGAGTGGGTGAACCCATTGCTCGACCAGGTGTCCGTTGGGGACACGTCTCCCGAGTTAGTGTGCGAAGTTCTGTCGCCGTGAGTGCATCGGTTCGCCCGTGGGAATTTTTGTAGTGAAACAACTTTTTCCATTTCGGCGAAAACGTGATGGCCGATTATCGAGAGCAACGCGCGGCTGTGAAATTTTGTTTCCTGTTGGGAAAATCGGCCGCGGAAACTACTGTAATGCTTAAGACTGCTTATGGAGATGCTGCCCCAAGTAAAACTAGAGTCTACGAGTGGTTTTCACGTTTTAAAAATGGACAAATGTCAATTGAAGGCCAACCCCGTTGAGGACGCCCCTCAACGTCAAGAAGTGTCGAAAACGTCGACAAAATCAATGCTCTCATTCATGAAGACCGTCGCCGAACCATTGATCAACTCTGTGAGATGTCTGGGATGTCATGGAGTTCAATTCAGAGGATTTTATCCAAAGATTTGCACACGAGCAGAGTTGCAGCCAAATTTGTCCCACGCCTTCTCGCAGACGAGCAAAGGGAGCGTCGACTTCAGGCATATTTTCAACTTCAAAATCAGCTCGAAGAGGACCCTGAACTTTTTTCCAAGGTGATTACCGGTGATGAATCATGGTGCTATGGATACGACCCCGAAACAAAGCAGCAATCATGTGTTTTGCCACTGTGGAGGAAGTAAAACAAAAATCGCTGGAAGCCCTGAAGAACATCCCGATAAGTGAATTTAAAAAATGTTTTAAACATTGGAAGGATCGTTTGCAAAGGTGCGTTGTGGTCAAAGGAGAATACTTTGAAGGCGATCAAAATTTGGTGTAAAAATATTCAAAAATAAAGAAATTATGACGAAATTTTTTGGGTTTTTTTGGGTCCCCCCTCGTAAAACCTATGTTGACGCTTCGCTTTGCGCGCGTAATTCGAAAATTTTCAGAAAAAAACACAATGATTTCAAGTTTCTTGAGTATAAAAGAGTGATTTTACACATTTTCTGTGGTATACCTGCTCGACAGGTTGATAAACGTGAAATTAAATGTATATTCCTTCGAATTAGGTTAAATGGAAGGTTATAAGGTGAACGTACCAGTCGCTGAACACGACCCGGCGTCTCAGTGAACGGACACCGAATTACATATTGATACTTTTGCTACGTTTATGTGTTAAATAAACCCTCTGAAAAGAAATCCTATTCCTTTTTTCATACGCCCAAAATAAATCGTCAAAGTTAGCACTTTTTTCTGCCGCTAGAGTGGTGTTACTCCTTAATGGAAATCGCACGAGCGTAAACCGTGTTTTTTGAAATGCGCACATCGCATCGTGCAAACTGTTGGCAATGAAGAGGTTGAGCTTGTAAAGTACAAACTTAATCGTACCATGACGTTTCAATGCGGCGAAAGATGCTTTTTCAGCAAAATCAATAAGATCCTGTGCCACCCATCCTTCAGTCTTATTTCCGTAGTAATCCCAATTCATTGATTCCGGCACGTGTATATGCTTTTGTAGACCAAGCCTCAAAATATCGATCCGATGGTTCTGTGTGTAAAGTAATGTTGTATTTTTTAACTCATAAACACAAAAACGTTGCTCGAAGGAAAAAAAATTACTTACTTTTGCAAGATCGGGTATTGTCAAGACCGTTCGAAACAAATGGACACCTCTCGGAGATCTCAACCTTGCACCGACTTTGTTAATGTTCGTGCAAGTTGCAATTACAGAGACGTAATGTGACGATTGATACTCGGCGGAAATATTGAAAATAATATCCAAAATTCTGCAGTTGATACAAAAAAAATTGAAGAAAATTATTTCTATTGAATTTTATTCATTTTTACCCTCTCAATTCATTTCTCGATTGTGTATTATTCGTTTATTCTTTTCAACGTACGAGAGCAATAACCAACACACGACTTATTCATTTGAGGGGATACTTGCACCAATAAAAACCGATGACGTTAATTCATTAATTTGTTATCGGACATCAAATGGAAGATCCAAAAAGTGGCGAATTAAAAACTTGCACGTTGCTTCCTCACCATTTTATCTCGCTCACAAATTCCCCTCCATGCTTAAGGGGGGTGTAGGGTTTTTAAAATATTTTTTTTGCATTTTAAAAAATTTTTTTCTGAATGAACAATATGTCGCGAATATTGTGTATAAATTTTAAGTCAATCGGCGTAAAACTAACGGAGTTACAGCGTTTCAAACGATTACGATTACGTGATACGGGTTCACGTATAAAAAACTTTAAATCGATTTTCCCGAAAACGTCATTTTTGAAGTTTGTGAACATTAGAACTCAAAATCTACTGAACCGATCCTTTTGAAAATGTAAACATTACTTCTTCACATAAATCAACAGGTAATCAGGAGGAGTTTTTTTTTCAATTTTTTCAATTTTTTAATAACCAATTAAGCGCGATTTTTTGAGCTATAATTGCGTTTTTCACTTCCAAGTGCTGCAAAAAATAGAAAAAAAAAAAACTCTTCCTGATTACCTCGGGAAATACATCACCTTTAAAATGCAGCCAATTTTCAAACCGCTCTCGCCCAATCGGTGCTCAATGATTGGGAGAGAGTGATTCGAAAATTTGAACGTTGAGCATACAATTTCTTATAAAAATATAAAAATGTAAAAAAATTAAAAATGCAATAAAATCTTAACCCTTCCACCGATTCATAAAAAATTTAAGGCCAATCGTCCTCCAGTGACGCTACATTCATGAGAGAAAAATTAACTCAAGATCTTGAAACTTTTGTGAATTAAACCGATCTCTAATATTTTTCGAACAATGCAAAATTTTATAAAATCTCAACGACTCAAGTGATTTTTGCCAAATTCAATACGAAACATCCCCGTCTCCTAGGCCTTTTATACACAAAGCTTTGACCCGATAAATGAAAATCTACAAAAGTTAGAACGATGAGACATTTTTCAAAAATTTCAAAATGCCGTAAAATCCCAAATCCTCAAAGAATTCCAACGAAAACTGTAGCTAACAATGAACGTTCGATGATCTAAATCTGTGCAGAGTTTGCAAGAAATCGGTCGATTCGTTCTCGAGATATATCATGTTGAATTTTTGAACCCTATACATACACGGACATTTTTTTTTAGATGTGATTTTTTAGTGTTCTGGTACATTTTAAGCATACCGACATTAAAATCTCGATTTTTTTTCACGAAACCAAAGCCTCCTTCTTCTATGAGGAAGCAAAAAGATGGCATACAGGAGCTAGCAAAACAAAATTTGTTTATTTTTAATTTCTATTAAAGTACACGATTTTTTTTTACATCCTATTGATGCCGAAAAATAAATTGACAACCGTTCATGGCTTTATAAAAGTAGCGAGATTTTTGGAGCAAGTAATTCCCATTTTAACTCACCTTGAGGCATTGATTACATCCGGAGTGATCTCTTCATCACCAGATGGTGAACTCGTGATGCTTTCCAAATCGTCCAAAAATAAAATCGAAGGTTGATAATATACGCAATCGGCCATAGCGGCTGATATAATTTTTTGCATCGCTTCGGCCCTTTTACCTAAAGCAATTGAATAATAAAACGATTTTCGAATAATTTTTACAGCACTTTTAACACTTATTCAATTCAACGATTTTCAACGACAAAAAACAGCTAGTCCTACAAAAATCCAAAAGCACCTGATTCTTATTCCCGAGACTTTTTAGAATTATTCGATATTTTCACTATGATAATGATGAAAATAAAATATTAAAGAATTGTTCATTACAAGATTTAGCCATAAATGAATTCTTGCCTTTTAATGCCCTGCACTCGATAGTGTGCACGTGTACAAAATGAGGAGTGCCTTGCATAATCTCCCGTAGAATTTTGCAGAGAGTCGTCTTTCCAACACCAACATCGCCGCAAATAAGAATATTCCCCGGTTCGTAAACAAAGTTTTTAACAGGAACTAAGCTCAAACTTAGCTCGAGAGTGACTCGACATTCCGCAATTATGGACCGAAGGGGTCTGAAAGTTTCACGAAATTATTAAGAAATTCGCATCCCTTGCCGTACGAAGGTAAATTTAATTTGGGGTAAGGGGCAAAAAATGGATAGTCAAAAATGTTCATCTTATAAAGTATACTGTTCGGAAACAGTGCAATTAGTGTAGGAATTGTTTTAACGTAACGCTAACAAAACAATGTACAAAAGAATATTGCAACAAAACAAATGACAGGAGGTACAACTACTAGTCACAATTCAACTTTGGTGCTTGACATTTTTATATTATTTAAAAGAAGACTTTACGGATCGATCCTCAAAATTTTAATAATATGGATCACATAGTTTCTTCGCAATAAGATGCAAAAGTTGACAACTTTCCGGAGATATATTATCACCGATTTAAAGCACAATCAACCTGCTTGGTTATTTGAAAAATTCACAGTCCATAAACTGAATATGATGAGTAATGGAAAAAAATTTTTTAATCGTACTTCATCGTGGAATTTGAGCATTGTGACAAATTTAATTTTTTACATCGTAAATTATGAGTTTGAGATGTGAATTAATCTTGCAAAAGATGCACACTGAGCTGGCCAGGAGAAGAATAGACGAAAAAATATGGAAAAAGTAACAGAAAAGTGGTAAAAGTGCTCAGCGAATAATTTTAAGTCGACAATCTCAACGGCCTTTGAGGGATCAGGCCACTCTGGAGGCCGAAAAAATAGGCATTTTTGGGAATTTTTTTTTCAGAAAAACTACAAAATAAATCGAGATTACAAAATAGGGTGTTTATTATACACATCGGTGACTGTATACAATAATTTTTTTGAAGCGATTAATTTCAAAATGCCGGCTGTGCAGCATTTTTCGATGACGTCTGCATTTTTGTTGGCCGCAAACATAACTCAGACAATTTTCAACCGGTTCACTTGAAATTTTGAATATATCTTTAAGGGCGGGGTTTTCACTTTCGAAAAATCGAATTTTTTTTTTGTCTTATCTTATTGTTTAACATTTCAAGAATATGTCCTTAAAATTTTAAACCGATCTAAGCAATATTCTTGAAGTTATTGTCTTATTAATCTCCTAGCCTTTAACGCTATACCTCTAACAGCTGCGGGCGGTCGGGCTAGCAGTGCAGCTGTCGAACAGGTATACAGTTTATTCATTGCTATTGTGTATATAGTATATAGTGTATACTATACACTACAATATTTTAAAAGAAGAAACGAGCTGGAATCGATGATTCTGTGTAAGTTGAAAAAAAATTGTTTTTTCTTCACTTTTTTATTTCATAAACTTTAGACGCGTTTTTCTCAAAACTACTTTTTCAAAGTCCGTGTTCACTGCCATTTAAAAACTACTTGACCGATTCATTTCAAACTTTGTACACATTTTCTACATATAATATACCTCCCCCCAACGTTTAGTTAAATTTTTTTTTTTTTACATAAAGGGTGTTTCCCACCCGCAAAATGGCGGAATTTTTCGTGGAAAATAACAGTTCACACTTTAGATGGCCGCGAAAAATTTTTAAATGAAAAAAAAAATTATCAGAGAACGTTGGGGGGAAGATTTGATTATAATTTGACGAAATTTTCATGGTTTTTCATTTTCAGATAATTTCCGGCCGAGTTATAGTGAACACCGCAAATTGTTTTTTTTCCAAGACGTTCCGGGGGAAGTTCTGTTACGGGCTTATGCTTCAATATTTCTGCATGAAAAAATTACACAACATTGTCAAAAGTATGCTCAATAATGTACAAAAGGTTCAAATAAAATTGCTCAATACATATTTGAGAAAAAAAATCGCAGAAAAAGTGTTTTTCGCTGAAACCCTTACCCCTCCCTTAAAAATACATTGTCTATGGAAATGCGTAAGATTTTTTCGATATATTGATTTTTGGCCGAACGGCGCACTTTTAAAGTGAAAAGTGAAAAGTTTGCTTAAAAAATCGTCAGAAAATTGTAAATAACAAATTAACTATGCGATATAAATAAAAATCCTATGCATTTCCATAGACAATGTATTTTTAAAGATATATTCAAAATTTTACATGAATCGGTTGAAAATTGTCTGAGTTATGTTTCCGGCCAACAAAAACGAGGACGTCATCGCAAATACGCTGCACAGCCGCCATTTTGAAATTAATCGCATCATAAATATTATTGTATACAGTCACTGATATGTATGATAAACACCCTATTTTATAATCTCGATTTATTTTGTAGTTTTTCTGAAAAAAAATCCCCAAAAAAGCCTATTTTTTAGGCCTGTAGAGTGGCCTAACCCGTTGAGTTATTGAAGAGTTATAGAGGGAAATATCGAGTTAAAAGAGGTTCCCCATGCAACGACACGCATCCGACGACTTCCGAGTCATTGAGTGTTCTACATTTCACTGTTTATTTGTTAATATCAAGGAATAAGAAGAATATAACACATAAGTAACAATCATAATTATTACCAATAATATTGAATATGAATTGGTATACCTGTGCTTATTTTTAATATGAGTACTTTTTTTACTCCAAAGCAATAGTCGTACCTCCATAAAGGAGAAGATAGGTTTAGGACTACGTTTTTTTAGTGATTTTCGTGAATTTTTTTGGCAAGAAAGGAATGTATATAATTTATTGAAACTTTGGGAATATTTTATACATATATTCAAACAAATATCGTAATTTTTTTGAAGTATTGTCTCGGAAAATATGGAAGATAACAGCTCGGAGGTCATCATCAGACGTAGCTGTTTGTGTACATTCTGGAGGCCACAGTTTTTATCTGAAATCAATAGGATTTTAAATTTACGGTAAAAACATGTATTTCTTCTATATGAACCTAACTTCCTCTCAAAAAATTCCCCATGAAAATTGGAATGTTTAGAGGTGTTTAAGCAAAAGAGCATAATTGAAATTGAAAATCGTATTTTTTGGGGGGAAGTTAGTTTCATATAGAAGAGAGACATGTCCTTAAAGTAAATTTGAAACCCCATTGATTTCAGATGAAAACTGTGGCGTCCAGGATGTCCACAAACAGCCAGGTCTGATGGTGACATCCGAGCTGATATCTTCCATATTTTCGGAGAAAATGTTTAAAAAAAATTTTGATATTTATTTGAATATATGTATAAAATATTCTCAAAGTTTCAATAAATTATATACATTCCTTTCTTGCCAAAAAATTTCATAAAAATCACTAAAAAAATGTAGTTCTAAACCTATCTCCTCCGTTAAAGAAAACAATGTTTATGAATTTTTTTAACGAATGTTCATAACGATTTACTTTTGTAACAATATTTTTTTTATAATTATGGGCATTTGTTTTATTTCTATAGAATAATAATAATAATAATAATAATCATGCCTATTTTTTTAACTCACAGTAACGAAAAGTCTGCCAATTTAATTTCGTCCAACGGTAGCCCGGAGTCACTCGAAGAATCCGTTTCAATCGGCGTGACGTTATTGATATTTATCGAAAAATGTTTTAATCGAACTTTACCGACGAGTAAATACGAAAATTGCTTGGGCGAGCATACCACCGAGCAGCTCGTTCCGTTTCCGAAATAAATTCTCGAGCGAGAGTTCAACAAAACTTCGTTATCATAAGTCGTGTCGATAAGAAATTCTTCGAAAATTTGCCTCGTTACCGTCTGAGCCGTGGGAAACACTTCGATCGACGTTACTGACTGTTCCGTGTGCGCCAAAGATTCCAAAAGTACTTTGCTACCGACGGACACTCTCAAATTTCGTCTCAAGTTCGTCGAGATATAAATTTTATTGTGAACCGATTTGGTGAAATACAAATTTTCTTCTTTACCGATCGAATCATTTTTCATTACCGCGTCTATGACGAACAATCTCACGACTAATTCAGCGGACACTTCAGGTACTACCGAATGATCTTCCTGTATTTTTCGTATTCTGTACAAACGACTGCCGGTATTTTTCGAATTAATGTTCGATGGCGCGTTTGATTTTTGGACAAAAACGTCGTAGAGACATTCGGGACGAGAATCGAATAAATCAGCTGAGTAAATGTCTTTGATAGCCGATAAACCGTAAACCCGAAACACTTCAGGAATTGTGCCAATTTCATTATCCCTCATCCACGAATGAATATCGTAAGGTTTGTCGTTCGATTTTTCTCTAACAGATCCCGACGTTACCAATGGAACGTTATTGAAAAAGTTCAAAATTCTGAATCTTGGCTTGTCAATAATCGTTTGCGGCTTTTTCGGAAAATGTCTTTCCCGAGTCGGCAATGAAACGTGAACTTCGGTACGATTACCGATTTTTCCGTATGCAAAATCGGGACTGATGGCATCTAAACAAGAAAGATAACAATTATAAATATACTTTTTATTTAACAGCTCACATACCCCTGAAATAAATAAAAAACGATTTTTCTACAGATTTTTATTTTTTATACTTTTGAGAATAAAAAAAAAAAACTTTTCGAAATTTTTACTCCGTTAGAAAGTGATAGCGATAAATGTGACCAGACATCGGATTGGGACGGCTACCTACCAGAAACTTTGAGGTAGTAGTCTGGTAACTTAAGCCGATGTTCATGTCCTTTTTGGAGGGCGTTTTTTTGTAGGAAAA
Organism: Oxytorus armatus; assembly: GCA_958009045.1. Lineage (NCBI taxonomy): Eukaryota > Metazoa > Arthropoda > Insecta > Hymenoptera > Ichneumonidae > Oxytorus > Oxytorus armatus. The sequence continues at coordinate 3,411,861 of OY253748.1, read as the reverse complement.
TAAAAATGAATCGTTTTGGATATTTAGGATGTTTTTATTTACATATTAAAGATACAAAAAAAAAATTTTTTTACTAAATTTAATAGTTTATTATTATTATTATTATTATCGAAGTTGGGACCTCGAAGTTGGCAGCCCGGGTCCTAACTTGTTTTGTACTGAACCGATTGATTTCAAATTTTAACAGGCTACTCTACACACTTATAGTTCTCGTCGGAACTACCGAGAAATTTTTTCACCCCTAACTTTTTATTTTACAACCCCTTCTTTGCTAAAATAAAAGGACTTTAGCGAAGAAGGGGTTGTAAAATAAAAAGTTAGGGGTGAAAAAATTTCTCGGTAGTTCCGACGAGAACTATAAGTATGTAGAGTAGCCTGTTAAAATTTGAAAGTAATCGGTTCGGTAGAAAAAAAGTTAGGACCCGGGCCGCCAACTTCGATCAATAATAATAATAATAATAAACTATTAAATTTTTTCAAAAATTTTTTTTTTTGTACCTTTACGATGTAAATAAAAACATCCTAAATATCCAAAACGATTCATTTTTATTTTCCTACAAAGAAACGCCCTCCAAAAAAGACATGAAAATCGGCTTAAGTTACCAGACTTCTACCTTAAACGGAGAGAACCAAATGGAGTGGAGCAGTTGCACCAAGAGCAGTTGCAGCAGTTGCATCAAGAAAAAGTGAACCAAATGGAGTGAAGCTGTTGCAACAAAACCCCCTTCATGTGCAACTTAGTTCTTCAATTTCAGCATCCTCGTAGATGAGGCTTTGTGAACGTGATGAAATAATGAGTAAGCAATGTGCAAGTTTCTAAATTGCATCTTTTATTTTTTTTTTTTACGAATTTAATTCGAACAATTCTAAGGTGCCAATGTAAATTTAAAACTTGCACATTGCGTCCTCATTATTTTATCTCACTCACAAAATCCCCTTCGTCTGCAAGATAGTTCTTCAATTTCAGGATTTTCATAGACGAGGCTTTGGCGTACATGATGAAATAATGAGGAAGCAATGTGCAAGTTTCTAAATTGCATCTTTTGCTTGTTTTTTTATAAATTCGATTCGAACAATTCTAAGGTGCCACGAGTTGCAAAGTATAATTATTCTTTATTATCATTCGGCAAAATTTACTAAAGTTAGGGCAATTTACTGGATTTGCAAAATATACAAAAATCCAACGATTCAAATTTTTTTACCAACCTCGAAGCACTTTACCAATTTATTTCGAACTCAATACCGGACGAGGTTATACTCAAGCCTATCTTTATGAGAAATACCACACTTATAATTGAAAATTTAAGAAAGTTAAACAAACATACGACTACTACCTTAAACGCGTTTTTTTCGAAACTATGTTTTCGGACAGTGTCAGCACGATAACTCAGTCAATTTTTAATATTCATTAACTTTTTCTTTTTAATCTTGATAATTATTTTCTCTTTGGTCTGACGAGAGGTTTTTTTTAATTTTTTGGTTGGACAATTTTTTATAAATTATTAAACGCTAATTTTTTTTTTAATCGCATACTAAAGTTTGAAACACTGTAGTTTCTTTATTTTTGAAAAAACAAAAAATTCCCTCTTTCAGACTGTTGCTACTACATTATTTTACTAGATTCTTTTTTATTTTTGCAGATTGGATAATTTTTGGTGAAGTTATGATGTCGACAAGGAGGCGTCATGGTTTTCATCAGTAGTCCATTTGTACCGATAAAAAATAATGTTAATATTTTTCTTTTAATTCTTAATTTTTTTCCTTATAGTTGAAAAGTTAATAAAAAATGTAAAATCAACAATTCATTTATTTTTTCACCATACAACCTTTATATTGGGAGTACAATTTAGTTCGGTCCATTTTCAAAAGATGGCGCTGGCTGTTATGAATATTTCATAGTGGCAGCTGATTTCGGTGGTTTCAGAGAGGTTAGACATCTGTCAATAATTCTGTTTTAATTGGAAGAAATGGCTTTTCTTTAATTGGTTTCTGCTTTCATTGGTTTCGACGTTTCGAGAATGGTGATTTCGGTGTTGATGACAAGCCTCGCTCTGGACAGAGAAAAAAATTCTAAGACAAAGAATTGGAGGCATTACTCGATGAAGATCCGAGTGAAACGGAAGAGGAGCTTGCAAAATCATTGGGAGTGAGTCAACAAGCAATTTCCGTACGAGTGAAATCCATGGGAATAATTCAAAAGCATAAATGCATTTTTGACCGTAAAAGAACGGACCAAACTAATTTGTACTGGTAATAATAATTTGTCAAATTTAGTCGGTTTTCAGCGCGCAGCGGTATGTGAGTCCTTAATACCATATGGAATTGTTTCATAAACAAACGTCGTCAATTTTTCTTTCTTTCTTTAATACAAAAAAATCTATTGAAGAAACTGATAGCTGGCAGTGGTCTCCCGCTGTGATTGCCAGTGTGATATTCATGAAAGAAGATAAGCATCACATGGTAGATTATCATTTTCGCGTCTGAATTCAGCCGCAAAAGAACTCAGGGATCTACAAAATACGTCTCCCGCTTAGTTTGCCAAAAATTTCGGCGCATTTGTCGTTTTTCTTTAATCAACCACCACATGTCGCTTTCTCAGTCGGTATATTTCCAATGGACTTACCTATGGACAACGTTACCGACAGGCCCTTGGAGATCCATACAACGATCGACTGATTTTTCGCGACTAAACTGATTTGATCCAACAAAACTGATTGTATCCTATCGGCTTGGAATTCCTGAAAATTTTTCATCGCAAATTTATTCTCGTTCAGAAAAGGTTGAGGTAGTAGTCTGGTAACTTAAGCCTATTTTCATGTCTTTTTTGGAGGGCGTTTTTTTTGTAGGAAAATAAAAATGAATCGTTTTGGATATTTAGGATGTTTTTATTTACATATTAAAGATACGAAAAAAAAAATTTTTGACAAAATTTAATAGTTTATTATTATTATTATTATTGATCGAAGTTGGCACCTCGAAAAAAAAGGCGCGTGGCTGGCCCCGGTGATTTTGGCTCTTGATGTTATCTGAAGTAAAAAATTCTTGATAATTCTTAATCTATAGACATGTCATTCTGGTCGGAACTACTGAAGTTAAATTTCATGGATAAACAACAAAATGGCGGACAAAAGTTTTTTTTTTTCCAAAGTCCGCCATTTTGTTATTTATCCATGAAATTTAACTTTCGTAGTTCCGACCAGAATGACATGTCTATGGATTGAGAATTATCAAGAATTTTTGATTTCGGATAACATCAAGAGCCAAAATCACCGGGGCCACCCACACGCTTTTTTTTTCGAGGTACCAACTTCGATCAATAATAATAATAATAATAAACTATTAAATTATTTCAAACAAATTTTTTTATGTATCTTTAATATGTAAATAAAAACATCCTAAATATCCAAAACGATTCATTTTTATTTTCCTACAAAAAAACGCCCTCCAAAAAACACATGAAAATCGGCTTAAGTTACCAGACTACTATCTCAATTTATATTTTAATTCTCGTGCCAATCACCAAACGAATGAGCGCATCGCGTGAAATATCATCAAAACCTACCACGATATTCCAATCCTCAATGTTCCATGGTGTTACCGTGATTGACGACAGAAAGGGTGGATTCAACACCGCTGAGACGGAGACATCGTCTCCCTCCTTAATATTCAGGGTACGCGCAAATGTAGCGCTGATCCCTAATGATTCGTCAGACCCCGAGATCGGACGCCACGATACGTAGTAATCATTGTCATTGTGCGAGAGCTTTATACCGTTTACCTGAAATTATTATGTTCTCCAATCGTTTTCGGCTATTGAGGTTCATGGTTTTCCGTAAAAATGTAATTCTTCGTCGATAAATATACCTTCTGAGGGCTCACATAACTCTGAAATTTTTCAAAAGTCGATTTTTTTTCATAGATTTTTATTCTTCATACTTGTAAGAATTAAAAAAAAAAAATCTTTTAAGAAAGTTCGACTCCGTTACAAAGTTGTCGCACTACATGTGATCGGACATCGGGTTGGGACGGCTACCTACCAGAAACTTTAATGTAGTCTGGTAACTTAAGCCAATTTTCATGTCTTTTTTGGAGGGCGTTTTTTTGTAGGAAATTAAAAATGAATCGTTTTGGATATTTAGGATGTTTTTATTTACATATTAAAGATACAAAAAAAATTTTTTTTTTTTAATTTAATAGTTTATTATTATTATTATTATTGATCGAAGTTGGCACCTCGAAAAAAAAAGCGCGTGGGTGGCCCCGGTGATTTTGGCTCTTGATGTTATCTGAAATCAAAAATTCTTGATAATTCTTAATCTGTAGACATGTCATTCTGGTCGGAACTACTGAAGTTAAATTTCATACATAAATAACAAAATGGAAAAGGACGTTTTTTTCCAAAGTCCGCGATTTTTTCATTTATCCATGAAATTTAACTTCAGTAGTTCCGACCAGAATGACATGTCTATAGATTAAGAATTATCAAGAATTTTCGATTTCAGATAACATCAAGAGCCAAAATCACCGGGGCCACCCACGCGCTTTTTTTTCGAGGTGCCAACTTCGATCAATAATAATAATAATAATAATAAACTATTACATTTTTTCAAAAAAATTTTTTTTTGTATCTTCAATATGTGAATAAAAACATCCTAAATATCCAAAACGATTCATTTATATTTTCCTACAAAAAAACGCCCTCCAAAAAAGACATGAAAATCGGCTCAAGTTACCAGACTACTACCTTAAACACGTTTTTCTCGAAACTACGTTTTTAGACAGTGTCAGCACGATAACTCAGTCAATTTTTAATATTTTTTAACTTTGTTTTTTTTTTAATCTTGATAATTGTTTTCTTTATAGTCTGACGAGAGGTTTTTTTAATTTTTCGGTTGGACAATTTTTTATAAATTATTAAACACTAATTGTTTTTTTCTAAATTGCATCTTGCTCAAGTTTGAAATACTGTAATTTCTTTATTTTTGAAAAATAAATAAATTCCCTCCGTCAGACTATTACTACTACATTATTTTACTAGATTCTTTTTTCTGTTTGCCGATTGGATAATTTTTGGTGAAGTTATGATGTCGACAAGGAAACGCCATGGTTTTCATCAGTAGTCCATTTATACCCGTAAAAAATAACGTTAATATTTGCCAAAAAATTTTTTTTTTTTTTTTTCTTATAGTTGAATAGTTAATAAAAAATGTGAAATCAACAATTTAATTTTTTTTTCAACATATAACCTTTATAATAATTTTTCAAATTTACTCGGTTTTCAGCGCGCGCTCCGGGATGTGAACCTTTAATTTCTTCTCGCGTTTATAGACCCCGGACGAGACAATATACTCATTGCATGAAACACTAATTGTTTTTTTCTAAATTGCATACTCAAGTTTGAAATACTGTAATTTCTTTATTTTTGAAAAATAAATAAATTCCCTCCGTCAGACTATTACTACTACATTATTTTACTAGATTCTTTTTTCTGTTTGCAGATTGGATAATCTTTGATGAAGTTACGATGTCGACAAGGAAACGCCATGGTTTTCATCAGTAGTCCATTTATACCCGTAAAAAATAATGTTAATATTTGACAAAAAAAAATTTTTTATTTTTTTTCTTATAGTTGAATAGTTAATAAAAAATGTGAAATCAACAATTTAATTTTTTTTTCAACATATAAGCTTTATAATAATTTTTCAAATTTACTCGGTTTTCAGCGCGCGCTCCGGGATGTCAACCTTTAATTTCTTCTCGCGTTTATAGACCCCGGACGGGACAATATACTCATTGCATGGGGAAATGAAGGAGAACCGTCGATACACCCCCGAGAACATCAAAGAGACAATCGCAAATGAATAGAGATGGACGATTACAATCGATTTGCGTAAATTCGATTGTTTTATTTATTTTATCTGAATATAATCGAAATCGACTATTTCCATTTTCGTTATTATAAAAAATTTATAAAAAATTTTATGCTCGTGAAAAAAATGTATTGTACAACGGATTCCTGTTTTCTTCCATTGTAAAATCTCATTTGATGCGAGTGATGTTTCGTTTGAATTTTTACTTTTTTATCGCGCATCATTTATTTGACTTTGATCTTGGCTTTTATGCTATTTACAATGGACAATACATACTACCGTTCAATGGGCAAAATGAATTCTTTTTGACGAATTTTTAAAGTGAATAATTTGACGATTATTAACAAATGTGTAATTTCTAAAAAAACGTATTAATCAATAAATCACATTTCCAATGAAAAAAAAATTAAAGCGTTGTGTACTTTTTAAATTTGAAATGTTGAAAAAAACAATCGTTTGAACGATTATTTTTCAATTTTTTTCCCGAGTAATCGATTGGTAGATATCGATTATCCTCGTGATCGATTATTTGACGATCGAGTATATTTTCAATATCGCCCATCTCTGCAAATTAATCGATTTCACTTCCTCGTACAGAAAACTTTTATCTTCATGAAAAATAAAGAAAATCGTGTTTTTAATGTTATTGTGTTTTAAACGTTCCAAAACATCAAAAATCTCATTTAGAAAAAAATGTTCACATAGTATGTGTGTTGTGTGCTCCTGTCGACGATAAAATTGAGGCATTTGACGAGAATTATATTCTTGGAAATCTACATTATCGACTAACGGTAAGTGTTATTTCTCCGTCGGGACATTATCTACTGGGATAACGTCCCGACAGAGAAATAATCGGTCATTTCGGATAATTCTATGTTTTCCGGGATACAATACCATTCGAGATTATTGTCAATCCGAGACATTGTCTCGTCATCAGCCAGTTTATCATTCGAGACTTAAAAAATTCGGGACATTGTACATTTGTACAGATTCGAGAGCTTCTCAATGCGGGAAGTTGTTTCGGCGGGACTTTGAACCTTTCGAGCGATTAATATTATGGGTTATTGTTCTATCGGAAATATTCATATTCGGGCTTTCAACGATTCGAAACCGTGTTAACACGCATTATTACAACTTCGACAGTAGCAAAGGCAATGAAGGGCCTTTTTTCAATTGGTTTCTGTTTTTATAAGATTTTGAAAATGTTCAAGAACGTGTGTTAAGAGTATGTGAAAGGTCTGTTTTACCGACTCTGTTTTACCGAAAGAATGCATTGAAATTTTCGGTCAAACACCATCCCTAAACTATCAAACCGAATGATTTGAAATTTGTGGGCAAGTTATTCTGGACACCTTTATCTTTATGGGTGCGTTCTTTAATTCATCTTTTGATCATCCTGTCTCTTTCCCACTCACTGTATGAAAAAGAGACACGACGATGAAAAACGGTGAAACAATGAATTAAAGAACGCACCCTATCGTAAAACACACGAAAGGCTCAGTCGGTAACAAAGACTGTAGTTCTCAAAACTTTCTTCAAGAGGCGATTGATCTTTTATCTTTCGGATAAAATCGGGTTGGGACTGTTTTTATAAGATTTTGAAAATGTTCAAGAACGTGTGTTAAGTGTATGTGAAAGGTCTGTTTTACCGACTCTGTTTTACCGAAAGAATGCATTGAAATTTTCGGTCAAATACCATCCCTAAACTATCAAACCGAATGATTTGAAATTTGTGGGCAAGTTATTCTGGACACCTTTATCTTTATGGGTGCGTTCTTTAATTCATCTCTTGATCATCCTGTCTCTTTCCCACTCACTGTATTAAAAAGAGACACGACGATGAAAAACGGTGAAACAATGAATTAAAGAACGCACCCTATCGTAAAACACACGAAAGGCTCAGCCGGTAACAAAGACTGTAGTTCTCAAAACTTTCTTCAAGAGGCGATTGATCTTTTATCTTTCGGACAAAAGACAAAAACACCACCTTAAGACACGATCTTACATCAGAACGTGTCTTAAGACAATCTGAAACCCCTCAGTCATTAACAAAATCTGTAATCACCAATTTTGTCTCAGAAACCATTGATTTATCGGGCAAACGTCGAGACCAATGAAATGCGTCCGAACAACTTCCCAACTCATTGTTCTCAACTTTTGCCTGAATTATCGACTTTTTCGGAAAAATCCGCTAAAGAAAACAAAAACGCAACTTTATTTCTCTTGCACCTTGATGGAACCCTCAGACTGTTTTACCAACGGAGAATTTGTTGGAATAATCGTTTTGGATAGTCAGTTCAAATATCGAAAAAAGATACAATTTAAAGTTAATTGCTGAATTAGGTTAAGCTGAATTTAAAGTAAAGCTTCCGAAAAATGTATTTATCCCGAAATATCAATGGTATTTTCTCAACAGTTGACTTCTCGGGCAAGAGACTGCTAATTCATTACAGAGATTTCATTACAATTTTTCTGCAAATATCTGACCCCCGACTGTCGGTATAGCAGGAAACTACTGATCATAAGTAATAAACACACTATCTGATTAAGGTAACTTGCACTACTTACCTTGCAATCCAATCTTCTCGCCAGTGTCTCCGGCAGGTAAACAAAACAATTTTTTAATGAAAGATACTTGATTATAAACCGTTCTTCCTGCATTGTTGGTCACAATGGGAATTATCGACCGTCACTATATCGGAAATTCCGTATCATCAAACGGGCAATTTCAACCTTTGGTCAACGATCATTTATCAATTAAAATCAATTGTGTTTCACTTTTAACAATTAACAACCAACTTCGCCGTTAGATATCATAGTCGTCATACGTTATTGTCTACTTTTCTAGAAAATTATTCGAATATTTTACAAATCACGTTATCGCCGTACTTGTACAGGTTAGGTACTCGAACGTACTAACCTATTCGCATGACTTTTTGGCTCACACATCGTAAACAATATATTTTCATTCAATAGAAAAACCGTAATGCTCGCTTTTTCGTTGATATAATAATTGAAACACACGAGAACGAACAAATGCTTCGTTAAATAATCCGTGGCTATTCTACTCGCATGTGTTAATGCCAGTGAAATTTCACATTCACAGTTGGTCGTACTGATTTTTTTTTTTACACGCGTTATCTCGAGGAGAGAGAAATGGAAAAGTCGCACAAAACATTCCATGGAATGGTCGAATCATCGCAAATTGTCATCATTGATCAGAGGACAGAGGTCCGATAGTCTGAAGTTTGTTTATGAAGATGAAAATGTTCACGAATTCTATAATTATCGTATGACTGAAATAACAATTTTCATCCCTGAGTCCTTACGATTTTAATGCGATACGCGTTAAACGCCATTTTGTAGAATTTTCTGCAAGCATCAATGATCAAAGTAAAGTTTAATAATGTATTATTCTTCGTCGGACCTTTTTGCATACTGTTATGTAAAGAATAATAGATAGGTATAATAAAAATGATCACGCATTGTTACCAATCGAACGACGACGGCTGGACACGGCTACGCCGGCCGGATTGGCCGCGGCGGGGAGGAGGAAGCGTCGTACATGACGTACATATTATTTCATTCAAAAATTCCATCTTTTAGAGTGTATTTTTATCTATTTATAAAAAATGCCATATGACGTCTTTATTGATACAATAAAATACGTAAAAATCACAAAGAAAATGTGAAATAATTATGAAAAAATGAATAAACACCAACGAAAGAACTTTCGGCATCGACCGTAGAACGTCGTCTCGATCTGCTGCAGGGCGTGGAAACTCCCATACCTCTGTGAACTTGGCGAACCGATTTTGACTTTTTTAAATTCTGTTTAGTTTAAACGTTTGTTGGTCGTTTGTTGGTGTTTGTTAGTTTAATAAAAACGTTTGTTGGTCGATAGTTTTTACAGGGAAGCGCACATAAAATATAGTGTGAACTTGGCAGAAAAATTTTTATTCAGATCGCACTGAGGTTTTATAGGGGCCTAATCGATGCGTAATCGTTTGTTGGTTCCAAATGCACTTAGTAGAACGTTTGTTGGTTCGTCGGTTATCGAGAAAAGCTAAAAAAAACCTATCGGGAACATGTCACTGATTTTACCAGACCCTGTCATATGACCGCAGGAACTTGGCCACACGATAATTATTTTTAATGCGTTTTTGTTCAATGGGGAGCTTGATCGATTCGGAATTGTTTGTAGGTCAATAATAATCTAATTAGAATGTTTGTTGGGCCTCGGTTTGATCGGAATATATAAATGACTACATGCTGTCTCGCGGAGGGTCGTTAGCGAGCGATAGCCAATTGCAAGGAAGATTCTAGCGGAAAGGCGCGACTCTCATAGGCTATCGCTGGCTAACGACACTGATAGTCGTCGGTAGGCAAGTACAGAACCTCACCTCAGTGTTGAGATTGTAGGCGTTTGTTAGTTTAATAAAAACGTTTGTTGGTCGTTTGTAGGTGTTTGTTAATGTAATAAAAACGTTTGTTGGTCGTTCGTAGGTGTTTGTTAGTTTAATAAGAAGGTTTGTTGGTCGATAGTTTTTACAGGAAAGCACACATAAAATATGGTGTGAACTTGGCAGGAAAATTTTTATTCAGATCGCACTGAGGTTTTATAGGGACCTAATCGATGCGTAATCGTTTGTAGGTTTCAATTGAACTAAGTAGAACGTTTGTTGGTTCGTCGGTTATCAAAAAAAGCTAAAAAAACGTATCGGGAACATGTCATTGATTTTACCAGACCCGGTCATATGACCGGAGGAACTTGACCGCACGATAATTATTTTAAAGCGTTTTTTTTCAATGGGGAGCTCAATCGATTCGGAATTGTTTGTAGGTCAATAATAATCTAATTAGAATGTTTGTTGGGCCTCGGTTTGATTGGAATATATAAATGACCACATGCTGATTCGCGGAGGGTTGTATAATACGAAAGCGTGAAGTGAACCGGACAATTTTGGCTTTTTAAATTTTGTCTTTATCTAATCCTTTGGTGATCACGATTATTCTATTCAGAAAGTTTTGACGGTTCGTAGTTTAAGTAAAAAAAATGGAAAAAACATTTGCGTCTAGTCAGTGGGGATAAGGTATTTGATAGTGAGGAGTTAGCAGGACAAATATATTTTTTTTGTATCCAATTTTGCTCCAATTAGTTGTAATTGAAGAAGAATCATTTGGTGGTGATTGGTAGTCTATTTGCGACGTTCAGTAGTTAATCATTAGATTAATATGATTAAAAAATAATTGCGATATAGAGATCAGTCAACAAGGTTAGGTTAGCCGATCAAATATATTAAAATTTGTCCAATTCGTTTTTTTGGTCCAAGTGAAACCCTTATAACCATTCCTCGGCCAATCGTAGTCCTCACGAGCTCGAGGAATCTACGTTTATAAAATATTTTTTATCCAGTAAATTAAACACATCCGCGGGTAGCCCAGAGGGGCGATTCTGTACCAGACGCAATATCATAGCGTCCGACGCAAAACCGCGACAGCCAATTACAAGGAAGATTCCAGCGGAAAGGCACAGCTCTCATAGGCTATTTCGGTTTTGCGTCGGACGCTATGATATTGCGCTTGGTACAGAATCGCCCCTTAGAGGGGCGATTGCGAGACAGACGCAATATCATAGCGTCTGACGCAAAACCGCGACAGTCAATTGCAAGAAAGATTCCAGCGGAAAGGCGCGCCTCTCATAGGCTATTTCGGTTTTGCGTCAGACACTATGATATTGCGTCTGGGGCTGAATTCCGTACTTGTCTACCAACAACAATCGGTGTCGTTAGCGAGCCTATGAGAGTCGCGAGCCTATGCGAGCTATGAGAGTCGCGAGCCTATGAGAGTCGCGCCTTTCCGCTGGATTCTTCCCTGCAATTGGCTGTCGCTCGTTAACGACACCGATAGTTGTCGGTAGACAAGTACAGAATATCAGTGCAGGCGCAATATCATAGCGTCTAACGCAAAACCGAAATAGACTATGACATTCGCGCTTTTTCACTGGAATCTTCCTTGCAATTGGCTGTCGCGGTTTTGCGTCGACGCTATGATATTGCGTCTGGTTCAGAATCGCCCCTCTGGGCCCGCAATCACTCAACATATATTTGCCAACAATCAACAGGTTATTGACAATAACCTACAAAAATTGAACGACAGTATGAGGTACATTAAATAGAGTGTGAATTTTGTGTGTTCGACGATTTATGTATCTGACGTCGTTATTTATATGAAAATCGGTGTATTGTGACTATATATAATAAAGAAATATTTATACAACCCGTCAAATAAATTATGCAGTGTATTTAATTAATATTCTTCTCAATAGTTTCATTTTAATTATTATCAGTATTTATAGTCTATATATACGGTTGTTATTGGTATTTACAACTGTGACTAAAAACTTATATCTGCCTTGAGTAGAATTACAGTCGGTAAACGAGTCCTATCTACAACGAGCTCTGTAAGTCATGTCTATATTTTCCAGTACTTTCTGCGCAACAGCTTGTCACCATGTCGTCTTTCGCACTCATCAGTTGCTCTGGCAAAGAGGTCCATCATAGGAATGTTGGAATTAAAAATGGGAAAACTGTGTGTGGTGCCACTTTGCAAAATGGGTAGCAAAAGAAAGAAAAAATGTTCTACATTTCAAGTACCAAAAGACATTGATATGTGGAAAAAGTGGGAAGAATTGATTCTAGGCATTATAAAATTACAAGAGTGGAGGATCGAGTATGTGAGCATCATTTTAATGATTGAGACATAGTTCGCGAATGGGTCAAACTCGACGTAAATAACCATGTAATTATACCAGTAAGTTTAATAAAAAGATTTTACACGTAGTTTGAGAAGTGGTTACTCAGAAATTGGGTTTTTCCACAATTTTCTTTCTACCAGCCACTTTTGGATAAGTGTACATTCGTTTTTTTTTAGATTCTTCTGGTCTCGACATGGTTGGTTAGCATCCGATGAAAAAGTTACAAAAGTGCAACTGCCTAAATTGCGACAGAGGCGTCACAGCATGCAGATTTGCAACGCATCATGAGAAATGTATGGGAATGGGACAAAATAGTTCCAGAATAGATCGTAATGGTATAAAGTGATCGAAGCAATAGAAGAAGTGTCAGAGGAACAGTGATATAACGGGCAATCATGTGCAACCGAGTCACAAGAACTCACCCTCAAACTACGAGAATATGTCTATGGAGGACAAACGAGCTGTGTTGCCGCAAATATACGGTGTTGTGTTGGAACACACGAAAAAATTGTCCACTCGCTCAATGCGATGTGCACAACACATGAAGGATCAGCGAAAAGAGATGAGAGCCAATCTCGAAATTTCGAAAATTTGACGTGTGAACCAGGACAATTTGCACGTCAACGTGGATGCTTACGGCAAGAAAGAGGGACAAAATTTGTGCGAGGCATTGGCTCGTCGAGTAGTAACGGTTTGAATCAGCATGTCCAAAGGAAAGGGCAAAGGTTCGAAAAGAGAGGCTCTCCGATCTCACAGGAAGATTGATCCTTTTTGTTTTTGCTTTTTTTTAGCTCTGTTATAATCCATTTTGTGTTTTCAGCCGTTCAAACGTTCACGACAAGATGTAAACTGTAATGCTACGAATCGTGATATGTTCTTATGTGCTTTGTGTGCAAACGATGAGGATTAACGTGACGTGTAATTTTCGTCCTTTCATTCGTTCTGTTTTTTTTGTAGATTTTTTTATAATTGGCTATGTGTCTCATTATTGTTTGGAGTTTATCTAGTTTATCGATGTACGTTACCTAGATCATTTACTACTTTTTGAGTTGAAAGTGTTGGATGTTACAAAGTTTTTAATATTTTTAAAGATAAGAAAATGAAAAAATTGCTCTAGTGGATTTTCAGATGTATGAGCTCAGAGACGAGTGATTCTAGCGTAATATTTTATATATTTATTCATCTGAATTGAGTGCAATTCAAAAGTTGCCCTCTCTTTAAGCAAAAGTTATTCAACTACTTATTAGCAACAAAAAAACAACCATCAATTCAATTGCTCTATTTTCAGAGGCAAAATTACCATGCATTCAATTTTGTTTCAAATTCATTGTTTCTGGTAAATAGTACACGACCAAAAAACTGTTAACATCCAGACATTTTATTCCCAAGCTAATCATAGCCCTCACGACTCGAAGAATCTACGGCTATGATATTTTTCATTTTGCAAGTTAAATAATTTACCACCTAACGTTCTAATTACAGGAATAGCCACTAAACGATTTTACGTCGATTGAGTCCTTGCAGAAGAAAATCTGTTGAAAAATGACAGATTTATTGATAATAAAGTGCCCCGATCCAAAACGACGTTCTTATTTGTGGGATGAAAAGGGAGCCTGAAAGTACGGTCAATATTTTCGACATATATACCACTGTGTTCGAGGAATTTCTCAACTACATGTACTCTAACAACATCAATAATGTGGAACCTATGGTTGAAGAACTTTTTATCATGGCAGACAAATACCAGATCCATAATTGAAAAGAGTCATTAGCAAAAATACATGTCGGCAGGTCTTGATGCTTTTTAGCATACCAAGATACCGAATAATATTTTTAATTCATTCCGTATCCTGTCGCCACGAATACGCCCGGCCGTAGATTCCGTCGCCAAGATATTCACTGCTTGATTAAGCTCATGTTCATCGAGTCAACCATACAATTCTTTGTACCATCATGTACGACGATAAATACATGCATCTATTTAAAAAAAAAAACAGTAGACTACGTACGAAGGCAATTTTTCTACTGAAATTATATACATAGTCCTGTACTTCGTTTAGTTTTAAAGGCTCGATTTTCATTTTATTACATTTATTAAGTATCGAAGATATATATTCAGCAACCTGCTTTTAGTGAAACGAACTGCGATTGGATTATGTAGGACTACGATATTTAACGTATGTGGCCTAGTAATGTTTTCACTCGTTTGTTCTTATAGTGTTTGCAAGTGGCTGCGCTAATATATATTCACTGTATCTCTATATTTTATTTTTATCTGAGAGCAACACAGATACGCGATGTGTACAATAATGCACCCAGATGAAAACCCTTTATCACTCTTATTAGTATTTTAGTTTATCTGAAAGTTAGAAGAAAAAGATTTAAAAAATATTGCGATATACAATCACTATTTTCATTCGTCATTCGTTGCATTTTCCAATGCTTATTTTTATATAGTAGTACCTTTCATTTTTCCATCATATTAATTGAAAGGTGATGCCAAATATTTCTGCCCCCCCGCCGCCGTGCGGCCACGTAGGTCAGGCGCTCCAGTATGACTGGATGAGGCGTACCAGCGTACGAGACGAAAGGCACAATACGCCTAGTACGTGAGTAATGGCCAGCAGGTTGCAGTAGCTGGCAGTAGCTCAATAGCAGTCAGTACGTGAACAGTGCGTACTGTGTGTACAGTGTAAAGTTCAGTGATGTCGGTCGTCACAAATGAAGACGAAGATGCGTTGCAAAATACGCCATTCAGGCCTGGTTGATGGAAATTTCAGGTCTATTAGGTAAAAAATATATTTCTGTCCAACCGTTTGGTTGTCATTTGGAGTAATTTATTTCGGTATTTTTTCGCTCCGAAAATTTCGGAGCACGCTGCTTCGAAAATGAAAACGGAACATGGCGGCCATCCGAGCAGTTTCCGCCCCATTGGTTCGGTTTCATCATCCCATTTGTGTAATTAATTTTAATCGAGTTAACGCCATTAATATGAATTCCAAAAACATGATGAAATAATTTTGATGTAGCGGGCGCAACATAGCTGATGAGTGCAAAATATAATTTCGATCTCTCAACAATTTGATAACATACGAATTAAACAAACGTTTTCTGTGTTATCCAACAACGTGCTCCTGAAACAAATTTTGTTATTAATTCAGATTTTTTCTTGATTCGCTTTAAAGCTTTACAGGCTCATGCTTTATTCCCCTTTACCCAGGATGTCAGATGTTCATCAAATGATTTATGAAACACAACTGCAAATTGTTCAAAGCGTTCGCATATGCGGGATACTCTGATCCTGTAGGCATTATGTAATCTTCTCCTATAATTACTTTTCCATCGATTCACACTGCACACAATGCTCCATTTTGTACATTGTCATTGTGATTCATCATGGAGCCGAAGACCCAGCGGCATGACAGGACCTGTTGTTATCTGGAATTACAGAGTAAGTACTACCTAATTATGATTTTTAATCAGAATCTATTAATGTTGAATAGCGCGTCTTAAATGATTTTCGACATATGTTCGATTTTTCTTATACTCACCCAATTAATGTGATTCCTCGATAACATGGGGGTCACCTTCTCCATGAGATGATAGGATTGGCGGCTAAGAACTTTATTTTCAATTAATAAAAGCACTTTTTTTTAATTGCATTATTGCAATTGATTGATTGTATTCTTAATATTTTATTGTATTAGTGTTTTCCACTGCTAGCTCTTTTCAGGTTTTGACGTCTCTTCCTTTTCTTCACATTCCTTGTCCTGACACCCTTTGCAGAATGTTTTCCGCAGCCACTCTTTCCTAATGTACTGCTTGCATTTGCACAAGGACATAGTGAAACTGCGGAAAAGGTGACTGATACAGGTGACTTTTACTGAGTTTCAGTTATATTCCCATTAGACACTCAGTAAAACTGCCTTGCACTCAGTAGCTGGTATGCAAGCCAGTGCATGGCTAAGTGGTCAGAGAACCCAGCATTGGCTACAACCAATACTGCTTAACTTTAAAAACTTTAAAGACTGCTACAGCTTCGCACTGACCACGTATACACTGCTATCTACATATTCTTACTAGAAAAGCGGAAAACTCTATTGTGTCACATAATTTTCTTTCCATGGTCTTTTGTTTCTTTAGCGAACTAATGAAAACTTCCTTTCAGATCCTTCAACTGCAGATCTTGACAACTTCCGGAACTTGTGTTACGAATAAAAACCACAGATCCTTCCGATTTACCATGGCATCACTTCTCTGCATTTGTTTGAACATGTGGCAACAATTAGATTGGGATCAATGGGGTCAATTTTGTCCCAAACATGTCCGGCACAAAGGTATGTAACAAGACATTTACAACTCTAGCGGACCTAGCTGGTAGATACTCTGTTGAAGGTTGTTATATAATGTCAAATTTGTGTCGACTGATAACAATTAGTTTTGATTCGTACCAAGTATGGATAGTAAAAGGATTAACTACGTCTGGTAAGGAATTACATAATAAAGGTTAGATTTCCCACAAAACCAACACTAATTTTTCATCACAATGAATGATTCTTATGATTGATGGATGTCTACTTTGTGTTGCCAATTACGATTCTATAACGAGCTTACGGTTTGGAATCAATCTTATAAAAATGTTTTGCTTGATGTCTCAATAGACCAGTTTAAAATTTCCGATTTTGGTTGACAAATTCGGTAGCATTGACATATCTTATTACTGTATTCTTTGTTCGGAAATAATGTGCAAAATTGACGTTGTGTTGATTTTTAATTATTTAGTAATAACATGTATTACTCAATAACTAATTAATGAATGAATTATTTTAAATTAATTATTGACATTTTGCTCTAAGGACTCAAGCATGAAAGTAGAACGTCTTGCAAATAGATGATATAGATTCTATTTTGTTTCGTTGATGCGATCGTCATATTGTGCATATGAAAACCTTTTAACACATAAATATATTGTCGTGTTTGTTAAATTGTTGATCTTTATAGTTCGAGTACCTTATAAATATGAATATGGAGGTCGTTTCTCATTTTATCACCAACGATCGCGCGGGATGCATATATGATAAAAATGTAAAATCCCGTAAGCACAAAAACAATGTAGAATGAAACACGAATTGGATACTCTAAAGTAGCATCAGGGTCCCAGACGATCAGTTTACGTTATGTCTATACTTTTCACTCTAAAGTAATCTCAGGGTGGCTCGCATATTCGCTCGATTAATCAGAACGCTTATCTGCTAATCTGCCATCTAATTTTATCGTCAACTTGATCGTGGATGAAGAATTTGGCCCTTAGGCGAGGTGAAGGTGACGATTGAAAATAGCCGTAATTAATCCAGAAATTTTGTGGCACAGGCTTCCACTAGAAGAAAAGCCATTAGTGATATAAAAAAAAAAATGCTCAGATTTTAACCATTGTGATCGACCTAGTGAATATAGGAAACCAATCACATTGCTTAAGGTATTCCTGAGCCAATAGACTTTAGAAGTGAGATTAGTGAACTTAAGATCATTTTTATCGTAAAAAATTTAGTTGATGACTACTAAACAGATCTAAAAAAATATGCAATCGTTTTTCAATTGATACTATAGAATATTAATCACATCGCTTTGCGTGGTCGTGCATTATAGAATAATTGAAGTATACGTACGTAAATATAGTGATTTCCGAAAATATTTCTAAGAATAATGTAACGTAGTTTCTGATTTTAGGTTATATTTTTTCATTGACAGTAATACGAGCATACGAAAATGCCACCGGCAAGTAAAGTGCTGATTGACGAGGCTGTTGCCGTAATTAAAGCTTTCCGAGTACATTTTTGCACAAAGACGTTACCGGCATATTCGAGCGTAGTTTGGAAAGACATGTCTACCGCACTGAACAAAAGATGGAATGCTAACTGTGTATTCGTAAACGTTACTCAAGATAGAAGACAGATTTTAAGCATTGCGAAGAAAGAAATGGGTATAACTGTTGAGACATGCCAGGATTACAATAATAACTTTGATGACGAGACAAATCCGAGCAATTTGGATGAAACGAACAGCAACAATTCCGGGAGTTGCAGCTTTGGTGATATTAATGAAAATTATATTGACTTTTTTGATGTTGTGTTAACGGAGGCAGAGTGGACAGAAATAAAACCGCTGAGTACAGATGATAAATTAAAACTCAAACCTAAAGTATGGACAAACGTCATAGCCAAAGCACTTTGGCTGCAATTTCGTATGCCCTGTGCATTTTTGTTTAAATGTGCTAATGTACAACAGTCTCCGGACAAGCTGTCATATTCCATTACTTTCTCTGGACCGTGCAAAAGCAAAATAAAGTGTGGAAACAAGATTAAAGGTCGTGCTGAAAAAAAGATAAGTCAACAAGGAATCACGTTTGCGGTACAAACTCGAGACACTTGTGGTGAGCAGCATGAGCGAGTCAAACGCCCTTTAAATGGTAAAAGAAGGAAAGATGCTTTTAACGACATCAAAGGGAAGGGATGTACCAAATGGAGAAAAGGTGAAGCGTTCAAACTTATGATACCAGGGGATACGGAACCTCCCATTGTACCGTCTAATGAAGTCATTCGACAGGCAAAAAAGGAAGGTATCAATGAAGAGTTGGGCATCAAAAAAGAAGAGAAATGTGACATCATTAGTTCCATCCAGAATATACCCTTTGACCCAAAATACAGTGGTTTGATCCACGAGGTATCAGCATTTCCTTTTCTTGTTATTTATGGGTCACCTGTGCAATTTCATGTGTGGAAGGAATTTTGTCGACTGCACAGAAGCAATGCAACTGTTGCGATTGATGCTACCGGCAGTTTGGTCAAGAGGGTGGAAAGAAAAAATGGTACTCTCTCCAGTCACATATTTCTGTATGCAATTGTATGCAATTTCAGTTCCACTACAGCGTGCGTATATCAAATGCTATCTGAACGTCATGATACAGTGACAATAATGATGTGGCTGTTAAGATGGTTCCAACACGGCGCTCCGAAGCCTAAGGTAGTTGTCTGCGATTACTTTCGTGCCCTTTTAGGGGGTACGTGTATGGCATTCAATAAAAAACCAATCAAAAAATATATTGTTGATCGTTTTAAAGCAGCTTCGAGCACTGCCGGTCTGACAAAAGCGCCAGTCACGTGGATCAGAATTGACGTTGCTCACTTTATTCACATGATATGTCGATGGAATTGTATCAAGACAGTTAAACAAAAAGCGGTGAAGGAATTTTATAAACACTGCGTCGCGTTAATGGTAGAATGTCGGACGTTACAAATTTTCCAACAAATTTTCGTACTCACCTGCACCGTTGCTCTCCAAGAATACGAAGATTCCACGATTGGTTTGCCGGACACACGATCACCCAAAGAAGCGAGAAAAAAGTTAGAATACTTCATATCCAAAGGTAATTTGAAATGGGCGGATTTGGAGGACGAAAAAACGGATTCTGTATTGCGTCAAAAATTCACGGATGAAGACGGCGACGATGTTAATGCGGACGAGATAGATGCCGACGAGATAGATGCCGACAATGATGCGTGCGTCAACGACTGGATTGAACTCTTACGAAGAAAAGCTCAAAAAACGCGTTCCACTGGCGATAATCTCAATCCGTTTTTTCTGCCGGATTGCATTAACAGATTTTCCAGCGTAGCTAAAGAATTTCCATTATGGACGAAAATTGGAATGCCAATAACCACGGATCGAGCAACATCTAGCTACGTGGAGGGCTATTTCAACGATATAAAAACAAGGGTTAAGAAACCATTATTCCCAGGGCTGATGTCGATCGATTCGTTTTTGCGGGTACATGCCCGGGACATTGCTGAAACCAATTGCATAATTTCTGGTCATATGGTGCAATATAACATTGATCGTCTCCATCTCGTCGAAGCAGATAGTAAAATTTTCGCCGGAAATGCTGGTCAAACTCCGAACTGTGGAACTGTCACAGATTATTTGGGAAAGACTGCGGACTCTGACCTCTTTGCAGTGGAAAACTGGAAGGGAAGAGGCGGTGAATCGGAATTCGGACATAAAAGAAAACAAACATTCGAACACAAAGCCAAAATCGGTCGCGAATTTGACAGCGATGCAGATTTATTGAGTACGCCCCATCAAAACTCGTCTGTTGTGACATGTCATCCGACGGATCAATATACTCCAATGGAGCTAATTTCCAACCAAATAGACGATGGTGGCAACCGTCAATGTTCATTGAAGTCGTCCCTGAGGGATCACAATTACGCACAATCGAGCGACATGCGAAGTGACCCAGTTGAGTTTGATTACCAAGATTTTGCGTCAAACTTGAAGGGGTGTGATAATTTAACATCGACGATAATTCAACCGGTAGACGCAGAGAATAAAATTAATAAATATTTCATACCCCACCCTGAAATCTGCCAACAGAATGCTCTCGTCACAAATAAATCCAGTAGGCAGTTGAGAAAACTCGTCCCGTTACCGAATGGATCGATGTCACCCTTGGTCATTATGGATCACCGACCATATTACGTTTGTAACACTTGCGGGTTCGACTCCATTGCTCAAGTTTTGGCAACAGCCGCAATCGATGACCTCCATTATGATAATTACTTGCAGAGTTCTACAAACCCGACGCTTAAATTTGTATACGATTTTATCACTAAGGGATTGTCAAAGGATTTGTTGACTCAAAGGGCTCGAATTCTCGCCAGTTTCCAGAAGCCAACAGCCGTTACTGACACTCAGCCAGTTGTGCATGAGATTGATGCCTTTGGAAATGTCGCAAACCTTGTTGAAAACATTCTATCCTCGACTCCAAGCCTACGTGAATCCGAGGTATGTTCTCATTGTCCCGGACGCACGATTGATCGTCCTACTATCGCACCCAACCACAAGTTCATTGGTAAGAACGGTTTCAACGCCCTCGAGTCGGACCTGAAATTCTGGGCTGTAGTCCATAAAGTACGATGTCGCGGTGGCTGCCCAGGGTCATATACGCGTACCACAACATTGGGTGAACATCTTTTCATCGAATTGGATTTACGTCATGAGGACGATTTGGGAAAAACGATGCGAACCACTCTTTCACAATTTCCGAAAACATTGGACTTAGCGAAAACGGAGACTAGTTCGGAGTATAGGTACGTTTAACTTCAAAATAAATTGGAGGCGACGGATTTTTAGTAGTTTCCTAGTTGTCAGCTCCACATAATCTGATTTCTGATTCCGTTTTAGGCTTGTTGGAGTTGTGGAACGTCTTCCTGGCCATTACATAGCGCACTGTTTGCGGACTGCTGGATTCTGGCAAAAATTTAATGACATGGATGGAAAAGTAGGGAGGTCTACACCAAAAACTCGACTGGAGCCACATCTCGCGATTTATATTAAAAACAATAAAAACATTTAAGGATGTATTTAGGGACGATTTAAAAAGAAATAAAAAATTGGAGCACGTATATAGGAGTGTATAGAGTAAATAAATAGCGGCATTTGTATTTTTTCTTTAATATTTATTTAAAAGACGATGAAACAAACTGAGCACATACAAGAGGCATATAAGGCAAATAAGCAAAGGCAGGGTTGTATTTTTCATTCATTATTTACGTTTTCTTTTTCCTTTCAGAAGTTAAAAAAAATGTTTGTACTGTGTATCAATAAAGGCAAAAACATTTGTCGTATTTACTTTGTGATCATGGAGCCTAGAGGCTCCATGTTTGTGATGTTGAACTTTTTTTTTTTTTTTAGATTTCAACGCCAATGTTTTCACAGTCTGTCAAAACGTCGGAAAATTACGTTGAGGACTAACTTAACGTTGTCGACTAATCTCTATATCGCAATTATTAATCATATTAATCTAATGATTAACTACTGAACGTCGCAAATGGACTACCAATCACCACCAAATGATTCTTCTTCAATTATAACTAATTGGAACAAAATTAGAAACAAAATAATATATTTGTCCTGCTAACTTCACACTATCAAATACCGTATCCCCACTGACTAGACGCAAATGATTTTTCCATTTTTTTTACTTAAACTACGAACCGTCAAAACTTTCTGAATAGAATGATCGTGATCACCAAACGATTAGAAAAAGACAAAATTAAAAAAGCCAAAATTGTCCGGTTCACTTGACGCTTTCGTATTAAACGACCCTCCGCGCGAGACAGCATGTGGTCATTTATATATTCCAATCAAACCGAGGCCCAACAAACATTGTAATTAGATTCTTATTGACCTACAAACAATTCCGAATTGATTAAGCTCCCCATTGAACAAAAACGCGTTAAAAATAATTATTATCATGCGGTCAAGTTCCTGCGGTTATAGGACCGGGTCTGGTAAAATCGGTGACATGTTCCCGATGCGTTTTTTTACCTTTTTTCGATAACCGACGAACCAACAAACGTTCTACTTAGTTCATTAGGAACCCACAAACGATTACGCATCGATTAGGCCCCTATAAAACCTCAGTGCGATCTGAATAAAAATTTTCCTGCCAAGTTCACACTATATTTTATGTGTGCTTTCCTGTAAAAACTATCGACCAACAAACGTTTTTATTAAACTAACAAACACCTACAAACGACCTACAAACGTTTTTATTACACTAACAAACACCTACGAACGACCAACAAACGTTTTTATTACACTAACAAACACCTACGAACGACCAACAAACGTTTTTATTAATCTAACAACACCTACAATCCCAGCACTGAGGTGAGGTTCTGTACTTGCCTACCGACGACTATCGGTGTCGTTAGCCAGCGATAGCCTATGAGAGTCGCGCCTTTCCGCTGGAACCTTCCATGTAATTGGCTATCGCTCGCTAACGACCCTCTGCGAGACAGCATGTAGTCATTTATATATTCCAATCAAACCGAGGCCGAACAAACATTCTAATTAGATTATTATTGACCTACAAACAATTCCGAATCGATCAAGCTCCCCATTGAACAAAAACGCATTAAAAATAATTTTCGTGCGGCCAAGTTCCTGCGGTCATATGACCGGGTCTGGTCAAATCAGTGACATGTTCCCGATAGGTTTTTTTAGCTTTTTTCGATAATCGACGAACCAACAAACGTTCTACTTAGTTCATTTGGAACCTACAAACGATTACGCATCCATTAGGCCCCTATAAAACCTCAGTGCGATCTGAATAAAAATTTTCCTGCCAAGTTCACAACATATTTTATGTGCGGTTTCCTGTAAAAACTATCGACCAACAAACGTTTTTATTAAACTAACAAACACCAACAAACGACCAACAAACGTTTAAACTAAACAAAATTTCAAAAAGTTAAAATCGGTTCGCCAAGTTACTGCAGCTAACTCCCATGTTAAGAAGCGCAGCAACTGTTTGTAGCGCTATCTATGTAGTGTGCCCCTAGTCGGAACTAAAAAGATATACATCCCGCTGCGGCGCGCTATTTGAATAAAGAGTGAGCATGGAAATAAAAAGTCGGTCGGTATGGTAGATCAAAGACAGATATTTCAAGAAATGAAAAAAAGTTATTCCAATAATTTATTTGTAAATCATTTATATATGTATATATACAGATATATATTTACATTCATTCACATTAAGTGGATCATATGTTATTTGTATTATAAAATTTTATGTACATTATCGAAGCTACCGTGTCTCTTCTTCGGGTCGCAACAAAATCGGACCGAAACACAAATTTAATTATGTTTGTGGTGCAAGTAACGTCAAATTTGAACAGAAGATTAGAAAAAAAAATCGTTCATGTGGGGGGAAACGAACCTGCGACCCTCACACTATGAACTCGAGTTCCTGCCGCTGCGCAAACCGGTGATTGAAAATTTTGCGACGAAAACTTCTTATGTATTGTTGAATTTGCAAAATTTTTATTTTCTTAAATATTGCCCATCTGGCCCTCCCACTTAGGTCACTTTCACTCCTCGTCAACCTCAACATACTCTATAAATTCTAGCGGAATCGGTGATGACAAATCGGGAAGGTCCCCTTGTGAGCGGGTAAAAACGCCGGCGTCGGTAACGGGTAAAAAGCTTGCCAATATCTAGTTCTACTCTTCGCTCCTACTATGTAGGTCGCGCTAGCTGTAAGTCGATAGTGGCGCACTCTCTGTAGTGTCCCCCTCACGGGAACTAATAATAGAGCCGTGCTTTTTGTATGGGAGTTTCCACACCCTGAACTACTGTTTTCCGGGCTCGCGATTGGTCGAACCTCCAGCCAATGAAAGCCCCTCCCAACCGTAACTGTAATTATTTTGAACCAGCGTCAACTTCAGTTGTTCTCGTGCGAGCAGGACGAACCTAGAAAGTGAGTGCAACTTGATTGTGAAAATTCGTCTTTTTTTTTCGTCTTCTATACACTCGTTATAAATGAAATAAATCGTCCTGCCGGAGAACAAATACGGCTGATTAAATTCGCAGGTAATTAACACGATGTTATTCTAGCACGAAAGTGCAATTTATCCAAGTAACAAGTATCGAAATATTTGTCGATAGAAAGAGAAAAGAAAAACGTCGTTTACTGTTTTCGGGACGTGTGAAAAAGATGGTGGGGCTTTCAGGACGTACGTCTGATCGATCAAATATTTGTTTATTCCACAATCTTCGTACGATAAATCATCTTTTCGAGCGATTTTCTCCACACTTTTCACGAACATTTCCAAAAGAGCATTTCTTTTTGTTCTCGACACTATTATATTTCCGTTAAATCGACAAATTGGCGATCCCGCGCGTTTTTCATCCAGGGACACGATGCATATTTCCGTAGCTCATCGTCTCGAGGCATCGTTCATTGCCGTTTATTACGAAAATGGTTTCCACGATATTTCGTGATTTATGACTGAAAACTATGTTAATTTTAGGTTTTTCATACTTATTCATACGTAACCTTTGATGTCGAAATGGTTTTGGTATAATTGGAGTGAGGCTTGCAGGAAAAAAAAAATTGTAAAACTACCTCTCGTAACCATGTATCTACGGAATTCTCGCCTTGATATTCGCCCTTTTTTTTTTTTTTTTTCTTTCCTTTTCATCTCATTTTCCATGTGACGAACGTTAAAGCGATATTGTTGATTAAGGAGAGGGGTTTCACGAATAAAAATCAGAGAACAATTATTTTATTTTATGAAAAAAATGTATCAAAAATCGTAAACGAGAGATCGTTCTAAATGCCTTCCTTATCATGTGCAAAAAAATACTCACATTCGTATTTAATAATTTGTTTGGTTTTGTTTGCTATATTTTTCAAATATTCGTCCTGCGTAAACATATTTTGTTCTCCAATTTTTTTTTAATTCTGATCTGAATATTCGTTTACATGATCGTACAAACATTTCGAACTAATTTCGCCTTTGGCGCAAGTCGAAAAGAATCGTACAGCGCCTGCCGCGCATTTACTTTTCAATTTTGTGCGTGTCTTGACGACATTGGGGTTTCACAATTATTTCATTTTATGAAAAAAATGTATCAAAAATCCTAATTGAGAGATCGTTCTAAATGCCTTTCTTATCATGTACAAAAAAATACTCAGATCCGTATTTAATAATTTGTTTGGTTTTGTTTGCTATATTTTTCAAAGATTCGTCCTGCGTTGAAAAACATATTTTGTTCTCCAATTTTTTTTAAATTCTGATCTGAATATTCGTTTACATGATCGTAGAAAAATTTTGAACTAATCGCGCCTTTGGCGCAAGTCGAAAAGAATCATACAACGCCCGCCGCACATTTACTTTTCATTTTGTGCGTGTCTTGGCGACATTGGGGTTTCGCGGAGTCTGTGTAAAATCTCAAGTCATTGGATCGATACCGAATTGTCGAGCGACGCAAATGTTATCCGAGTTGCGTAAATTCTTAGCGAGCAGATTTTTTATTTATTTACCACAAAATTAAATTCATTTTTTTTTCTTCCCCAAGTATTCGTCTCAACTTTTTGTCATATTTTTAATTTTTGTATCATTATTGTGTGTTCCAACATATACCCTTTTGGATTTTTACGCATGACCCTTCCCAATTCCATTTTTTCCATTTTTCCCCCTATCACTCCCTACCCGCACTTCGCTAAGCTAATCTAACTTCCATTGCGTCCGCAGACGTCTTGACTACACTGTATCGCATTTGCCATGGACACAGGGAAACTGCGGAAAACCTGTGCCGATACAGACGGCTTTTTGTTTTTGAATGAGTTTCAGTTGTATTACCATCCAGAAACTCAGAAAAACTGCCTCCCGCTCAGTAGTCGGTGTGCAAGCCAGTGCACGGCTAAGCGGTCACCCATCCCAGTACTGACCGCGGCCAATACTGCTTAACATGGGAGATCGCCGAAGCTGCGCACCGACCGCGCGTCCACTGCTGTCGGTTATTTTTAATTTTTGTATTAAACTTTATGTAAAAGATGTGTACGACAAAAGTTTTTTCTGTTTCATTACTTTTACTTTTACAATATTTTTTGGGTGGAAATTTTGGAGAAAAATTTGATCCTCAACCAAGACTTTTTAACGGAAGATTTCTATTAAAAAAATCACATAAGATTTACGCCATAATATTCCACAGATCGAGGCAATCAATCTCAAACATTGTCGGAGAAGTTCAATTTTTGTGAGATTTTATTTATGAAGCAACGCACAAAGTAACCTGCACCATTTTTCAGATTGTTTTCGAAAATTGGTGCGTAACATTCTAAACTGTTTTGACGAGAAAGGCCGTTGTCGATGTTAACCAAAAGTATTTACTAGAATCCTGACTCCGGTGCTTTAAATCACAGGATTTTTGGGAGAAAATAAAAATCTTAATTTGTTTCAATACGCAACTATACGATTTCAGGAAGCGACAAAGCACCAAGGAGGTTTTCTATTTTGTACCTTCGACCAAAAAAAAAAAAAAAAAATGCCACCTGCAAAAGTTCTGAATACTCAGAACAAACAGAATGGCCCTGTTGTTACCACGCGAAGAGGAATAACTACGCGCAATCAAAAGGCAATGATCAACAGCGCCTTAACAAAAGTTCCACCTGTTGCTATCAAAGATCCACGTATCAAAAGAAAAGCTGATGGTTCGCCGCTCAAAGACAAAACCACCAAACGATCCGCATTAGGAAATATCACTAATGTAAGTTATCGTTGTGTTTTATTTGATTTACAGTACGTAATATTTTCACGCTGTGATATAACGAATATTATGGAATTAACTCGTGACAATAATTTTTCTTAACTTTCAATTTCTCGAAAGAGAAATGAAAAATGGTTCAAATTAAAATTTCAATATTGCTTTATCATTTTTATGCATTCACAATATTTCCTCTATGAGCAAGCGGATTTTTAAATCTTTTGACCTCCTCACGGAGTGAACTTTTGTGTATGAGCGAATGACAGGCGATCGATATGCAAATTTCCATTTGTACCATTTTTTTGTCTCCTTTAATTTTACAACACAGTTTCAGTTTGGATGCATTTTTCAAAAAAATTGGACATAAAAATTTAGGCCAATTCTATCCATTTTCTCCAAATTCAATACCAGAGTTCCGCCAACCATATTCAATTTATTTAGCATATTTTGACCCGATGGTCCAAAAATTGGGATTAAAGCCTCTACGAACACTGATTTCTTGAAAAATTCAAAATTTCATAAATTTCGAACGCCTCGATCGATGTTCTTCAAATTCTATAGCGAACAAAATTTCATGATTGTCCATGTATGCATAGGAAGGTTTAACCCGATGGCTCAAAAGTTACTCTTTTGCTCTTAACAGACATTTTTGAAAAAATAACTGCAAGTACCGTGCTCTGTACAGTTTTACATTTCCTCGAATAAAAACAATCGTTCGAAATACTTTAAAAAATTACAATTCATTGTAGAGGAAAAAAAAAATGAAATTAATCGTACGATTAATTTTACAATGAACAAATAACGCCTTGTAAAATTATCAGGAAATAAAAAATAAAAAAAATTTCAGGCTATCGGGAAATCATTGGGTGTCCAAGCGCAGGAACCGAAAAAGTTGGTTAAAAAAGTGCAGATCTCGCAAATCAAGCCCCTCGCTCAAATTAATCAATTGAAAGCTCTCGAAAAGCTTACCGTCAGACCCGACAATGTCGCGGCCGCTAAAACGAAAATTGTGACAAGGGCAAAGAGTATTTTGAAGGACGATGACAAAGTCGAGTTGCCGCATAAAACGAATTTAAATATACGCCGTAGTTTGGATCTCGAAAAATCCGAGGACAGTTCGTTGTACGTTAGCGCTTTAGAAGAAGTGCCCGAGGATAGCGCCAAAAAACCGGTCAAGAGTAACAGTAAAGTGAGTATTAATATTTCAAAAATGATTCTCCTCTTTAGTAGCAAATATTATTTCGTTAATTTTTTTTAATTATCGCCTTTATTTTTTTTTATCACTTGTGTTCAATTTATTATTATGAAAATTGTATATTTTTTTAACGATTTCTTTGCCAAAAATACAATATTTTCCGTCAACCTGTAAATCACTCTTTTTGTATGTAATTTTTTTGCAAACATAAACCGTAACGAAATTTAATTTTGCCCATCTTAATTTTTTTTTTTTTTTTTTTTTTTTAAATCGAAATGACAAAAAAATGCCCAAACCTTTTCATTCCGCAAAAAAAACGTTTAGATATACTGAAAAAAAAAAAACAATCAAATATTCACAGATCGACACCAAACCAACGGAAAACAAAGAGTCGAGCGTCGAGAATGAGAGTGCCGACCAAAAAGTTTCGAGTGCAATCGAGAAGGAATTGTCAATCGCCGAACGATTGGACGCTGTGCCGGAAAGAAAATTTCCCGACGGCGTGCAGTGGGACTTTGATGCGGAAAATTGGCGCGATCCCTATCAAGTGTCGCAATACGCAATGGAAATTTTTGATTATCTGAAAAAGCGCGAGGAATTATTCCCGATAAGCGACTACATGGAGAGGCAGGTCTGTCTCTCGCGATGGATGAGATCGTTGCTCGTCGACTGGATGGTCGAGGTTCAAGAATCCTTCGAGCTTAATCACGAGACACTCTATCTGGCCGTAAAATTGGTCGATCTTTATCTAACAAAAGTGACAGTTGGAAAGGAAACACTGCAACTTCTCGGCGCTGCCAGTCTCTTTATCGCTAGCAAATTCGACGTGAGAACTTTGTTTTCTTCTCTTATTTCTAGATTTCATTTTAAATTCTTCAAATGGGACCGCGAAGAAAAATTGCTGAAGCTAAAAAGAAAAGAGTCGGTCTAGAGATGTAGCAAGTTCAATTTTACGAGTTTTTCACGCGCGGATACGAACATTTTTTTCTGAATAATTACTTTTCGACGTAATTTAATCCAATTGTAATTTAATAATTGAACAACAAACGGGACTAGAGGGGTATTGCGCGAATATGGTGAAAAACTTTGAGGATGGTTTACCGTTTAGTTTTTTGCTATATCGCGAGTGATAGAAGTACCGAACTTTAAGGGAGGGTTAAGGGTTTCAGCGTAAAAAAACACTTTTTTTGCGATTTTTTTTCTCAAATATGGATTCAGCAATTTTATTCGAACCTTTTGTACATTATTGAGCATACTTTTGACAATGTTGTGTAATTTTTTCATGCAGAAATATTGAAGCATAAGCCCGTAACAGAGCTTCCCCCAGAACGTCTTGGAAAAAAAAACAATTTGCGGTGTTCACTATAACTCGGCCGGAAATTATCTGAAAATGAAAAACCATGAAAATTTAGTCAAATTACAATCAAATCTTCCCCCCAACCTTCTCTGATAATTTTTTTTTTTATTTAAAAATTTTTGGCGGCCATCTAAAGTGTGAACTGTTATTTTCCACGAAAAATTCCGCCATTTTGTGGGTGTGAAACACCCTTAATGTAAAAAAAAAAAAAAAATTTAACTAAACGTTGGGGGGAGGTATTTTATATGTAGAAAATGTGTACAAAGTTTGAAATGAATCGGTGAAGTGGCTTTTAAATGGCAGTGAACACGGACTTTGAAAAAGTAGTTTTGAGAAAACCGCGTCTAAAGTGCACTGCTAGCCCGACCGCCCGCAGCCGTTAGAGGTATAGCATTAAAGATCAGGAAATTAATAAGACAATAACTTCAAGAATATTGCTTAGATCGGTTTAAAAGTTTAAGGACATATTCTTGAAATGTTAAACAATAAGATAAGACAAAAAAAAATTCGATTTTTCGAAAGTGAAAACCCTTACCCCGCCCTTAAGAGAATTGCTAACGCATTTTTCTCGGAGACGGCTCGTTTGGATGGAGAAAAAAAAATAGTGAGACCGTCCGGATATTGACAGACGCAGACGGCCCCCACTATTTTTTTTTATTTTATTGAGGGGTATGGTCACGGTAGCGGGTATAAAATCATGTGCACATCTAACAATTTGTTTTTGTATGAAAATATGATTTATTTATAAAACTAATTACACATCTATTTAGTACAAATATCGAGCTAATAAAAAAAAAGTTTGTTTTTTGTTATACAAAATGGCCGGCTACTGCTATTTGCTTTTGGTATCTTTTTTTTTTGAGGCGCTCCGCGGCGTGACATAGGGCATCCACAGTTTTTGACCTAGAACAAAAAAAAATTCTCGTTAATCTACATCAAAATACTTGGAGAAGTAGGTGCAGAATTTGAAAAATATCGTTTTATTCGAATATTGTAGGCATTTGCACTTAAAAGGTGAATTTCCAGTGAAAAATTTCGTATAGAACTGCTTATAAAATGGAAAGTTTTAAATTAATCAGAAATTCCGTACGTACTTCTCTGCGAAATACAATTAGATACATAATTTAAAAGATTTCAAGTCAATCGGGTAGAAATTGTCGAAGTTATTTATCGCGCGGGGCGCTCGGGTACTCTATGACCGTGCCAAAGGTAGGCTTACGTTTTGACACTGAAAGTCGGTCAAAAAAAATTTCCTCGCTCTAAATCGAATAGTAACTTATTTTTATGATAAAGCATCGTTTAAGCAAAAAAAAACATGAATTTGTTGAAAATTCTACCGTGGCCATACCCCTTAAGCCATCTCTGAAAAAAAAAAAATCGAAAAATACATTTACATTATTTTCTTACGTTGTGTTTCTTAAACATTTTTTTGTCCGAAGATTGGCTTTTTTTTATAAGTTAATGTAATTAAAAAAAATGTTCAATTTTATATTCTAATTACGGCTTAGCTTCCTCCCGGAGGAAGCTTTGTAGTTGTGAAAAAAAAACCTGCAGTTTTTAATGGGAATGTCATCGGAATGTGCTAAAACGTCGAAAAATAATATTTAGAAAAAATGTCCGTATCCGCGTGTATGTGCTTGAGAATCGGTCAAGGTGTTTGAAATTTTATAAAATTTCTAATTTTTCGGCAACTGTCGTAAAAACGTTTAAAATTTTTTTTCAAAAATCTCTGTTAAGAGCATAACTCGAGTAATTCTTGAGCCATTAGGTTAAAACTTCGTATATTAAAACTCTAAATTATAAATTATAAAAAACTCTAAACTCTAAATTATAAAAAAATTTAATCCCCACGGGAGCAATGGAGAATTCTGTTCATTACGTTAAAAAATCAAAAATTTTACGAAACATTTATCGAAGCATTTAAAAATTGCAGGATCGTCACAAAATTTACATTCCAGTGTTAAACACGTTTGTTTATTTCTACAATCTTGTGTGCTTGATTATATTTTTCTTTTGATTTCATTGCAGGAACGAATTCCTCCGATGGTCGAGGATTTCTTGTACATATGTGACGGTGCTTATTCCCAACGGGAGCTAATTAGAATGGAAATGAACGTGCTGAAAATAGTTGATTTCGACCTGGGCATTCCGCTATCTTATAGGTTTCTACGTCGTTACGCCAGGGTTTGTATATTTTTTTTTACATTTTTTTTTTTACGTATGACTTTTACGTGGTCGATATTGATTCTTCTGTTCGAAGCATGTTTCGAGTATGTTGACATAGTTTTGTGAATGAAATGCCCCAGTACGTGGACAAACTTTGAGAAAGCTCAATATTGAAGTTTTACCTTTCCGCGAAAAATCTTCTCGAGAATCAATCAGATGAGATTAATATTTTTTTTTCCAATTACAACGTTACCCATAAAATGTAAATTGCCTCTATGGGAATGGGATTACTTCAAGGTTCCAATTATTCGAAAAATTTCGGATTTACAATACGTGTAGGGAAAAAAACTGCAAGTTTCCTCGAAATTTCACATGATACTCAAAACTTCCTGCACGAGGAAGCGAAAATTGAGAAAGATATAGTTCCTTATGGAGAATGTTTATTTTTTCATTCTCTACAAAACTAGTTAAAGACAAAGAAATTTATTATGATCCATAGTATTGGAATTAGCGTCGCTGATAGCTGGACGTTAAATCGAAAACAAAAAATTTGCGTTGCAGGCGAATAATTCGCTTCCGGGTGAATTTTACGGGCAAAATAGCTGCTATAAATGTTAAAGAGGATATGCAATTTCCTGCGAAACTAACAAAAAATCATGTCGATACGACTGATATTATCGAAGATTCCGCTATCGAGCGTTGAACGATGTTTTTGTGGTTGGCCGGGGTATTTCATTTTTTTCCTACGAGGAAGGATTAATAATTAGTCATCGAAACAGATTGAAGAAACATTGAAAAGATGCGTTTTATCCGTGAAAAATTAACGGCACTTGGAAACTATGATGAAAATCGAAAGCTTGCGTTTTTTTTTTCGAATAACCCGATTTCCGGTTAATCGCACGGCCAAAACAGTCATTATTAATCCGGAAGAAGATGAAATTTCCTACGAAACTTAAAAAAAAAACATAAAGTTGGTACAAACAAAAAATCCAATTTACAGTCGTTAAGAGTCGTACAAAAAAATCAAGAAAAGGTGTAAATGTCAAGTTATTGTCGAACAACACATTTCCGTTTAATACCATTAGAATATACTATAGGTGAAAACCTTAGCGCATATCAAAGAGGATATAATTACCTGTTCAAGTAAAAAAAACAATATCCCATTTCGAGCAATATTTCGAGACCACGTTATAATTTATCTTTAATTTCTTTATTATTAAAAAAAAAAAAAACAGTGCGCAAAGGTATCGATGCCAACGTTGACCCTGGCTCGTTACATCCTGGAGTATTCGTTGATGGACTACTCGACGATAATGTTCAGCGACAGTAAAATGGCAGCGGCGGCGTTACTTCTAGCTCTTAAAATGAAAGAGCTGGGTGGTTGGACATCGACCCTCGAGCATTACACCGGTTACGTGGTCAATGACATTAAGGACATAGTGAATGTACTTAATCACGGACTTCATAGGAAGCACAAAGACGCATTGGCAACCGTACGCAATAAATACAGCCATAAGTGAGTTAAAAAAAAACAATAACAACGACAAACTTCATCTTTTGAACTTTCGTTGAAATTGCATTGATAAAATTTGATTTAACAAAGTGTCGAACGATTCGAAAATTCATGGAAAAAAAAAATCTTAACGCTAAACGTACCGGCACATAAGGGCTAATTTCATCCCGTATGAAATAAACGTTGATTTTTAAAAAGAAATTCTTAATTATTCAAGGAAATAATTCGTGACATAACTTCTGATTTCTAATAAAATAATGAAACAAATTTACAGAAAGTCAGATGAGCCTAAGAAATAACAATGAATGTACGAATATAAAGTAAATTTTGAAAGGGGTCATTTGACCACCGCGCTTGGTACGTTTAGTGTTAAACTTCGTGAATCCATGAAATTTAAGATCTTTCGTAAAGTTTAAGATCTTCAAGAAATTAAAAAAAAAAAATCTTAAATTTCATAAAACCATGAAATTTACGATCTTTTCTAACGCAAACCTTAAAATTCCATGTAAAGGCCATCAAGTTTTATCAAATGACACCGAAAATATTCGATTGAGCTACAAAGATGGTCGACCGTTCGTCCATCTCCATTATCGATTTTTCTTTTTTTTTTTCCTTTTTTTGTTTTATGTAAGGTCTTGGTGATAACTATTACTACTTAAACAATCTTGGAGAAAGTATTTTTTTCGGTTAAGATTAAAAAAACAAATGAAATTGGAAAAAAAATCATAAATATTTATGCTCCAAATTTGGGACAGATGAAAATATTCGATTGAGCTACAAAGATGGTCGACCGTTCGTTTGAAGGTTAATTCTTCAGACCATTAATAACCGCGACCAAAAAAATGTTCGATCCATTTTTCCGGGTTTTTTTTTTTCCGAATATTTCATTTTTACTGAACAATACTCCATTATCGATTTTTCTTTTTTTTTTTCCTGTTTTTGTTTTATGTAAGGTCTTGGTGATAACTATTACTACTTAAACAATCTTGGAGAAAGTATTTTTTTCGGTTAAGATTGAAAAAACAAATGAAATTGGAAAAAAATCATAAATATTTATGCTCCGGCTACTTTTTATCGGTTGTTTTTATCGACAACTTCAGAAATTCCGAAGAATCGTCAATTATGAGAATAATATTTTTCGAAGCGGCTATTCGGCCACTCCGTTTATCCGCGCGTCGCGTGTCTATAACGTAAAATACCCTTTTGCCGATATCAAATGCCATTTTTCGTTTGATATTTTGCGCTATCGGAATTAATGGCCGTTGGAAAAATAGCCGTGGAAAAAAAAAGGACCGATGGAAAAAATGGAGTATATTGCGCTCTTTTGAATTTCGTTGCCATTTTTTCCTAGATCCGATATTTCGTCACGCGTCCTCGCAGTCTCGTGAAACGATGGAAAAAAGAATGGGCAATCTGGAAATTAATTTGCAGTTGGTTTAACATAATTTTGAGTGATGAACGGAATCGTAAATAAATAAAAAAGTTATATTCCGGTCGTGAAAAAGAAAAGCGTTAAACGTCATAACATTTCGATCGTGAAAAAATATTGAACGGCCTGTTTGAAAAAAAAAAAAAACCGTTTACTCCATCATTATATTTTATAAATTTTAACAGTATCCTCCGAAATTTCAGGATTTTCTTCGAGGTAGCCAAGGTGCCGTTAAAAGAAGTTCTAGATATATAGTCGCCTCTTAAAATGGGTAAGTATGAATAATTTTAGATAGACTCGCGGCACATTACGTCCGGATAAGTTCAGGCCTGGAAAAGCCGTAACCGTAATCTCGCCAACGCACGAAAAAAAAAAAACTACAAAAAACAAAGAACCGAAAAGAAAAAAACGTTACGTCAGAACAGTTTGCGAAGCATTCAAACGCGGTTAACGGTGAGCTTGCTCAGTTCGCGCGATAAATAGAAACAAAACTAGTATATAAATGTATAAGCGTTGAAGAAAAAGAAAAAAAAATATCGAAAAGTCAAACGAACTAAAGGACAAAAATCTTTCTCGCAACGAGAAATTGACTGAACGAAGCTCAATTTTTTTTTTTTACCATTGCACGAACTATGCACCGTTGTGACGGACGGTGCCGTGCATTATTTTGTAATCTATTTATAAATAATATTTTTTTTCTCAACCCTAAATATATATACTGCCATTACCTTTAAGCACTTTTCCTATCTCTTTTTCTTTAATTTTGAGACATTTATCTTAACGCCACGCTTTATTTTTTTTTTTTTTTTTTTTTTAATATACTTCCGGTCTATTGATGTCAATTTGTAGAATTTTTCTTTATCGTTTTATAACCCACCACCGATGTTACCGTTGTTTTCCTGAGAGTGGCGCATTTTTTTTTTTACGCATCCACTTTTTGCACCGTACCGACTGACGACAATGGTCCATTACTTGACCCATTAATTATACGATACGATTTACGATAACGAGAAAAAAAAAATATCACCCCACGCCCGGTTATGAATTTTCGAGATACGTTAATGAATCCATAATTGCACAAATATATGACGAAATCGAAAGAAGTTGTGAATTCTCGACTTTACGGAACGTTGAGTATTTTTTTATTGAACGTTGTTTTCTTTTGTTCTTCTTTTTTTTTTGTTTTTTTAATTTTAACATATATACGACTTATACACATATATAGAAATATTTTTTATTGCGCGTACACGCGCAATGGGAAGGGACGTGACGGAAAGAAAAAAAAAAGTGGACTTTCTTCATCGCATTTTGTTGAATGATCGATCCAGCGTCAAGCACGTCCCTGCAACGTCGTTCAAAAATATGTAAAAAAAAAAATCCCACCGCTGATGATAATTCAATTTTGGAATGAAATTTTGAGCTTTCGTGCATCTGTCCCAAATTTGGTTAATGTAATAAATGTGCGTAATGATTGCCCGTAAATTTTTGTAACATGTTTAGCAAAGAAAGCTTTTTTTTCGATTCTCTTTCTCATCGAAATTCTTGGTAACATTTCACGGAAAAGAAAGCTGACTTTTTTTTTTGTAACTACATTGATGTCGATGTTTTGAAAAAAATGGGCCATTTTCGGGAACTCAACAATTTCCGATTTCGCATAAACCTTCGGAAGTGTTTATTTTTTTTATTTTTATGATCGACGTTGAAATTTTTTTACAATCTACATTTAGTAAATTTCATTTATTTATTTTTTTTTCATCCATGCTTGTTTATTCAGTAATTTACGAAACAACAAAAAAAAAAAAAAAATTCATCAGATCGATCTAAACTTTTGGATAATATTGAGGAACAACAAAATGAATGAAGGTCAATGTTTTCATATGCAGAAGTTACAAAAAAAATTGTCGTTGTAAAAACTTTAAGATCGATTAAGCGTTGAAGTTTGTGAATTCCCGAGAGAAAATGCCTTTTTTCAAAATTTCCAACGAGATGCAACAAAAGGAAATTAATTTATACATTTTTGTTAAAGCTCTACGAATTTCGCTGAGGAACGAAATTAATTGAAAAAAAAAGTGTTTTTTTTACCGCGTTGATACGCAGTCATGGCGTGGTTAGTGTATAAGCATTCAGCATTATTTGAGCATTGGGGTCGTTCATTGATCATTGAGAATCGAAAATTTATCCCGAGCTTATCGAACGACACCGGAAAAAGAAAAGAAAAAAAAAACAACAAAAAAATCGCTCGTTCTGGCAGTTCGCAATATGATAATTACCGAAACTCGATTGTAATCCGAATTGACGCTCGTCCGACATAGCACTAAGTTGTAGTATTAATAATGACTCGTATTATAAATAAATAAAAAAAATCTACAGACTGCTCCGACATCAGGTCGGATTCTTAGAAAATAAACATAAAAAAAAAACGATTGTACATAACCAATCACCGTCGTTCAAAAGTGTACATACTGAACATTTTTTTTTTTACCACCTTCGATACAATGAGTTTTCGCTAAACAAAAGTAACACAGCGTCGAATAATCTGCAATGTTCATGACTAAATTTACGAGATGTAAATAGCGCTAGCATAATATATATAGATATATTTTTTTTTACCGTCAGCGAATGTAATAGCAATTACTTTAGCAAGTGTGTGTATGCGATAATCACGAACGGCTAATTTAATAAAAGAGATAAATTAGTGAATGAAAAAAAAAAAACGTACAAGCAAATCCGCGACATGTACAACTCTAACCCGCTCCCCTGACCCCGGGGGATTGCGCATGCGATTGCTCCTGGAGTCATTTTCATTCCTGTTCGGAAGCCTTCAGTTGGAATACTATATTTACCCTCTGTCGTAAATACCCTCCGCACGATTTTGTTGCGCACGTGCGTAATGTTTGAGCAATATCGATGGTTGAACGTTCGAGAGGTCATCAAATTTCCCCGAATGTACTTTTTTTGAAATTCTTAAATTCGTGAAATTTTCACGAATATCGGTGAAAATATCCGCATTCCACTTGAAATGCCCATGCTGTGTACGTAATGTTTTCGAATTTTATAATTTTTCCACATTTTCATTTACATACGATTAAAACTTGAATTATTCCGGTGTTGATTAGTTTTGTAAAAGTACTTGCTTAGTACTTCGAGTACAAGTACTTGCTTAATACTTCGACTATAAGTACTCGGCTGGTAATTGAAGCACAATTACTTGTTTGGTATTTCAAGTACGAGTACTTCGAGTACAAGTACTTGCTTAATACTTCGACTATAAGTACTCGGCTGGTGCTTCAAGCACAATTACTCGTTTGGTATTTCAAGTACAGATGCTTGCTCGGTATTTCAAGTACGAGTACTCGCATGGTACTTCAAATACAAGTACTTGCCGAGTACTTCAAGTTCACGTACCTCGAGTACAGATGCTTCCAATGTCCCAATATTTGTTTTGCTCGACTGAACAACCATTTCGTGCAGCGTCATATGGGATTTTCGATGTGATTCTTTTTTTTTTTTTTGTTAATAAAAATAATAAAAAATATGCTTTCCGGCATTTTTGCGTGGAGGCCCTCTTTGATCAAGTGGCATCGAGTTAAGTCTGAAGACCGAAAAAAAAACAATTTTTCAAGAATTTTTCCTGGAAAGACATTTTCATTTATTGACGTCAAAATTTATATACATATTGTGGTAACTTTTAACTTTATTTTCATATTTTTTATTTGTAAAAATAACCATTTTTAAAGCTGCTCTAGCCGATCTCCGGGAGCTCCTCTGAAAAAAGTTAGCATGGAATCTCTGGATTGGATCATCCAAAATGAAAAAACAAAAAAGATTTCGTTAATATAAGGTATTATCCGGTATTTAATCGAAAGAATAAGCGAAAATACAAATTTTTAACAAAGTGGCGACTTGTCAACAAAAAAATGTCGATTTTCGATAAAAATTTTCGCCTTAAATTGTTTATAAAATGGAAAAAAATTTATCGGCGAGAAAAAAACCTTCGATTAATCACTATAAAATATATTTTTTAAGCTTGTGCAAAAATTTAAGACCGATCGGCTTAGCCGTTTCCGAGGAATCTTGTTTACCGACTTTAAAAACACAGTTTTGAGAAAAACGCATTCAAATTTTCAAAATCATGCTCAGACGCTGCGAGACGTCTTTACAAATATTTGTAAGCATAAATACGCATAAATATATTAGGGTGGTTCTTAATTTGGTGATGTTGGAAATTCTTTGGTATTGTTCCTCTAAAGTAATCAACATATCTAGAAAAAAAATTGGCCGCAAGCGGAACTTTGTCCAATAATTCTAACCCACCCCACCGAACTGTCGAATTTTTATATGAAAAAATGCATGCATTCAAAATTTTGTTAAGAAAATTGTTTATTATTTCAAAACTATTTATGATAAAAGGATTTTTTATAACGTTTTTGTAGGAAATATAATGCTCTACAAAAAAGGTATCTTGTGAAATTCTCGTGAATCTAATATTTATCACGTAATTATCAAAAAACTGTCATCATTTATTCCAAAAGTCGATCATTATGGTCAAAACAGGAGTTTGACGTCGAATAGCTGCAATTTATTTTTCGTATGTATATAAGATTAAGAAGAAATACGTAGCGCACTGAACAATGAAATGTAAACAATATTCAAATTTTCAATTTTATCAATTTTATTGTGAATTGTAATGATTGATGTCATATATTTTTAAAATAAACTCACAATAATGAATTACATCGGTTGGAGCAAAGTTGCTTTGTTAATATCAGTATATTTTTTTTTATATTCTTCAATTATTTGTACAATGAATTGTTTCTGATCTTCATCATAAGTGAGACGATCATTGTACTCTGTAATAAGTTTCACTCCTCTTTCTGCAACATCGTTAACCACTTTAATTCGTTTAACTATTTTTAAGCCTTGTAAATAATTTTCATTAGAAATCCACTCGCTCACATCGATATCAAAAAATGAAGAGTTGATTTCAAATCTTTCGAAAAAAGCCATCGATTTTGGAACTGATAAAGAAATCAATGTCCTTATCGATCAAAGAAGAAAAATTTATCATGAATGATAATAAAATTGATAAAATTGAAAATTTAAATATCGTTCACATACTGTTATTGAGTGCACCACGTAACTCTTCATATTTCTAATTGCATATGAAGAATACATTGCAGTTTTTCGACGTCAAACTCCTGTTTTGGCCATAATGATTGACTTTTGGAATAAATGATGACAGTTTTTTGCTAATAACGTGATAAATATTAGATTCACAAGAATTTTACAAGATACCTTTTTTGTAGAGCATTAAATTTCCTATAAAAACACAATATAAATTTTTTTTATCATGAATAGTTTTGAAATAATAAACAATTTTCTTAACAAAATTTTGAATGCATGCATTTTTTCATATAAAAATTCGACAGCTCGGTGGGGTGGGTTAGAATTATTGGACAAAGTTCCGCTTGCGCCCAATTTTTTTTCTGGATATGTTGATTACTTTCAAAGAACAATACCAAAGAATTTCCAACATCACCAAATTAAGAACCACCCTAAAATATATACACAGAAAATTTCATGTCAATCCAACAAATGTTGTATTGACATGAAATTTTCTGTGTATATACTTAAGAGGTATGGCGGGTATAAAA
Organism: Oxytorus armatus; assembly: GCA_958009045.1. Classification (NCBI taxonomy): domain Eukaryota; kingdom Metazoa; phylum Arthropoda; class Insecta; order Hymenoptera; family Ichneumonidae; genus Oxytorus; species Oxytorus armatus. Next base: position 3,370,806 of record OY253748.1, on the reverse strand, counting down.
TCATGTGCACATTTAACAATTTTTTTGTTGTATCAAAAGTGATTTATTTATTAAACTAATTACACATCTATTTAGTATAAATATCAAGCTAATAAAAAATATGTTTTTTTGTTTTCTTGTTATACAAAATGGCCGACTACTGCTATTTGCTTTTAGCATCTTTTCGGGCGTGACTTTTGGCATCCACAATGTTTGACCCAGAGCAAAAACAAAAAATGTTCGGTAATCTACATCAGAATACCTAGAGAAGTACGTACGGACTTTGAAAAATATTGTTTTGTGGCTTTTGAGCTTAACGTGAGAATTTCCAATGAAAAATTTCGTATAAACCTGCTGATAAAATGAAAAGTTTTTTATTAATCAGAAATTCCGTACGTACTGCTCTGCGAAATGCGATTACAAAACATAATTAAAAAATTTGAAGTCAATCGGGTAAAAATTCTCGAGAAAATGCCATTTAGCCCGCTACAACTGTATATAACCCCTTAAGTATATTATGTACATTAGGCTGTACATAATATGTACATTAGAAAAGGAAATAAAAAAAAATTCTTTTTAAATCCTGATTGCGTATAACCCATTAATAAACTCTTGTCTCTCCTGGAATGTTGATTGCCGTCTCAGTTCATCTGTAGAAATTCTAAAAAATGGTAGCAACATCGTTTCGGTCATCGTTGAGGATTAACACTAAACTTACTAATCGGGGTCCATTTGACCCCACTTGGTACGTCGCAAAATAGGTACATGTAAAGTACCGGTAAATTTAGTGTTAAAAAAAAAAACACGAACAAACTTGACCAGATAATCTTTTTATTATAAATTTCTGTAAAATAGATAACAGAGAAAAATCAACAATTATCGACTTCCATCATAAATACCAGGTACTATTATCAACGTATTAAATTATACAATATACCGTCAGCGTAAATTTTTTTTCGTTCGTTTTAAATCACAGGAACATTTTCGATACTTCTATAGTTCCGTATAAACATTACAAAAAAATGTCTACTTTTACGAACTTACGATTTTTTTTCTCTCTGTTTGTTTAACAGTACAAATGTGTAGAATAATTTCACAAAGCTTCAGTCTTATTTTCAAAACTAGAAAATTTTTCGAAAATTTCGTTTTACACAAACTCAACGTTATCGTCGGTAAAAACACACACAATATTCGAAATTGAACTAAAGCTTTGTTAAATCTTCATAAATATTTTCAAATCTTGTTTTATATTAAACTAATTATGTTCATTTTTTTACGGTGATAAATATGCGAGCTGAATGGTTTAAAGAATAAATAAATGTCTATATAATCTTATTAATTGCTACGTTGATGCGTTATCTATCTAAGCTTGAGCTTATTTATTGTAACAGGCGAGCGCTTTGTCCCCCCAAAAGAAAAAGATGTCTACGAATTGAAAGGTAAACAAATCCAGGGATGTGCACCATTTGAATGAAACATCATTGAGAATTACCATTTAGCAGCCTCTCTCGGGGAAGTTTCAAACTACTCTCTCCCAGTCGGCGACCCGATCATTACTTTGCGAATGTGTCACGTTTTAATCAGAACTAGAATAGATATGCGCGTTGCTTTTTAGGTTGATTTCGTTGTCTACGATCGTGTGATCTGAAGTATGCACATGAACGAATTCAAAGTACGACATCGACAACCAATCGTAATGACGAATTAGCCGGCTTCAGAAATAAATCGCAATTTCGAGATATTTCGTGACGTGTCTTTTTTTATAAGGGGGGATTAAAAATGTATTGCTTCATTACAGAAAAAATATGATAAATAAAAATCGGGAGAACATGGACGACGTTCGGTCCGAGGGTCATGAGATTTTCAGACCACGCGAAAGATCGAAAATCCATTTTGTTCGTGTCGTATAAACAAAAGGCGTGATTGAAATTGCATAATTGCTGAAAAATCAACAATTTATAAATTCAACATTATGTCGCGCGATAAATTAATGTAATGACTAACAATTTATTACCCGAAGTCATTTATTCAGCCGTAGAGTGGCGAGAGTAGTATAGCTGTGCGAGTTCCCCCTCATGTTTAGGGGTGCATGTCGAAACCCCGCAGTCAAACTCCCGACACCACGCTCGTTTATACTGTTTTGTAATACGTGCTGTCGGGGTTTTGACTGTCGGAATTTTGACTTGCTCCCATGTTGAAATGTCAAATAAACCCCAACGGTCGGTAAGATAGATTCCTACCCAGGCCGAAACAAGCCCAAACAGCCTGGAATAAAGCCCGTTAAATCCAAACGAATAAATGGCTCGCCCTCGAGGCGAGGGAAGGAGCTGGAGAAAGCAATAAAGGAAGTGGGAGAAGGGAGAATCTGGAACCTCATCTGGGAAGGAGGACACGAATGAAGCATAGATTACATGGAGAAAATCTTCAAGGAAGGGATCGTCAGAAAAACGGAACAGGACGCACAAGGCGACTGGGCCAAAATAGACCGATCAACGTTCTGCGAGATGTACCAGGGAATTGAAGTGAGGCCAGGGAGGGCGGAGTACTCGGACACCGAGGAAGTAAGGGGAGATTTGAGGGAAAAAAAGGCTTCGCTGGGTACAATCAATAGGGGGCCCGTTACTCTTGTCCACATTGCACTAAAAATAAACGACAATTTTTTGTTGTAATATGGTTCAATATCACGTACTGAATGTAAATAAACAAAATTCTTACAAATTAAGGGATCGGAAGTGCCACCATTTTGAGGAAAACCGTATTGGCCAATATCTCGGTTACCGTGCACTTTAGACCAAAAATGGTAATAACCTTTCTTATAGATAATTGAATTTCCCATCTTTTTTTCTAAATATTTTTTTTTGTATCGCTTACCGTTTACGATTTATACGACTGTTAAAATTTATTTATTCACTTTTTGACCTGTATCTCTCCTAATAATTGTTCAACCAATAAAATCCTAATAACTTATCTTTTAAATCCATAAATTTCCCACAACTTTTATTAAAAACTTTTTTTTCTAAAGTCAATATTCTCAAAGTTATAACGCGTTAAATGTTGCGCTACTGGATGCAAGGTTAATAAAAACGAGGTATGCATAGTACAATGATGAAAATTCAATACATATGTAAAAAAATATTAATGATATTGACATAATTAACAATAAATACCTTCTTACCTGCAAAAAACAGCGACTTCCCGTTGACATTTTTAAATATTTGTATATTTTTAACAGTTCAATAATACTTCATAACTCGAATTGCCCCACGATTATTATCAAATTATCAATTATATACTGATGGGATAATGAACAAAAGAATAGGAAAACGGAAAATTTATTCAAAAAGGGAAATAAATATATCAACGTTTTTTTTCCGGAAGCCTGGAAGAGGACGGGCCTCAGATCTGTACTACACTTCTTCTTTTCTCGCAAAAAAGTACAGCTCAATGAAAGACATTTTAAACTTGCTAGTACTTCATGCCTTTAGTGGTCGTGATACAACGTCAGCACCGTACAATATTGGGAAATCGAAAATGTTAACGACGCTTGTGAAGCAAAAAAATTTTACCAATATTATGAACATGTTCACTGAGAAAAAAAAACAAGCCTGTGGAAGTTGAGCAAGCTGGCAAGAATATCTTCATTGCACTCTATGGTGGAAACCCGAACGAAACGACACTAAACTTCTTGCGATATCGCAATTACGTTCGCTTATCGACAAGAAATAAAATAAATTTAGCAACTCTACCTCCAACCGAAAATGCTGCGAAGTACCATTCGTTCCGGACTTATCAACCTTTCCGTGCCTTTTTGAATAAATTTCCCGTTTTCCTATTCTTTTGTTCATTATGCCAACAGTATATAATTGATAATTTGATAATAATCGTGGGACAATTCGAGTTATGAAGTATTATTGAATTGTTAAAAATATTATACAAATATTTAAAAAATGTCAACGGGAAGTCGCTGTTTTTTGTAGGTAAGAAGGTATTTGTTGTTAATTATGTCAATATCATTAATATTTTTTTACATATGTATTGCATTTTCATCATTGTACTATGCATACCTCGTTTCTAATAACCTTGCACCCAGTAGCGCAACATTGAACGCGTTATAACTTTGAGAATATTAACTTTAGACAAAAAAGTTTTCAATAAAAGTTGTGGGAAATTTAGGGATTAAAAAGACAAGTTATTAGCATTTTATTGTTTAAAACATAGGAAATTCAATTATCTACAAGAAAGGTTATTACCATTTTTGGCCTAAAGTGCACGGTAACGGAGATATTGGCCGATACGATTTTCCTCAAAATGGCGGCACTTCCGCTCCCTTAATTTGTAAGGATTTTGTTCATTTACATTCAGTACGTGATACTGAACCTAATTAAAAAAAAAAATTGTCGTTTATTTTTAATGTGTCACAATATGACCTATTGATTGTACTATTGACTATATCAACAACGACCAAGTGTATCACGCAAAGATTGAATCGGATTAAGGTAGCCTCAGAGAACTCTTGTAATGTATAGAAGCAGAGAAAGGAAAATGGGCGGATGTAAGTATTGTAAAAAACGCAAAACGAAGATGTATAAAGCGTAGGACGCTATACTCCTGGAAATAAATCTATCTATAATACTATGTAAACATTCACTATATGGAAAAGAATTAATATCTCCGGCTTCTTGAATATACTGCAAAAATACTTTTTTTAATTTAACGGAGAATACCACTGTGACCCCCTGTTTATTTCACATTTTTCAAGAATTTTTTTTTGTGGGAAAAAAAAGAGATATTCGAAAAATTTTTTTGGGTTTTGTTCCTTGTTTATTAATGTATCAAAAAACATTTTTTTCACATTTTTCACGCCGCATGGTGGCGCTGGGGAAGCTCTCGCGTCAGGTGCTGTCATTTCCGCGGCACGCAGCAGAACTCTCTTCAACGTCGATCTGAAAAAAAATACCAAGTGTTTTCGTTAATAATATGATATTTTGAAGAGAAGTACACAGGGATTTGGAAAAATATTGTTATAAAAAAAATAGGCACGCCTTTGAAATTAACTTTAATTTCAAAGGCGTGCCTATTTTTTTTAAAACAATATTTTTGGCCTAAAGTGCACGGGATTTGAAAAAATATTGTTTTAAAAAAAATAGGCACGCCTTTGAAATTAACTTTAATTTCAAAGGCGTGCCTATTTTTTTTAAAACAATATTTTTTCAAACCCTGTGTACTTCTCTTCAAAATATCATATTATTAACGAAAACACTCGGTATTTTTTTTCAGATCGACGTTGAAGAGAGTTCTGCTGCGTGCCGCGGAAATGACAGCACTTGACGCGAGAGCTTCCCCAGCGCCACCATGCGGCGTAAAAAATGTGAAAAAAATGTTTTTTGATACATTAATAAACAAGGAACAAAACCCAAAAAAATTTTTCGAATATCTCTTTTTTTTCCCACAAAAAAAAATTCTTGAAAAATGTGAAAAAAACAGGGGGTCACAGTGGTGTTCTCCCTTAAATTAATTTCATCCAAATAGTGCCGATCCCTCGATCAACCGCGTCCCTACTTTTGGTTATTCGTGTATCATAAATTATAAATATATACCAAAGGAACAAATAGAGGAAATATTATAAACATTTTTTCGAAAATTTCGTCGTAATGAAAAAACGTCATCAACAATTTCTGAAATTGTTTTCGAAATATTTTGTTCTTTTTTTTCGTAACTCGTAACTTTTTAGTTCTATTATTTTTCGTTTAATTCCGATATATAATGGTTTTCGAATTTTTTAATTACCATTTTCTCGTCCTATTCATTTTGGGTTTGAAAATTTATGTCGCGGAAACTGCTCATAATACCTTGTTTATTTTTTTTTATTTTCCAATAAAAAAAAATCCAAATGAATAATGTTCCTTACATGTTTGCACCATGGAAAAGTCGGAACAAAACCCGTCTCATTATTCTGAGAGGCAAAAAGAAATTGTATCGAAAAGCCCAAACGAGGTATTCTCCGCAATGCTTTTCTCGTAAAGTAAAAAAAAATATTCAGATCAGTATACAAAAAGTTTTAAGAGATCTCATTTTTTAATATTTGGTTAAATTGAAAAAGAAAACTCAATCTCCCTGATTTATTTACTCGATCGTAGAATTATTTCCAATAATCGATCATTTGGCATTTTCGATATGCTCTTTTTTTTTGGGGAGGTATCTCGAAACGAATTGTAAGTCCCATCATTAAAAGCACTTGTTTGCAAGATTTCGTTTTGACAATTGGTTACAACGTTCCCTCGACTTGATATTTAAAAAAAAAGACAGACGCATTATCTACACGATAAAAAATTGCAAACCAAAAAGTCGAGAACGCAATTATTTCCATTAATAAAATTGGGGAACAAATTGCTCGTTTATATGGCGGCTAGTTTTCTCATTGTCGCAGCAGGACATTATTGACATGGAATAATCTCAAAATTGTGATGTTACTGAGTACATGCGAGGAAATTTTTTAAATATATATATATATATATAAATATTTTTTTCATCAATGTCACTAAATACCTCGTTAATAAAGATTAGTCTTTGAACGCACGTCTCGCTTGTAGTCTCGCGCAACGTGGACATTCTAACGTATTGTTCGTTGCGTTCTTGCATTCAATATGAAAACAAGAACCGCATTTGTCGCATCTCGTTACCTTTGACAATTCCCATGGAAATATTACTTTTGAACTGTCCTTGGAGCAGCATAATTCACACACGAAACCCCGGGCTTCGCAGAGCTGTGATGAAAGATCAAAACAAAAAGTCCACATGTACATTGAGAAAATTATTTTCATTTAATCGAAATTGTAATTTGAATGAGATATATAAAATATATTGATCTTCGGAATTTTCAAATCCGTGGGTAAAATTTAAAATGTTCTATTGACGTAATATTTTAATATGTTTCTTAAAAATGTCAACCGAATTTAGTATTTTTTTTTTGTTTGAAAATGATTTTTTTTAGATATCGATGGAATTATTTTTTTTCCGATAGACCCGAAACTCATAATTGGCATGAAAAAACGAACCGAATTCGCGGCTTGTATACACTAGGACCTCGATTTTAAGGGCGGGGTAAGGGTTTTCACTTTCGAAAAATCGAACTTTTATTTTTGTCTTATCTTATTGTTTAACATTTCAAGAATATGTCCTTAAAATTTTAAACCGATCTAATCAATATTCTTGAAGTTATTGTCTTATTAATCTCCTGGCCTTTAACGCTATACCTGTAACAGCTGCGGACGGTCGGGCTAGCAGTGCGGCTGTCGAACAGGTATACAGTTTATTCATTGCTATTGTGTATATAGTATATAGTGTATACTATACACTACAATATTTTAAAAGAAGAAACGAGCAGGAAGTCTGCTGTGTGGAGCTGGAATCGATGATTCTGTGTAAGTTGAAAAAAAAAATAATTTCTTCACTTTTTTACTTCATAAACTTTAGACCCGTTTTTCTCAAAACTACTTTTTCAAAGTCCGTGTTCACTGCCATTTAAAAACTACTTGACCGATTCATTTCAAACTTTGTACACATGTTCTACATATAAAATACCTCCCCCCAACGTCTAGTTAAATTTTTTTTTTTTACATTAAGGGTGTTTCCCACCCACAAAATGGCGGAATTTTTCGTGGAAAATAACAGTTCACACTTTAGATGGCCGCCAAAAATTTTTAAATGAAATAAAAAATTATCAGAGAACGTTGGGGGGAAGATTTGATTATATTTGACAAAATTTTCATGGTTTTTCATTTTCAGATAATTTCCGGCCGAGTTATAGTGAACACCGCAAATTGTTTTTCTTCCAAGACGTTCTGGGGGAAGCTCAGTTACGGGCTTATGCTTCAATATTTCTGCATGACAAAATTACACAACATTGTCAAAAGTATGCTCAATAATGTACAAAAGGTTCGAATAAAATTGCTCAATCCATATTTGAGGAAAAAAATCGCAAAAAAAGTGTTTCTTTTTACGCTGAAACCCTTACCCCTCCCTTAAAATCGGGGTCTAGTGTATTTTTAAAGGAAAACATGGAATCGGGGGCCAATATGGCGTCGAATAGTAGGCTCTCTTGTTAATTACGCGCTCGCGCGTTCGCTGAAACGCTACAAATGCTCCTTATTTTTATGTTCTCTATGTTTTGCACTTAAAATGACTTTAAATAAACATTTATTCAACGTAATTTTCCATGCTCAACATTGGGACATGGAAAAACCGTTATTTTCCAAGGGCCAGCAAAGGCTTTGAAAACACATTATTTTTGTCGATGTTCTCAATGGCTTAAGTATGAAATATCCTTAATGTTTATTTAATATCGTTGTGCGTGAAAAAGATTCCGGGACGTTAAAAAAAGCGTCATTTTTAATGTCTTTGGAACTTTAGAATCCAGCTTGTTTTATGGGACTCTCGGGACAGTGTTAAAGTTAACCGCTAGGTGGCGAACGCCCGATTTTACTTCCCAATATTAATCGTTTACATAATTATTTTTACACGTCAATAATGAGCTTGAGAAATTACGGAAAAATTCTTTTTTCTTTCGGACTTGTATTACATTCAAAGTATTATGAGTTTCAAAGTATCGAGAAAAAATGAAATATTTTTCTAAGGACGGATACACGTTTACGAGTAGTGACGTTATGTATTTAAACATTTTTTTATATGAAATATCGAAACTTTCGCTTACCACACACTCAGAAACGTGGGCGCAGCATTCTTGAACCAATTCGCTCAATTTCACCGTTAGCGCGCCAACTTTGACGGACATTAAGTCCTGCATGGAATATATATGCGGATCGTTGTATATATGGTTCGGTTGTTTTTTGAGCGCTTCTTGAATGCTGAAAAAGTGTAGAAAATAAGAATTAATTAATTTTTTTTTATCTTTCCTTCCCCATAGACAAAACTTTGTTTACATGAAAAAAAAAGAAATCATTTTTTCGCCAAATGCGTTGCATTAACGCGTCGGTAAAGGATGTTTGGAGAAATGGTGCAAATTGAGATTTGAATATTGCTTCCCCATTATTTTTGCTCGTTCACAAATTTTCCTCAACGTGCCACTGGATTTTTTCAATTTTTCTAAATCTCGAACGCTTATATCCTATTTTTCTAAATTCAATACCATCCTATAATGGATTCAACAAAGTGCACAGAGATTATGCATTTTGAGAATATGTTTACGATTTTTTTTTTATCTCGGAAAATAGATTGTGAATCTCGAAAAAATGTTGCAGGCGCACTCAATATACGTTTACAGATGGCCGTTCAAATTCACACCACTTCCACTTTTTTTTTGAACACACAATAATAAAAAAAGAATGAAAACCATAATATATGGGAATTGAACCACAAATAATGCAACTAAAAAATTGTTACGAGTTCCGAAAAAAAGAACAAAGTATTTTGAAAAAAATGTCATAAATTGTTGATAACAATTTTTCATTACAGAGGCATTCTTCGTCAACTGAGCCACTTTTTTTTCAACCTCTCTAATTAAAAAAAAAAATTTCCCGGTTGGAGTATTAGTCAAAAGGAACGTCTGTGATTTTTTTTAGATTTTTATAGGCGTCCGTTTAGGATTTTCAAATTTTTATTACGAACACTGTAACTCAAAAAATATTCATCGAACAAAAAAAAACATAAGAGTAAAAACTTTTTTAATTTTCCGCTTCGTCGAAAAAAATCAAAATCATAATTTTTCTGCATTGAGAAAGTTGAAATATGGCAAAAAAATGAGAATAACATTTTTTTAAACCTAATAACACACTTTCGATTTCGGTACAAATTATACAGGATGTCTCTCATTGGGTAAAGAGTCTGCGAAAAAAATTTCAGAATGGTACCTGCAATGGTTACGATGAAAAAAAATAAGAACCCTGCGAAATCTCATAACCGCGGATATTATTTCAAAACAAAAATAGTTGTTGCGTGTTATTGGTAAACATTTTTTGGGCATCATTAGAGATATATTTACCTTTTAATTATCCTTTATACCTTTTACCTTTTATTACCTTGGTTTACCTTTGTTATTACCTTGAATGTTCCACTCTGAAGATCGTACTAATAAACTGAACGCCCCTTAAACAACCGGGTACTTACCCTGGGTATTACGTTGGTTATTACCTTTATATTACCTTGGGCTTTATATTTACCTTTTTATTCCAAATATATTCTCCAATGATAACCAAAAAATGTTTCCCAATAACACGCAACAACTATTTTTGTTATGAAATAATATCCGCGGTTATGAGATTTCGCAGGGTTTTTATTTTTTTTCATCGTAACCATTGCAGGTACCATTCTGAAAATTTGTTCGGAGACTCTTTACCCAATGAGAGACATCCTGTAAAATTTGTACCGAAATCGAAGGTGTGTTATTAGGTTTAAAAAAATGTTATTCTCATTTTTTTGGTCATATTTCAACTTTCTCAATGCAGAAAAATTATGATTTTGACTTTTTTCGATAAAGCGAAAAAACTAAAAACGTTTTTACTCTTATGTTTTTTTTTTTGTTCGATAAATATTTTTTGAGTTAGTGTTCGTAATAAAAATTTGAAAATCCTAAACGGGCGCCTAGAAAAATATTTAAAAAATCACAGACGTTCCATTTGACTAATATTTCAACCTGGCAACTTTTGAACAAAATTAGAGAGGTTGAAAAAAAAAAGTGGCTCAGTTGATGAAGAATGCCTCTACAACGAAATGTCCGAAAAAATGTTCATAACATTCCCTCTACTTGATCCTTTGGTATGTATTTATAATCTACGATACACGAATACCCAAAAGCAGAGACGCGGTCGATTGAGGGATGCTCACTGTTTAGATGGAAAGCGATTTGAGGGCGGGGTGAGGGTTTTCACTTTCGAAAAATAGAATTTTTTTTTGTCTTATCTTATTGTTTAACATTTCAAGAATATGTCCTTAAAATTTTAAACCGATCTAAGCAATATTCTTGAAGCTATTGTCTTATTAATCTCCTGGCCTTTAACGCTATACCTCTAACAGTTGCGGGCGGTCGGGCTAGCAGTGCAGCTGTCGAACAGGTATACAGTTTATTCATTGCTATTGTGTATATAGTATACAGTGTATACTATACACTACAATATTTTAAAAGAAGAAACTGCTGCATGGAGCTGGAATCGATGATTCTGTGTAAGTTGGAAAAGAACATTTTTTTCTTCACTTTTTTACTTTATAAACTTTAGACGCGTTTTTCTCAAAACTACTTTTTCAAAGTCCCTGTTCACTGCCATTTAAAAACTACTTGACCGATTCATTTCAAACTTTGTACACATTTTCTACATATAAAATACCCCCCCCCCCCACGTTTAGTTAAATTTTTTTTTTTACATTAAGGGTGTTTCCCACCCACAAAATGGCGGAATTTTTCGTGGAAAATAACAGTTCACACTTTAGATGGCCGCCAAAAATTTTTAAATAAAAAAAAAATCATCAGAGAACGTTGGGGGGAAGATTTGATTGTAATTTGACTAAATTTTCATGGTTTTTCATTTTCAGATAATTTCCGGCCGAGTTATAGTGAACACCGCAAATTGTTTTTTTTCCCAAGACGTTCTAGGGGAAGCTCTGTTACGGGCTTATGCTTCAATATTTCTGCATGAAAAAATTACACAACATTGTCAAAAGTATGCTCAATAATGTACAAAAGGTTCGAATAAAATTGCTCAATCCATATTTGAGAAAAAAAATCGCAAAAAAAGTGTTTTTTTTTACGCTGAAACCCTTACCCTTCCCTTAAAGGACTTTTTTTTTACTCAATAATTATGAATAATTACTGTTATAGAGTATTCATATTTGTTACAAAATAAAGACTAAAATTGTCTTATTTAGTTTGAAAAACGCTCTTTTTCTTTTTATCTTCACAAGAATTCATAAATATTTTGTTAAAAAAGAATTATTGGGAATTTCGACGGAGACGTGGTCTATTCAATATAGCCGCTCATTCCCAGTCAGCCAAAGTCAGTAAGCACGGGAAAACAGTAGTAAACCCTCGATTATCGTATATTATTTGGCGAAATGTAATGTTTTTAATACGATCTGTTAATCAGAATTATTAACGTTGATGTTTGTGCGTGGACAAAACCAAGGGTGACAGGGCGAAAAACGGAAAAAAAGTGGGATTGGGAAGGGTCATACGTGAAAACACGAAATGGTATACGTTAGAACAAAGAAATTAATGGTATCACTGGCATTATACCTTTGTGAAAATCTGCACGTGAACAAGAAATCTTTGAGAAAATACAACTGTGTGCGCAATATTCTCGTTCGTTCAAGTTGCTTCACGCGCCTGTACAAAAGCGGATTCAAGTCGTTCACAGGGAACAAAGGATCGATTGCCATCTGATCCAATAATCTGTAGGAAAAATTCGCGACCGGATATCTGGAACAAAGAGAATAAAATTTAAGTAGTAACTGAAAATCGATAATTGACGTCACTGAGGGATCCTAGACAACATTCACCGCCATTAATTCTCCCCAGAAGTTAGACAAAAGAACCGATTTGCTGCTGAAGGCGAAGCTGCCATGGAGAAGTCATATTACAGCGCGGGTAATTTTTCAGATACATAAGTTACAGTTTCCTATGGTAATACTACGTCCCAACTTTGAACGCGTTTTTTCTCAAAATAAAATTTTTTATTAGTTTTGCCACGATAACTGAAGAACGCCCGAAGATATCGCGATGATTTAAAAAAAAAAAATATAACAATTTTCTCCACACATTGAACCGACATCTGTGTAGAAAAATTAATTTTTTTGTATTGATATAAGAATAGAGGAAATTTTTCTTTTTTCTCAGATTATTGGCCGCAATTCTTGTAAGTTTTAACTTATTTTTACAATTTGCAGCTTTAATTCATCTCCCCGGTGGAACGCCGTTTGAAAAGTTCGAAAATTCCCATCCGGCTACTTGAAATCGCGGCAAGAAGGGAGCAATGCGCGAGACGCGCGAGCCTCCTCGACGCTCAATATTTTCCTCAATTATTAATATTTTTTTACGAATACCAATGATTTTCATCGACAAAAATGAAAAATTTGAGAACAAGAAACATTGCGTATGTTTTTTCAATTCCTCATACACCGCCGTTTGAATTTTTACCGCCATTTTCAGCCGTCAAAATCTTTCCGCTCCCCCGTAAATCGGTCTGTTCATTCATTTTCACCTTTTCACACCGATCGCTCATCAAATCAGCGAGAGGAACACGTTTCAATTGTCAAGTATTCCTACCTATTGAAGTCCCATTTGGACAATATTTTTCCAGGTATCAGCGCCACTTGATTGGTGTGACATCCGGTACAAAAGTATCTTCCAAAATATTCGCAATAACGAAATCTATTTGCGTACTCGACCGCAACTTTCATTCCGCAACCTGCACATCTGTAGTTCTGTTTGGCTATGAAAATTTTTCTTCTGTAAAAATTGAAAAAAAAAAAAAACCAAAATAGTTTATACAAGTGTCAATAAGGCCCGGAAGTGGGTACATGAATCGTCACGGCAAGATTGAAAGCACTCGGAAAAAGTGAACGACGTTCAACTATTTTAGGGATTGAACTTTTTCGAGATTTCCATTAAGGGCGGGGTGAGGGTTTTCACTTTCGATAAATCGAATTTTTTTTTTTTGTCTTATCTTATTGTTTAACATTTCAAGAATATGTCCTTAAAATTTTAAACCGATCTGAGCAATATTCTTGAAGTTATTTTCTTATTAATCTCCTGACCTTTAAGGGTATACCTCTAACAGCTGCGGGCGGTCGGGCTAGCAGTGCACTTTAGACGCGTTTTTCTCAAAACTATTTTTTCAAAGTCCGTGTTCACTGCCATTTAAAAACTACTTGACCGATTCACTTCAAACTTTGTACACATTTTCTACATATAAAATACCTCCCCCCAACGTTTAGTTAAATTTTTTTTTTTTTACATTAAGGGTGTTTCCCACCCCACAAAATGGCGGAATTTTTCGTGGAAAATAACAGTTCACACTTTAGATGGCCGCCAAAAATTTTTAAATGAAAAAAAAAAATTATCAGAGAACGTTGCGGGGAAGATTTGATTATAATTTGACTAAATTTTCATGGTTTTTCATTTTCAGATAATTTCCGGCCGAGTTATACTGAACACCGCAAAATTGTTTTTTTTCCAAGACGTTCTGGGGGAAGCTCTGTTACGGGCTTATGCTTCAATATTTCTGCATGAAAAAATTACGCAACATTGTCAAAAGTATGCTCAATAATGTACAAAAGGTTCGAATAAAATTGCTCAATCCATATTTGAGAAAAAAAATCGCAAAAAAAGTGTTTTTTTTTACGCTGAAACCCTTACCCCTCCCTGAACTTCACGTTATGGGAACTTATAAAAAATTCCGTTGGAAGGGACATAGAAAACATCCGTAGGACTTGGAAAAATTTCGACCACGTGGAACTTTGAAAATTTTTCCATCGTGGGACATGGAAAAATGTTTGTTTTCTAGGAACATAGAAAATAATCGAGTCTGTAGGACTTGGAAATTTTCGTATTATTTTGCCTTTGAATATTTTCGTCTTTTTCAAGATTTTCGAACAAACATCGAAAAAATAATATGCATCTATCGGAGTTTGAAACTTAATTATCCGTGAGTGTTAAAAAATCTTTAAAAACACGAAAATACTCAAAGTGAAAATAATACGAAAATTTCTAAGTCCTACAGATTCGAATATTTTCTGTTCCTAAAGCACCTAAATTTTTTCTATGTCCCACGATGTAAAAATTTTCAAAGTCATACGTGGTTGAAATTTTTCCAAGTCCTACGGACGTGAATTTTGTCTATGACTTTTTCCATCGAATTTTTTATAAGTTGCCATAACGTGAAATTATTTAATCGGGAAAAATTCCAAAATTTGTAAAAAAGTTGAACGCCGCTTGCTTTTTCCGAACGTTTTCAATCTTGCCGTGACGAATACCGTACGAAATTCCGCGCCCAAATTATCAAAAACTTAGGAGAAATTTTTTTTTACAATTCAGGCAAATGAAGCGATGAGTTGTTTTTGTTTTTAATTTTATCGTAACACATTTTAGTTTTAGGCAATAATCGTTAAACGTAATGGAGAAAAAAACGCTATTTTTAATAGAAACTCCAGCTTGTCTCGTTTTCTTTATTCGACCATTTCTGTATTTCCGTAAGAGCACGTGTAAACTTACGCTGGCGGTGGATGAGGCGTAAATATAATTTGCGGACGTAGAGGAGCCCATTCTATTGTCCCGCGCAACAGTATAACTTGATTGGTAGTTTCGTCGTTTTGTCCATCATCCGGATTGACGCACCAATTTTTAGGCATTGGCAGTAACTTAAAAATGAAAGAAAAAAAAACCTGGGAATTAGAAACTTGCACATTGCTTCCCCGTAATTTTATCTCATACCCAAATCCCCCGCCTCCCGCGCTATGAGTACCCCTTGCTATGAGTAATTTATTTCTTCAATTTTGGCTTTCTCATAGAGGAAGTTTTGTGGCTTATAAAATCTACGAAGCTTTATAATTAATACTTTTTACGAATATTCAATTTTAACGAAATCATATTGTAATTTTTGGACACGAAAAATGAATTATTAATACACTCAATTTCAACGAAATCATATTGTAATTTTTTTATAATCATAGATTACTTGCTGCGGGGCATCTTGTTCCGAGACGAGCCACTGTAATTCACTCGCTCTTGGCAAATGCCTCTCGCTGAATCTACTTATCAGACACAGAGCAACGCCCTGTGCGGAAATAACGCTATCGATTAAGGCAGAATCGGCTGCTTGACGGGGCGACGAACGATACAAATCTGCGTCCGAATATAACGATGCCATTGACATGGAGACACCTGAAAGGATCGACATTTTTTTCTCAAGTTGATTACGCACGCAATTAGTTAAATTATTGAATCGATGCGTCGATCCGTGACACGTCGACCTCATGATTTAAGGTAGTAGTCTGGTAACTTAAGCCGATTTTCATGTCTTTTTTGGAGGGCGTTTTTTTGTAGGAAAATAAAAATGAATCGTTTTGGATATTTAGAATGTTTTTATTTATATATTAAAGATACAAAAAGAAAAGTTTTTGAAAAAATTTCATAGTTTATTATTATTATTATTATTGATCGAAGTTGGCACCTCGAAAAAAAAAGCGCGTGGGTGGCCCCGGTGATTTTGGCTCTTGATGTTATCTAAAATAAAAAATTCTTGATAATTCTTAATCTGTAGACATGTCATTCTGGTCGGAACTACTGAAGTTCAATTTCATGGATAAATAACAAAAAAAATTTTTTTTCCATAGTCCGCCATTTTGTTATTTATCGATGAAATTTAATTTCAGTAGTTCCGACCAGAATGACATGTCTATAGATTAAGAATTATCAAGAATTTTTGATTTCAGATAACATGAAGAGCGAAAATCACCGGGGCCACCCACGCTCTTTTTTTTCGAGGTGCCAACTTCGATCAATAATAATAATGATAATAATAATAATAATAAACTATTAAATTTTTTCAAAAAATTTTTTTTTTGTATCTTTAATATGTAAATAAAAACATCCAAGTATCCAAAACGATTCATTTTTATTTTCCTAAAAAAAAACGCCCTCCAAAAAAGACATGAAAATCGGCTTAAGTTACCAGACTACTACCTTAAGGATTGCGGATACGATAGAGGGTAAATATGGTATCCAACGGAAGGGTTACGAACAGGTATAAAAACTACTCCAGGAGAAATTGGATGCACAACCCCTGGAGGCAGGGGAAGGGATTTAAGGGTTAGGCCACTCTAGAGCAAGAAAAAATAGACGTACTTTGGCAATTTTTTTTAACGAAACAGTGAAATCAATCGAAATTCCGCGCACAGTTCGTTATTATACTACCACTAATGTACTATAAAAAATAATTTGTTTGCGGTGATTGATAAAAAAATGCGCGGCTGCACAGTGTTTCTCCGTTGACACCTTTTTTTCGGAAGGGTCCACGGGCGGAAGTAGCTCGTGCAATTTTTGACCGGGAACAAGAAACCAAAATTCTTTTGTTTATGTATTGGGTTTTAAACTTAATTCCCGCTGTTTTTTCGATTCAAAGAACAAACAATTTATTTATAGTTTACGGTACATTCCATTTTATTCAAAGTATTGTCCTTCGAAAGCTAAGAACGTCTACGGAAGTACGTAGGATTATTTCGATATATTGATTTTTGCCAAAATGGCGCATTTCTTTCAAAAAAGGCTAAACATTTTCGGATAATTGTTTATAACAAAAAAAAACTATGCAATACGATATAAAAATCCTACGTACTTCTGTAGAGAATCTAGCTTCAAATGTACAGTTACATTTTCAAATTCGATTAGTGAAAATTTGTTCGAATTATGTTTCCGCCCGGTTAAAAAAAACGTGGTTTCGAGAAGAACGCGTTCAGTACTCAGTCGCGCCCGGAGCCGACCGAAGGGGCTGCGGCAAAATTCAAAAATGAGATACTTGGAAATTTTCACCGCCCATAGTATCTCGGTATATCATTTTTAAGATTCTTAGGCACGTTTTAAACGAAAAAAAAATGTTGATTTATCAAAAATTCTAGAGTAGCCCCTTAAAGTGGAAATCTTTTGTCGAGGCTAGCTCGAAGACTGTTGGACCAATTGAGCTCATTTTTATCGTGGATTTATTATTCACGAGGGTTGTATATGGAAGAAATTTTGTGAACATACCCGATGACCGGAGTTGTGACAAATTTCGCGTGTCATCAATTTCAAGATCATCCACACCGTCCGTGGAAATATTGTCGGATGACGTACTCGGTGAACTGGACAGTGGGCTCACGCTTTGATCGGTGGTGGTCGCTTAATGGACGAAGATATTATTTAACAATGTCGCAAATGACTAATGGATGAATTCATTATAAGCGTGGATAATTAAAAATGAGAAAAGAGATGTTCGGTATTAAGTGCGTTAAAGAAAATTGTTGATATGGCTTTTTCAATTTACAGGAAAATAAAGCGGTTTATGGCAATATTTAGGGTCCGCAAGTTCGTTTAGAATTTTTTACGGCAAAATTGAAAAAACTTAGAAAAAGTGGGCGACTTTTAACTTTTTTAGGGACTTTGAAATTTTTCGGGACACTAAATAATTTCACGTTATCGGAACTTATGAACGTGTGATTTTGAAAATTTGTACATCGTGAAACAAAAAAAATGTAGTTTTGTTAGGAACAGAAAATATTCGTATTATTTTGACTAATTTCGTATTACTTCGGCATTGAGTATTTTCATCTTTTTGACGATTTTGGAACACTCACGGATAATTAAGTTTCCAACCCTGATAGATTCACATTATTTTTTTCGATGCTTGTTCGAAAATCTTCAAAAATACGAAAAATATTCAGAGGCAAAATAATACGATAATTTCCAAGTCCTACAGACTGGATTATACCCTGTGTTCCTAGAAAACAAAATTTTTATGTCCCACGTTGGAAAATTCGAAATTGTTCCAAAGTCCTATGGATGTGATTTTTTTCTATGTCCCTTCCAACCGAATTTTTTGTAATTTGCCGTAACGTGAATTTATTCGGAATCTCGGAAATGTTTAAAATCCCTAAAAAAAAGTTGAACGTCGCTCACTTTTTCCGAGTGCTTTCAATCTTGCCGTGACAAATCCTGTACGCAGTTCCGGGCCCTGTTCCATGATATTCTTGTCCATAAGTAATCAAATGACGAAGCCGTGAATTGAAGAAAAGATGCACAAAAGTGAAATAAAAAAAATTATCAAAAATTCTGACTGAAAGATAGTTTGTTCGAAAATCCAAGAAATAATTTTCTCTAACGGTGCGCGCTGAAGTCGAGGAAAACACTTGTAGACGGAATTTTGGATGAGCGTTATTGAAGAGCGTTCTCCGACTCCACCAGAAACACTGTTTCAGATTATTTCTTGCATCTTTGAGCAATTTTTCAGTCGGTAATTTTACTTTTAATATGCAATTTTATTCTTTCGAAATCCTCTAAAAACAATTTATCACCGTACTGCTTTTCCTCGAAGCATCCTTAAATTTCATGGTAAGCCTCCATCTCCCCTAAACGCATATACCCCAAAGTCATATTCCCCAAACGCATATCCCTCAAATGTCAATTACCCAAAAGCATATCCCCCAAATGTATATTCCAAAAGCATAATCCCCAAATGCATATACCCCAAAAGCATATCCCCCAAATGCATATACCCCTAAAGCACAACCCCCAAATGCATATACCCCAAAGGCATATCCCCCAAATGCATATTCCCCAAAATACATATCTCACCAAAGTGTATTCCGCAAAATGGATATGGGGCATCCCATGCCAACTGGCACAACTTTGGGACTGATCTACTTTGATTTTTCCCCTGATTTTTTTATATTGTTTTTAATGCTGAAGAGACCATCTGTGCTTTTGTTCAATTTTTTTTCTTTCCGTTCTCATTTTATAATATGCCAGGAACGTTCCAGAAAATCACATTTAGAAGAAAATTTTCGGCTCCCACTGTAGGGGAGCTATACTTGAAGAAGAAGAAGCCATTGCAAAACGAAAAAAATTATTCGATCGTTTTTCTCGACATTATTTTATTTCATGGGGTTCGATTTCTTATTCAATCTCGTAAGTATTCATTACCCCCATATAAAAAACTTGTTATTTTCATTGGCTATTGATTTTGTCATGCTCGGAGTTCGGCGCGAACTTCTGATCGCACGATCGTACGAACTTAACCTACAAATCAGCGCACAAAGCGCGGACACCGATTCTAGTAATTTATAAAATGAGAACGGAAAGAAAAAAAAATTGAACAAAAGAACAGATGGTCTCTTCAGTATTAAAAACAATATAAAAAAATCAGGGGAAAAATCAAAGTAGGTCGGTCCCAAAGTTGTGCCAGTTGGCATGGAATGCCCCATATCCATTTTGCGGAATACACATTTGTGAGATATGTATTTTGGGGAATATGCATTTGGGGGTTGTGCTTTTGGGGTATATGCATTTGGGGGATATGCTTTTGGGGTATATGCATTTGGGGGATATGCATTTTGGGTAATATGCATTTGGGGGATATGCATTTTGGGTAATATGCATTTGGGGGATATGCATTTTGGGGAATATGGATTTGGGGGATATGCATTTTGGAGAATATGCATTTGGGGGATATGACTTTGGGGTAAATGCGTTTATCGGAGATGGAGGTTTACCAATTTCATCGATTCGCGCTAAGTCTCGCATACGAAAGTTCGTTAGAAGCGATGACGTGATTTTTTTTTTTTTTTAAAGCCAAGAAAACGTACTGTCGGTTTTTCCGTCGCTCAAAAGCTCCCTCGTCCAATTGCCACCCTTTCTCTGTTCCATTTGCTTCTGACGTCTTCTCAATCGTATTCTCTGTTTCAAATTGTTTATCTCCTCGTCGCTCTCATCGACAGTTTCGTCGATTAACCGTAACTGTTTATTGCACTTTACCTGAAATTTTTGGTTTTACGAAAATAATAAAAATCCGCAGACACGAAAATTTCGATCTGAGATGGAGGAAGCTTTGATTTCCGTGAAAGTAAAAAAAAAAGACTCCAAGTTGAGACTTACAAGTTGCTTGCAATTTGTTAATCGTCAGAAAAATCGTAATGGATAAAAGGCCCGGACTGATTGGTACTTGAAATTCCAGCCCGAAAGCTCAAATCAATTTGAAGTTACAGCGGTTTCAATTTTTCACCCCATCACACTCCCCGAGCACACGCACGCATTCGGACATTTTTTCTAAATATGATTTTTCGATGTTTCGGAACGAAAAAAAAAAAAAAAATCCCACCGTCAGACTATTACTACTACATTATTTTACTAGATTCTCTTTTATTTTTGCAGATTGAATAATTTTTGGTGATGTCGACAAGGAGGTGCCATGGTTTTCATCAGTAGTCCATTTATGCCCGTAAAAAATAATGTTAATTTTTTTTTTATGTTAAAATTTTTTTCTTATACTTGAAAAGTTAATAAAAAATGTAAAATCAAGAATTAAATTTTTTTTTTCACCATAGAATCTTTAGAATAATTTTTCAAATTCACGCGGTTTTTAGCGCGCGCAGCGGTATGTAAGCCCTTGAACGCATTGACATTGAAAGCACGATATTTTTTATTTTTCATAAAAACAGAGCTTCCTCCATGAGCAAGCAGAACAAAGAAGTGCAAACCTGTTCGATAGCAGCAATCATTGCCTCGGAAATACTGAAATGAGCATTTTCTCGATCGAGCTCAGCATTGGCGCGCAAAAATTGAGCCGATGACAAGAAGCTCGTGAGACTTTGTCCCTTCATTGGACGCGGAAAGTAGCCGGTTGCCATTGGTTGAACGCTACTACCGCCGTCTTCCATAAAACTTTTCTTTGGTGTGCGATCATCTTTTTGTCCCTCGACCCCCAAACTCCATGATCCGGAGAATTCGGGCGTGGAGCCTTGCGAAAATAAGCTCTTCCTTCTCGTTTTCTGATGCGTCTCAATCTTGATTCTCTCGCTCGTCGAATTTTCCGCATTTCCAAAATTAGCCATTTCCTGGCCTCGTCGTTCAACATTTTCCGTCACCACGTTTCTCGGTGTGTCCTCGTAATTCAACGCATCGGAACTTCCGGAAAAATGTTTGTTATCGTTTTTTTTAGCGGCAGCACTTTTCGTCTTGTGTCGTTGTTTTCGCAGCGGTGTCTTTGGTCTCTTTGACTTAGCGTACGTACTTTTCGTTAAATTTCCGACTTTCGCCTCGGAATAATCGACTTTAATTACATCGGCGAGTTCTATCGTTCGTGGCACACGAACGGAAACGTCTTCGTCCGGTCGATTGTTCGCCATAAAGGCGGTCAACGGTAAGGCACAACTTTTTTGACAAATTTCATGATCTTTGCACAGCACGGGCAAACTGTTCCAGGATTTCAGTGATATCTCCTTTTCTCTCTCTTCCGTTGAAAAGCTCGACGTCGCATTGACGTTTTTCGTTGCTGCAGCATCGTCGGCCGTCGATGTCGCGGTTATTTTGCTATCACGAACGATCATTCCGTCGTTTTCATCGTGTTTATCGGCGCAACTTTCTTTCGGTGAAAAATTCGTTTCGTTTCTCGTTATACCGAAATTTATCGGATAGGAGGATGATCGCCTGTGTCTGTTGGGGCTTTTCTTCAAAAAACGTCCACCCGGCAGGAACTGATGGAAAGCATAAGATTAGTACAGCACCGTTTAACATTAAGGTAGTAGTCTAGTAACTTAAGCCGATTTTCATGTCTTTTTTGGAGGGCGTTTTTTTTTGTAGGAAAATAAAAATGAATCGTTTTGGATATTTAGGATGTTTTTGAAAGCGGACTTTGGAAAAAAAAGTTTTTTTTTTAAATAAATAACAAAATAACAAAATGGCGGACTTTGGAAAAAAAAGTTTTTTTTTCCAAAGTCCGCCATTTTGTTATTTATCCATGAAATTTAACTTCAGTAGTTCCGACCAGAATGACATGTCTATAGATTAAGAATTATCAAGAATTTTTTATTTCAGATAATATCAAGAGCCAAAATCACCGGGGCCACCCACGCGCTTTTTTTTCGAGGTGCCAACTTCGATCAATAATAATAATAATAATAATAAACTATTAAATTTTTTCAAAAAAAATTTTTTTTGTATCTTTAATATGTAAATAAAAACATTCTAAATATCCAAAACGATTCATTTTTATTTTCCTACAAAAAAACGCCCTCCAAAAAAGACATGGAAATCGGCTTAAGTTACCAGACTACTACCTTAAATTCAATTCTGCCACTTTCGATATCGACAATTTTTTTTTCATAAATACAAAAACAATCGCTCAGGGTCTTGAACAAATTTTCTCTCGTCCGGATCTGTTCATCATCGGGTTGGGTTTTATGTGCTCTAATAAAAATTGCCAACCGTACCACCCCATCTTAAACGGCCCGTTTTAAAGTAGAAATTGTAAAAAAAAAAATTAATTTGTAATTTTATATTCGATGTAATAATAAAAAATTAAAAATCGACCCAATAACAAAAATTAATTCCGCGCAATGTTGGCAAGCGGTGACCCATAGTACTGAACGCTCCCAATGGTGCTTAGTTTCAGGGACCGAACGAGAACTGGTGTTTTCAGCGTAGTATGGTCGTTAACGGAATATTGAAGTTTTACATTTCTATTCGTCAACAATTGTTAGAACCCCAAATAGTACTGCAGCATATGTTATGAAATAATGGATGAAATGTCGTATCCTCCAAAAGCTTTTCGGTTTATCGATCACCATCATTCTAATAATGCACTCTCCCAAATTCAATAATACTAGTATGATAAAAAATACTTTTATTCGCACTGTGAAATTTATTTAATCATCCTGCGCGACCATATATCGATGACATTATGAAATAAACGTGCAAGTACGTTACCAAACATGGGTCAATTTCTGTGAGCAGTGCGGGTTGATTCCTTTCCACAGCCCTCAGGCAAATTAAAGTCGCTTCAGCCAAGCTTTCTTGACAAAGAAAAGCCCATGGTTCGAGGCAAGATAACAAATGCTCTTTGTCGGACAACAGCCAAGATAATTTTTGCGAGAGCGAATGACTCTCCAAACTGTGAATAAGAGAAAATGGTGATTTTGTTTTTTTTTTTTCGCAATTGAATTTCTTTTCAATTGTGTTCCAATGGCTCATCGCTGTCCTGGGAGAGTAGTTTTTTTTTCTATTTAATAGCATGTGACAGCAATGTCCAAAATAATGACGATTACCTTTTGTACATCCATAATATATCCTTGCGGGATGCTATTCTTGCTGGTAAATTGGCCAAATAATCGTCGCACTGAATAATTGTAGGCGACATTGCCAGTGACGGTTGGAGCCAATTCAAGCCTTGTATGAACATCCAACAATCCGGTTCACCCTTGAAAAAAAGTAAAAACAAGGTTCAGCGCTGTTGAGCTCAAAATAAGTGCAATTTTTCTACCTATCGATCTAAAACTTTCGACACGCACAGACTATAACCGTAGGATGTTTCCTTTTGGATGTGAAAAAAATCGACGAAAGGGTTTTAAATTTATGGAATTTTGTTTTTTTTTTTTAAACTCCATATAGCCATTTCGTTGAGGCTCTAGCTGATATAATTGTTGGGCCATCGTGCCAATAATTCGTACATCGATTGGGTATCATCAAAAGATTCTCCGTATTCAATATGAAGAAGAAAAATCTATCGAGCATTTTTAGATTCATCGAATTTTTCGAATGGTGCAATTTATTAGCCGGAAATTTTTACATTTCGAGGTTGAACTTTGTACACAGATACAATATCATTGAAGGATGATTGAGGTCGAAATTGTGAGAATCGAAGAAACGGTTGTAATTTTATAAAATTTCAACATCGTTCGACGAAAAATTGGTATTTACAATACAAGAGAAACAACTGCAAGTTGAAACTCGCAAGTTATTTCCGTTAATTTTCACACAATGCTTAAAGTTTCCTTCGTGAGGAAGCAAACAATTGAGAAAGATAATAGATTCTCATAGAGGAGTGTTTGAGCATTGTGTGAAATTTCCAGGAAGCAACCTTGCGAGTTTTAAGTCGCAGCTTTTTTTTACTAAGAACCCCACTCACTGATAAAACATATTTCTCGGTCAAATTAAAAACTCCAAGCTTACCAGTGGATCGAATATTCTACATCCGTGCTTGAAAATTTGCTCAATCACGCTATGAAGTCTGTTCAATCCTCCATACACGTTCCAAACATTGGAAACTCCGTAAACCAGCAATCCTTCTACGGTCGATCTCAGACTCTGGAGAAGTTGCCATTGCTCCTTTATGCGATTATCCTCATTCATTTTGTCGACTTTTTCTTCAAGCCGGAAGACAAATTTTCACATTATTCTGAAAATGTATTCGATACAATTTTAACGTTTATCGACATGTTGAACTTTTTATATGTCTGTTCGAGGGTACGGTGGAAAGATATAAATTTAACTTGTCACGACCCTAAATTTACAACACTACTGTGTCTAACGCACATTTAACGCATGTACCAGCCACTTTACTGTAAAAACGATTACATTTTTTCAACATGCATTTCTCTATTCAGTTTTAATACACGTGCTCCGTTTAAACATTTTTTCCTACTTTCGTGTATTTCATAATCCCCTGAATACCGTCCGACTGCATAATTAATTGCGTTAAAACAGAATAGTTCGGTAAATTGGAGCATGAAATTTGTGTTAAAGCGACTGGTGTCAAAAGCAGGCAGTTCTAATTTGCAGTGTTGGACGTAAGACGCTCGATATGATTAGAGAATGCGCGTGATAGCAAATTTCTGTTCCGTGGTATTATTTGTTTGGTGCTCCGTTATTGGCTATGCACGGATAAAATTAAATAGCTGATTACGTGTCAATTTTTGTTACAAATTTATATCGCATTTGTTACGCTCATAGAGCGTTATATTATTTTTAGGTTGCTCTGTTTTTTAAAAGTATTTTCTTCCTTTGAAAGGAATAATTCATAAAGCGGTGAACGAATGAATAAACACAAAGAAATCGTTACAATTCATTCAGTAGTAGACAAATTGTCCTTGCATCTTGGCAAAAAATTCAATTAAGTATGCGCAACAAAACAATGCGAATGACAAAGAGTCGGTGTATCTCGGTGTATCTCGCACAATTTTTTCAAGCATCAGTCACAGGCGCAAAGTCGTATTATGTTTAACGGCCAGTTACCAAAAAATGCTAAAGTAAAATAATAATACAAGGGAGCAGCTAATATCATATCAAATCCTAACATCCACAAAAGATAATAATAATAAAATAATAAAGATTTTATGAAACGTTATTCCTGTATATCTGTTATATTCTGTTATTGTAAAATGTAAATTTCATACTGTTAAATCAATGTGAAATGTTTCGCCCGTTTATTTCAATAAATAAATAAATAATGAAGGTCGTGATGATCCAGTTGCCCAAACTGTAACGAACCACATAATAATGCAAGTTTGTATGACGAAAATCGACGATCTTATAAGAACGTAAACAAAAACAATGAAATTATATATTCTCGAATATATCTATGTATATATGAATTTTACCGGAGACCTAATTTAACTCGTGACCAAATTACCTCGATTTTATTAATTCATCGAGGCCAACTGTCAATGGACCTCAATGGACCTATACAATTACAGAATGCAGATCGGAGTATTACCACACAATCGGTGGGATTATTGAATTCTGATTTCCGGTTCATAAGTATACACAAATACATATCATTTACGTATAATTGATCTTTTAAAGTTTATCAGAAAACTATAATTTTCTATTACAAATAATACCTTTGTCCTATGATGAGTATATATGTATAATGTGTATATGCCAAGTGATATACATTCGTTTACGTTATTTCGTTATCATATTTTCAACACCGCAGCTGATAGTCGGGTGCAGTCGGGTGATCGCCCGTGATTCGTGAAACGGATACACGAGTTACGTGCACGGTCTTATATGCAGGCTGGAACTCCGTCAAATTTCGGTGGTGGGGGGTGACTGCTTAACGAAGTTCGTTTTACTTTCTGTAGCAATCACTAGAGGCGTTCCGATCTTAGTTGCGACCTTACAATGCCAGCAGACATAACCTGAAAAGCCCACGATAGCTCTCGCGGTTGTCTGTCTCTGTCCCACTAACGACTTCTGCCACATTACACATATTTATTATATGTAATTATGAAAGCGTTATTAATCCCGTCAACTTTAACGAATATACTGAATAAATGTGCTCTTAATTTGAATCGGGTTTTAAAGATTCTAACTGTTAATCGAGGATGATAAATATAAACTATTTGTAAATATTTATGTCATATCAACATATATTAGGCGAAATAGTTGTCTAACTCTTGATGGATCGATCACCGTTAGATTTTTTTTTCAAATCCTATAAAATAAACAAAAGTTTTCATTTTCAAAAATAGAAATATATCGAACCGTTTCATATATTTAAGGTAGTTCTAACACAAATGAAGAAGTAATGCAAATTTTATGAGTTTTTGGGAAAACTTAGAAAAAGTACTGAAGAATACTTGTGCGAAATTTGAGACTGTTTCACCGTACCGTTTTCAAGATATCGTTTATCAAAAATTGCAAAATTTGCATACGAACGTATACCTATACCGTACGAAATGAGCACTTTCCGGATATTCAGTCACCAAAATGTACGAAGGAGTAATGAAAAATTCTTGAAATTTGGCACGAAAGTAGTTTAGTAGATGAAGAATAACATATAGTTTACAGTAAATTTTCGACCATACAGTAAAAAAGTATGGATTATTGAAAAAATATTGTTTTGAGGCTAGAAGAACTCGTGAGCATGACAACGTCGCTGCGCGACGTGGCTGCCCGCCTCACGCACCGCTCCTTCTATCCCCTCCTATTTCTTGTGTTAGAACTACCTTAATTTCATACTTTTTCATTACATTTTATGACCCTAAAGATATCTGCATCAGACAAAATTGCATCTTTGGACAGCTATAACTACCGTGTTTTTTATCGTACAGACTTCGCCGAGGTCTCATTTTCTTCGTTTTGCGATTTTGCAGAGGTACATTTTTTTAAGTCTTCCTTAAGGGGTGACATCGAAAAGAAATTTTCTGCACAGCTATAGCTACCGTGTTTTTTATCGTACAGACTGCGCCGAGATCTCATTTTCTTCGTTTTGCGATTCTGCAGAGGTACATTTCTTTGTTTTTGTTTTGAAGTCTTCCTTAAGGGGTGACATCGAAAATAAATTTTTCGACAGCTGTGGCTGCCATGTTTTTTATCTTAGACTTCGCCGTGGTCTCATTTTCTTCGTTTTGCGATTCTGCAGAGGTACATTTTTTTTTTTTTTTTAAGTCTTCCTTAAGGGGTGACATGGAAAAGAAATTTTTGGACAGCTGTAGCTACCGTGTTTTTTATTGTACAGACTTCGCCGAGGTCTCAGTTTCTTCAAAGGTGAAATTTCTTTTCATTATATCTCTTTAAGAAAGACTTCAAAAAAACTGCAACTCTAAGCAATTGGAAAAGTCTGTAGCCCGAGAAAAGTTATTTTCTAACATAACTTCGCTCAGGCTACAGAGCGACGTTGTATTTGCAAAACTAAGCGAAGTCTGTACGATAAAAAACACGGTAGCTACAGCTGTTCAAAAATTCCTTTTCGATGTGACTCCTTGAGGAACGCTTTAACAAAAAAATTTTTTAAATGTACCTTTTCAGAATCGCAAAACGAAGAAAATGAGATCTCGGCAAAGTCTGTACAATAAAAAACACGGTAGCTACAGTTGTCAAAAAATTTCCCTTCGATGTGACCCCTTAAGGAAGACTTAAAAAAAAACTAAAAAATGTACATCTGCAGAATCGCAAAGCGAAGAAAATGAGACCTCGGCGAAGTCTGTACGATAAAAAACGCGGTAGCCATAGCTGTCCAAAAATTTCTTTTCGATGTCAGCCCTTGAGGAATACTTTTAAAAAAAAACAATAAATGTACCTCTGCAGAATCGCAAAACGAAGAAAATGAGACCTCGGCGAAGTCTGTACGATAAAAAACACGGTAGTTATAGCTGTCCAAAGATGCAATTTTGTCTGATGCAGATATCTTCAGGGTCATTATATTTTCGTGAAAATTAAAGGTACTCGAATAAAGAGAAAAATTTAAGTATTTATTTTTATTCGAACTTACTCGATTTTGAAAACTGGAACACTTGCAAAAACTTAAAAAATTAAGTGTAAAGAAATGGAAAGAGTTGATTTTTACTTACCTTGATCTACTATTTTTTGGCACGCTGCGAAAGAGTCTATTTCGGAATATTGACAAAACTCAAATGAAGAGAGAAATTAAAGAATTTATTTTTATTCATACTTCCTTGATGTTGACAGCTGGAACGCTTACAAAAACTTAACATAAGATTTATTTACTAGTTAATTCAGACAATTTTTTTTAACAACAAATTTCTTTTTCAGTTTTGAATTTTCCTGATGGTAATATTGCCTCATTCTTAATCTTACATAGTAAATTATCGCATACGAAAGGATTTCACATCCATGCTCTATACAGGGATAAGCGAAGGTGTAAGAATCAAGTACTTCATCTAGAGTCATATCGAAGACATCAATTGGAGAGGAATATTTTGTAAATGATGCTTCGATATGACGGATCGGATGAAAGAAATGAGGATTTGCGTGAATCAGGCCACCGCGTCATTTCATTTGCATCAGTTGCGACTCTGAAGATCCGCAGCTGTTTTTCAATCTCACGGCTTCTTGACACACTGGACAGGATTTATATTTTTGATGGAACTTCAGGGATATCTGAAATATCAATAGAGGAAATTTATGTATGTTTAAATTACTTTTATTCCATCGCTTTTATATACTAACAATGCAATAGGTACTTTCTGTTAAGAAAACTCACCGATACAAGTACTGATTCCTTGAATTGACGGTTTCGTGACTCTAAAGGACGAAACAGGGCTTGGATAATTTATTTCAAAATTCGAAACTTGTTTCGCATAACCATGCTCTGGCACACAATTTTCCTTTTCTATTGAGACGTCATTGAACCTTGTTGGCACAGCAAACTCGTTGAGTTGCATTCTTTCGTACGTGACCTTACATATTGAAAAATACTTGATACGAGTAATTATCTTCTCAAACTATGTGTAAAATCTTTTCATTAAACTTACCCGTGCAATTACTTGGCCATTTGCGTCGAGCTTGCGAGCTTGACCCATTCGCGAACTATGTCGTCATGATTAAAATGCTGTTTCACATACACGATCCGTCTCTTGTAATTTTACAACATTTTACAATGCCTGGAATAGGCTCTTTCCACTTTGTCTGCATATCAATGTTTTTTGGCACGTAAAATGTAGAACATTTCTTCTTTCTTTTGCTGCCGGTTTTGCAATTTGGGACCACACACTGATATCTCATTTTAAATATAATTATCACTAATAGTCGTGATATAAACGAAATGAACGTAATATGCAAGGATATCAATATCGAGGGGTTTTCAGGTTATGCCTGCTGGCATTGTAAGGTCGCAACTAAGATCGGAACGCCTCTAGTGGTTGCTACAGCAATTAAACTTTACTTCGTTAAGGAGGTCACTTTTAGCGGAGGAGTTTCCAGACCTGTATATAAGACCGTGGTTACGTGTTATGGGACTGGCTCAGTGATTGGTTACTGTCATACTGGACCAATGAAAACAGAATAACAAGACCAGCCATAAGCAGTAGTGCTTTTTTTTTCATCTTGTGGTTGGCTATTGGCCTAATCCACATTGGTTGGATTCTTTTAGCGGGAATTTTTTATTTGAATTTTCTTGCAGAAGTTGAAAAAGAGAGACGCGTCACACGCTACCGCTTCGGAATCGCGAATTGTGATTTCACGGAAACGATGCAACCGATCGGCGTGAAATTACCCTCGGCCAATGCAGAATTGTGGCAAAAAGCATCTTAAGCTTTTAGTGTTTTTTACTATTTCTCTCTCGTACTCATGTCACGTGGTACACATTTAATGCGTTCTCAACTGGAACACCCGGTGTAGAATTTTACACAGGAGTGTGAGAGAGATTACAGTCTTATCTGCGTCTCACTTGCTCTCGCGTGGAAAACTCGAGTCGGCGCATGCTCGGTGTGTGCCGGTAGAAAGCGCTATTATTCAAATGCCGAAATAGTCAGAAAATCTTATTTATAAAAAATATATTTGAACGCGCGTGTCTGTCAGACCAAGCTCTGTGCAGCGAAGAAATTCTAACACACATTTCGATGCAGTATTTGTTGGAATTACTTAAGCGTGTCGGATTTTATAGGATTTTGAAATTTTTTAAGAACAGCTGTTATCATCTAATCTCAAATTTTGACATGTTAAACGAAATGATTTTTTACGTTAATAATACAATATCAATAGAATATCGTGTTGAAGGATTCGTTAAAACTGTGTCAAAACGTCAGAATAAAAACGCATTTTCGGAAAAATCCTTATTTCTGAACGAATCGTTATTTCTTTGCAAAGAAATATCACGGGGAAGTAAAAAATATTTGCAGATGCAAGAATCTTGAGGGTTTAAAATTTTATTTGCAGAATAAGAAAAAAATTGTTTACTTTTCCATTGAAAATATCAACTGAACAACGATTTGAGAAATACCGTCCGATCATCGCTTTGACTCTGGTTCTTTCTATTTCTAATTTCCATGTCGGTGTCGCGTTGCTTGATTTCCGGCGCAACAAACTTCGAACTCTGTCCCTCTTGTTCCTTCCGGCGCAGCTTCGTGCTACGATCGACATTGTAAGAGAAGAAGTTGACCTCTCTCTTGGCTTGAGCTATCTCGGCGGTCAATCTCTGCTTGTGAACGGCCCTTTCGTATGCCAAACGTTCGCTTAAATGAATCCACTTGAACCTGAATAAGTGAAAAATAAAACCGTCAGAAATAATGAAATATTTTTATGGAATACTGAATAAAACTTTATTTTTCATTTATTAGCTTAAGAGCATGTGAAACGTTTTATCAATTTTGTATTAAAGGCAGAACGGATGGTAATTTGTGGCCACAAATACCACTCCTAAACTATCAAACCAAATGATTCAAAATAGAAATGTACATTTTTAGCCAAAAACGAAGGGGTCTAAAGCAGAAATCGATAGAATTATTGTATAGCGTAATTCCGAAAAAATTTACCATTACGATAGAGACGGATAAAAACTTTAACAAACCTTTGTTTGTTGTTGTATGGGCAAAATTAACAAGCTGATATCTGGTCGAAAAATACACAGTAATCGTAGAAAAGTGTTTATGTTTAGTTCGTTTATATTCCACCTGCAGACCCACACCCGAGCTTTTCCTCACTAAATCTTCAATTCATAGACTATTTTCAAGATTTTCTTGGGGTCCTGCTTGGCAAATTAGAAGTTATAGTACAAAAACATATAAGTACATCGCTTCTAGCACGATTAACTTGCGTATTCGATACATTTTCCTTACTACTACTATTGGCCCCTACTATAATGACGCCGTTAGAATTTCACATCCTCTTAAGGGAGGGAATAGGGTTAGACAGTTCAAAAAATCGGTTTTTTTTTAATTTCATAAATTGTTAATAAAACTATTGAAAAATATGTTCCCAAAATTTTAAATGAAAATTCCGACTCGTTCTATTGTTATAAGCCATTAAGGGCGGGGTAAGGGTTTTCACTTTCGAAAAATCGAATTTTTTTTTGTTGTCTAATCTTATTGTTTAACATTTCAAGAATATGTCCTTAAAATTTTAAACCGATCTAAGCAATATTCTTGAAGTTATTGTCTTATTAATCTCCTGGCCTTTAACGCTATACCTCTAACAGCTGCGGGCGCTCGGGCTAGCTGTGCACTTTAGACGCGTATTTCTCAAAACTACTTTTTCAAAGTCCGTGTTCACTGCCATTTAAAAACTACTCGACCGATTAATTTCAAACTTTGTACACATTTTCTACATATAAAATATCTCCCCCCAACGTTTAGTTAAATTTTTTTTTTACATTAAGGGTGTTTCCCACCCACAAAATGGCGGAATTTTTCGTGGAAAATACCAGTTCACACTTTAGATGGCCGCCAAAAATTTTTAAATGAAAAAAAAAATTATCAGAAAACGTTGGGGGGAAGATTTGATTATAATTTGACTAAATTTTTATGGATTTTCATTTTCAGATAATTTCCGGCCGAGTTATAGTGAACACCGCAAATTGTTTTTTTTCAAAGACGTTCTGGGGGAAGCTCTGTTACGGGCTTATGCTTCAATATTTCGGCATGAAAAAATTACACAACATTGTCAAAAGTATGCTCAATAGAGTACAAAAGGTTCGAATAAAATTGCTCAATCCATATTTGAGAAAAAAAATCGCAAAAAAAGGGTTTTTTTTACGCTGAAACCCTTACCCCTCCCTTAAAGTGAGTAGGTCTCCTTCAGGGCCCGAGCGCGACACGTGTATAACCGAGCGGTCACTAGTTTTTCAAACGCGCTTTTCTGAAAACGACTTTTTTTTAACTTGCGTACACGGTAGTTTGAAAAGTTTTCAACCAATCGTTTTGAAAATTGGCAGTTACTTTCTTCATAGTATCGCGCTCTGTATGAACCTAAAATCGGAATATTATCATTATTTAAAAGAATTTTTTTTTTGCAAATAAAGTTGTAAAAAATGGCAAAAAATCATGCTTTTTTGTTTTGACCCCTGTAAAAAATACAATTTTCTATTTTTTTGATAGCATTTAGGTTCATACAGAAGAGAGACATACAATAAAAGTAAATTCCATACTGGTTTGATTTCAGATGAAAATTGTGGCTTCTAGAATATACGCAAAATGCTGAGTCTGATTGTGACCTGCAATATGGGGTCGCTAATATCCCCGGTGTTTTTCAAGAAAATTCTTCAAAAATTTTATAGTATATACTTAAATATATGTATAAAATATTCTCAAAGTTTCAATAAATTATATTCATTTTTAATACTATAAAAAAATTCATGAAAATCATTGAGAAAACGCTGTCCTAACCCTATTTCCCCCCTCAAGGTCAATCTAATAGTAAGAATCGTCAAACTGTACCTCGGTAAGTATTTTATGTTCCATATGATATCGTAAAATTGACTTTTCTTTCGCGTCGATATTTGTGTGTTGTTCAATTTTGCGGCAACATATTTCGCTACTTTTTTGCTTTCAAATTCGACCCATCCTTCCGTGAAGTGTTTCGTTGCAACTTTCCTCTTTTTCTTTTTTTTAACTGCATCCGAATCTGTATAAAAGGATAATGCGATGATGAAATGTCTTATTATCATTTAGTAAGGAATTTAATTATCGAAAATATTTTTATGATGAAAGCGCATTAATGAGAGGCAAAAAAAAACTTGAGACACGCTCAGTAGAGTGACGGTTGAGTGACAAATTTTTCATTAATTCATATTTACATATGTTGTAATCAACAATATTTAATTGAGATGCATCGAAACAAAAATGCATTGGCTGCAACAGAAAGGTGAAATGTTGTTATATAAATATATCCACGAGTATAATAAAAAACCGAGTAAGAAATAATAATAATAAGGTATTAATGTAATAAGGTAAAGTAGGGCTGAAAGATTGTGCATAGAAATAATATCCAAGACACTGTCGCATCTCTTGATACATATTATATAGTAAAGAAAAATTAATTAAAGCAGATAATTGCACATAGAGGATTGTAACCTTGTGCACTAAAAACTGTTGAAAACTTGGTCATTATTTAACGAATGCAACAATCATTTTTTAATTGCTAAATGTTTTTGCTAAATGGAAATAAAAAATGTAACGCAACTGGAATCCAAGTCAACGGAGTTCATTGGTTTTTTCACGAAAACAAATAAGCAACCGACATCAACTAATTTTAATTTAACTTTGATTAATTTTTTTTTTTTAAGCAGGTTCCGCTCGTGTATCTTTTGCGTGGCGTGGGACGTAAGAGACTGCAGTACAGGGTGTGTTGGGAGCTGCTCTATTTGCCGGTCCCCCACTCGCTAGAACACGCATTTTTAGTCACAAAAACATACGCTGTAAATTGTATCCATTTTTTGCTAGGCCTTTGTAATAAATGAGTCTACGCTTTCCTGAAGTTTTAATCAGCCACCACTTTTTTTACTACCAACATCGAACCAGCCTGCACATTGAATAGTGTTTTGCATTTTGATGTTATGTTTACAATTTTTATATCTCGGGAAGTGGATTGTGAGCCATGGTAAAATTTTGCACATGCAGTCAATATGTGTTAACAAAAGTGCTATTAAAAATTCAAATCGCTGCCACTTTTTTTAGATTCGAGCAGAACCTTCTTTAAACCAGCTACTTGTTTGAGTCAAACCTCCTGAGAAACTGCTCTAATTTATATACCATGAACTCATATGGCTTGAATGGCAGAATCGTGAATCGCAATTTTTTCGTTGCTTCATTGGTAATTTGCATTGTTGTCTAATTCATAAGGAACAAAAATTTAGTACAAAATTCAAAATGTAGAATTCCATTATACGCTAATGGGAGTTTTGATGAAAACAAATGTTTACGATTATAAATAGAACCGATCGATTCGCTCCAAGATTTTCAAGATACGATTTCAAAGACAAAGTATACTTGAATACTGTTTTTTTGTCCGTGAGAAATGTTTGTTTATGACAAATACAAGAATTCCATTACCCGTAACGGCGAGTTGTAAATAAACCCTTCCCAATTTTCCATAATTCGCCATTATTTCGCGAATCCTCGTTACGTTCATGTACTTCGGTATCGTCGAAAGATATATTATACCACGTTTCTTATTCTTCTTCGACAAGTTTGTCAAATTCTCGGATAATCCACTAATCGTTTTTTCAATTTTTGAATTATTCTCCATGTCTGTATCGTTATTCGATAGTGAAGATTCTTCTTCGAATGTTTGCGTTGACGAGAGAGATCTTTTTCCAATCATTGTTTATAATATATCTTGATTGAAGTACAAATTGAAATGTGGACCTCTGACAGTCTGACAGCTTAATTTGGTTATGCACTATCTCACGAAGAAACTTGGAACTAAAATCAAACGAAAATTTGCAGTAAAAAAAAGTTGGGTTAGTTTAAACAGTGCGAGAAAGGAGAGTAGAAACTTCTTCTTTGAAGCAAGGTTATTGTATACCGGAAGAGGAACGTAGCCGAACGTTATCGATCAAAGTAGCCAATAAAAACTCTAGCTCACGTGTTCCAACCAATGGGAATTCATAAAACATGCTCTCTCATTGGCTATGGTGATTTCAGTCGCCCGTAGGTTTGGGATCGGGACCCGATTATTCTTCGGGTGAAAACGCGAAAACGAAATAGAAAGCGACGCTCCAAAATCTCCAATACATATGTAACGTATTTCAACGCACGCGCACTGAACAATTTTCTTTCTCGTTTCATAATAAAAAAATATGCTACGATTATATCGTTACAAACAAGTTTGTCGTCTATTTTTCGAACGCTGAAATTTCTATTTTTTTTCACGCAACCAGCGAAACGTTGATCAGCGTTATTTACAGGTGTATTATCGAATTTTCCCGAAGATATATAATTTGAAAATGGGGGAACATTCGATCCCGCTAGACATTTTGGATGATCTTAGTAGGTTAGTTTTTCCCGAACATTTTCGTACACAACTTGTTATCACGAATATCATATATATATATATCTAACCTCACGCAAAATATAATTTCTAACAATAAGACGCAATTGATCGTAATAATTTTTTGTTTTATTAGTCGATTCATCATTAATGTTCCCGAGGAGGAGCGAAAGGATTTGGTTCGAATATGCTTTCAAATTGAATTGGCGCATTGGTTTTATTTGGATTTCTATTGCGCCGAGGATAGCAGAAAGTTAAAAACTTGCGGAGTGAAGGAATTTGTTACGCACATTTTTCATCATATACCATTTTTGAAGCCGCACGTAGCTCACATAGATTCGGTGATAGAACAATGGCGAGAGTACAAACAGAGCGTACCGACATTTGGCGCTATAGTACTCAACGACGATTTGACCAAAGTATTACTCGTACAGAGTTACTGGGCCAAGAACAGTTGGGGTTTTCCAAAAGGAAAAGTCAACGAGGACGAGGATCCTTCTCATTGCGCTGTGCGCGAAGTACTCGAAGAGACGGGCTTTGATATATCCGATTTGATTGACAAGAATGAGTACATAGAATCTACGATACACGATCAATTGGTCAGACTTTATATTATATCGGGCGTGGGTATGAACACAAAATTCAAACCGCAAACTAGAAAGGAAATAAAAAATGTCGAATGGTTCGCACTGGCTGACTTGCCGAATAACAAGAAAGACATGACGCCTAAAGTTAAAATGGGCGTCGGACCAAACGCATTTTTCATGGTCGTACCGTTTGTCAAGTGAGTTTATGTCATCGCAGTTTATGTACGTGGCTCGTTCCGCCATTTATCATCCAACGATTCAACACCAATGATTTTTTCTCATTCTCACATTGCATTGCCGTTAAGACGCGTGGATCTGTACTGATCAGGCCCCGAAAGTCTACCGGCTTTCGAGAAAGCAATTATTTCATATTTTCACACTCTGCAAGATTGGCTTTACTACATTGTTTGATATCTGCTAATAACTTGAACCAATGAACAATGAAATTGTTCATTGGTTCGAGTGAAATTTACCGCCCCAAATGAAATTTGCCGCATTGTTTCTTCATTCTGTTCCATCGTTCGCGAAAATTCTCCTCCCCGCTTACAGAGAGAATTTTATGAAATATAGAAATTCAGTAAGGAATTAAAAAATGTGAAAATTTCATTTTTCGATTGTATTCCACGGCATTGAAAAGTAGTTGAATAATATTTTCAGACGAATGAAACGTTGGGTCGCGGAAAAACAGCAGCGCGAGAGGAACATAACGACAGCGCGAAGACATCGTCACAAGTCTTTGGGCGACGTGGAATCGAGCTCCAAGAGTAAACGTCAGCAACAATTCTTTTCACAATCTGTACAGGTGAATAGAAAAGCATTGTTTCAATGAGCTTCGGGTTTTTAAGAGAAAAAAAAAAGAAATATTTTTTATCCTGCGTAATATTTTCGTTAAGAAACAGAACGAAATACCGGACTTTAAGAATACGAGACGATTGAATACGTCACCAGCGCGAAGTCGTCGTAGTGCTTTCGATACCGATCCCACGCAAAAGACCTCACAGGATAACAATAAAAACGCTGCAAAGGGCGCATTTAAGCGTAATTTATTTGGCGAAGTGGATGAGGATCGGTCCATTGTTTTGGCTAAACAATTGATCGATAGCCCGCATGCTACTCGGCCCTGCTCTCTATTACACGACACGGCGATACAGTCAATCAAATGTACGGATTTCAACTACAAACAGACACCAACGACTAAAGCAACAGGTATACAAATTTATCACTATTGTCGGGTAATCGCTTAGCCCCGAAAAAGAGTCAAGACCAAGATAAAATGAAGTTATATGGAAAAAGCTAAAATACCGTTTAACTGATTAAACTTATACACTGGGTACCTTGATTTTAAGGGAGGGGTAAGGGTTTCAGCGTAAAAAAAACACTTTTTTGCGATTTTTTTTCTCAAATATGGATTGAGCAATTTTATTCGAACCTTTTGTACATTATTGAGCATACTTTTGACAATGGTGTGTAATTTTTTCATGCAGAAGTATTGAAGCATAAGCCCGTAACAGAGCTTCCCCCAGAACGTCTTGGAAAAATTTTTGAAACCTTTACCCCTCCCTTAATAAGACAATAACTTCAAGAATATTGCTTAGATCGGTTTAAAATTTTAAGGACATATTCTTGAAATGTTAAACAATAAGATAAGACAAAAAAAAATTCGATTTTTCGAAAGTGAAAACCTTTACCCCGCCATTAAAAAAGACTAGAATCGGTGTCCGCCCTTCGCGCACTGCTTTTCAGGTTAGGTTCGTCATGTGATCTGAAGTACGCACCGAACTCCGAGCACATCAATAGCCAATCATAGTAACGAGCGAGGCGGCTTCAGAAATAAATCGCATTTCGAGATATTTCGTGACGTGTCTTTTTTTATAGGCGGAAAACTGAGAAAACTTTCTCAAATAGCAAAGAGAAAAATGACAATAGTAAGAAAATCGCTCGAATTGTTTCAGGTGATCCAGTAGCCGTGGACAATGAATCGACGAATGCAGTAACGAGTGGAAACATCAAGTCTTTATTGTTTGGCGATGCGGCAAAAAAATTAGCGTCTAATATCAGAGACATACCGTCGCCGTTTGGTCCATCGCAGCGTGGAAATAAATCGTTTGTCCGACAAGCCTGTCCGAACGCTCGAGAATTGTCGATCGAGTTTAGCTCGAAAATTTGGACTCATTTCAAATTCGACAGACAGGCCGTACTAAATTGCTTCTAATTGAGGATAGAATGATAAAAGTTTTACTGCCCTGAATTGAGAAAATTAGAAATGTCATCCTAAAATCAATCGCACTCGTCGACATTATTTTCGTCTAGGAAGGTTAATCTTTCTAACAAACTAGTCCGACAATTGTGGCGTTTACAGTCTTGTAGTTTATTCCACGAACTCGTAAAATATGTGATATAAATTTATATATATATATAATGAAAAATCATGATATTGGTAGAAAATTTTTTTCGTTCATGTAAATTTTACGTACTCCTGATCTCAAAGAACAAAACAAAAAAAAACATACAGTTTACGGAGTGAACTGAGTTATTTAGTCAATAATATACTCTTACGATTTATTGGACGGCGAACGAAAGTCACGTGACTAACGTATTTACAAGAAGCCTTTATTTTCGGGACGAACCTTTTTTTTTTTCTCCAACACAACTGATCTATATGATCCGTAACGTATTTCGGGCTTTTGTCGTCTAAATTCATTTGTTTTATTCACGATTGCACCGCCATATATTTTGTTTCGGTCCTTTTTTTTTTCACTCGCACCGATCATCCCGAAATACGGGTGATTCTTTTTTGTCGATGTATTTTTTGTTGTGTCAATTGAAATTCATTTCGTTTCTCGCACTGAACGTTAGCAGAATGACGGCAATCGGTTTTATTTTTGCTCACGTGATTCTCAATATTCCTCTTGGAAAAAAAAAAGAAAAGAATCTGGATTAACTCGAAATGGACGTGAAGAATTGTTTAAGGGGTGGAGCCACGGTAGCGGGTATAAAATCATGTGCACATTTAACAATTTTTGTTTGTATGAAAAAGTGATTTATTTATAAAACTAATTACACATCTATTTAGTATAAATAGCGAGGTTATAAAAAATATTTTTTTTCTTATAGAAAATGGCCGATTACTGCTATTTGCTTTTGGTATCGTTTTTTTTTAGGCGCTCCGCGGCGTGACATTTGGCATCCACATTTTGTGACGAACAAAAAAAAAATTCTCGTTAGTCTGCATCAAAATACCTAGAGAAGTACGTACGGAATTTTGGATTAATTAAAAACTTTCCATTTTATGTGCAGTTTTATACGAAATTTTGTCATCGGAAATTCACCGTTTAATTTCAAATGCCTACAATATTCGAATAAAACAATATTTTTCAAATTCCGTGCGTACTTCTCTAAGTACTCTCGTGTAGATTAACGAGATTTTTTTTTTGTTCTAGATGAAAAATTGTGAATGGCAAATGTCACCCCGCGTGCCCAAAGCAAGTAGCAGTAGTTGGCCATTTTGTATAACGAAAAAGAAAAAAAAATGTTTCATTAGCTTGGTATTTGTACTAAATAGATGTGTAGTTTTATAAATAAATCACTTTATCGTACAAAAAAAAAATTGTTAAATGTGCACATGATTTTATACCCGCCACCGTGGGTGGTCATATCCCTTAATTCTTCGGAATGCAACCTCCATATTGTTTGTTTTCTCTTCAGGCGTTATTTTCCAACGAAAGCTCATTCTCGCGAATAAATAATATCTAAGGCTAACGTCGAATCGTTATTTACTTTCGAAATTGTTACAGCGAGGCGGGGTTTAATGACGAAAAAAAAAACTGTGTTCAGAGCTACTTTCCTAAATATACATTATATATACAACCTTTGGGAAGAAGAAATATCGACAGTGTTATCCTTATTTCTTAAATATAACGAAAAAGACGTATACGAGTAACGCGAGTAAGATAACGAAGTAAATGACTTTTTTAACTATCACAATGCCCGCCCCACGAACACTTCGGATAATTTCATTGTTCAGAGCGTAAACGATCTTGCTCTCCTCGATGAGCTTGTTTTTCGTATCCTCGTCGAGATTATCAGCGATCCCGTTCATAGTCACTCGCAGTTCGGTCTTCAATTCCCGAATGCTCTTGTCCCCGAAATTCGTGATACGATCACCGCCGCTCGGTCCTTCCTTGAACGGCGAAATTTTTTCGACCAACTGCCTCTTTTTTCTTAATATTATTCCGCCGCTCAGTAATCCCATGTACAAATGATATATATAAGCCATTAGTAAGCTCGGATCCGTGTCTTCGACCTCCCTCAGACGCATCAAGTACTTCACGACGCTTTCTCTGTAACAAATTTTGTCAAAAATTCTCAAATCTTTCGCTTTCTCTTGGCGTGCGCTTTCGCGTGGGAATTTCGGAGCTTAGGTGGCTTGGTGTTGCAAAAATAATCGCTGAATGACGTTTTTTTTTTGGATCCAGGAAAAAAAAAGCAGCGGAGAAAATAGTCGAGAAGAAAAAAGCCAAACAAACCCAAAACCTCGATCTGTGTTTGTGGAATCCGTGGAGTAGTGATTCAATTGTCTCTTTCAATTATTTTAAGGGAAGTAGAAAGGCTTGAATCTCAAAAAAATCGTACTTTTTGTTATTGACCTATTAGTACAATCATTTACGAACATTTTGCCGCAAAGAAAGCTGAAAATATCGCAAAATTGAGCTTAGGAGCTTTCGGTACGATATTTCGATGAGGCTTATTGCCGCAGACATTTTTCCGTGGGCAGAAACAAGTGCCGCTCTTGGAAACTTTATAGAGGAAGAGAAAATCTTAAACGCTGGTTACGTATTTCGATGCGACAGATGTGAAAACACAGACGATGGCAGTTGCATTAAAATAAAAGCATGTTGCGCACATACGACTATTTCTGCCTGTCGATTTTTGAGAAGTCACCAGAATTTTTGGGAGCCCGAAACACTTTGTCTCCGCTGACCCTCAAATCTTTGCTGTGTATGAGTGGAAGGTTTGGAAGTACATTGGGCGACGGAGGGTTAATTCATATTTTTCTAAACTCAAATGAAAAAATTCTACGATCAAATGTATGAACATATCAAATTTGTCTTTCAATAAATAATAATACGGACAAATTCTACCCGAGCCAAAATAGCGAAATAATCCGCAATATCTATAAAATTGTATTGAAAAACAAAAAAGAAAACAATCTTCGTAGTACTTTTTTTTGTAATTTGGCAAAACGAAACCAACTTTTGTAGGGAAATTGAGAAAAAAATCTGTGGTTGGATCTAAGCAAATGGATATTTGAGAAAAAAAATAAATCGTTCGGACAATCGAATACCTAGGTATGTAATTTTTCATCCAATCCTTTCCCAAGTAATATTCCAAGTCTTGCTCGAAGGCTTCGGCTCGCTGTAGCCCGGACAGATTAAGGAGACCAATTTTTGTACTTTTCAATCTATCCATTGCGCCTTCCAGATAACGAAATATTTCATAGAACACCAGCAGTCCGTCGGCCCAAACTTTGTCGTCGTGGAATCCTGAATAATGAAAAATACATCATCTAAAACGTGAACGCTCCAATTAAGAATAAAAATGTATCGTTACGTCCGACGAATGGCAAAATTGTCGAGTTGTAACATTGTCTTTTACAATAACACAATGCATCGACAAGGCAAATTCACTTACAAGTTTAAGTTTACATTTTGTATTGTTTATTTTTGTCAATAATTTGTCAATTTTTTCCAAATTTTTTTCAACTAAATTCTTACCAAAAGCCAATTTAGCATTGACCAAAGCATCACTAACTGCGTGTATATCTCTCGTTGCTTTACGCATTTTTTTGCAGAAAGTATCCCCATCCGTATCCGACATCTTGGAAGGGTTAATAAACGTAGCGGACTGAACGAATTTGAAATAATTTTCGTGATGCTACAGACTTAATGTTCCTACACCATTTTATTTTGCCGGGAATAGATAAACACGAGATACCGTCACGAGATGTTACGTTGAAAAAAGTACTATACCGTTGCAGCTTCCAACCTATAACGCTCAACTCTCAATCTCAACTAATCTCAATTCAACTCAGCCAATTGAGCTTCGATAAGAGAAAGAATAAGGGGCCAGTTTCACCAACTTTAAGCTCGGATTAGCCTATCTCAAACAATATAAAAAAAATTAAACAAAGTTGCAACCGATCCTAAGTATAAGATCAAGTAACAGCAAGTATATGGGAAATGGGAAACACTGCTTTCTCCGTCGTATGTTTTACATTTACAGTGTGACGGTGTTCACATTTCCGGTGTAAGCGACCAATCCTGAACAAAGAAATACATCAGAAATGCGTAAACTATTTCCTAGCTGGAACGCCCCCTATATCTCAATCTTTTATTTACATGCGAAAACAACAGAGACAGAGATACAATAAAAATGTATACTAGTGAATGTCCAGTGCAGGTAGTGAAGCCAGTTGAATTGTTGAAAACGCTACGGTGATTGTGTTGAGGAGAGTGGCACAGATCTCCACTAGATGAGAAAACTATTAAAGAAAAGTGATTATCGTGGCGAAGAACGAACTCGATGATCGCATGAGAATCAAACAAGTTGTGTCGCTGTCGTCGCGAGAAACGCGAAATAAATCACTACGATAACCTCTGTCTTTTTCGGCATGAAAACAGGAAGGATCGCGTGTAGGAGACGAGAACTCGATCTCGGAATAACTCTCAACGGTGGACAAAGCTTTCGGTAATTAGAACATTTTATTTGAAACATTTCGTGATATAAATATAATACGATCATTTGTATCAAACGTGACGAAAAAATAGTTTGTTTTTATCGAGGGAAACATAAACGCCGTCTGGCGGTGGAAAAAGGAAATACTCGATGACTTTCAGTTCCGACGAACGAAACTCGTTATTGCTAGTTTTCGGTCATACCGCATTTTGATTTTTAGGTTAACCGTCTCTAGGTTTATATTACTTCCAAGTCGTTTACAAAGTATGTAAAGAGAGAAAGTTTATTGTAATGAAAAATAAATTTGACTGTCAGATTATATAGACCCATGTACCATGTGACATATAAATGCGAGAGGGATAGAAAATTCTTATCGGTACTTTTTCACAAACGGCACAAACGATCGGAATGAAGTAAGCAGCGACTGGCAGCGACTTTATGCTGCTATACTGCACTCGCTAATTTTTTTTCATCCCGATTGGTTCTGTCATTTCGGAGAAAGTACATTTTGCGTTTTCGAAGTGGCCGAAGCGTGTGATTAACATTAAGAGCTCACATACCGCCGCGCGCGCTGAAAACCGAGTAAATTTGAAAAACTATTATGAAGGTTATATGGTGAAAAAAAAAATTGAATTGTTGATTTAAAATTGTTATTAACTCTTCAACTATATGACAAATCATTTTTTAATTTTTTTTTAAACTTTAACATTTTTTTTGCGGGTATAAATGGACTACTGATGAAAAAATCCATGGCGCCTCCTTGTCGACATTCTAACTTCACCAAAAATAATCCAATCTGCAAAAATAAAAAAGAATCTAGTAAAATAATGTAGTAGTAACAGTCTGGCGGAGGGATTTTTTTTTTCTTTCAAAAATAAAGAAATTACAGTATTTCAAACTTTAGTATGCAATTAAAAAAAAAAAAAATTAGTGTTTAATTATTTATAAAGAATTGTCCAACCAAAAAATAAAAAAAACCTCTCGTCAGACTATAGAGAAAATAATTATCAAGATTAAAGAATAAATAAAAGTTAAAAAATTATTAATAATTGACTGAGTTATCGTGCTGACACTGTCTAAAAAACGTAGTTTCGAGGAAAACGCGTTTAGGGTCGTAGTCTGGTAACTTAAGTCGATTTTCATGTCTTTTTTGTAGGACGTTTTTTTGTAGGAAAATAAAAATGAATCGTTTTGGACATTTAGGATGTTTTTATTTACATATTAAAGATACAAAAAAAAAAATTTCTGAATAAATTTAATAGTTTATTATTATTATTATTATTGATCGAAGTTGACACCTCGAAAAAAAGCGCGTGGGTGGCCCCGGTGATTTTGGCTCTTGATGTTATCTGAAATAAAAAATTCTTGATAATTCTTAATCTATAGACATGTC
Source organism: Oxytorus armatus (assembly GCA_958009045.1). Lineage (NCBI taxonomy): Eukaryota > Metazoa > Arthropoda > Insecta > Hymenoptera > Ichneumonidae > Oxytorus > Oxytorus armatus. The sequence goes on along the minus strand of OY253748.1, from coordinate 3,325,913 downwards.
ATTCTGGTCGGAACTACTGAAGTTAAATTTCATGGATAAATAACAAAATGGCGGACTTTGGAAAAAAACAATGTCCGCCATTTTGTTATTTATCCATGAAATTTAACTTCAGTAGTTCCGACCAGAATGACATGTCTATAGATTAAGAATAATCAAGAATTTTTTATTTCAGATAACATCAAGAGCCAAAATGACCGGGGCCACCCACGCGCTGTTTTTTTCGAGGTGCCAACTTCGATCAATAATAATAATAATAATAAACTATTAAATTTTTTCAAACTAATTTTTTTTTGTATCTTTAATATGTAAATAAAAACATCCTAAATATCCAAAACGATTCATTTTTATTTTCCGACAAAAAAACGCCCTCTAAAAAAGACATGAAAATCGGCTTAAGTTACCAGACAACCTACCTTAAAGTTTTTGGTAAGTAGCCGTCCCAACCCAATGTCCAATCATATTTATCGCTATAACTTTGTAACGGAGTGGAATTTTCTTAAGTTTTTTCTTTTGAAAAATTGAAAAAAAAAAAAAAAAATCTATGATAAAAATCTGTAAAAAAACTTTTTGAAAATTTCAGTGGTATGTGAGGACTTAGGCAGCCTCAATTATAAGACCATCCGGTTCTACTTTGTTCTTGAAATCAAGATTTTACTGAATATAACACAGTAACAATTGTTGCATTTTTTTCTTTATTGTAGCTGGCTTTCGCGCGAAAATGGTGCAAACTATCGAGGAGTATTTTCTGGATACGTCTGGACTCTTAGTCAGGACGACGAAAATCTTCATTATGTCGTGCACGGTTCATCGGTGGATGGCCAAGATGATTGCTCAGAAATACTCAAGAGATACCTCAATTTAGGAATGTCACTGGAGGACAATATCAATAAATGGTCTTCCTGCGATTCTCATTTTGAGAAATCTTGCAACAGCGCCGTGGGTGTACGAATACTCGATCAGGATATCGTGGAAAATCTATTTTCCTTCATTTGTAGCTCGAACAACAATATCCCAAGGTTTGCAAGTGTTGACTTAAAATTTTATTTATTATTGAGAATTTTCTTCCACTTGGCGCAATTAGTGCGATGTGCGATGTTATTTTTATTTTTTTTCTGATTTAATCAGGATATCGAGCATGGTCGAGAAGATGTGCCAACATTTTGGCAAAAAGATATGTCAAGTCGATAACCAACAATACTATGATTTTCCAACGATAGAGGCTTTGTCCAGAGCAAAGGTAAAAGCTATGAAATGCTCCAAAGGAGCAAATAATTCCTCGTGATACTCGTATCCGCTTTACGAGACATGAAAACGTCAATAACATTTATAATTACTTTTTCATTTTCGCTTTCCCTCTTACGCTGGTTATCATAAAACATGTTTTAACGTTTCATCAAATTTATTTCATACAAGTGTCGCATTTATATTATACTACGCATTATGTGAGAAAAACAAATTTTTGTTGATTCCATTTGACAGCGAAATTGACACAGAGAAAAAAAAAAAATTTCCAGCGACTAAATCAGCGTTCATCTTCGTTAAAACGAATTTTTAATTGATATTACAAATATTTTGTTTGCCGCAAGTGTATTTTAGTCAATATTTTTCACGCCGAGGGCATTAGACTCATTTCGCAAAAATGCATAACGGTGAAATATTAATTTGTTTTTTGTTGGATTAATTCAAAATCGAAAGGTGGAATCTCTCCTGCGTGAGAAAGGTTTCGGATATCGCGCGGCTTACATCGCGAAAACCGCGAAAAGACTGAAGGAACTCGGCGATCGTGAATGGCTGAATAGTCTTCACAAATCGAACGGCGCGTCTTATCGGAAATCGAGGGAACAACTTATGACGCTTCAGGGGGTTGGTCCGAAAGTTGCTGATTGTATCTGTCTGATGTCGCTGGGACATCTCGAGGCGATTCCCGTCGATACGCACATTTTTCAAGTTGCCAGAGCGATCTACATGCCTCACTTGATGAAACAGAAAACCGTCACACCGAGAATTCACGAAGAAGTGAGTACGCATTTGAGAGAACTGTGGGGTCCACTTGCCGGATGGGCTCAAGCGGTTGTCTTCTGCGCCAAGATCAGTGCCAATGGAGCAACAATCTCGCCAAAGAGGCCGACGATTACGAAAAATACCGATGTAAATAATGAATCGAAGAAGAAACAGAGAAAACGGTGATGTTCGATTAGAATTATTGTTTTAGCGTCAAATTATTCATACCTGGACGTGGTAGTATTATTTTCCTTTGTTCCAACGTATGCCCTTTCGGGTTTTTCAGTGTGACCCTTCACAACACCATGTTTTTTACCTTTATCACTCCTTACCCGCACTTTGCTAGGCTAACTTATCTTCCATTGCGCCCGCAGACGCAACGCTGTATCGCATTGGCCATGAACGCAGAGAAACTGCGAAAAGCCTGTGTCGATACAGACGGCTTTGTTTTTGACTGGGCCGCAGTTGTGTTTACTACATTAGTCTCTTTAAAATTGCCTCCCGCTCTACAGTTTGCACGCCAGTCAGTGCACGTCCTAGCGGTCACCCACCCACGTAATCGTTAGAAGTGCGCCTCGACCGCACGTTCACTGTAGGCGGTGTATAGGGCGGTATTTTATTTTCTAAACTTTTCCAACGTTACAAACAATCCGAAATACGCGCTCTTTGTCAGCCTCTCGCTGTCTCCGTCTCTCCGATTTTTCACCACTCACTGTTTACGCATTATAAGCATAGAGCTCGTCAAAGAAGTTGCACACTATTTTATTTATTTGTTCAATACTTGGCATCTATCTCTTGTAGATATTTCAAGGTGTATTTTTCCAAGTTTTGTTATGCGACGGAATTGAAAAATTAAAAATCCACGTTTATTGTCAAACAAAATTTTTAACTCTCGAATTATACATACATTTCAGTGTCGTACCATATACCCTGTATTGTACCACCACCTGATATAACTTCGACGATAAAAAAAAACAGTAAAAAGTATTAAAGCATCGGAAGCAGAACGTCATATTGAAATGCACTCTTTCCATTGTTTGGCGTTTGAGAAAAAACCAATGTTCATCGATGAACGATTACAATCTGGGTTTGCAGCTGTCGGTTAGAAGCTTCAACTTTTGTAACAGCTCTAAGTCACCCGCAATATCAACGTTGTTTTGCAGGAATGGTTTTTGTGGATCAAGTTGTCCTAGAACCTGGAAAAATGAGTAACACGTGTTAAAAGAAGCGCGAAGATCGACATATTGTCAAAAAGAAATCTAAAGGGTTTTTCTCGATGACGGCTCGCACAGAATGAAAATAAAATAATGGAGCCTTCTGCGTAATTGATTTTATCCTCACTAGCCACTTTTTTCATTAGATAAATAGTCCAGTCATTACGTCGAAAAAAATGGGTTAGAAATGCATGTGAACCGAAAAAGCTGATTTTTGGATATTGTGAGCGGGGGGGCTAAGAAAAGCTTAACTTCAAATTGTCGACCAAGATTTCCTATGTGCACTCTCCGTCATCTTGAAATAAGTGTTAAATTTTGTTTTTTTTGCAATAACTCGGCTCTCCGTCGAGATACGAAAATTGCGATGGGATACTTTTTTGTTGCTTCTTTTACGCTCTACAATTTAGGTCATATACATTTTTCACCTACCGTTCATCGTTGTTGAGATATCGAACGAGAAAGTAAAAATATTTGATTTTCTACAAAAACTACCAAAATTTTTTTAAAGATTGTTAAATATAATTTTACAGTTTTTTGTCAAATTTACGTCAAAAAGTATCTAGGAAAAAAGTAAGTTAGTAAAAAAGCAAACATGAAAATATATATATATATATTTTCATATGTTTTACAGTCGCGCCTCATTCTTGCCGTCTCCTCGTTGAGCGGTGATTCGCACGTTGTCCATGCTCGCCCGACGATTTATATACGTGTGTGTATATAAATGTGTACAGCCAAAAACAAGTTACTACCTGATTTTTTTACTGTCTCGTTCGATATCTCAACAACGATAAACGGTAGGTGAAAAATGTATATGACCTAAATTGTAGAGCGTAAAAGAAGCAACAAAAAAGTATCCTATCGCAATTTTCGTATCTCGGCGGAGAGCCGAGTTATTGCAAAAAAAAAACAAAATTTAACACTTATTTCAAGATGGCGGAGAACGCACATAGGAAATCTTGGTCGACAATTTGAAGTTAAGCTTTTCTAAGCCCCCCCCTACACAATATCCAAAAATCAGCTTTTTCGGTTCACATGCATTTCCAAATGTATATAATGACTGGACTAAAAACCGTCTCCGACAAAAAAAATTCTGTCTCCTTAAGGGCGGGGTAAGGGTTTTCACTTTCGAAAAATCGACTTTTTTTTTTCTTATCTTATTGTTAAACATTTCAAGAATATGTCCTTAAAATTTTAAACCGATCTAAGCAATATTCTTGAAGGTATTGTCTATTAATCTCCTGGCCTTTAACGCTATACCTCTAACAGCTGCGGGCGGTCGGGCTAGCAGTGCAGCTGTCGAACAGGTATACAGTTTATTCATTGCTATTGTGTATATAGTATATAGCATATACTATACACTACAATATTTTAAAAGAAGAAACGAGCTGGAATCGATAATTCTGTGTAAGTTGGAAAAAAAAAATTTTTTCTTCACTTTTTTACTTCATAAACTTTAGACGCGTTTTTCTCAAAACTACTTTTTCAAAGTCCGTGTTCACTGCCATTTAAAAACTACTTGACTGATTCATTTCAAAATTTGTACACATTTTCTACATATAAAATGCCTCCCCCCAACGTTTACTTAAATTTTTTTTTTTTATATCAAGGGTGTTTCCCACCCACAAAATGGCGGAATTTTTCGTGGAAAATAACAGTTCACACTTTAGATGGCCGCGAAAAATTTTCAAATGAAAAAAAAAATTATCAGAGAACGTTGGGGGGAAGATTTGATTATAATTTGACTAAATTTTCATGGTTTTTCATTTTCAGATAATTTTCGGCCGAGTTATAGTGAACACCGCAAATTGTTTTTTTTCTAACACGTTCTGGGGGAAGTTCTGTTACGGGCTTATGCTTCAATATTTCTGCGTGAAAAAATTACACAACATTGTCAAAAGTATGCTCAATAATGTACAAAAGGTTCGAATAAAATTGCTCAATCCATATTTGAGAAAAAAAATCGCAAAAAAAGTGTTTTTTTTACGCTGAAACCCTTACTCCTCCCTTAAGGAAGGTTTAAAAAAAACAACAAAATCGCAACTCTACAGAATCGAAAAACGAAGAAAATGAGACCCGAGCGAAGTCTGCAGGATAAAAACGACGGTAGTTCTAGCTGTCCAAAGCTGAAATTTTGTCTGATACAGATATCTGCAGGGTCGTGATTCGCGCGCGATTACTTGCGCTTCCTTTTGATCTTTAAACGGTGAAAAATTGTTGGAAATCAATGTGGAAACATTCGATGCACTCAATTCAATGGCTTATTTTTTCATATTAGAATCGGTGTTCGCGCGCTGCTTTGTCGGTTAGGTTCGTCGTCTACGATCGTGCGATCTGAAGTATGAGCCTGACCGAAATCCGTTCGTGACATCGACAGCTAATCGTAATGACGAGTTAGCAGACTTCGTAAATAAATTGCATTTCGAAATATTTCATGACGTGTATTTTTTAAATAGAGAACGATAGAATAGATTGTGGTAATAATTCAGAGATAAACAGAGGTAATACTCTAAAAAGTTCAAACATTCCACCGTTTACCTTAGTTTCCCGGAAATAAAAGTACGGATTTCCGGATGGGTAGGAAAAAATATTCCGTTCCAACGACTGTTGTCGGAAATACGTGTCCTAATTTGACACTTTACTTCCTATCTAGTTTTCGAGATTCCCCCCAATGAAAAAGGTATGTCAGGAAATATCTCGAAATGCGATTTATTTCTGAAACCGACTAACTCGTCATGGGGCTGCGGATGTCGAGCTCGGAGTTCGCTCATGTGTATACTTCAGATCGCACGATGAATCTAACCTACAAAGGCAGCGCGCGAAGTGCGTACACCGATTCTAGTATCGTAAAAGAAAGGAAATCTTTCGGCACGCCTTTTTCTCCGATTCACACGTTCAATGCCTTTGTGCCAACACGTGCCAATACTTCGTTGCACAAAACCCCCTAAATCCGTTTCAAAATCCTTGCCTTTTCTCTTACGTCATTTCATCCCTTCTCACAACTACCTTGCACCTCATCGCCGTTCCAACCTCACGCTTCACTCCCAAACTAATCTTCTTTCTCATTCTTTTGTGCTTTTGAGATCGGAAAATAACGGCACTCAGGCACGACTCGTTGTATTGCAATACCAACCCCTAGGTTTAAGAGGAAAGGCGCACATGTACCACGTGTTCCTTTCGATTCTTATCGATACTTTCGAACGGCTATGCCATTTCGGAGAATTTCGCAGTGGTCGAAGGACACATCCCCTTAAAACCAATTCTAAACGTTACCCCGTAAAAAACATAAGCACTGTAGTTTCTCATTAGCTGCGTTCCTTAATTCAGCTTTTCATCGTTTTTCATCATTACGAGGGTCGTTCAACAAGTACTTAGCCTCACCGCCCGAAGGCGCTGCTATTACATAATATTCTACACGAAGAACTGAGGAAGCTTCCAGCGCGATGGGTGCCGCGTTTGCTTACGCCGGACAACAAGCGCAACCGCGAGACCACTTCAGAGCAATGTTTGAAGCTGTTTAAGCGCAATCCGGCGGAGTTCTTGCGTCGTTTCGTGACCGTCGACGAAACATGGGTTCACTGGTACACACCAGAGACCAAGGAACAGTCAAAACAGTGGACTTTACCCGGCGAACGTACTCCGAAGAAGGCGAAGACTGTTGTTTCGGCCGTTAAGGTGATGGCCACCGTTTTCTGGGACTCACAAGGTGTGATCCACATCGATTACCTCCAGAAGGGTAAAACTATCACGGGGCTCTACTATGCCGACCTATTGGGCCGATTCGACGTCGAATTGAAGACAAAACGGCCCCAGTTGGCGAAGAAAAAAGTGCTGTTCCACCACGATAACGCGCCGGCTCACACCTCCGCCGTCGCCATGGCCAAATTGATTGAACTGCGCTACGAATTGCTGCCCCATCCACCTTATTCACCAGATTTGGCCCCTTGTGACTTTCATTTGTTTCCAAACCTCAAAAAGTCACTCGCTGGGAATAGATTTGGGTCGAATGAGGAGGTCATCGCCGCCACGGAGGACTATTTTGCCAACCTCAACAAAAATTATTTTTTAGACGGGTTAAAAAAGTTGGAGCATCGCTGGGCCAAGTGTATAGACCTAAAAGAAGACTATGTTGAAAAATAAATCGCCACTTCTCATAAATGTTCGTTTTTCTTTTGTAGGCTAAGTACTTGTTGAACGACCCTCGTATGTCACTTTATAATTCAATGCGAAAGAGACAGAATGATCAAAAGCTGAATTAAGGAACGCAACCTTTGTTTCAGGTTTACGCACACTTTGTGTCCCGCTGTGTCAAGATTCCTTACAGTGATGATTAAAAAAAAAAAATACCTACCACCTGAATCACGACCTTGTCGTCTACGCGTATTTTTCCGTCGGGTATAATCCCAGCGGGTACGCCTTCGTAGACTTGTCCTCTGTGTACGTCCACAGCTATAACAAACAGCGTATAAGAATGTTATTTGATATTGGAACGTTGCAATTTCATTATCGGAAATTAAATCTTACGACAAAATAAATTGTTCAATTGTTCCGGAAGGACTTACTCCATCGTCGCTTGATTTCTCCACCCGACGTGACATCATAGAGAAATATTCCACCGAGCTGCTTAGCTAAACCGGAATTTTTCCTCAGGCATTCGCTTATACCCGTGAATACTGTATCGCTTTCCAGGTATTCTTTCATAAAGCATTGGTTCGGCTGCACTACCGTCTTTAAATCGACATAAGCACCTGTGGTATTGCACAAAAGTGCACATTATTTAGAGTTACGATAGTGCGCTGTTGGTAACGTCAACTTAATTTTCTGACGATAAAAAGGTTTTCCGTATTGCGTCAAAATGACATTATGCTGTTAGAAAAACGAATAACAATTGTCTACTGACCCGTTATAACGCGAATATTTCGTTCCAAGGTAACAGTTTCAAAATGAATCCGTGATCCATTTTGCCACATATTTGTCTGAAGCGTTTCGCCAGGAGTGACAGGCTGGGCAAAGCGAACCTGAAATACGGTATGAAAAAGTTCCCGTTTTATTGGTGAATCGTTTAATTCGCTATTGGCAATTATCGTGGAGGCGTGCCCTATTCAATATGGCCGCTCATTCCCAGTCAGCCAGCAGTAATTAGGATACACCCTGGGCTGTCGTATATTTTTTGGCGAAATGCAATGTTTTGTAGTACGATCTGATAATCGGGATTACTATCGTTGATGTTTGTACGTGGACAGAATCAACTGCGACAATTGGATACAGACGGAGTGCATTATTGCTATTAGGATACCGTTAAGCTATATAGCGTGCCATGTTTAACCTCAAAATCACAAAAATATTTCCCGCCATTTTACGACTAAATAAATGACTTCGATCAATAAACTATTACTTACAACATCAACCTATAACATGACAAAACGTTATATTTATAAATTGTACATTTTTCAGCAATTACTCAACTTTAGTCGCGCCTCTTGTTTACACAACACGAATAAAAAGATTTTTGATGTTTCGCGTGGGCCGAACATCGCCCATATTCTCCTGATGTTAAGGGCGGGGTAAGGGTTTTCACTTTCGAAAAATCGAATTTTTTTTTGTCTTATCTTATTGTTTAACATTTCAAGAATATGTCCTTAAAATTTTAAACCGATCTAAGCAATATTCTTGAAGTTATTGTCTTATTAATCTCCTGGCCTTTAAGGTAGTTCTAACACAAGAAATAGGAGGGGATAGAAGGAGCGGTGCGTGAGGCGGGCAGCCACGTCGCGCAGCGACGTTGTCATGCTCACGAGTTCTTCTAGCCTCAAAACAATATTTTTTCAATAATCCATACTTTTTTACTGTATGGTCGAAAATTTACTGTAAACTATATGTTATTCTTCATCTACTAAACTACTTTCGTGCCAAATTTCAAGAATTTTTCATTACTCCTTCGTACATTTTGGTGACTGAATATCCGGAAAGTGCTCATTTCGTACGGTATAGGTATACGTTCGTATGCAAATTTTGCAATTTTTGATAAACGATATCTTGAAAACGGTACGGTGAAACAGTCTCAAATTTCGCACAAGTATTCTTCAGTACTTTTTCTAGGTTTTCCCAAAAACTCATTAAATTTGCATTACTTCTTCATTTGTGTTGGAACTACCTTAACGCTATACCTCGAACAGCTGCGGGCGGTCGGACTAGCAGTGCTGCTGTCGAACAGGTATACAGTTTATTCATTGCTATTGTGTATATAGTATATAGTGTATGCTATACACTACAATATTTTAAAAGAAGAAACGAGCGAAGAAAGGAGCTGGAATCGATGATTCTGTGTAAGTTGGAAAAAAACATTTTTTTCTTCACTTTTTTACTTCATAAACTTTAGACGCGTTTTTCTCAAAACTACTTTTTCAAAGTCCGTGTTCACTGCCATTTAAAAACTACTTGACCGATTCATTTCAAACTTTGTACACATTTTCTACATATAAAATACCTCCCCCCAACGTTTAGTTACATTTTTTTTTTACATTAAGGGTGTTTCCCACCCACAAAATGGCGGAATTTTTCGTGAAAAATAACAGTTCACACTTTAGATGGCCGCCAAAAATTTTTAAATGAAAAAAAAAATTATCAGAGAACGTTGGGGGGAAGATTTGATTATAATTTGACTAAATTTTCATGGTTTTTCATTTTCAGATAATTTCCGGCCGAGTTATAGTGAACACCGCAAATTGTTTTTTTTCCAAAACGTTCTGGGGGAAGCTCTGTTACGGGCTTATGCTACAATATTCCTGCATGAAAAAATTATACAACATTGTCAAAAGTATGCTCAATAATGTACAAAAGGTACGAATAAAATTGCTCAATCCATATTTGAGAAAAAAAATCGCAAAAAAAAGTGTTTTTTTTACGCTGAAACCCTTACCCCTCCCTTAATCTTGCCGCTATAATAAAGCTGGAGACTTTGTATGTTTGTTCGAACGCGCTAATCTCAGGAAATACAAATCCGATTTGAAAAATTCTTTTTGCATTAGATAGCCCGTTTATTCAGGAAGGCTCTAGGCCATATAACTTCATGCTATGTCCCTAAGAAGCGGCGGCGGCGTCGGTTTATTTTTTTAGTCATTGATCCTTTTATTTTTCCACATAATTTCCGGATGGTATTTATATGAAATGCACTTGGTTATGTACGCATAATACGTATGAAACGGATATATAATGCAAATTTAATGCGGGTGAAACCGCAGCTAGTTTATTATATTACTGTAATAAAGCAGTACATTTTTAATCATGATTAAAACGTGACACATGCGCATAAAAATCATCGGGCACTGACTGGGAGAGAGTAATTTGAAATTTGGCCGAGAGAGGTCAGGGTTGCTAAATGGTAATTTCCAATATGTAATTTGAGAAGGTCCGTCGCGAAAAGGCATTTTTACGTACCTTGATGGCATCGAACAATTCTGGATTGCCATTCGCAAACTTCTTCAGTACGTGACGCGTCGAATATCCCAAAGAGCAGAGTCCGTGAAGAATTGGCTCTTTGAATCCACCTAGCTGTGCGATATTCGGGTCAATGTGCAAAGGGTTCGAATCGCCACTCAATCTGTACACAACGGCCTGTAAAATCGACTCATTAATTCATTGTAATACACAGGATTTCCATCAATCTGTACTATTTAAGAATCACCTGATCACGGCTAGTTTTTTCCTCGCACGTTGCATCAGGTTTTCTGCTCGGTTTTGGAGCTATGGCTATTTCATGGGCCGAATTGCGCGGACCTTTAAAACCACCACACCCTCTTAACACCAACGACATTTGACCCGTAACAAGCTTGTCACCTGTCCCCTTATCGAATGTTTCATCTGAAAATGTTTACAATTCACAATCCAACTTTCCACAAACTAACCTCGCTCAAATTCGCTTCTCCTGATATAAAGCTGTTCGCGCTAGTGCCTCTTATAAAAAATATATGTAACTAAATATCTCGAAATGTGATTTAATTCCGAAGCCGACTAACTCGTCATAGTGATTGGCTGTCGATGTCCTGCTGAGAGTTCGTTCATGCCCATACTTCAGATCGCACGATGAACCTAACCCATAAAAACGAATCTTTTGTGGGTTGAGACGCGCTACCATGGAGCCTAGAGTAAAGGAGTGCAATCTCTAATGGGGAACGGCCAAAAAAAGCGACCTCAAAAATTCAGCAAAAAAGGCGTCGCTGCGGTCGCAAGTTGATCCGAGTGAAGTGAGTCATAAATAAACTGTACGTGGAACCTTGCTGAAGCTAGGCAGCTACGGTCAATATACACATGACCCTTCGGTGTAATTGAGTGTAATCACGCGTTATCATTAATATAACAGTTTGATGAAACTTTTAATTACTGCCAATCTGTAAAAGTAAGGACATAGAATAGCATTATATCGATTTTATAATATACTAACAAAAAGAAATGAAATAGTTTCGTAAAGGTTAGAAAAAAAAACCAATGTGATTTATATTTAACGAAATTTAAAGTACAATAGGTGAGGAGATTGTGCATTGATTATTCCATGATCAATGAATAACTATAAAGACATCCCAGTTAAAAAATACAGACGATGAGCGTCTGTATTTTCACAGTCTCCTCACCTATTGAATTTTAAATTTCGATGAATATAAATCACATTGGTTTTTTTTGTAATCTTTACGAAACTATTTCATTTCTTTTTGTTAGTATATTATACAGTCGATGTAATGCTATTCTATGTTCTTACTTTTACAGATTGGCAGTAATTAAAAGTTTCATAAAACTGTTATATTAACGATGACGCGTGATTACACTCAATTTCACCGAAGGGTCATGTGTATATTGACCGTAGCTGCTTAGCTTCAGCAAGGTTCCACGTACAGTTTATTTCTGACTCACTTCACTCGGATCAACTTGCGACCGCAGCGACACCTTTTTTGCTGAATTTTTTATGCCGCCTCAGAGTACGGAGATTGGCACTCCTTTACTCTAAGCTCCATGCTACACTGATTCTAGGCTTTGAAAAGAACGCAGCGAAATTTCATGTGTAAGATATTTGCATCTCAATGATAGCACTAAAAATTTGTATTAGGAGTATCCCTAAACAAATAAAGCACTACTACACTACTACTACATTTTACTGATCGAGATTATCGAGATTTTTCAGGAAGTCAGTCAGCTATGAGAAGTATGATAAGAGTTACAAGTGAGTTATTGTCATTTGAGTATGGATTTTCGTTATCGGCATAGGACTCATATATAGGTTAAGGGGTACGCCACTGTGACGGGCTCAAAGAAAGAACCGTTTTCACGATTTTTTTTTGACTACTTGCTGAATTATTTCAGGATTGAGAGAATGGTATATTTTTAAGGACACTACGAAGTTAGTTTATAAAAATTTTCATTAAAAAATAATAAAAATTATGACAGTTATATAGAAAAGAGTGCCAGTCCGTAAAATTTTTTTTTTTAACGGTGGAATCCATACCTCTGGGATGGTTCATCTGAAAGATAAAACAAAAATATTTTCCCAATCTGCATAAATGTAGTTTTCGTTAAGTGTAGCCGTTTTTTTTTAAATCAATTTTTCTCAAAACATGACGCCATTTTGAGACAAATTAATTAAAAAAAAAACGGCTACGCTCAATGAAAACAACATTTATGCTGATTAAGAAAATATTTTTGTTTTATTTTTCAGTTGAACCATGACGGAGATATGAATTTCACCGTTAAAAGGAACATTTTTTTACGGACCGGCACTTTGTTTCATATAACTGCCACAATTTTTATTATTTTTTAATGCAAATTTTTATAAAACTACTTCAAACTGCCCTTAAAAACATACCATTCGACCAATCCTGAAACAATTCATTAGGTAGCAAACAAAAATTCGTGAAAAAAGACCTTTTTTTCAGCCCATCACAGTGGAAGTTCCCCTTAACGTCTATCTTTATGCATTGAAAAATAAATATAAAAAAATCTACAAGGATGATAGCGGAACACATGAATTTAAGCAGAAGCTCCACTGTGAATGAATATTAAAAATTACGAATTAAAAATTGCCTTACGTTCGATCAGAATGATTGCGTGCTTATCCTTATCGAGCGCGTCCTGTACTTTGAAATGAGTTTCAACCGTTGCTTCTGTGGGTAGAGTCTTGTGTACTTTTAAATACTGCTCTCCGTGTAAAATCTGACAAAAAAAAAACGGACAAAATACTTATGAAGAAACGTATGTTAAAAAAAATTTTGTCTTCCGACTGCAAAGTACATAAAATGAATCGATGAATTTCAAATAACGGTATAGATTACAATAAAAACAATATGACGTTGAAAATATCGTCTATTACGATTTTCTCGGTTTTCCTCTAGCAATCAACGGTAGGCGATGGAAGGCATGTGGACGAAAAAAAAAATTTTATAATCTACCATTGCGGGATCCGTCGAATATCCGGGTATGATGTTTTGTAAAATCGATGTTGACATAATGCTCATTGGTCCGTATATTACATAGAAAGATGGTAGGACGGAAAAATTCTCGTGATATTCGTAAAGATATCGAAAGTCGGATGGCTCCTCTTTCGTCGCTCCAACTGCAAACAAAATCATTGTGGTTATTGTGTTTAAGTGCACTTACGAATGCTAAATGAAAATTTTGTAAAACACAATAAAAGCCATCAATTAAAATATAATGTTGGTCGTGAGCTGACTTATTGGCAAAGATGTCACTTGGAGCCCCAGTTTTGCAAGCAATGGCGGCTCAAAACGTGTAATATACATTTTTTTACAAACGCTATATTAGGAATTACCACGGAGACGTGGGCCTATTCAATATGGCCGCTCATTCCCAGTAAACCCGAGTCAGCCAGCACTAGAGACGGACGATATTGAAAATATAATCGATTGTCAAATAAACAACCCTTGTTTATTATCCCGTAATAATTAATAATTAGTAATTAATAAGTAATAATTAATATGGCATAATAAAAAAGGTGGTTGTCTGATCATAATAGCAACGTATCTACTGCTCAGTCCTCGAACTCTAGGATTCGGGCTGATAGATATGAGAACACGATTACCGTGCCATCTAGCAGCATTACGGATCAATAGTCAAGAGATTTTTCAGTCTAGTTACGTTTTTGGGGACGATTAAGGGCGGGGTAAGGGTTTTCACTGTCGAAAAATCGAATTTTTTTTTGTCTTATCTTATTGTTTAACATTTCAAGAATATGTCCTTAAAATTTTAAACCGATCTAAGCAATATTCTTGAAGTTATTGTCTTATTAAGGGAGGGGTAAGGGTTTCAGGGTAAAAAAAACACTTTTTTTGCGATTTTTTTTCTCAAATATGGATTGAGCAATTTTATTCGAACCTTTTGTACATTATTGAGCATACTTTTGACAATGTTGGGTAATTTTTTCATGCAGAAATATTGAAGCATAAGCCCGTAACAGAGCTTCCCCCAGAACGTCTTGGAAAACATTTTTTTCTTCACTTTTTTACTTCATAAACTTTAGACGCGTTTTTCTCAAAACTACTTTTTCAAAGTCCGTGTTCACTGCCATTTAAAAACTACTTGACCGATTCGTTTCAAACTTTGTACACATTTTCTACATATAAAATACCTCCCCCCAACGTTGAGTTAAATTTTTTTTTTTTCTACATCAAGGGTGTTACCCACCCACAAAATGGCGGAATTTTTCGTGGAAAATAACAGTTCACACTTTAGATGGCCGCGAAAAATTTTTAAATGAGAAAAAAAATTATCAGAGTACGTTGGGGGGAAGATTTGATTATAATTTGACGAAATTTTCATGGTTTTTCATTTTCAGATAATTTCCGGCCGAGTATAGTGAACACCGCAAATTGTTTTTTTTTTCCAAGACGTTCTGGGGGAAGCTCTGTTACGGGCTTATGCTTCAATATTTCTGCATGAAAAAATTACGCAACATTGTCAAAAGTATGCTCAATAATGTACAAAAGGTTCGAATAAAATTGCTCAATCCATATTTGAGAAAAAAAACCGCAAAAAAAATGTTTTTTTTTACGCCGAAACCCTTATCCCTCCCTTAAAACGACTTACCTCCAATAGCGTACAGAATGGTATCACGGTGATTATACTTATGCTCCAAAATGTGTTTCTGCAAAAAAAAAATGAACAGAGTAAATACAACGATGACAAATATTTTACGTCGATAATCAATCGCAGTTTCATTTATTTTAGTGTGTCATCCATGCTTTCATAAAAATATTCACACACGTGACCAATCAGCGTACCAAATAAACTAAGAATTATGTGCACAAATAGAATTTACCGGTATCTTCGGTGAGCTATTGCTTTTCATATTTTCCAGAACATTGAGCAATTCGCCGGTCGCTTCCTGAAATTTTAGTATGCATTCGTTTCAATGTTCATTATATTGTTCAAAATATAATTATCGATTTGTTTAAATATCATACTTCGATAGATTCACAGTGCTTGATTGAATTCATGTCAATCACTTTTTCCCACTTGTTTTTTACAGATTCGGGTGTTACGGGGGTAGTCAAGTCTTGTCGGAAATTACACCCTTCCGAGCGCACAAGACGACCTGCAAAACGAATACAAATTATGTTCAATATACTTTTGTTACTTGCTCATCACGAACAAATGATGTTGGGGCTATGATAGAGAGGTAGCTAATTATTTATAAAAACGGCTGGGGACCTCATCTTACTAATAGTGAAAATTGCACAGTACAGCTCAACCTCTCATATCTTAATTGGGAAACAAAGTAAGATACATTAGGACCTCGATATTTTAATATTTCGATCATTTACAAGAATTTACAAATTTTCTTTGAAAAATATTTAGAAAATAAGAAAGGGACTTTGTAAGTTCTTGTAAATTATCGAAATATTAGATGATGTAGTTCTCGAAAGCCAGTTGACTTTCGGGGCTGCAATTTTTCATTAAAATTCCTCAGTCTACATGTCAATGAGATTTGAGAATGGCGGACAAATTGTGCTGAAAAACTTAATTTATGATTATACAGGTGATGACGAGGTACGAAAGCCACGAGAGTCACCGAAAATCGCCATCGTTTCCTCTCGACGATTTTCGTGGATTCTCGGTCTCACGTTGAGTAGTATCTCGGACACCACGAGAGAGTTATCATCGATACGCCGTAGCGATCGCAAGCTCAGGCAAGACGCAATTGTCAGTCATATAATTATATACGTATTTTCATCGAACGCTGAATAACTGACATCGATCATATTATCGTCGGTTCAGCGTTGCTCTTTTCGAGGCTTAAAAGGATAAAGCGTCAACCGCCAGAGAAAAAACCCAGATCTGGTTTAACATCATCGGTTCTGCGGATTGACATCGATTCCCATAGAAAAAGCTAAGTCCGAACATTTGTTTAATTGTACGCGTTCATGCGGGATTGCGATCACAAAGCTGCGGTGGATATATTTCTTTAAAGACACAGTTTATATCAGATTTAATTTCTGAAATGAGAATGGCAAACACGTCTCCCTGTACATAATGTTTGACCAATTTTATATTATTCTACCAGATCTCATTGTAATTATAATAACTATCTTGTGCATTGTTCATACCCGGGAAAACTTTGTGGGTGAATATATAATAATTCCAACTGCGATATCGATGGTAATTACGACGCTCTTTGTCATATATACATAACAATACATTGTATTCGAAATATCAATTTTTATTAAATCGCGATCTGAAGATCCTCGAGTATAATTTCATATCATTTTTGTTTAACGAATTATTTCATTCCCTAATGACCATAAAATAATATACCACCTTTCAAATTGATACAATAAATAAGTAACGAATTTTAAATAAAAATAAAAATATATAAAGATTCATTACAAAATCATAATTTTGGTTTTGGAAAAAAGTGACTGAGTTGATAAAGAATACCACATATAAGAGTGTACCAGTCACATTTCTTTCTCTCGATTCATCGAAAGAGTCTATGCCTTCTCAGCGGTCCATCCATGGCGAGCCATACTGTCAGATTATCTTCAGAGCACCAAGATCCGGGCCCTGATTATAAGGTATTGTAAAAGGCGAAGACCGCCGTAGTAATAGAAATAAAATTGATTGACACTGTCCGCCAGTCTACGGCTAAATAAATAACTCCGAACAAAAAACTGTTACTCGTAACATCAATCTACAACATGACACAATGTTATATTTATAAATTGTTCATTTTTCAACAGTTACGCAATTTCAGTGGCACCACTTGTTTATACGACGCGAATAAAACGGTTTTCGATCTTGCGCGTGTACTTAAAATCCCATACCCCTCAAACATCGTTCATGTACTCTCACTATTTATTTATTAACTTTCCGAAGGACGAAGTTATTGTAATCATCCCGAAAATTGAATATTGACTTTTCACTATATGTCCACAACATTTCAACGTTTTTACAAGGTTTTTCGACTATTTTCGGAGGCATGTCTGTATGCGTGCGTGTGTGTAAAAATGTATGTGACCAAAATTTTGGTTCACGATTTCTCAATAATGAATGAAGCGATTGAAGCGTACAATGGCGCAATCGAAGCGTTTTAATGTAACTTAGAACTGATTAGATTTTGGATAAGATCGATCCAGTGGTTTTACCGTTTTTTTAAGAGAACTCTTGGAGTTTTTTTTTTTCGATTATGGAAATTATTTTTTTGTTCAGCAGTCTTTACTATTGGAATTTCTGTGTCCGAGGTCGCTTATCAGCAAATGCGATAACCGTTTTTACTCAATCATATGCCGTCTATTTTTTTATAACAATTTAATTGCTTAAATTACGATTGTGCAAAAAATGGTTGAAGACAGGGAAAAAACATGTCAAACAAAAAATGTTTTTTTATGAAAAAAGACACTTTTTTAGTTCGGAACTTTTTTTCTCTATCTCTAACGGTTTTTGTAAAATTTCGTTCTAAACAACAAACTGTTGGGAACAAATGGAAAATGCCGGGTAGCGTAAGATGCTAATTACATTAGTGATCAGAATCTTTGGAAAGATAAACCCTAATGATAATATTTTTCTGATCCCACTCTTTTATAATGATTCCTATTGAATTCCAATGCGAAATAGATGAATCGGGAAATTCTTAGTGAGACCCCAACGGGTCACATCCACTTCAACGCACAGCTAGTTTTGTCGTTGCTGTGATAAAGCAGTACATTTTCAATTATGATTAAAACGTGACACGTTTGCACAGTAATCATCGGGCACCGACTGTGAGAGAGGGGTTCGAAAATTGGCCGAGAGAGGTCAAGTTGCGAAATGATAATTCCCAACAAGGACCGGTCTCAGTCAGCCTCGATTATAAGAACTTCCGGTCGCGGTTTGTTTTTAAAATCGACGTTTTACCGTATTTGAAGTACCTATCACGGGCCACAGTGGGTTGGAAGCTATGTTCCCGATTCCCTCTCCTCTCACATTCGCGCAGTGCCGTTAACTAAAAACTTACATGTGTGCAAGAAATTTACTCAGCGCGCCCGGTGAATCCGAATCGAAAGACTCGCGCGCCGGTACTTCGCCAGTGCCCCCCACCCAATCTACTTCTCCGCCTGACTCCGCGCCCGTAAAATATGAGGTAGTAACATACGACGGGTACCGGTGTATGTATCCATAATATTCATGTCAAGCTTACATTTCGCCGCCCAACCAAGAGCAGACTCAATGACAGCACCGTTTTCGCTGCATTCCTCGTGACAGAGCCATACGACGACCGGTGCTATTAATTCGGGTTTCAACTCCTTAAAAAAATCTGAAAATACAAAGAAATTACTTCAAAGACGTTACATTTTTAACCGCACGGCTACACAGGCCAACTCTGCTTGTGTTTGTTTGTCATGCGACTACGATTCAACGCGTCAAACGCGATTCTCATGAAAATTTGCAGGCTTCCACATTGAAGTTTGACTTAGGGGCGGGGTAAGGGTTTTCACTTTCGAAAAATCGAATTTTTTTTTTGTCTTATCTTATTGTTTAACATTTCAAGAAATATGTCCTTAAAATTTTAAACCGATTTAAGCAATATTCTTGAAGTTATGGTCTTATTAATCTCCTGGCCTTTAACGCTATACCTCTAACAGCTGCGGGCGGTCGGGCTAGCAGTGCAGCTGTCGAACAGGTATACAGTTTATTCATTGCTATTGTGTATATAGTATATAGTGTATACTATACACTAGAATATTTTAAAAGAAGAAACGAGCTGGAATCGATGATTCTGTGTAAGTTGGAAAAAAACATTTTTTTCTTCACTTTTTTTACTTCATAAACTTTAGACGCGTTTTTCTCAAAACTACCTTTTCAAAGTCCGTGTTCACTGCCATTTGAAAACTACTTGACCGATTCATTTCAAACTTTGTACACATTTTCTACATATAAAATACCTCCCCGCAACGTTTAGTTAAATTTTTTTTTTTTTTACATTAAGGGT
Source organism: Oxytorus armatus (assembly GCA_958009045.1). Lineage (NCBI taxonomy): Eukaryota > Metazoa > Arthropoda > Insecta > Hymenoptera > Ichneumonidae > Oxytorus > Oxytorus armatus. The sequence continues at coordinate 3,306,233 of OY253748.1, read as the reverse complement.
GTTTTCCACCCACAAAATGGCGGAATTTTTCGTGGAAAATAACAGTTCACACTTTGGATGGCCGCCAAAAATTTTTGAATGAAAAAAAAAAATTATCAGAGAACGTTGGGGGGAAGATTTGATTATAATTTGACTAAATTTTCATGGTTTTTCATTTTCAGATAATTTCCGGCCGAGTTATAGTGAACACCGCAAATTGTTTTTTTTCCAAGACGTTCTGGGGGAAGTTCTGTTACGAGCTTATGCTTCAATATTTCTGCATGAAAAAATTACACAATATTGTCAAAAGTATGCTCAATAATGTACAAAAGATTCGAAAAAAATTGCTCAATCCATATTTGAGAAACAAAATCGCAAAAAAAGTGTTTTTTTTTACGCTGAAACCCTTACCCCTCCCTTAAAGGCTCACATACCCCTAAAATTTTCAAAAAATCGATTTTATTTTATAAATTTTTATTTTATATACTTTTAAGAATTTTTAAGAATATAAGAATTTGCGGTGTTCACTATAACTCGGCCGGAAATGATCTGAAAATGAAAAACCATGAAAATTTAGTCAAATTATAATCAAATCTTCCCGCCAACGTTCTCTGATAATTTTTTTTTAATCTAAAAATTTTTGGCGGCCATCTAAAGTGTGAACTGTTATCTTCCACGAAAAATTCCGCCATTTTGTGGGTGGGAAACACCCTTAATGTAAAAAAACAAAATTTAACGAAACGTTGGGGGGAGGTATTTTATATGTAGAAAGTGTGTACAAAGTTTGAAACGAATCGGTCAAGTAGTTTTTAAATGGCAGTGAACACGGACTTTGAAAAAGTAGTTTTGAGAAAAACGCGTCTAAAGTTTATGAAGTAAAAAAGTGAAGAAAAAAATGTTTTCCAAGACGTTCTGGGCGAAGCTCTGTTACGGGCTTATGCTTCAATATTTCTGCATGAAAAAATTACACAACATTGTCAAAAGTATGCTCAATAATGTACAAAAGGTTCGAAAAAAATTGCTCAGTCCATATTTGAGAAAACAAATCGCAAAAAAAGTGTTTTTTTTTTACGCTGAAACCCTTACCCCTCCCTTAAAGGCTCGCATACCCTTGAAATTTTCAAAAAATCGATTTTATTTTATAGATTTTTATTCTATATACTTTTAAGAATTTTTCAAAAAGATACTTTAAAAAAAATTACACTCCGTTACAAAGTTATAACAATAAATATGATCGGACATCGGGTTGGGGCGGTCACCTACCAGAAACTTTTAACGCGTTTTTCTCGAAACTATGTTTTTAAACAGTGTCAGCACTATAACTCAGTAAATTTTTAATATTTTTTAACTTTTATTTTTCAAATCTTGATAATTATTTTCTCCATAGTCTGACGAGAGGTTTTTTTCATTTTTTGGTTGGACATTTTTTTATAAATTATTAAACACTAATTTTTTTTTTAAGTACATACTAAAGTTTGAAATACTGTAATTTCATTATTTTTGGAAAAAAAAAAACATTCCCTCCGTCAGACTATTGCTACGACATTATTTTACTAGATTCTTTTTTATTTTTGCAAATTGGATAATTTTTGGTGAAGTTATGATGTCGCCACGGAGGTGCCATCGTCTTCATCGGAAGTCCATTTATATCCGTAAAAAATAATGTTAATATTTTTAAGAAATAAAAAAAAGAATTTCTTGTAGTTGAAAAGTTAATACAAAATGTGAAATCAACAATTTAATTTTTTTTTCACCATATAACCTTTATAATAGTTTATCAAATTGACTCGGTTTTCGCGCACGCAGCGGTATGTGAGCTCTTAAAGACGTTACAATTAAAAATTTTTTGATGAAAATCAGTGTAAGGATGTTGTTGAAGTCGCTTAATTTCGAATTCAAAATAGATGAATAAAAATAAAGATGAGGACGAAAAAATCGTCGATTTTGACGATGCGGAGCCCTTCAGCTCCACTCGTGAACCTAACACAATCAGAGAAATGACATTGAATATAATTAACCTGGCGGTACGATATCCTCGGTTAAACGTGAACCTGCTGTCGGTACGATGACGTTTGTGTGAATATTGTAATTACGTCCTTCGATCGCCAATGTCTTGGCGAATCCAACAAGGGCAGCCTTCGCCGAGGAATAATTTGCTTGCCCGAAATTACCGTACAAGCCGCTGTTGCTCGAAGTAAAAATGATACGTCCGTACTGCTGCTTACGGAAGTACGTCCATGCAGCCTGGGTGGTTTTGAGCGCTCCCTTGACGTGAACATCTTGAATAATATCTGAACAACGAGTATAGAGATTCAGAAAGCGGCTCGTTACGAAAAAATAAATAAAACAACGATAATGAAGGAGAAATAAAAAATGCGTCATAAATTTTCATTTGCAGTTTTATCAATAAAAATATGAAAAGTGCATAAATGTAATTAAAAAAAAAATATACGAACCCCAATCAGCGTCTGTCATTTTCAGGAAAGATCGATCCCTCAAAATTCCCGCATTATTAACAACAATATCTACGCGACCGAATGCATCGATCGCCGTTTTTATGATGCCGCTTCCATTTGTGACCGAGTCGTAATTGGCAACGGCTTTACCCCCTGGAACAAGCACATGCGTCGCGTATAAAATGTTACATTCCAGAGGATTTTGCACTTTTGCCGTGTTCACGGCGACTCAGAGGTAAAAAGGCGAATAACATGGACGGCGGTCGCACGAAGCTCATGGGGAAACGCACAGGGTACATTTAATAAAAATAATGAATTAATCGTTGAGTTCTGTAATTCTCTTTAAGGGGGGAAATAGGATTAGACGGTTCAAAAAATCGATTTTTTTTAAATTTCATAAATTGTTGGTAAAACTATTGAAAAATATGTTCCCAAAATTTTAAATGAAAATTCCGACTCGTTCTATTGTTATAAGCCATTAAGGGGGGAAATAGGGTTAGGACAGCGTTTTCTCAATGATTTTCATGAATTTTTTTATAGCATAAAAAATGAATATAATTTATTGAAACTTTGAGAATATTTTATCCATATATTTAAGTATATACTATAAAATTTGTATACATATATTTAAGTATATACTATAAAATATTAGCGACCCCATATTGCTTGTTTTTTTTGGTACTATTTTTTCAAACGCGTTTTTCTGAAAACGACTTTTTTTTAACTTGCGTACACGCTAGTTTGAAAAGTTTTCAACCAATCGTTTTGAAAATTGGCAGTTACTTTCTTCATAGTATTACGCTCTATATGAACCTAAAATCGGAATATTATCATTATTTAAAACAATTTTTTTTTGCAAATAAAGTTGTAAAAAATGGCAAAAAATCATGCTTTTTTGTTTTGGCCCCTGTAAAAAATTCATTTTTCTATTTTTTTGATAGCATTTAGGTTCATATAGAAGAGAGACATATAATAGAAGTAAATTCCAACGTCGTTCGATTTCAGATGATAATTGCGGCTTCCAGAATGTACGCAAAATGCTGAGTCTGATTGTGACCTGCAATATGGGGTCGCTAATATTTTATAGGATATACTTAAATATATGTATAAAAATGTTATAGTATATACTTAAATACATGTATGAAATATTCTCAAAGTTTCAATAAATAATATTTATTTTTTATACTATGAAAAAATTCATGAAAATCATTGAGAAAACGCTGTCCTAACCCTATTTCCCCCCTTAAATTCCATAATAATTATGTGTTACATTTTAAACTTCTTATTACCGCTACGAGCCACAAATATAATGCCTGCGAGTCTGCAATTATTATACGTCCATGGATATATTCAGTTTATAGATAAATAAATTTCTGATCATCAGCGATACAACTACTATGCACCCTTATACTGTCCCCCTAGCGTTATTAGTATTGTGTACAGGTCTCTTTGCTCGTAACATATGACAATAAATTCAAATTGGTTGTAGGAAAAATGTTGTGATAAAAAAATAAAAAGTATACGTCAAATTAATAAATTTAGTTGTATATGTTTTCAGTTTAGTTTTCTGATTTTCTTGTAATGATATTTTTGCACTGTTTCTTATTTTTACTTTGTGTTTATCCATTTTCTCTACTAGTTCGGTACATCTGCGCCATTCGTATATTTCTGTATCATCCGTTTTTTACTTATTCTAACGAATGGGCCATTGTGGGACTTTGCACAGGGCAATTGGCCCAAAGAAAAAATTGAATAATGAAATATATTAAACTCTAACCCATTTGTCGTATTTCATTGACCACAGCATCTGCAACTCTAATGTCACTTCCATCTCCGCTCCGTCCTCCACCCAAATCGTTGACCACAACGCTGGCCCCTCGAGAAGCGAACAGCGTTGCGTAAGCTTTTCCTAATCCTATAAATGTATGATGTGTGAAAAAAAATTTGCATTGAAAGGAATACAATGAGAGTAAAGAAAAATTGCAAGATAACCTGCTCCGGCTCCCGTTACGACAACGACGCGATTGTCAAAACGCATTTCGTTCGACATCTTCCAAGTTTTACAGTACTTCACAAGGTACAAGAAAGTACGTCGTCGATTGAGAAAGTACTATCGAATAACGCTTATATGGTGACTGTGAACAAACGAGTGTGGAGGCTGATTGCGAAGTTTCTTTTGCCGACTTGAACGAACCGGATAACAATTTTTTATCAAAGGTTCAACGTCCATTTGACTACATATCTCTATTTAAAGTTCATCAACAATTCCGAATAATTCCTTCGTCAATGCAGGCACCAATCAGCACCAATGCATATCAATGCATATTTTTCTTCTTATTCCTTTTTTCCTTTTAAGAGGTTGGGTTCTTTATCCCTACAGGCCACACCGGCCTTACCCGTCAATCGTCAATGAATATTCACATTCCGAATTTGTAATTCCTAACTTTCCCCCAGACCCCAGACTCCAAATTCCAAATCCAGTCCATCCAAGGGTCAGTTATCGCCACGATCTTGTAAACAAGACCGTGATCATGGAGTCTAGAGTAAAGGAGTCCGATCTTTAATGGGAAACGGCCGAAAAAAGCGACCTCAAAAATTCAGCAAAAAAGGTCTCGCTGCGGTCGCAAGTTGATCCGAGTGAAGTGAGCAAGAAATAAATTGTACGTGGAACCTTGCTGAAGCTAGGCACCTACGGTCATATACGCATGACCCTTCGGTGTAATTGAGTGTAATCACGCGTTATCGTTAATATAACAGTTTTATGAAACTTTTAATTACTGCCAATCTGTAAAAGTAAGAACATAGATTAGCATTATATCGACTTTATAATATACTAACAAAAAGAAATGAAATAGCTTCGTAAAGGTTACAAAAAAAAACCAATGTGATTTATATTTAACGAAATTTAAAGTACAATAGGTGAGGAGATTGTGCATTGATTATTCCAGGATCAATAGATAACTATAAAGACATGCCAGTTAAAAAATACAGACGATGAGCGTGTAATAAATAATGAGGTAAAAATCGGTTTTAGGGGACCCCCTCCGATTCCTTTCGTAATAGGCTCATCCGACGCGCTTTCGCACGCGAAACTTTTTCCTCTGACAAAATTGGGGGACGTTATTTATTAAAAAGTTATTGACAAATAAAGTTAATAATTCATACAGCTATTTTCCTTATACCAGCCAGTCCCAATCATCTTGTCCTTCACATGTGTCGTTAAGAATACCCCATCAGTACATACAAAAAGTTTTATCCGTCGCTCATTGTTTGTTAAAAAGTTATTAACAAAAGAAGTTTTATAAATAAAAAATGAAATACTTATACTAGTGTATGGTGAACAGTACACGTATGAGCGGGTTCGCTGCACCCCCTACACACCAGCCCAAAAACAACCCAAAAACAACCCAAAAACAACCCAAAAACAACCCAAAAACAAACCAAAAACAACCCAAAACAACCAAACCAAACCAAAAACAACCCAAAAATAAACCACAAACAAACCAAAACAAATCAAAGACAACCAAAAAACGAACCAAAAATAACAAACAACAAATTAAACAACCCCCCACCCCATACGCGACCCACAGACACCTCACCTTCCCAGCCTCATTTACTCATGTATATTTGTATTCGTATGATGAGCAGCATACGTATAAGCAAGGGATATATGGCTAGTTACTATACGTTCGTTTTGGGTCGTTTTTGGTTTGTTTGGTTTGTTTTTGGGTTGTTTTTAGGCTGGTGGTGGGTTGGGGTGCACGGAGGGCGCAACAAACCAGCTCATACGTGTACTGTTCACCATACACTAGTATAAGTATTTCATGTTTGATTTATGAAACTTCTTTCGTTAATAACTTTTTAACAAACAATGAGCGACGGATAAAACTTTTTGTATGTTACTCAGGGGGTATTCTTAACAATATATGTGAAGGACAAGATGGTTGGGACTGGCTGGTATAAGGAAAATAGCTAGTTGAATTATTAAATTTATTTGTTAATAACTTTTTAATAAATAACGTCCCCCAATTTTGTCAGAGGAAAAAGTTGTTTCGCGTGCGAAAGCGCGTCGGATGAGTCTATTACGAAAAGAATCGGAGGGGGTTCGCCTAAACCCGATGTTTACCTCATTATTTATTACACGCTTATCGTCTGTATTTTTTAACTGGAATGTCTTTATAGTTATCTATTGATCCTGGAATAATCAATGCACAATCTCCTCACCTATTGTTCTTTAAATTTCGTTAAATAAATATCACATTGGTTTTTTTTGTAACCTATACGAAACTATTTCATTTCTCTTTGTTGGTATATTATAACGTTGATATAATGCTATTCTATGTTCTTACTTTTACAGATTGGCAGTAATTAAAAGTTTCGTAAAACTGTTATATTAACGATGACGCATGTTTACACTCAATTACACCGAAGGGTCATGTGTATATTGACCGTAGGTGCCTAGCTTCAGCAAGGTTCCACGTACAGTTTGTGTCTTGCTCACTTCACATCGGACTACTTTGCGACCGCAGCGACACCTTTCTTGCTGAATTTTTGAGGTCGCTTTTTTCGGCCGTTCCCCATTAGAGATTGCACTCCTTTACTCTAGGCTCCATGGTCGCCAGCGAAAGTGTCATGAGAACCTCGAAGTTAGCTAAATATGAAATGTTCACTGGGAGAAATGAAACTCGCCGTCCGATTGGACAATCCAATAAAATCGTACAATCCAATCGGCTGGCTGATTGACGGTCTGAAGTTATCAACGACGATTCTGATTGGTGCACGTAATTTCCCATTCGTCGTATCGGGCGTTGATTGGTCCACGCTATTTTCCTTGTATCGGCAAAGAAAAAAATTACCTGAAGAGCAGTCACATGACGGTCAATTGCCATGACACGTCCGCGGACACGTCTCACTTTGACAGTAACGAATGTTTGACGTAAACTATATGTTCACAACGGACCAATAGCGTGTCACCACACCAACACATGGTTCGCCAAGTGCAGCTGACGGCATTACGAATCACGATTCTCCGTTATAGCAGCCGGTTACAATTTTCTTCTTCTCTCATATTCAAAGTGTTCACTAACAAATAGTTACTTATGATTATTCACGTTTCAACAAAAATATTATAATATAACATTTGTCGAGTATCACATACTAGACCTTCATTAATAATTGCCTTCGAAAATTGTGAGTAAAAAATACCAACACATTTGCGTTCAACGCTACGATAAGCGAATGGTGCTAAATGCGTGTAACTTTTTCTTTTCCATTTCAGTATCAAACGAACCTCGTCCGCTCGGCGAATATTCGAATTGATCGAAACGAAACTTTTATTTACCGTTAGGAGAAAAAATAACAAAACAAAATGAATACCAATGTAATTTTCACTTTTTTCATTTTTCTATTCGTCGCTAACTTCTTCGAGAGCACAAATGGAGTTGCGGTGATGAGCGTTGACATTGGAAGCGAGTGGCTGAAAGTGGCAATCGTATCGGTAAGAGTCACATCGTCGTTATATATCCCAATGTTCGAGTCTCCCGTTCGCTGTATCGAGAAACATCTCCAATAAGTTTTTCGATAAATTGTCTTTTTTACCAACATTTTCATGAAATATAAAACAAATTTAAAAACGCATCTCTGTAAACATGGAGTATTTTCATGAATACTCTCACTTTATACTTTTTTGTTTCTATAATTCTGCTGAAAAAAAAAAAAAAAAACAATTCTTAATGAAAAATTTATATTTCCTAAATTCAGTCTTTAAAGCCGTTTCCGAGGGTACCATTTATGGCACAGTAAAAATTTGGGTTCCGGGCGATAAATTGCCTCTTCTCACAATTTAATGGCAGAAAATAAACGACCGAACTCTGCGTATTTCTTCATATTCCAAACTCTTCCCTTAATGCAAATATGTATTTCGTTACTTTTTTTTTTTTTTTCTAGCCTGGCGTACCCATGGAAATTGCTCTGAACAAAGAGTCTAAGAGAAAAACCCCAATGACCATATCGTTTCGCGATAACGAGCGAACGTTCGGCGAGGACGCTCAGATAGTCGGTCTAAGATTTCCAAAAAGTAGTTTTTCATATTTTGTGGATCTATTGGGAAAGTCCATTGACAATCCAATTGTTCAATTGTTCAAAAAGCGATTTCCTCATTACGATATAATCAGCGACGACGAGAGGCAAACTATAGCCTTTAGAGTCGACGGCAACGTAACGTATACGCCCGAGGAGCTTTTGGCTCAGATGTTGCACAAAAGTCGTGAATTTGCGGAAAACTCAGCCGGTCAAAAGATCAACGAAGCGGTTATAACTGTACCGTGTTTTTTCAATCAGGCCGAAAGACGATCGGTACTCCAAGCCGCTGAATTAGCAGATTTGAAAGTGTTACAATTGTTCAACGATAACACGGCTATTGCCCTTAATTATGGTATATTTCGTCGTAAGGAGATCAACGATACGACGCATTACATGATGTTCTACGACATGGGTGCCAGCAGTACAACGGCCACGGTCGTTGGTTACCAGAATGTAAAATCCAAGGATAAAGGATACATCGAGGTTACGCCCCAAGTCAGTATACTCGGTGTTGGCTATGACCGAACTCTCGGCGGTCTCGAGATGCAAACAAGATTGCAAAATTATTTGGCAACGGAATTCGACAAGTTGGGCAAAACATCGAATTCCGCGTTTAATAATCCACGGGCAATGGCGAAGCTTCTGAAGGAAGCGGGTCGCGTTAAAAACATTCTCAGCGCGAATCTCGATCATTTTGCTCAGGTCGAGGGACTGCTCGATGAGCAAGATTTTAGGCTACAAGTGACCAGGGAAAAATTCGAGGAGTTATGTTCCGATGTGTTTGAACGCGTGGCAGCTCCGATCCAAATGGCGCTGGACAATGCCGGTGAGTTTATCGTCGTGTTATTTTAGTAAGCATTTTTTAATATTCATATCGGGAAAAAAAATTGTGCAAATGGAAATTCGCATATTGTTTCCCCATCATTTTTTTCGCGCACTCACAAAGTTTCCTCGATCAGCAAGAGACTTCTTTCATTTTCGTTTTCTCATAAAGGAAACTTTGTTTATTTGCGACTTAAAGCTTCTTGAAAAAGTTTTCACGTAGCCGGATGCGAATTTTCGAAATTTTCAAACGGCATTCCATTGGGGACTGTTGTCTCCCTGGATCGAGCATAAAAGTTGTAAAAAAAAAACGTAAAAATTATAAGAATAGCGGCTAATAATCTGAGAAAGGCGGAAAATTTACTGCATTTATTGTTATATTAATACAAAAAAATTATTTTTCTACACAGACGTCGGTTCAATGTGTGGAGAAAATTTTTATATTCATTTGAACAGAAAAATCAAGGCGATATCTTCACGCATTCTTCAGTTATCGTGGCAAAACTAATAATAAAATGTCATTAAAAAAAAACGCGTTAAAAGTTTGGGCGTAGTATTACTGTAGGAAACCGTGACTTATGTATCTCAAAAATTATCCGCGCTATACAATGACTTCTCGAGGGCAGCTTTTTCTTTGAGAGAGGGGTAAGGTTTCAGCGTAAAGAAAAACACTTTTTACGATTTTTTTTCTCAAATATGGATTGAGCAATTTTATTCGAACCTTTTGTACACTATTGAGCATACTTTTGACAATGTTGTGTAATTTTTTCATGCAGAAATATTGAAGCATAAGCCCGTAACAGAGCTTCCCCCGGAACGTCTTGGAAAAAAAACAATTTGCGGTGTTCACTATAACTCGGCCGGAAATTATCTGAAAATGAAAAACCATGAAAATTTAGTCGAATTATAATCAAATCTTCCCCCCAACGTTCTCTGATAATTTTTTTTTTTCATTTAAAAATTTTTGGCGGCCATCTAAAGTGTGAACTGTTATTTTCCACGAAAAATTCCGCCATTTTGTGGGTGGGAAACACCCTTAATGTAAAAAAAAAAAAAATGTAACTAAACGGTGGGGGGAGGTATTTTATATGTAGAAAATGTGTACAAAGTTTGAAATGAATCGGTCAAGTAGTTTTTAAATGGCAGTGAACACGGACTTTGAAAAGTAGTTTTGAGAAAAACGCGTCTAAAGTGCACTGCTAGCCCGACCGCCCGCAGCTGTTAGAGGTATAGCGTTAAAAGTCAGGAGATTAATAAGACAATAACTTCAAGAATATTGCTTAGATCGGTTTAAAATTTTAAGGACATATTCTTGAAATGTTAAACAATAAGATAAGACAAAAAAAAAATTCGATTTTTCGAAAGTGAAAACCCTTACCCCGGTCTTAACAGTAATCGCGGAACGTCGGTTCATTTGTGCCTTTGTTTGTTGATGCCAGCAAATTTGCTCTCTGTTTTCATACTTTTGCCTCTCCTACGCTAAGTTTTGCAAATTTTCCACTTTTCTTCGCGCCAAAATGTTCGTAAAAGATTGCACTACTGGAGTAGGTCAATAACAAAAAATACGATTTTTTGAGATTTAAAACCTCTCTACTTCCCTTAAGGTCGACCCGCGTTCGGTTTGACGATTGATAATGTACATTTGTTTTAAATAATTCATTATTCAAAATTTCAGCTCTAACAATGGACCTCATTTCTCAAGTTGTACTGGTTGGTGCTGGCACTCGAATGCCAAAAATTCAGGACAAGTTGACGGAGATTGTAAAGACTGAATTGGCTAAAAATATAAATACCGATGAGGCGGCTGTTCTCGGAGCTGTTTACAAAGCCGCCGATTTAAGTCAGGGCTTCAAAGTCAAGAAATTCATAACTAAAGATGCGGTACTGTTTCCTGTTCAAATTATTTTCGATCGAACCGTCGACGAAAAGACAAAGCAGGTGAGTCATTTTTTGACAAATTAGCAACAAATCAGTACAGCTATTTTATGATGAAAATAAAAAATATGTTTCACTGCTAACGACACACGCCCATTATTGTCGATTAATCGACAAAAGTTTAGAAAAACGATTATCTTAAATTCTGTAATACGAAATTTGTTTTGTTTACAGGTTCGAAAAACGCTTTTCAATAAAATGAATCCGTATCCCCAGAAGAAGATAATCACTTTCAACAAGCACAAAGAGGACTTTGGATTTGGGGTCATTTATTCAGAGTTGGACCATTTGCCCAAACACGAACAACTGTAAGTCCTCTTATAACTTGGTATTTTTAGTCCTTCAATATTTTTTTTTCTTACACGTGCTTAAGGGAGGGGTAAGGGTTTTAGCGTAAAAAAAAAACACTTTTTTTGCGATTTTTTTTCTCAAATATGGATTGAGCAATTTTATTCGAACCTCTTGTACATTATTGGGCATACTTTTGACAATGTTGTGTAATTTTTTCATGCAGAAATATTGAAGCATAAGCCCGTAACAGAGCTTCCCCCAGAACGTCTTGGAAAAAAAACAATTTGCGGTGTTCACTATAACTCGGCCGGAAATTATCTGAAAATGAAAAACCATGAAAATTTAGTCAAATTATAATCAAATCTTCCCCCCAACGTTCTCTGATAATTTTTTTTTCATTAAAAAATTTTTGGCGGCCATCCAAAGTGTGAACTGTTATTTTCCACGAAAAATTCCGCCATTTTGTGGGTGGGAAACACCCTCAATGTAAAAAAAAAAAAATGTAACTAAACGTTGGGGGGAGGTATTTTATATGTAGAAAATGTGTACAAAGTTTGAAATGAATCGGTCAAGTAGTTTTTAAATGGCAGTGAACACGGACTTTGAAAAAGTAGTTTTGAGAAAAACGCGTCTAAGGTGCACTGCTAGCCCGACCGCCCGCAGCTGTTAGAGGTATAGCGTTAAAGGCCAGGAGATTAATAAGACAATAACTTCAAGGATATTGCTTAGATCGGTTTAAAGTTTTAAGCACATATTCTTGAAATGTTAAACAATAAGATAAGACAAAAAAAATTCGATTTTTCGAAAGTGAAAACCCTTACCCCGCCCTTAAGTAATTCATTTTTTGCATCAAAACCATCTCGAAAAGATAGCTTGACCGTATCAAGGCCGATAAGTGGGATTAGCTGCGTAATTAATAATTGCCGACTTCGTGGAATCAAGTCGGTTACAAGAACATTGGGATGAAGCAAATTTGAAGATATATTGATATTTAGCATAGATCGTGAATCTTTATTTCGAAAATTTTCGAAAGCTTTCGGAATTTTTCGGAAACGTTCAGCTAGACCGGGTGAAGCACGGTGTAACGAATCAAACACGCCGTTACTAAATAACCGCTACTTCTCACTGCTCATGAAATGACGTCTTTACGATCCGTTTTTCCGTACGAAATCCTACAAATCGTTAGAATCGGTCCCATGCTTCATGGATCGTTAAATATCGTCTTTTCGAGAAAAAAAAACAGCCTCTTTTCATACAAAATAATTCAATTGTTTCCTAACAATGCTGAAAACGATTTTGCAGAGTTGTGGGAAATTCAACATTGTCGTACGTGACGTTAACCGGAGTTGCTGAGGCGCATGAAAAACATGCTCAACAAAATGCTGAAAGCAAAGGCATTCGTGCCCATTTTTCCATGGACGATAGTGGAATTTTGAATCTACAAAATGTGGAATTAACATCTGAGAAGACCGGTAAATCTGGTCTCGATGAAGAAGAAGAAGGTACCTTTTCTAAACTTGGTTCAACTATAAGCAAACTTTTTTCAGGTTCGTATACAAAGTCTGAACTACGTAGTCCCGTAAATTGTAAGGCGTTTAGGTCTTATTGTTCACTTGTTTCGTTGTATTTCTATGTCCATATTGAATTCAAAATTAGAAAATTGCAAAATTGTGGATTCAACGTAGTGAAAAGACGGAGTTTCTCAATACATAAAAAAACCGACGAATTATAGGATTTAAAAAAGTTTCTCATCCGCCATTTCGAATTTCGAAATTTCGGCCTCATTTTTTTTCATTGGCGATACAAAAAAAAAAACCCTTACAGAGTTCCATAAAAAAATCTGCCAATTTATGGAATTGTTACAATTTTTTATCCGTCGTAATGGAGCCATCGAAATCTTAACGAGAACGATATATTTTCAGTAGGACATTTTTTCTTGTAGATGGCTTTGAGTACGCTGTCGTCCGTCGTGATCCTGTACTAGCGCCATTTAAAAAAAATTAATTCAACTTCACATTTCTGCAATTTCTATGATTTTTGCGCTAGCGATTTCGTTTTATCGTTCATTCCGCTACAGTTTTTTTTGCGTGTAGCACGAAAAATTTTCCGCCCTCCCGTGAATTTCCTGGAAGCTTTCAAGATCACGTGAAACACACCCCGCCGAAAATTTGTCGGATCGTCAAATTCTCCGAGATCATTGACGTCGAAAAATGGCGACTCGTAAATATATAAATTTCACGGATAACAGATTTACTTTTATCCGCAACCGTTAATCACCGTGAATAATGTGATCCGACAAAAATTTTACTCGTTGATTAATCGGTCGGGTGTGCGTTTCGGATCACCGCGAATTGAAAATCAAGAAAGCGCTAACGTTGCAGGTTCGGATGACAATGACGGTGCAGTAAAGATCGAAGTGATTCCAAAGAAGGATATTAAACCAGTGACCGAGGAAGCGCCGGAATACGCGAGTCCGACCGTTAATCAGGGAGAAAAAGAGAACGCACAGAATTCAACGAAAATCAACGACGATACGGTGGCGAATCAAACGGAAAAAGTTGATAAAAAACCGAAAGTTACGATAATTAAAGACAAAATCGATGTGGTCGAAATTAAACAAGGACCTCAAGTATTGCACGGAGAGAAGCTTAAACAATCGCGTGAAAAGTAAGTAATGTTTTGGTAAAACGTGTAAACGATAATATTTTTCGATGTCCCCGCTTAACACTAAACGTACGAAGCGGCGTCAAATGGCCCCTTTCAAAATTTACTTTAAAATCGTACATTCATTGCTATTTCTTTCTTTACATCTGACTTGTAAATGTAAATTTGTTTGATTATTTTATTAGAAATCAGACATTATGTTGCGAATTATTTTCTTTAGTAAATTAAGAATTTCTTTCTAAAAATCAACGATTATTTCATAAGGGGTCAAATGATCCGTTGTGGTAAGAATAGGTATATCTAAAGTGCTGGTACATTTAGTGTTAAGAGCTCACATACCGCTGTGCGCGCTAAAAACCGAGTAAATTTCAGAAATTATTATAAAGGTTACATGGTGAAGAAAAAAAACCAAATTGTTAATTTCACATTATTTATTAACTTTTCAATTAAAACGAAAAATTTTTTTTTTTATTTAAAAAAAAATATTGGCATTATTTTTTACGGATATAAATACACTACTGATGAAAACCATGGCGCCTCCTTGTCGACAGCATAACTTCACCAAAAAAGAATCTAGTAAAATAATGTAGTAGTAATAGTCTGACGGAGGGATTTTTTTTTTCTTGCAAAAATAAAGAAATTACAGTATTTTAAACTTTAATATGAAATTTAAAAAAAAATAGTGTTTAATAATTTAGAAAAAATTGTCCAACCAAAAAATTAAAAAAACCTCCCGTCAGACTACAGAGAAAATAATTATCAAGATTTAAAAAAAAATATTAAAAATTTACTGAGTTATCGTGCTGACACTGTCTAAAAACATAGTTTCGAGAAAAACGCGTTTAAAATTAGTCACGTAGTCATCTCAACCCGATGTCCGGTCACTTGTATTGCTATAAGGGAGGGGTAAGGGTTTCAGCGTAAAAAAAAACACTTTTTTTGCGATTTTTTTTCTCAAATATGGATTGAGTAATTTCATTCGAACCTTTTGTACATTATTGAGCATACTTTAGACAATGTTGTGTAATTTTTTCATGCAGAAATATTGAAGCATAAGCCCGTAACAGAGCTTCTCCCAGAACGTCTTGGAAAAAAAACAATTTGCGGTGTTCACTATAACTCGGCCGGAAATTATCTGAAAATGAAAAACCATGAAAATTTAGTCAACTTATAATCAAATCTTCCCCCCAACGTTCTCTGATAATTTTTTTTTTCATTAAAAAATTTTTGGCGGCCATCTAAAGTGTGAACTGTTATTTTCCACGAAAAATTCCGCCATTTTGTGGGTGGGAAACACCCTCAATGTAAAAAAAAAAAATTTAACTAAACGTTGGGGGGAGGTATTTTATATGTAGAAAATGTGTACAAAGTTTGAAATGAATCGGTCAAGTAGTTTTTAAATGGCAGTGAACACGGACTTTGAAAAAGTAGTTTTGAGAAAAACGCGTCTAAAGTTTATGAAGTAAAAAAGTGAAGAAAAATTTTTTTTTTTCTAACTTACACAGAATCATCGATTCCAGCTCCTTTCTTCGCTCGTTTCTTCTTTTAAAATATTGTAGTGTATAGTATACATTATATACTATATACACAATAGCAATGAATAAACTGTATACCTGTTCGACAGCTGCACTGCTAGCCCGACCGTCCGTGGCTGTTAGAGGTATAGCGTTAAAGGCCAGGAGATTAATAAGACTTCAAGAATATTGCTTAGATCGGTTTAAGGGAGAACACCACTGTGACCCCCTGTTTTTTTTTCACATTTTTCAAGAATTTTTTTTTGTGGGAAAAAAAAGAGATATTCGAAACATTTTTTTGGGTTTTGTTCCTTGTTTATTAATGTATCAAAAAACATTTTTTTTACATTTTTCACGCCGCATGGTGGCGCTGGGGAAGCTCTCGCGTCAGGTGCTGTCATTTCCGCGGCACGCAGCTGAACTCTCTTCAACGTCGATCTAAAAAAAAATACCGAGTGTTTTCGTTAATAATATGATATTTTGAAGAGAAGTACACAGGGATTTGGAAAAATATTGGTTAAAAAAAAATAGGCACGCCTTTGAAATTAACTTTAATTTCAAAGGCGTGCCTATTTTTTGCCGCGTAAATGACAGCACCTGACGCGACAGCTTCCCCAGCGCCACCATGCGGCGTGAAAAATGTGAAAAAAATGTTTTTTGATACTTTAATAAACAAGGAACAAAACCCAAAAAAATTTTTCGAATATCTCTTTTTTTTTACAACAAAAAAAAATTCTTGAAAAATGTGAAAAAAAACAGAGGTCACAGTGGTGTTCTCCCTTAAAATTTTAAGGACATAATCTTGAAATGTTAAACAATAAGATAAGACAAAAAAAAATCGATTTTTCGAAAGTGAAATCCCTTACCCCGCCCATAACTTTGTAACGGAGTGGAATTTTCTTAAAATTTCTTTTTGAAAAATTCTTAAAAGTGTAAAGAATAAAATTCTCTAAAACAAAATCGATTTTTAGAAAACTTCAGGGGTATGTGAGCCCTTAACGAGGTTATGCTCGAAATATAATGTTGCATCTTCCATATTTTTTTTCGAAACTATGTTTTTTTTTATAATCACAATAGAAAGTTTTTATAGCGTAATTTTGTTGTAATGAAAATTGTGTTTATCGTTGAAGGATCTTTTTGATAACTTAACAAACGCTTCGATTTTGTTTTGCTTCTTAGTTTATACGTTTATTTTTGTTAGAAGCGGAAAAATAATCTACGAGAGGATTATTTTTCTGGAGCGATTGTCCGGTCGATTAATTTATTCCGGTAACTTTTCTTTTTCAAATTATTCGTTACAATGGAATCAATAATGAAAAACGATTTTTTTTTCTAAATCTTTTCAATAATCTAACAAACTTTGGGTTTTTTTTGCTTTTTAGTTTATATGTTCATTTTTGTTAAAAGTGGAAAAACAATCTGCGACAAGAGGATTATTTTTCTCGAATCATTGTCTCGTCGATTAATTTCTTCCGGTAATTGTTTTTCCCCGAATTATTCGTTCCAGTGGGATTAATAGCGAAAACCCACTTTTTTCGGACTTCTCAATAGACTATGAAATTTCTGTTTTTTATTGTTTGCTCATGAGATTTACTAAATTTTCCATTCAGGATCAAGGCATTGAATGTCTATGACTCGGAGAGAACACGTCGTGAAACAGCGATGAACAATTTGGAGACATTCGTGATCGATGCGCAACAAAAAATTACATCGGACGAATACAAAGCCGCGGCGACTGCCGATGAAGTGAAAAACATTAACAAGATGTGTCACGAAATTCAAGAATGGCTCTACGAGGATGGCTTCGACGCCACGGCCGAGATATACGATGAAAAATTGTTGTCCGTGAAGAAATTGACGGAAAAACTTTACGAGAGAGTATTCGAGCATCGAGAACGACCGGATGCTCTCAAAGGAATGTTGTCGATGATTAACGCGAGTACGATATTCCTGCGTAATATGAAAAATCTCAGTGAAGCCGAGGAAATTTTCACCAGTGTCGAAATGGACACGCTGGAAAAAGTTATCAATGAGACACAGGTAACTATAACAATTAGGTCGCTGCAGGGATTAGCGCTGTTCGAGTGGAAAAGCATTAAGAATACTTTTTTAATTAAATAACCGTATGTAATGACGAGGGGTCCTTATGGCCCGGGCGCTTCGAGCCCTGCAACCAAACCCCAACGATTTGCTATGGCGACCGTTTTCATGACGACCGTTGCTATGGCGACCGTTTTTATGGCAACCGTTGTTATGGGGACCGTTGCTATGGCGACCGTTTTTGTGGCGACCGTTTTTACGGCGACCGTTGTTATGACGACAGTTCTTATGGCGATCGTTTTTCTGACGACCGCTTTTATGACGACCGTTTCTATGGCGACCCTTGCTATGGCGACTGTTGTTATGGGCGACCGTTGCTATGGCGACCGTTGCTGTGGCGACCATTTTCGTGACGACGGTTTTTATCGACGGATATACGAAAAGATATACGACGACAATATTAACTTAAAGAAAAATGCAGGCAAATTATATCATTTGTTCATTCACGGGAGAAAAAAAAATTGGCAGCGGTGGGATTCGAACCCACGCCTCCGAAGAGACTGGTGCCTTAAACCAGCGCCTTAGACCGCTCGGCCACGCTACCTCGTGCTCAATGCAACTCCAATTTCCTTCGTGACTCCAATACGCGTTAAGCCCCCCCCCCGATATATATTGCATAACAAACGGATTATGGTATTGCGCAAGAGAGTAGAGATAAAAGAGAAAAAGATATTGAAGAAACGGAGGAAGAAAAAAAACATAGTTTGGCAGCGGTGGGATTCGAACCCACGCCTCCTAAGACACCGGTACCTTAAGGGAAGGTTCTCGTCCAAAGACCCCAAAAATACCTCAATTTGAGGAATTTTTTTTCAATACAAAATAAATTATTCTGTGAAAAATTTTGTTGTGGGTTTTATTTGTATATAAAAGTAGTATTCTATTGAATTTTTTCACAATAAAATAATTCAAAATGTTGGCTCCAGCTCCCGTCAAAGAAGCCGCTCCCGGCGCGAAGTGATGTGCGCCGTACCTTCTACAGCCTCACCGAGTGGTCTGAAATCAAAAAACTAAAAAGATTCTTGAAATAGATGAAATTTATGGCGCCCTATCGGTTTCCGATTTTAAAAGAGCCCTTTAAAACAAAATGGCGGCCGTTAAAAAAAAACTCATTTTTTCATGCTTTTTTTGGGCTTTAACGTTAAAAAAGAAATATTTACAATAATTTTTTCGAAAAAAACGCTCCGTCAGGGCCCGCCAAATTTAATTAGCTTTAATTTGAGTGGTGAAACTTTGAAATCGGTGCATTCCTCGAAGCTGTAGAGCGTACCGCGCGTCGAAAAACGTTGTTTCGAGAAAAACGCGTTTAAAGTTTTATGCTACCTACCGTAGGCTCACCCATCGGGTCAGACTGCTCCGCCCGACCCCGTATATCTCGAGAACTACATCATATCCTTTCTCCCACGTATTCTCGACAGCATAAAGATGAAAATTAAGCAAAAAAAAATGTTTCGATTTTTTCATCGATTTGAACGGGAACCTTCCCTTAAGGTAGTTCTAACACAAGAATTAGGAGGGGATAGAAGGAGCGGTGCGTGAGGCGGGCAGCCACGTCGTGCAGCGACGTTGTCATGCTCACGAGTTCTTCTAGCCTCAAAACAATATTTTTTCAATAATCCATACTTTTTTACTGTATGGTCGAAAATTTACTGTAAACTATATGTTATTCTTCATCTACTAAACTACTTTCGTGCCAAATTTCAAGAATTTTTCATTACTCCTTCGTACATTTTGGTGACTGAATATCCGGAAAGTGCTCATTTCGTACGGTATAGGTATACGTTCGTATGCAAATTTTGCAATTTTTGATAAACGATATCTTGAAAACGGTACGGTGAAACAGTCTCAAATTTCGCACAAGTATTCTTCAGTACTTTTTCTAGGTTTTCCTAAAAACTCATTAAATTTGCATTACTTCTCCATTTGTGTTAGAACTACCTTAAGGGAGGGGTAAGGGTTTCAGCGTTAAAAAAAACACTTTTTTTGCGATTTTTTTTCTCAAATATGGATTGAGCAATTTTATTCGAACCCTTTGTACATTATTGAACATACTTTTGACAATGTTGTGTAATTTTTTCATGCAGAAATATTGAAGCATAAGCGTGTAACAGAGCTACCCCCGGAACGTCTTGGAAAAAAAACAATTTGTGGTGTTCACTACAACTCGGCCGGAAATTATCTGAAAATGAAAAACCATGAAAATTTAGTCAAATTATAATCAAACCTTCCCCCCAACGTTCTCTGATAATTTTTTTTTTCATTTTAAAATTTTTGGCGGCCATCTAAAGTGTGAACTGTTATTTTCCACGAAAAATTCCGCCATTTTGTGGGTGGGAAACACCCTTAATGTAAAAAAAAAAAAATTTAACTAAACGTTGGGGGGAGGTATTTCATATGTAGAAAATGTGTACAAAGTTTGAAATGAATCGGTCAAGTAGTTTTTAAATGGCAGTGAACACGGACTTTGAAAAAGTAGTTTTGAGAAAAACGCGTCTAAAGTTTATGAAGTAAAAAAGTGAAGAAAAAATTTTTTTTTTCCAACTTACACAGAATCATCGATTCCAGCTCGTTTCTTCTTTTAAAATATTGTAGTCTATAGTATACACTATATACTATATACACAATAGCAATGAATAAACTGTATACCTGTTCGACAGCTGCCCTGCTAGCCCGACTGCCCGCAGCTGTTAGAGGTATAGCGTTAAAGGCCAGGAGATTAATAAGACAATAACTTCAAGAATATTGCTTAGATCGGTTTAAAATTTTAAGGACATATTCTTGAAATGTTAAACAATAAGATAAGACAAAAAAATTCGATTTTTCGAAAGTGAAAACCCTTACCCCGCCCTTAAACCAGCGCCTTAGACCGCTCGGCCACGCTACCTACTTGCTGATCAATGAAGCAACATATTTTTTTCATAACCGCACGCGGAAACGAAAAAATGAGTCCTAATAATGATATCGCGGGCGAGATTTAAAAAAAAATGTACTTACGTGCGTTATTATTTTTTCCAGAAATATTACGACGAGATAATAACTTCAATGAAGATAGCGCCTCTGAACGAGCCTGTGACGCACAAAGTTCGCGACTTAGCGAATAAAATGGCTATTCTCGATCGTGAAGTGAAGTATCTCGTGAACAAAGCAAAAATATGGAAGCCGAAACAGGAGAAACCCGGTACAGCGACGAACGAGTCGAAAACCACCGTCGACGATTATCCAGAAGCTAACGAAAATTTAACGTCAAAATCGAGCGTCGATACCGACGAAACGCCTATTACGACGGACGAAACGACGATAGAACCCGATATCGTGAACGTCGAAAATAAAACCGATTCGGACGATGTGAAATCAGCTACGTCGTCACAAAAATCGAGTGAAACTACGAAAAGCGACGAGAAACTTGACGAATCCTCGCACGAAGAACTCTGAGAGCATTTATTCTTTTAACTTCTATAGCTATTGTGAAGAAAAAAAAATTTAATTACTCAAAAAAGAAATAAAAAACAACAGCAGCAAACTGCTCGATACGCGCAATCGCGAGACGCGTTGCGCATTGACTTTTACATTCGTCTACGATATTTCATAGCGATTCGTTGTCTCCAACGTGCTATACATTAGGTTACGTCCGAATATCGTGCGAAATATCGCTGTAGCTGTATAAAAAAAAACAATACTACAAAAATTCATATAGTCGAAATACTTGGTTTTTGTTCTTCTTGCATTTGCGAAACTATTTAATTTAAATGCATACGAACGACATTATGCCTTGTCGTATATACCTAATTTATACAGTTGTAGATTTTTTATGTCGTAAACAAAGGAAAAAAAACTATGCACAATGATACCCATAATGTAAATTGTATAAATATAAATTTGCTATTTGCCGGGAAGATATGTTGGCCGTCGGTGAATGATTCGGGATATAAGGGGAGGAGAAAAAAAAATGCCTCATAGTATTATATTGAATTTCATAATGTACATGAGAGACGAAAGAAACGACGAAAAAAATGAGATTCGTTAGCCAACGGGTCGAGAAACTCTCGGTAATTATGTGCGTTCAACGTCAAGTTCCGGTCACATCATTGATGATGATCGCGCCGATCTTACGCTCTTTTTTTTTTCATTGCAATTACGACGGATGAAATGTGAATGCATTAAAAGCAAAAAATATAAAAAAACGTAGTCGTACAGTGAAAGTGTGTTCTTTGGTTTTGAACGTTTGACATACTTACGGTTAATTATTTGGGTTAAATGATTTAAAAATCGTGCTTAAAGTAACCACAGCGTGGGTTGCGCTCATTCAAGTGGACATATACAATTAGACAGGAAAAAATTAGGAAATTTTGAGGAATTTCTTTAACTCAGAAATATTTATTTTACATTTATCAAAGTGCAGGTATACTTTAATAATATATTTAAGTATTTAAAACAATTTTTTTAAATTAATTTATCATCAAAATGTCGGAGCTGTGGCCTAAATGTTACAGCAAGGTTGCGGCGGGAGTTCCTGCAACAAAATTCAAAAATGTTTTTCCGTTAGAACATGTGCAGTTCCTATTTGACGGCAATTAAAATGAAAAAAATGCAAATTAGAAGAGAATGGCACGCATTTAAAGAAAAAAAATCGAAATTTCACGTAAAACTTTTGCAAAATTTGTATTTGTAAAAGTACTTTTTTTTTTTTCTAATTTTTCAAAAACATTTCCCGCCAACTAGGTAATGATATTATCGACATTGCCACAAAATTTTTGTTCAATCGATTTAATAGTTTTTGAGTAAGCCTGCACGCCAATTTCGACAATGCATTTTTGAGAAAAATGCGTTTAAAGTTTCGATACGTGAAAAACGAATGATTAAAATTACTTACGGGTTAGTCAGCGATACCAGGCCCATATAATAAGCCTTCAGTTTTTTTTATAAAGTTGATTTTCATTCATTAATTCATCTCTTCTTGCTATTCGGGTCTCTTTTGTCTCTGAAACATTGCGCCGCTCCGGTTTCTACATTCAGTTCTGCTGTTGTCGGCGAAATTTTTGCGTACTTTGCTTCAAAACTTTGGGAAAATATTCTACACATATAGTTTTATGAGAAAAAAAATTGATTTTTCGATCGTTGCAATTGTATATGTCCCCTTAAAGTGCACTGAACCGTGAAATATATTTTTTCGGGGGCGCTTAATCCGAATCGTTTTTAGGATGTAAAAATATCATCCGATAATCCGGGCAAATGGGAAAAAAAACTCCGAAAACGAGGGAAAATGTAATTCTTAAAGGGAAAATAGTAATTTCAATTGCATTAGTTTGACCCATCCATTATAAAACCTGGTGGTCATTATAAAAAATCAATATGCCAAACGCGTAAGCGCGTTTAAGGGGTTTGGCCACGGTAGCGGGTATAAAATCATCCGCACATTTAACAATTTTTTTTTCTATGAAAAAGTGATTTATTTCCAAAACTAATTAGACACCCATTTGGTATAAACATCAAGCTAATAAAAATATTTTTTTTCCGTTTTTTTTGTTTACAAAAATTGCCGACAACTGCTATTTGCATTTGGTATCTTTTTTTCGTGGCGTGACATTTGGCATCGACAATTTTCGACCTAGAACAAAAAAAAAAAATTCTCGTTAATCTCCATCAGAATACCTAGAGAACGTACGTACGGAATTTGAAAAATATTGTTTTATTCAAATATTGTAGGCATTTGAACTTAAGAGGTGAATTTCCAGTGAAAAATTTCGTATAAAACTGCTCATAAAATGAAAAGTTTTTTATTAATCAGAAATTCCGTACGTACTTCTCTAGGTATTCTGATGTAGATTGATGAACATTTTTTTTTTGTTCTGCGTTAAAAATTGTGAATGTCAAATTTCACGCGGCGGAGCACTTAAAAAAAAAGATACCAAAAGCAGATAGCAGTAGTCGGTCATTTTCTATAACAAGAAAAATATGTTTTATTAGCTTGATATTCATACTAAATGGATGTGTAATTAATTTTATAAATAAATCACTATTTCATAGAAAGAAAAATTATTAAATGTGCACATGATTTTATACCTGCTACCGTGGCCAAACCCCTTAAGGGAGAACACCACTGTGACCCCCCTGTTTTTTTTCACATTTTTCAAGAATTTTTTTTTGTGGGAAAAAAAAGAGATATTCGAAAAATTTTGTTGGGTTTTGTTCCTTGTTTATTAATGTATCAAAAAACATTTTTTTCACATTTTTCACGCCGCATGGTGGCGCTGGGGAAGCTCTCGCGTCAGGTACTGTCATTTCCGCGGCACGCAGCAGAACTCTCTTCAACGTCGATCTGAAAAAAAATACCCAGTGTTTTCGTTAATAATATGATATTTTGAAGAGAAGTACACAGGGATTTGGAAAAATATTGTTTTAAAAAAAATAGGCACGCCTTTGAAATTAAAGTTAATTTCAAAGGCGTGCCCATTTTTTTTTAAACAATATTTTTCCAAATCCCTGTGTACTTCTCTTCAAAATATCTTATTATTAACGAAAACACTCGGTATTTTTAGAAGTACACAGGGATTTGGAAAAATATTGTTTTAAAAAAAATAGGCACGCCTTTGAAATTAAAGTTAATTTCAAAGGCGTGCCTATTTTTTTTTAAACATTATTTTTCCAAATCCCTGTGTACTTCTCTTCAAAATATCATATTATTAACGAAAACACTCGGTATTTTTTTTCAGATCGATGTTGAAGAGAGTTCTGCTGCATGCCGCGGAAATGACAGCACCTGACGCGAGAGCTTCCCCAGCGCCACCATGCGGCATGAAAAATGTGAAAAAAATGTTTTTTGATCCATTAATAAACAAGGAACAAAACCCAAAAAAATTTTTCGAATATCTCTTTTTTTTCCCACAAAAAAAAATTCTTGAAAAATGTGAAAAAAACAGGGGGTCACAGTGGTGTTCTCCGTTAAGGTAGTAGTCCGGTAACTTAAGCCAATTTTCATGTCTTTTTTTGAGGGCGTTTTTTTGTAGGAAAATAAAAATGAATCGTTTTGGATATTTAGGATGTTTTTATTTACATATTAAATATACAAAAAAAAATTTTTTGAAAAAATTTAATAGTTTGTTATTATTATTATTATTGATCGAAGTTGGCACCTCGAAGTTGGCAGCCCGGGTCCTAACTTTTTTCCTACCGAACCGATTGCTTTCAAATTTTAACAGGCTACTCTACACACTTATAGTTCTCGTCGGAACTACCGAGAAATTTTTTCACCCTTAACTTTTTATTTTACAACCCCTTCTTTGCTAAAGTTCTTTTATTTTAGCAAAGAAGTGGTTGTAAAATAAAAAGTTAGGGGTGAAAAAATTTCTCGGTAGTTCCGACGAGAACTATAAGTGTGTAGAGCAGCCTGTTAAAATTTGAAAGCAATCGGTTCGGTAGAAAAAAAGTTAGGACCCGGGCTGCCAACTTCGAGGTGCCAACTTCAATCAATAATAATAATAATAATAAACTATTAAATTTTTTCAATAAAATTTTTTTTTGTATCTTTAATATGTAAATAAAAACATCCTAAATATCCAAAACGATTCATTTTTATTTTCCTACAAAAAACGCCCTCCAAAAAAGACATGAAAATCGGCTTAAGTTACCAGACTACTGCCTTAATGATCCCTGCGTTCCCCAATAACCGATTCCCAACATTGTGCCAATTCCGCGCTTTTAGCGCTATCTTTCGTGACCGTATATTTTCGATCCTCGTAGTACGAAACTCGAGGGTTTGTTATCGAAGCTCATTAAAGTAACGATACCGCAAAAATTGTGTTGCAATTGCGTCGTCGAGAGCCGACGGGCAAACAAGGAAAATTGAAAAATCAAAATTGTTTCGTTACGGAAAAAAACAGAATTTTGACCCTCGAACGGTACACATGGATCTCACGTACCCGGAGCGATACGGTTTTTCGATGATTTTCCGGCTTTTTCCCCCACGCTCCTCTTCTACAGCCGATAATACGTTAACCGATTATCAAATTCACTTCTTGACCATTCCTACGTGTAGCTTACAGTCTGTCGTTTCGATTTCACCCCCATTAAAGTGTAATCGGAACCCTCGGTCCAGAGTAGCAGCGTGTTTCATCGGATGGGTACTCCTGATCCATGTGTACCTTAGTAAGAGTAACATAAAAAAAAATATGTGCGTACCACTCTAGGGTTAAAATGGCGATAACCCTGGTGGTGAAATCGAGAAATATATGAAATGGCAGCTCGGTAATAAAAGTTTGAAATCCAGAAACTCAAATGAATAATGCAGCTAGTGAGACAAAAAAAATTTGTTTCGCGATCCTTTTCCCCCGAAATACTCTCCACAAAGGCACCAATAGGTTCGTGGATTTTTTTTTTTGGCCCGGTTACACGTCACAGATTCCGAATGTACCTTCAGATTTTTTTCATCCATGACCAAAACTAACGTCTCGAATATTCCATTTTGTACCGTGTGTTCCATAACTTACAATATTTCTGCATTAAGTATATAAGTATCGATATATGCGTGTAAAAAAATCATGTAACTCGTACAAGAGGAACACGATGGTTTTTGTGTTTGTTTTTTCTTTGTCATATAGTTGTTCGAGGCTTCGTTTACCGAATAAATTATCTCTTTGTTAATCCTCATCGGTGACATAACGATTGAATTTTATCACTATTTTCCTTTCATCCTTGCTTATAGAATTTCACAACAAAACCGTCCAAATGTTTCTCGTAAAAATTCTATTTTTAGGGACAGTATCATCTCGATAGTTGTAAATTTACGAAAGTTAAAGCGGACATAGAAATTCAAATTAAAAAAATTAAAATCTTATAAAATCCGAATTAAACGAACGACGTTCATAAAATTCAATACTCATCCTTGTCTCCCATCGAATTTATGCCGGAAGGGTTTGACTCGATATCTGAAAATGTACAAAAGTCAGACCGATCACAAATATTTTTCGAAAATTTCAAAATGCCGT
Source organism: Oxytorus armatus (assembly GCA_958009045.1). Taxonomy (NCBI): domain Eukaryota; kingdom Metazoa; phylum Arthropoda; class Insecta; order Hymenoptera; family Ichneumonidae; genus Oxytorus; species Oxytorus armatus. The sequence continues at coordinate 3,279,413 of OY253748.1, read as the reverse complement.
AACAACTCGAATCCTCAAGTAGGAACCTAGATTTAGATGCTGAAAATAAGGTGATTTTTGAGGTTTTTTTTTAAAGAAAATATTGCTCGGATCTTTATGAAACTATTAGCGTATTTCACTAGACATTTGAACAGTACAAATTAATATTTTTTAATTAAAACAACCGCGTTCAATTGCAATGAAAATAACGATTTAGATGAATCTTTTGTTTTCCTGTCTATTGATGGTGGGGAAAAAAAACAGTCGAGTCTAGAAAACGTGTGCGGCCTCATAGAGGTTTATGCCCAATTCCACCGACATGATTTGAACGAAGTTCAATTTTTTTTTGGAGATTTACAGTTTGGAGATAGGCTGAACTGAATTTAAACTTCGATCAAGGGCTGACGTACCCCTGAAATAATAAAAAAATCGATTTTTTTACAGATTTTTATTCTTCATGCTTTTAAAAAAATTACAAAAAAAAAACTTTTAAGAAAACTCCACCCCGTTACAAAGTTATAGTAATAAATATGAACGGACATCGGGTTGGGAGTTGTACCCACTAGAAACTTTAAACCTCTTTTTCTCGAAACTATATTTTTAGACAGTGTCAGGACGATAACTCAATCAATTTTTAGTATTTTGAACTTTTTTTTTTAAATCTTGCTAATTATTTTCTGCATAGTCTGAGAAGAGGTTTTTTAAATTTTTTGGTTGGACAATTTTTTATAAATTATTAAACACTGTTTTTTTTTCTAATTGCATACTAAAATTTGAAATACTGTAATTTCTTTATTAAAAAAAAAAACAATCCCTCCGTCAGACTATAACTACATTATTGTACTAAATTCTTTTTTATTTTTGCAGATTGGATAACATTTGGTGAAGTTATGATGTCGACAAGGAGACGCCATGGTTTTCGTCAGTGGTCCTTTTATACCCGTAAAAAATAATGTTAATATTGAGAAAAAAAAAATATTTCAATTTTTTTTCTTAGAGCTCAAAAGTTAATAAAAAATGTGAAATCAACAATTACATTTTTTTTTTCACCATATACCCTTTATAATAATTTTTCAAATTTAGTCGGTTTTCAGCGCGCGCAGCGGTATGTGAACCCTTAAGGGCGGGGTAAAGGTTTTCACTTTCGAAAAATCGAATTTTTTTTTTTTGTCTTATCTTATTGTTTAACATTTCAAGAATATGTCCTTAAAATTTTAAACCGATCTAAGCAAAGCGTTAAAGGCCAGGAGATTAATAAGACAATAACTTCAAGATTATTCTTGAAGTTATTGTCTTATTAATCTCCTGGCCTTTAACGCTATACCTCTAACAGCTGCGGGCGGTCGGGCTAGCAGTGCAGCTGTCAAACAGGTATACAGTTTATTCATTGCTATTGTGTATATAGTATATAGTGTATACTATACACTACAATATTTTAAAAGAAGAAACGAGCTGGAATCGATGATTCTGTGTAAGTTGGAACAAAAATTGTCTTCTTCACTTTTTTACTTCATAAACTTTAGACGCGTCTTTCTCAAAACTACTTTTTCAAAGTCTGTGTTTACTGCCATTTAAAAACTACTTGACCGATTCATTTCAAACTTTGTACACATTTTCTACATATAAAATACCTCCCCCCAACGTTTAGTTTAATTTTTTTTTTTTTACATTAAGGGTGTTTCCCACCCACAAAATGGCGGAATTTTTCGTGGAAAATAACAGTTCATACTTTAGATGGCCGTCAAAAATTTTTAAATGAAAAAAAAAATTATCAGAGAACGCTGGGGGGAAGATTTGATTATAATTTGACTAAATTTTCATGGTTTTTCGTTTTCAGATAATTTCCGGCCGGGTTATAGTGAACACCGCAAATTGTTTTTTTTTCCAAGACGTTCTGGGGGAAGCTCTGTTACGGGCTTATGCTTCAATATTTCTGCATGAAAAAATTACACAACATTGTCAAAAGTATGCTCAATTATGTACAAAAGGTTCGAATAAAATTGCTCAATCCATATTTGAGAAAAAAAATCGCAAAAAAAGTGTTTTTTTTGTACGCTGAAACCCTTACCCCTCCCTTAAGGCAGTAGTCTGCTTTATAAGCCGAAAAAAGCGTTTTTTCAGCAATTTTTTTGAAAGGGAAGGAAATGATTGCGGTAAACGAAATTTTGAGACGATAGTGTATTATATTCAAGCTTTAAAAAACAATTTTTATTATTAAAAATTATTGAAATTTTCCAAAGTTGTAACGATTTTTCTGGGGCGCCTGGAGTCTGCACTTGTAAATCGGTGCCGGTGATGGAGGTCGTGCGATGCATCTGAAACAGTCGAACCAAATTTGTTTAATTTTTATAAGTTCCTTTTCTATATGAACTAAAAAAATACCGAAGAAATGATGAAATTCCAAATTTTTTCGAAGTTTGAAAAAAAAATTCACTTTAAGTTGCAAAACAAGTAATTTAAATAGTACTTTTGTCCAACTTTTTTAGTTCAAATAGAAGATAATTTAATACTGAAGCTAGATCACTTTGATTTTTTTCGATCGGACATATATTGTTCTTACTATCGCCGGCACCGTTTTCTAAAACTTGTGAAAATGAAAACTCGAGAAAACGGGCTTTAAAGTTTTCGGTCCAAAAAAATATAAGTTTTTGGATACTTACACTAATTAGATGTTAATCAGCTATCCCCGGGCCATACAATAATCCTTCCTCTTCTTCAAAAAACTCGTTTTGGCGGAGGCTTTCCGATCTTCGAGCTGTACGAGCCTCCTTGCTGGAAAATGATGCGCGCCGGTTCTCCCGCGTTATGCGCTCAGCATCGACGGTGTCAGCAAAATTTTTGCACTGCTGCCCGATGACAATATTGAGGAGCTGCATGGTAGAAAGCACAGCTGAATAACCCTCGTTGAAAATGCCTGTAGCCATATTTGCTGCTATTTTGACGATTTTATACCCGGAATTTACGTGTTTCGGATTTAGGCGCTACACAATCGAATTGAACGATTCGTTCGAATTTTGAGTGTGTCCGCCTAAGCACCGCGTCAATAAATCGTCGTTTGAAAGATCTTCGTAAATTGGACGAATGTGCTTCTCTACATTGTCATTAATTAATCTTGCCAGGTGTTTGAAATATGCCAGATTATTCGCCGCTTGAGCCTTGCGCCATTCGCACCAACTCTCCGCGCCTTCTGGACAATTTTCATGCCGAGAATTTTTATCGGTGGAACAATAATGGTCCAATGTTGCCATAATAGCTCTCTTCATACCTTCAACTGAGTTCACATTTCGACGAATTGACAGACCGTAGTAAATCGTCAATTTCTTAATGAGACTCTCCGTTAGCCCCTTCTTTCCTCCAAGTTTCTCGGTTTTTCTTTTATTCCGTAAACGAGTACCCATACGCTTTTGCACGTGTCCAACGCATTCATTTTTCGTCACTGTGCACTCGTCCCCGTAAGGATTGCTATTTAAGATTCCAGTAAAAGTTTTGGAGTCGCCATCGCCGATATAATTACTGTACATAACTCCGAATTTCTCGACGGATCTCGAAAACATCTCTGTTATGGAATCTACCTCCATCTTCCCTGCCGAACCTGTATGATTTGAGGAGCATGAGTCTTTATGATTCTCATACCACTCCTCAAATGCATCTTCGTCCAAAGTATTTTTATTTATGGCACACGAATGACAATAACCACTTTTTACAATGAGATCGATTACTTTGCCACTGTAGTATCCGATGAGCGTTGTTACACCGTACAAAGAAGTATAACCGCGCTTTTTCCATGATCCATCGCCCGAAACCTTCAAATGATTCGCAGGTCTTCCATGTTCAACGTTTTTTTCTTTCTCTTCCTTGACGGCTTTTTCGCAGGTACTCTCGAACAGTGTCTTCGACACTGCGTACAAATGCTCAACGATTTGTTGATAAGAAGATTTTGTAAAACCTGCAGACATATCCATAAGGCCGCAGAATACGTTTATCCCTTCTCGTCCGATACCAAGAAGCCTCATAACAAAAACAATCCGTCTGTTGATTTCGTAACCGGTATTTATCAATGGTCCTGACTGGATTTTGCGTTGACCACATACTTCTGCAAACGTTAATTTTTGGTTGCATGATCTGCAAATTGCGATTTCCGAAAGGGCGAGAAACACCGATATGAATTCAGTAATGCGGTAGCAGTGCGATGAATGAATAATGACATCATCGCTGCTTGCTGTCTTCAACTTTTGCTCAGTGCGGCTCGTGTGTAAGTCTTCGTCGTCCGATGATACACTGGTAAAACGATTGCCGTGAAATTTTCGCTTTCGCGGTTCCGCAGCACGCTGTCTTGTACATCGATCACCTTTCGGGTAGCTTGACATTTCGATGTGCGCTCGGCAAAATCAAAAATGAAACTGAAAGCTGACGCTACAAATAGCAGTGTAGAAGCCGATGCCGAGAGCTATAGTTTACCGTTATATTGTATACCGTTATCCCAACGACTACTCAACACAGACCTTCTAGAAACTCCAAATAATATTTCAAAGGACGGTTCGATCTTTTCAGGTATATACGAGTATAGTCAAACAATAGAATACATGAAGGGGCGAAGCGCGCGCGCTCGGGTCTGCCCGAGCATTCGCACCTGCTCAACGCTCGGCCACTAAAACTGATCTAGCTTCGAAAATATGTCGAATTGGCCTCTAAAATTTTGAACACATATTCTTGGATAGTTTTGGAATAGATTTAAGACAAAAACGAAAAATCGATTTTTTGAAGCCTGTAAAGCAGACTACTGCCTTAACGTTGGAGTAATCGGTCGTTGGTGGATGAATAATTTGAGAAGATGTTGTCTGAAAGATGGGGTTTTGAGATGAAGCAAACGTACGAACAGTTACTAATAGATCAGATTGAGAAGTGTTCGTTGTACGATCTCTGTAACTTGTACAAATGAAAAAGCGTTGTTTACAGATTTTTTTTAAATATCGTAATAACTTTTATTCGATTTCCATTTCAGGTTACAGCACTCGCGTGAGTAGAACTATGAAGATTGTATAAGGAGCTTATTGTCATGTACGGAATGTCCTACTCAAAAACGTGTCTCTTGCGTTTTCGAGCAGGTTTTTTAGACTCCCTTGTGACGTCATTCTCATCCTCGGACGACTCGATATCAACATTACGTGCCAATTGGGAATCATCGTCCAACGACACACATCTTATGCCCGATAATCCACTAGAATTGGAGATTAAAAATGGGTGTTATGTTGGCGAAGAACGAACATCTTGAAATGTAGATAATATAGGAAATTCCATGCCAACTCGACCGACATCTCACCCGGACCCTTTCGAATTTGTTTAATTATTTTTCATATCATACCGATCCTAAAAGGAAAACTCAGGTTTTTCCGTTCTTTTTTCTCCACCACCTCCCTGTTGCTTCCCTATGAAAGAAGCATTTCATGAAAAATTACGCGAAAATCGATAAAACGATTGCGAGTTTATGGAATTTCAAATTATTCGACAAAATTTGGAATATACAATAACGTATGCAGGAAAAAAAGCTGCAAATTGAATGTTTCCAGTTGCTCCACTCACAATGGTCGAAGCTCGACGCTTCCTCTATGAGGAAGCCAGCATTGAAAAATATATAATTCCTCATAGAGGAAGCTTTGAGCTTTCCGTGAGATTTCGAAGAAGCAACTAGCAAGATTCTACTTGCAACTTTTTTTCACTACCGTTGAAAATTTTAATAAAAGAACAATTCCATGTTTTAAAATGTGAACAAATTTGGAGATGACCTATGGGATCGGTACAGTGATATATAAAATAATTAACTAAATCGAAGGGTGATCTCGGGTGATTGTTAGTTTGGCATGAAATGGTTCGTACGGTACCTTTCGAATCTGTATAACTGGTAGAAACTATTGTTTCGGCTCAGCTGGCCCAGCTTCGGTATAAAATTATCATCGTGCGTGATAACGATAAGTTGGAAATTCTTTTGAAACTTGGAACGACGATGGACGTAACTAAAAGTATACGAAGACGAAATTATGAGCTACAAATTGGCAAAAAATAGAGTACACTAGGCCCTCGATTTTAAGAACAAACTCGAATCGGAAGTTCTCATTGGGAATTACCACGGAGGCGAGGCTTATTCGATATCGCCGCTCATTCTCAATCATTTCAAGTCAGCCAGCACTAGTTGGCACTAGTTAACTTGAGGAACAGTAGTAAACACTCGATTAACGTATATTTTTTTGGCAAAACGAATGTTTTTAGGACGAGAATCAAGATTATTACCGTTGATGTTTGCGCGTGGTAAGAATCAACTGCGACAATTGGATACAGACGGAATGTATATTGCAGTAAGGATACGGCGAACCTATATAACGTGCCATGTTTAACTTCAAATTCAAAAAAATAATGCCCGCCACTCTACGGCTAAATGATAAACTACCACTTATAAAATCAATCTATCACATGACACGACGTTATATTCAAAAATTGTTCATTTTTCAGCAATTACGAAATTTCAGTCGCGCCTCTTGTTTTACACGACACGGATAAAACGGTTTTTAATTTTTCGCGTAGGCTGATAATGTCAAACCCCTTGGGCCGAACATCGTTCATGTTCTACCGATTTTTATTTACTATATTGTTGGTGTAACGAAGCAGTATATTTTTAATTACAATTAATACGAGACAAATTTGCACGATAGTCATCGGGCGCCGACTGGGAGTGAATGGTTAGAAATTTGGCCGAGAGAGGTCAGGGCGCTAAATGGTAATCCCCAATTACATATATATTTATTACGTGTAATTATGAAGAATGTATTAATCCCGTCAATTTCAATGAATATACTGAATAAGTATGCCCTTAATTTGATCATTTTAAATATAATAATCACTAATAGTATGACACCGTGATCTACAGCAACATAAACATAATATGCAAGCGTAATAGCTAACGAGGGGTTTTCAGGTTGTGTCTATCGGCATTATCCGATCGTAATGCTTCTAGTGGTTGCTACAGAAACTAAAAACGACTTCGTCACTTTCAACACAGGAGTTTGCAGACCTGTATGTTCCCAAATAGGCTGCACCAAAAATGGTAAATCGAGGAACGCAGCCTATGCTAATCTGCAAACAACCTAACCCAAAAAGGGCCCCAATGACTTTTAAGGGATAACACCACTGTGACCCCCTGTTTTTTTTCACATTTTTCAAGAATTTTTTTTTGTGGGAAAAAAAAGAGATATTCGAAAAATTTTTTTGGGTTTTGTTCCTTGTTTATTAATGTATCAAAAAACATTTTTTTCACATTTTTCACGCCGCATGGTGGCGCTGGGGAAGCTCTCGCGTCAGGTGCTGTCATCTCCGCAGTAGTTCGCGGCACGCAGCAGAACTCTCTTCAACGTCGATCTGAAAAAAAATACCGAGTGTTTTCGTTAATAATATGATATTTTGAAGAGAAGTACATAGGGATTTGGAAAAATATTGTTTTAAAAAAAATAGGCACGCCTTTGAAATTAACTTTAATTTCAAAGGCATGCCTATTTTTTTTAAAACAATATTTTTCCAAATCCCTATGTACTTCTCTTCAAAATATCATATTATTAACGAAAACACTCGGTATTTTTTTTCAGATCGACGTTGAAGAGAGTTCTGCTGCGTGCCGCGGAGATGACAGCACCTGACGCGAGAACTTCCCCAGCGCCACCATGCGGCGTGAAAAATGTGAAAAAAATGTTTTTTGATACATTAATAAACAAGGAACAAAACCCAACAAAATTTTTCGAATATCTCTTTTTTTTCCCACAAAAAAAAATTCTTGAAAAATATGAAAAAAAACAGGGGGTCACAGTGGTGTTATCCCTTAAGGCCTTACATACGTCGAGAATTTTCAAAAAATCGATTTTTTTTTGTTTACAGATTATTATTCCTTATAGTCTTAGGCGTATTTCTGTGTAAGCTGATTGTAAAAATTCCCCATAGTTCAAAAGTTATTGTAGATAATGTGACTGCCCGACGAAAGGACAAAGGTCTGACGCGCGCCTACCTGAGTTGAGTTGTTTGAGGCAAAATAAACAAAGGGGAAAAATAAACAACAACAATTTTTTACTGACAAGGAAGGCGTACAATATGAAGCTGGAATGGGAGATTAGACTTAAGTTAACTAAATAAATTGAAAAAATTCATAAAGTTCTTGCTCCAGTCGCGCGCGACTTCGAGCGAAACGCGCTTGAAACTTTAAACGCGTTTTTCTCAAAACTACTTTTTCTGACACGGTCGGCATGATAACTCGTACGGTTTTTAATATTTTTTGATGATTTTTTTTTTTAAATATTCGGAATTGTTTTTTCTATAGTCTGTCGAGCCGGATTTTTAAAATTATAATTAGAAAATTTTATAAAAACAATTAAAGTGTGACTTTTTTGACACAAACTTAACATTTTTTTTTAAATTACCGTAAATTGTTTAATTTTTCGAATTTCAAAAATCCGGCTCGACAGACTATAACTACTACCTTATTTTACAAGAATTTCTTTACATTTTGCAGATCCGTCAACATTTGAGGAAGAAATACTGCCGACCGTGGAGCAACTTTTTTTTACAGTGCTTCAAAAAATGTGATTTTTCATGTTGTAATTTTTGAAAAAAAAAAATGAAATAAATTTTTTTACAAACTTAACACAGTAATAAACAATGTGTAAGAATTTTTTTATCAATTTCTATTTCTATCCCTCCTAAAAACAGTTTTTCTTTTGGTACGTTTTCGGTACCGCTGGACGTATGTAAGTCCTTAAGAGAAATACGACTACGGTCCTGACCGTTATGACGTTCATGCGCCTTATCTTGCACAGGCGAAACAAAAGAATGGGGATTTTCTTTAAAATCAAACTCTCCTTAAGGGGTCAATTCTAAGGAGTTTCATTCCCAAACGAATGATTTTAAGGGGCTCGAATCGAAAAGAGTGAGTATTTTCCTTAAAATCGAAGTCCTAGTGTACTTCACAATCCGTGTTATAGATCATCGATGTATGTCGATTAATCGACATACATCAGTGATCTCTATGATCTAACGGAACTTTAGCATAAGTGAAGATTACCTGTGAAGAGCATCCGCTAAGCTCTTGGCATTTTCCTCGTCGAGATTCGTAGTGGGTTCGTCCAATGCCAGTACGCCACACTTTTCGCAGAAGGTCTCAGCCAATGCAAGCCGAAGAATAATGGAAGCTAGAACCTTTAACGAAATAATTGTAATATTTTTCTTTTACTTTTCTCAGATTACAAATACGAAACTACGCATTATGGTAAGTTTTTTGTTTTCTTTACTCTTTGTCCCGCACTGCAACGGCCTTTCATATCCATTTCGATGCCGTGCTTGACTTGGACAAGCTTGTAATTGAACTGTCGTCTTTTGTCGGTAGTGCTGGTAGCATCGGCGCGAATTTGAATTGACGTTGTGTCCGTTCCCGTGTAAATGAGATCCCACAATTTTTTCATACTCTTGTTGACCGTGCTCATTCGTTCTTCGTGATATTGTATCATCCCGATGTCCAACACTTTGCAATACGTTTGCAAGTCCTTCACGCACAGTCGGGTTACCTAAGTGCGGCAAATAAAGTCATTGAAATTTTTCCGTTAAAAAAAACCGTTGCAAATCGAAACTTACGGATTGCTTATTCAATCATTTTTTCACATACAAAAATCTCCCTCTATGAGCGAGAGATTCTTTCAATTTTCACTTCCTCATGGAGGAAGCTTAATGCCTGGAAAAAAATGATGAGATTGCAATGTGCAAACTTCAATTTGCACCTTTTTCTTTCCATTAACTTTAAGGAGCCTTCGACGCGGTACAGTGGTAGGAATTCGTCGAGTGGTGCGCGAGAAAGTTCCGCGTCGGCAATTCCCGAGTGTAACTCGTCCAGGGGAAGAATTTTATCCGTGTATCTCAAAAACTCGCCTGCGAATCATTTTCAAACTTGAATATGTTCTTTTTCCAAACGTCCTCTCAACATTGATCGGTTTCTTTGTCACTCATCTTCTTCATATTTCTTCGCAAAAACGCTTTATATGCACGAAAGTAAATTCCGTACAGATAATGTAAAATAAGTTAACTTGAACGGTGAGTGTATTAAAAAGCAGAATCGTGAAACTAGCTTCAAATTTTACGCGCCCCGAGATATTTAGTGTTTTCTTAGATCAAATCCAAATTAAAAATTGTTATCTTCTAATCGGATTTAAGAAAAAAATGGCCACGGAAAGAATAACCGAGAAAAAAAGGCCAAGGGACAAAATGGCCGTGGCAAAAAAGACCAAACAAACCCAAACATCTCGATGTGTGTGTGTGAGTGTGTGTGTGAAATCCGTGGAATAGTGGGGTGGGCGTTGAACACCTCGACGCGAGTAAGTGAAATCATGGGGTACTTGGAACTGTGGGATGCAATTGTTTGCTTCAATTATTTTAACATTAACGTTTTTTATTCCATCGGCCATTTTTTCCATCGGACATTTTTTTACTCCGGCCACGCACGCACGCACGAATCCGCACGTTATATGTAACGTTTTTTTTTTTCTGACGTTATGACATAGCATTAGCATTGAAAACGGGGAAACATTTCGTTTTCCACGAAAATAATTATGAGTAAGCAAAAATAAGTTTTACCGCCAGCTCCACGCATTTATCCTTGTAGTTTGAGCGTGCCTCTCGATATTCTTTCTTTTCCAGCTCTAGTGTCAGTTGCGCGACGTTGCGCTCCAACTCCTCTTCGTTACCTTGAGCAATATTTCTCTGAAAACGCAAAAAGCTTTGACAATATTTAACGCTCCGTCGTCGGTTCATAACGTTTTCGAATGAAAACATTTATATCCTTTAAAAAATTAGGACGGGGTTAGCTTCGTTATTCCTTCGAGAAATATCGTATTTCTCAAAAATGTGTATTTTCTTTTTCGAGCATCGGACAAAATCGAATAATCGACGCGAACTTGGTGAAGAAAAATTTGGCTCGGCTCAATTCGTATTGACAACAACTCGTGGACAAACATACTGTTTCTTTTGATCTTTTTTGTTTTGTTTAAATTAAAGAAAGAAAAAAAATTAAAGCAAAGAGTAAAAACGTGGAAACTTTTGAAAAGTACAACGATTACCTCGCGCTCTGTAACATCTCGACATTCGCACAGGGTTTTCCGTTCTTTCGAAACCGTTTCAAAATGTATACCCCCCAGTTTCTCCGTCAGCGATTGGCGGACCAATTGCACAGCCGCCGATTCAATTTCCTTTCGTCGCATCGTTAAATTATCGGTTAGATCTCTCGTTCTCGTGTCATTGGTAACGATCTCTTGTTTTATTTTTCCAATTTTCGTCTCGACATTTGTTTTCTCGGTCTTGAGTTTGTCGACAATTTGCTCCGTATCTTTCAACTTATCCTCGACGTATCTCAATTGATCGTCAATTTTTCGTGACAAAAATTCGTTAACCTCGGTCTGTAGTGAATTTAGCTTCTCAAATTCCATGACTCGTTCCCGTACGATGTTTCTATCACGACCTTGAGTCGCTCGAATATTTTTCTGTGAAAAAATCGGGGAAAAAAAAAATTAACCATTCATTTTTTGCGAACGATGATGAGTCGATATTTAAATTTTGAAACATTTTTTGATTTCTCGTGAAGCAAGCCTTATTTACGTGAAAATAATTTATTTCCAATATTTTCACACCAGACTGTTTAAGGAAGAACTGTCGTTAGTTAAGAATGTGTTTGTTTTTTTTCTAAATTTATACGACTGTCGTGACGTATAACCATTAAATATTTTTCAGGTACTTCTTTTTTATAAACAATGAGTTTTTATATTGCGGGAAAGATTTATTCGTCAAAAAAAAAAATGGTAAAATACGACACTCGAGCTATGTAGTAACGTCACTCTTCGACGCTTGGCAAAGTCGCGATAACATAAAGATTTTTCGACAACAACAAAATTCCACCATTTCCATTGCACTAAGTCGGATGTGGGAAACGATAAGAACCGGAAATAGCGGAGAATTGGAAAAACAAATGAAGAGTGAGAGTTAAGGGAAGTAGGAAGGCTTGAAATGTCAAAAAATCGTATTTTTTTGTTATTGACCGATTAGTACAATCTTTTACGAACATTTTGCCGCAAAGAAAACGGAAAAATTCGCAAAATTGAGCGTAGGAGAGTCAAAAGTGCGCAAGTGTGTGAGAAATGTGCAAGTTGCTTGACAGCGAGCACTCGTTGAAAGGAGAGAAAAAAAATTAAGTGGTATTTTAATCTGTAGGCCTATAGCGATAGCTAGAACTACGATTAAATGAAAATATTGAAAATCAAATTTTTGGCACGGTTTTGAAAATTTAATACCGTTTTATGTAATTTTTTATTTATTTTTTAAGCTTTCTAAAAAAAGCCTTCCGACTATAGCCACGGATCTACAGCTTAAAATGCCATTTCATTTTTCGCTTTCGGATGAACAGAACAGCCGGAATCGTGTCGGCCGTCAACCTACTTATTTTTCACGCGCGTGTCCTTCGAACGTTCTAAAGTCGATTCCGATCTATATTTTGACTTCGAAAAATGCTGAGTGACTGTATAAATGTTAATAAATATATTGTAAAAATTCCAAGATGGTGAATTTTTGTGGTTCATTAGGAAAAATTCACAGAAAAAAGGTCGAAAAATACAGCCATTCTCAAGGTACGATCGTCTCAAGGGCTCACATACCCTGAAATTTTCAAAAAATCGATTTTTTTTTAACAGATTTTTATTCTTTATACTTTTAAGAATTGAAAAAACACTTTTAAGAAAATTCCACTGCGTTACAACGTTATAGCAATAAACGTGACTGGACATCGAGCTGGGACGGCTACCTACCAGAAAATTTAAACGCGTTTTTCTCGAAACTATGTTTTTAGACAGTGACAGCACTATAGCTCACTGAATTTTTTATATTTTTTTAACTTTTTCTTCTTCAATCTTGATCATCATTTTCTCTAAGTCTGATGAGAGATTTTTTCATTTTTGGTTGAATAATTTTTTATAAATTATTAAACACTAATTTTTTTTTTTTTAAATTGCATACTAAAGTTCGAAACATTGTAATTTCTTTACTTCTGGGAAAAAAAATCGTCCGTCAAACTATTACTACATTATTTTATTAGATTTTTTTTTATTTTTGCAGATTGGATAATTTTTGGTGAAGTCACGATGTCGACAAGGCGGCGCCATGATTTTCATCAGTAGTCCATTTATACCCGTGAAAAGTAATGTTAATATTTTTTTTTTCATAACAAATTTTTTTTTTTAATTGAAAAGTTAATAAAAATGTGGAATCAGCAATTTAATTTTTTTTTCGACAAATAACCTTTATAATAATTTTTCAAATTTATTCGGTTTTAAGCGCGCGGAGTGGTATGTGAGCTCTTAAGGACACTTATACACGACTTATCGATTTTAATCGTCAATCGGGAAAAAAAACCACAAGCACCTCCTTATTGTCGCTCACGTACCCTACGCCTCCCCCCCCCCCCCCCCCCCCCATGATCTCCGAGGCGCCGCGTTCATGTTATTCGCCTTTTTACCTCCGAGTCGCCGCGCACACGTCGAAATTGCGAAACCCCCCTGGACGGTAACAATACTATCAACTAAAACTCATTAAAAAATTGAATAGTTAACTCGGATACGGCAATATAACCGTGCCTCCTTAAAATGTGCCAAACAATTATAAAATCATATTTAGACCAAGAGCACGTACGTAGGTGTGCACGTGGTATGCTAGAAAACGGCTCGACCGATCTCGTTCAAACTTAAAACACCCGTTCCGCTATGCGCGTCACCCGGTTCGTAAAGGATCGAAATGACTGTGCGTCGCAGCGTCCGGGAAAAAACTGACCTTGCCGTGTTCCAAATTTCTATTAGCAGTCTCGTACTGTTTGCCAATTTCAATCAACTTCTGCTGAAAACGCTCAACGGTTTCTTCGATCGTAGTTTCCTTCGAACGCAATGCCTCCAATGTCTCTTTCGCCTGTTTTATGTCCTGCATTTCCTTGTGAATTCGCAATTGTTCCTCCAAAAGGTTCGTTCGACGTTCCGTAGCGCGACGTAATTCCTCGTTACGAGTGTCCAAAGTGGATTGTAAAGATTTTATTTTTCGACGGGTATCTTTCAGCGATTGTTGCAAATTGCTTTGCTCCGTCTGAGCCTCTTGAATAGTTCGATCGCCGTTCAAACCTATTTACAAAAAAAATATATGTATGCGTAATTAGGAGGCTGCGAGTTTTCGTATATTAAAAAAAACACATGTAGCAGAATTGGTATTTTCATCAAGTTCGACTCGATTATTCCATGCTTTCGGTGTCGCGGGAATACTCGAGTACAAATATTTTCGAGAACTCGGAGAGCGTCCAAAGAAATGAAAGTTCAAATAATTTATAAATGAAATTGTGATGTATACGAAAGTTTCAATCTTCATTTGCAATTTTCCAGCGAATTCGAGTCGACTATCAAGAACCCGTATTGGGAATTACCACGGAGGCGTGTGGGTGATGTCATAAGACCGAAAACATAAACCCAAAACCCAAACAAATTGTCATAAGCTCGAACGGTCAGAAACCAGAACATTTATGAACCCAATCCGTCGCAAGCCCGAACGGTCATAAACACGAGCAGTCATAAGATCGAACGGTAACAAGCCTAAACGGTAAAATAGCCCAAACATGACAATTTGGACTTATAACTGTTTGAGCTCACGACAGTTTGGGCTATTGACCGCTGGGACGTCTTACCGTTGGATCTTATGACCGTGCGATGTCATGACCGTTCGGTCTTATGACCGGAAGTCGGAATAGAAGAACCTTTTTTTTGCATATCTACGTAAAAGTTGAATCAAAGAGGAGGAGCCTATTTGTTCGAAACATAGACAAATTACATCCCGGATTTCGGGAATCTGCGGAATCTGACAGTGCGGTCTCTGGAAGCGCCACAAAACGATTTGTCATTACTCTCGGTGAGTGGTGAAAACCTCATGCGGACATATTAAACGTTGTCCACAAAGACCTATTATTGATTTCTTTATTTTTCACATCTTTGTTTATATACGGCAATAATTAGCTAACGCTGCTTTCCAATCGTATGGGGTTTCTATACTAAACATCTGACAGCGACTGGATAAGAGCAGTTCGAAATTCGTCCGCAACATGTCAGATTGCCAAATGGTAATTCCCAATGTTCACCAACTCCCAGGACTCACCTAATACATATTGAGTATATTCGTAAGAATTTTACCCGCGTCACGTAGACGATCCTGCAAATCGCAGACCGACGTGTTGATACTGTCGATATCGTTTAAACAACGATCCCACAACGCCATATCACCGATCATGCCTTTGCACAGGGACAACTTTCTTTCGGGCTCCAACATTGATTCCTGAAGTCGTTTGACTTGTTGTCTCGCAACCAACAAACGCTTTGAGCCATCCTCTATTTCCTCTCTGAATTAAGTAAAATATAAAATAACGTTAGCCGTGTATTGTAAAATCAGAAATAAATATTCGGAATTGAAACTCGAACATTACTTCCTAATCAATTTTCAAGATTCATAAATCTCTTTCCATAATCAACTCTCAATGCTCTCTAGGACAACATTAAAGACGATTATCAAAATCATGTTTATCGGGGGTTTATGTTCTTAAGAGGAAGGCGCACATGTACCACGTGACACGTGAGTGCGAGAGAGATAGCTGAAAATTGTTATCGGTACTTTCTCCAAAACGGGACAACCTATTGCGATGAAAAAAGCTTAGCCACTTTTTGTACAACATACTCCAGTGGCTAAGCTTATTTCATCCAAAGCAATTGTGTCTTTTCGAAGAAAGTACATTTCGCGTTTTCGAAGTGATAGCCGCGTGTGATACATCCCCTTAAGGGCGGGGTAAGGGCTTTCACTTTCGAAAAATCGAATTTTTTTTTGTCTTATCTTATTGTTTAACATTTCAAGAATATGTCCTTAACATTTTAAACCGATCTAAGCAACATTTTTGAAGTTATTGTCTTATTAATCTCCTGGCCTTTTACGCTATACCTCTAACAGCTGCGGGCGGTCGGGCTAGCAGTGCAGCTGTCGAACAGGTATACAATTTATTCATCGCTATTGTGTATATAGTATATAGTGTATACTATACACTACGATATTTTAAAAGAAGAAACGAGCTGGAATCGATGATTCTGTGTAAGTTGGAAAAAAAAAAAATTTCTTCACTTTTTTACTTCATAAACTTTAGACGCGTTTTTCTCAAAACTACTTTTTCAAAGTCCGTGTTCACTGCCATTTACAAACTACTTGACCGATTCATTTCAAACTTTGTACACATTTTCTACATATAAAATACCTCCCCCCAACGTTTAGTTACATTTTTTTTTTTTACATTAAGGGTGTTTCCCACCCACAAAATGGCGGAATTTTTCGTGGAAAATAACAGTTCACATTTTAGATGGCCGCCAAAAATTTTTAAATAAAAAAAAATTATCAGAGACGTTGGGGGGAAGATTTGATTATAATTTGACTAAATTTTCATGGTTTTCATTTTCAGATAATTTCCGGCCGAGTTATAGTGAACACCGCAAATTGTTTTTTTTCCAAGACATTCTGGGGGGAGCTCTGTTACGGGCTTATGCTTCAATATTTCTCCATGAAAAAATTACACAACATTGTCAAAAGTATGCTCAATAATGTACAAAAGGTTCGAATAAA